>OX104124.1:30270489-31557489 GCA_944474755.1 Limnoperna fortunei | reverse complement strand
TTTATCCTCTGGCCATTCCTGACAAGGAGGGCAATTATTATTTTAGTAATGTGCTGTCTCATTACTGACCAATTTCCAGAAATTACAGAAGAAAAGTACCCAACAACATTTTTTTCAAAAATAAATTTCCGTGTTGTAAGGATGGCCTAATGAAACAAAAAAACAAAAAATATAATTTACATAAAATTCATACTCTATGTTAAAAGTTTAAAAGTTTGCTTTTTAAAATAGATAAAATCTTAGGATTATCGAACATCAAATGATTATATGTCTGCATATTGTTTTTCACAGTTTACTAGTTTGATTTGTAAACATGTAAACAAAGGTAATACTGAACACTGAGGATACTGTCAAAAAAGACGACCCTAAAATCAAAGTTTAAGGTATCCGACCCATAATTGACCACGTGATCATATTTGGTGTCCCGGATGTCCATTGTTTGTCAATGGAGCAGACCTCGGTAATGTTCGGCAAACATCGGAACTACTATTTCAGCAACTAATTTTTTTTCTCAAAACTGTTAACATTGAATCAAAGTAAAACAATATATTTACTTTGTATCATTAATTAGTAATATATTGAGTAAATAAATTTGCATTTCTTCGTCTAAAAATAAAATTAAACGGTGACTTCAATTATGGGTCGGATACCTTAAGAAACCATCAAACATGAGAATCAGCAACCAAAAAATATAGCAAGCACAGTAATGGTCCTCACTTAATACAAACATTTAAAAAGAAATGGTGGGTTAAAGCAGGTTTTATGGCATGCCAAACCTCCTGCTTCCATAATTGTAGTGTGCGAGTTGGTGTGTTGATGAAACTGGTTGGGTATCATACACCACAAGTCAGTAATAGGTGTATCTAATCATCAAAACAACAAGGAATTCATAACCCCCCCCCCACCGTAACGACATGTCGGGGGGCATAAAGTTTTACTCATGTCCGTCCATCCGTACGAATTTCTGTCAAGCTTTTCTCAGAAACCGTACATGAGAACAATTGAAATTTGGCAGGGTGGTTCAGTATCACAAGTTGTACGTCCTAAGCGACTTTCAGACCTGTCAGACAACTACTTCCTGTTTGGGAATTCATTTAGCGTGGCATCTGTGTCCCATGGACACATTCTTTGATTTTTAGCCGAGTTGCAACGAAGTTGAACTCGGCTATTGTTATGATGATGGCGGGCGGGCGGGCGTCAACAATTGGTTTCCGGACCATAACTCAGTAAGTTGTGAACCGATTTTAATGAAACTTTAGGATATTGTTACATACCATAAGAGGAGGAACCCTATTGGTTTTGGGATAAATCCATTCAAGGTCAAGGTCACAGCAACAGAAAAACGTTAGAAAATTTCTTGAATTAGTGGTTTCCGGACCATAACTCAAAAAGTTCTCAACCAATTTTATTGAAACTTTGGGATATTGTTACATACCATAAGAGGAGAAACCCTATTGATTTTGGGGTAAATCCATTCAAGGTCAAGGTCACAGCGACAGAAAAGCATTAGAAAATTTCTAGAATTAAAGGTTTCCGGACCATAACTCGAAAAGTTCTCAACCAATTTTATTGAAACTTTGGGATGTTGTTACATACCATAAGAGGAGGAACGCTGTTGATTTTAAGGTACATCCGTTCAAGGTCAAGGTCACAGCGACAGAAAAGCGTTAGAAAATTTCTAGAATTAGTGGTTTCCGGACCATAACTCAAAAAGTTCTCAACCAATTTTATTGAAACTTTGGGATATTGTTACATACCATAAGAGGAGGAACCCTAGTGATTTTAGGGTAAATCTGTTCAAGGTCAAGGTCACAGGGACAGAAAAACATTAGAAAATTTCTTGAATTAGTGGTTTCCGGACCATAACTCAAAAACTACATCAAGTACATATCGGAAATTTTACACAATGGTTCAATACTGTTAGAGGATTCACATATTCATATTTTATGCAACTTTGAAAATTTGTTGATAAAGCTTACATTTTTCCTGCTGAAACCCTCCTCACCAGTTTACATGTAATGTCTGTAATAACCAATTATGTTAAATCTTAAAATGAAGACAAGGAAAGTTTTGGTTAATAAAATACGGCAACTCTGCTTTTGCACCCCTGTGCATATCGATTTTTTTATCTTGTAACCTCAAGGTTTATAGGTCTATCCCGACAAAAAGGTTACCATTACTAAAATAAGTATACTCAATGCAAGGTCTTGCATATCTGAGCAATTGAGAAATATATACACCATATGCAGGATAGCCTAGAATATTGCTGCAAAAGTGAGGAAAATTAATCTTGATATAAAAATTGTCTCATTTGCCGTAAATTCTTGTGTTGAGATGACCATTGGCATCATATTCAAGGTAAGTCTAAAATGATGTAGATGAACCTGTTTCTGTGGTTTCTTTAATTTCCAGTTCTGAAGGATATATTAATGAACACCACTCAACAAATTGAGAAAAGTTAATTTAAATGACATCATCAATATATCTATACCTGAAATTAAAGGACCTAGCCTCTACTATGTTCTTATCTTTAATAAGCAAGGAGTGGGGCACAGTTTGTACCCATTGGAATTATCCTCCAAAAGTTTCAAAAATGTTGTCGATCTGAAAATCTAGCATACTTTAACCTGTTCCTCCCTGAATCATTATTTGCCTTTTTGTTCTTTGGAAGAAAAATATGTACTGTTGTAACCTAAAACTATATATTAGTAGGCATATGTGGAAGCAAAGACTTTATGTACGATTTCTTTAAGACTGGATGTGAGTTTATTGTGAGGCAAGGTCGTATAAAGAGTCTTTTTCATTTTAGTTTACAGTGGATTGCACCTATTTTTTAAATGGATATCAACCTTAGAACCCTTTTGTCCTCTTCTGGTTGTAATTGTAGATAATATTTCATATGAAAACCCTTAAATTTTAGAGCAGATATAATACTTTTATTATAGACAAGAGGTAAATGTTCATTGAAAATCCACTTACAGAATCAATATGGAGGAAAACCTTATTCCACTTGTTTATATCTAAGTAGTTTGCTTATGAGAAAAAAACTAAAATGCACACTCTGTAGTGAGCATAAATGAGAAAACATGCAGATGAAAACCTTGGATATTTGATCAATGTAATTATAGGTGGTCAGTCTCAGAAAATGATACATAAATGAAGAAATATACTGCTGAGAACCGTTCAAATAAGGACGATGTCATAAACAAACTATCTCTTATGATAGCAGATCTTCATATGGCCTGGCCCTATTAGGCAATGATCTATAAAATTAATTTTTTTAAAGCAGTCATGGGCAAAACTAAAAAAAAAAATTACTGAAAGAAAATGTACGAAGGCATGAACTACTGGCTTGGAATAGTAATGTAGAACATTGTCTCTCAGGTTTGACCTGTATAAAAGGCCCCCCCCCTTACTTACTTTCCATCATAAATTCTTGAACGGGAAGGCTATTCCATTGAACAGTCTGAGGTAAAGTAGGAAGTTATGTTTTGTTTTATTGTGGGTAATAAAGCTGAAACAGTCACATGGCTGTTAGATAAAGCAGTACTGTAACACAAAAAGTAAGGTGTCTATTTTCAGAAATTTGTGCTTACCACTCCTATACATTTCGAAAGAATAGCCTAATAGACTTTTGCTAGACTTGTGTATCTAGAAAGCTTTTATGAATTTTCCAGAATAAATCTGAAGAACAACCTGAGTTGGGTTCACCTTTTTCTGATCACGCCTACGCTATTCCGCTAAAAAGAACCACGAGAAATAGTCTTCCAGCTACCTCCCCTCCAACTACTCCAATGGCATCTCCCAAAAAACGAGGTCAGACAAAAGATGAGGTCATGATTGTTTCTGATGTAGGAAATGATGTTGAAATCAGTCAGGAGGAGACAAAGACAGGGAAGGGAAGAGGACGTGGTAGGAAAAGTCAGGGAGAGGTGCCTCTAGGATCTTCAAGCAATAGGTAATTAAACATTGGGCATACAGCAGCCCCACTGGTATCCTCAAAAGGTAATTAAACATTGTGCATACAGCAGCCCCTCTGGGGTCCCCAAACAATAGGTAATTAAACATTGGGCATACAGGAGCCCCTCTGGGGTCCTCAAACAATAGGTAATTAAACATTGGGCATACAGCAGCCACTCTCACAGAAGGCATCTTTTATTAAAGGCCTCAGCACATACAGTCAGGGAGACGTGCCACTGGGCTCCTCAAACAATAGGTAATTATTAAACATTGGGCATGTAGCAGCCCCTCTCGCATACATTAGGACCTCAATACATATAGAGCTTTTATAGAAAGTTCCCCTTAGCAGAGGCCTTTCATAGAGCCAAATTTAATTTTTTAAGTGCAGATGGGATGGTTACCAGAGGCTGACCTGTTATAGGGCAATATGTAATTTTCTGGGACCATCACCATATTACAACCACAATGGCCCTAGCCAATACCCACCTAGGTTGAACTCGGACAACATAAAGTTGTATTCCACTCTTCTGATGAGTGACTGCTGATTTTGTTGCCGATTGACCTTATCCAAAATCACAAAATTAGTATCTTTGTCTAGTAGTCGTAATGTAACTAATCCACAAAAACTCCTACACAACGCTGTTTGAATACATATTGGTAAGTCCGGTATTGTTCCTGATTTTCCCTTTGAATTCAACACTTCCTATTTCCTTTTTTTTTTATATTATGACATGTTTGGTTTTTTTCTTTTAACAAAAATTGGATCTTTAGAACATTTTTTGTTTTGGATGAGTAAAGTTTCGTTTGGACTACTGAAATTTTGTACTGGTAGTCTGAATGTCGACAATGAAAAAAAATTAGTTTCAAACACTGAACTATAGGCAACATTAATTTTTCAGTACAGAGTCCAACCTTTAATAGGGCTAAAGTTAATTTTCAGTGCAGATTGGATGGTCACCAGAGGCCAACATTTTATAGGGCAACATTTAATTTTCAGTGCAGGGCCTCAGTTACTGTGTGGGTATGGTAGTTCATCTACTATTGATCACATGGTCTGTCAACACTGAGATTGCAGGGTGCGCTCGACTCCACTCTAAATTGGCAAGGATCTTCTGTTTTCCTACTGAAGGTACGGGGGTTTTATCTGTGTACTCCAGCTTTCTCCTCCAATAAAAACTGTATACCATAATATAGAAATTTGTGTTGAACATCATTCAAACAAACAATTATCAGTACAGATGGGATGGTTACCAGAAGCCAACCAATTATAGGGCCACATTTAATTTTCATTGCAGATTGAAATTTCTTACAAGAGATCAAAAACTGCTACATTTTTAGTAACAAAATCATGTAGGGGTTTCAAAAATTTTAATCATCATTCAGAAAACCTGAGGTCAGTTGAGTCAGTAATTTTTGCGATTTCTGCTCTGTCATGTCTGTAGCAAGGGAGGGGATAGTAGTAGCTCCACCCAACAACGCCCTAAAGGTTTTTGTTATGCATGTTTCCAAGGTACCTTCTTGTTGTTTTTACATTTTCATGCATGTTATATAAGTTTTTCCATATTTTTTTTATGTAGGTAAGTTTTAAATGAAATAATGTCAAATTTCTTCTATTCTAAATGACTATTCATAATTATTTCAAATGTTCTAATTTATACACAAAACAAGCCTTTCTTTAGTTCAGAATTTTCAGATGAGGTAAAAAAATCTCTTTCATTGACAAACATTTTAAAAATGAGAAAGTTGAAAGGGAGCTAACTCTTGACTTCCTGTTTTGAAAATTTTATCCTTGACCTTTAAGTCATGTAGCAATACATAAACCCATGTGGTATTCATGTGGAGAAAATATTTTTATGGTTACCTCCCTGTTGTGCATGTGCTAGGAATTCAAATTGATAGGTTAGTTGACATAAGTATACAGTCCATATTTTAATATCAGAAACATGGGGTTAATGTTAACTTGCACGATTGCAATATATTTTTGTAGGTTTTGAAGTTCTCCAAACGTTTTTATGAGTAATTTTCTTTTTAAATTTAAGAAGGGTATATGGTAAGCTAGTCTAAAGACAGAAACAACCACAATTCCTTTATTTTTTGTTTTGTGTTTTATTTTTGTTTTTTGTTTGTGTTGTTTTTTTTGTTTTTTTTTTTTTGAGGGACTTGGCCCTTTTATAGATTACAAGGGCTTATAGACACATTTCATAGATGCTGCTTCATAAGGAGAGGCATGGGCAAACAGGGCTTTCAAAAGTAGGCGGTAGGCGGCGAAATTCCGCCGCCTACTCTCACCAAAAGCGCCGGCTACTTTAATGTCCAGAAAAGTAATAAAAGTTACAAAAAAATATGTGTCGTAATTCTCCTTATCTTAATTTATCGATGCCGGTAAATATCATTAGCATTACGGAAGTAAAACATGATGTTTATTTACGCTAAATTTAGATGAGAGATTTATCGGTCGCTGATTGGTCGTCTATAATTAGGGTTGATTACTCGGAAGGTTTCATCAGATATGGACGTTTATAAAACGAAAAGACTTTGAGGTGTTCCGAAAAATTAATAAAACACGAGATGTTTGCATGAAACGATCAAATACAACCCTGTTTGGTTTTGGTTTTAAGAAAACCCGAAGAGATCACACGGGTATGTTTAAAAGCAACAGAAACATTGAATACGAAGTTTATTTTTATGTTACCAGTTACCAAATCTGTAAAAACCGCCTTTATCAGGCGAACCACTTCCACAACAGATGGGTCGGTCCTAATCCTTATAAGCTGACTTGCGTCGACTTATATGTGCACTTAAGAAAATCTCCAAGTAACAAACGGAAATATGATGTAATAAATTAAATAGAATAACAGTTGACACTTGTTACTTGTTATCTTTTTTATAAAGCCCGGCCCACGTGGCCCAAAATATAATTTCAGCGAGACAGAAAATGTACTACAAAGTAAAAATATGAAACTCTCTGTATTGTGTAAAATGTGAGAAAAAGATGTCCATCTGAAGGACTTGTCTTTCATGTCAACTTGGTTGAAAAGGGGGATGCACCCTCAAAATATATCTATTTGGTACACTGTATCTGCCCAAATTGAAAAAAAAAATAATAATTTGCATTGAATTTGCTGCTTGCTCTATTGCAAAAACGTGAAAACTGCTGACAGTCAACTTTTATTTTATAAATGCTAATACATGTCTATAACATCACAATCATGTCAATAGAACAGAACATGAAAAAAAAAATGTTTTGATAAACATGATAAAGAAAAGAAACCAAACAATTTTGAATTAATACACTTTAATACAACTTAATTCTCAAAATGTTGTCTACTTGTCTCAAAACATCAAGCACTGAAAGAAAAAGCAACAATGAACATGTCAAAATTTGAAATCATAATAAATTGAATATACAACCTAAACTTGGCATCTCATTTGTTGATATGAGACATACAAATTTCTAAGAAGTTAGGCAAAAAGTTAAAAATTTTAAGTAAAAAAGGGTCATTTGAAAAACTAAAGTTCAGTTCCAGGAGACTGCCAGAATGCAGGATTTTGCGTTATTTACCCCAGCGCTTCTGGGGGCCTTCAGCCCAGACCCCCGGCCGAAATAGGCCCCGAGCAAGCTCGGCGCAACAGCCGCCGTTGCCGGCCGTCGTGTGTGGTTGTCTACTTTTTCTTTTGGAGACACCTACTCTAAAATTGGTTGAAAGCCCTGGGCAAACCCTCTGGATCCACCAGTGTTATTTATAATGTTAATATATTCCTATCAAACTCCTGAGATACGACTATTCCTGGTTTTGAGATACAATTAGCAGTGTCAACTTATACATGCATGACTTGGGTTGAATAATTATCTGCTAGTTAAATGTTCTAATTCGTCGAGTAGTGCACCCATGGCTACCTATAAAAGTCATATGACAGCTGCTTTTGACTACACTTATGCACATTTTAAAAATGATATATTTAGTTTACTGACCTTTTTTTAGTGAACTTCTTTTTAATTTAAAGTTGCAGTAAAAGGTTTAAGGAATCAACATCTGCTGTGTATCTGTAACTGATCTGAAAAACCAGTATGTGTAAGGGAATATACAATTACATACATACTATATGCCCAACACTAGTTCAATAAATTGACTAATTCGTCAGTATTTTATTCTGACAATCACACATTGATGCATGTATGACAAGAACTTCTGCCATCAACTTAGTATTGTTTGGTTTGATGCATGGATGACATGGACTTCTGCTATGAACTGAGTCTTAATTGGTTTGATGCATGGATGACATGGACTTCTGCTATGAACTGAGTCTTGTTTGGTTTGATGCATCAATGACATGGACTTCTGCCATAAAGTCTTATTTGATTTGATGAATCGATGACATGGACTTCTGCCATAAAGTGTTATTTGGTTTGATGCATCAATGATATGGACATCTGCTATGAACTGAGTCTTGTTTGGTTTGATGCATCGATGACATGGACTTCTGCCATAAAGTCTTGTTTAGTTTGATGCATCGATGACATGGACTGCTGCTATGAACTAAATCTTATTTGGTTTGATGCATTGATGACATGGACTTCTGCTTTGAACTGAGTCTTGTTTAGTTTGATGCGTCGATGACATGGACTTTTGCCATAAAGTCTTATTTGGTTTGATGCATCAATGACATGGACTTGTGCTTTGAACTGAGTCTTGTTTAGTTTGATGCAACGATGATATGGACTGCTGCTATGAACTAAATCTTATTTGGTTTGATGCATTGATGACATTGACGTCTGCCATGAACTGAAGTGGATATTGGTAGCTATTAATAGAACTATAGACACATTCACTGAAGTAAACTTTTTTTTGTAGAAGGTCCTCAAGAATCAGTGACCATGAACAGAGAGAAATGGCTGAAAAGATTAGGCAGGAAAATTTGCAAAAAGAAAAAGAGGCCATGGAGACATTGAAAACAGAGGATGAAGAGGAAGAGTCACCTAAAAAAGTATATATTGTTTGAAGTTTATATGGTATTAAGCTCTGTAGTAAAGCAACAGCTACCAGACCTGGATTTCACAAAAGTCAAATTAAGACTTTAAGGTATATTGTCTATTTCCAGCCAAAGGTTGGACGTTTTCTCGAGTTATTATGAATTCCATCAATAAAAAATGGATGCCATGTATAGCTGAAATAGGGCTTAAACCCAACTCAAATAAACAAACAGCCATATTGTCTGCCAAACTGATATCTTGTGATTTGTGTTGAAAGTTAATCAAATTTATTGTTATTTAGAACAGTACATGTATCAAAGATTAAGAAAGCAAATGTATAACAACCTAGAGTGTAGAAGAGTATACAAACCATGATAACTGCAAATTTAGTTTTTCGAGGCAGTTGGTGTTCACTAAAGCAAAGAACATCGATTTGGTTCTGTGTTGAACAGGTGCCATGTCCAAACCAAAAAATAATCTGCTCTTCACAAGATAACAACTGACTTAAGGGAAGACCAATTTCATCAGTGGATTTTAGTACTGTAATCAGAAGGAAATGATACTTAGTTTTCTGCTTAAAAAATAATCTGTTTAGCATAGTTGAGTAGTATACACAAGAAGTCAGAAAGGTTACATTTGAATCACTTGTTGTTTGTTTGGTGTTTAACGCCACTTTCAGAAATTTTTCAGCTATATCATGGCGTCCAGTTTTTATTGGGGGAGTAAGCTGGAGTACCCGAAGAAAACTCCCGACCTTCAGTAGGAAAGCTGGAAATCCTTTTCAATTAAGATTGGAGTCGAGCGCACCCTGCTCGAACCAACAACCTCAGTGTTGACAGACCACGTGATCAATAATAGATGAACTACCTTAACCACTCAGCCACAAGAGTCACTTGTTGTAAGATCATTGATATATTGACTATACTACATCATTATGTATTATGTAAGTTGGCCTTAGAATCAACACTTGTGTAAGGAGTCTCTTTGGCCTAGAGGTTAAGGTAGTTAGTCAACACTTGTGTAAGGAGTCTCTATGGCCTAGAGGTTAAGGTAGTTAGTCAACACTTGTGTAAGGAGTCTCTATGGCCTAGAGGTTAAGGTAGTTAGTCAACACTTGTGTAAGGAGTCTCTATGGCCTAGAGGTTAAGGTAGTTAGTCAACACTTGTGTAAGGAGTCTCTATGGCCTAGAGGTTAAGGTAGTTAGTCAACACTTGTGTAAGGAGTCTCTATGGCCTAGAGGTTAAGGTAGTTAGTCAACACTTGTGTAAGGAGTCTCTATGGCCTAGAGGTTAAGGTAGTTAGTCAACACTTGTGTAAGGAGTCTCTATGGCCTAGAGGTTAAGGTAGTTAGTCATCAAATGTTGATCATGTGGGCCTTTCAACACTGAGGTTGTGGGTTCAAGTCTCACTGCAGGCATGCGCAGAGTGTGCTGAAATCCAATTGTAATTGACAACGATTACCATTTTACATACCAACAGTTGGGGGTTTTCTCTGGGTACTCCATCTTTCTCCACTAATAAAAATTGGAGGCCATGATATAGCTGATAAATTAACACCAATGAAACAGACAATCAAATCTACATCTATACAAGTATTATTTGCATTACATTTTATTGGGGGAGGAAGCCATAGTACCCAGAGAAAAACCCTCAACCATTGGTAGGAAATAATATGTTGATATTTAAAGTTCATAAAAATGACATACATACATTTTTTTTATCTAGTGAAAATAATGAATAATAGTGGAATTTAATATTGTATTTATTTTTATGGATGTTAGAACGATAAATAATCATGTATCAAAACTAATCCCATTTGCAGTGATTTTGTTTGCTTGAATTTGCCTCCAAATTTCGGCTGTTTCCCTTAGAGCAAATTTCCAAAATTTCCCAATTTATGAAAAAAATCCTAACAGAAAACAGTATTAGTAGCCACTGTCTTTATTATTCATCACTCGTGTTGAAGTTCAATTTTATTCCCATTTTGGTAAGAAATCTTCATATTTTTGTTACTGCATCATGTTTATCAGGTTTATGCGCCATTATCAAAGGGGAATAATCAAAACATTGGAAGTCGATTCCTGTCTGACTTGTACTTAGTTCAAACTGCATAACACAAAAAATGAACAGGGAACCAGTTCAAAGCAGAAGACATTTTTTTTACTTCCAGAGTGGATATGAACTCTGCCAGAAAAATTGCAAATACAAGGCTGCTCAATAATTTTAACTGCTCAAAATAAACAAATATAATTCCTTATCATCTCAATGAGATAAAAATCAAACAAAATGGAAGTTTCTGCAGTCATCTGATGTTTCCCTTGAACATCTCTGAAAAGTCAAATATTTCTAACAAAAGATCAGTTTAGTTATTTTATGGACTGTTTACTGTTGCTTTTTTTTTTATAAGTGTAAAACCATTTCTAATTTTTCCCCAATTTCAAGGAAAACATCTCAATTGAATAGGAGGGTCTTACAAAAGACAACAAAATCACTGATTTGTCTGCTTTGGTAAATCCACTATGACAAAGAAACAATAAACAACAAAAAAACAAAACAAAGCACATTTTATTTAAATCTGTAAACTGAGGTCACAGTGCAACTGTAGCATCATGAAACTAATATTTGAACATTTATATTTTGTCTTTTAGCAAAACATTTGTAATTATAATCGGTTTAAATATGCTAACACTTTTATTTACAATTTCAATTAAAATTTGATCGCAAAATACAGAGCTAATAAGGGCCCGCCACTTTGTGGTGGACGCCCTATAGTGATCAGTCTGTCTGTCCGTCCAACCTAATCGTGACCTGGCTGTAACTTTTTTATCTTTTGATATTTGGAATGTGGGTAGATAATATCTAGGAAATTTGTCGCATACCATGGTTGTTGACCTTTGACCTTAAGGTCACATTTTTGCTTTCTGAATGACCAATTCATGTCCAGGCTCTAACTTTTTTATCTTTTGAGGTAGGCTTTTGATTTTTGGAATGTGGATAGATAATATCGAGGCCATGTGTCGCTTACCATGGTTGATGACCTTTGACCTTGACCTCAAGGTCTGCGGGCCCACAGAGATGGTATCTAGTTCGAATCCATAATAGTTAGTAAAAATGATAAATTCCTTAAAACAGCTGAATTTCCTTTCATTTTGGCTAAATGAGTTGTAGCAAGAACTGTAACCTCATGGAACACACAGTTAAACACTTTCAAGTAACGCAGTTCAGGATTTTTAAATTTTATTCATTTATTTGTTTATTCTGTATCTGTTTCATGTAATTAAAAGCATATATTTTGTTTGTGCAGAGAGGCAGAGGAAGGCCAAAGAAAACTGAAGAGGAAGATGAAAGTAAAGGAAAACAGGTAAATTTTCTCTTGAAACTACAGTCATTTAGAACTGCCCAGGCTTAGATTTGTTTGTTTGAAAGATGTTTCATGCAACTTTCAGCAATTTTTCAGCTATATCATGGCGTCCAGTTTTTAATGGGTGAGGAAGCCGGAGAAAACCCCTGACCTTCAGTAGGAAAATTGGCAATTACTTGTCAATTAAGATTAGAGTCGAATACACCCTGCCTGCAGTGAGACTCGAACCTGTAACCTTGGTGTTAAC
The DNA here is from genome assembly GCA_944474755.1 of Limnoperna fortunei. Lineage (NCBI taxonomy): Eukaryota > Metazoa > Mollusca > Bivalvia > Mytilida > Modiolidae > Limnoperna > Limnoperna fortunei. The sequence goes on along the minus strand of OX104124.1, from coordinate 31,544,948 downwards.
AGACCACGTTATCAATAGAAGACTAACTACCTTAACCACTCGGCCACCGAGGCCCCATCCAGACTTAGAGTATTCTGGGTTGGCATCTTTACGAAATTTTATATAAAATAACTTCATTATATCAGTATAAGCTAGCTTACTTTATGATAGACTTGTGAAGCCAGTGATTAGGTGTGTTGTCATAACATTCAATAAAAGCTGCCTGACCTAACTCACAGCTCGATATTAAGACTGTTTAGCTTTTACTGGTACATGGATTTGCATAGCCCTTAAAGAGATAAATTGTAATTATGGATTGATTAGTTTCCTTACATTCAGCAAGCATTATATCAGCTCTATCCAGGACAAGAACAAGTTAACAATGGGGAAAATGGAAAGGAACAGGGGACAGGAAATTCTGAGAATAAAGCACTGATAATGGCTATAATAAGAATAAATTGACTAACTGCCATTTGCAAAAGGGTCTTTAACATGCAAGGAACTCTGAAATGTACTACGATCTATGGCTAGACTTTCTATATTATTTAAACAAGTCTCATGAGAAGTCATCCTTATCTCTCACTGGATGTGATGAGCCACTCTGCGTCCAGCCTGGTCATCTCTGCCCAGTTCTTATTAAAGAGGTATATATGACTGCTCAGCTATGTACAGTGTGTGGTATTAATGGTCCATGCTGTTGCAGCTGATGTACTGTAAACAAATTCTTACATGTATTTGTGGGCAATTCAGTGTCATTGAATTTCTGTGAGGTATAAAAATGTGAACATTATTCGCTAAGAATTGTTCATGAATTTTCTACATCAGTGTTTATGGTTATTGTTGAACATTGAGCAGTGTTACATGAATACATAACCATAAATCTGTAACATAAACAACAAATTGCTGAAAGTGGTGAAACACTTAAAATTTTGTGTTTGTTTGAGTAGGGTTTCAGCAATTTTTCAGCTATATAGTGGCATCCATTTTTTATTGCAGAGGTATCCAGGGTAGGTCAGAATATGTCCGAATCAAATTTAGAATGATCATTCTTTATTATACCCCCTGCAAACTTGTTTGGGGGGGTATATAGGAATCACCCTGTCTGTCCGTCTGTCCACATCCCTTGTAATAGCAACTCCTCCTAAACCGCTTGATGAAATTTAATGAAACTTAGCATAAAGGAAGAACATTATATGTAGATGTGCATGGATTTTTATTGACCTCGGATATCGTTAAGGGGAGATAATTGGACTTGAAAGCGGGGGGGGAAGGGGGGGTATCACTTTGTGAGCATCCTCACAGTCCACACTTGTTTTAACTTATACTGTCATTGAATTACATGTGCAAAGACAAAAATGATAAACCATAACTTAAACAGAACTTGAACTGACTTGGCACGCAGACTATTGTCTCTGACATAAGATTCTGTTCTACTCTGTTCTTTTTTAGACTGGAAAACGAGGTCGGCCAAAATTGATAAAAAAGGATGAGGAGTCTGCAAAAGAAAGTGAAGATGATGATGATGAAAGCCAAGAAGGCATAGATAAGAAGATGGGTCATCCAAAGACCAAAGGGAAAGGCAATAAAACAGAGCAGGAATCTGAAAGTGAAAATGAGGAGGAATCAGAAACACCCAGAGGCAGAAGAGGCAGACCAAAGAAAGTCAATACTCGTGATTCTGATGCTAAAAATGATGAAAATCCTAAAGGGAAGGGTAAAAAGGGTCGCTCTCAAAGTAGGTCAAAGAAAGAGGAGGAAACTAATGATGAGAGTGATGATGATTCCCCCAAAAAAGGGAATAGTAAAAAGGGAAAGAAAACTATAGGGAAACAAGAAGAATCTGAAATTGAAAGCGAGGTAGATTCATCAACAAAAGTAAAGGGCAAGAGAGGACGACCAAAGAAAATAATAGAAAAACAGGAAGAATCAAACAGTGAAAATGAAACAGAATCTCCAAGTAAAGGGAAGTCACAAAAGGGAAATTCTCAAAAGAGTAAAGAAAAACTAGATGAAAGTGAAAGTGAAACTACCCTTGCAAGTGAAAAGGGCAGGAAGGGCAAAGTGAACAAACAGGAAGTTGAAAGTGAAGGTGACACAAAAAATAAGAAAGGTAGTAAGGGACTATCTGCAGATAATGAAACTTCTCCAAAAAAGAAAGGAAGGAAAGGAAAATTACAAAATAAGCAAGATGAAGAAAGTGATATAGAAGTGCCACCGAAGAAAGGAAAGGATAAGAAACAAAACAAAGAAGAATTGGAAGAACAATTAGATGAAAATGCAGATACAGCTAAAAAACAAAAAGGAGAAAATGCAAATAAAGACACTGGAAAAGGAAAGAAAGGCAAAATAGAGGCAAAGGGAAAAGATGAAGAAAGTAGTGAAGAAGATGATGAACCTTTAAGTTCTATTGTAACTGATAATAAGGGTATAAATAAAGTGGAAAAGTCTGGTTTAGACAAGAAAGATTTCTTGCCTGACAAAAATATTTTTGACTCATTGAACTCAATGGATTCTAGTCACAAAGATCATATAACGTCTGATCACAACAGTATTGATGTGAACAATGTTCATTCTGATGAAGGTAAACATGAAAGTGGTGATGACAATTTAAAAGATTGTGATGAAAGTATTAAAAATGTTGACAATTCTGAAACAAAAACCTCAAATTCTCCAGAAAAGAAATTTCATAAATCTGAAGAATTTTTGGAACCTGCTGTGACGGCCATTGTGCCACCTGATTATGAAAAGAAGCCTGAAGAAATTAAGCCAAGTATTGATTCTTTAAAACATAAACAAGAGTTGGATTCAGATCTTGAAGTTCTTAAATATGACGATAGTAGTGCAAAGACAACTGAAGTGGAAAATGAAGTTGACGAAAAGAATACTAATATGGTTGTTGTTGATGAGAAGAAGCTGGAAATTTATTTTGGTGATTCAAAAATTGAAGTTTCTATAGAAATGAAAAAACCTGATACACAAGTGGGTATTGGCATTGAAGATCAGTTTAAAGGTAATGAAGACAACATTCAGTCTGTGATAGGGGAACTTTCAGAGTTACCAATCGAGGTATCTAAAGGTAATGAAGACAACGTTCAGTCTGTGATAGGGGAACTTTCAGAGTTACCAGTCGAGGTGTCTATTTTAGAACAAAAAAAGGATGAAAATAGTAAAATAAAAGAAATGTACAAATGTAGTGCAGAGAAAGGCGAAGATATAAGTAATTCTGCAGAATCAAATTCTGAAATTGTGTCCATTACAATGTCAGATTCTGATGACAAGGAGCCAATTCACTTTGAAGCAACAATAGAAAATGTTGAATTTGTGTCGCTGCCCATTTCTGATGGACAGATCCAAAATGAGGCTGTGGCACAAAGTGAAAGTATGCTGGAGAAACTTGGTGAAGTAAAATATGAATCAATGCCAAAATCTGGTAATATTCAGAAAATTGAAGAAACAAATCAGAATGTACAAAAAGTAGATGATAAAACAACAGTACAATCAGAAAAAACTCCAGCAAATAAACAAAAGGCTAAGAAATTGCCTGTTAAAAGAGCCAGCCGATCATTACCTGCAACAAAGAGTTCAAGTGAGTTGGACACGTCTGATATTACTGGTTCTGAACAAGAGGAAGATGGTCGTGTTTTACGTCGAAAAAGGGCAAGAAATCCATTAGTGGAAGAATTCCTGAAGAATGAGACAAGAAAAAGAAAAAAAACTAAATCAGAAGATGAAGGCATTGATAAAGAAACTGAAAAATCTGATATAGGAAAGAAGAAAGCAAAAGAGGAGACCGGTAAGAGTACACCACTGTACTGCCAACATTGAATTTCAATTCCCCACTTATCTCCCTTTTTGTATTTTATTGTCTCAGTTAAATGCGTAAACAAAAAGTAACATCCATCAGTCAATCCAAGAAGCTTTGTAAAAATTCTATTAACTTTGGCCAGTAGATGGCCCGTTCTCCTCTTGACTGTAAGGCCATCTTGACTGTACTTGACATGTTAATGTTAGTAACTACCTGGAATTCCCCATCTTATGTTTATCCTAAGTACATTTTTGAAGGAGTATTAAAACTTATGTTTCACTAATTTTATGCATTATTTCAAAGTTTTGTTAGTGGTATTGTACTCCAGAAATAGAATTGTATTGACAGTACATTTGCTCAGGATTTGCTAAATCGTGTGACTCTCGCCTGGCAGCGTCTTCCTTGTGCTAGCATAAAATATGCCAGACACTTAAAAAAACATTTTTGTCTCGCCTGCGACGAAAGTCGCTGGAGGCGAGACATATGTATGGGAATCCGGCGGCGGCGGCGGCGGCGGCGTAAACACTTGACATCTTGCTTCATATCTTTGTAAGCCCAAGCCCTAGGTCCATCAAATTTGGTCCAGAGGTAGCTTATGATGAGTACTTGCCAGTCAGTCACCTGTCACCTGACCTTGACCTCAATTTCACGGTCCAGCGACTACGTTAAAGTTTTTGGGTTACGACAGTTCCTCTGTAACTACGCATGGTAGGATGACAATATTTGGTGTATAGGTTGCTGATGACTAGTAAATGACTGTCTGGTAGGTGTCATCTGACCTTGACCTCAATTTCACGGTCCAGCGACTACGTTAAAGTTTTTGGGTTACGACAGTTCCTCTGTAACTACGCATGGTAGGATGACAATATTTGGTGTATAGGTTGCTGATGACTAGTACATGACTGTCTGGTAGGTGTCACCTGACCTTGACCTCAATTTCACGGTCCAGCGACTACGTTAAAGTTTTTGGGTTACGACAGTTCCTCTGTAACTACGCATGGTAGGATGACAATATTTGGTTTATAAGTTGCTGATGACTAGTACATGACTGTCTGGTAGGTGTCACCTGACCTTGACCTCAATTTCACGGTCCAGCGACTACGTTAAAGTTTTGGGGTTACGACAGTTCCTCTGTAACTACGCATGGTAGGATGACAATATTTGGTTTATAAGTTGCTGATGACTAGTACATGACTGTCTGGTAGGTGTCACCTGACCTTGACCTCAATTTCACGGTCCAGCGACTACATTAAAGTTTTTGGGTTACGACAGTTCCTCTGTAACTACGCATGGTAGGATGACAATATTTGGTGTATAGGTTGCTGATGACTAGTACATGACTGTCTGGTAGGTGTCACCTGACCTTGACCTCAATTTCATGGTCCAGCGACTACGTTAAAGTTTTTGGGTTACGATAGTTCCTCTGTAACTACGCATGGTAGGATGACAATATTTGGTATATAGGTTGCTGATGAATAGTACATGACTGTCTGGTAGGTTCCACCTGACCTTGACCTCAATTTCACGGTCCAGCGACTACATTAAAGTTTTTGGGTTACGGCTGTTCCCCTGTAACTATGCAGGGTATGGTGACAATATTTTGTATACAGGCCGCTGCTGATATTAATGCTATTTACGTAATGCTTATGACGAAATTTATTTTCGTTACTGATGCGGAATTCAGGCGAGACGTTTTTCTGTGTCCACACTTGTTTATAGAAGGCATAACTTGTTAGTACTAATTCATCTGTCTGTGGATTTTGTTTTTCAATTAGGTTATTTTGTTGAAATAGGTTCTAAGACTTGTAAAGGGCATTGACAATGGGTGAACAGTCTTGTGGTGAGGCCAAAATTAATTAATTGTGTGTTTCCGGTTTCCCGACCCTACCTCCAGTTTGGATGCCGACCCTAAAACATTTTATCAACTTTTATAAAATCTCGAATTTTTTTCAGGTCATTTCCGTGTACGATTTAAATTTTTTTTAACTGCATCTTAAAAATGTTTGTAGCTAACAGAAAATGGAAGTGATTCAAGCGTCTTTAAAACACAGATTTGAAAGCATGGCGTGCCGACAGCCATGCAGTGTTATTGCAATTCGGATTGCAAAATGCAACCACGTACAGAAACCTAAGAGTTTCTTGACATCGCTTCTCCATCACTCAGACATGATGAGCATTTTTAAAGTTAATCATTACAACTCTTCCGCAGACGGGTTTGATGAAAAGCAGTATAAAGTATTGAAAACAAAATAAAATGTTTTAATAAGATACATTTTTTTCCCTACCTACCCAACCTACTTTTTTCAAGAGTGAAATAGGAAACACACTATTAATTTATTTTGGCCTGAAAGTAAGTTGTTTACAGCACATAACACTGGAGACTGAATGGATTACACAATTTCTGTTATGTACACTGTAGAACATAGAAATCACATAACAGACGTATATCGGTTGTAGACCCTCAGATTGATAGGTTCTTACATACATTTTTGGGAAAGACCCGTTGATCTTCCACTAGTGAAAGAAGACATGAAAAATTCTGGAAGATCAGACAGGCTTTTCCAAAAGTGCATGGGAATAATTATTTCTTCATTGTGTCAGACATCCAATCAGAACACCCAAAACAAAAACATTAAACAAGAACGTTGTTATGTTATATCAACGTTGTTGTTTTGGGTGTTTTAATTGGATAATGTAACTAGTACAGATGTGTGCGCATAAGCTCATCTGTACTGGGTCATCGTCCATTTACGGTAGAATATGAAATCACCCATTCATTGGCATATTTCTCCATTAGTTCACAAACAGAATTTGATTTTCAGGGACTAAGTTGTTATATATATACAAATATGTCCACAAACATGATCTTCCTGTCATTAAATCACTTGGTTTTGTAAAAAAATTCTTTGTTGTCACTTTACTCAAAATGGTGTTAGTTGATAACGTATAAATCAAGCCAAGCAAAAGACAATTATCTTTGTTTTAAGTTGTAAATTGACAATTATATGTAAGAAAATTATTTGACGTGTCACAATTCTCCATTGTGTAATCCTGTCTGGCAGCAGTAGTGTATCTAGTTATTTGCAGTTCGTGATGTTGTTTGATTTAAATAACAAAATACTTTTCACTCACTCTAAAACTGAAATGATAACAATAACTTTTTTTAGTCGAAGAAGATGAAGATGAGGAGTCCGAGTCCGAAGAGGATATAGACAGTGAGGAGGAGTATGAGCCACCTGACCAAAAATATTGTATCTGTCGAAAGCCATATGATAACAAGTATGTGTTTGTGCAAGTATTTCTGATGTCAATCTCCGTAGCAGCTCTGTTCCATTCTCAGTACCATTACCCTTAGGATATCACATCTGCCACATAAGCTTGAACGTGTTCTAATAGCTGCCATTATATGCACAACAGTATAAAAAATTTATTTAAAAAGGCATAAAGAAATGTAAAAACAAAATATGTTTAAAGATGGTTTCATTGAATACGCCGTTTTCAAGATATAATCTGCTGATCACGTGACCTCATAAAAAATTTAGGGCACTTTTAGTTTAAAACAGTAAGATTTGTTACGAAATGGGAAGGTGTAAGAAAGACGATGCAAAACGAAACCTGTGCTGTGTTGTGCAAAGCCAACACTGCCATTTATGGAAAGGTAGTCAAGTTTTATTCCGTTTTATGCCGTTCACACTATGATAAAAGACGGTGCATAGAGGAAAGTGCCCTAAATAAAATCACGGGATATCATAAATCACGTGATAAGATACATCTAACTACCTATCTTGAAAACGGCTTATTACGTTTTCTTAAATAATACATTAGTAAGTAGTATGATGTCAAAATCTGGTGTGGCAGAGGTGATATTAGTGTAGTGTAAGGGAGCATGGAATAGAGCAGATATGACTGCTCAGAGATTGTTCTGATGTAAACAAAATAAAAGTGCTGACTGGAATAAACACATGGGTTTACATGCTGTACTGTATTCAACATTGTTCACAAGATTTGAGCACTGACTTTTTGTTGGTAACAAAATTTTGCTGAAAATGCGTTTTAAACTGTGGAATTTTTCATATTTTTCTCTTGGTTTTGTTCTTTTTAAATTGAAGAATGTGAATGACATCAACAGTAAATCAGTATTGTTGATTTAATCATTGTCTCATCTAATTGCACATTGTATCATAAAAAGTAACCTTTAAAAGTACACATATTTTTCCTATAAAGTCAACACTGGGAATGTTGGCTGTGCTCAATTAACCCTAATCGAAAAGAATTACCAATTTCCTGCTGATAGGAGTTCCTACAGGGTAGTCCAGCTTTATACCCCAATGCTGATAGTCGGGGGTTCCCACAGGGTAGTCCAGCTTTATACCCAATGCTGATAGGGGTTCTCACAGGGTAGTCCAGCTTTATACCCCCAATGTTGATAGTCAAGGGTTCCAACAGGGTAGTCCAGCTTTATACCCCAGTGCTGATAGTCAGTGGTTCCCACAGGGTAGACCAGCTTTATACCCCAGTGCTGATAGTCAGGGGTTCCCACAGGGTAGTCCAGCTTTATACCCCAATGCTGATAGTCAGGGGTTCTCACAGGGTAGTCCAGCTTTATACCCCAATGCTGATAGTCAGGGGTTCCCACAGGGTAGTCCAGCTTTATACCCCAATGCTGATAGTCAAGGGTTCTCACAGGGTAGTCCAGCTTTATACCCAATAAAAAAACTAGATGCCATAAAATAACTGAAAAATTGTTGTCAACACGGACAGTATGTGAGTTACTTCCCCTCAACACATTTTCCTGTCAGCATGGACAGTATGAAAAATCATACTGAATTTCAGACTTTAAAAATATATAAATATATTTTTACTCTCCATCAATGAATTGCCTGATAGTTAGATGTTAATTTATAACAAATAATGACTTTTAGATTTATGATCTGCTGTGATCGATGTGAGAATTGGTATCATGGGAAGTGTGTGGGTATTACGAGAGCCCGCGGGAAAGAAATGGAAGTTAACAAAGAGGAATATATCTGTGATAGTTGTAAGGGTAGGTACCCAACTAACCAGGATTAGGTAATTAAAACTAAAAATAAAGATGTTATAAAGTTTAAAAGGATACTTACTAAAGACTGGTGGCATTACCTTGGCACTTAGACTTCTCTGCAGTGGGTTTCACAAGAAGTCGTAAGTGATGACGCGTTTCCCTTTGATCTTCCAACACTTACGACAGATTTTACACTTACCACTTTTTGTGAAAACGTTGCCTTGTCCTTATAATAGCATTCAGTGTTGTAAGTCTTCTCTTCAAAATACTTCACAGGGTTTTCCAGAAGTCTTTGTGTGGAGTAGAGCACTTTGATCAAATTTGATGCACTGTAGGTGCTAGTTAATTTTATATAACATGATCATATGGTGTCTTTGATCCCTCCTGTTTGCCATACATACATGTATCTCTCCATGCATTGTTTTGGCTTTTTGGAAAACTGAAACTGACCCAATCTAATTAAAATTAAATCTTTCATTTGCTCCCCTCTTTTTGTTATTGTCGCTGTGAAGATCTAACAACATTCCATTACAGGTTATCTCAGGATAAACTTCTGTATTAACCAATCAAAAACTGTTTTCACCAACCTTTAATGTTGTGGAATTTCTCTGGCATTATTGTACCTTTTTCATCAGTTAAGTTAAGATAAAAGCTTACGTTCGATTGGTTAATTTTTTGAGGGATACCCAAATTTTTCATTGAATAATATTTATATCAAAAGTACAGTCTGAGATAACCTGATCTTAACAGCAACAACAACAAAGGCGGGGTGGGGGTAGGGGGGGTGGGGCTTGTTAGAGATTTAATTTTAATTAGATTGAAACTGACAAAAATTATTATGTCCTAAGTATAACTTACACAAACCAATATTTGTAATATGCATGTTGTATTCATAAAGACTTCATTGCACATAAAAATTATTCATGGGTTTTTCTTACTTATTCTAGAAACAGAAAAGATTGACAAAGTAAAAGGAAAAACTCTACCCACAGGGAATAAACCAACGGAAGTAGCCAAACCATTGATAGTAAAGATGCCTGGATTAAATAAATCTCCTAAGGCAAACAAATCAGAATCTCCGGTAAGCCACTTACAATCTCCCAAGGCAAACAAATCAGAATCTCCAGTAAGCCACTCACAATCTCCCAAGGCAAACAGATCAGAATCTTAAGTAAGCCACTTACAATCTCCCAAGGCAAACAAATCAGAATGGCCGGTAAGCCACTTACAATCTCCCAAGGCAAACAGATCAGAATCTCAAGTAAGCCACTTACAATCTCCCAAGGCAAACATATCAGAATCTCTGGTAAGCCACTTACAATCTCCCAAGGCAAACAAATCAGAATCGCCGGTAAGCCACTTACAATCTCCCAAGGCAAACAAATCAGAATCGCCGGTAAGCCACTTACAATCTCCCAAGGCAAACAAATCAGAATCGCCGGTAAGCCACTTACAATCTCCCAAGGCAAACAGATCAGAATCTCAAGTAAGCCACTTACAATCTCCCAAGGCAAACAGATCAGAATCTTAAGTAAGCCATTTACAATCTCCCAAGGCAAACAAATCAGAATCGCCGGTAAGCCACTTACAATCTCCCAAGGCAAACAGATCATAATCTCAAGTAAGCCACTTACAATCTCCCAAGGCAAACAAATCATAATCTCAAGTACTGTGAAATACTTTTTATTCGTGGGGTATCAATTTTCGTGGAGGCCTCGGACCACGAAATTAAAAATCCAACGAAGAATAAAACTTCATTAACCAATGGGAACTTGGGAACAACGATCTGAAAATGTTCGAGATCGGACATTTATTTGTAAATGTAATATATGATTTTGTGGTTCGATCCATTACTAATGTTCAGCTCAAAATCCATCTTAATGATTATGTTACAGGTTTCATGTTGGAATTGTGTTTTTATTAAATGTAGGTATTATTTAACTGTAAAGCGTACGAAGAAACATCTACTTCCGGTCAATGTGGGGATATATGAGGTGTTCATTTTCAATGTTAAAAAGTAACAAATTATTATCGGAATTATGAGTTTGGTTGCTCCTTTGAACATAAATTAAAATAACAAATAAAATATTTAAAGATAAGCTATACTTTATCTTTATAAGTGCATATCAATGACACGCTATATCAAATGGATGTTGTGATAATACCGATCGTGGCACAAATGACATTAAATTACACCTTGTATTTATTGCTACTCAACACATGAAGTGACAAATGCCCTTTGGCTATGAATGCTTCTATAGATAACAATTAGAGAATTAAATAGACTCAAAGTAGTTTTTATTGCAATTAATCAATTAATTAATACATTACCGTGTTTATAATTAGCTATTGATTTCCGTGTTGTTAATTTTACATTTGTTACCACGCACGTAAACAACATCATGTAATGAAACTGTTTTATCTTTATATGTTGATGTTTATTATCAACAGTGAAAATGATTCTGCTGTAATCATTTATTTTGATCGCTACCTCACTTTTTGCATTTTCGGAAACCGTCAGTCCACGAATTTAAGAACCCACGAACATGTAAAATTTCACCAAACCACGAAAATTGATACCCACGAATTTAAGTACTTTCACAGTAAGCCTCATGCAATCTCCCAAGACAAACAAATCATAATCTCAAGTAAGCCACATACAATCTCCCAAGACAAACTAATCATAATCTCAAGTAAGCCACATACAATCTCCCAAGACAAACTAATCATAATCTCAAGTAAGCCACACAATCTCCCAAGACAAACAAATCATAATCTCAAGTAAGCCACATACAATCTCCCAAGACAAACTAATCATAATCTCAAGTAAGCCACATACAATCTCCCAAGGCAAACAAATCATAATCTCAAGTAAGCCACTTACAATCTCCCAAGGCAAACAAATCATAATCTCAAGTAAGCCACACAATCTCCCAAGACAAACAAATCATAATCTTAAGTAAGCCACATACAATCTCCCAAGACAAACTAATCATAATCTCAAGTAAGCCACATACAATCTCCCAAGGCAAACAAGTCATAATCTCAAGTAAGCCACATACAATTTTCCAAGGCAAACAAATTAGAATCTCAAATAAGCCACGTACAATCTCCCAAAGCAAACAAATCAGAATCTCAAATAAGCCACTTACAATCTCCCAAGGCAAGCAAATCAGAATCTCGAGTAAGCCACTTACAATCTCCCAAGGCAAACAAATCGTAATCTCCTTTTAGCCACACAAAATCATCCAAAGCAAACAAATCGTTATCTCCGGTAAGCCACATACAATCTCCCAAGACAAACAAATCAGAACCTTCCGTAAGACACATACAATCTCCCAAGACAAACAAATCAGAATCTTCGGTAAGCCACATACAATCTCCGAAGAACAAATCAGAATCTTCGGTAAGCCACATACAATCTACGAAGAACAAATCAGAATCTTCGGTAAGCCACATACAATCTACGAAGAACAAATCAGAATCTTCGGTAAGCTATGTACAATCTCCTAAGGCAAACAAACAGTTTCCAAAAAAATTTATACAATAAAGACATTTTGGACAACAACTCAGTAAGTTAGTGTTGAATTTCAATGGAACTTAGGAATTTAGCTTCATATTAGGTGGATCAAAAGCCTATTAATTTTGGGGGAAAACTGTCAAATTTCAAGGTCACAGTTGCCAAAATATTGTTAGAAATTTTTACAAAAAAAGACTTTTCTGGACAATAACTCAAAACGTTTGCATTAGATTTCAATGAAACTTTGAGGGGCCTCTGTGGCTGAGTGGTTAAAGTAGTTCATCTACTATTGATCACGTGGTCTGTCAGCACTGAGATTGCAGATTCAATTCTAACTGCAGACAGGGTGTACTCTACTTATCTTAATTGACAAGGATTGCCAGTTTTCCTACTGCAGGTCGGGGTTTTTTATCCGGGTAGACTGGCTTCCTCCCCCAATCAAAACTGGATGCCATGATATAGCTGAAAAATTGCTGAAAGTGGCATTGAACAACATTCAAACAAACAAACAAAAAAAATCAATGAAACCTTGGGTTATAGTTTCAAAATAAGTGGATCACAAGCCTATGAATTTTTGGGGAATTCGGTGAAATTTGAATGTTATAGTAACAGTTTTGTAACGTATCCTTTTACCTATTTTTGCTTTTGTCTCCTAATGCATCAACTACAAGAGGGGGACCTTATATCTGTTTTTGCGTTTGTTCCATATGCAATACTTTATTATAGTCAAAATATAATGACCTGTCACGTATTTTCTATCTATTGGTCAACCAATTCTTAATACAGATAACAGCTGTTTAGAAAACTGCTTCATTCTGTTTTCTTTAAAGCTCTTCATCAGTGATAGCTTGGACATTTTAATTGCAGCTATTCATGTGTGACTCAAGTAACTTTAAACTTCTAACTTGTTCCATCTACATTGTACTCTATGACTATCTTCCATATTAGAAGTTTTAAGTTACCTGAGTCATGCGTGAAAAGCTGCAATTTAAATCTCCAGCTCTTTCTGATTAAGAACTTTAAAGAAAACAGATTGAAGCAGTTTTCTAAACAGCTGTTGTCTATTTTTGGAATTGATTGAGCAATAGGTAGAAAATACCTGACAGGTCAAAATATTTTGACTATAAAATTATTTCTTAACTTCCCAAGGTTAGCATTCACTGTTTCTTTTACAGAAAATTACGTTAAATTTGTGCATGTTATGGCATAATTTCAACAAACTATGTCTTCATTTTGTAGTAATTATGACAAAAATTTTTTTTTCAAATGTCTATCAGCTTCCATAGTTTGCCACGTTTGGTTATTTTATAAAGTATATTATAATATGGTTGTTGTGTTTGATTCACAGGGAAAGAAGAAGTTGATTAAAATGAAAGATGCTGAAAATCAAGACCTTAATTTGACGAAAAAAAAGATATTAAAATCGGACAAGAAATCTCTTGAAAACAAATCATCAGAAAAACTAGAAACAGGAACCAAATCTGGAAAATTGGTAAAAACTGAAAAAAATGCAGGTGCTACTGGAAAGTCCGAAAATATTGCCAGCACAGCTGGGAAGTCTGAAAAGATTGCAACTCCTTGCAAACCAGAAAAGATTGCTAGCACACCTGGTAAGTCTGAAAAGATTGCCAGCACCCCTGGAAAGTCTGAAAAGGTTGCCAGCACACCTGGAAAGTCTGAGAAGATTGGTAGTACCCCTGGAAAAGCTGAAAAGGTAGCAGTCACACTTGCAAAACCACACAAAGTTAAAATATCTGAAAAATCTTCTAGCACTTCTGAAAAACCTGAAAAGAATGCCAACACACCTGGAAAATCTGAAAAGATTGCCACCACCCCTGGAAAAACTGAAAAGATTGCAAACACCCCTGGAAAATCTGAAAAGATTGCCAGCACCCCTACTTTATTAGGGAAAACAGAAAATATGTCTGCAAAACCAGGTGGGAGCAATTCTGAGCAGATTAGTAGCACTCCTGGAAAATCTGAAAAGCTCCACGTAACACCAAACAAGAATGAGAAATTGTCCAATGACAACAGACCAGAAATCTTTAGTCCAGATGAAGTAAAAGTAGCACCACACGCAAGAAAGATATCTGTAGAGCACAGGAAATCAGAGGTATAAGTACATTGTTTGTTATGGTAGCCCCCTCTAATAAGGAGGGGTTTCGGTGGCTGAGTCCTTAGGGTAGTTCGTCTACTATTGATCATGTGGTCTGTCAACACTGAGATTGCCAGTTCGATTCTCGCTGCTGGCAGGGTGTACTCGACTCCAATCTTAATTGACAAGGATTGCTAAAGCAGATTTGGGGTTTTCTCCGGGTATTCCGGCTTCTTCCTCCAATAAAAACAGGATGCCATGATATAGCTGAAAAATTGCTGAAAGTGGTGTTAAAACACCATCAAACAAACAAAAAAATCTTGTAATTACTGTCCTGTACCAGTATTGTGGCCTTGTAAGTATAATGGTCTGTTTGGATGGAAGGAGGGGGATTTACAGAATGTTTTAAGTGCATTTCATCCATGTCATTTAGTAACTTAAGTATGCATTGACCTATCTGATCATTGTCCAAATGTAATTTAAAAGCACATGTATGTCGTATTGACCCAGAAATTCTAAAATATGAATATTTCTACCTTATGAGTTTGACAATTATTTACCTGCAAAAGGTAGGGTAGGGTGGTCCTCATTTCTTCTGGTTAAAGATTAGTGATTCTGGCCAATCCCAGTGGGTGGTTTATGATGAGCAGGACATATCAGCTTGAGATCGCTGTTCTAACTTTATGGTTTGGCCCTAGGTGATGGGTCCAAGTCAGAATAGAATGGAATGACTTTATTAAATAACCAGTTCCCATTTTAATATCACTTCATAATTTTCAAAATTTGTTTGATGGCTTGGTCCTGTGATTGTTGGTATGTATAATATTACAAGTTTTTGGGCTGTACATTTTGTTTTAGTTCACCCATTGTGTCATATTCGAATTAGAGGTTGTGATTTTTACTAATTGGACCATTTATGATTAAAAACTCTTCACCAATGGTATTGCATAAAAAACTTGTTTCTATAAAGACAAAGTAAGTGAGAAGTGTTTGAGCCAGTACAACATCACCTGTACTCATCAGTAAGTTATAGTCTCCACTAAAAATCATTTTCTGAAACGTTTTGACAACATAATTCATTTTTGTTTGTTATACCCACCCCCCACCCCCCTGCAAACTTGTTTTTTTTTGGGGGGGGGGTGGGCCATATAGGAATCACCATGTCTTTCTGTCTGTCTGTCCGTTTGTCCACATCCCTTGTAAGCTCAACTCCTAAACCTTTTTATGAAATTTAATGAAACTTAGCATAAAGGAAGTACATTATATGTAGATGTGCATGAAGGATTTTTATTGACGTCAGATATTATTAAGGGCAGATAATTAGACTTGAAAGAGAAGTGGGGTATCTTTTTGTGGGGGTGCTTACAGTCCACACTTGTTTATATTTGTAACACAAACAGTAAACAAGACAATAACCTTGATAGTTACCAAGAAAGTTTTTGTACTAGTATATTACTAGTTAGGTAGGTTAAATATTAGTTAAATTGTAACCCTATTGCCACATAATTAATTGTATCTAGTGCATTTTCAAATATTCGTTCAACAGGAAAAGCTTCCATGCTGTATTGGACCAAAATGTGGTAAACCCTCCAGACCCGACTCCGTGTATTGCAGTAATGAGTGTATTATAAATCACTCCCAGGATTCCCTTAATATTATACACAGTCAACAACAGGACTCTGTTGTCAAGGTAACTACTTTTTTTGTAATTTTGCCTATCTTTTTTGTATAATTCTGTTTTTTCAATCCGTGTTTGAGATAAGTCCTATAACAAATTAAATGATCCAGGCCAAATTCAGTGTTAAATATTAAAAAAAAGGTTTGATGTCGTATTTATTTAGTATGTCATTGTTTTAGATTTTTTTTTTATCACATATTTATAAGCTTTTTTTTTATAAATCACATATATGTTGTTGTTTTTTAAAGACTTTTGAAATTGTACTTTATTTTATTAATTTTTCTAGAAGTAAATAAAATAAAAATATTTGAACTTGTCAAAAAGAAAACAGAAAAGTGGTGATTCTTAAAAACATTTTTATATTCCCTACTTGCGGTAAACAAGATTTATCTCCCATTTGCAGAGTTATCTATCTGTTCTTTAGAGCAGGTACTTTATAGTACCTACTGTGGGTAAAAAGTAGTTTTTCTACAATATTTTTTTATTCACATATAGCAAAGCATCCGGTAAAATTTATTATGATATAAAACTAATTCTTCAGTTTTTTTAGTTGTACTGGAAGAGTCAGTCCACAGACATTATTTAAAAAAAACAATAAAAACAAAACAATAAAAATGTGATTTTTCCCTATCTGTTCAATACTTGATACCTGCTGTTATGAAAGACAACTCTTGCAAATGGGAAGTAACTCTTGTATTCCGAAAATAGGGATATTCAATATGATTTTTAAAAAATTTTTGCCAATCAAGAGGCCTAGTAAGGGCACATTAGCATAGAGAGTCCACATGATTTTTTTTTTTTTTTTGCCAATCAGAGGTTTATTAAGGGAACATTAGCATAGAGTGTCCACATGATTTTTTTTAAAATTTTTGCCAATCAGAGGTTTATTAAGGGAACATTAGCATAGAGAGTCAACATGATATTTTTTTTAATTTTTTGCCAATCACAGGTTTATTAAGGGAACATTAGCAAAGAGCGTCAACATGATATATTTTTTATTTTTTGCCAATCGGAGGCCATGTAAGGGAACATTAACATAGAGAGTCAACATGATATATTTTTTATTTTTTGCCAATCGGAGGCCTTGTAAGGGAACATTAACATAGAGAGTCAACATGATATTTTTTAATTTTTTTTTGCCAATCAGAGGCCTAGTAAGGTAAGAACACTGCATGCTTATACTTCTGTTGGTGTAGTCAGGTCATTGTATAGTGCATTTGGTACCAGTGAAATAGGGCAAACAATTAAGATAATATTCAACTTCTATTTTGTATTACATATTTCTTTCACTTGTTCAATATACTTACATATTAAGAAATTTAAAGCCCATATGGGTCAAAAATATATATGTACATATTTATTCTGCAATTTTGATTTCCTGATACCGTAGTAACACTTTTAAACTTTGTGTAATGAACATACCAAATGCTAAGACACTTACAGTTATTCAAACAAATATTTGTATTTGCAAATAAATTCACATCAGTATCTTTACAATAAGTATATGATAACAAATGGTTATCATGGTTGACAAATTAAATACACATTTCCTTATTATACCCCCCGCAAACTAGTTTGGGGGGGTATATAGGAATCACCCTGTCTGTCTGTCCGTCCGTCTGTCTGTCTGTCTGTCCGTCTGTCCATCTGTCCACATCCCTTGTAAGCGCTTCTCCTCCTAAACTGCTTGACAGATTTTGATGAAACTTTACATGAAGGAAGTACATCATATGTAGATGTGCATGAAGAATTTTCGTCGCTGTCGGATATTATTCAGGGGAGATAATTGGACTTGAAGCGAAGCGGGGGGTATCCCCACAGTCCACACTTGTTTGGTTTTTTTATACCCCCCGCAAACTAGTTTGGGGGTTATATAGGAATCACCCTGTCTGTCTGTCCGTCTGTCTGTTTGTCCGTCTGTCCACATCCCTTATAAGCGCTTCTCCTCCTTAACCGCTTGACAGATTTTGATGAAACTTTACATGAAGGAAGTACATCATATTTAAATGTGCATGAAGAATTTTCGTCGCTGTCGGATATTATTCAGGGGAGATAATTGGACTTGAAGCGAAGCGGGGGTATCCCTTTGTGAGCTTACTCACAGTCCACACTTGTTTGGTTTTTTTATACCCCCTAAAACTAGTTTGGGGGGGGTATATAGGAATCACCCTGTCTGTCGGTCCGTCTGTCTGTTTGTCCGTCTGTCCACATCCCTTATAAGCGCTTCTCCTCCTTAACTGCTTGACAGATTTTGATGAAACTTTACATGAAGGAAGTACATCATATTTAAATGTGCATGAAGAATTTTCATCGCCGTCGGGTATTATTCATGGGAGATAATTGGACTTAGACTTTTAAAATATAGTATTCAGTGCGGGACCTTTTAAGCGCAACTCCTCCTAAACCGTTTGACAGATTTTGATGAAACTTTACATGAAGGAAGTACATCATACATGTATGTAGATGTGCATGAAGAATTTTTGACGCTGTTTGATATTATTCAGGGGAGATAATTGGACTTGAAGCGAAGCGGGGGGTAATTTATAAGAAGCGTCAATTTTAACTTGAAAAGTTCATCTGTTGAAGTATCTCCCTTTGAAACAGTCATGGACATGCATCATGGTTCCTTTGTGGTCTTATTATACCCCCCGCTCGACAGAGTCGGGGGTATATAGTGGTCCTCATGTCCGTCCGTCCGTCCGTTCGTCCGTCCACATTTGGTTTCCGGATGATAATTCAAATAGTTTACATCCGATTTGAATGAAACTTTGGGATATTGTTATATATCAGGTTGGTAAGAAGCCTATCGATTTTGGGGGAAATCCGTCAAATTTCAAGGTCACAGTCCACGAAAAACGTTAGAAATTTTAACAAAAAAGTTGTTTCCGGACAATAACTCAAAAAGTTTACATCCGATTTGAATGAAACTTTGGGATATTGTCATATATCAGGTTGGTAAGAAGCCTTTCAATTTTGGGGGAAATCCATCAAATTTCAAGGTCACAGTCCACGAAAAACGTTAGAAATTTTTACAAAAAAGTTGTTTCCGGATGATAACTCAAAAAGTTTGCATGTGATTTGAATGAAACTTTGGGATATTGTTATATATCAGGTTGGTAAGAAGCCTATCGATTTTGGGGGAAATCTGTCAAATTTCAAGGTCACAGTCCACGAAAAATGTTAGAAATTTTTACAAAAAGTTGTTTCCGGAAAATAACTCAAAAAGTTTTCATCCGATTTTAATGAAACTGTAAAATATTCTTATATATTTTGTTGGTAAGAAGCCTATTAATTTTGGTGGAAATCCATCCAATTTCAAGGTCACAATCCACGAAAAACGTTAGAAATTTTCACAAAAGCGGGGGTATCAGCGATCGCTAGATCGACTTTGTCTAGTTGTTGTTTTAAGTAGAAAAAGGCTTATTTTAGCATTTTAGTGACATTGTACAGTGTGGCTGTTTCCTTAAATATTTACATGTTTACATGTACATGTGCATATTATACCTTAACTTCTAAGAAGATGGGTTATACTGTTTTACCCTTGTCTCTCTGTTCGTCCGTCCATTCCTAACAAAAAATTCCTGTCACAGTTTTCTAAGCAACTATAGGATGCAGAATCCTGATATTTTGCATATAGCTTTATCCTATAGTACCATATGGTGTATAGTGATTTTATGCTCCTTGGTGGTCTACTTCCTGTTTAGGGAATAGTTTGATTTTTTACACATAGTTGACACATGCAAAATTTGCAAACTTGTTAAATATGTAATTGTGGACTGTGTTTTTTCCACTCGTGCCAACACATGTCCACTTATTATTATTTTCTAAAATGCTTATCTGCTGAGTAGATAAGGACAGGCAGGGTAGACAACTCCAATGTGAACAATTACAAAAAATACAAAATTCACCTGAAAGGTGATTTATGCTTATGTTTTCTTAATTGTTTAGCCTGTATTTAAAGGCCACAAATGCATTATACTATAGTAGGTTCTAACAGATGTCTACTGATTGTCTTAGTTCTTAAAGGACTCGAGTGTTTCTGTTAGTGTTTCTGTCATATTGCTAATTAATGTCCAGACTAAATGATTTCTAAAATTAATTTAGTCTTCTCTGAAATAACTGGGTAGTTTTGACCCAAGCTTAAGAAGGTTCTCTGCCTTAATCTCAACTCAGGTCAGTGAGGCCCACAGAAATTGAATACCATTTCACCAATATCTAGTTGTTTTATTACCCCACCATCAAAGTTAAGCCTATATTTACTGTGTAATTTGTTTACACATAGTTGAGGTAAGTAATTGTCTCCATGGAAATGTCCAAAGACTTGTTTGCATGTTTTTAATTTCAACTATTTTTTATGTAAATATTTGAGGAGGAAATCAAAATAATCTATGAGAATCCCTAATGTTTTTTTTTTAAGTTCATTGTGGAAATTTCCTAAAAGGACTAACTTAACAACAACAACCCACCCCATTGTGGTGATACATGTACCATTGAGCCACCCAAGCCTCAAGTCCAACCCAGTCACTCATGCCCCGCCCAAATCTTGCTACTTGAGTATGGTATTAATTACATTATTCTTTTTTTACTGGAATAATTAGTAATAATGTAAAGTTGTAATTTAGATGTCTGGTTTTTTAACAGCCAACTTTACTGTATTTTTCCATTAATTTCACTTCATCTTTTAAAAAATTACTGGACTTCATTATTAACTGTTTATGTTAGTCATTGTTTTAGAAAGAGCACAGAAATATTTGCATGTTAATGTCACATAAACCATCAACAATTAGTGTAATATTGACTTTATTAACCTATTTTATAACGTACAAATTCTTTATTCTGAAAGATCACATGATGTCTAAATACAGATAACAACTCCATAGTTAATGTGCAATCTGCTAAGCTTAAAGTCCCAGTCTGATGTCTGCTACATGCTACAATGACCTTCTGTAGTGATACTACATCATTAAATTGTCAAATTTGATTAAATGAAAGGTTGTATCAAATGTATCTTTCTTTGTCTGAATGATATGAAATAATGCTGATGACATTTCCTGATTTTAACTGTCAGAAATGTTCATCTGAGGTAACAGTATGAGATCAAGTTGCAGACGTTAATCTATGAATTGACTGTCACATATATTTGTATAACCAGCAATGTTAACACAGCACCAGATACAACACTAACATCACTTCTGGCATGTATTAACAGTTGTCTCCTAAATCACTAGGAAAGATTCATGGGTACAATTCATTAACAAGAAATTGATGTCAAAAGTTTAAATGTCATTGTATTCCTACTGATAACACATGAATTGGAATTGACATTTTATTATATCCCCCACAAACTAGTTTGTGGGGGGGGGATGGTATAAAGGAATCACCCTGTCCGTCTGTCTGCATCCCTTGTAAGCGCTTCTCCTCCTAAACAGCTTGACAGATTTTGATAAAACTTTACATGAAGGAAGTACATCATATGTTGATGTGCATGAAGAATTTTCGTCGCTGTCAGATATTATTCAGGGGAGATAATTGGACTTGAAGCGAAGCGGGGGGTATCCCTTTGTGAGCTTGCTCACAGTCCACACTTGTTGGTGTTATTTTTTGTATTGTTAAAAATACAAATCCATAAGAAATTATTTCCACCCAGTATTCATGATTTTTCAGCTGAGCTATTCTTCTGTTTTCTGCTCTTGAATTCAAGTACTGTTTTACTTTTAATTTTGGACAGGTAACAAATGTTTAAGGTAAAATTGCTTGATTAAATTTTGAGCTATTTTATAATGGTGTGAATACCTAAATAGTTATAAAATGCAATTTCAATAGTGTATATTATTTTCCTTAGATTAAAAGCTAAAAAAAAATGTTTTCCAATTTGTTGGATTTTGTCAGGAAAAATAAAAATTACTTTTTTGGTAAACCTTATCCTCTATTGATATCAGTTAATTTGAAACATGTATGATTTTTGTGCCAAACTAAAATCATGTCTGCAGATCGAAGACAACAGTTCACAATTTCTCTTACCAATCATGTTCTGTGTGTTATCTTCAAAAATACTTCCCAAATTCCTTTTGTTGAAAAGTGGTGAATATTATCTTATCTATTTATTAACAGTTGACTGGTGACAAAAGAATAGTAGTGATAGAAAAGACAACAGGAAAAATACTGACAGGAGACAAAGCTCCAACCGAAGCAGAATTGTGTGCATGGTTGGAAAAAAATCCATCATTTAGTGTTCTTTGTCCAACCTTGAAGAAGTCTAAAGTAAATGATAGTAAGTAGACATTTAAAAAAAATTCTCAAGTAACTGATAAATCAGACATGTTGCCTAATATTGATATTATGTGGGTCCTGTTTCATATTTGAGAATTTCTTCAGGTTCTCCTCATCTTAAATATGGACAAATCAAGTTGCTGTAAAATATTAAATTTGAAGAAAATCTCAATTTGAAAAATTTAATGAAACTGGGGCCAAAACTAATATTGGTTCTATTCCATCCACTGTAAACATTAACCAGGGCTGTCTCCCCTCTCATGGCATCTACATATAGATTAACCATGATTTTTAAGGTGTTTCATGGTCATATTTAGGTCCATGCATATGTTTTATAACCTGGACATTTTATTTGATGCAAATGATAGTATTAGCAGTATCCCAATATGTACATTATTTTCATTGGAATACATTTTAAATAGATTATTCTATTAAAATATATGATGTTTGCAGAAGACCAACCACAAAAAGAAAAGAAAGAATCTCAAGAGCACCATCACCATTATAAAAAAGATTCTCACCATGCCAAGAAAGATCACAATGGGGTTAAAAAAGACAGTAGCAAAGAAAGAAAAACTGACTCGTCTAAAGACAGAAAAAAGTCACATTCTGACTCAACTAAAGACCAAAAAGCAGAGAAGAAACATGCTGACAAACATTCTGGCCACAAGCTGGCAAGTTCTGATAAAAAAGAGGAGAAAACAACAAAAACAGATGACAAGACTGAAGACAATGGTCCAGACCCTGTCAGACTTAATGTTAGGAAGTCTCTTAGAGATGCTCTGGCCTCAAGGTAAGTCACACCCAATGATAGGAAGTCCCAAAGAGAAGTTCTGGCCTCGAGGTAAGTCACAGCCAATGTTAGGAAGTCCCTGAGAGATGCTTTGGCCTCAAGGTAAGTCACAGCCAATGTTAGTAAGTCCCTGAGAGATGCTCTGGCCTCGAGGTAAGTCACAGCCAATGTTAGGAAGTCTCTTAGAGATGCTCTGGCCTCAAGGTAAGTCACAGCCAATTTTAGGAAGTCCCTGAGAAACGCTCTGGCCTTGAGGTAAGTCACACCCAATGTTAGGAAGTCCCTGAGATGCTCTGGCCTCGAGGTAAGTCACAGCCAATGTTAGGAAGTCTTTGAGAGATGCTCTGGCCTCGATGTAAGTCACAGCCAATGTTAGGAAGTCCTTGAGATGCTCTGGCCACAAAGTAAGTCACACCCAATGTTAGGAAGTCCCAAACAGATGCTCTGGCCTCGAGGTAAGTTGGAGCCAATGTTAGGAAGTCTTTGAGAGATGCTCTGGCCTCAGGGTAAGTCACATCTAATGTTAGGACGTCCCTGAGAGATGCTCTGGCCTCAGGGTAAGTCACATCCAATGTTAGGACGTCCCTGAGAGATTCTCTGGCCTCTAGAGTGTTAGGTTTTGTATCTAGCTCTATAGTTCTCTATTTATACCCTCGCTTCGAAGAATAGGGGGTATACTGTTTTACCCTTGTCCTTTTGTCCGTCCCTAACAAACATTTCCGTCGCAGTTTTCTAAGCAACTATAGGTTGCAGAAGCCTGATATTGTGCCTATTGCTTTATCCTATAGTACCATATGGTGTATCGCGTTTTTATGCTCCTTGGTCATCTACTTCCTGTTTACAGAATACTTTTTGTGAAGCAGGGGTTTCACTAGTGAGCATAAGCTAACAGATTTACCATGTTTTTTCAAATGACCCTTATCAGGTTCCATACATTTTCATGGAGTCAGTTAAAAGTTAACTTTTTCTTGGATTATTTTATTTTTTATATTTCTTTACGAATTCAGATACATTGATAATTCAATGAATGTAAATTAATCTTAATATTTATAATTACAAATTATTCAATAAATACAAATTAATTTCAGTATTTATAATTACAAAATATTCCATGAATACAAATATATCTCAATATTTACAATTACAAAATATTCCTTGAATACAAATATATCTCAATATTTATAATTACAAATTATTCAATAAATACAAATTAATTTCAGTATTTATAGTTAGAAAATATTCCAGGAATACAAATATATCTCAATATTTATAATTACAAAATATTCAATAAATACAAATTAATTTCAGTATTTATAGTTAGAAAATATTCCATGAATACAAATTATTATCAATATTTATAATTACAAAATATTCCATGAATACAAATATATCTCAATATTTATAATTACAAAATATTCCTTGAATACAAATATATCTCAGTATTTATAATTACAAAATATTCCATGAATACAAATATATCTCAATATTTATAATTACAAAATATTCCTTGAATACAAATATATCTCAATATTTATAATTACAAATTATTCAATAAATACAAATTAATTTCAGTATTAATAGTTAGAAAATATTCCAGGAATACAAATATATCTCAATATTTATAATTACAAAATATTCAATAAATACAAATTAATTTCAGTATTTATAGTTAGAAAATATTCCATGAATACAAATATATCTCAATATTTACAATTACAAAATATTCCATGAATACAAATATATCTCAATATTTATAATTACAAAATATTCCATGAATACAAATATATCTCAATATTTACAATTACAAAATATTCCATGAATACAAATATATCTCAGTATTTACAATTACAAAATATTCCATGAATTCAAATATATCTCAACATTTATAATTACAAATTATTCAATAAATACAAATTAATTTCAGTATTTATAGTTAGAAAATATTCCAGGAATACAAATATATCTCAATATTTATAATTACAAAATATTCAATAAATACAAATTAATTTCAGTATTTATAGTTAGAAAATATTCCATGAATACAAATTATTATCAATATTTATAATTACAAAATATTCCATGAATACAAATATATCTCAATATTTACAATTACAAAATATTCCATGAATACAAATATATCTCAGTATTTATAATTACAAAATATTACATGAATACAAATATATCTCAATATTTACAATTACAAAATATTCCATAATGAATACAAATATATCTCAATATTTATAATTACAAAATATTACATGAATACAAATATATCTCATTATTTATAATTACAAAATATTACATGAATACAAATATATCTCAACATTTACAATTACACAAAATATTCCATGAATACAAATATATCTCAACATTTACAATTACACAAAATATTCCTTGAATACAAATATATCTCAATATTTACAATTACACAAAATATTCCTTGAATACAAATATATCTCAATATTTACAATTACACAAAATATTCCTTGAATACAAATATATCTCAATATTTACAATTACAAAATATTCCATGAATACAAATATATCTCAGTATTTATAATTACAAAATATTACATGAATACAAATATATCTCAATATTTACAATTACAAAATATTCCATAATGAATACAAATATATCTCAATATTTATAATTACAAAATATTACATGAATACAAATATATCTCATTATTTATAATTACAAAATATTACATGAATACAAATATATCTCAACATTTATAATTACAAAATATTACATGAATACAAATATATCTCAATATTTATAATTACAAAATATTCCTTGAATACAAATATATCTCAATATTTACAATTACACAAAATATTCCTTGAATACAAATATATCTCAATATTTACAATTACAAAATATTCCATGAATTCAAATATATCTCAACATTTATAATTACAAAATATTCCATGAATTCAAATATATCTCAATATTTACAATTACAAAATATTCCATAATGAATACAAATTAATATCAATATTTATAATTATAAAGTACAGTCAATCTAAAGTGGCTCTAACTCAGATTGGTGGAACACCCAGGATTTCTCGAACACCTATGAAAGTACAGAACTTTAGCCTATATAATCACGGTTAAAATGCTTTGATTTCTTAAAATCTCAAAATAAATTAGCAGTCCCAATTGTAAAAATCTATTTTAAAAACCATATATAACTTTAACTTGTTTTTCTTGACAACCTAACTGTCATTCATATGTATTTATTTACGCCTATGTTGGTAAATTAGTTGAAATTTGTTTTAATTAATTATAATATACACTAAAATCTGAGGCCATTGACATATGTAATGCAATAATACCTATTTACACATTGCAAAAAATTAAACAAGAAAAATGACAGTAAACATTTTTATTTTACCAAAACCATAAAAAATATGTAACTACAAGGTTTAAATATCCAATACAATAAATAAACACAATTTTATTGATCCAATGTGACTGGAAATTAATTGAAATATATAAATCAATATTAATTCCGGTCCGCTTAAGAATCATTTCTGGAAATCACAACATCTCAAACTCCTGATTTCGCGATCACTTTTCTATGAGCCCTTCGAGTTCGAGCCATCGAAGTTCAACTGTATCCATTGAATACAAATTTATCTCAATATTACGATTGCAAAGTATTCCATAAATACAAATTTATCTCAATATTACGATTACAAAGTATTCCATAAATATAAATTTATCTCAATATTACGATTACAAAGTATTCCATACATACAAATGTATCTCAATATTACGATTACAAAGTATTCCATAAATACAAATTTATCTCAATATCACGATTGCAAAGTATTCCATACATACAAATTTATCTCAATATCAGGATTACAAAGTATTCCATAAATACAAATTTATCTCAATATTACGATTACAAAGTATTCCATAAATACAAATTTATCTCAATATCACGATTGCAAAGTATTCCATACATACAAATTTATCTCAATATCAGGATTACAAAGTATTCCATAAATACAAATTTATCTCAATATTACGATTACAAAGTATTCCATAAATCAGGCATAGAATTTAACTTTTTTACCCACAAGCAAATCTTTGCTTGTGGTCATTTTTTTCACAAGCAAAATTTGTAAGGTTGAGAATTTTTAGAAGCAAAAATTTTCGGAAGTAAATTAGTCTAAAATCTTTATATTTTTTTATAATTTTAAATTAGCAGTAACACCTCTAAACTATTTTAAATTGTTCTAATACTACTGCTATCACTATAAAGTGTAAATAACTGAAGTGAAACAATTTTATTAATGACTATGAGTATCATCCATTTTCTGACCGTTTTAAGCGAACTTGTCACAGAGACTTCAGCTTTAATAACCGGCTGTTCAGTCTCTGAAGTCCTTCTTATTTTGCTTGGACTGTCGTTTTCACTACTATTCGTTTAAAATAATTTGAAATCATTGATGGTTACTACTGTAAACAACCGGCATGGCCGAGATTCTAAAAACTAATCTAACACATCTCCGTGATGGCGGAGCACCACTAACAGCGCTAGGTGGATGAAAAAGTCCGAGAGTTGCGAAAAGAAATAGAACTGGTTACCGGAACACATCCAGACAACAGACGGACACAGTTTAACTAAGTAAATAAACATTTCTCGGCCGTAAACACAGGCACTTGTTTCGTGAAAAAAAAATTCATATACTCTCTTATTTCCAATGGAAATAAGAGAGTATATGAATTTTTTTTTTCACGAAACAAGTGCCTGTGGCCGTAAACTAACAAAACTGGACAAATTATCGTAGACGCAAAATTTTGCCCTTTTCCTAATTTCCCAGACGCAATTAACATATTTCACACGCATTTTGCGTCTTAGCGTCCATTAATTTCGAACACTGCATAAATACAAATTTATCTCAATATTACGATTACAAAGTATTCCATACATACAAATTTATCTCAATATTACGATTACAAAGTATTCCATACATACAAATTTATCCCAATATCACGATTACAAAGTATTCCATAAAAACAAATTTATCTCAATATTACGATTACAAAGTATTCCATACATACAAATTTATTTCAATATTTCAGAGCAGAGAAAGCTGATGATGTGATGCTGTCTTTAAGTGAAATCAAGTCATTGGCTCTGGATATAGAAAATGAATTGTTTGGTTTTTTCAAGGAGACAGGGCACAAATATAAGGCCAAATATCGTAGTCTTATTTTTAACATCAAAGATTCCAAAAACAAAGTAAGTTCTAAGTTATATTGATTGCATTTTAATTTAGTGTATCCAAAATGAAGGCCTCCCTGAATATACATTCCCCTGATAGGGCTTTAACTGATGAAACTGTATTTATATTATATATTTCCAATAAGAACATTGCTTGAAAAATCTAAGCTTCATTTAAGGGCTGATAAGGAAAGTACATTTGTGTATCTTTGAGGTCACTTAAAGTTGGGGGACATAGTTCATTCCTAAGTCCTACCTCGTGTCTACCTTTGGGTTGAAGCTTTTTTTAAAGATGACTTCACATCATGAAACTTGGTAAACACTTACTACATGATGAGATCTCTTCACTGACAAAATTTTATAGGGCTGTACAAAATATTTCACGCCTGAATTAACTTGGAAAAAGGGACAAGGGGTTTACCAATATGTGCCAAGCAGGACATCAGTGGCGTCGAGACACATTTTCTTGTTGTATGTAGGTGTTGCAGCTAGTGCCCAAAACAAACTGAAGTAAAATCTGGGTGAGGCCTAAAAATATTACAAGCCTGTCAGTCGTGTATTTGTATGCGCCCGTCTTTTATATACGTATTATGGTATGCAAATGTCTGTCTATCGTCCACATGTTGCACTCTATTTTGAGAATGACAACAGATAACCCTGCTCCCAATGAGTAATAGGAGTATATAGTTTTGAGTCTGACCATTTTCATCACATTTTTCTCAGCATTGATAAATGATACAATACTGAAATTTTGTCAATATCTCTGTGGATGATCATATTGTGGTTATTTTCAGACCTCGTTGAAGTTATTGAGGTATTATCAGTGAGCATTAGATCTCTGTACATGTAATACTTGTTTGTTTGAATAGTGTCACTATAGAAAATACAGGAATGGCCTTTAGGGCATTGTTACAGGCCTGAGGGCATTGTTACAGGCCTATAGGGCATTGTTACAGGCCTTTAGGGCATTGTTACAGGCCTATAAGGCATTGTTACAGGCCTTTGGGGCATTGTTACAGGCCTATAGGGCATTGTTACAGGCCTATAGGGCATTGTTACACAATCGATACCAGGTACAGTTTGCATTAGACCTTTTGAAGTTATCTAAGTAATAGCTATGTGTTAAATGTATACATGTGCATTATGTAAATACTGTGGTTATATTTTTAGGGTTTGTTCAGGAAGATTTTAAATGGAGAATTAAAACCAGCAAGATTGATAAAAATGACTCCTGAAGAGCTGGCATCTAGAGAGCTGGCCAAGTGGCGAGAATTTGAAACAAAGCATGTTAGTATATTTCTTGTAAAGATATAAAAGAGTCCTTAGAGGCTAATCACCTTTTCGTCTTACATCCAAGGCTAACCACCTCTGGTCTGAAATCCAAGGCTAATCACCTCTGGTCTGACATCCAAGGCTAATCACCTCTGGTCTGACATCCAAGGCTAATCACCTCTGGTCTGACATCCAAGGCTAATCACCTCTGGTCTGACATCTTAGGCTAATCCCCTCTGGTCTGACATCCAAGGCTAATCACCTCTGGTCTGACATCCAAGGCTAATCACCTCTGGTCTGACATCTAAGGCTAATCACCTCTGGTCTGACATCCAAGGCTAATCACCTCTGGTCTGACATCCAAGGCTAATCACCTCTGGTCTGACATCTAAGGCTAATCACCTCTGGTCTGACATACAAGGCTAATCACCTCTGGTCTGACATCCAAGGCTTATCACCTTTTCGTCTGACATCTAAGGCTAATCACCTCTGGTCTGACATCTAAGGCTAATCACCTCTGGTCTGTCATCCAAGGCTAATCACCTCTGGTCAGTCATCCAAGGCTAATCACCTCTGGTCTGATATCCAAGGCTTATCACCTCTGGTCTGACATCCAAGGCTAATCACCTCTGGTCTGACTTCCAAGGCTAATCACCTCTGATCTGACATCCAAGGCTTATCACCTCTGGTCTGACATCTTAGGCTAATCCCCTCTGGTATGACATCCAAGGCTAATCACCTCTGGTCTGACATCCAAGGCTAATCACCTCTGGTCTGACATCTAAGGCTATCACCTCTGGTCTGACATCCAAGGCTAATGACCCAAGGCTAATCACCTCTGGTCTGATATCTAAGGCTAATCACCTCTGGTCTGACATCCAAGGCTAATCAACTCTGGTCTGTCATCCAAAGCTAATAAACTCTGGTCTGACATCGAAGGTTAATCACCTCTGGTCTGACATCCAAGGCTAATCCCCTCTGGTCTGACATCCAAGGCTAATCACCTCTGGTCTGACATCCAAGGCTAATCACCTCTGGTCTGACAACAAAGGCTTATCACCTCTGGTCTGACATCCAAGGCTTATCACCTCTAGTCTGACATCCAAGGCTAATCACCTCTGGTCTCACATCTAAGGCTAATCCCCTCTCGTCTGACATCTAAGGCTAATCCCCCTCTCGTCTGACATCCAAGGCTAATCCCCTCTGGTCCGACATCCAAGGCTAATCACCTCTGGTCTCACATCCAAGACTAATCCCCTCTCGTCTGACATCCAAGGCTAATCACTTCTGGTCTGACATCCAAGGCTAATCACCTCTGATCTGACATCCAAGGCTTATCACCTCTGGTCTGACATCTAAGGCTAATCACCTCTGGTCTGACATCTAAGGCTATCACCTCTGGTCTGACATCCAAGGCTAATCACCTCTGGTCTGACATCTAAGGCTAATCACCTCAGGTCTGACATCCAAGGCTAATCACCTCTGGTCTGACATCCAAGGCTAATCCCCTCTGGTCTGACATCCAAGGCTAATCACATCTGGTCTGACATCCAAGGCTAATCACCTCTGGTCTGACAACCAAGGCTTATCACCTCTGGTCTGACATCCAAGGCTTATCACCTCTGGTCTGACATCCAAGGCTAATCACCTCTGGTCTGACATCCAAGGCTAATCCCCTCTGGTCTGACATCCAAGGCTTATCACCTCTGGTCTGATATCCAAGGCTTATCACCTCTGGTCTCACATCCAAGGCTAATCCCCTCTCGTCTGACATCCAAGGCTAATCACCTCTGGTCTGACATCCAAGGCTAATCACCTCTGGTCTGACATCCAAGGCTAATCCCCTCTCATCTGACATCCAAGGCTAATCACCTCTGGTCCGACATCCAAGGCTAATCACCTTTTCGTCTCACATCCAAGTCTAATCACCTCTGGTCTGACCTCCATAACCTTTGTGCACTTAATTTTCTCCCTGCAACCATTAGGCCAATTTTCAACTGAATTTGGTATTTGATGGCCAATTCGAATAAAAAGAAAATTCTTTAAATCTGTTGCCTCTGGCCACTGAAGTCATCCATGTCTATTATGAAAAAACTTATATAATAATAATATGTATACCATTGATTGAATTAATATTTGTAGCAGGCCCTCTGCCCGAGTTGTTAAGTTAGTTCGTCTACTATTGAACATGCGGTCTATCAACACTGAGATTGTAGGCTCAAGTGGGCAGGGTGCGTGCGACTCCAATCAACTCAATTGCCACGGATTGCAAGTTTTCCTACTTAAGGCAAAGGGTTTCTCCAGATTCTCCTGCTTCCTCCCCCAATAAAACTGGATGATTTGATATAGCTGAAAAATTGCTGGAAAGGGCTTTAAACAATAAGCAAACATATTTGTGACCATGCCTCAATGTAAAAATTATACCTTCTTCTCTAGAAAAATACTGTTGATCATGGAAAGGGTTAACAGGTCATTCGGAGTTCTCATTATTAAAATCATTTTCACTTGGTTTTACAGGAGCTGGACATGATTGTAAAGGCTGAAAAAGAAATACTAAAGGAAGGAGTTCATTTTGTGAAGAAAACTCACAAAGGTGAAATCCCTGTTGATGGTGAAGAGGAAGATCTGAGTACACTTGAGGTCAGAATTTGGGACAGTAAAGTGAGGCACAAAACAGGGGATAACTTTGAATCATTTATTGATTTATTGCATAAAGTCATATAGAATTGCACCAGTACAAAGTCTTTGTTGGTAAAGGAAGGGTTTTTTATTCAGGGACGTAGACCTTGGTGGCCAAGTGGTTAAGATAGTTAGTCTACTATTGATCACGAGCTTGTCTGCAATGAGGTTGCTGAGTTCGAGTCTCACTGCAGGCAGGGTGTGTTGGCTCCCAGTCTTAATTGACAAGGATTGCCAGTTTTTCTACCGAAGGTCAGGTTTTCTCCAGGTAATCTGGCTTCCTCCCCAGTACAAAATGGGTGCCACCATATTTCACTAATCCATTAGAAATGATGGTTTAAGGTCTGTTTTTGAACATTCTTCCTTAAAATTTGTAATGGATGAGCCCTTCCTTTATTTTGTGGTATTTTTGTCAGCTTTAGTGGGCTAATCCTATTTATTGGAAGAGGTAACTAGTTTTGATGAAAATCTATAAATAGCATGTACATGTATAGTTGTTTCATACAGTTGAACCTCATTATGTGAACGTAAATGCAATTTTCTGGTTAATGCAAAAGTAACAAAAAGCACTGAATAAAGTCCTTAATGACCAAGATGTTAAGGTATCCGACCCATAATTGAAGTCACCGCTTAATTTTATTTTTAGACCAAGAAATGCAAATTTATTTACTCAATATATTACTAATTAATGATACAAAGTAAATATATTGTTTTACTTTGAGTCAATGTTAAAAGTTTTGAGAAAAAAATTTAGTTGCTCAAATAGTAGTTCTGATGTTTGCCGAACATTACCGAGGTCTGCTCCATTGACAAACAATTGACATCCGGGACACCAAATATGATCACGTGGTCAATTGTGGGTCGGATACCTTAAGGTAGTCATCTTGCATTTGACCTGTGCTAATTTCAAACATTAAATTTACTGTATCTACAATTATGTTTGTTGCAGGATCATGGTGTGGAAAAGCCCAAACTGAAGACACCAGAAACAGCAGACAAACCAGCTGTGGACTTTATTGGAGGGTTGATAGCTGACACTACGTTACAACATAAAAAACATTTATTTGATCTTAATTGTCGTATTTGTACAGGAAAAGAAGCACCGCCTGTCGTAGATACCACTCCGAAGAAGGTGCGAGTTGCTAGAACTGTTAGAATAGAAGAACCTGCCAGTTCAAGCGACAAGAAAGTAAAGGTGAAGGTTGAGGAGGAAAAGAAGAACGCAGAAGATGTGGTGAAGGAAGTACTGATAGCCATCCAGAAGGCCAAAAAAGAACAAATGGAAGAACAGCAAAGAATGGAAGAACAAAAAACAAAAGATCAAACTCCAGAATCTTCTGAAGGTGTTGTTGATTCTACGGTTACTGTTAGGTATGTTGGTTATAATGTAGGGGAAAAAGTTCAGTTGTCTCCCTTTCTTCTCGGACTTGACCCACGCATAGGGTGTCCTCTCATTTTTAAGGGTTGTCAGGTTACAGAAAGTATGTCAAGGATCATAGAGGGTAACCTATTATGGAGAGTGCCTTGCTTCTTGCAGGATATTGGAGGTCATGGCTTTAGCAGGCATGGAAGAATTATTATATGGACAACCTTACAATTAAAATGAAATCAGTTGTCCTTAGCCTAGTGTATGTTCTAAAGTTTTTAAATGTCATCAGCTATGTCCTTCCTAGAAAATGGACAAATCTGTTTATTTTTTATCTTAGATCACCGGATTCTGCACTTCAGTCAGGACTGGAACAAAAGCCAGATTTTACACCCAAAGGTCCACAGGTCTGGAAAGGATTTGTGTCTATGCAGGATGTTGCTAAATTTGTGACAACAGCATACAGAATATCTGGACCCTCTGATAAATTGGTAGGTAAATTTTGTGACAAAAACAGGCAGAAAATCTGGACCTTATGATCAGTTGATAGTAAATTTGTGACAACAGCATAGATCATGTCTGGACCTTCAGATAAATTGGTAGGTAAAAGTGTGACAACAGCATAAGAAAATATCTGGACCTTCAGATAAATTGGTAGTTAAAATTGTGACAACAGCATAAGAAAATATCTGGACCTTCAGATAAATTGGTAGGTAAATTTGTGACAACACATACAGACTGTCAGGACCTTTGAATAAATGTATAGGAGTGATTTGTAAGTAAATCATTCTCTGAAATCGGCATGGAAATTTAGACTTTTGACTGGGTGTTTGTCTTGTTTTGAATAAGGCCATTGTTTATCATATAATAACATCTTGTTAAGTATATCTACAGGATAAGGACTGGCTTAAACATTAAACACAGAAACCGAGTTACTAAGACACAATATAAGGGCTACCAGATTACTCTTGTTCTATCCCTGTAGTTGCCAGATCTCAATAAACATAATTAGGGCCACACCACTTTGTAGCAGACGCCCTATTGTGATCAGTCTGTCTGTCCATGTGTCTGTCGTCCGAAACTAATCGTGTCTGAGCTGTAACTTTTTTTATCTTTTGTGGTAGGCTTTTGATATTTGATATGTGGGTCGGTAATATCAAGGCGATGTGTCACATACCATGGTTGATGACCTTTGACCTTGACCTCAAGGTCGGCGGGGCCCACAGAGATGGGTACCATCTCACTGATATCTAGTTTTAATATTTTTTTTCAGAATATTCCTGATACTATCCATGTTTGTGGAAGAATATCCCCTGAACAAGTATATGACTACCTTGCCAAGATGAGAAAAGTTGGAACAAAGGTTAGATTTTTCATCACAGAACTATTATTGGTTGAAAAGAAGTGCATAAATATAAATAACTATATCCTATGTCCAGAAATAAAAAGAAACTTTCCTACCTGACCAAAACCTTTTAATAAAATAGCCATATTGTTTCAAATATGACAACGGAGAATTACTGATATCAGTATAATTAGCTGATGTTCAAGTTCGCAGTCTGCAGAAATTTTTTCACGGCAGTAGGAACTAATGGAGTACTGTAAACGCATTGGCATGCACCTCATTTTATCTCATTTATAACATATATAAAGGTGGCCAAATGGTCAAATATTAAGGAGAAGGTCAAAGTTCAGGAAGGAAGCAGAGATACACCGGCTTCCTTTCTAGATAAAACTGGACTCCATGATATAGATTGTAAAGAAAATGTCAAAATTGGTTTTAAACTGCATTAAACATTAAGTCTTTTTCAGAGTTTACTAGATAACTGTATTAAGATTATTTATTTCTAGGACATCATAGTTCTGAGATTTATCCCAGGACCGAATGAAGAAAAAACATCATACATC
Organism: Limnoperna fortunei; assembly: GCA_944474755.1. Taxonomy (NCBI): domain Eukaryota; kingdom Metazoa; phylum Mollusca; class Bivalvia; order Mytilida; family Modiolidae; genus Limnoperna; species Limnoperna fortunei. The sequence continues at coordinate 31,509,299 of OX104124.1, read as the reverse complement.
AACCTGTACTCCTATCTAAATAGCCGATCACGATGTGGTGTTGTGGGGAGTGTCTCAAAGTATATAAAGGATTTCTACATTCTGCCATTGGCTTCACACAGTAAAATTCCCTCGGTCATAAAACCATTTGTTGAACAAGGTAGGATGTCATCATTTTCTGTTATTGATTACGTGGTCTGTCAACACTGAGGTTGCAGGTTCGTGTCTCACTGTGGGCAGGGTGTACTCAACTCCATCTAAATTTTCAAGGATTGCCAATTTTCCTACTGCAGGTCGGGGGTTTTCTCCAATACTCGGGTTTCCTACCCCATAAAAGCTGGACACCATGATATAGATGAAAAAATGTTGACAGTAGCGTTAAACACCATTCAAACTAACATAATTTTAGTGAATTATTAAGTCATATATTATTTTCCGATAGATAGAATATGTTACACCAAATATAATTATGTTATTACAGTCACACAGCTTATGTTTTGTGTGCAACTTTCATCACAGATTTTTTTTTTATTTTGTTGCTTTATTTTGTGAGAAATGTTACGTATTAAGAAATTTCCCACCTTTTTTGTTTTAATGTTGCTCCTGTTGTTTGTTCTATGAAAATATATGAAACAAGTAGTACTCATAATTAGATTGTACACTTTTGACCTTTATTACATAATCATTTGGTTTTCTCTGAGTATGTCAGCTTCTTTCCCAATAAAAATTGAACACCAGATATAGCTGGAAAATTGCTGAAAGTGTCATAAAACATTATTCAAATGACAAACAAACATAATCACACTAGTGAGAAAAGCATAACTGAATAAAAAGTGGGCCGGATAGGCTTCTGTTGGATTTCATATTAAATATTATTACTTTTAGATGAAGTTAAAAGTTAAAGTAGAAAAGAACAACATTACTCTATGTTATCTACAATGTAGAATTCGAATTTTTTCCATGTCTGATTGGCCTGAATCCCTTTCAGACATTTTGATCAAAATATGTGTCATGGCATGCAAATGTGACTGTTTCTGGAACAATGATGTAGAATATATATACTTATACTTGAGTTTTGTAAGAAAAAAGGCAAATACGGTTTTATTGATTTTTTTTTGTTTTCATTCAAGAGTTAAGGTTATTTATCATGTTATAAATTACTCTTTTTCTCACTTCATTCATTAATTTAAACATCTTCCTCCATTTTTAACTCACCTGGACCAAAGGTCCTTGTGAGCTTTTGCGATCACTTGGCATCCATTGTCCGTCGTAAACTTTTTCAAAAATCTTCTCTGAAAACACTGGGCCAATTTTTTCCAAACTTGGCCACAATTCTTAGGGTTCCTAGTTTCAAAACTGAAAAATGATAATATCTATACAGTAAACTGTTAATTCAAATTGATCAGCACATTAATGTCTACAATAGTTGCTATTAGTGCAAAGATGTGCAATTGCTTCCTGTAGGAGTTACTGCCCTTTACTGACGATTTTTGCCAAATTTTTGGTATTTATTACAATATAACTTGAAAACTATAAGAGCTAGAGTGAAACTGTAATAGCGAAAATGATCAGCAATAAAAGCCCAATTCATTTAATTGGTCTGAAATTGTCAGATTACTCCTTATGTGACTTATTGCATTTTTAATGAAATTTTCCGTTTTTGATCTGTAATTTATAAACTATAACAGCTAGAGTGAAACTGTTAATTGCAAAAATGATCACCAATACAAATTCTAGAATTCACTTTATTGGTGTGAAATTATATGATGACTCCTCATAGGAGTTATAACCCCCCCCCCCCCCCCCCCCTAATAAAAAATTGTAGTTTTTGCCTTGTAAGTTAAATGACATAACAGCTAGATTGAAACTGTAAATTGCACAAATGATCAGCAAAGCAAGGCCCACAAATCATTGCTTAGTCCAAAATTGCAAGATGAATCTTTATAGGAATTATTGCCCTTAATTATGAATTTAGACTGATAATCAGTTTTTTGGTTATAAATGAGTCTATAACACACCTAGAGTAAAACTGTAAATTACCCTAAAGGACAAATCATTTAATTTTTAAAAATTTTCTTATATTAGTTATTGTACTTAACCAAAATTTGAAGAAATGTTAAGTTTTTGCTAGCTATAACAACTAGACTGAAACTGTAATTTGCAAAAATTTAAATATAGTTGAAGTCATTTGTGTTCCAGGTGAGCGAATACTGGCTCCTGGGAGCCTCTAGTTTAACAAAATTTACTTGTTGTTACTTCTCTAATAAAGAAGGTTATATTTGATTTTGATGCTTTTCACTTCTTTGTTCAGGTCTTTAATGTGTTTATCTTTAATGTGTTTATCTTTAATGTGTTTATCCCTTCCTTTTGTAGGTCTAGAAAGAAATCGACCACATATGTTACTAGCAGTAATTGTCAGACAAAAACTGAAACCTCATGGAGTAGAACCAGATCCCAAACAAAAACCTAAACACGATTCAACTCAGAAAGTCCGCTTTCAGGAAAAACGTCCGTACACTCCTCCTGGACAAAAGTCATATGGACCTCCTCAAAAAGTGGCCAAGTTGGAGCAGAAAGGTATAGATTCACCGAAATCTAACTTGAAGCAATCTGTGGCTACGGCAACTGTGACAACAACCTCTGAAACCATGACAGCTTCACCTACCACAAGAGGGCACTCCAGTACAGGGGATCCTATTGTGGAGGTGTATGGCTCTGACACAGTTGTTGGTGGGTTATATATATTGTGGGCTTACTGTGTAGCATGCACCTAACTTTGAGCTGTTCCAAAAAATATTTCTATGGGGGTGTTTGAAGTCGGTGTTACTGCTATCTATGGTTAATAAAATTTACAAATGCCTTCAAAGACCCTGAGGGATATTTTTCTGGAACAGCACTTACAAAAGAGACCATCATCATTATTTTTGATCATATCGTCAGTTTGTCACTTGTGGATGGCATATTTTCCCAAAAAGCTGCTTGACACTAAACAATTTTAAAATTGCCATCAATGACATTTTAGAACAATAAAATCCAAACATATTTACAGTGTCATTACGATGTGGTCTCTTCATAGTGCTTTCGATGTTAAAATATCACAGAAGCATGTGTATTAGTCAGCTTTTTCTCCACAGTGCTATTTCAAGGTCAGTGCTGTTCCAAAAAAATTCTATGGGGGTGTGAAGGTATGTTTTGTTGATTCCAATTCCTATTGAACATTTACCTCCAGTCTCCACCCAGCATAGTCTAACATGCCTTCAAAGACTCCAATGTTTATTTTTCTAGAACAAAATAAGTTTTACTTGAACTTGAATTCTATTGGAGAAGGGTTTGGTAGAAGGCATATTTTGTAATCACTTCCTGTATGATTACAAATAAGATTTTATTAAGGTTTATTTTTAGACCCAACCACTTCACACTTTACACAATTTTTCTGCAACAGCCCTTACATCATGGTCCCATTTGTTGATATCTACCATCAAATTTTGTAACATACTGGGTTCCCAGACAGCTTCCCTATGCATCCAAAACTTGTGATAAAATTTAGCTGCGAACCAAGGTTCATTATTGCCATTACACACCTCCATCAAATTTTATTAGAACTCCTTATCAATAGTAGCGTGGTGTTGTAACTCATTATTTATTATAGTATTAAACACCCTGTTTTAGGAAATTATCAATGTGTAAACTCCCGCGATTAACTCACAAACTAACTAAAGTCCCAAGTCCAAAGGACTTTATGTCAAGTTTGTGAGGGAGTCGACGGAGTTTAAACATTGATAATTTCCTAAAATACATTGTTTAATCCTTATAATTCTCATAAATAGTCATTGCTATTTTAAAGCTGCAAAACCAGTTACAGAAACCTATCTGGATCTCGAAATGTACCAAAGCCAGTAAGCGTAGGAACAAACAAAACATAGTACAAAAGGAATTTCAGTTCTGTATATATTAATTAAAAAAAACAAGACAGTGAAACCGAATTTTGTATGTATATTATATTTTTTTGAAATCTCAATCGATTTGATTAGAAATCATTGCGACAGACAAAACATTGTTCCCTCTCACTTACGATACGTTAGGAGGACCCCATCTTTGTGTACATTAGATACCGAAAGTAGTCCTCTCGGAGGAAATATTGATTTATAAATTATCTGAGATGACGTAATTTAAATGTTTTTCTAACCAAAGCACTTAATATTCATAAATTACAGTATAAATAGAATTATTCCAGTTTATTCCTCACTCCATCGCCAATTTTGTTTTCAATATTCAATAAACAATTTGCTTTACTTGATATACCAAATATTCAACCAGGTAATAGGGTGTGTTTATGCAAATAAATATTCCTTGTGAACAGGTGATGTGTGACACATCACCTTGATATTATCTACCCACATATCAAATATCAAGGGGGGCCTCGGTGGCCGAGTGGTCAAGGTAGTTCGTCTACTATTGATCACCTGGTCTGTCAACACTGAGATTGCGGGTTCGATTCTCACTGCAGGCAGGGTGTACTCGACTCCAATCTTAATTGACAAGGATTGCCAGTTTTCCTACCGCAGGTCGGGGGTTCTCTCCGGGTACTCCGGCTTCCTCCCCCAATAAAAACTGGACGCCATGAAATAGCTGAAAAATTGCTGAAAGTGGGAAAGTGGCGTTAAAACACCATTCAAAAAAAAAAAATCAAACATCAAAAGCCTACCTCAAAAGATAAAAAAGTTATAGCTCAGACACGATTAGTTTCAGTGTGTACCAGCACAATCTATCTGGTCTAGTAGAAGTTAAGATGCAACACATAAAAAAGCTAGGTCGGTGTTTTCTCCGGGTACTCTGGCTTCCTCCCCAATAAAACTTGAAGGCCATGATATAGCTGAAAATTTGCTGAAAGTGGTAACATCATTCAAACAAACAAACATAAAATAGCTATATATTAAATTACCAACAATTGAAGCGTTATTAATTTTTGCAGACTTTGTTTTTCAGAAGACCCAGAGCCGTATGACCCAGAAAAACCTACGGTTGATTCAAAACCATATGATCCTAGTGATGTTACAGTGTTTAAAAAACCTGCACCAATTAAACGGTCCTCACCATCTAATAGTCCAGGAACATCCTCTATCAAACCATTACCAGGGGCCGTCACATTGGTTTCTCAAATGATGGACAGATTAAAAATGTCAACAAATGCTACGGAAGCAAATGAAGTTATTACTGAGGGGCTGTCACCAATGGCAACCGTTACTGACAAACAAAAGTTACTGTTAGAATTGACACAGCGTGTTTGTGAACAGAAGAAGTTAATTGAACTGAAGCATGCTGGGAAGTCGGTTCAAGAACCTTCACTTCCGTTAGTTGCTGTTGCAAATGCAATGACCGCTATCAGTCAAATTTCTAAAACTCTAGTCTCAGCACCTAAGCGTGCAGCTATCTCAGCATCTCAGCCAAGTGTGAAAAGCTCTTCAGAAAAGGAGGCCAACTCTTCAGAGCCTCCAACGTCTTCTCCTACTGAAAAAATAACCACAACAGCATCTGTTGTTACAACCAGTGTGTCGTCATCTGACAATCCTCAGTTAGCTGCTGTTGAAACACCTGTAGTCACAACTCAGTCACAATCTTCAACGCCTGGACTTCTTCCTCATGAGGTAGCAGTACAATCTGAAAAAATATTGGCAATGCCAGAAGCCTTAAAATCTCTATTCTCTAGTATCCCTGGCAGTTACAGTCATGTGACCAAATACCAAGAGGCAACAGCTGTAAAAACAGAGACAAAGGTGATAGATAATGAGGTCGTCAAATCTTCCAATGTTGAACCTCAGAAACAAGGAAAGAATGAGGAGAGTTCAAAGGTTGATAGGGAAAACTTTACAGTGGTTGTCAGGGCAGATATGGACATGAGGGAGAAGCAACAGCCGGCAATTGATTCTGAACAAAGAGGGAAAAAACCAGAGGAAGGAAAGGAAAAATTTAATATATCTTTGTTAGCATTTGATTACGGTGATTCTGATGAGGAAGTCTCAGCTGCTGCATCAGTTGAAGAAGATGATAATGATACCAGGCCATCGTCAGTGATGTCATCATCTAGTGAAGAATCGCAGGATTCTATAAAACATATTCCACCTTTACAGTATCCTCCATTACCAACCGAGCCAGCGTTTCCTCCGCCATTGCCAGATGAACCTCCTCCACCTCCTCCAGATCACGATCCAGAAGAAGAAATGTCTGAAGACGATGATGGGGAGACTGGGAAGAAGGGAAAGAAGAAGAAAAAGAAAAAGAAGAAAGGCAAAAAAGATCGACCTGCTCCTGAAATTGTTCTTGAAGCAAAAGACCCCATCAGTAAGGCAATTTTGGATGCCTCGTTCAGGAGATTAATGGAAAAGCAAAATGAGTCCATGATAGTCCCACCTATGGCTGTTCCAATGTCGCCAGTTCCAATGCCCCCTGTTGTTGGACCACAAACTGTACCAAATGTTCAAATTACTGGACCTGTAACAGGGACACCCTTTCCAAGTCCTGGTATTATGGGTCCAACTATTAGCACCAAACCAGCTTTATTACCGACACCAGTTATGGCACCACAGATAACACCTGGTATGGTATCTCAGGCCCCTCCAATGGTAATGCCCCAACCTGGTATGGTACCTCAAGCACCTCCAATGGTAATGCCCCAGTCGGTTCAACATCCACAGCCTGTTAAAAAATCCATACCTAGTTTGTTTGATGTTGAAGTAAAACCTTCAAAATTACTGAATTTGAAAAAGTTGGGCGGAGAACCAGAGAATGAATTGGACCGCGAATTACGAGATTTAGCAGTTACAGACTGGAGAACTGAGGAACCCATTCCGCAGGACCAAGATTTGCGGCAGGATCAGGATTTACGAATTATGGACATTGATATGCGTCAGCCACTAAATAATCCAGTTCCACTGATGCCTGTTCCATGGCCAGAGGATATAGATCACAGGAAAGGAGGCAGATTTACTCCCGATCCTGTGTTTGGTTCAGATTTACAGTTGCCATCAGAAGACAGTGATTTAAGGAATTTTTGTTCACCACTTGATCAAGATTATAGGCGTAGGGATATGCCACCTAAAGACAATTTATTTAATATTGCTGAAGACCAAGATTTCCGTGTCGGGCAGAATAAACACAGAAGGGGAGGACATGAACGGGACAGAGGGTCTGATAGTCGGAGACGACGTCATGAAGACTCGTCACACAGGAAGTCTAAACGTAGGCGACGGGATGATGATCGCCATTACTCTAGAAATGATGAGGATCACAGACATCGAGATCACAGAAGAGGAGACAGAGATCAGGATCCTCAAAACAAAGATCAGGATATTCCACAAGACATTGATCAGCGTCCTAAATTGGAAAAGAAAGTTCCACCCCCTCCACGATTAGCAGACAAAGTTCCCATCCCCCCTCCACAAGTGTTAGCAAAGAAAGCTGCAACAGAACACAAAATGCCTCCTCCATTACAGCCTCCCCCATTACCCCCGGGAATTGATATTTTGCCATTCGCTCCAACTCCTGTCCCTCCCCCAGTTCGAAGTCAACCCCCACCCCCTGGGATTGATGATTGGTAAAATTTCATCTTTTACACACTGTATAAGACTATGTATAATGACTTTAATGTTGAATTTTAAGGCAGAAAGAAGAATTTCATTATAATACATGTACATATAATTGTTTATAAAATCATCACAAAAGTTTCAACATATGTGGTATTAGAAATAATGAAGTATAATGTCAAGTTTAAATTGTTCAAATTATGTTCAATGTTTACTTTTGTGTGTAGACCTCATACAAGATGGAACAATCCACATTTTCTGAATATGTACGCATTGTTTGAAGTAACCATAGTTAAGTTTTTGTCTGGCTTTATGATTTTTCTTCATTACAAAAATATTTTGTATTGGTCAAGTTTAATATATCGGAAATGTATGAACAAAGAAATTCACTAAAATTGATTTTCTTAAATATTAACAGTATTTGGACTACAAACCGGTCTCTGTTCCTTTGGTGACTGAGAGTTAATCTGAATTTGCTGGGGGGTGGGGGGGCTCACATGTAATGTGAGGAAATATGTTAAAGTATTAAGTGATTACATCTTTTGATGTGGTTATCATGTGTAAATCTTAAAGCATTGTACGAATCATGGTCGATAGAAAATAGATAAAACTGTAAAAAAGTTTTGTGAATCATGATTGTTTAAGTTATGAATCATAATGTATACATGAGATTATATGTATGTTTCTGAGACTAGCATATGTGATGTCATTATTTTCTAGTTTTGTACAAGGGAGATAATTAGTCATCAAGAAAAATTACTCCACGTATATTTGCTTCACTTTGCCAAGAATAAATATAAAGATTGCTAATTGGAAATTTATTATGGTCGAGTCATTATTAAATTATGTGGATGTAAGTCATGCATTTTTTGGCAAAATTGATACATCTCTATTTTGAAACTTTACCGTATGTTGTGGAATTCTGTGTGAATCGAACTGGTTCTAACCAGTTTGGTAGTTTTGGATTTTTTACTGTTTATGAGCTGTTTCCTTCATCCGAGGTTTTTCAATTCATCGATATATGATTTTAATTTATTTTAACTCTTATATGGTTGACATTTTATTGGACGTTTTCACTTGTGAATTCAAAATGAATCAAACTTGTGGATTTTCCATGAATCACAATTTCAGATATTCCAAATGGAACAAGGTTGTTATATATTTGAAGGAAATGTGTGTCCAATTTTAGTTGTACCATAATTAGATGGCTGTTTTTAACAATCATTTACATGTGTTTATTAACAGTTTGTTTATAGAAAGGTATAAACTAATTTTTAACCAGAAAACATGCAGAATGTTTAAATTGAGAGAGACAAGAATTTAAAAAAAAACATTAAAATGAATATTTAACAATTGATCATACATTTTATAGTATAATGTTCTCCTGTTGTAAACAGTTCCGACTGGAAAAAATAATAAAATAACTGTTTATGAAACAAGCTTAAAAATGCCTAAGGCATTAGCATTAGCAGAACATGGATAATTTATCACCAAAAGTGCAAATAAAGGATGTCAATGAAAAAGTGTGCAGATGGCTATTGCGTGTAATTGTGGTGTTCCGGGAATATCAGATTCTGCATATTTTCATTTTGTTTTATAAGGACTAGTTACATTTTCAAAGAGGCTTTAAGCGAATATTATAATTTTCTTCTCGAGCAACACAATTTTAATGTTTTAAGTGGCAGTTTGTCTTATAATTGGGTTAAATATGTCATAAGTGGAGTATTATTTCATACTGCCTGTTCATGAAAACATTTAATTTATAAGACTATATATCTGCTTTTGTACCAACAATGCTTGAGTTACTTCCCCTGACATATCACTTGTAGTGCATTTTGGATTGATATGTACTATTTTTAAATCGTGCAGAATTTTGTATTTTAAAAATGACTTATTAAACACAAGTTCTAATTAAAATTAAATCTTTCACTTGCTACCCCTTTTTTAATTGGTGCTGTGAAGGAACAATAAGGGCAGCAAGTGAAAGATTTAATGTAATTACATTAAGTGTTCTATCCATGTACAAGAGTTGACCTGATTTTTATCTGGTCCTTAATTTTACACCATTACTTCATAATCATGAAATCAAGTACTAGAGCAACTGTCCAGTTGAGTGAAATCTATTGTTTTGATTAGACCAGCCATGGGAGGTAACTCTTGAATTTTGGTAAGATAACTCTGCATTATGAGGATTTTTTAGGGAATAAACTTCACTTGCTTAGCTAGATTTGTCTTTTTCCACCTGTTCACAGTAGCAGGCAATAATCTGGCATGTCTACCCTGTGTGGAAATCTTATTGCTGTTTGTTTATTATAAACCTTTTGAACAAAAAAAATGTAAACATTTATTTTCACTATTTTTGGAAACAAGTTGTCAAAAAAAACAAATGGACGTTGGTAAGTTGCATAGTGGACTCGTGATTAAAGTAAAATTCTTCCTAGCAGCAGTGTATTTGGGAAAACTAAGTAGTTTTTTGTAGCTGTTCATTTATTAGTGAACATGCATTTAAATTGTGTTATATATAGTTAATACTTTTGGTTTGATCTACACATGTAGACTGCCATGTGTAGTGTACATACTGCACATGTACGTAATGTACCCATGTAGACTGACTTGTGTAGAGTACATACTGCTCATGTACGTAATGTACCCATGTAAACTGATGTGTGTAGAGTACATACTGCTCATGTACGTTATGTGGACTGCTGTGTAGTGTAGATACTGCACATGTGGGTTATGTAGACTGCCATGTGTTGTGTACATACTGCACATGTACGTTATGTAGACTGCACATGAACGCTATGTAGACTGTCATGTGTAGTGTAGAAACTGCACATGTATGTTATGTTATGTATATTTTCATGTAATTTTGCTTGTTGTATTTGTTGAAAGTTATGATAAAATTGTGAAGAAATAAAATGGGAAAACAAATCATGGTAGTCTTTAAGTTTTTTTCCTTGAAAACAGGGAAATATGTTTCATGTGTGGTTATTCTGTCTTATATTCCAACAAAGGGAGACATTGTTTTACTTTCTTTTTCTTATGTGTGCCTCGGTGGCCGAGTAGTTAATGTAGTTCGTCTACTATTGATCACGTGGTGCATCAACACTGAGATTACGGGTTCGAGTCCCACTGCGGGAAGGGTGCGCTCGAATCCACTCTTAATTGCCCGTTTTCCTACCGAAGGTCTGGGTTTTCTACGGGTACTAGCTCGACTCCACTCTGAATTGCCAGTTTTTCTACCGAAGGTTGGGGTTTTCTCCGGGTACTTAGTCCGTTAAGTTTATCTGGAGTGAGTGAGGTTATATGGGAAAGGAAGCGACGAGAGATTTAAATTTGACCAATAGCATAAATGTTTATATGTCTTAACTGTAAAAATAATATTTGCATGAATGATTGACAAGTGTTCAGGTATATTTAATTAAACTTGTTTTTAAAACGTGGTGACAACGACTGTGCTAGTTTACAATCTCGGGTAAGTATGCTTTACTTTTTTGGTTAAAATAATGAGGTTTGCAGTCACTTGCAACTAAATTATATGGAATTGTCGAGGTCAAAATTTGTGACAATTGCTTTATCCCAAATTTATTAATTCTTAATTATTTTTTTCTCAAATATTCCTAATTCTATATATCGATTATCTTCATCCTATGATGTAATTCAATATTAAATTGTATGTATTCTTGTTTATCTTTAATCACTGGACCTTCTTTGCTGTCATTTTCAAAAGACAATGACCATGTGCTTTCTAATATTTCAGTACAAAAATTTAAATATGAAAAAGTGTAGCGATAGATAACGACACAAAGTTGAAACTTGTTCAACTCGCTTGCGATAACGTGCGATTAGCCTCTTGCAATGACTCGTCAGGCGATAAAAGCAATGACGCGCGTTGTCGCTGCGCTTTACCTGGCGACAAAAATGTCTATGCTATCCCCTTAATCTTTTCAAATGTTTCGCTTTTGCACTTCGAAATAGATGTCTAGTTACTAGTATTTGTTCGACATAAGAAAATAACTTTTTACGTTTTTGACGAGACAAAAGTGAACCAAAATTTCCGGGTATATTCTCCGAAAGCGACAAGCGATGCGACTTTAAGTTTTTTCGTCTGGTAAATCGCATCATCGCGACATTACCTTTCTATCGCTTAACAAAAATGTCAGGCGCAAGGCTACTCGCACGTTATTCGCCATAGAGTTGAAGAATTTTCAACTTTGTAGCGACTTTGCTATACTATTTTTCATATTTTAAATTTTAATTTGGAAAGATTACAAATCACATTGTCGAGGTCTTTTGAAAATGGCAGCAAAGAAGGTCCAGTCCGGATTTGATATGGAAATATTAACTAACCTTGTAAGGAACACCCCTAGTCTCCCCTAAATAGCATAGGTACATCTCCTCCCCTTTCTTTGTTTCTTGAGGTAATAAAAATAAATATGTATACAACCCACAAATAATTTTATAATATTACACGAGGCAGACAGAAGTGGGAGTAATGAATTTCGAAGTATTGCACGAAGGATTGACTCCGTAAGAATTAACTTGGAATTTACGAGAAAGATGGACAATTTTTCAAACAAAAAATGACGAATTTTTTAATGTGGGATAAAGAATTAACATGGAATTAAGCATACAGAATTAACCACGATGACATCAAATAACAAATTTTAATTCAACATTTAAATAAATAAATTAACCAGAAACATTTTTACACCTTTATTTTCTGTATACAACCTTCCATTACAGGATTCTACGAATAACAAATAAAATGGAAAATAAACAATAAATAATCTTTGAGAAAACGATCACGGCAACAAATCTGTATTAATTTAAGTTCTGTAATTCTGTCATTTTAAATCTAACATTTAAATAAATTAATTCACCGGAAACAATAACAAATTGCTGATCTTTTAATTATTTTTATCGACCTCCAACTGATATTTAACTTTTGTTATGGTCAACACTATAAATTGGTATTTGCCGCAACAAAACTATATACTCCGCAGATGCAAGACCTCGACGATTGGTCAGAGTGCGGAAACGCTCCTGTCCATGTGGGGTACTGGAGTAGGCCAATGTTACATCGGAGCAGCCCGGCCGCTAGTAGGACATATGCTGCCGACGACCAGGTACCCCGAAGGCCGGTTTTTGACCAAACTACCATGGTGGGGTCCATGGACTACTAACACCGAACAACCGTCCGACCGAGGGTATTAATTTATCCGTGTAGGACGTTAAAAACCCCCAATTACAAGAACGAACAAAACTATCAGTGGCCGTTCATGTCACAATAAGGATATTTATATCGACTTGCTTTTTCTATCGCGATACTTGTGAACTGCAACGCAATACTTATTAAAAACATGGCGATACTAGTTAAAAGTAAGCCGATGGAAAAAAAGAATCGGCTTACGTTTAAAAAGCATGGGCTTGCCTTTTTAACAATCTGACCAATCGTGTCACAATTAGTTTAAAAATATTTTATTTCTATTCATATTTCTAAGTATATTTACATAAACATGCAGACAAGGATTCGGAAACAAGCTACAAAGCATATATAAATCCGTCTCCTGGAAATGAATGGCATATATCAGTTTAAGACAAACTCCTGGAGTAATTAGTATGATGATATATGCAGAAATGAAATAAATAAATAAATAAATAAATAAATAACAATAATATTGAAAATAATAATTATTAGTATCATCAGAGTTACAACCACTATACAACTACCATCACGATTGTCGTTGCAGATCGTGTCACAATTGTAATGTTTCTATCGGCTGTTTTTTTTCTACCGCGATACTGATTAAAAGCAACGCGATACTGATTAAAAGCAACGCGTTACTTATTAAAAGCATCGTGATACTTGTTAAAATCATCGTGATACTTGTTAAAATCATCGTGATACTTGTTAAAATCATCGTGATACTTGTTAAAATCATCGTGATACTTTAAAAAGTAAGCCGACGAAAAAAACATCGTGCATGAAAAAAAAGAATCGGCTTCTTTTTAAAACAATTGCGATGCTTCAAGTATCGCGATGCTTTTTACAAGTAACGCGATGCTTTTGACAAATAACGCGATGCTTTTAACAAGTAACGGGATGCTTTTAATTTCATGCATGATGTTTTTTTCACTGGCTTACTTTTCAATAGCACCGCGGATGCTTTTAACAAGTAACGCGATAGAAAAAAGCAAACCGATATAGTATATATTTATCCCTATTGTGACATGAACCACCACCGATACAATACCATCCTGCATCATGGACACGTGTGTTAGTCTTTTAAATAGTAGCGGCATTCGGCGACTTAACACTGCTCAAGTACGTATAAACAAAGAGACGTCCGATAGCTATACTTGTACGGATGTTACTCCTAAGTGTCTTTTTTGTTCCACCTTCGTTCAAGGTCCCATCTTATATCACTTTTTAATGTTCCGTCTATCCTTTGCAGAAATCAGTTCATCTTCGCTAGCCAAGGGTTACGATCCGATACTCTTATCTTCACCCTTGGCAGATTGAGCCATAAAATCCTATTTCCCGCCTAGCGACATCTATTGGAATTAATCAGAAAACTTAAACTCCGCCCATATGAATTACATCATTTTTAGCCAATCAAAAGAAAGGTATTATGCAAGTTTTGTAAGAAGTAATGGCTGCGCCCAGTAACTTTCCAAAACTAATATGTGAATTATTCAAAATAGATTCTTTAACCCAAAATCAGAAGGATGCGATCGAAGCTTTAATGCAGGGAAAAGATGTTTTCGTAGGGACAAGAACAGGTAGTGGAAAATCTTTGACCTACGAATGTATTCCGGTAACACGCTGCCATGTTTATGTTTTTCAATCGCACATCTTATCAATGCGTGATCAGTAGTATCGAGCGTTCTGATTGGACGCAGCTAGATTCAGCTGGAACCAATAAATGCCGGTAGCGGACAGACCAAAAAATCCGGCTCAATCTGCCAAGGGTGAAGATAAGAGTATCGGATCGTAACCCTTGGCTAGCGAAGATGAAATCATTTAGACAGTCCTGTTTAATATTTGTTTAATGTTATTACAAAACCTTTTTGCTTGTTTGAATGGTGTTAAACGCCATGTTCAGCGGGTTTTCAGCTATGTCATGGCGATAAGTTTTAAGTGAAGTTAGGAAGACGCGGAGTATACCCAAAAACCCCTGACCTTCGGCAGGAAAAATGGCAATCCTTGACAGTTAAAATTGGAGTCGAGCACACCTAGTCCGCAGTTAGACTTGAACTATATTAACCACTCAGCCACCGAGCCCCCTCCCTCCTTTTTTTTTGTTTAGAAGCGATTGAATGTAGCCAAGTACGTCAACTTGAACTTTAATATTTTTTTGTTAAAAAAGAAGAACATGTATCGCTCACCTGATTTACATAGGAATTAAAAATGGGATTTCTCATTATTAAACTACGTCGTGTGATGCTGACCATTTCGAATTTCCGATTGCAAAAAATAAGCTATGTAAAAGACCATCCAATCGGTACTTGAGTGCATGGAGTTTAACGCTTCTTTCAGCTATATCGTGGCGTCCAGTTTTATGGTGGTGAGGAAGACGGAGTACCCGCAGAAACCCTCGACATGCGATAGGAAAACTAACTAGCCTCATCAATTAAGATTGGAGTCGAGTAAAACCTGTCCGCAGTGACAATACGTATTAATCATAAGTTTTTTTTTTCACTCGGTTCGACGATTTTATAGAAGCCCTTTTCAACACTGGCAATATGTTTGAATGGTAATAAGCTAAACTAAGTCTTTCGTCCTTTAAAGTTGCAACCATTACCACTCTAGGCCGAATTTTGCTGCCGTACTAATCCAATCTTAGTTTTGTGATTTGTCGAATTAAAAAAAGGCGAGAGTACGACGTTCTATTACCACTCGTATACTAAATGGCTTCAAACCGTTTTGCAGTTTTTGAGAAGAAGTTATAAGATTAGTACAAAGACGACGACGGAGGAAAAATAATAAGTCGATCTGTCAGGAGCTAGAAACGATACAAAGTGAACAAAATTAAATATAATAAAACTTATATATAAATAATTTTAACATTTAATTGAAATATAAGCTTTCGTTATTTTTACGATGGCTTTCTTGTTTTTTTCCTGTTGGTAATTTTGTCTTTGGCTTAAAGAAAAGTTAATTGGCAAATTTGGAATTAACGAGACCCTCTACATTTAACGAAAGCTAAAGTGAAATAACTTTATAGATTCCACATATAACTCCTAATAATAATACAACAGTGTTGACAGACTACGTGATCAATAGTAGACGAACTACCTTAACGGCTCGGTCCACTAGGCCCCATATAAGAATGAAGATAACCATAGTCTATTTGAAGATTTGCAGGCATCAATCGGTGAGTTGACGGTCGCTAATTAAGTTTACTTAGCGACACGTATCTCCTAAATAGTAACATTAAAACTTGACAGTTGTAAATATATGCCTATAGAGTACTCACTACCCGATGCTACAAAGGAGAAAATTAGCTTTCCCGTATTGAGGGATGGGGTTAATTCGGACAGAATCGTGTTCGAGTCATCGCCTTATTTTTTTCAATACTTATGTAGGGTATATAGAGAAACAATTGAAATACTGGAGCATTATAATATTTGTTTTAAATTAAAGACTGGCAACAAAAGAAAAGAATTCCATTCCCTTCCCAAATAAAAATATGGTTGGCCCTCTACTGCAAATATTGGTAGAAACAGGGTTTTGAAATGTTTTTTTTTGTCAATATAATAACATTAAAATTATAAGTACAGGAAATTTTGTGTTAGAAGTATTTTAGTATTAGTTTTAATAGTTTTTTAGCAATTGGTGTTGATACTTCCTTCTACCATTATCACAGTAAAGCACCACAAGGAAATAACATTTTATTTTCTTTTAACCGTGAATAAAAACCAACAAATTTGAATTAGAAAAATTGCGACGTTATAAATTTGCATTAGAAAAATTGCGACATTATTGGTCTAATTTTTGTTTTATTATTCCGGGACCAAACCTCCAAAATTACCGTCTATAATGGATGAACATTTTTAATATTACAAACCCGGATACCTTTGACATCATCCTGTTCAACGTATGATAATACGTAAAGATATCATTAATTCATCAACAACTACAATAACGCATGCACTAGATACACTTACTATATACTAAACTAGTATACATTGTCCCTGCTATAACAGAAACGTACGAGTAAAACGTTGGATTGTTTTAAGGTGCAAAGTTGTTGAAATGCACATTTTGACATAAATTAAGGTTAAATACGGTTAAAGGTACAAAATATTATTAATTAACATCTAATACAAAATATTGCATTTTTGTATTAATGTTAAAAATTGTTTATTATGAAGGGTTTTTAATATAATAGTCATGTAGCGTTTCTGCAACGTTGTATTTTTAAATCAATTGACAGATAAATTGCCCATTTATCACTTCATTAACTAAACTATGGTCAATAAATGAGCGAGCAAGACCAATCTAATTAAAATTATAGTGAAAAAAGGAATTGGTCAATGATATATATGGCATATATTTGTTGAATAAGGTTTATTAATTTCTCAACACGGGAACATGCTGATCAATATCAGAAAAGTATGCGAATCACATTCTTGAAATAGAACGTGGAAGATTAAAAAAGTCCCTCTGTGAACAACGCAGTCTTTGTTCATTTTGTAGTCTAAATAGAGTGGACGATGAGGTTCACTTCTTTTTACAATGTGATCACAATACACTATTTCGGTCTAATCTATATTTTACTTCAATATTTTTAATGTGAATCTATATCTCGATAATCTTAAAATATTTTAAAACCGGAAAAAGATATCGACAAATTCAGTCTTTGTTCTTTCATCAGTCTCTGGAACTGAGAACTGGGGACTCTTAGACTTGTATATTTTGTCGATTTTTCTGATTGCAGTTGAGTTGTTTCATATTTCTTTGTTCTTATGTCACTGATCTATGTGTAGTATATGACAATAAAGATAGCGGATATGACGTCGGCTCTGGAGATTGGACGACACCTTGCAGGAGTCAAGCTTGAACTAAAAGCCCCAATATTGACATGCTAATCCTAAAATATTGTAATAGACGTACGGACATCCTCATCACTCTATACCAATTTTTCAAGCCCGTCCCTTGGGTGTGAAATAAACCAGACGAAACAACATTTATTAACAAATCTACAGAAGTTTGTCTGATTGAATTTGTTTCGAGTTTTTTCCACTTTTTAAACGCTGCAAAAAGACAGTACATGAACCATTTAAAAATATATTTAAAAAAAACAATCGCAACAAACGCTTCTAAATTGTTTTATTTTCTAAAAATTAAAAGTATTACGATACAATATATTATAATTTTCAAAGTTATTGTTTTTTATGCTAGTCAAAAGTTCAACACATAAATATTCCTTGTTAAACGAGAAAAAAATCATCTTTTAACAACTTTTTATTCTTAAAAAGATTAATCTTTTTAAATAACTTTTGATTGTTGAAGGAAAGAGTTACAAGCCGTTCACAACTATACGAATGCAATTTATCATTTGAACAGTAAGGGCAAAGATATATATAGCTATGTATCTATATAGTATTGACGAATATTCTCATAGAGGTGTGTTCATCCGTTTTAGCGCCCCCGAGGTAGTCTTTGTCTGTTTGTGGCCATTTGCAGCAATCTTTCATCTTATATATCTGGGGTCTCGAAAGGTTAAAGGTTAGTCTAATATTGACTACCTGACTGTCAACACAGAGGTTGCCGGTTCGAGTCTCTTTGAACGCTGGATGTGCTCGACTCAAATATTATTGACAAGGATTATTTGTTTTTCTACGGAAGGATTTCTCTGGGTAATCTTGCTTCCTCCCTTAACAAACTGGACATGATATAGCTAAAATCTTGCTGAAAGTGACGTTAAACACCATTAAAACCAACAGACATCAGCTTAAGTACGACAATGAGTAACTCGACGAGTGTCTAACTATATACAGGCAATATACAGGCAATTTTTACTCGTCTGTAGGACCTGATTGCACCCATGATTTTTATTGGGTTAGGTTTGGGTTTTTTCCGTTTGTGTATGTGTGTGTGGGGGGGGAGGGGGGGGGGTGTGTGTTGTATATGTTTGTCTGATCCTTAAGCTCTTATTATTCACTCAGTTACATTAATAATTTTCATATTTGAGCAAGAATTTCAAACTTCAGCTGAAAGTTTAAAAACACACCTTTTCATTTTTATTGTTGACTTCACACTTACTAATGCATAGAGTAAAATTATATGTATTATTTGTTATGGTTACTTTAAAATTGGGATTTCATTTATGCACATGTTGCCGCGCATCTGTGCTAGCCAATGGTTACGATCATGTCCTCCATTCAAAGAGTGGGGGACCTGATAGTAACCCTTGGATAGCGATGATGGTGTTGCAGTGAAAAATTAAAACAAAATAAAAAATATACAAAAGTAAAAATTTCATAAATGATGCCAGCAATGACATTGCTGAAAATTTATGCTGTTTTGTTGCCTCACATTAAACTAAAAAAATACGGCTGATTTAATTGTGTCATGTTCCGTTGTACATATATAAAGTATACATGTCTATGATAAATAATCATTTAAAGGCATATTGTCTACGAAAAGCGTAATTTTTTTGTCAAGTGTTTTGTAACAAATTAGTGTATCAGTGAATTTTGAAGAAAAACATTGACTGACCTCCAGTGGAATCTCATTAATTATGCACCGACCTCGATTCGTAAGGATGAAGTTTAAGTTATTTTTAGAACATAAACATAAACAATCATGTACATCGTAATTGCATTCGTTTAGCGCAATCGTGGGATTCTTATAAAAAAACACAAATGTTGATTGTTTGAAGTGAAATATTGCTCGTCTCATTTATAAAACATATTGACACACGCAAAATGACAAAATATCATAGAGGAAATTTTAGCCATTTCGGCGTGTGAAAAGCATTCTTTAGATGCGCAAGCTCAGTGTGAGTTCAAACTGTAGGTCATATGAATAAGGGCGGGTTTACATCGAATTATTGTACTCCTTGACAATAATTCACAAGACGTATTTTATTGCTTATAATTGCTTTAAAACACGATAAAACTGACTTTTTTCACATAAATATGAATAAAAATAATCATTTGTTTATTCAAACATGTTTCACAAGTTGTTTAAAAATTACGTGAAAATCGTGGACAATATGCCTTTAAGACCCTCAAATATTTTCACCTGATTTGATCAGGTAAAGTAATTTTGTGTTCAAGACCACGATTGAAGTAGACGCATGTTGTCAATTTCTTAAACATACATGTGAATTTACATCGTATGCTTCCGGCAATTTCCTTGTCATATTTGATATCTAAATCGCTTCAGTGGACGATTTCTACATTGGCACAGTAAATCATTTGTTAAAATAACCAGCCAATGGATTAACTATGCACCTTATGACGTAACAGGTCTTTACACGTGTTGTATGTAGTATGTACATTTAGTTTGACATAGAGAGAGTTCATAAGGTATAGTTCTTACCTTAATTTATTGTATGATTGTATGTTTTACATTTATCAATAACTTTGAAACATTCAAACATTCACACGATGTTTATTGATGGTTTTTTAATTGGGGAGGGAGGGGGGGGGGGTAAGGGGTCAGCTACTAAGGAAGGGTGGAGTGGAAATTGTAAATGCTACATTCAGTGTAAACGTATAGTAAGCTCTTCTTATCTATACTAAACGATGTACGTGACTTCTTTCAAGTCCACATTTTAAATAACATTTCAATTACCAACGATAATGGGAAATCCTAACACGATACTTCAGTGTAATTGTCTTATATTATTATTTTTCTTTAAAGGAAAAAAACCATGGTTAGGCACATGTCATCGAGTCAGTTCAATGACTAAGACAGATCCCAAGACTATTGTGTCCCGGGACCTGTCTTAATTTGGACTACGTTTGGGACTGCTTCCATGACCAAGTCCCTTGGTTTAATATTGAACCAGAGACCTATAGTTATATGTCGCTGGTTGAAATAAATACTGTACTTTCTTTTGAATATTGAATCTGTTTTTAATCGTTTGTACTTCTTTGCGTCTTAGTTTGTAGTTGAATAATAAAGATGTAATATATTTCAAAGTTAAAGTGATCTGTGTATTATTATTTTTATAAATTCTATCTGAAGATTAATTGTATCACCCACTATTTGATTTTTAATATTATTTATCGGCCGGCAGTCAGACTTTAATAGGAAAAATAGAGGGAAAGAAATTGGACATGGCTATTGAAAAATATAGAAGATATGAAGGGGGCGGGCAGAAATGTGTCTACTCTTTTTCGGCATCTTTGTGTATTACGTACTATGTACGGTAGTGCTCGCAAAAAAAAAAACAACGTCATTCACTATGGTCGGTGGTCAGGGTTTCTATACAATACCATAACAGCATACTCCTCCTAACTGGAGAAAACCACTTTTCTGCAAATTGTAATCGCGATCGGCAGCTATTTGACGTCACTAGTACCGGATAAAATGGAATTCTGTTAATAGCCTTTTCTGGGAAAATCTATTCATCTGTATCGATCATATATTATTTACTGTTAAATTACGAGTAATTAACATAAGTGACCAACCACTATGCAGTATAATGAGTTCTATTATTAAGAAATATTTCTAGTCTTCAAACGGTAATACTATATTATATAACCTATTTTTTTTGTCTGTTTTACACCATTTAAAAACCGCTGTTATGAATGGTTTCAAGTTTCGAGTTTCTACAACCTGTTCAATTTCTTGAAATATTCCTTATTAATAAAATTTCCCAAACTAAATTTGCTCATTTTTTATCGCCGTCCAGGATATTTGTATTCACTTTCGCTGCTAACGATAGATAAAGGAGAAAATATTTCTAAATGCACTTAATTACCATAAATGGATAGAATTTTGCTACAAGTATGTTAATCATTTAAAGAGTGAAAAATCAAGATGAGGTATAAGGTTCGACTGCAAAAATGCTTGGGTAATATCAAAGTTTCGTGTTATAATAATAAATATTGTTGGTATTCTATTTACGGAAGTTAATAATAAAGGGAGACGTTTTATCCTGGTACTATACTACCGAAAGTCGGGGGTTCTCTCCAGGTACTCCGGCTTCCTCCATAATAAAAACTGGACGCCATGATATAGCAGAAAAAATAGTTGAAAGTGGCGTTAAACATAATTGAAACAATAAACAATCCTGGTACTATGTCTTTAGGTGGTAGCTCTATCTGTGCTTTGAAAAATCAGAAACCAGAATAAAGACTATATTTTGTATATAAAATTCCGGAGTATGCCGACATTTATAAGAATCAATAAAAAAGTTTAGCTTTTCTAAAAAGCTAACCGTCTCTTAGCTGCACTCCCCATTTTATGGGTATTATTAAAGTATCTGTTGTTTGTAATTTATATGTAGAAGATGTGTGCAATGTACCTTTTAAGGACATTGTTTACGCTAAACTATTATCCAATGGTGTTTGAGAGATTTAAATAACTGTCGCGTCACTTCACAATTGTTTTTTTTAAATAATATTATTAAACCAAAATTGACCACCTACACAAATGTTCAAAATGAGCGGTAAAAATATGCGTTGTTCTATTTGCATAAATATCAGAAAGAAAATAATGATACAGAAAATAATATCAGTTTTTCCCAAACAGCTTTAAAAGTATGGAGAATTTGGTGCAATGTGCATGTTTGTTTGTTTGTTTGTTTGATGGTGTTTAACGCCACTTTCAGCAATTTTTCAGCTATATCATGGCGTCCAGTTTTTATTGGGGGAGGAAGCCGGAGTACCCGGAGAAAACCCCCGACCTGCGGTAGGAAAACTGGCAATCCTTGTCAATTAAGATTGGAGTCGAGTACACCCTGCCTGCAGTGAGAATCGAACCCGCAATCTCAGTGTTGACAGACCACGTGATCAATAGTAGACGAACTACCTTGACCACTCGGCCACCGAGGCCCCGCAATGTGCATGCGAGACGGGATAAATAATCAAAAACTAAACTGCGGAAACAAGTACTCAAGGATAACAGATAAACAATGCTGTGCCTTGACTGGCTGCTAAATCGGGAGATCGCTGCCGATTGGCCAACAAATAAGCAGAGCTAAGTAAGGAATAAAAACCCTGCATGATTACGGGGCGGTAGCGATCATAATAGGCTAAATCGAGAGAAAGCTGCCGATTGGCCAACAAATAAGCAGAGCTAAGTTAGTGATGAAAACTCCGAATGATCACGAAATCGGTTACGATGTAAAAAAGGAAAAATATGCAAGATAATGGGAACCAAACTATTTTAAAAGGAAAGTGGCATTGATTTGTGTATGTTTATCATAAAATGTATCATAAAACTTAAACGAAGAAACAGGGAAAAACAAATGACTCCGCTTAGGAGAAAAATTTAATTCTTTTCCCGATTACTGACAAGGTACCACGTATGATATGCATGCTTCAATGGCTGCCTCTGACCTATATTTGGGTTTGCCTGATTTGGCTATTTAAACACTGTGTACTTATAATAAAGTGATGTAAATAATAACAATCCATATTGCCATTTAGCATTAAAAAGAGAGTACGTATTTTTGTCCACAAAGAAAAATAAAGCTTAGAGAGACGGCTAGCTTTTTAGGAAAGCTAATGCTTGTCGTTTAATTGTTCACTGACCAATGCACTGCATGAAATAGAAGTCAATATGTGGAACGTAACATTACTACTCAAAAATACTGATGACAATCCCGATTCAACCCAAGAGTATATCGAAATGTTAGTGCAATCCTGATGTAAACCAATGATATGACATGGAGACGGTAATAAATGTTATATTAATAATTTAATTGAACCACGTGAATATTAGTTTTAATTCAAGTATATTTATGATTTAATATATGACAGAAGATTACATGTGCGCAAATTTAGAAATCGGCAATTCAAACTAGCCACAACTGCAGGACTTGGCTTTACATAGAACCTGATGGGCAAAAGGTTCAAACGCCTTCTTTTTCGAAATCATTTTGACAACAGATGCTTTGCATCAAAAGCTTTCTTGTTTGTTATTGAATTTAAAATGTGATCGGCGTATACCAGATATCTTGCCCAGCGTTGTCGACTACATAAAGCAATCTATTGAATTGCGAAAACAAGGTCCACACTGGTCACTAGTATCTGTTATAACTATACTAGTATATAATTCATTTACATGTTCAATCATTTTGTTCTCTATATGTGTTTCTGTTTGTAAGTTCTTTTGTATTTGCTGAACCCGTCAGGGTTTATGTTTTGCAAATAAATAAATAAATAATATAAATACGTCATGTGACCAATATACCGTAAACTATGTTGCTCCATTGCAGACAGCCAATCAGCTTTCAAATCAACGTTCACTTGAGTGACAAGTAAATAGAAAATATCAAAACGGCATGTTTATTTTATTAAAGTGTATTGAGTCTCGTTTGGTCTGTACACTGCTTGACCTCACAAATCAATAGGAAATCCTTAGGCCAATAATTTTAAATTGGTATTCGCGTGGGGATGAGAATTTAAGGATCTTTTTTTTTATTTTTGTCTTAGACAAACAACCGAGTATTAACAGTTTCTTAATACAATGCTTTCATCAGAATAGGGATTTTACATTTATCTCTTTTCTCATACATTTACATATCTTACCAGTTTCATAATAAACGGATTGTTTTAAACAGTATTGACATGCCCGCGACACGGGGGGGGGGGGAAGGAAACTTGGTATATATAGGGTAATACGGATGTGCGGCCCGAATGGGTCACTTTTTTAGCTCTCCAAAATATATGAATAGGTAGCTTTTTTCATTGAAAAATATATCATTGTGTAGTTGTAAATTATCTAAATATATCCATGCCTTAATTCTCAACTTAAGCATGTTAAGCCTATGTAAACCACAGTGATTTTACAAACAAAGTGTTCCATTAACATCAATTTATCTATTTGGTAGTGAATGTACTATTTTGTCAATGGGGATGTGCAGTAATAAATATATGAATAGGTCTGATTTAATCAATCAATATATGATTAGGTCCTGTTTTATAACGTCCGAAAATATATGAATAGGGTGGGTTTTGAACTGTCCGTCCGCACACCTGTACCTAAAAGTATCCTTAGTTACCCCCCCCCCCCCCCCCTGGCCCGCGATTACTAGTACCTTATTAGCAATCGACTGAAGGGTCTATGGTATTATATTAAGGATTCATAAGTAAGACCATTTTAAACTTAAATATTATTTGGTTGAAAATGTTCGACATAGAAATTCCACTCTATTATAATCATCATTTTTAAGAATACTGTATTTCCTCGATAGTCAGGCATCTACAATAACATTTTTTTAACTTGTCCCTTTGGACAAGTGCTTTCTGAAATCAACTTGTCCGGAAGGATAACAATTGTCCGAAAATTTAGTTTACGCGATTCAGATTAAAATTTGAATAGAAGAACAGTGAAATTTATTCCCCGGTAGATATATCTCCCGAAAGTGAAATCGAAAATAAAAACGATTTTGACATCAATGTAAGGTTTACCGATAATTATCGCTACCATAACCTGAATTTTAAATTAAAGTTGAAAGGTTAGGCGGTTTCCGATGAATATTTTTATTTCTTAGTCCTTCTTTCAGATTTTTTTTACTTGTCCCATCGGACAAGTTAGTACCAAGTTAAAGTTGATTGTCCGACGGAATTTTCGGCTGGTACGGTCTTCCAATCGGACAAACGTTACTGTCGAGCCCTGATAGTATTAAAATTGAGTACTATATTTCTTCGTGTTTGCGCCCCCCCCCCCCCCCCCCCCCGATGGTTTCACATACAGAAATAATTCTTTTCTTCATAATCATGCATTAAAGAAATGAGATCATCTTTAATTGTTGTCTATGTAATCTGTATTGATTATCGTAGTAATTCATTTCTTGTTAAACCCCCCACCCCCCGTCATTTATTTTTCGCATTACCAATCTACTGAAAATTAATTTAAAATCTTTCACTATATAGCTCCCCCTTTTTGTTATTGTCGTTGTGAATTAGATTTTGGTCGGATACAGAAATAATATACTCTACACATTTAAGGAAGTATATCAAGTTTAAATGTATCTAAAGAAAATACACTCAGTCCACTTTATAAATAGACTATAAGCGGTATTGATTGGCAATCGTACGTGTGATCGATGACGTTAACAAATACTTACGACAGTACAAATACTACATGTAATTTTCAGCGCGTCATTAACTTGTCAATAACCGTCAACCTCACTTAGCTTCATATTTACTTGTGTTACATTGCCATTTGTAAGTAATATATATTAAAAACTACTTACTCCATCTTTTATTTTCAAATCATACATAGCTTTATTTATTTGTAACGTATAATCAATGACAAAAACCATATGTTTTTAAAAAAAAAAATTTCGCCATTATTAGTGTTAAATATATATTTTGATTGTATGTTAGGAGTTGTTGTTCAAGCTTATTTACTTTTCTATGTATTTACTTTTTAGTCAGCCGTTAAGTTAAGAAGACGTTGAGCTTTGATACTCTTCAGGTAGGTTTGTTTGTTTGTTTGTTTGTTTAAATGATGCTAACGCCACTTTTAGGAATTTTTCAGCTATATCACATGGCGTCCAGAGTTTATTTGGAGTACTCGGAGAAAAACCCGCGACCTTCGTTAGGAAAACTGGTATTCCTTTTTTCGCCATGTACTAGTAATCAACAATTTCAGCTAATACAGCACCTGAAATGCCATTGACGGAAATGTCATCGTTGTAAATAGTCTCCTCTGAACGGCAAACTGCTAGTAACTTAAGCAAAAAATGAGTAATCCTTCTTAGAGAATTATATAATATCTGTAGTAATCACTGTCACGTAATTCTAATCTTTGGGTCACATAGTAAGGTCAACCGCACTCAAGGATATACCACGGAAATTCCCTCGTGATTCTTACGCGTTTCTAATTTTAGTAACTTGATGGATTTTGCATGATAAAAGAACTTGACTGCCAAACAACGGACCTATTTGTTGAACAAACCCGTTTTTTAAATTGTTTTATTGAATGAACCAGAGACATTAGTTACATGTAATTACATGTTTCTGAATGAACAAATCAGAGACGGGTCCAGAAAATTTGGATAGGGGGAACGAAATTCGGAAAGGGGTTTGTGGAGCGCCCTGGTGGGGGAGACTATGGGGGAGGGGGTGAAGCCACCAAGAAGCTGGTGAAATTTAAGCAACTTATCTGCTTCTTTTTAACGCACTCTCGCTCTTTCTTTTCTCTCTATCTTTCCTCTTTTTTTCGCCCACTCACTTTCTTTTCTACTTTTAGGGGGGGGGGGGGGCGAACGCCCCCTCTGTATCCTCCACTGCAAATTGTATAAATTAATGTTTTTTTATCATACAGTCCAAATACATTGAAATGCAAATCTACTTCATAACTACATGTATTCTGTTCTTGGATAATATCCGTAAATAATGTTCGATATTATCTTGTACGAGTGTTACTCAACGGATTGCCTCCCCTCCACGCCGCAGGGTGATTGAGAAACAATCCCCATGGTCGGATCACACATTATTGATGTTTTTGAATTTCGTTGCCATCTAAAAAACAACATGGCAAAAATTGAATATCGGGGTAAAATGGAAAAAAATCTGAGAATGAATTATTACCATTCATTTAGACAAAATTGTTCTTATAGAACGCTGGGACCATACTGGGAAGGTTCCCAGTGCTCGACCCACAGAGCAGCCCAGCGCGTCCCCGGGTGGCGGATAGGGGAGACCCTCTCGTTGGGGGGTTGTCAGGTCATAATACGGAAAGCCTGACCGTGGACCGTACTGGGTAACGTGTTTGGAGAGTGCCACCTCATTGCACGATAAAGACCCCTTTTGTAGATTTCGAAAAAGAGTAGGCTCATTGTAGCCGCTACAAAAGACTAAATTTTCCGCCCCTACCCAAAACTCCATACTTTTCCAGTGGCAGTCAAAATTGTATTTCCTGTGACCCATCCCACCCCCATTTTCCGTTGATTTATTGTTTGTTAACTTGTTCCCGTCCTGAATATAGCTGAAATACTGCTCACTGGACGTAAAGCAGACATCCAATCAATCAATCAATCAATCAATCAATCTTTCAGAACGTATTGCTCTTATAAGAAGGTGTTTGTCTATAAGAAGGTGTTTTACAAAACTTCGCTTAAGCGATCATAATCTAGAAATAGAGAGGGGTCGATACTTTAAAACTCCTAGAGATGACAGTCTATATGTAAAACTTGCCATGTCATCGGAAATGAAGAACATTTTCCTCTTACATTGTAATATTTAAACAAACGAAAAAGATTAGAATTATTTGATAAATTAGGTTGGAAAATAGAAACAAAAAATCTGTATAGTCTCTTGAACCCATCGTCTATAGAACATTTGAAATTAATTGGCTCCTTTTTTAAACAGTCATTTGAGCTGAGGGCAAAAAGAGGTTTAACTTTTATATTGTTCTTTTTCTTTGGTCAACATTATGTACTTGTTTTTTTTTTTTTTTTTGTTTTTTTTTTGTCACAAACATATGTTTATATGACAATAAAGATATAATTATTATTTTAATGACTATTTTAACGATTGTTTCATTGTGTTTTTTTCTCGACAGCTATGATAGAAATACATGCAAAAATTTTCAATATTTGTTCGATTTTTCCCGGTTTTTTTATTACCTTTAAAAATAACACAATATTGTTAAACGAGCTCAATATCATGTGCTTTGACACAAATAGACAAGTTGCTTATATAGCAGCAGATAGTCTCAACTTGATCCCATAACCTCAACATGCAACCGATATTCTCAACAACGGATATAGTTAAGCAAATGAACGTATTATAAACTTTTAGGCTTAACGTTGATAGATTTCGAAAAATACTATTAAATCAAAACAATACGATATTAAATGCATCCTCACAAATATAGAGAAGTTGTATTATTGAGTTGTTCACACGTATCTAGGTAAATTTTTATATCAGTAAATGGGGCATCTTTGTGCAGGTCATCCAACTTCGAAAACAGGCGAAACTATGATGGCGTTTAGATTGTTCAAATGGAAAGTCAATTTGGCGTTACATGACATTGTCCGATTAACGAGACCTACATGCAAGTTCTCTGCTTCAACACCGACTTATTGTATCCACCGGAAACGACCTGTTACCTGTGACATTTACTATGCTTGACGATAGAAAATTCGTTTAGACTGTTGGGTCTGTCACGCTTAGGCTGTGTCGATTAAGTCAGAAACCAAATTTTGATCTTGTTTTCCATCTTTTAATAAATATACACGCTTAGCATTCTATTCATATTACTAATAAAATGCTCCTATGCTAAAAATGTGCTTATTATTCTCTATTTTGTTGTATTTGTTTTGTACTTATGTATTTATTTATAGCAATGATACTGATGCCTATTTCATTTACAAACAATATATTTCAGTGAAAATGGACAAAGTAAATTGTCGACAAACTATTGGTATAATTGGAACTGGGAACTTCGCCATGGCGTTTGCTCATCGACTTCTACAATCTGGTTATGGCGTCGTATTCGGCAGCAGGAAGCCAACAGAATGCAACTTTTCTAGTGAACTTGCCTGCTGCTGTAACGTGACAGTCACTTCAATAGAGGCATGCATCACTACAGCGAACATTTGTGTTTTGGCAGTTCATCAAAAACACGCGAGAGATACACTTTCGCCATACGTTGATAAGTTGGCGGGAAAAATTTGTATCGATGTATCAAACAGGAAGTGTCTGTCCAAAGGTCCGTCATATTCGGAACAGCTTCAGAAACTTCTTTCACATTCAGTTGTTGTCAAGGCTTTTAACGTGATATCAGCTTACGAAATGGAAAGTAACACATCAGGCGGAAGCAAGCTGGTGTATATAGCGAGCGATGACACGGACACGCGAAGTAAAATAGCAGAGCTTACTCGCGATTTAGGCTTTATCCCCAAAGACTATGGAATCCTAAAAAATGCGAGAAAAATTGAAAAAATACCGTTGCAGCTTTTCCCAGAATGGAAACAACCTCTAGGTTTTACGTTGCTGGTCTTCATTTTATGGTATTTGTATGCAATTTTTATTTACTTCGTGGAAACAACAAGTTACAGTTGGGAACAAATTTTTGTTAAAGTGACTAACAAACCACTGTGTATGACTGCCATTACAGTTCTTGCATGTACTTACTTACCTAGTTCGATCGCTGCATTTTTTCAAATCTATTATGGCACGAAGCGTATTAGGTTTCCAAAATGGCTTGATTTGTGGTTGCGCACGCGCAAACAATTGGGTCTTATTGTTTTTGTTTTGAGTTTTATACATGTTATCATGTCTGTTCTTACAATGAGTCCAACTTACTTGAAGTCCTGGTATCATAGTACAGAAATAGTAATACCTAGAAATATAAGCGTCGATCTGATTTTGCCCATGCGCATTTGGATGACTTGGAAAGGGGAGACAGCATGTCTGGTTGGAATCTTAGCTTTCACGGGAATGTGCATCTTAGCGGTGACGTCAATCAGATCTGTTGGAGATTACCTTAATTGGCGGGAGTGGCATTGCATTCAGTCGACGTTAGGTCATGTGGTACTTTTTCTTTCTCTAAGTCACGTGATAGTCATGGGAGCTCCTGGATGGATAAGTGGAGGACCGTATAAAACGATTCGTTCCATAACGTTTTTGTGTTCAATATTACCAATGATAACTTTAATCTTTAAGATAGTCTGTTGTTTACCAATAATCAAAGGATACATTAAAAAGATCAGATTCGGATGGGAACGCCGACAGACCCCGTGCAAAGCTAAATGTTCTGGATTCGAAGGAAAAATATTGAACACACATTATACCAAACTAGAAATCGGTAATGGGATAGACAAAGAGGACTTCGGTGAAAATATTGAACTGGACAACTGTCAGTGTTCTGCAACAAAAATAGTTTAACGTGACAAATTAAACATTTGTATGGTATCAAACATCCAAATGACGTGGAATACGAAACACACATAGTCTCAATCACATGGTCACATTTCAATCGAAGTATCCACTTGGATAGAAATATTGTTTCTGCCTTAATGGACATTTAGATTTATCAGAATAAACATTCTATATAATGTTATTCTATAAAAGGTTCAACAAATACTAAACCCACCTGTTACCAAGAACAACAAATATTTTTTGAATTACGTCTTGTTTTACATGTTTTTTTCTATTTTATTTTAAATTATACCGAGTACAACCCACACTGAAGACATCGATTTTCTTACAAACATTGTTCATAAACCAACAGTTACAGTTGATAAAAATACCTAGAACTCATCAAATGAACGAAACCTAAGTATAGACATTACAAAGCACTGGATCATAAAAAAATTAACAAACAACAAACACCCAAAACTTAAAATTTGATTGGTTGATTGAGTGCTTAATGTCCAGCGGCAATATTTCGGCAGTATATCGGCTTATTTTGATTGGTGATAATAACGTGTCGTGTTACTATGTTCAAAATCGGTATGAATTCGTCCATTTTAATATTTCATAGACAACATTAAACACTACTCCATGTACACGTGTGTCGACAACTGTGTAATTAAGACGCATTGTTTGTTGAACCGTTTTATAATCGAGCTTATTGTCCTTGAGTAAACCAGCAAGTACGGAGTAGCAATCTTAGTACACAAAGCCATAAAAACAGAAAACACACAAACACAACAACACAATAAACAACTCACATTGTGCAGTCTCACAAAATATAGATTCACGAATATTGTAAGATGTTCTGTACAAAAATCTCATATTACAAAAAGCCTATCAGTGTGAGGTAACAAAGCAGAGAGACCAGTATATGCGTCACCATCTGTGCGACATATACCTTGCAACCTTCGTTAAGAAACCATACAATTCACCATTCGACTGTCAGAAATCATGCTTCTGTCTTCATGCAAAGAAGCGTTATGTTCATAAACAAAACACGCGGTTGTTAACCTCGCATTTTACATATAATTTCAAACTGTAAAACTGGAAAGTGTTTGTTTCACTTTAGACATAATTTTCATTTTTTATTGTATGCATGTATCTTCTAATGTAGACTCGGTGGCGAGTAGTTAAGGTAGCTAGTTAACTATTTCCGGGTCTCACTGCCTGTAGGAGTGTACTCGACTCTAATCTTATTGACCAGGAATGCCAGTTTTCTTACCGAAGGTCGAGAGTTTTCTCCTCGTACTTTGGCTTAACCCCCCCCCCCCCCCCAAAAAAAAAAAATATATGCCACGATATATCTGGAAATTTGTGGAAAGTGGCGTTAAACACCATTTAAACAAACAAACATCTTCCATGGATTCACGAAAATTATAAGCATGCTCAAACTTGATTAAAATTATATTGTAGAAGTTTAAAATGTGCAGGGTTCGTTTTGTTACTTGATGTAAACATGGTTCAGTTTTCAACCATGCAGCAATGTCACAATCTGCTTGTTGATAAGCAATGTAGTTTATATGATTAATAAAAACTTTACTTGGGAATATATATAATAGTATAGCTTATTATAATAATTTTGTTTTGAAAGATGTTAAACATATGACTGGTGATTTAAAGAAGTTATCTAGGGTGCCAGAAAACATCTAAAATGCAGAATTTCACACTTTACCCAAGAGCTTCTGGGTGGGGAGTGTGAGCGGCCACAGATCCATAAAGCAACCTAGCACTTGAACAGTACCATTGTTTTTTAATTCCTCAGCTTGTGCTTATGAATTTATTTAACGATAAAATTACTTCAATTGACTTAAAATACTTGGTGTGAAATTTAAGTTTAATTTTGAAACTTCGTGAATGAGTGAAAAATAGATATGTTGTAAAACATGTAATTTTGCCTTTGAACGGTCCATTTAAGGTCCCACGAGGGGCTATAAGCATATAAAACAATTATAAAAAGTTGTACAATACTGACACTACCATAAATAAAATTAATGAAATGAGTAAGTGTATACATTGCATAAATATGAAAGCATTAAATATTTGCATTAGTGTTAAATTATGTTTTCAACAGTGACCTGATGAAGATCTCCCATCTTCTTTTTCAGTAAATCTGTGAATATTTCGTCTTCAGACGATGGTAATGGGGATAACACACAGCATTACTCATATAGCATAAAAGGTTGATTTATAGGTATTTATATATATATGATTAGGTCCTGTTTTATAACGTCCGAAAATATATGAATAGGGTGGGTTTTGAACTGTCCGTCCGCACACCTGTACCTAAAAGTATCCTTAGTTACCACCCCCCCCCCCCCTGGCCCGCGATTACTAGTACCTTATTAGCAATCGACTGAAGGGTCTATGATATTATATTAAGGATTCATAAGTAAGCCAATTTTAAACTTAAATATTATTTGGTTGAAAATGTTCGACATAGAAATTCCACTCTATTATAATCATCATTTTTAAGAATACTGTATTTCCTCGATAGTCAGGCATCTACAATAACATTTTTTTAACTTGTCCCTTTGGACAAGTGCTTTCTGAAATCAACTTGTCCGGAAGGATAACAATTGTCCGAAAATTTAGTTTACGCGATTCAGATTAAAATTTGAATAGAAGAACAGTGAAATTTATTCCCCGGTAGATATATCTCCCGAAAGTGAAATCGAAAATAAAAACGATTTTGACATCAATGTAAGGTTTACCGATAATTATCGCTACCATAACCTGAATTTTAAATTAAAGTTGAAAGGTTAGGCGGTTTCCGATGAATATTTTTATTTCTTAGTCCTTCTTTCAGATTTTTTTTACTTGTCCCATCTGACAAGTTAGTACCAAGTTAAAGTTGATTGTCCGACGGAATTTTCGGCTGGTACCGGACAATCGGACAAACGTTTATGTCGAGCTCTGATAGTATTAAAATTGAGTAATATATTTCTTCGTGTTTGCCACTCCCCCCCCCCCCCCCCCCCCGAATGGTTTCCCCTTTTTGTTATTGTCGTTGTGAATTAGATTTTGGTCGCCTACAGAAATAATATACTCTACACATTTAAGGAAGTATATCAAGTTTAAATGTATCTAAAGAAAACACTCAGTCCACTTTATAAATAGACTATAAGCGGTATTGATTGGCAATCGTACGTGTGATCAATGACGTTAACAAATACTTACGACAGTACAAATACTATATGTAATTTTCAGCGCGTCATTAACTTGTCAATAACCGTCAACCTCACTTAGCTTCATATTTACTTGTGTAACATTGCCATTTGTAAGTAATATATATTAAAAACTACTTACTCCATCTTTTATTTTCAAATCATACATAGCTTTATTTATTTGTAACGTATAATCAATGACAACAGCCATATGTTTTTAAAAAAAAATATTAATATTTCGCCATTATTAGTGTTAAATATATATTTTGATTGTATGTTAGGAGTTGTTATTCAAGCTTATTTACTTTTCTATGTATTTACTTTTTAGTCAGCCGTTAAGTTAAGAAGACGTTGAGCTTTGATACTCTTCAGGTAGGTTTGTTTGTTTGTTTGTTTAAATGATGCTAACGCCACTTTTAGGAATTTTTCAGCTATATCACATGGCGTCCAGAGTTTATTTGGAGTACTCGGAGAAAAAACCCGCGACCTTCGTTAGGAAAACTGGTATTCCTTTTTTCGCCATGTACTAGTAATCAACACTTTCAGCTAATAAAGCACCTGAAATGCCATTGACGGAAATGTCATCGTTGTAAATTTTCCAAAATAGTCTCCTCTGAAACGGCAAACTGCTAGTAACTTAAGCAAAAAATGAGTAATCCTTCTTAGAGAATTATATAATATCTGTCGTAATCACTGTCACGTAATTCTAATCTTTGGGTCACATAGTAAGGTCAACCGCACTCAAGGATATACCACGGAAATTCCCTCGTGATTCTTACGCGTTTCTAATTTTAGTAACTTGATGGATTTTGCATGATAAAAGAACTTGACTGCCAAACAACGGACCTATTTGTTGAACAAACCCGTTTTTTAAATTGTTTTATTGAATAAGACCAGAGACATTAGTTACATGTAATTACATGTTTCTGAATGAACAAATCAGAGACGGGTCCAGAAAATTGGACTAGGGGGAACGAAATTCGGCAAGGGGTTTGTGGAGCGCCCTGGTGGGGGAGACTATGGGGGAGGGGGGCGAAGCCACCAAGAAGCTGGTGAAATTTAAGCAACTTATCTGCTTCTTTTTAACGCACTCTCGCTCTTTCTTTTCTCTCTATCTTTCCTCTTTTTTTCGCCCACTCTCACTTTCTTTTCTACTTTTTTTGTATCCTCCACTGCAAATTGTATAAATTAATGTTTTTTTATCATACAGTCCAAATACATTGAAATGCAAATCTACTTCATAACTACATGTATTCTGTACTTGGATAATATCCGTAAATAATGTTCGATATTATAATAGATCACCACCCTTGTACGAGTGTTACTCAACGGATTGCCTCCCCTCCACGCCGCAGGGTGTTTGAGAAACAATCCCCATGGTCGGGTCACACATTATTGATGTTTGTGAATTTCGTTGCATCTAAAAAACAACATGGCAAAAATTGAATATCGGGGTAAAATGGAAAAAATCTGAGAATGAATTATTACCATTCATTTAGACAAAATTGTTCTTATAGAACGCTGGGACCATACTGGGAAGGTTCCCAGTGCTCGACCCACAGAGCAGCCCAGCGCGTCCCCGGGTGGCGGATAGGGGAGACCCTCTCGTTGGGGGGTTGTCAGGTCATAATACGGAAAGCCTGACCGCGGACCGTAGTGGGTAACGTGTTTGGGGAGTGCCACGCTCCTTGCACGATAAAGACCCCTTTTGTAGATTTCGAAAAAGATCGAATAGGCTCATTGTAGCCGCTACAAAAGACTAAATTTTCCGCCCCTACCCAAAACTCCATACTTTTCCAGTCGCAGTCAAAATTGTATTTCCTGTGACCCATCCCACCCCCATTTTCCGTTGATTTATTGTTTGTTAACTTGTTCCCGTCCTGAATATAGCTGAAATACTGCTCACTGGACGTAAAGCAGACATCCAATCAATCAATCAATCTTTCAGAAGGTATGGCTCTTATAAGAAGGTGTTTGTCTATTAGAAGGTGTTTTACAAAACTTCGTTTAAGCGATCATAATCTAAAAATAGAGAGGGGTCGATACTTTAAAACTCCTAGAGATGACAGTCTATATGTAAAACTTGCCATGTCATCGGAAATGAAGAACATTTTCCTCTTACATTGTAATTTTTAAACAAACAAAAAAGATTAGAATTATTTGATAAATTAGGTTGGAAAATAGAAACAAAAAATCTGTATAGTCTCTTGAACCCATCGTCTATAGAACATTTGAAATTAATTGGCTCCTTTTTTAAACAGTCATTTGAGCTGAGGGCAAAAAGATGTTTAACTTTTATATTGTTCTTTTTCTTTGGTCAACATTATGTACTTGTTTTTTTTTTTTTTTTTGTTTTTTTTTTTTTTTGTCACAAACATATGTTTATATGACAATAAAGATATAATTATTATTTTAATGACTATTTTAACGATTGTTTCATTGTGTTTTTTTCTCGACAGCTATGATAGAAATACATGCAAAAATTTTCAATATTTGTTCGATTTTCCCCGGTTTTTTTATTACCTTTAAAAATAACACAATATTGTTATACGAGCTCAATATCATGTGCTTTGACACAAATAGACAAGTTGCTTATATATATAGCAGCAGATAGTCTCAACTTGATCCCATTACCTCAACATGCAACCGATATTCTCAACAACGGATATAGTAAAGCAAATGAACGTATCATAAACTTTTAGGCTTAACGTTGATAGATTTCGAAAAATACTATTAAATCAAAACAATACGATATTAAATGCATCCTCACAAATATAGAGAAGTTGTATTATTAAGTTGTTCACACGTATCTAGGTAAATTTTTATATCAGTAAATGGGGCATCTTTGTGCAGGTCATCCAACTTCGAAAACAGGCGAAACTATGATGGCGTTAAGATTGTTCAAATGGAAAGTCAATTTGGCATTACATGACATTGTCCGATTAACGAAACCTACATGCAAGTTCTCTGCTTCAACACCGACTTATTGTATCCACCGGAAACGACCTGTGACATTTACTATGCTTGACGAAAAAAAAATCGTTTAAACTGTTGGGTCTGTCACGCTTAGGCTGTGTCGATTAAGTCAGAAACCAAATTTTTATCTTGTTTTCCATCTTTTAATAAATATACACGCTTAACATTCTATTCATATTACTAATAAAATGATCCTATGCTGAAAATGTGCTTATTATTCTCTATTTTGTTGTATTTGTTTTGTACTTATATATTTATTTATAGCAATGATACTGATGCCTATTTCATTTACAAACAATATATTTCAGTGAAAATGGACAAAGTAAATTGTCGACAAACTATTGGTGTAATTGGAACTGGGAACTTCGCCATGGCGTTTGCTCATCGACTTCTACAATCTGGTTATGGCGTCGTATTCGGCAGCAGGAAGCCAACAGAATGCAACTTTTCTAGTGAACTTGCCTGCTGCTGTAACGTGACAGTCACTTCAATAGAGGCATGCATCACTACAGCGAACATTTGTGTTTTGGCAGTTCATCAAAAACACGCGAGAGATACACTTTCGCCATACGTTGATAAGTTGGCGGGAAAAATTTGTATCGACGTATCAAACAGGAAGTGTCTGTCCAAAGGTCCGTCATATTCGGAACAGCTTCAGAAACTTCTTTCACATTCAGTTGTTGTCAAGGCTTTTAACGTGATATCAGCTTACGAAATGGAAAGTAACACATCAGGCGGAAGCAAGCTGGTGTATATAGCGAGCGATGACACGGACACGCGAAGTAAAATAGCAGAGCTTACTCGCGATTTAGGCTTTATCCCCAAAGACTATGGAATCCTAAAAAATGCGAGAAAAATTGAAAAAATACCGTTGCAGCTTTTCCCAGAATGGAAACAACCTCTAGGTTTTACGTTGCTGGTCTTCATTTTGTGGTATTTGTATGCAATTTTTATTTACTTCGTGGAAACAACAAGTTACAGTTGGGAACAAATTTTTGTTAAAGTGACTAACAAACCACTGTGTATGACTGCCATTACAGTTCTTGCATGTACTTACTTACCTAGTTCGATCGCTGCATTTTTTCAAATCTATTATGGCACGAAGCGTATTAGGTTTCCAAAATGGCTTGATTTGTGGTTGCGCACGCGCAAACAATTGGGTCTTATTGTTTTTGTTTTGAGTTTTATACATGTTATCATGTCTGTTCTTACAATGAGTCCAACTTACTTGAAATCTTGGTATCATAGTACAGAAATAGTCATACCTAGAAATATAAGCATCGACCTGATTTTGCCCATGCGCACTTGGATGACTTGGAAAGGGGAGGCAGCATGTCTGGTTGGAATCTTAGCTTTCACGGGAATGTGCATCTTAGCGGTGACATCAATAAGATCTGTTGGAGAATACCTAAATTGGCGGGAATGGCATTGCATTCAGTCGACGTTAGGTCATGTGGTACTTTTTCTTTCTCTAAGTCACGTGATAGTCATGGGAGCTCCAGGATGGATAAGTGGAGGACCGTATAAAACGATTCGTTCCATAACGTTTTTGTGTTCAATATTACCAATGATAACTTTAATCTTTAAAATAGTCTGTTGTTTACCAATAATCAAAGGATACATTAAAAAGATCAGATTCGGATGGGAACGCCGACAGACCCCGTGCAAAGCTAAATGTTCTGGATTCGAAGGAAAAATATTGAACACACATTATACCAAACTAGAAATCGGTAATGGGATAGACAAAGAGGACTTTGGTGAAAATATTGAACTGGACAACTGTCAGTGTTCTGCAACAAAAATAGTTTAACCTGACAAATTAAACATTGTTATGGTATCAAACATCCAAATGACGTGGTATACGAAACACACTTGGTCTCAATCACATGGTCACATTTCAATCGAAGTATCCACATGGATAGAAATATTGTTTCTGCCTTAATGGACATTTAGATTTATCAGAATAAACATTCTATATATGTTATTCTATAAAAGGTTCAACAAATACTAAACCCACCTGTTACCAAGAACAACAAATATTTTTTGAATTACGTCTTGTTTTACATGTTTTTTTTCTATTTGATTTCAAAGCATACTGAGTACAACCCACACAGAGTACAACCCACACTGAAGACATCGATTTTCTTCCAAACATTCTTACAGTTGATACAAAATACCTAGAACTCATCAGATGAACGAAACCCAAGATCACAAAAAAAACCAAACATACTAACAACAAACACCCAAAACTTAAAATTTGATTGGTTGATTGAGTGCTAAATGCCCAGCAGGCAATATTTCAGCAGAATATGAGCTTATTTTGATTGGTGATAATAGCGTGTCGTGTTACTATGCTCAAAATCGGTATGAAGTCGTCCATTTTAATATTTCATAGACAAACATTAAACAATACTCCATGCACACGTGTGTCGACAACTGTGTAATTAAGACGCATTGTTTGTTGAACCGTTTTTCAATCGAGCTTATTGTCCTTGAGTAAACCAGCAAGTACGGAGTAGCAATCTTAGTACACAAAGCCATAAAAACAGAAAACACACAAACACAACAACACAATAAACAACTCACATTGTGCAGTCTCACAAAATATAGATTAATTAATATTGTAATATGTTCTGTACAAAAATCTCATTACAAAAAAGCCTAGTCATTATTGTAACAGGAAAATTTAAACTGTATTTCTGTCTTCATACAAAGAAGCTTTAATTTATGTTCATAAATAAAACACGCGGTTGTTAACCTTGCATTTACATATAATTTCAAACTGTAAAACTGTTCACTTTAGACATAATTTTCATTTTTTATTGTATGCATGTATCTTCTAATGTAGACTCAGTGGCGAGTAGTTAAGGTAGCTAGTTAACTATTTTCGGGTCTCACTGCCTGTAGAAGTGTACTCGACTCTAATCTTATTGACCAGGAATGCCAGTTATCTTACCGAAGGTCGAGAGTTTTCTCCTCGTACTTTGGCTTAACCCTCCCCCCCCAAAAAAAAAATATATATATATATGCCACGATATATCTGGAAATTTGTGGAAAGTGGCGTTAAACACCATTTAAACAAACAAACATCTTCCATGGATTCACGAAAATTATAAGCATGCTCAAACTTTATTAAAATTATATTGTAGAAGTTTAAAATGTGCAGGGTTAGTTTTGTTACTTGATGTAAACATGGTTCAGTTTTCAACCATGCAGCAATGTCACAATCTGCTTGTTGATAAGCAATGTAGTTTATATGATTAATAACTTTACTTGGGAATATATATAATAGTATAGCTTATTATAATAATTTTGTTTTGAAAGATGTTAAACATATGACTGGTGATTTAAAGAAGTTATCTAGGGTGCCAGAAAACATCTTAAATGCAGAATTTCACACCATTTACCCAAGAGCTTCTGGGTGGGGAGTGTGAGCGGCCACAGATCCATAAAGCAACCTAGCACTTGAACAGTACCATTGTTTTTTAATTCCTCAGCTTGTGCTTATGAAGTTATTTGACAGAATCACACAATGCGGTACGCAAGCAGACCAGTCTATACAGATCTATCATAT
Organism: Limnoperna fortunei; assembly: GCA_944474755.1. NCBI lineage: Eukaryota > Metazoa > Mollusca > Bivalvia > Mytilida > Modiolidae > Limnoperna > Limnoperna fortunei. Next base: position 31,468,956 of record OX104124.1, on the reverse strand, counting down.
GTAGAGGGATCGTTCTAAAACCAGCGAACATGACATCATCCCTCTACAAAGTACTCCGCCCTCCGTAAATGAAGATGTAACGATAAAATTACTTCAATTGACTTAAAATACTTGGTGTGAAATTTAAGTTAATTTTGAAACTTCGTGAATGAGTGAAAAATAGATATGTTGTAAAACATGTAATTTTGCCTTTGAACGGTCCATTTAAGGTCCCACGAGGGGCTATAAGCATATAAAACAATTATAAAAAGTTGTACAATACTGACACTACCATAAATAAAATTAATGAAATGAGTAAGTGTATACATTGCATAAATATGAATGCATTAAATATTTGCATTGGTGTTAAATTATGTTTTCAACAGTGACCTGATGAAGATCTCCCATCTTCTTTTTCAGTAAATCTGTGAATATTTCGTCTTCAGACGATGGTAATGGGGATAACACACAGCATTACTCATATAGCATAAAAGGTTGATTTATAGGTTTCGTGGTTATAAATGAAACGGCTGCATGCTATAAACAAGATATACAAAGCGGAAGCGATGTTTTTTCTTATATGTTATATAGTCAGAATTGGTTAATTTGTCCAGGGTGTCAAGCGCTGTGATTGTTAATTTCTCTCGTGTCTTTATTCCAAATAAATATATTCAATAAGAATACAAGTTTAATATTCTTGGGTTAAATACCATGATAGTTTAAGTTTTAATAAAGATTTTACAATAAATCAAACATTAAAAAAAGAAAAAATTATTTGCAGAGTAAATACAATATGTAGTTCTCCTAAATCAAGCCAGTAATTTTATCATCAAGATATAGCTCCTTCCACGGTTTTTTAATTTCTGATCTAAAAAATCTGTAGCTATTGAACGATCAATCGTACGCTTGCTTTTTGGCGAGGACAAATCGCAAAATTTAAATCTGGTCATTACAGCAGTAAAATTAATCCTACTATATAGATCACGATATATGTCATATATAGATGTCATTTAAAATTTAAAAATAAGGTCTGTTTTAATTTTCCGATAGACGTTTTGTCAGAGTTTCGGATCGTTTTCACCCCGGTGTACATGTTTACCCTTGAAATTGAGTCATTTAGTCCCGATATAACAGAATAATAAATACGTTATAAATAAAGCAATAAACACATTTTACAATTTTTTAAAGTTATTTTAAAAAAAGGAAAATGTATGCATATTCAAATTATTAAATGTTTAAAATTTAAAATATACTGTAAACAATTAAATGCTTTTTAAGAAAAGGTTTTACAAAATCATTTTAAACGACAAAAAAATGCCAAATTAAGACACCACTGCAATAAAATGTCTCCAATTAAATTCAAAAAGTTGAAGTTTGATATGAGTCGATATACAATTCTCACATCAACTATTAATGATTTCAAAAACAAAAGCAGATTTGTACACGGTCCGGTGTGTATATATAATTATTAATTACCATAAATTATGACAAAAAGGATAGATCATCATCTGTAAAATTATTAACAATTAATTAGTTAATTATAGCTGATTATGCTCAACTGAGAGGGCGGACAGGGTAGTGGGAGACAGGGAGAGAGGGAGAGGGAGAAAGGAGTAGAGGGAGGGAGAAAGGAGCTGAGGGGAGGGAAAAAGGAGCTGAGGGGAGGGAGAATGGAGAAAGGGCAGGGAGAAAGGAAAAAATAAAAAAAGAGGGAGTCAGTACTAGTACAAATATATTCTTTAATTTGTACCTGAAAATCATTTAATAAGTGCCAATTCATTGATTTAATTCAAAAAAGACTAACAAAATTTTAATAAAACTCCAGTAAAGAGATAAATTGCATCCAAATGATCAGAATTTTTACTATGCTAGTATGCAGTAAGGTTCCTTTTCTATATTGTGATCACTTATTGACTAGGTGTCTGTCGTCTGTTATCTGTCCGTTGTTAACTTTGTAAACAATCTTCTTCTCTGACATCACTTAGAGTACCTAGTTTTAGCTTTGTATCCATGAGTTTGATCCATGTGTGTAAAACAAATATTAATCAAAGCGCAGTTTGCACTGGTAGTGTTTTATTGTATGTAGTACGTAATACCGGTAGATTTTAAAGCAAATGAAGTTTTGTTAATTCGTTTACATTGAAAATTGTAACAATAAGACGTTGCGCACGTTATTGGGGCAACGAAACGTAGCGTCATTTGAGCTTTTTGACGTTACGTTAAATATTACGTCGTGCACCTTAAAAGAGGGTTTTATATCTAGATTTGTATGTCTATGTCCACAATAAATAACCATTTATTGCTCAAATTGTATTTAAATTCGCACACATACGTTTTGCGCATTAATATTTTCCTTATCGAATATATTCATAATATGTTCATGCAACTTTGTTTATAATAATATCGTTTAAAAAAATGTCGCGCTAACGAAACGACTATAGAAATAGATAAACTCGTGTAAATCTGACAAAAATATATGTTGTACTATAAAAATTCATGGAAAAATTATTGAGAAAAAAAACGCATATCTAAAATGATATTATATTTTTCAGTGTGTGAATTTAAAGTGCAGCAAATACGTCGAAAGTCGTAATAAATCGGTAATATAATTACACAAATGTGTTCGTAACAAACGTTACTAGACATGGTTGAATGTATAGCGCTTTCACAATACATGAAAACAAATTGAAAAGGGGCAAAATTTGAAATTAAGAAAAGAACGCATTCTTGGAAAAGAGTTTATTTTTCAATTTAACAGTTTTATACCAATAAAAAACATTAATACGGCATCTTTTATATCCCGTTATTCACAGTAATTCAGAGTAATGATTACGTCACCATACTAGATTTGGGGTATTTAACACTCATGGCAAATTTCAGGAAAATAAGGGACTAAAAGCTCTGAATGTCCAAATGACCCGATCTTGCTTTTCTTGTTAGAATTTACAACACGATTTATGAGGGAAATCTTAGTTAAATATTTTTAGTTTCTAATTATTCAAGTATATTGGTTACCAAAAAGACGGATATAGTTCGTCTTGATCCACAACTAAAAATACAAGTGTATTGACACTTTCGTCATCCATTAAAGGTCTCCGAACCAAAAAATATTTACTAGTATCGGAAACTAAAAAAAGACCCAACAACCTGCGGTAAGTCTAAGATATGCTATATTCATAATTACACTCGTAAACAAATATTTCTACAGATGGAAAGCCTGCAATGCTCGCATTACTCATTACAAAAACATTAGTTTAATCGAACATTACACAAAATTTGTGGCCATCTTGAATTTAGGATCTGCGCCAAAATCTTAAAATTTATACAGTATCACAATTATATTTGCTACTCAGATTTTTCAGAGCAAGATTCATTTTAATTTCCGCCAATCAGAACATCAATGGCTCTAGTAGCCACAATGCATTTTGCATTTTAATAATGACTAGAGTGAAACTGTAAATTGCAAAAAATTATCAGCAAGACAATGCCTTTAAATAACGCATTTGGTCCAAAATTGTCAGACGAATCCTTACAGGTGTTTTTGCCCTTTAATAACAATTTTGTTATGAAAATATAAGTATTTGCCTTATAAATTTAAAGCTAGAGTAAAACTGTCAATTGCAAAAATAAACAGAAGCACGTGGCCTACAAACAATTAAATTGTCAAAAATTTGTCCAGTTACTCCTTATAGTATTATATGTAATTTACTCATAATTTTTCTTGAAATTTTCAGTGTTTGCTTTGTAACTTAAAACCTATAAATTTCTTAATGAATTATCCTCATACTTACCATTAAGTTTTTATAAAGGAATACATAATTAAACAATTCAATAGTTAACAAAATCGCAAAGTTCCCAAGTCTGAAAATATAAAAAAAAAATCCTCGAACAATAATAACAGGTGTACAACTTCAATACATTTGCAATCTTTTTGTGAAATTAAGAGTTCTAGACTGAAAACTGTAGGAGTTGATTACACAATATATGTACTGTCTTCTGTAAATGTGCTAAAAATGACCAGGTTCCAAGGTCTGGAAAATTAGGAAACGAGCTGGAACACTTCAATTATAGCAGGTGCAACAAATTCAATACATGTGCAATCGTTATGTGAAGTTTCAGAGATCTGGGTTAAAAACTGTAGGAGGAGTTGATAAAAAAGATACCCATTTCCCCTGCCCGCCTTACTAAACCATACTATAGCCCAAAATCAGAGTGATAATCTAAATTGCAAAAATGATCTGTATGGCAAGGGCCACTCTTATTAAAATGAAATCTTTCACTTGCTCCCCCCCCCCTTTTTTGCTATGGTCGCTGCATGTTACAACGCAGTGACAATAACAAAAAAGGGGGGGCAAGTGAAAGATTTAATTTTAATAAGATTGGACAAGGGCTAAAAATAACTCGTTTGGTCCAAGATTGTCAAATGACTCATTTTTTTTGTTGAGTTATTTCCCTTGAATGACAATTTATGAAATATCAGTTTTCTCCTTTTAAATAAAAAAAAACTATAGCAGCAAAAGTAAAACTGTAAATAGCACAAATAATCAGGCAATTTATGTTACAGCAGCAAATAATCCCTTTTTCATTACATTTATAAGCACCATTGGTTCAGTTTAAATTCCCTTTTAAGGCGATCAGAACTTGGGAAGTTTTATGTTGCTGTGTTAGTAAAGAAATAACTCAAAAGTCTGAGAATTGATTTGAGTTTTGTTTTGAGAAATCTAGACCTAATCATGAATTAATTTTTTTACTAATCAAAATTTTACTCTAAATGTAAAACTATTGTTTGTTTGTTTGATGGTGTTAAACGCCACGTTCAGCAATTTTTCAGCCATATCATGGCGTCCAGTTTTTATTAGGGAAGAAGTCGGAGTACCCGGAGAAAACCCCTGACCTGCGGTAGGAAAACTGGCAATCCTTGTCAATTCAGATTGGAGTCGAGTACACCCTACCTTGACCACTCGGCCACCGAGGCTCCTGTAAAACTATTAAATGCTGCCTGTAAATTAAAATGTAGAATAATGTTAATCTTACGTGATAGTGAACACAGTTTTCTAAAAGATTAAAAATACAAGATTGTCCTATTGTTAAAGAATTTCTAACGTGTTTCTTATTCAAACTACACCGAGACACAAGAGACCAGAAAACAACGATTACTAGTAATTGTAGTTATGAATACACTATATTATTTTCTGAACATTTAGGTCTGTGTGGAATACGGGTGTTGGTGCTAGAAATGTAAGTGGATTATAAATCTATGTGGAAAATAAGTCTGTATGGACCATAGGTCTGTGCATGTGGACTTTGGGTTGTATGGACTAGAGATCTGTGTGGACTACACGCTTGGGTGGACTATGGGTCTATGTGGACAACAGGTCTGGCTGTATGATTGCTATTAGGTTTCAGTGTCATGGTTTCATAAATCTACCGGTCACAGTTTATGATCCTCATATTTTTTTACCAAAGGGCACGATACACCAATAAAATTCATTTGATAATGTGTCATGAGTCATGCTTTGTTTGTAAAAGCCGTTTATATGCTTCATGTCCCAAATTTATATCAGTTTTGAGTCAAAATTTAGTGATCTTTTCTATTGCTAGAGGGTTTTAAAGAGGGAGAGGTGTAAAGAGGGGAGGGAGAAAGGAGCCGAGGGGAGGGAGAAAGGAGCCGAGGGGAGGGAGAAAGGAGTAGAGGGGAGGGAGAAAGGAGCTGAGGGGAGGGAGAAAGGAGCCGTGGGGAGGGATAAAGGAGAAAGGTACCCCCTGTCCACCCCCTCTCAACTATCAGTCCAATTATCCACGTGCATTACACGTGAAACACAAGCTACAATAAAATGTAGCTACTGAAACACATAAAATACCAATGAAGTCAAAATACATATCATAAAACATCATAATAAAGCTATGTGTCCTTATAATGCATTATATATTTTTTCTGGGGCGAAACAACCCAGGGCGAACGGGAATCTTGGCGAATCGACACGAGTGGAACAGGTATCTAGGGCGAAACGACTCGCGAACGGGATTCGGGGCGAACTGACTCGTTAGCATTTGTCATTTAAATGTATCCATTTGTGGTTCACAAGAAAATTATAACACTTAAAAAAAATTGTTTGAAATAACCCCGGGCTGGTGGATAATCCACGTGTTCCTTTGAAGTGTTTTTTGCTACTAGCAAAACTAGAAAAATGCGCACGATTGCCTTGGAGTCTTTCAAAATTATTGATAAAATTAGTCCTTACAAGTATTAGCTTTCCTAAAAAGCTAGCCGTCTCTAAGCTTTATTTTTCGTGGACAAAAATACGTACTGTTTTTTAATGTTATTATGTATTGTTATTATTAACATCACTTCATTATAAGTACACAATGTTTAGATAGACCGCAAAATATAGGTCAGAGGCAGCAATTGAAGCATGAACTATGCTAAGCATCTCTAGATGCGTCATTCTACGCGGTAAGATAGTTGATGTGAACCTTGTCAGTAAACAGGAAAAGATTCGTGATCGCTCGGCTTTTCTCGAGTGGCAACGAACGGCGGTCGGCCTATTATTATTGCTACCGCAATGTTATGCAGGGTTTTCATCACTAACTTAGCTCTGCTTATTTGTTGAGTATTTTAAGTTTGGTGTGGACTAGCAGGAATGATATATGGGCTTGAGATAATGAAATGTAGGCAATATGAAATAGAACAACTAGAAAAGATGCAGAGGATAACCTGGAGGCCTTCCAAACAAAACCTCAAATACTGCAGTTTATCTATTCGTTGGTGCAATTCCAATACAGATGTATATAGATCTTAATAATATACTGTCACTCCTTAAGAATATAATCAGATGCCCTTCATCAGCGGAGTATAATATCTTAGTTAGACAACATTCCTTCAACAGAAATAGCAACGAACTTTTTACAGAAAGGGCTGAACTAGTTTTTCAGAAATATGGAATGGAGACAATACATGAACTAATGAAAAACCCTAGATCAAAAAAGGCGTGGAAAAAAGAAGTAAGGAAGGCACAAAAATTATACTGGTCTCAACAATGTGAGGAAGATATAGCTATGAAGTCAACCCTTTAATACCTCCAATTACAGAAAAACCCGATGTCACAACCACATAATATTTGGGAAGGCGCAGAAAATGTACATAGAAAAATAAGAGCGGCAGGAGTCAAGATCTGTCGCGAACTGTATTCACGATATTACATGAACAATTGTAATTATTTTACGTGTGATTATTTTTTAATTATGCCGTATTATTATTGTTATATAATTTGTTTAGAACAAGGATGTTATGGTTTATTCTAGAAATTAGTTGATTGTACTATTGTTTATCTGGAAGCTTCTGGAATTTACATGTTACTATTATTAGATAAGAAAGATTTAGATAATTATAGAAACTACTTGAAAAAGAACTTTCTACAATATTCTTTATAAAATAGTATATAAGACATGGTTGTAACATTTATTGGAGTTCAAGTTTAAGTTTAAGTTCAAGTAATAGTTGTAAGATTAGACAGTGACAATAGCAGTTATCCAATGTGGTATTGTTGAAAGTGAAAGTAGCTGTACATATTGTAAATAGAAGTTTGCAGTTAATAAAAGTTAGAAACCTAATTCCGTGTTAGTTTGGATTTCGCCACAATATCAGCTTGTAACTCAAACATACCTGTTTAATACAACAAGAAAAAAGTATGGAGATAGTTATATCAAAACTATATGCTGCCTATGCGGAGATGAGCCAGATGATCTACAACATTTTATTCTCAAGTGTCCAAAGCTGGAAAACGTTCGGAGAAGGCATCTCTGACATATCAAAAGCTACCTAGATAACCTCAGAAACGATGTTTACCAAGAGTTTGTCACCCAAAACAACCTACTTCAACTCATACTGGACTGTACAAACCAACAGATGCCGTATATCAGTAAGCTGAAAAATCAATGTTATATAGAGCTGGAGGAACTAACCAGGAGCATGTGCTATAACCTACATATGGAAAGAATGAGACAAAAGGGGGGGGGCAGGATTCTATAAATATATAAACTATGTATAATCCGATGCTTTTAGTGTTTTTAATAGAAAAAATGCAATAGTGATGATACCCTTCTTGTATATATATCTATGAATTTTATTTTGACTCCACGCTTGACCAAGTGCATCTTATCGTTTTAACTCAAGCATCGTGTTTTAGTAGCTTTTATAGTTTTAGAAACCGCTATACATGCCCTTTTTGATAGCGAGCATCGCAGATGCGAGCTATACGGTTACATGCGTGCGTGTAAAAAAGTCACGTGATCCATATGAACAAATCCATTTCAGATGGTAGCTGAGCTATCCGAAGAAAATATTGTAGACGAACGAAAAAATATATAATTTAAAAGTAGACACAAATAATTTTGACATCGATAAAATTAAAGTGTTTATTTTTTAAATTACTACAAAAATGCCAGACAATTTTTTTTTCAATCTGAAACGCTGTATTTGAAATTGAGTTTTGTGACGTCACCAACACATTAGATAAGACGTCACGTCATCAATGGAATGTAGAGGCACTGTTAAGGGGCTCTGAAGTAACGACATGAACAATATGCGATGCTCGCATTTAGGCTGCGCCTACATTCATATTATCAGAAAGTAAAATTTTAGATTAACAATATTTAAACATTTTAGTGCATTTATGACTAGTGCCTGATATTTTACGTATAATGCTGCTTCTTGCCTTTTAGTGCTTTTACGATAAAGTAGTAATTGTAGACTGAGTTTAATAACTCTACATTTAAATAACTTATATGTGGATGCCTAACTGTATTATAACCCATACACTGTACATAAATGTTCACCTGACTCCGTCAACTATTCGTATTCTCACTGTGACTATATGCCACGTACCATATGCACCATATACATGCAATGATGTGCACCACATATATCTATCCAGAGGATAGAGTGCGCCGACTAACGGCGGTAGTTACCTGAACAAGACAAGACAGTTGGCCAATCGGCAGCTGTCTCCCGATTTAGCCTATTATGATTGCTACCGCCCCGTAATTATGCCGGGTTTTCATCCCTAACTTAGCTCTGCTTATTTGTTTTCCAATCGGCAACTATCTCCCGATTTAGCAGCCAATCAAGACACAGCATTGTTTATCTGTTATCCTTGAGATACGACTGGTTTCCGCTGTTTAGCTTTTGATTATTTATCCCGTCTCGCATGCGAGACGGGAATTATTTACAAGGTCTTATTGTAATAACTTGTATAATTTTAGTCAATGTTAAAACAGAGTGGTTCGCCAACCCCGGACAACTTCCTTGTAAAAGGTCATTCAGGTATGAGGCAGCGACAATCTGGAATTCTATTCCGAACGAGGTCAGACAAGATTACCTCATTTGGACAGTTAAAAAATTACATTAACAGTTGGTGTGTGTGGGGGGGGGGAGGGGGGGTGCATATGAAGCTCATGCGAGCTTCAACAACACTTATAATGTCTGAGTGATAGCATATTGTCTTGTTTGTTGGTTTTTGTTCACGTTCATATGTAATGCTGTCATGTTTTTATTGCTTTGCCTGCTGTCGTAAACTTATGCTTTAATTATAACATGTGCTTAAAGGGATGCAAGCACTTTCACTGAAAATAATTGATCAATGAATTTCTTTAAATTCTCCATATAGTTAGTTTTGAATTAATCAGTTTTTATACAATTCAATTCAAATTCAACTAAAATTTTATTGTAGACAAAAAAATCCTTGCTGGGATAATACATTACCCGACAGACATTACAAAGAAGCAAATTGTAGAATTAAGAAATAATTAACAGAGGTTGTGGTTTATCATTGTTTTACCACGGTATACACAATATACACAATATATTGCAACGGATAATTATAGCGCGTGTCGCTATTTATAAGATTTATACGTCATATGCAATAGCTTTCCGGTGGGAGTTACAGTTTTGTAATTGGAACAGCCATTTAAAATACGCTCTCCAGCGCGTGTTGCTCATAGATAAATCATTTTTTTACCACAGTTGTGGTCTCAAAGCCTTTAAAGCACGTCATATTAGAATACATATTATCACACAGCATAAATGCAGCAAACAGATATAAATTCAATTAAATTATCATAATTTAAAACAAAAAAATAGGGGTTTCAGAGCTTATTTTTGTGGGGTTGTGCACTAATATTTTGAATTTTCTAATAGATAGCGCTATAAAAGCTTACACAAATTCTGAATTTTTTATATAATATCAAACAATTTGCATACATTTTAGTGATGTAAAGAAAAATATGAGTCTCTGAGTTACATTTTTGTCCATTATTTTTGCCAATACCGATGTCATGTATTGTAACACTATGGGTTTCCAACCCGGAAGTCGTTAACATTTTATAATAATTTTTCAATATTTAGTTAATAAATTAATTATTATATTTTAACTATTTTAACATATTTTATCTGTAATTGTATGAAGTTTATCTTTAAAGTGCATTACGTTATAAGTTTGTACTCTGGCTTGATAGTATTTTGAACTAATTAGCTAATTAGATCCTTATTGACAAGTTTTAATTCCAAAACTATCTGTAAATAAATAATGTCAACCAGCGATCGCGGTGGTCCGTAAGGTACAATCAGTACTGTTTCCATATTGGGTGAGGGTGTTTGCACGACGATTCAATTGATTGACAAACAATGTAACTTTGGCCAACCATGGTAGTGTTAGTGATATGTATTTGTCACATTTCTTATTGTTTTATTTTTCAAAATAGTTATTTGCTTTTGTGTATTCGAGACTGCAGGTGCAGAGCCAGACATTGTGTCTCTGCGACTGTAACCTCGTATGACCTGGCTGCAAGTGATGGAAATTGCGTCGTATTTTTACTGGGTCTATATAAGCAGCTCAATTTTCAACCCTCTTCAGCCTGCTCTTAAACACTGTTAGGAAAACTGTTGAAGTTATATTTTGGATTTGGCAACCTTTTATTGTTAAATTAACTTTATTGTTCTGTATTGACGCTTTGCTGATAATACATTTGATTAACGAACTGAGTTAGTCAATTACGGCCAGTGTTGGTATACCAGTATAACGGTTACGTGTTCCTACAACCAAAGAAACACACAACGCGAAGTCATTGGAAGGCCAGCCCTGTCCAGTACCGTAGGACTACAGTATGCGAACTTTTTATTTCAACCATTAATAAATGGAAGTAATAATTTAGGTATAATACTTTCATTATTATTTTAAATTTTATGGTTTATATGCTTTGATAATTGATTGTTCTTATACATGGTTGCATTGTCTTATGTGCATGTAGACTTATGTATACATTGTCTGCTTAAAGTCGGTTAAAGTTTGTAGAGCTCATATTTCTTTGTTATAAATATGCCGACTCTAAATAAAAATTACTTTACACTACTTTACTCTAAATTTGAAGTGACACTGTTATACAGAAAATAATCTTATATATTATGGGTTAAAGTTACATAAAATATAACTAAAATCCTTCAAGTAAGATCGGTGTAACTTTGAACAGAACCAGATAGACATAATTGAAATATTCAGTAAATAATGTTTGATGCGAAATCCTCAAGCATTATGAAACGATATAAAAAAGCGACATTAGTCATCTGTATCCCCTATTCGGCCTCCCAAATTCTTATGATTTCAATAATTATCCTATATTTGATAATTAGGACAATTACCTTGAACGAGTAACATGTAAGTTTATTTTTAAATGAAATAATGATATACGTAATATTATCTCTCAAAAAAAATATATATGTCATAAAACAACGTATACTAACATGTTAAAAAATAGCAAAAACAAATAAATGGTACTAAGTTTAATAAGTTCAAAAATAAAATTCATTACATTTTTTATAAGAATGACAAATCAGAAAAACTTAATTTGCATCAATGCATGCAACACAACGAAGCCTTATTGCTGGCCCTATATTAACCAATAAGTCTTGGGGAATACATGTTTTATAAGTGCGAGGCCTATTTCCGAAAACATAACTGGTGAATTTGATAAACAACTTTAATCTACAGTGAAATTCTTTCCATAAATTTTGGTAGGTGACAGATCGGGTGATACAGCCAGCTCAAAGGAATGTTCGGACACCATGTGCAACATGCGGTCTTGCGTTATCTTGTTAAAAAGTCTCACGTAGACTTTCTGTATGAATGGCATGACATGCCTTTAAATGGTTTCGTCCCCATAACATACAGTTGTCAAATTTCGATCAATTACTTGCTGTTTTGCCTACCCACACCATTACACTTCAAAATAAAGTGGCGAATGACTGACGTTGCATAACATATAGATTGGCGTACAGTTCACCTAGACGCCGATAAGCTCTAGAGCGGCCGTCGCTGATGTCTTAGTGGAAACAAGAATCGTCAGAGAAAAAAAACACCTTGTTTTGATCACGGTACTTTAACTGATTGGTCCTAATCTCGGAATTGACCTGCCAGTTTGACGTGACGTTTGGAACCGGATATGAAGATAGTATGTTTGCCCTGTGGATATTTTGTTACGCGTGAACGTCTGGATTTAAGGCGATAATAGATTTAATTGTTGGTAGTAGTGTTTCTTGGCAACAAAATTGCCGAGCAACATGAGTTCGTTCAGACAGCAACATTCCGATTGCTTGATTTCGCATATCTTGAGACAACCGCGGCATTCCTGGACGAATTAAACAAAACAAAGAAAGTACAGTGTTTCTATGGCAACCAACTAGCCGAGCAGCATCAGTTCGTTTAGACAGCTTCATTCCGCTTGCTTGATTTTGGTCATCTTAAGACAACTGCGGCATTCCTCAAAGATTTTTAACAAAACAAAGAAACTATGTAGTGTTTCTATGGCAACCAAATTGCCGAACAACATCAGTTCGTTTTGACAGCAACATTCCGATTGCTTGATTTTTGTCATCTTTAGACTGCTGCGACATTCCTCGAAGATTTTAAACAAAACAAACCTAATATGCACAACACAACCACCGTAATCGTACAGTCTTTTAATAATACACACAATAGTAGAAATGCGGGATAATATTGAGCACGAAAAACACGGCAGTTGCAAAGTCAATTAACCCTAATTAAGCTTTTAAGGGGATATTTAAAGGAATAGCGTCACCAAAAATTAGATCTAAATATGATTAACTTAATATTTATAACTTGTTCGTGTGCACAGTTTCTTTTTTTCCATTTTAGTATACTTTCATAATAAGGACAAGTTTCAAATTTTTATTTATGTAAGATTATCTCTTTAAAAACTATTGGTATTTTATCAAAACAACTTTGTTACATTATAAGGACGAGTTCAAGATTTTACCTAAATATATTCTTATTTATTGACAATATAAATATTTTTAGTTTACGTCGTAGATGATGTGTAAACGGGGACAAAGTACGTCCATATAGTTTAGAATTGGCGGAAAAAATCATTTTTTATAATGCCATCCGTCCATTTTAGCTTGCGTAGACAAAATCTCATCAGACACATTCCCATCTGTTCGGTTAGCATAGGCGGAAAAATTCCTACCGTAAAAATCCCTGCCGTTTAGTTAAACTTAAGGGGACAAAATTCCCCAGGACACAATCTCTCAAAAAGGGAATTTTTTCTTTTCTCTTTTTTTTTAATCAAAGAAAGATAAGGCCACACAGAATTAATTTCGTGTTCTTCGTACTTTAACTTTGAAAATAAGGAGCGAGCGAGCAACATTTTTTTTTATTATTTTTTTTTTAAATTCTGATTTTTTGGAGCGAATGATTTTTTTAAAAGCGACATGTTTTTAATTTTGTAAAAATATTTGAGGTTTTCATGGTTTAACTGATGCGAGCGAGCGATTTTTTTCAATTTTGAAGAAAATAACTGAAATTTAAAAAAATGTATTTGATATTAAATAAGTGCTTGTGACGTCGTTAAAATATGTGAAAAATCTTTTTATGACCTCGCTATAAAGAGTGTTGATCGTTTATGACTTTGATTAGGAATATATACTCGTTTTACACGTTTTACTCATTTTATGCACGTCATATTATAATAGTAAAATGCCATGAGAGTTTTAAAGGAAAGACACTTGTTTCTTCCGTAAATGGCCGATTTCTGGTACAAATGACCCAGTACAGATGAGCTCACGCGCACACATCTGTACTTGCTGCGTCATCCAATCAAAACGCCAGAAACAAGAACATTGTTATGGAAGCGTAACAACTTTCTTCTTTGACGTTCTTGTTTCCGGCGTTCTGATTGGACGTCAGAGACAATGGAGTCTACAACAATGGAGAGTCTATATGTTATAGCGATGTGAAAGTTGTTGGTTTACGGAAGAAATACGTACTTTCATACGTTTTTGGGAAAGTCCGTGTGAACTTTCACTCGTGATAGAAATTTTTATGTCTTTTGGCTCGTTCCGCTGCGCTCCACTCGCGAAAAGACATAAAATTACTATCACTCGTGAAAGATCAACCGGTCTTTCCCAAAAACGTATGAAAGAACCTATTACAAATTAGTAGTGCCGCATTTGCGGAGGGCGGATAATTTGCTTTTTGTATCTGCAACATTGAACCTACTGTTTTTTTTCCTTTCTGCGCCGTTCAATTACCATGATCTACAAAATTACACATCACTTAGTTGCCATTGACCCAAACCTTTATCTAAAACCGTTTACTACACATTTCAGTACACGACACAGTCACAGTCTTCAATTTCAACTATTCTCTACATCAACTGATTACTTTAAATACAGTTTTTTCCCTCGCACAGTAGTTCTCTGGAATGCCTTGCCCCGAGGCATTATCAGTTACCTACGTTATTACCCGGGTGTATGGAAATTGTACCACCTGAAAGTACTTCTGTTCACCCGGGTGTATGGAAATTGTACCACCTGAAAGTACTTCTGTTCAGCCAAAAAACGGATTTATCCCCGGCTAACAAGTGTAAAAGGCTGAAAATAGGTTCTTTTGTCGTCAGAAAATGCTAAATGGACAACGTCATCACAGTTGCTCACAAAAAATTATACGTTTTTTATGAAGAAAATGCCCATTTTACCAAGTCGAGGATGTTACCTTTGGTAACAACCTCAGACTTAGCGAGTTTAAAGAGTTTATATTTTGTTTTACATTGTTTTTCCTACTATCGGTATTTTGGCGCCTCAAGTCACGCTATCATAACGTCAACAGACAATGACGTCAAGTTCCGATTTAATTCATATTTATGTGTGTCAGTGTGAATATAGGGCATCTACAGTGTTTGAAAGGAAGTACAAATACAAATATAATAAGACAGAAATGTTCATTTGTGGAATAACATACACTGGTACTTTAGAACATACATTAGCAACGCACAAACAATACACCCTGCGACGTTAGCAACGAAGCCGGGGGCATGGGATTTGTACCGACGGGTAACCAACCAATCAAAAGTCCGCATTTGTTACAAGCCGGGGATAATGTTGCAGCTCCTACACTGGGCCAGTTTAAAACAGTTTTAATGTTTACTATTCAAAACCCTGTAAATAACCATGTAAATATGTAAAGTATTATTTCATAATATGTTTAACTGGAACTTTAGTTTTGTTTGTTTTTTGTTTTTTTTTCTTTTTCACTTTATTTTTCAATTCGTTTAACGTTTTGTCTGTTCACGCCGTTGCGTAGTCGTCACTAATGACGGTGCAATGTACTATATAGATGTAGATGTAGATGTAGATGCATAAAACCCCCGGGTGTGAATCACTCCCGGCTTGCTCCTTTACGAGTAATGGGACCTTTTTGTAGCTCCGTCCATTAAAAAAAACCAAAGGAGCTACATTATTGTAGCTATCTTATAGGGTAATTAATTCATCCAAATGCTTATAAATACGCGAGATGTTTTATGGAATTATAGATTATTTACGTTTTTAGAAACGAGATGTATTTTCTCGTCGTATGTCATCGAAGGGTGACAGCTCTGAGATGAGATGGCGAGAAAGTGCATCGAGTTTAAAAAAAAGTAAATAATCTGTTTATCGCTGTTTTGTAACAGTGTGACGTCACAGTGTTTACTTAACGACGTCTTGACAGCGAGCTGAGATGGGCCCATCTCACGCTAGTAGAGTGAGATGGAATAATATCGCACATAAAGATCAAAGGAAAATACTGCAAAATAGCGATAATATCCAATATATACGAAAACACTGTTGTTGCGTTAGGCCTATTATAAAGTATACTTTGTATAGACTGTCCCTGGTTAGGCATGGTTTCAAATATTGATTCGCAAAACTTAGTTACTGAAGAAATAAGGTTTGGGCACCTTTTAGATGCTGAGAGCCCTTGACAAAATAGTATGTATGCGTTAAAGGTAGAAATATCGGATAGTCTATTAGTTTATATGGATGTCATATTGGAATATCATCTAATATAAGGAAAAAGGAATCCTACATAGTTTTTTTTTAAATATAGATTGAATTTTGTTACGTTTTATCCTATTTTAAAAGTTGCAGTTTTGAGATACTGTTCCTTAGGCTTTAAACACCATGCCTTGAAATTTTTTTATCATATACCGCTTTTTAGTAAAAAGGATCAAAAAGATAAAAAAAAATTGAAACTGTTAAAGCGAATTTTATATCGCTGTATCTTCTTTTCTTGCCATATACAACAAGGTACAGTATAGTGCGTTGTGGTAAAGTCAATTTCCTTCGGTGTTACGATGTATTTGTAGAAAGAAGTTCCGAATGTTGTTTACAAAATACAAAATGGAGAAATTGCGTCAACCGCGCAGAATTTTATAATCAGCAATGCGATATATATAAGGTAACAATTGACCAGCTAAATTAACCAAATATTAGTTTATAAAAAAAACAAAAGTATAACAAAATTGTCATCGTTAAAAATTACGTCAATAAAGACGTAGCATTAAGTACCGGTAAATTTTTTTTATGACGCAATCGTACTTCCCATTGTCATTGTTGTTAAAAGTTGCACGAGATATTTTGCAGTAAGGTTTCTTTATTTAATATATTTATATGTTTGTGTAAAATCACCTTTAACTAATTGGATAAAAATTCAAGTCTGGCGTACTACGAAGTAATTATTTAGACTGGTGCGTCATTTAAACAGGGGAGACAACCATAAGCACGTGTATATTATATTATCTCTTTAAAGACATGGTAAGTAAACCAATTTCATTGATAGTATATATTTTGTTCAACATGTACTAGGCCAAGAATAATTTTGAAACAAAAACCCGTCCATAAAAAAATTTCATTTATCATACACCCCTCCCCCTTTTTAGCTCACCTGACCCAAAGGGTCATGTGAGCTATTGTTATCACTTTGCGTCCGTCGTCGTCGTCGTCGGCGGCGTCTGTAAACTATTTACATTTTAATCTTCTTCTCTGAAACCACTTGGCCAATTGAAACCAAACTTGGCCATAATGTTCATTGGATGGACCTTTACCAAGTTTGTGTTTTTTATTTTGATTGGTAAACCAATATGGCCGCCACCTCAAGACTTAGTTTAACATAGGACCCTATGGGAAAAAAGTTAAAAAGGGCTTCTTCTCTGAAACCGTTTAACCAATCAAAACAAAACTTACTAGCAATATTGTTTAGATGGTCCTCTATAAAGTTTGTGTTTTAGATGGGAATTGGAAATTCAAAATGGCCGCCACTGCAGGACTTAGTTTAACATAGAACCCTATGGGAAAAAGTTTTAAAAGGCTTCTTCTCTGAAACCGGTTAATCAATGGAAACAAAAACTTACTAGCAATATTGTTTGGATGGTCCTCTATAAAGTTTGTGTATTTTATGGCAATTGGAAATTCAAAATGGCCGCCACTGCAGGACTTAGTTTAACATAGAACCCTATGGGAAAAAGTTTTAAAAGGCTTCTTCTCTGAAACCGGTTAATCAATGGAAACAAAAACTTACTAGCAATATTGTTTGGATGGTCCTCTATAAAGTTTGTGTTTTATATGGCAATTGGAAATTCAAAATGGCTGCCACAGCAGGACTTAATTTAACATAGGACCCTATGGGAAAAAGTTTGAAAGGCTTCTTTTCTGAAACCGGCCAACCAATGGAAACAAAACTTACTAGCAATATTGTTTGGATGGCCCTCTATAAAGTTAATGTTTTTTATCCCAATCTGATATTCAAAATGGCCGCCACCGCAGGACTTAGTTTAACATTGGACCCTTTGGGAAAAAGGTTAAAAAGGGCTTTTTCTCTAAAACCGGTTAACCAATCAAAACAAAACTTACTAGCAATATTGTTTGGATGGTCCTTTATAAAGTTTATGATTTTTATGCCAACTGGAATTCAAAATGGCCGCTACCGCAGGACTTAGTTTAACATTGGACCCAAGGGAAAAAGTTTTTAAAGGCTTCTTCTCTGAAACCGGTTAATCAACGGAAACAAAAACTTACTAGCAATATTGTTTGGATGGTCCTCTATAAAGTTTATGTTTTTTATGGCAATTGGAAATTCAAAATGGCCGCTACCGCAGGACTTAGTTTAACATACGACCCTATGGGAAAAAGTTTTTAAAGGCTTCTTCTCTGAAACCGGTTAATCAATGGAAACAAAAACTTACTAGCAATATTGTTTGGATGGTCCTTTATAAAGTTTATGTTTTTATGGCAATTGGAAATTCAAAATGGCCACCTCCCCTGCAGGACTTAGTTTAACATAGGACCCTATGGGCAA
Source organism: Limnoperna fortunei (assembly GCA_944474755.1). Taxonomy (NCBI): domain Eukaryota; kingdom Metazoa; phylum Mollusca; class Bivalvia; order Mytilida; family Modiolidae; genus Limnoperna; species Limnoperna fortunei. The sequence continues at coordinate 31,450,297 of OX104124.1, read as the reverse complement.
ATAAAAAAAATCTCTATACAACTGGTTAACCAATAAAACAAAGCTTTCTAGTAATATTGTTTGGATGGTCCTATTTAAAGTTTATTGAAAATTACAGGACTTACTTTAACATCAGGGAAATGCCATCTTCATTGCCTATAAAATCAGGTGAGCGATACAGGCTGTTAAGAGCCTCTGGTTGGTGTTTATTCTACCATGTCTACAACATTGGTATTTGGATGTTTCGGCCATACTTTTTTTCGTCCATAGTAAATCTCGTCCACAGTAGACATCGGCCCCGGACATTTTGGCCATACTATTTATGTTGGTATTTTGTTGATTTATTCAGTATGTACAGGGATTAAAATGATGTTATCTTTTAATATTTAGTATCGCTATTGAAGTTGGCTTGTTCTTTAGCATGGTTCATCCTTTGATATTTAAAAATGTTGTTTTGGTTAATTGACATCAAAGATTTTTTTCTTTGTCTAATTGGTGTTTAATTTCTTATAATTATTTTTTAATCATTCATTTTATTTATTTATTAATCAATCAAAGATTGACGATGATTTACAATTAAAATAGTAACATATTATTAATATAATGATTTTATTTTAGGATTAATATCTAATGTTTCATTGGTAATATCATTTATTTCAACAACTTTAGATTTTTTAAATAACTTTATTTAAAAAATATATATATTAAATCATTGGCCGATATGTCCTACACTACAGATCGCGTGGAGTCTCCGCTTCCCACGGGCCCACCGTGGGCTGCCCACTCTATGCCCACACCTATTGACCACGGTGGGCCAAGTGCCCACTCCATACCGTGGGCTTCACGGTGTGCACAATACCCACCGTTGTCCACGGTGGGCGGAAGAAGTATAATATTAAAATCCATGTTACGTGTTCCAATTACTTGTTTAAAAGGTTTAGAATATCAAAATATTAAAAAAAAAGTCAACAGCATTTTAGCCCTACGATGTTTTTATTGTTTGACAAACCTAGTTCAGTTCCATGTGTAGATGAAACATAAATACGTATTAAATATTCATCTAGAATATTATCTTGTAGAATTAAATATACGTTATCAAAAAATTTGTATGATTTGTGATTCGCCGATGATGGATGAGATCCGATTGTCATTTTACTTTAAAAAACTGTGTACTGACACAAACGGAAGTAGTGTCGGATATTGGTTGTCGTAAGCACAAAATCGGATCCGAACATTCCGGATTTCTCAAGTTACATGATAATTTTCGTTTCTTGTCTTTCTGTTAGCCAATATTAATGTTCTCACGAGTTTGGCAATGAGAAAGAATTACCATATTAAAAGATTTCAACGTCAACTAAACGGAAATAAACGACCGATTTTATCTTTTTAATTTACGTTTTAAAATATAAATTGCCACAAAGTGTTAATTTGTTATGCGTTTCTAACGAGTTGCCAACAGTGTCAAGCATGCAAATACACACTGCACATAAAAAGACAAATTATATGATGACACAGGTATTAGCTACTCTCAGACAACTTACGACATCGTTGTTTATTGAACCATTTGTTTATCACACCTGTGATTACATAACAAGTGCAAACAGGTGGCCACCAAATTAATTAAAAGAGAATAGGTTGGTTTTCAAAACATGATAAATTCGTAATAAATATTTATTCAAATTTTGAATGTGCCTTTGTGTTTGTAGAAAGGATATACATTATATTAATTACAATGTAATTTTTGATCAGAGTTGTCAAGATCAAGAGAAAATAATTAATAGGTGTATACAAACTTATAAAAGTTTTATTGTCACAGGATAATTGCAAGTCTCTATAGACCTAGAAGCTAATTATAATTACTCAAACAATAAAATCACAAATGAAACCATAACGTATTAAACAGGATGGTGGAATGGAATGACAATATTCATTACCCCTTGACACAAATTTTAATTGCTAAAAAAACATGACCACCTGATACAATTCTGTACGGTTGTTATATAAACCAAAGTAGTTTTCGAAAAAGCACATTCGCTTTATGCTCTTAACATTGCTACGCTTAAACACTGATAATGCCTACTTTCCGAACCTTGTCCTTACAAGAGAAAGAAAGTTCACACTTCCTAGTGAAATATGTGATAGACCACAAGTTACAGATACGTACAAGGGGATTTATTCAATGTGATGGAGCGGTAAGTTTTTTTTATATACAAAACATCTTGTAGATAATCGGAAAATGGTTGGTTGATATATAATGAAAAACCTGAAACTATGTATTTATATTTTGTAATATTTATAGGCCCGATAATATTTTTATTATTGTAACTAAATACACGCATATCAGGTGAAACATGAAAAAGTGTGTAAATACACATTTCTTCCATAAAAGTGCAAGTTTCAAGATTAGTGTCAAATATTACTGACATTATTTAAAAGTTACTGAAACCGTAGTGACTATTTGACAACAGTTCGACACACATTATATATAGTGATGTAATTGTTTATTTCCGGTCCTATCGCAATTATTTACATTGTATTTGTCATCTTTGCATGTTTTACATTTCAATCATTGAATTTCATACACATCAATTCAAATTTCACAAATAATTTGCTACATATGCTCGATTAATGCATTTAATAACATAGCGCACAAATAGTGTACGTCAATAATATACATACATGTATAGGTCTACATCAGCAGGATACACGATGTGTAATTTTATTGTAAAAACGAAGATGACTAGCCTAATACGAGAACTGCATAATTACAGCATTTTCATCATATTAAAAACTCATTGTACACATTAATTCCGATGTGTTCAGCAAAGGCATTAGCAATAATTATTTCAATGCTTAAAGAATAAATAACGTACAATTCATAGGAAATGCGTAAAAGCCTTATCAGGTATCTAGGAAAATATTAATTATTATTCACTCGACTTTTTTAATCATTCTCATTTCCATGTAACCGCATAATAATCTAGATTTAATACTAGTACTCGACATGTAAGTTTCAGCGGCTGAAAAATTTATGAACCATTTATCTATTTATAACAAGTATCGCGGTTTTTTTGCATCTTTAGCGGAACCGCATAATAATCTAATACTAGTACTCGGATGTAAACCTAAAAACGGAAAATAAATTCTTATAACTAACATTTTTACTTTAATTCTAAAACTTTTCGTTATGTTTTTATTAAGATCCAGCACATGAATCTTTATGAGGTGCAGTGGGGAAGCAAAACCCAATGCGCAACAGCACTCATCCTTGGATCCGGTTCTCATTCAGACATGAAACAGCTAATGGCAGAGAGACAACAGGATGAATCCTCAACAGAATCGTCAACATCAACACCACAAAGCCCCCGGTCCCCAACACCGCCACCACCCAAACTGGCAGCAGAGAAAAGGAAGAGACCAGCGCCACAACACTCTCCATCCCCAGTGATAGTTAGAAAAAAACAGAAAATAATGCAAAAGGTTAATGCCATTTATTTAACATGTAATCAAACAGCAATATAACAGCTATATTCAATGCGTATTTACCGGTACGAAATAGTAAAAGAAGGTGTAAAAGATTCCACAAACAATGAAATGTTTTTTTTTTCTAACACCAGGAAAGCAATTGTCAGCTGTATTTCATGTACATGTATATTAAAATACATTCAGATCTCGTCTTAATAAGATAACGAAAGTAATTAGAAGCTGTGTTACATGTATTTGAATGATTAATAAAAACATACATATAGCAAAAATAATATGTTAAAACGTAAGTAAAATGTACATATACAAATTTTTTTTATATTAGCACTGTCAAATATCAAACCACTATTCAGTCACTTGACGCCGGCGTTCTTCATATTCGGCTGACCACAACAGTTCATTAAAATACTTCAGACTTTTCCCGAATGACGGCTCTGTACTTTTAAAAATTCGGTCGGGCATACTCCCGGTGGCTTGGCCATTCATCAGAACGCAAACAGGCACTACCTTGAAAATATGGTCAATATAAGCCTGGCACTGTTGCTTTGTCATGCATGTCTCCCAAAACTGTTTAATGTTGGATACCAGTTGCTGTTTTGTTGTCATTTCTTGTTTTGATAAATTTCTTTTAAGCTGACTCCAAACCATCTCTATCGGGTTAAGATCAGCACTTTCTGAAATCCACATAAATTCAATCACAATAAATTACTTTGTACACAATATATTAAATAAAAAAAATAATTTAGATGCTCATTGTTAATTAAATGTTTTATAAACTTTGAATGTAAGTGTTGTTATTAAACTGTTGGAAGTTGTAACGTCCTTCGCCCTTGGTCGCACGTCGAACTACTCGTCCTCTCATCTGCCGAACAGTAAGTGATTTCTGATAAATACATGTAAGTGTACAACTTCTATAATGAAACAGATACGTTTCTTACCTGAAGGCCAGTCTTTCCACCAATTTATGTTATTGTTCACCATAAAGTCTTGTGACACACGTGACCTATGTTTTGGATCGTTATCCATTTGGAATCTGTGGTGAACTGGAAATTTTTTATTTATAAATGGCAGTACTGCATCTCTAAGAATATTGTCTGTAAAAAATTGTCCAGTCATTATTCCATCAAAAATAACTATCTGAGATGCACCTTTTTTACTAATAGCTGCCCACAAATGAACCTTAAGTGGATGTTTCGGTTTCGGTACACAAGCACGTGCACTGTCAGTTCTTCGGTAAAATGTCACTTTGTTCTGATGTAGTTGGACCGAACATTCGTCTGCAAAGATGACGTCATCAAACGTTTCGTTTGCTTCTATCAAAGCTTTACAGAAAGTCAAACGTTTTTCTTTATTAGCGTGTCTTACTAGCTGAGAATATCTCGGTTTAGTATTTGTATAACCAGCAAGCTTTATTGCACGTTTAGTCCCTTGCAGGCTTATTGCTGAACCACTTGCTCGTAGTTCTTTATACAAATCTCTAGATGACGTTGACGGTGTCGCTTGTAAAATTTTATCTATACGCTGAACGTCTGTTGAGGAAATTTTTGTTAGAAATCTCCACTTGCTACTTTCACTGTTCAAGTGTCCAAAATTACCAATAGTGTACTGGTCTATCCAATAGCTTACTACTTGTCTAGAAATAATAAGACCTTTGGATTTGAAATAATATCGGATGTCGGTCTTACTAAAGTTTTCTAGATACAGACGGACAATTTCAAGTTTCGTATCAATATTAATGCGATTCATCATTAGGTTTACTCATGAATAACATGTTAAGGTTTTATAGCAAAACCAAAGAAGGGGGTGGGACATTGAAGATGACCAATCGGATGCTCCTGCTCAACTGTAATTTTACCTGATGAAACTTCAAACGTCCGGTAGCAATAATGTATTGCCCACTAATAAATTATTTAACAGTATAATAAATTTTTACCGTTAACTACATGTACAATCACACAAACGTACAGGTAGCAATAATGTATTGCCTTAGAATAAAATCATATAACAGTATATTTGCTTAAGGTAACCAACTGTGCTGTACTATGTTAACTTTGTCATTTACAGCCCACTAATAAATCATCGCCGATAACTTTATTTTTACCGTTAACTACAAGCACAAACGTACAGGTAGCAATAATGTATTGCCTTCGAATAAAATCATATAACAGTATATTTGTTTAAGGTAACTAACTGTGCTGTAAAACATGTATGTTTACTTTGTAATTTATTGAAAAAAAAACTAATAAATCATGTCGCAGAGAACTTCATTTTTACCGTTGACCATTCATTTCAAACTATAATCTAAATATTTTTATTTAAATTTTCTGTTAGTTCTATATTTAAAAAATGTCCTCCCCGAATAAAAACTGAACGCATTGACATATAGCTATGAAGCATATACATGTATGGCTCTCGTTTTACACATGAATAAAGATTAAACATAAATATTGTCATACTGACCGGTGTTTCTTTTTTCAGTCAAAGCCAGCTGCATCTGTGATATCCACAGGAGAAGCACCATCGGATTCTGAAACCAGCATTGATTCCCCAACAGTGACAACACCCATGGTGCCCATAACTCAGGTCCAAGAATCTACGCCCTCAACAAGCTCATTTAATAAGAGCATTCCAAGGACCCTGTTTGCCGATGAGTCGCGGTTATATCCCCTACTAGATGTGGTCATCAGAGGGATCAATCACAATAACAAAGAAATTAGTGAGCTGAAAAGAATGATGGCAACTATGATGACCACCATTACAAATGCCTTTAGGGAGCCAGGAAATTCCCACCCAGAAGGACCGGCGTCATCGATAGAAATACCAGATGACCTAAAAATCACCAATGACAAATTGGCAGCGTTGAAAGCCAGATCGGTTACTGCAGGCAATTTTGCATCATTAATAGTTAAAGAGTTGCAACCAGAACTGTTCGGTCCAGACAGACTCCGCCAGCTATATAGCTGGAACGGAGGAGGCCAGCATGGCAAAAGAGAAATCAGCTCCAGAATAAAGGACGTGACAAAACAGTACGTCTGTTTACACTATCCAGAGTGTCAGAAAGAAGAGGTTTTTAGAGACACTGTTATACCTAAGGTCAATGAGTCCTTAAGAAGACCGGCCCAAAAGGCTTGTAGACAGAAGAACGCTGATGTAGCGGAATAGACTAGTTCCTATCTATGTACATGTACATATTTATTGTTGCAATATTTTATTGAATTGTCATGTTTCATTTGTTTTTGTTAAAGATGAGGAAGAATTAAAAATAAAACATGGAATAGTTGTGAGTTCGTTTAATTACAGTGTTTGGAAGATGAATATGCTAAGATATAATAATATGCAGAAAGTTGAAACATACTTACACATGCATGTACAAAGATTTATAAACTATATCTTGATAAATATTACATGCAACTATTTTTTGCGTCAGGATTCACACCATACACCCGTGGAAATGTCAACCTTCGTTTTGCAGTGCATATAATAAATCCCCCCCCCCCCCCCCCCCCCCCCCCCCCGTAGATAAATGCAGGATACCGTCAGCATGGGGGATAATTTTAAAAAGTCTTGCGTTAATAAAAAAAATTTTATTACCGGGGAAATATGAGGAAATATAATAAAGTGATAACCCATGTATTATTGTCAAACCGAGTAGTAATTCACGTACAAAAGCTTAAGCACGTCGGTGTTACATTTGTATGTTTTTGATTTATTTTACTCATAAATATTATTTAACCATACCGATATTAAGTAAATCAAGATGTTAAATAACGGCAGTAATGTCGCATGTACAAATATACAGTAATTTGGTTCTTTCTCGGGAAAAGAAATAATTTTTTTTTGCACTGGACGATGTGATCCATTGCTTAAGCAACTGATATTTGTAAACACAATTATTTTTGTTGACAGAAAACTCCGCATTATGATTCTTTTTTAGTGAATACGAACTTTTCAACTTGCAAGTATCATCAATTACGCAATTGTAAGCGTTCTTTAGATAGATATATTTGTTAAGTTATTTAAACGATGCATCAGTTTTAAATAATAATGTAAGATACAATAATGTGAAACTGGCTCGTACTAACGGAAACATTATGGCAAACTAGCTGAAATGGACGTGTTTTATATCGGTAAAACTTTCCGAACAGTTTTTTGTTGTTACGACGTTTTCTTCTCACTTGAACGTATAACATCCGCCCACGTGTATAGGTGGGCAACCGTGGACATAACACCACGCGATTGCGCGGGGCCCACCGTGGCCGCGGACGAGAGTGGACGTAAATGCCCACGGGATGCCCACGTCCGCGGTGGGCGCGTGGGAAGCGGAGACTCCACGCGATCTGTAGTGTATTACAGTATGGCCGATCTGTACTAGGGCCGAGTTGTCTATGGACGAAGTGTCCATGGCCGAAGTCATACTCTTAGTACTATGGCCTAAAGCACAACATTTTGGTATTAATGTGATTATACTTCAAGTGAATATATTTTGGTGAGATTTTTTTGCACGCCAAATGAAAACTGCATACCGCGTATGATTCAGCTTATGATCCTTTTGTAGATCAAACAGAGTACTTTAAATCAACAATCAGGGGTCACTCTAAAAAAGTAGGGAGAAGTCAGGCCCTGATAGGGAGACTTCAGGAGACAATAGGGAGAAGTCAGGGGGACTTTTTCTAAATATGTCTTAATTCTTACTAATGTAGGTTATATTAAAAATAATAAATTTCTCATGCTATACAGGAGGAGAGTTGAAAATTAGACTTGAGCAGCACAATACTTTTTCTAAATATGTCCTACTTCTTACTAATGGAGGTTATATTAAAAATAATAAATTTCTCATGCTATACAGGAGGAGAGTTGAAGAAAAAAAGACTAGAGAACAGTAAATGTTTAATTCAAGAAATGATCTACCACACATTAGTATTTAATTTGGTGAAATGTCACACTCTGACTCCATTGAGTTGAATTCCAGTTAATATACAGTACCACTAAAGGTCAAATACTCAATTTCTACAAATACTAGTATATTGTTAAAATGTGCTTTTTATTAAAGTTATTATTTTTGATACAAATTTAGAAAAGTCTGCCAGGTCACTACAAACACCAAAACCTTAATTTCCTAGCCAAAACCTTAATTTCCCAGTCAAAACCTTAATTTTTTAAGAGTTGACTGTAAAATTAAGTGTTTTTTTCTTAAATTAAGGGTGTGACGGGGAAATTAAGGTTTTGACGCGGAGATTAAGGTTTTTACTCGGAGATTAAGGTTTTTTGTGGATTGGACCCCTGGGTCGATTTCAATGACCTCGGGCAATGTTGTTGATAACAATCATGTACTATACTGTAGATCACTATCAATTTGTCTGTGGCTATAACTTTATCAATGTATACAATTATTTTTTGTCCAAATAAATACAGATCATGTGCAAAAAAATAAAAAATATTACAATGCACGAATGTGAAATGCATTTCCTGTCAACTTTTCATAACGAAAGGTATTATTAATTGCAAAATTATTTAATAAAAGTTATGTATTTCGTAAGGTACTGTGATTGTTTTATAAATATTGCAATATAACATTTACATTTGAAGATCAGAAGGTAATTTAATTTACAAGAAACTTCGCAGATCGGAGATTCAATACACATCCGCCATATTGTTTACCTGTAACAAATATGAAACGAATAAAGGACGGATGTTACTAAAGTATTTGTTTTGAACGTTGTTTTTAATTACTTTGTTTTCTTTTTGTTTCCCCAACAGGTTTCATGGTAAGTTTGTGTTATTTAAATTTAAATTTTGTTACCTGTTTCATGTTTTGTTCGTTTTACTGTGTTCTTTTTAAATCTGTTGCTGTTTAAAATGTTTAATTTATTTTTGCCTTATTATTACGTTGGTGCTTAATGTCGTTTTATTTTTTACCATTTTATTTGCGTAACTGTTCTACTGTCAGCGGTGGCTTTAAAATGAAAATTTGTTTATTAATAATTACTTAAATATTAAATAATTAAATTAAATAATTTCTTTGTTGTTCCTCAATACGCAATAAGTTCAATGCTACGTCAAGGTACTGTAAAAAGTTTAATTCTATTATATATATAATTTGGTTTCTGGAATTTTGTAATCATTATTTTACAGGTTTAAATATTTTTTGTTTCCAACTTAATGTTGGTGTACAGGGCTCACCACACTGGGTGAAGTGGGCGACAAAGTCGCCCTACTAGGACCTGAAGTCGCCCTAAGGTGCCTCAAAAGCGAAGTCGAAGTCGCCCTGTCATTTCCCTCAAGTCGCCCGATGGTTCACATAAGATACTTGTAAATCTGGTCCAAATACTTTACCCTGCCTACCAATTTATCAGTAAATGTGTAATTCCAATAAAAAACAGCAAACAATATGCGTATTTAACATATTTTCAAACGATTTACGTCTTTCAAATGTATTACGCGCCATTTATTTATTTACCGGATGTGACTAATTACCGGAAGTGAACAACGAAGAAAAGTAATGTACAACGGCCCATAATGAAAAATCGTAATATTTTTGATAAACAAATACTTTTACTTAGTTTCAAACTTCAGTTCTTACAAAGAGTATTGTACTTTAACAGTTTTCTTTGATAAGTATTTGAGCTTCACTTGAAAGAATAAAGATGTATAGTAATTATTGACATCATGATAAGTTCTGTAGATGGGTGTCCCATGAAGCAATTTGGATCAGTACAACTTTGATTAATATGATAAAGGTTATGTGCTGTTTGATATTGCATACTATGAATAATAATGAAAAAGAAAGAAAAAAAACTTAATCTGTTATTGTTTTTAAACACAAGAGAAATAATCCTGGAAATTGATGAAAATAATGAAAATTGTGCGTAACTACTGCGAAGTTAATTATTTGTACGGTCCCCCTGACTTCTCCCTAGTGTCTCCTGTTTGGCTGCAAGGGAGAAGTCACTTCTCCCTACTTTTTTAGAGTGTGGTGACCCCTGGGTGTATTGTAAAAGCGATGTGTGGTAAAAGGGCACGTGCACGGACATAAAGCAGAAAATGTAAAATGCATTTTATTGCGAACTAAATTGCACGTAAGCAAATTTTAAAAAATCTTTTTTTTGTGACTTGTTCTTTCTTATTACCTTTAGAAGCTCCGAATTTAATTTGAACTGGAAACAACATCAAAATGTAATTTTGAATTTTTGGTAGTTCTGGTCGGAAAAAATGCACGCAAATTAAGCAATAAAGATTACGAGAGCCAAAGTTGTGCACACCGGCTGAAAAAAAAAGATTACGTTGCACGAAAAAAAAACAAATATCACCAATAGACAGCATTTATGAAATTTTATCAAGTACACTTAACGTTTGGTCATTTTAATATTTTTTAAAACCTTAAAATCATTTGTAATGAATATACTGCTTGGCTATTGCTTTGTCATCAATCTGTTGGGTATAGTTACGTTATATTAATATCGGCAGGTGTCCATCTAATCAGACAATTATAACTATAATTATTTATAGGAGTTATTTTTCATTTTCTGAAGAAGGTAGAAGTATCAATGATGTTGTGAAGGAAAACGGAGGTAAATTATCAGTTGAACCCTAATTGAGCTTATATAAATGATATTTCTTTTTTTATGAAAAAGTAAACATATTTTCCTCTTGTACCCAGCGTGAGATAATGTATTCGTAGTTGTGAGAATTCCAAACTGTTTTAAAAATGTTAAACATCTTCTTACTTGAAGCATATAATTAATACTTTAAAATCCGAAATGACCATAGTATTGACTAAATCGTATGAGCGAAACAAAGACTGACTTTTTAATGAATGCGAGATTTTGCTTTGAAATACTACAAGCGTGTTTTACATCCCGCGCGCATCTAGAACAGAAGTGTTTATACTTTATTCAGAACGGGTAATAAAATCACTTTAACATTGACATTTGAGTCGCGTCATTTTTCAAAATGGACAAAGTTAAAGACTCTTTTAGCTTTGTTGTCTATAATTAAACGCATTTGTAACGAACGGATTTTCTTTCCGCGCTACGACTAAACTGTGCTAAAAAATATTGAACATCCAACAAGGATTCAACATCAGAGGATTTCGAAAGGCTGGAAGTTATCTATTTTATTTACTGATTTTACAATTTATAGATCAACATAGACAAACACGAGACGTATGTACTTACAGATGGCGTCGGGGTGAAAATGACTGTGTGGTGAAACATGTACAATTAGTACATACATTGTAAATTTAGAATATTCGTACACTTGTTTTGGGGGAGTCTTTAACGTCCTGCACCGACAACCTTATGCCCCTGTTCGGACGAAATATTCTTACAATGTCAAAAAATATATTCAATTTGTTTGCAGCAGCCTTTGAAACGGGTTGAAATGCAAGGCTCTGTCAGATAATGCTCATAAAAACTATTTCACATCTTGCAATATGTATTTTTTGCACAAAAATATTGTTTTGTTTAATTGGTGTTTAACACCAATTTCAGCCAGTTTCAGCTATATCATGGCGTCCAGTTTTTATTGGGAGAGGAAGCCGGAGTACCAGGAGAAAACTGCCGACCTGCGGTAGGAAAACTGGAAATCCTTGTTAATTAAGATTTGAGTCGAGTACACTCTGCCCGCAGTGAGACTCGAACCCGCAACCTCAGTGTTGATAGACCACGTGATCAATAGTAGACGGCGAACTACTTTAACATCTCGGCCACCGAAGACCCAAAAATATTGTTTTCTTGTCAATTTTGTAGTTTTATAAGGTATTCTTGTGTGTTCTTGGGTATTCTTGTTTATTTCTATGGACCCGTCTAGAAAGACCTCATGAGGTAATATACGTGATTTTGCCGGAAAATTCCATATCGTATCAGGATATCATATCAGTCGATTTATTTGTATGTCCTATCATTGTCCAAAAATATTTGTTAATCATCAGTACTCATTTTCTTCACTAAAATTACACACATTTTTTATTAGATGAGTACTCTATGAGTGGACTATAAATAATGGCAAACGATTTGACAGATTCTAACGCGAAATCCATTCTGTTGAAAAATGACTCCGATTTTTGCTTACTACATTGACATGACTTTTCTTGTATCTGGTTTGTTATTATTAATAAAATGATACCAATCATAAATTGCTTAAATTTGATAACTTCTGTTTTAATTACGTTCACATAAGGTTTCCGCAAACACATAATGATCTCGATACAATTATGCAATTATCTTCGGTTGAGTGAACACATTACACAGGTGACCGATAAAAACAAATAAAAAATCGGCACGTGCCGATAAAAATGCAAATATGTCTAAAACTACTAAATAAAAAAATACGGAACTCGGTAAAAAAATTATTAATGCATTATTCTTTGATATTATTTGTTGTTTGTGGTGATTACTGTTAATCTTCATGTTGTTAGTGCACTAACTGGTAGTATGCGGCATTTCTACACACCGCTTTTTAAGGCAGTGTCGTTTAACAACTTGAAATTAAGACGTCAGTAATCCTATCTGTTCGCACATGCTCATTTATTATGTGCGCACATGCTCATTTATTATAAAGTTGTTTATGTTCTTAGTAAGCAATATTTAATGTAAACATTATTTTATTGATAAATGCATAGTTCACAATACATGTAGGCATAATACAAGATGGGATTAGAAAACAAGTGCTAAATTCTTCTCCCAGTATATAAGAAAATACATAGTAGAAATATTTCGTCTGGTAAAACAACTTTTTCGCCGTCAGCGCAATAAGTGCTTTTGCAATTGGTAGTGTCCTGGGTTTACTTCGGCAATAAAAAACTGGGCGCCATGATATAGCTGAAAAATTGCTGAAACTTGCGTCAATAGTTATTCAAACAAAAAACAATTGTTTTTTGAAGCGCAATGATAAATACAGTTGACTTGTACATATCCCCCCTCGCATATCCCGGATCGGTAAAAAACGTACAAGGGCATATATATGCTACAGCTGAAATACATTTTAAGAAAATAGATACTTTATTCGAAAACAATTGTAACAAGAGACAAATATAATTCTCGTGCAACATATTATCTTAAAGTACACACTATCATACAACATTAAAGATGTAATCAGTATACACGTAATCACGTCTCTGCTGTAAAAATAATGGTTTGTTGGAGTAAAATGCAGGTAAATACAGCGAAAGATAATTCTTGACGTATTTCAGTAGACACGTCTCCTATAAAAATAATGCTTTGTTATAGTAAAATGCAGTCTTTTGTAAGAAAAAACTTGTAATCCTCTTATTTCATTTTGTTGACCAGAGGTACGAAACTGTCAACTGTCACTGACACAACTTGAGAATTGAGAGGTTGAGAAAATAAATTCACTACATATTGACGCTGCAATTTATTATGTAAATCTTTAACACAATGTTGGTAAACTAAATAAGCGTTGAAATGGTCATAAATAAACCATTTAAAAGTCATAGCAAATAACAATTGCAAAAACGATTTAACTAAAAAGAATTCCCCCAACTACACAGAAATTATTTATTTTAATTATTTAATATTTGAGTATTCATTAATAAAACAGTTTCATTTTAAAGCCACCGCTGACGGCAGTTAAACAAATTAAATTAATAAAATTAACGACATTTACACCAACGTAAAAATAAAGAACAATAAAATTATAAAAAAGTTTAAAACAGCAAAAACTGCTAAAAGAACAAACCAAAACGAAACAAAAACATTTTTAAACAGTAAACAAAATGTAAATAACTCTAACTTACCATGAAACAAAAAAAACAAAGTAATTAAAAACGTTCAAAATTAATACTTTAGTAACATCCGTCCTTTATTCTTTTCATATTCGTTACAGGTAAACAATATGGCGGATGTGTATTGAATCTCCGATCGGCGAAGTTTCTTGTAAATTAAATTACCTTCTGATCTTCAAATGTAAATGTTATATTGCAATATTTATAAAACAATCACAGTACCTTACGAAATACATAACTTTTATTAAATAATTTTGCAATTAATAATACCTTTCGTTATGAAAAGTTGACAAGAAATGCATTCACGTTCGTGCATTGTAATATTTTTTATTTTTTGCACATGATCTGTATTTATTTGGACAAAAAATAATTGTATATATTGATAAAGTTATAGCCACAGACAAATTGATAGTGATCTACAGTATAGTACATGATTGTTATCAACAACATTGCCCGAGGTCATTGAAATCGACCCAGGGGTCCAATCCACAAAAAACCTCAATCTCAGAGTAAAAACCTTAATCTCCGCGTCAAAACCTTAATTTCCCCGTCACACCCTTAATTTAAGAAAAGAACACTTAATTTTACAGTCAACTCTTAAAAAATTAAGGTTTTGACTGGGAAATTAAGGTTTTGGCTAGGAAATTAAGGTTTTGGTGTTTGTAGTTGGTGCATTTGTGTAAATTTGTTTATTTCACTGAAAAATAAGGGATGAAACTGCATTGTTTATTTAATTTTATAAATTTGTTTACAACATTTGTACTCGATTTATTTCTAACCCAAACTTTGAAAAGATAAAAAGAAAAGACTAAAAAAAACTGTTTACAAACCTTTATCTTCTACTATTTTAAGATTTCCATTCTTTACAATTTACATTTTCTCAGTGAAGTAAGTCAAAGAAAGTATGTTTGATCAACCATTACGGCCAACACTACACTTTTGACTTTGGCCGTGGTAATAATTGTTACAGGCCATAAACTATCTGTAAATTGTGTACAACTTTAACTATGTGAGTGATCTAGTAAAACCCCTTTGACTGATTTATGGTCTTATTGATTGTTTGTTTGTTTGATGGTGTTTAACGCCAATTTTTTTGCAATTTTTCAGCTATATCATGGCGTCCAGTTTTTATTGGGGGAGGAAGCCGGAGTACTCGGAGAAAACCCCCGACCTGCGGTAGGAAAACTGGCAATCCTTGTCAATTAAGATTTGAGTCCAGTACACCCTGCCTGCAGTGAGAATTGAACCCGCAATCTCAGTGTTGACAGACCACGTGATCAATAGTAGACGAACTACCTTGACCACTCGGCCACCGAGGCCCCTATGGTCTTCTTTTTGGTCATTTCGTTTAGTTTGCAATTCACATATACTGGCGCCAAACATTGTCAAAGACAATATTTGGTCGCCAATTGAAATAAAATATTGCAACTGGAGACCTGAGATGTGATATCTCACAGCCTGAGTCATTGTAAAGTGAAAAAAATGTCAGTTTCTTGGCATGAATCTTCTCGTTATTTTTGTAAGCCACCATCTTTATTTACAATGAATTGTTCATAGCGTGATGGATAAATCCAGAGATTATCGAAGTTACACTAAAAGATGATGCCAATCCCTTTAAGAAGTTAATGAGGGAAAGGAGGAAAATCAAATGACAATATACATTTGTAAAATAATTAATAATGTTAGATTTGAATTTTTTTAGGGGTAAATACAACTTTAAATTTAATTACTGAATAAAGAAATAGTTATTGAAAAATTGTAACCGATTGATAAACAAACTCTTTTAAATAAGTTTTAAAATTAACATATTTTGTTTCAATCATTGTCTTTGTAAATATATAAGCTGCAATTGAAAGAATATACTTGTTTAAACTGTTAAATGTAACCAGTACAAGGGATGATTCTGAGCAAACGTAAACACATGAAAATGCACAAGTGACTAAAGCCCTCTAAACCCTGAAAAATTCCATGCATTGTAATGTATTGTAGTTGAAAGAATAATTATAAAAGTATTTTTTTGTTGTCAGATCACTCACATTGGAAATGGATGGTAATTTAGACACACCAATAGAGATCACCAGTTCTCCTCCTAGCTCCGTACCTGGAACACCTTTCAAAATTACGGGAGAAGACTCGCCCAGCAGAGCTCAGTCTGATTGTAGCAGTAAAAGCAGTACAGAGAAAACTCCGCCCACCAAGCCTCCAGGTGGCAGCTGTGTCTTAACTGGTGATCTGTTCCATGATAACGCCAGCACATGTTCCAGTACCTCGTCGACCACGACATCGTCCGCTCCACCTCTAAACAAAAGATTTCCTGTCAGACCGGGTATAACATGGAGAAAAGGGGAGAAAATTGAGGCAATGGATTTCATAGAAAAATGGTATAAAATTCTTGGTTTTTTCATGAAGATTCTATTTACAATTGAATTGAATGTAATATGGTTAATTACAATGTAGGAAAATAAGTAACAGTGTATTTCGAAAATATTATGTGCATGTGGGCATAAAGGGCAAAACTGGTAAAATCAGTATATATTCTTGCCAATGCCCTGGAAATTTTCCTGAGTCATGTCGGACATTTTACCGGTCATCATATAAAAAATATTGTGTTTCCTTAAGCTGGGCTGTGTATGTGCTTTTCCTTAAAGTCCAGAATAAATGTCTTTTAAATTTTTTTCAAGACCGTGGTAGATACATGTATTAGTTGTTGTTTTGTATGGGTTCCTATGATGTATGCACCGTGCAAGAAAGGATATATACGTAGGAAAACATTCTGCTTCCTAAAATTTCTTTATTATAAGATGACATGTTGTCTATTCAACAAAGTAATAGCAAACAACGTTTTTTTATGAACATTCGTGAGACATTTTCATTAACCGGTAGTAGGAAGTTGTTTCAAAATTACAACAAGTTCGGAACAGGATTAAATTTTATACGATACTCTGTGATGGACCACGTTGTTTATAAGTTATTATTTATTGAATTAAATATTTATTTTTGTTTTCATCATTTCAATAGAATTTAATCTGAATTGATTTTCCCAAGATTTATGTATGTCAGGTACATTGGTGCATGCGTGATGTACAATTTTGACCACATGTGTTTTTCCATCAATAAGTCATATTTTCTAAGCAATATAACATACAACCACTTCATTCCTATTGTTTCAAAATACTGTTGCAATAACATATTCTATGAAATGGATGAAACAGATCTGTACTCATAATTAGGTTATCACCTGTTGTGTTAACCATATTACGTAATTAACACCTGACTGGAGTGAATGATTACTCAATAAACACATGTGTCAGTGACCGGAAATAGCCTTAGGGTTGATTTTTTAATAAAATATTTATATCTAGCGGAAATAAAAGGTATTGAAACCAACTAAAAGATATTTATATCATTGACCAAGTTAAATATCACTTATTTGGATGTCCGATTTGACTAAACCTTAGTCGGACATTTAATGTAAATGTCGGACATGTCTGGCAAATATGACCGTTTCCAGACCCTTGATTCTTGCCCCCAATGAACTAGACACAAATTTGGTTGTGACGTCGATAAAATATGTAAAAAATCTTACTATGACATCTTCAAAACAAGTTTTTATTGTTTATGACGTTGATTAGTAATATATACTTGTTTATATACTTGATAAACTTGTTTTTTACCTGGTGTGGACTGATAGCGTTTTAAGCATGTCATATTAGAATGATTATTTAAGCAGTGTTCAGATGTTTTTGGCCTGTAAGAAAGTGTGTTGCCAAAATCCTTCATCCTTACTTAACTCCTGTGTAGTACCATTAGTTTGTGTAACTTATTTTCCTCCATAGAGAGGATCGATATCACCAATAGTCATAATGATCACTGGTTAAAAGAGGGATTGTCTTATATGGGGCAAAGATAGAAACAATATATATTGTATTTGTTATAGGTATCCGGCTAAGATAATTGAAATCGATGAAGAAGACCTTGCTGTTTTGGTGCATTATGAAGGATGGAATCAACGATATGACCAGTGGATGGATATGTCTAGTGAGAAAATACGACCAAAAGCCCGGCATTCTGGGAGAAAAGAGAAAAGGAAGTCACTGAATGCTGTAAGAATGGTTTTATAATGAAGATCAAACAAATAAATTTACAGAATAATGTCAGAAATTTTTCAGTTGGAAATGACAAAAGTTTAGGATTTTCCTCTGACAATGTTTTTTAAAGGTCATAATTTCTGTTGCAAAAAATTTAAAAAAAACAGTAAATTACTGTTTTTCAACAGGAAGCGCAAGATTTCTGTCACAGCTGGACTTGGTTTAACATAAAAACTGTTCAAAAACACTCTCAACTGTTAAACAAATGAAAGCCAAACTTATGGACACTATTCATTAGAATGGTGCCATGGCAGGTTTACATTTTTTTATCTCTCCATTATATTATCTTTTTGGTCCAAGAAGAATCTTCAGTGGAAGGCTGATTGAAGCCATGCTGTATAGGAATGTTCACTGGATGATCCTTTACATTAAAATTTTTGAATAGAAATCCAAGATGGCTTCTTGGAAATCATTCAAGTTAAACCAAACTTATTAGTACTGTTACAAAAAAATAGTTTGCTGCGTTATTGTAATTAGAAGTTCTAGATGATAAACACAGCTGAATTTAGTAAAATATAGGTTCTTGTGGGAAATGCCCTTTTTAGCTATTTTCATCACTTTGCATACATGTATGTTTTCAGCATCGTCATATGTAAACTTTTACATTTCATTCTTCTTTTTTGAAACCACTGGGCTAATTAAAAATTAAACTTGGTCACAACGTTCATTGAATGGTTTTTACAAAGTTTTGTTTTTTATTCTGATTAAAAAATTAAATGGCCACCACATCACAATTTATTTTAAATTCAAAATGACTCTCCCCTCAGGATGTAATGTAACATATGACCCTGTTAAAATGCTTCTTCTCTGAATAGGTTAAACTGATCTGCAGTATTCATTTGATGGTCCTGTATAAAGATTTTGATGCCAGACAGAAATTCAAAATACCGTAGCTACCACCATAGTACTTTAGTTTAACATAGCCACCAATGAGAAAAACATTACCTTCTCAGAAACTGCAAAGCTGATTAAAGCCAATGTAAATAGACCTGGTTGAACATAGGACCCTATAAGAGAAACGTTTGAAAAGGCTTCTCTGAAAAAGTTTAACCAGCAAACTTATCAGTAGTTTTCATTAATGGGACTTCTATTTCTATAAAGGTTTTGTATTTTATGCAAATCCTAAATTCAAATTGGCTGAAAATGCAGGACTTAGTTTAATATATGACATGTGAAAAAAGTTTAAAGAAGGCTTTTCTGAAACTGGTCAACCATTGAAACCAAACTTATCAGCAGTATTTATTGGATAGCCTATTATAAACATTTGTTCATGCCTATCAGAAATTAGAAACTTAATTTAACATGGGACCGTATAGGTACAGGAAAAATGTTCAAATGCCCTCTTTCAGAAACTGCAAAGCTGATTTAAGCCATATGCATGAATGTTTATTAGATGGTACTCTTATTAAGTTCTGTTTTGTTTTATTGAATCAGAAATCCAAGATGGCTGCCATGGCAGGATTTGATTTAATATAGAAACCCATGGGTAAAGGTTCTTATTAGAAGATATGGAACATGTTAAAACCAAATAGCAGTATTTATTGGTTGGTTTCTACAAAGTTAATGTTGTTTACAAAATTGGGTAATTGAAAATTGCTGCAATTGTCGGACTTAATTTACTCTGGGGGAAGTGCCATCTTCATTGCCTACATAAATTAGGTAAGCCATACACTCTCTTCAGAGCCTCTAGTTCTCTTTTTTTGTCTCCTCTTTAAAGCTTCTGGTTTAGAAACATCCGGCCACTATGCTTATTTGAATGAATTTTTTAACTCTTTTGTTCAATGCCTATTTAAATCAGGTGGGCAATACATGCTCTCGAGAGGCTATGGTTTTCTTACAGGATTACAAAGTTGGAGAACATGTTTATGCCAGATGGACTGACTGTAAAATGTACCCTGCCAAAATATCTGCTATACAGGTTGATGGTAGGTATCAGTTGTTAGTAACCCACATAGAGTTATCTCTTTTGTGCTTTACATGTTGATGGTAGGTACCAGTTGTTAGTAACCCACATAGAGTTATCTCTTAGGTGCTTTACAGGTTGATGGTAGGTACCAGTTGTTAGTAACCCACATAGAGTTATCTTCTATGTGCTACACAGGTTGATGGTAGGTACCAGTTGTTAGTAACCCACATAGAGTTATCTTCAATGTGCTATACAGGTTGATGGTAGGTACCAGTTGTTAATAACCCACATAGAGTTATCTCTTATGTGCTTTACAGGTTAGGTACCAGTTGTTAGTAACCCACATAGAGTTATCTCCTATCTGCTATACAGGTTGATAGTAGGTACCAGTTGTTAGTAACCCACATAGAGTTATCTTCCATGTGCTATACAGGTTGATGGTAGGTACCAGTTGTTAATAACCCACATAGAGTTATCTCCCATGATCATATTGAGTTATGCAGACAACAGTTAGAGCACAATTAAAATCAACAAGAATACATCCGCTTCGAAGAAGAGAGGGTATACTGTTTTATCCTCGTCTGTTAGTCCATCTGTCTGTAAGAAAAATTTTGTCGCAGTTTTCTAAGCAACTATAGGATGCAGAAGCCTGATATTTTGTATATTGTCTTATCCTATAGTATCATGTGGTGTATAGCGATTTTATGCTCTTTGGTCATCTACTTCCTGTTTATGGAATACTTAGATTTTTGCACATAGTTTTCATACATCTTATATTTCCGTCAATTTTCTAAGCAACTATAGGATGAAGAAGCCTGATATTTTGCATATTGTCTTATCCTATAGTACCATATGGTGTATAGCGATTTTATGCCCCTTGGTCATCTACTTCATGTTTATCGAATACTTACACCTAGTTGATATACATGCAAAATTTTTGTGAAAGCTGGTGTATAACAAGTGAGCATTAGCTCACAGTCCACACTTTTCTCTATGCTTACTACAAATAATTCTCCACCATGGTCACTACAATTTAGTTTAGAAGCTATTATGAATGTATTATCATTGTAGTTCTGGAGGCGACTACAACAGATTTTTGTCTCGCCTGCGACGAAAGTCGCTGGAGGCGAGACATATGTATGGGAATCCGGCGGCGGCGGCGGCGGCGTAAACACTTGACATCTTGCTTCATATCTTTGTAAGCCCAAGCCCTAGGTCCATCAAATTTGGTACAGAGGTAGCTTATGATGAGTACTTGCCAGTCAGTCACCTGTCACCTGACCTTGACCTCAATTTCACGGTCCAGTGACTACGTTAAAGTTTTTGGGTTACGACAGTTCCTCTGTAACTATGCATGGTAGGATGACAATATTTGGTGTATAGGTTGCTGATGACTAGTACATGACTGTCTGGTAGGTGTCACCTGACCTTGACCTCAATTTCACGGTCCAGCGACTACGTTAAAGTTTTTGGGTTACGACAGTTCCTCTGTAACTATGCATGGTAGGATGACAATATTTGGTGTATAGGTTGCTGATGACTAGTACATGACTGTCTGGTAGGTGTCACCTGACCTTGACCTCAATTTCACGGTCCAGCGACTACGTTAAAGTTTTTGGGTTACGACAGTTCCTCTGTAACTACGCATGGTAGGATGACAATATTTGGTGTATAGGTTGCTGATGACTAGTACATGACTGTCTGGTAGGTGTCACCTGACCTTGACCTCAATTTCACGGTCCAGCGACTACGTTAAAGTTTTTGGGTTACGACAGTTCCTCTGTAACTACGCATGGTAGGATGACAATATTTGGTGTATAGGTTGCTGATGACTAGTACATGACTGTCTGGTAGGTGTCACCTGACCTTGACCTCAATTTCACGGTCCAGCGACTACGTTAAAGTTTTTGGGTTACGACAGTTCCTCTGTAACTACGCATGGTAGGATGACAATATTTGGTGTATAGGTTGCTGATGACTAGTACATGACTGTCTGGTAGGTGTCACCTGACCTTGACCTCAATTTCACGGTCCAGTGACTACGTTAAAGTTTTTGGGTTACGACAGTTCCTCTGTAACTACACATGGTAGGATGACAATATTTGGTGTATAGGTTGCTGATGACTAGTACATGACTGTCTGGTAGGTGTCACCTGACCTTGACCTCAATTTCACGGTCCAGCGACTATGTTAACGTTTTTGGGTTACGACAGTTCCTCTGTAACTACACATGGTAGGATGACAATATTTGGTGTATAGGTTGCTGATGACTAGTACATGACTGTCTGGTAGGTGTCACCTGACCTTGACCTCAATTTCACGGTCCAGCGACTACGTTAAAGTTTTGGGGTTACGACAGTTCCTCTGTAACTATGCATGGTAGGATGACAATATTAGGTGTATAGGTTGCTGATGACTATTACATGACTGTCTGGTAGGTGTCACCTTACCTTGACCTCAATTTCACGATCCAGCGACTGCGTTAAAGTTTTTGGGTTACGATAGTTCCTCTGTAACTACGCATGGTAGGATGACAATATTTGGTATATAGGTTGCTGATTAATAGTACATGACTGTCTGGTAGGTTCCACCTGACCTTGACCTCAATTTCATGGTCCAGTGACTACGTTGAAGTTTTTGGGTTACTGCTGTTCCCCTGTAACTATGCAGGGTATGGTGACAATATTTTGTATACAGGCCGCTGCTGATATTTAATGCTATTTAAGTAATGCTTATGACGAAATTTATTTTCGTTACTGATGCGGAATGCAGGCGAGACGTTTTTCTGTGTCCACACTTGTTTATGTTTTATGTTAAAAATTTACTAGTTGTATTTAAGACAGATTGATAGATTGGATGTTTGATTTATGTCCAGCGAGCAGTATTTCAGCTATATTCAGACTGGGAACAAGTTAACTTACAATAAACAAAATGGGGAAACAGGTTGTACCAAAGGGAAATGTAAGAAGCATTGGGTATGTATGGAAAATTTTTAACCTTTACTAACCCCCACCACTTTTTAGATCAGGGTCAGGTGAGCTATTGCCATCATTTGGCGTCCGTCGTCGTCATCGTTAACTTTTCTTTAAAAATCTTCTCCAAAACCACTGAATTGCTTTGAAACTTTGCACCTATCAACAGTAAAATGTCCTCTACCAAGTTTGCACAAAACATCAAAATCTCTACAAAACTTTCCTTTGAGTTGAATTTGTACAACGATCCCCTTGTAAGAGTTATTGTCCCTTAATCATCAAAATTTAAGATTTTTGCCATTTTTTCCTAAAACTGTTGAAAATTATTAGAATTAGAGAAAAAGTTAGAATTGCTTAATTTAACAAATCTATGAGAGCTACAAAAATGACATTAGGGTCAAGATTGTCTGATAGACTGTTCAGGAGTCATTCTTGAACGTTTTTTAAATTGATTTTAAAAAATCTCTCCTCATAAACCAATGAAAGGACTGCTTTGAAACACTTTAGGATGTCCTCTCCCAAAATTATGCAAATTATGACAGCTGATCACCCTTATGGCTACCTTGGATTAAAATAGAAAGGGGGTGTGGGGGGTAAAGATAGTTTTTGGCTGATGGTTAAAAAAGTATAATAGATACAGAAAATTTGAAGTAAACCTCCCTCCTCAGCATCAAAAGCTGTACAAGAATCTCTATTTTTCATTTTTCCTCTGTAACTTGAAAACCATAAAAGCTAGACTTTTCCATACAAAATTATTCAGCTCATCAAGATCTGCAAAATGATTATTTATGCATAGGTGTTAAGACAATTTCTTATAAGAGTTATTTGCCTTAAAAGGTCCACATTAATGATTTTTGCAGATCTAAGTGTATGACAATTCCTTATAGGACAGAAAAGCTGACAATTCCTTATAGGACAGAAAAGCTGGATAAAAAAGAATTGCATAGTTGTTCAATTGGTTTCAGGTTCAGATGAGTGATACAGGCTCCTGGAATGTTTATGGAATAGCCCTAACTTGTTTCTGGGTCTATTTCAAGCTTCCATCCTACCCTCAAATATACTTTTTAATGGAATAGCCCTAACTTGTTTCTGGGTCTATTTCAAGCTTCCATCCTTCCCTACCATAAACTTATTAATGAAATAGCCCTAACTTGTTTCTGGGTCTATTTCAAGCTTCCATCCTACCCTCAAATATACTTTTTAATGGAATAGCCCTAACTTGTTTCTGGGTCTATTTCAAGCTTCCATCCTACCCTACCATATACTTTTTAATGGAATAACCCTGTCTTGTTTGTGGGTCCATTTCAAGCTTCCATTCTAGCCTACTACATGTATGTACTATTTAATGGAATAACCTTAACTTGTTTGTGGGTCCATTTCAAGCTTCCATTCAACCATAATGGAATAGCCTACATCTTTAACATAAATAATATTGGATTACTAACAATTTAGTCTTGTATTCTTAATTGGTATTTTCAGATATGTATGAAGTGATCTTTTATGATGGATTTAAAAAAGTAGTGCAAGGCATGAATATAAAACCAATGCCACCAGAAATTAAAGACAAGGTAACCAATTATGGATGTAAATAGGTTTATTTCTCAATACAATTACAAAACAGAAATTATTTTTATACCCCCATTCGACAGAGTCGGGGGTATATAGTGGTCCTCATGTCCGTTCGTCCATTCATCTGTCCACATTTGGTTTCCGGATGATAATTCAAAAAGTTTACATCTGATTTCAATGAAACTTTGGGATATTATTATATATCAGGTTGGTAAGAAGCCTATTGATTATGGGGGAATTCCGTCGAATTTCAAGGTCAAAGTCCACGAAAAACGTTAGAAATTGTAACAAAAAAGTTGTTTCCCGACAATAACTCAAAAAGTTTGCTTCCGATTCGAATGAAACTTTGGAAAAGTGTTATATATCAGGTTGGTAAAATACCTATTGATTTTGGGTGAAATCCATCAAATTTCAAGGTTGCAGTCCACGAAAAACATTAGCAATTTTTACAAAAAAGTTATTTGGGGAAGATAACTCAAAAAGTTTGCATGTGATTTGAATTAAACTTTGGGATATTGTTATATATATTAGCCCATGGTCTTTCTACTAAGAACAGTTACTTGATTGCTGTTGGAAAGATGCAATATGTGGGGGGGGGTGGGGGGGGGGGAACGGGGTTGGAGTTGGAAGGGGAGGACATTTTAACATTGTTCTGTTTTAGGTTTTAATATTGAGACTTCGTGTGAAATAATTATATTGAATAAGGCTTCTATCTATGACAAAAAAGACAAAATACATTTCATGATTAGCAATATGATCTTTTGTAGAAAATTGAAATTGTGCATGTTCTACCAAAAGACATCAGAAAACGGTCGTCCACAGAAGCAGAAGGTAAATTTGAACTTGCAGAAAAAGTGAGATCCGAAACTATTCAGAGTATGAGTGTAAAAAGCGTTGTTCATGGTACTTGTAGTTTTTACTTTCCATTGTTGTGTGTGAGAAATTTCACCAGAGCTAGCTAGTAATTCTGCCAAAACACAGGTCTTTCTTTCACATCCACCTAGACAAATTTTGATTGGTTGTTAATTTTGACAGTCCAGAATCTTTCAAAAGGTAGATTCCAGAAATGGGGCCCCTGAAATTTAGTTGACTACCCATTTTTAAAAAAAGTCTAGATTTGTCTTCATTGCCCTAATAAATTGTTATAAATTTAATACATGTGAGGAATTATGTTGTCATGGAAATGGGCATAAACTGATAACACCACAACATGGTTTATGTAGTCTTACTCTTGGGGCTTTTATATGATACTGCCTCTACCATACATGGTCCCTAAAAGTCAGTCCTCATATGAGTCATGGTTTTTTTGGACCTTTAAATCTGATATTTGCTGTTAACCCTCCTTTAAGTCAGTTGGAAGACAGCCATGTTTAATGAGTTAATTGTTAGTTTGTTTTTCATTGGATATAATTTGACATAAGGTGTTTGTTTACATGCCATGTGTTTGTGAAATGCAAATGTAATTATCTCCTTGAATTTGATAGAACTAAAAACCATAACAGGCCATATATAAAATATTAATTTTTTTTATTATATAAAGCACAAGTTTTAAAAAATAAATGATTGCTAAAACAAGAAAATAAAGGAATAGAGTTTGTAAATTCAAACAATAATTGAAAAAAAATCAAATTCTGTAACATTTTTGTAATAGTTTTATCTTGGTCATTGGTTTTCAGTTGTATCATGACATCACCTTATGTATAATGTAGTACATACAAATAAATTGTTACTTGTGTAAACAGTGGTAAATATGAACGGAAATTTGGAAACTGGATTAAAAAACCAATGTATAAGTAAAAAAATCTTTATTAATGCCATAAATAAGCTTAATTATGCATTATAAAACACTGATCCATCTGTTTTTTTCTTCTTAGTACTGCCTTCAAACTTTGACTGGAATTTTTTCCTTGCATGGTATGGTTCACTTAAGTCAGAACACTTCTCTAAAAACAAATTTTGTACTCAGAATTTCCCGACCTATGTACAAGTATGTATGGTAATTTTACTTTGACAAAATATTAAAAAAAAATATTGAAATAAATATGGGGGTCTTAAAATTTAAATAATTGTGAATCCATGATTTACAGTGTTCTGTCCAACTAAGGTAAGGGCAGATCTATTAAAATGTACCTGGTACACAAGCTTACCTAAGGGGTTTTAATGTCCTTCACTACCATTATACTGTCTTGCACAGACTTTAATATTTTTAATGTTCCATTTTCATGTCCTGAATATAGCTGAAATATTGCTTGCTGGACGTTAAAAATCAATCAATCAATCAATCAATCAATCAATGTTCCCTTTTCAACATCAGAAAGTGGAATGACCCTGTCTCCATCCTCATCTCACAAACATGGTACCTCATTTTATTTAAGATCCTTTAGTTTGACATTCATTGTGATAGTATATTGTATTGATTTTTTTAAGGTAGAAGAAGGAGAAGAACTGAAGGTAACCGTGGCAATAGTTTACATTTGCCTTATATTTGCTTCCCAAGTTTATAGTGTTTTGTGTTATACAGAATGCTGCTGTTATATTGTTTTAAATATTGTTAATAAATCATTTAAAATGACAGAGGCAGGCTTCCCCTTGTTCCCCATGTTCGACTGACATTTTTTCTCGTCCCAGACAATTGGACAAATATTATTGTCACGGCCAGATACCCACCTGAAAGGTAGTCTTTTTGGAACCTTAAACTTATTCTCCCGTTTAAATTACAATTTTTCTCAAATTTTCTATTATTCAGTGTTAGTACACGATTGCAGACGTCACTTTTTTTGGCATCACTGCAATTTGTTATCTGCCCAATACTTGGGGAAATTTCATTATAAAAATTATAAGTATCAAACACAGCTTTAAAGGGATGTATAAACAAGACCAATTCACTCCCCAATAAATAAAAGTCCAGAAGACTTTCATTATACATTTGTGCTTGAATTGATCTTGTGTATACATCCCTTCAAAGCCATGTTTAATGCTTATAATTGTTTTTAATTGCAAATCTGCATTAATTATCATACTTTTTATCCAAATCATACGTTTATTTTGCATAAGAGTATTACAAAATCTTATTTCTGAAATCAGTTTGGCAAGGTTCATTTACTGAAAAATACTTGTCATTTTAACCAATCATAAGAAAGTATTTCCTGATATGCAAATCTCGTAAGAATTAATTTTAAAACAATTAACATTATTTCCATAAGTCTATGTGGACGATACATGTAGGTAGTTTTTCGTAGTCTGATGATGTAAAATTCATCAATTTAAGATAGAAAGTCTTAATCTGTACTTTGAAAAATAATATACCCATTATTAGTGACTTTTTTGGATGCGACTTTGGTTCTGATTGGACAACATGAATTTCTTCATGACATTAGTTATAAAGATCCACGATTGGTGCTGTCTCACATTAATACAAAGGCAAATTTTCAGTAAATAAAAATGTATCTTTTCAGTCCATTAAGTCAGATTTTTATTGCCACGGCATTTAAATTAAAATTTCATGTATCAATTCGTATCAGCAGTAAACTCAATGTTGTGACCATCAGAAGACCAATTTACTGGAAAATCTTCAGATACATACTTTCCATATGATATGTTTTGTAACCACCCTATTTGTGTCGGTTGCTAGCAACATAGATTTAGTTCCTGGTTGGGGATACTCGGCTGTTGTCTGCTTTGAAAGTGCTTGTAATCTGTTTGGAATTTTTATGGTAGATACCATTTAAAAAGTAAATATTTGTTCAGTGTTCTGAAGTAAAAAACAACTATATGTATGTATATTGTGTTTATCAAGTAATGTAAAAAAATTATTACATTTTCAGAATTACACAAAAACATAAAAATGCTAAAAATCAAATGACAGGTTACTTCCTTTCAATGTGAAACTTAATAACTTTAAAATGACCTGAAACTGTTTATTGTATCGTAAAACAGCTGAACAAATACTTATGAAGTACAATATTAAATATTTGAAAGTTCCCAGATAGTATAAAATGAGCATTATAAACAGCTGATTACGGTACAACTCTTTCATCATGTACATTTTATAGTATAAAATTAGCATTATACACAGATGATTACGGTACAACTCTTTCATCATGTACATTTTATAGTATAAAATTAGCATTATACACAGATTATTACGGTACAACTCTTTCATCATGTACATTTTATAGTATAAAATTAGCATTATACACAGATTATTACGGTACAACTCTTTCATCATGTACATTTTATAGTATAAAATTAGCATTATACACAGATTATTACGGTACAACTCTTTCATCATGTATATTTTATAGTATAAATGAGCATTATACACAGATGATTACGGTACTACTCTTTCATCATGTACCTTTAATAGTATAAAATTAGCATTATACACAGATGATTACGGTACAACTCTTTCATCATGTATATTTTATAGTATAAAATGAGCATTATACACAGATGATTACGGTACTACTCTTTCATCATGTATATTTTATAGTATAAAATGAGCATTATACACAGATGATTACGGTACTACTCTTTCATCATGTATATTTTATAGTATAAATGAGCATTATACACAGATGATTACGGTACTACTCTTTCATCATGTATATTTTATAGTATAAATGAGCATTATACACAGATGATTACGGTACTACTCTTTCATCATGTATATTTTATAGTATAAATGAGCATTATACAGATTATTACTTTACTTCTCTTTCATCATGTACATTTTAATACGTTTTTGGAAAGTTACTTACTTTTGCTTCATCATATATATAGACTAACAGAAACTTTACTATACAAATATATAAGTCAACTAATACTCTGGGTTTTTCTACTGAAGGTTTGGGGTCTCTTGTTAATATGGCTTCTTTCCCTTATAAAACTTTATGATATGATATTACTAAAAGTTTTGTTTAAACAAATAAAAAAGCCAACTGATGTTTATGTTATGACCGACAACATACCATTTGAGGTGCCTGTTATTATGGATTAGTCTGCCAACAGTGTTATATCTCAATTATTGTTTGTCCACATGCATTCTTAGTGAAAATTAAAAAAAAAAATTTTTAAAGGGGAACCTGAAAGGGAAACTACACAGAAATTAAAAAATGTAGTACAAAGGTAATCCACAAATAAAAAATGAAAAAAGGTACCCTGTCTACATGTAATAAAAGACAACAATGGTGGTACACCCCTATAATAGGCACCTGAAAGGATATTTTGTCTTGTAAAAAAAACAAGTGTGGCAAACAATGGCAGGGACATCTAAAAGGTCTACAAGAAATAAAATGCAACAATTATGATAAATTCATAGCCCTAAAGGGTATATTGTTCACAAAATAACTTGAAAAATATACAAAGCTTTGGTCTGTTCCAAAGGGAGATAACTTTACATTATAAACGATAAATAATCATTGGATTGAAAATTGTCTTAAAGGAGAATGTGCTTAAAATGTAGCTAAGGTTTTTAAACCATAATTTGGGATCTGAAAGTTAATAATTTTTATTTCATAAGGACGGTTTTGTCTATAAAAAACATTTCAAAATGCTAAACAGAATTTGAAAATAAAGGTTTATTAACATAACAAAAGTGTTTGGTTAGGTCTAAATTTGGAAAAGTCACTTAAATAGCAACTACAAATGTATTATGGGTGGCCAAAATGTGACAGCTGATCATTAGGTTTCTAAACTGACAGTTACAAAGGAAGATGGTTTACAATTTTTAAATTTCTTCCTTGATTTCAGCTGGGCCTTCTGAGGTGACAGTTGCCAGTGTCATACCGAAGAAAGAAGAACCATTAAAATTAGTGGAACCAGTTAAAGTTGAAGAACCAATTAAAAAAGAGGAACCAGTGAAGAAAAAGCCACAGAAATCGAGAGACCCCGAAGCAAGAAAGAAAGCCCTGGCACGGAAGCGAAAGAGGCTATTTATAGCTGGCTCCCTGTTTGTAAGCAGACGACGACCAAAGCCAAAAAAATCACCAGTGAAGCAGGAGGTGAGTACAATTACACTTTTCTCTTAAATAATTTGTTTTATTGCATTCAAATACATCATAAATACTAGGAAATGGCTTCTCTGTTGAAAGGCACTGTAGAAATGTTGGTGAATCAGCTTTATCTCCGAAACAAAGGCTACATATCTAATGGATCAATAAATTTTACGTGTTAAATATACTTTGTTCTTATTGAATGCACTAATAGGTTCACTAAACTACAAACATAGATAATTGTTTTCGTGTTTATTTTAAGATTATCTAAGTTGTGTATAATGCAATTTCGGGAATACACAATTCTTTCAACCTAATTTACATTTCAAATTCAAATTTAAGTTTCACTTAACTATTGTTGAAAATAAGTGTGCAGCCTGAATTTCCTTGGTATTTTTATAATTTGGACTTGTTAGTGGCTGAGTTACTGGGAAAGCTGAAGCTTGTGTGGCAGAGGTGATATCGTTTTAGCGTAGTGTTACAGAGTATGGAACTCAGTGGTTATGACCTTGTCTCCAGAGATTGGATTCAGTTGCCGTAGTATTTATATAAACTTTATATTGAAGATATTTGGTAGTAATAAGATGATAAAAAAGAGATCTTAATTGTTATTTTGTTTGTGTTTTATGTCACAACGAGATGGCCACAATAGAACATTGCTGTACATGCACGTTTTTTTATCAATATCTCTAAAAATTCTAATAGCTATAGGGAAAACTGTTACTTTTAATTGATCAGCACATTAAGGTCTACAATAGTTGCTATTTGTGCAAAGTTTTTTAATTGTTGGAGTTACTGCCTTTTAATGACGATTTTTGACAAAATTTGTTGTATTTACAATATAACTTGAAAACTGTAAGAGCTAGAGTAAAACTGTAAATAGCAAGAATGATCAGCAATAAAAACCCTATAATTCACTGTATTGGTCTGAAATTGTCAGATGACTCCTAATACGAGTTATTGCCCTTAAATGGCAATTTTTTAATGAAATTTTGTTTTTGTCCTGTAACTTAAAAACTGTAAGTTAGAGTTAAACTATAAATGGCAAAAATGATCAGCAATATAAGCCCTAAAATTCACTTAAAAAGTCTGAAATTGTCATATGAAACCTTATAGGAGTTATTGGCCTTAACTTTATTTACAGTAATGTAATGTATATTAAGATTAATTATGTCTCCCCTTCATGGAAGGGAGACAAATTGTTTTACCATGAGTTCTTCATCTTATTCTTATTCTTCTTAGTCTTCTCATCGAAACTTGTCAGGGTCATAGCTTTTTTGTCTTTTGACATAGGCTTAGATATTTGGTATGTAGGTAGGTCACTACAAGCCGATGTGCCGCATACCTACATGGTTGACCTTGAACTTTGACCTTGAGGTCATTTTTGATATTTTGGACCATAGTCTTGTCCGGGCCTTTACTTTTTGTCTTTTGACCTAGGCCTTAGATATTTGGTATGTAGGTAGGTCACTACAAGCTGATATGTGGGGTACCTTAACCTTTGACCTCAAGGTAATTTTTTGATGAAATTTTGGACCATAGTCTTTTCTGGGCCATAACTTTTTTGTCTTTTTACATAAGCCTAAGATATTTGGTATGTAGATAGGTCACTACAAGACAATGTGTCGCATACCAACATGGTTGACCTTGACCTTTGATCTCAAGGTCAAATTAATGCTTATTGTACATGCAAAGTGTGTAAGCCATATCTTTTTAATCCTTTCACCTACTAGTAGGGCTTTGATATTTGACATGTGAATGTACCATCACGAGGACACATTTGAAGTGCCACAGTAGCCTCCATATGACCTTGACCTTTGCCCCCAATGTCAAATAAATGCTTATTTTAAATTCAAATCATGTCTTGGCCATATCTTTTTATCCTTTGACATAGAGCATAGATATTTGGCATATTGATGTATCATCATGAAATAATGTGTCCCGTATCAGAATGACCTCTATAAAGCCTGGACATTTTACCTCAAGGTCAAATTTCTGTTCAATTATCCTGTCTGATGGTACTGAATCGATACACTACACATTCATATTGTTCAGCTTCAATGTGTATCTTTATTTGCTCCCATGTACAAAGATATTACTAGTATTTATATTTGCACCCACAGATTAAAACATCCACCTTGTTGATACTTTGGAAGGGGAGACGTTGGTTTTAGTGCACTAAAACCGTTGCCCCTAGTTTATATTTGCACCCACAGATAAAAACATCCTTCTTGTTGATAATATGGATGGGGAGACATCGGTTTTATTGCGCTAAAACAGTTGCCCCTAGTTTTTTTTTAAAGTTGCCATTTTATCCTGTAACTTTAAAACTGTAACAGCTAGAGTGAAACTATTAATGGCAAAAATGATCAGCACTAAAAGTCTACAATTCACGTAATTGGTCTGAAATTGTCAGATTACTCATAGGAGTAATTGCCCTTAAGTGGTTATTTTTTTTATGAAATTTTCTGTATTTGTCCTGTAACTTGAAAACCATAACAGCTAGAATGAAACTGTAAATGGCAAAAATGATCACCAGTACAAGCCTTACAATTCTCTTAATTGGTCTGAAATTGTCATAAGACTCCTTAAAGATGTTATTGTCCATTAAATGACAATTTTTTATGAAATTATCATTTTTGACATGTAATGTATATACTATAACAGCTAGAGTGAAACTGTTAATTGGAAAAATGATCAGCAATACAAGTTTAAGAATACACTTTATTGGTCTGAAATTATCAGATGACTCCTCATAGGAGTTATTGCCCTTTAATACAAATTTTGGGTGGAATTAATCGTTTTTGCCTTGTAACTTAAATGCCATAACAGCTAGATTCAAACTGGAAATTGCACAAATGATCAGCAAAGCAAGGTCTACAAATCATTGCTTAGTCCAAAATTGCAAAATGAATCTTTATAGGTATTATTTCCCTTTAATTATGAATTTGGACAAATAATAAGTTTTTGTTTGTTTGTTTGAATGGTGTTTTAACGCCACTTTCAGCAATTTTTCAGCTATTTCATGGCGTCCAGTTTTTATTGGGGGAGGAAGCCGGAGTACCCGGAGAGAACCCCGACCTGAGGTAGGAAAACTGGCAATCCTTGTCAATTAAGTGGAGTCGAGTACACCCTGCCTGCAGTGAGAATCGAACCCGCAATCTCAGTGTTGACAGACCACCTGATCAATGGTAGACGAACTACCTAGACCACTCGGCCACCGAGGCCCCTAATAAGTTTTTGTGTTTAAATTAGTTTATAGCACACCTAGAGTAAAACTGTAAATTACTAAATTACCCAAAAGAACAAGGCCTACAAATCATTTAATTTTCAGAAATTATCTGATGGCACCTTATAGGAGTTATTGTACGTTACCAAAATTTTTGAAGAAATGTTTAGTTTTTGCAGGCTATAACAACTAGACTGAAACTGTAAATTGCAAAAATTTAAATATAGTTGAAGTCATTTTGGTTCCAGCTGAGCGATTACAGGCTTCTGGGAGCCTCTAGTTAGATTAGGACTACTGTAGACTTATGGGGATAAGGTGCTCTCTAGTGAGAAAGGTAAATTTTATGTTTCAGATTTTAGTAGAACAAATTGTAGCATCAGAGACTCCCATATCATCACCAGGTATTCCAGCCATATCTTCAACTCCAACCATTCCAGCGATACCATCTTCTCACAGTATCACTCCTTCTGCCGTTACTACAGGAACCTTCCCAACAACACCGATGTCTCCAGTTGCTGCATTTGCAAGTGAGTTTTGTCCTTGTTGCCATGGCTTACTGATACGTAGCTAACTTTTTTAAGATCTGTAAGGGCAGTTTATCTAAAGCTGCGCCTTGTACATGGCCTGTTAGTAAATGTGTCTTATTTAAAGCAACCTCTTAGTAAAGGCCTTTTAGTAAGGGCAGTCTATTTAAAGGTGTGAGGTGTACGTGGCCTTTTAGTAAGGGCATATTATTTTAAGTTGGGTCTTGTACATGGCATTTCTGTCAGGGCAGTTTATTTAAAGGTTTTGTTAATGACCTTTTAAAAGTCCAAACTTTTCTAGTGAAACAAAAACAACTATTTTGACATATATGCAAATCTTTAGTAAATATATATAAGACCAATACACAAGTGCAACTTAAATGAATGAAAAACATCAAATGATTATTAAAATGGCCATGAGTCTTATAAGTGGGGGCAACTTTTAAATCTAAATATATAATGTATATATTATAGGGAATGTCTTAGTTATAGTCAGAAAAATATAACTTTTAAGTCACAAACTAATCCAATTACTATAACACAATACTATTGTAAAATTTTATTATTTTGCCTCTAATTTAGGTGAAAAGAAGACTAAAAAACGAACTTTATCACCTGCTATATCAGAAACTAGCAGTGAATCCCAGTCCGAAGATCACCTGGCTAGAATGCGACGAAGAAGAGGGTCATCAACAGCAGAAAAAGACAGG
The DNA here is from genome assembly GCA_944474755.1 of Limnoperna fortunei. Classification (NCBI taxonomy): domain Eukaryota; kingdom Metazoa; phylum Mollusca; class Bivalvia; order Mytilida; family Modiolidae; genus Limnoperna; species Limnoperna fortunei. The sequence goes on along the minus strand of OX104124.1, from coordinate 31,415,043 downwards.
GGTAAATAATTGTTTTGGTGTTACTACAGTTTTAAGACCTGCTTTAAAAGGCACCTCTTTTAAATAAATCCCTTTCTTGGGCAGTTTTTGTCTCGCCTGGGATGAAAGTCGCTGGAGGGGAGACATATGTATGGGAATCTGGCGGCAACAGCGGCGTAAACACTTGGACATCTTGCTTCATATATTTTTAAGCCCAAGCCCTAGGTCAATCAAATTTGGTCCAGAGGTAGCTTATGATGAGTCAGTCACATGACCTTGACCTCAATTTCACGGTCCAGCGACTATGTTAAAATTTTTGGGTTACGACAGTTCCTCTGTAACTATGCATGGTAGGATGACAATATTTGGTATATAGGTTGCTGATGACTAGTACATGACTGTCTGGTAGGTGTCACCTGACCTTGACCTCAAATTTCACAGTCCAGCAACTACATGAAAGTTTTTGGGTTACGGCAGTTTCTCTGTAACTATGCATGGCAGGATGACAATATTTGGTATAAGGTTGCTGATGAATAGTACATGACTGTCTGGTATGTGCCACCTGACCTTTGACCTCAATTTCACGGTCCAGTGACTACGTTAACGTTTTTTGGGTTACGGCTGTTCCTCTGAAACCATGCATGGTAGAATGACAATATTTGGTATATAGGTTGCTGATGAATAGTTCATGAATGTCTGGAGGGTGTCACCTGACCTTGACCTCAATTTCACGGTCCAGCGACTATGTTAAAGTTTTTGTATTAGGACAGTTCCTCTGTAACTATGAATGGTATGGTGACAATATTTGGTATACAGGCCGCTGCTGATATCTAATGCTATTTACATAATGCTTATTGCGAAATTTTATTTTCTTTACTGATGCGGAATGCAGGTGAGACATTTTTCTGTGTCCACACTTGTTCCATACATTTACTGGATGTAATTTTAACCTGCATATAATTGACGTCTGGGTTATCGTTTACCATCAGTTTCATACTGTTGTTTTTCACCTGTCTGTCCAGCTCTCTTCCTTTAACATTTCTCCTGTAAAACCCCTCACTGAAGCCAAATTTATAACTAGTAATGATCTTGAATTAATCAAATATTCCTCTTTATTGCTGAAAAACAAAATATGCCATGGTTTGTTCTTGTTTCTGATATGCTAAAAAAAAAAATTTTCCAAATGGTTTGTAACTTGGTACAAAGGATGTGAGTTCTTTATTTCATCTTGATTAGTCAAAAACATTACAGAAATTTATTTCTTTGTTTGTTTGAATGATGTTTTTGTCTCGCCTGCGACGAAAGTCGCTGGAGGCGAGACATATGTATGGGAATCCGGCGGCGGCGGCGTAAACACTTGACATCTTGCTTCATATCTTTGTAAGCCCAAGCCCTAGGTCCATCAAATTTGGTCCAGAGGTAGCTTATGATGAGTACTTGCCAGTCAGTCACCTGTCACCTGACCTTGACCTCAATTTCACGGTCCAGTGACTACGTTAAAGTTTTTGGGTTACGACAGTTCCTCTGTAACTATGCATGGTATGATGACAATATTTGGTGTATAGGTTGTTGATGACTAGTACATGACTATCTGTTAGGTGTCACCTGACCTTGACCTCAATTTCACGGTCCAGCGACTACGTTAAAGTTTTGGGGTTACGACAGTTCCTCTGTAACTACGCATGGTAGGATGACAATATTTGGTGTATAGGTTGCTGATGACTAGTACATGACTGTCTGGTAGGTGTCACCTGACCTTGACCTCAATTTCACGGTCCAGCGACTACGTTAAAGTTTTGGGGTTATGACAGTTCCTCTGTAACTACCCATGGTAGGATGACAATATTTGGTGTATAGGTTGCTGATGACTATTACATGACTGTCTGGTAGGTGTCACCTGACCTTGACCTCAATTTCACGGTCCAGCAACTGCGTTAAAGTTTTTGGGTTACGATAGTTCCTCTGTAACTATGCATGGTAGGATGACAATATTTGGTATATGGGTTGCTGATTAATAGTACATGACTGTCTGGTAGGTTCCACCTGACCTTGACCTCAATTTCACGGTCCAGTGACTACGTTAAAGTTTTTGGGTTACGGCTGTTCCCCTGTAACTATGCAGGGTATGGTGACAATATTTTGTATACAGGCCGCTGCTGATATTTAATGCTATTTACGTAATGCTTATGACGAAATTTATTTTCGTTACTGATGCGGAATGCAGGCGAGACGTTTTTCTGTGTCCACACTTGTTCAGCAGTTTTTCAGCTATATCATGGTGTCCAGTTTTAATGGAGGAATGAAGCCGAAGTACACGGAGAAAACCCCAACCTTTGGTAGGGAAACTGGCAATCCTTGTCAAGTAAGATTGGAGTCAAGTACGCACTGCCCACAGTGATACTCGAACCCAAAACCTCAGTGTTGACAGACCACATGATCAATAAATAGTAGATGAACTACATTAACCAATGGACCACATAGGCCGCAGGAAGAAAATTTTAAAAATCTCTTAAAATACAAAGCTATTAAAGTAATTATGTAGGACCTATGCATGGGGATGACCAGTTAATAGACTAGTTTGACTGTATAACTATTTCTAGTTTTGTTCTAATATCAGCAGGGCTAACAGTCAGAATGTTTACCAAGTACTTTGGCTTTCCCCCAGGAACCAACTAAATAATTACATGTACATTGTAATGTGTACAATTATCTAATTGGTTCCTGCCTGCTTTCATTGAATAACATTACACACTAGTACTTTTTGCCATCACTGTTTCTTTCATTATTGTTTAACCCTTGCCAGTGTCATGAAGCATAAAAACAGTTTCTTATTTCACAAGAATACAGCCAAAATAACGACCTTTGCCAGTGTCATGAAGCATAAAAACAGTTTCATATTTCACAAGAATAAGCCAAAATAACAACCTTTGCCAGTGTCATGAAGCATAAAAACAGTTTCTTATTTCACAAGAATACAGCCAAAATAACGACCTTTGCCAGTGTCATGAAGCATAAAAACAGTTTCATATTTCACAAGAATAAGCCAAAATAACAACCTTTGCCAGTGTCATGAAGCATAAAAACAGTTTCATATTTCACAAGAATACAGCCAAAATAACAACCTTTGCCAGTGTCATGAAGCATAAAAACAGTTTCATATTTCACAAGAATACAGCCAAAATAACAACCTTTGCCAGTGTCATGAAGCATAAAAACAGTTTCTTATTTCACAAGAATACAGCCAAAATAACAACCTTTGCCAGTGTCATGAAGCATAAAAACAGTTTCATATTTCACAAGAATAAGCCAAAATAACAACCTTTGCCAGTGTCATGAAGCATAAAAACAGTTTCATATTTCACAAGAATAAGCCAAAATAACAACCTTTGCCAGTGTCATGAAGCATAAAAACAGTTTCATATTTCACAAGAATACAGCCAAAATAACAACCTTTGCCAGTGTCATGAAGCATAAAAACAGTTTCATATTTCACAAGAATACAGCCAAAATAACAACCTTTGCCAGTGTCATGAAGCATAAAAACAGTTTCATATTTCACAAGAATAAGCCAAAATAACAACCTTTACCAGTGTCATGAAGCATAAAAACAGTTTCTTATTTCACAAGAATAAGCCAAAATAACAACCTTTGCCAGTGTCATGAAGCATAAAACAGTTTCATATTTCACAAGAATAAGCCAAAATAACAACCTTTGCCAGTGTCATGAAGCATAAAAACAGTTTCATATTTCACAAGAATAAGCCAAAATAACAACCTATGCTAGTGTCATGAAGCATAAAAACAGTTTCTTATTTCACAAGAATAAGCCAAAATAACAACCTTTGCCAGTGTCATGAAGCATAAAAACAGTTTCATATTTCACAAGAATAAGCCAAAATAACAACCTTTGCCAGTGTCATGAAGCATAAAAACAGTTTCATATTTCACAAGAATAAGCCAAAATAACAACCTTTGCCAGTGTCATGAAGCATAAAAACAGTTTCATATTTCACAAGAAAAAGCCAAAATAACAACCTTTGCCAGTGTCATGAAGCATAAAAACAGTTTCATATTTCACAAGAATAAGCCAAAATAACAACCTTTGCCAGTGTCATGAAGCATAAAAACAGTTTCATATTTCACAAGAATACAGCCAAAATAACAACCTTTGCCAGTGTCATGAAGCATAAAAACAGTTTCATATTTCACAAGAATACAGCCAAAATAACAACCTTTGCCAGTGTCATGAAGCATAAAAACAGTTTCTTATTTCACAAGAATAAGCCAAAATAACGACCTTTGCCAGTGTCATGAAGCATAAAAACAGTTTCATATTTCACAAGAATTCAGCCAAAATAACGACCTTTGCCAGTGTCATGAAGCATAAAAACAGTTTCATATTTCACAAGAATAAGCCAAAATAACAACCTTTGCCAGTGTCATGAAGCATAAAAACAGTTTCATATTTCACAAGAATAAGCCAAAATAACAACCTTTGCCAGTGTCATGAAGCATAAAAACAGTTTCATATTTCACAAGAATACAGCCAAAATAACAACCTTTGCCAGTGTCATGAAGCATAAAAACAGTTTCATATTTCACAAGAATACAGCCAAAATAACAACCTTTGCCAGTGTCTTGAAGCATAAAAACAGTTTCTTATTTCACAAGAATACAGCCAAAATAACAACCCTTGCCAGTGTCATGAAGCATAAAAACAGTTTCATATTTCACAAGAATACAGCCAAAATAACAACCTTTGCCAGTGTCATAAAGCATAAAAACAGTTTCTTATTTCACAAGAATAAGCCAAAATAACAACCTTTGCCAGTGTCATGAAGCATAAAAACAGTTTCTTATTTCACAAGAATAAGCCAAAATAACAACCTTTGCCAGTGTCATGAAGCATAAAAACAGTTTCATATTTCACAAGAATAAGCCAAAATAACAACCTTTGCCAGTGTCATGAAGCATAAAAACAGTTTCATATTTCACAAGAATACAGCCAAAATAACAACCCTTGTCAGTGTCATGAAGCACAAAAACAGTTTCATATTTCACAAGAATACAGCCAAAATAACAACCTTTGCCAGTGTCATGAAGCATAAAAACAGTTTCATATTTCACAAGAATACAGCCAAAATAACAACCTTTGCCAGTGTCTTGAAGCATAAAAACAGTTTCATATTTCACAAGAATACAGCCAAAATAACAACCTTTGCCAGTGTCATGAAGCATAAAAACAGTTTCATATTTCACAAGAATAAGCCAAAATAACAACCTTTGCCAGTGTCATGAAGCATAAAAACAGTTTCTTATTTCACAAGAATAAGCCAAAATAACAACCTTTGCCAGTGTCATGAAGCATAAAACAGTTTCATATTTCACAAGAATAAGCCAAAATAACAACCTTTGCCAGTGTCATGAAGCATAAAAACAGTTTCATATTTCACAAGAATACAGCCAAAATAACAACCCTTGTCAGTGTCATGAAGCACAAAAACAGTTTCATATTTCACAAGAATACAGCCAAAATAACAACCTTTGCCAGTGTCATGAAGCATAAAAACAGTTTCATATTTCACAAGAATACAGCCAAAATAACAACCTTTGCCAGTGTCTTGAAGCATAAAAACAGTTTCATATTTCACAAGAATACAGCCAAAATAACAACCTTTGCCAGTGTCATGAAGCATAAAAACAGTTTCTTATTTCACAAGAATAAGCCAAAATAACAACCTTTGCCAGTGTCATGAAGCATAAGAACAGTTTCTTATTTCACAAGAATAAGCCAAAATAACAACCTTTGCCAGTGTCATGAAGCATAAAACAGTTTCATATTTCACAAGAATAAGCCAAAATAACAACCTTTGCCAGTGTCATGAAGCATAAAAACAGTTTCATATTTCACAAGAATAAGCCAAAATAACAACCTATGCCAGTGTCATGAAGCATAAAAACAGTTTCTTATTTCACAAGAATAAGCCAAAATAACAACCTTTGCCAGTGTCATGAAGCATAAAAACAGTTTCATATTTCACAAGAATAAGCCAAAATAACAACCTTTGCCAGTGTCATGAAGCATAAAAACAGTTTCATATTTCACAAGAATAAGCCAAAATAACAACCTTTGCCAGTGTCATGAAGCATAAAAACAGTTTCATATTTCACAAGAAAAAGCCAAAATAACAACCTTTGCCAGTGTCATGAAGCATAAAAACAGTTTCATATTTCACAAGAATAAGCCAAAATAACAACCTTTGCCAGTGTCATGAAGCATAAAAACAGTTTCATATTTCACAAGAATACAGCCAAAATAACAACCTTTGCCAGTGTCATGAAGCATAAAAACAGTTTCATATTTCACAAGAATACAGCCAAAATAACAACCTTTGCCAGTGTCATGAAGCATAAAAACAGTTTCTTATTTCACAAGAATAAGCCAAAATAAAAACCTTTGCCAGTGTCATGAAGCATAAAAACAGTTTCATATTTCACAAGAATAAGCCAAAATAACAACCTTTGCCAGTGTCATGAAGCATAAAAACAGTTTCATATTTCACAAGAATTCAGCCAAAATAACGACCTTTGCCAGTGTCATGAAGCATAAAAACAGTTTCATATTTCACAAGAATAAGCCAAAATAACAACCTTTGCCAGTGTCATGAAGCATAAAAACAGTTTCATATTTCACAAGAATAAGCCAAAATAACAACCTTTGCCAGTGTCATGAAGCATAAAAACAGTTTCATATTTCACAAGAATACAGCCAAAATAACAACCTTTGCCAGTGTCTTGAAGCATAAAAACAGTTTCTTATTTCACAAGAATACAGCCAAAATAACAACCCTTGCCAGTGTCATGAAGCATAAAAACAGTTTCATATTTCACAAGAATAAGCCAAAATAACAACCTTTGCCAGTGTCATGAAGCATAAAAACAGTTTCATATTTCACAAGAATACAGCCAAAATAACAACCTTTGCCAGTGTCATGAAGCATAAAAACAGTTTCATATTTCACAAGAATACAGCCAAAATAACAACCTTTGCCAGTGTCATGAAGCATAAAAACAGTTTCATATTTCACAAGAATACAGCCAAAATAACAACCTTTGCCAGTGTCATGAAGCATAAAAACAGTTTCATATTTCACGAGAATAAGCCAAAATAACAACCTTTGCCAGTGTCATGAAGCATAAAAACAGTTTCTTATTTCACAAGAATAAGCCAAAATAACAACCTTTGCCAGTGTCATGAAGCATAAAAACAGTTTCATATTTCACAAGAATAAGCCAAAATAACAACCTTTGCCAGTGTCATGAAGCATAAAAACAGTTTCATATTTCACAAGAATACAGCCAAAATAACAACCTTTGCCAGTGTCATGAAGCATAAAAACAGTTTCATATTTCACAAGAATACAGCCAAAATAACAACCTTTGCCAGTGTCATGAAGCATAAAAACAGTTTCATATTTCACAAGAATAAGCCAAAATAACAACCTTTGCCAGTGTCATGAAGCATAAAAACAGTTTCATATTTCACAAGAAAAAGCCAAAATAACAACCTTTGCCAGTGTCATGAAGCATAAAAACAGTTTCATATTTCACAAGAATAAGCCAAAATAACAACCTTTGCCAGTGTCATGAAGCATAAAAACAGTTTCATATTTCACAAGAATACAGCCAAAATAACAACCTTTGCCAGTGTCATGAAGCATAAAAACAGTTTCATATTTCACAAGAATACAGCCAAAATAACAACCTTTGCCAGTGTCATGAAGCATAAAAACAGTTTCTTATTTCACAAGAATAAGCCAAAATAAAAACCTTTGCCAGTGTCATGAAGCATAAAAACAGTTTCATATTTCACAAGAATAAGCCAAAATAACAACCTTTGCCAGTGTCATGAAGCATAAAAACAGTTTCATATTTCACAAGAATTCAGCCAAAATAACGACCTTTGCCAGTGTCATGAAGCATAAAAACAGTTTCATATTTCACAAGAATAAGCCAAAATAACGACCTTTGCCAGTGTCATGAAGCATAAAAACAGTTTCATATTTCACAAGAATTCAGCCAAAATAACGACCTTTGCCAGTGTCATGAAGCATAAAAACAGTTTCATATTTCACAAGAATAAGCCAAAATAACAACCTTTGCCAGTGTCATGAAGCATAAAAACAGTTTCATATTTCACAAGAATAAGCCAAAATAACAACCTTTGCCAGTGTCATGAAGCATAAAAACAGTTTCATATTTCACAAGAATACAGCCAAAATAACAACCTTTGCCAGTGTCATGAAGCATAAAAACAGTTTCATATTTCACAAGAATAAGCCAAAATAACAACCTTTGCCAGTGTCATGAAGCATAAAAACAGTTTCATATTTCACAAGAATAAGCCAAAATAACAACCTTTGCCAGTGTCATGAAGCATAAAAACAGTTTCTTATTTCACAAGAATAAGCCAAAATAACAACCTTTGCCAGTGTCATGAAGCATAAAAACAGTTTCATATTTCACAAGAATACAGCCAAAATAACAACCTTTGCCAGTGTCATGAAGCATAAAAACAGTTTCATATTTCACAAGAATACAGCCAAAATAACAACCTTTGCCAGTGTCATGAAGCATAAAAACAGTTTCATATTTCACAAGAATAAGCCAAAATAACAACCTTTGCCAGTGTCATGAAGCATAAAAACAGTTTCATATTTCACAAGAATAAGCCAAAATAACAACCTTTGCCAGTGTCATGAAGCATAAAAACAGTTTCATATTTCACAAGAATAAGCCAAAATAACAACCTTTGCCAGTGTCATGAAGCATAAAAACAGTTTCATATTTCACAAGAATACAGCCAAAATAACAACCTTTGCCAGTGTCATGAAGCATAAAAACAGTTTCATATTTCACAAGAATAAGCCAAAATAACAACCTTTGCCAGTGTCATGAAGCATAAAAACAGTTTCATATTTCACAAGAATACAGCCAAAATAACAACCTTTGCCAGTGTCATGAAGCATAAAAACAGTTTCATATTTCACAAGAATACAGCCAAAATAACAACCTTTGCCAGTGTCATGAAGCATAAAAACAGTTTCTTATTTCACAAGAATACAGCCAAAATAACAACCCTTGTCAGTGTCATGAAGCACAAAAACAGTTTCATATTTCACAAGAATACAGCCAAAATAACAACCTTTGCCAGTGTCATGAAGCATAAAAACAGTTTCATATTTCACAAGAATACAGCCAAAATAACAACCTTTGCCAGTGTCATGAAGCATAAAAACAGTTTCATGTTTCACAAGAATACAGCCAAAATAACAACCTAACACTTTATGGTAGCAGTGTTAAAATCCTTTCAGATCAATCCTATGAATATTTTGTTCCTATCTGCCAATCAACCCTATTAATACCAGTTTCGTGATTTCTTTATCCCCAATCATACCTCAGTTTCAGGATTTGTTACATCAACCCTAATCATACATTGGTCTGTCCTGTTCAACCAACCCCATTCATACCTCAGTCTGTCCTGTTCAACCAACCCCATTCATACCTCAGTCTGTCCTGTTCAACCAACCCCATTCATACCTCAGTCTGTCCTGTTCAACCAACCCCATTCATACCTCAGTCTGTCCTGTTCAACCAACCCCATTCATACCTCAGTCTGTTCTGTTCAACCAACCCCATTCATACCTCAGTCTGTTCTGTTCAACCAACCCCATTCATACCTCAGTTTTAGGATTTGTTACATCAACCCTAATCATACATTGGTCTGTCCTGTTCAACCAACCCCATTCATACCTCAGTCTGTCCTGTTCAACCAACCCCATTCATACCTCAGTCTGTTCTGTTCAACCAACCCCATTCATACCTCAGTCTGTTCTGTTCAACCAACCCCATTCATACCTCAGTTTTAGGATTTGTTACATCAACCCTAATCATACATTGGTCTGTCCTGTTCAACCAACCCCATTCATACCTCAGTCTGTCCTGTTCAACCAACCCCATTCATACCTCAGTCTGTCCTGTTCAACCAACCCCATTCATACCTCAGTCTGTTCTGTTCAACCAACCCCATTCATACCTCAGTTTTAGGATTTGTTACATCAACCCTAATCATACATCGGTCTGTCCTGTTCAACCAACCCCATTCATACCTCAGTCTGTCCTGTTCAACCAACCCCATTCATACCTCAGTTTTAGGATTTGTTACATCAACCCTAATCATACATCGGTCTGTCCTGTTCAACCAACCCCATTCATACCTCAGTCTGTTCTGTTCAACCAACCCCAATCATACCGCGGTCTGTCCTGTCCAACCAACCCTATTCATACCTCGGTGTGTCCTGTTCAACCAACCCCATTCATACCTCAGTCTGTTCTGTTCAACCAACCCCAATCATACCGCGGTCTGTCCTGTCCAACCAACCCCATTCATACCTCGGTGTGTCCTGTTCAACCAACCCCAATCATACCGCGGTCTGTCCTGTTTAACCAATCCCATTCATACCTGGGTCTGTCTTGTTAACCAACCCCATTCATACCTTAGTACATTCAGTTGACCCTATGATTGACCCCAGTGATTAAGCAGATATTTTAATCCTTCTATACTTTCAGCAGCAGTAATGTACACGCCCCCAACATTAGGTCTACCCCCGAAAGGGTTTGTCATCGAGCAGGACCACAACCATTTTAAGTGTATGTTTGAGGGATGCAATAAAGCTTTTCGAAAAGAGAACCTCTTGGATTCACACATCAAATATTATCACATGGACAGCATACAGCCTCCAGCGCCTCCACGAAAAAGACGGAAAACATCAAGCATATGTAAGTTTATGAATAGAATTACTGCGTGTTCATTAGGCCAAATTTTACCGCCGTTATAATCTGAAGTTAGTTTTGTGATTTGTCAGATTAACAGCAGAATTAAGTCATATTGCTCGTAATGTAGCAAATAAAAATGCTAACTTCGGTCTATTTATAAAAATACAAACATAATTTTCATCTTCTTTACACTATTAAAGCTTTAGACATTGCATAACTAACGGGAAATGATCTTTATTGAAGAAATTACTTTTTTTGTCTTTGAAGATGCACGTGGAAAATGCTATGTTGATCATTTTTCCATTCAGTTTCGGGTTTCTTAATGTTTATCACATAGTAAACGTAATTAAAAAGAGTCACGAATGTCAATTAGTACACAATGCACAGAGGTTTATTAAAAACGGCAATAACTATCATCACATATCAATAATAATCGATTTTAAACACGAAACCAATAAAAAAAATGGTGACACTGTGGAAAGGTATCAAGATCGACCACGTTTGATTGTATATGCAACTTCTTTTGGACATCAAAGTGCCGGGAGTTATTCACTCCCGCTACATTACGAGTAATGGGACTAAATTCGTACCCTTGCCAAAAAATAAAAAACAAAAGTGAGGGTACGATTATTCGTTCCAGGTGTAAGTTTATGTATAGAAATACATGTACTGGGTGTTCAAATGTGAGTTTGAACTTATGAATTATTATGTGTTCTTATGTAAGTTTATGTATAGAATTACTGGGTGTTCGTATGAGAGTTTATGTATAGAATTACTGGGTGTTCGTATGAGAGTTTTTGTATAGAATTACTGGAAGTTCATATAAGTTTATGTATAGAATTACTGGGTGTTTATATGTAAGTTTATGTATAGAATTACTGGGTGTTCATATGTAAGTTTATGTATAGAATTAATGTTCATATGTATAGAATTACTGGTTGTTTAGAAGTAAGTTTATGTATAGAATTACTGGGTGTTCATATGTAAGTTTATGTATAGAATTAATGTTCATATGTACATGTATTTATGTATAGAATTACTGGTTGTTTAGAATAAGTTTATGTATAGAATTACTGGTTGTTTAGAAGTAAGTTTATGTATAGAATTACTGGGTGTTCATATGTAAGTTTATGTATAGAATTACTGGGTGTTCATATGTAAATTTATGTATAGAATTACTGGGTGTTCATTTGTAAGTTTATGTATAGAATTACTGGTTGTTCATTTTGGATGTGTATGATAGTAACTTGTATACATGTGTGGTAAGGTGAGTTGTATACAGGGTTTTATGTCAGGTTTATGTTTGAACAGAATGTGTATGCAATCATTCATTTCAGTTAACTGTTTTTTCTGAGTTACTGTATTTGATTAACAAAAATATGATGCAAGTCTCATTATATTTAACCCTTCAATTGCCCCACTTAACTTTGGAGTGTAATAACCCATTCCTATGCTGAGCAATGTAAAGCCCTGTGAGAATATTTTGTCTGGTTTCTTGGTAGACTGGTTTCCTTCTCAACAATCATTATATACATGTATATATAAATTTTCGTATGCATTTTCTGACTTTAAGAAGAGAAATATTTCATTACATGTATTTGTACATTAACCCTTATGTTTAAGGTTTTTATATCCCAGCGATGACATGTCGGGGGATATTAAGTTTTATTCATGTCTCTCGCGCCGTTCGTCTGTCCGTACGTACGTCTTTACAAATTTCCGTCAAGCTTTTCTCAGAAACCGTACATGAGAACAATTTGAAATTTGGCAGGGTGGTTCAGTATTACAAGTTGTACGTCCTAAGCAACTTTTAAACCTGTTGCACAACTACTTCCTGTTTGGGACTTCATTTAGCTGGGCATCTGTGTCCCATGGACACATTCTTCGATTTTTTCTTTTAAATTAGAAAAAAAGTTTCTGACATCATGTTACCATGGTAAATATTATAATTTCAGGTTCTACTGACTCAGATACATCATTTATAGACATAAAGAAAAGGCACATGTCAGCTGACAGTGCTTTACATACAATGAATCAAGAAAATATTGATGTGGATGTCGATGGTAAGTACAAGTTGACAAAGACTCAAATCACAGGTGTCTACCGTGGGCACAGGGTGGGTAAAATTTGAACTTATCTCCCCTGACTGCTTTTAGTGTGGACATGCATTTACTTTATCATGACCATTTAGTATAAGTAAAAACAGATGTATATTTATGTTTCTAATATACAAATTTAGAGGTCAGAGTGGAGATGAAATACATCAAGGAAACTGTCCCTTCAACATTAGAGACAATTACAAATCCTGATTTCGACAAACATATGTATATATATATATCATGAAAAAAAAACCCACAAAAACAAAGTGAGTAACCCGAATGTTATTACTGGTATTATTAGCTCATGAGCTATTCTCATCACTTTGAGTCGGTCGTCGTCATCGTCGGCAGTAAACTTTTCACATTTAAATCTTCTTCTCCAAAACCCCTTGGCCAATTGGAACCCAAACTTGGCAGGAATGTTTATTGGGTGGTTCTTTACAAAGTTTGAGTTTTTGGTGCTGATCAAATATTAAACATGGCTGCCCGAGCCATTAATGCATTCTGATTGGGTAAATTTCAAATCTTCTTCTCATAAACTGCTTGGCAGATTGATTTGAAATGTACCTTAGATGGTCCTCTACAAAGTTTGAGTTTTTTGTGCCGATCCAAATTCTAAGATGGCTGCCATGGCAGGACATAGTTTAACATAGGACCCTAAGGGAAAAACATACAAACAACTTCTTCTCTGAAACTGTTTCACATGAAGCCAAATTATGAAGGAAATGAAGGTTGGATAATTATCTTATTGTTTTGGGTTTTTCGAGCCAATTGCAAATTCAACATGGCTTCCAGGGCCATTAATGCATTCTGATTGGCTGAAATTCAAAAATCATCTTTTCATAAACTGCTTGGCAGATTGATTTGAAATATTGCAGAAATGTACCTTAGATAGTCCTCTACAAGGTTTGAGTTTTTTGTGCCGATCCAAAATCCAAGATGGCCACCATCACAGGATATAGTTTAACATAGGACCCTATGCGTAAAACCTATAAACAACTTCTTCTCAGAAACTGTTCCACACAATGAAGCCAAATTAATAAGGAAATGAGATTGGATAATTATCCTATTATTTTGGGTTTTTCGAGCCAATTGCAATTCAACATGGCTTCCAGGGCCATTAATGCGTTCAGATTGGCTGAAATTTAAAAATCTTCTTCTCATAAACTGCTTGGCATTTGAAATATTGCAGAAATGTACCTTATGTGGTCCTTTACAAAGTTTGAGTTTTTTGTGAAGATCCAAAATCCAAGATTGCAAATTGAACATGGCTTCTATGGCAACAAAGGGTTCTGATTGGCTGAAATTTTAATATCTTCTTTTTACAAACCACTTAGCAGATGGATTTGAAATATTGCACAAATGTACCTTAGATGGTCCTCTACAAAATTTGAGTTTTTTGTGGCGGTCCAAATTCCAAGATGGCCGCCAAGGTGGAACACAGCTTAACATAGGTCCCTATGGGAAAACCATACAAACAGCTTTTTCTCTGAAACTCAGTTCCTCAAAATACAACCAAATAATGCAGAAGTGAATCTTAGATAGTAATCTTATTATTTTAAGTATGTTTCAACCCGATAGGAAATTCAACATGGCTGCCAGAGCTGCAAATGCGTTCTGACTGGCTGAGATTTAAAATTCGTTTTCTCACAAACCGCTTGGAAGATTTTAGGATATGTGATATTGTATGGTCCTCTACCAATTTTGAGATTTTTGTTTCGATCCAAAATACAAGATTGCTGCCACCATGGAACATCACTTAACTATGAAAAAACATAAAAAAAATGCTTCTTCTCAGAAACTCTCCTACTGCTGAGTGTAAATTCAATATGGCAACATTCATAGAAACAGCATCTCCACATAAACTCTTTAGCATTTAATATCAAAATTTGCGAGAAAAATCTTGTCTTAAAAAGTTTTTTGTACCGTACATACTCGCCCATAAGACTACGGCGCTAATAAGAAGACCTCCCTTTTTCATGAAAACAATTCAGTACTTTCGACTCGACCCTGCTATAAGACGACCATCAAATTAGAAAAATATCTAAAACACTGTATGTCTTTATAAAGAATAAACTTTTCCTTGTATTAGAAATAATATTGGCACCGTTAAAACAACTTATTAATGCTTAAATAATTTATCAAACAGTTATTAATCCCGACTATCATCAGGGGAATACTAAGGAAAAGGGAGCGAAACTTTTTAAAGGCAGGAAATATCTACTTCCTTCAAACTGAAGAAGGTTACTTCCTGTTTTGATAATAAGACAAATTGAACATCTTATTAAATCGATAATCATCAGCTTTGTTTATTTTGAACATAAAGTTATTTAAAGTAATTTAAAACAGTTTTGCATGCAACTTGGTATATATTTTTTAAGTTTATTGCCCTATCAAGTTTTTATCAACATTAAAATTCGCGAGATAATCGGATTATCTTTTGACACTGAACATGCCAAGCTGTGAATAAACATATGATTATCAAACTTTAAAAATTCTAATTCTATATCTTTCACCTATAATTCAAGTATTAAATAAAATTAATACTTAATTAATCTAATTGATATTTTTTTAATTAGGACAACATAATCAACACATCACAACAAGCTAAGTGTTAACACTTGAAAAGATTTTTAAATTCACTACTAAATAAACAATAACAAGAACAAATTACATGTTGGTATTGAAAGACAATTACGCGAAACAATTACCGTTAATAACATACCGTATATCCTGAACTATAGAACGTTTTGTTTTGGAGAAATTGGAAAGAGGATCACAAAATTCCATGGCAAGATCGTAATTTTTCCCACTTACCTTTTGAGATATTGATTAAATTTTACCCCCAAGTGGTTGACCATTCCTATAAGACGACCCCCCTTCCCAGGAAAGCTTAAATTCCTCCTAAAAAGTCATCTTACAGGCGAAGATATACGGTAAGTCAGGTGAGTGATACAGGCTCTTAAGAGCCTCTAGTTCATTAAAATGCTTATTGTCCAGTGGCATAGCTTCTTTTATGCAAAAAATAAAAAAATTGTTAAACTTAGCTAACTCGAATTATTCAGCCTACCTGTCTGTTTGGTGTTCCCATTAGAAATTTTTTCAATTTAAAGAATAATAACAGTTGATAATTATTAGAACATGATATTTTTTGTTGAAATATCAGCATATGTAGCTATCTCAAATTGTTCTTTTTGCACTACCAGAGTACTTCTCTAGGGGCCTTTAGTGGCCCCCAAACCCCTCACTGAGTAGGGTTTGAGTAATCTTTACTACCCAAGGGTTACAATCCTATCCCTCCTCTTGTCACAGGGATAGGTTTGCTTGCACATCTGTTTATCTTTAGCTACGCCCTTATTGTCCCTAGCTCATACCAAGAACTTGTTTATTGTTAATGGCATTGCCCTATGTTTTATTTTGCAGACAGCACTCATATGAAGGTTGATCCCAAGGAAGAGCCTTATATACATGTATATACTGAGCCTAAGGCTGAAATTGATACCACAAATATGGAAGAATCCATGGAGACAGAAGACGAGTCGAGTAAAGATGAAGTTGTAAACTGTATCTGTATGTTAAATGAAGAAAACGGTTTGATGATTCAGGTTGGTCTTCGTCGTGTGAGAGCTTTTATAAATGTATCTTTACATATATTATTTAATGTTAAACACAGTGTAATCGGAGAGTCCAATTAAAAAGTGTAGTACCTCCAATAATGTTACCCTCTTTGGCTGAGTGGATTTGAAGCTGTTTGGTGTTTTTCAACATGTTTGACCAAAATTTTAAAAATTGTAACACTGATGTCAGAATACTCTTGCACTGAAAAATTATTAATTATTTTCATAACATATCAAATAAAACGATTAACTGAGCCTTTCAAAAGTTTTCTCCCTTTGCCTAAGATGGCACAGGGTACAATCTTTGATGACTGTTAATGTGTACATTCAACTTTGGATCCATCAGTTACTTGTAAACAGGTTTAAAGTGTGATTATCTGAAAATTTGAAAAGAAATGACAATGCAAGCTAATTTTTAGTGTAAATTATAGATCTTGTCTTATTTAAGGAAGTGGATTGTTAAGTACAAAAGTCAAGTAGGTTTTGTTTGTGTCCAGTGGGGAGTCAAACAGTGTCCACTCTGATTTGATCTCACATTTTGTAAAACTTTTAAACATTAATGTTTTTTAATGTTGATCTGATTTTTGTTATGGATTATACTTACAGGAAAGTTTATAATAAAACAGGACAATTATCGTTATTTCACAGTATTCCCCTTTGATCTTTACGTTTGGTATTATCCCATCTCCCTCTACTGGCATGAGATGGACTCAGTCTCTCCTCACTGTGAAGACGTTAAGTAAATAACGTGACGTCACAAAATTACAAAATAGCAGTAAACAGATTATTTACAGTTTTTTTTAAACTAAATGCATTTTCTTGTCATCTTATCTCAGGGCTTTCACCCTTCAATGAGATAAAGACGAGAAAATGCATCTCCTTTAAAAAAACATCTATAAGTAGAAGGCAAGGTAGACTAACGAGAAGCCCTAATTGTGGCCCCTTTAATCCCTGTTTCACTTTCAACTTGCCTCTGATCAAAGGTTCCCTCTGACTCAGATCAAAGGTTCCCCCTGGGCACCATCCAACAAGTTTCCATTATTTTTTAAACAATTCTCTTCTTTTTCAGTGTGAGGTATGTCTTTGCTGGCAGCATGCTGCTTGTTTTGAATTGACAGAAGAAACATTACCTAGGAAATACATCTGTTTTGTTTGTATAGATCCACCTGGTAGGTATCAGTTTTATTGTAAAATTATTGCCATGGTAACTAAATTAACTGGTTTCCTGAACATTGTCATCTGCTCCTGAATAAAACTGTTTCAAATATATTCTGTTTTCCAAAATGATATCACAGTTTTATTAGGGCCCTGCCACTTAGTGATCAGTCTATTTGTCTGTCCGTTCATCCGAAACTAATAGTGTCAGTGCTATATCTCTTGAGGTCGGCTTTTGATATTTGGTATGTGGGTAGAAAATATCAAGGCAATTTCTTGCATACCATGGTTGATGACCCATGACCTTGAACTTTGACATCAAGGCGGTGGGGCCAACAGAGATGAATGCAATCTCACTGATATCTAGTGTATGGCTTAAAATCATTGTAAAATGTCCTTACATATTTGTTATTTTTATACCCCCGCTCGACAGAGTCTGGGGTATATAGTGGTCCTCATGTCCATCCGTTCGTCCGGTCCACATTTGGTTTCCGGATGATAATTCAAAAAGTTTACATCCGACTTGAATGAAACTTTCGGATATTGTTATAAATCAGTTTGGTAAGAAGCCAATAGGGAAAATCTGTCAAATTTCAAGGTGGCAGTCCACGAAAAACTTTTGGAATTTTAACAAAAATGTTGATTCTGGACAATAATCAAAAAGTTTGCATCTGATTTGAATGAAACTTTGGGATATTGTTATATATCAAGTTGGTAGGAAGCCTATTGATTTTGGTGGAAATCCATCTAGGTTGCAGTCTGCTAACAACTAGAAATTTTTTGAAAAAAGTAGTTTCAGGACAATAACTCAAAAAGTTTGCATCTGATTTGAATGAAACTGTGGGATATTATTATATATTATGTTGGTAAGAAGCCTATCGATTTTGGGGGAAATCTGTCAAATTTCAATGTCACTGTCCACGAAAAAGCGGATCAGTGAACGCTACATCGACTTGGTCTAGTTGTGTTTTTGCTGCATGTCCGATTATAGATATTGTGGTTGTATTCTTTCATCATTTTTCATTGCTGTCTGCTTTATTGTCTTATTTATTCTCAACTTCTAAGTAATACAAGGACACATAAAATAAGTTCGTTAAGGAATTTTTTTCAAACTTACCTTGTGGCTTGGTGGCCTTGTAAAGGTAGTCTACTATTGGTCACTTGGTCTGTGAACACTAATGTTGTGGTTCAAGTCTCATTGCAGACAGGATGTACTTTACTCCAATGTTAATTGCCAAGGATTGCCAGTTTTCCTACCAAAAGTCATGGGGTTTTCTACAGGTACTCTGGCTACCTCATTCAATAAAAACCCGTTGCCTATTATATAGATGCTAAACATAATTCAAACAAACAAAAAACTCCTACCTTCCATATTTTTGGTCACTAGAATTTACAGTTACAAGAAGAAAAAAAGGTTTCTGCACTTAATGATTGAGCAGAGAAAATTCCTATTTTATTATACATTGATAGTACCTAAAAGCTTATAAAAATCTACAATAACAATTCCTTAAAAAAAAATTAATTCAGTAAAATTTTTTGAAATTTTGTCCTAATGTCAAGCAATATACATTTATGTAAAAAATTGTAAAACAGGTGTATCAGATTTAATTTTTATATGACAAAATTTCTTATTCTCAGTGTAAAATGACATTAGGACTTCAAATAATATATAAAGCATGAAAATAGCACCACACCCTGTTTATTTACTTTCCATGCTGACAAAAATGTTTTCTCATGTAAAGAGGTCAAGTGGTGTGTTGTTGGTTTTTTTCAGCTGTACGAGATAGTTGTAGATATATTTATGATCAGGACTGGTTAAAAACTGGAGAGTTGGCCCAGTTCAGCTTTTTAGCCAATCAGCTTCGAGACGAAAATCACTGCAGAACTGTTCAAGCCACACACAGTCTGGTAGCAGACGTCTTAAACATTAACAATGTACTACATAGTTTGAAACAAAAAATGCATGCCTTGAAGTAAGTTTTTTTGTTTGTTGTTTTAATCCACTTTCAGCAATTTTCAGCTTTATAATGGTGTATAGTTTTTATCTAGAAATGGAAACTTAAGTACACAGAAAGAATCCCTGACCTTTCATAATCCTTGTCAACTTAGGTCTCGAAAGGTTTCATATTAACAGTTCGAGTGATGATGCAATGATTTTATATAGTGTATGAACCTACCTAGACTACTCAGTCCCCAAGTACATCTTGTTTTAAAGAATTGGAATGAATAAATTTTAAGGCTATTTTCAGAAATTTTTCAGCAATTTTTCAGCTATCATTTCAGTTACATTTTGGTTTTTTTGGCTAGCAAAACATCACAAAATTTCCTTTTTTTCAAATCCTGCAAAACATGAATAGCCAAAAACCTAAGGATAACATTGACCATAATAAGGTTTAAAGAATTTTTTTGTTTTAAACTCTTTGTAAATCTTTGTTCTCCAATACATGCAATTGCTGTAATTTGTGCTATCATACCATCTTCAGCAAGGATAGTCTAATCTGTCGAGCACAAACACCTGTTAAAAACCTTAATTTATATTTCCACTTTATTAAATCATATCTTGTATTTTTTCCTTATGGTCTTTATCTTTTCAGAGACAAAAATCACCCAGAATATAAATTGTGGAAAAAGAATTGGGGCGAGGATCAACAGCAAGTTGCTGATGAAGGTGTAAACAAGAATGCCATGGAAACAGAAAAAGAAAAACTTGAAAACCTTGACATGTTGGAAAGTGCTGCCAAAATGAATTCTGTGCTGATAAAGTCAAATCAAAAAGATAATTCCACAACAGTTTTGCCCAACGAGTCCAAGTTACATGAAGAAAAAAAGAACAATGAGAAAGACGATGAAAATTTAATTCACGATTCAATTGATCATGGAGCACAGAGTGAGGAAGAGACTGGCAAAGACAGTTCCGGAGAAAGTTCCGTCAATGCTGATAGCGAGTCGACCTTGTCAGCCCCAGAGGCCATTGCTCATCAGAACATGCAGGACCATGAAGCAGCAATGGCAGAAGAGTGCCTGCAAGGGGACATAATTGATGAGAAAATAGAAATTAAAGAGGTAATAGCTGTTGTTTATCTTCTAGACCAGAGATATCTTTTGAAAAAATGGTTTAAAATTAAATTTCATTCAAATTCTGTTATACTTTGTTCTGATATTTGTCACTCTGTGGTTGTTGTCATGGTGAACTTATCTTTTTGCATTTAAGGTTTTTTTTCTGTGAAACCAATAGACCAGTTGAAACTAAACTTGGTTACAATGTTCCATGGATGGTACTGTCCATAGTTTATCTTTTTTTATTCCTGTAGGAATTTTATAGTGACCACCAATGCAGAATTTTAGTGACCACCACTGCAGAATTTTAGAGTGACCAACACTGCAGAATTTTAGAGTGACCAACACTGCAGAATTTTAGGGTGACCAACACTGCAAGAATTAGTTTAACATAGGACCCTATTGGAAAATGTTTTATGGGGTTTTTTTCTTATCATAAATTCAAGATGGCTGCCATCACAGGAGATGTTTTATAGTGTATTTTATATATTATTAGTATCCAGTTTTATTCAGCAGTAAAATCCAAAATTAAAACTTTTGTAGCTACAGGAAGAAGAAGACATAGAACAAGAGGACCCCTATGTCAACTGTGAGAGGAACTTGTTACAACATATCATAAGAATGCAGACCATGCTTGATGAAAGATTGGATTTAATTGAAGATCAGGTCACAGGTAAACAGCTGAAATTTACAAAGTAAACAGGATGAGGGCTATCCCATTAAATTGTAGGATGGATATTTATGGCCCAGCTATTTAGTGGCTAACCCCTATAGGGATCAGTTTGTCAGTCATAAACTAATCAGGTCTCTGCAATACCTTTTTAGCTCACCTGACCCAAAGGGTCATGTGAGCTATTGTTATCACTTTGCGTCCGTCGGCGTCGTCGTCGTCGTCGTCGGCGGCGGCGTCTGTAAACTTTTTACATTTTAATCTTCTTCTCTGAAACCACTTGGCCAATTGAAACCAAACTTGGCCATAATGTTCATTGGATGGACCTTTACAAAGTTTGTGTTTTTTATTTTGATTGGTAAACCAATATGGCAGCCACCTCAAGACTTAGTTTAACATAGGACCCTATGGGAAAAAAGTTAAAAAGGGCTTCTTCTCTGAAACCGTTTAACCAATCAAAACAAAACTTACTAGCAATATTGTTTAGATGGTCCTCTATAAAGTTTGTGTTTTAGATGGGAATTGGAAATTCAAAATGGCCACCACTGCAGGACTTAGTTTAACATAGAACCCTATGGGAAAAAGTTTTAAAAGGCTTCTTCTCTGAAACCGGTTAATCAATGGAAATAAAAACTTACTAGCAATATTGTTTGGATGGTCCTCTATAAAGTTTGTGTTTTTTATGGCAATTGGAAATTCAAAATGGCCGCCACTGCAGGACTTAGTTTAACATAGAACCCTATGGGAAAAAGTTTTAAAAGGCTTCTTCTCTGAAACCGGTTAATCAATGTAAACAAAAACTTACTAGCAATATTGTTTGGATGGTCCTCTATAAAGTTTGTGTTTTTTATGGCAATTGGAAATTCAAAATGGCTGCCACCGCAGGACTTAATTTAACATAGGACCCTATGGGAAAAAGTTTGAAAGGCTTCTTTTCTGAAACCGGCCAACTAATGGAAACAAAACTTACTAGCAATATTGTTTGGATGGCCCTCTATAAAGTTGATGTTTTTTTATCCCAATCTGATATTCAAAATGGCCGCCACCGCAGGACTTAGTTTAACATTGGACCCTTTGGGAAAAAGGTTAAAAAGGGCTTTTTCTCTAAAACCGGTTAACCAATCAAAACAAAACTTACTAGCAATATTGTTTGGATGGTCCTTTATAAAGTTTATGATTTTTATGCCAACTGGAATTCAAAATGGCCTCTACCGCAGGACTTAGTTTAACATAGGACCCTATGGGAAAAAGTTTTTAAAGGCTTCTTCTCTGAAACCGGTTAATCAATGGAAACAAAAACTTACTAGCAATATTGTTTGGATGGTCCTCTATAAAGTTTATGTTTTTTATGGCAATTGGAAATTCAAAATGGCCGCTACCGCAGGACTTAGTTTAACATACGACCCTATGGGAAAAAGTTTTTAAAGGCTTCTTCTCTGAAACCGGTTAATCAATGGAAACAAAAACTTACTAGCAATATTGTTTGGATGGTCCTTTATAAAGTTAATGTTTTTATGGCAATTGGAAATTCAAAATGGCCACCTCCCCCGCAGGACTTAGTTTAACATGGGCAAATAAAAAAAATCTTCTCTATACAACTGGTTAACCAATGAAACAAAGCTTTCTAGTAATATTGTTTGGATGGTCCTATTTAAAGTTTATTGAAAATTACAGGACTTACTTTAACATCAGGGAAATGCCATCTACAGAGCTGTTTACTTGTACGGATTGTCCGTATTTTCCACGGATTTTGGGCCGAAAATACGCTATACGGATTCGTGTTTAAATCTACGGATTTTATATTAATCCGGAAAAATAGTAGTTGCACCCGAAATTGTTGCATCGGTGTTAAAATGAAGCTTGTATATGATATTGTCGTTGTTAAAAGCGCACCGGCGACGTAGACAATATTATACAAAACAGCATTGCGGACCATGCTTCAAAAGGAAACTAACATTAGGACACAGAGGCAACATCTAATCGAGTTATAACCAATGCTTTGGTAGCTATTTTAAATGCATGCATGTGTAGTACTGATAAAGTTCTCAAAATACGGATAAGTCACTGGTGGAATACTGATGTCAGTCAGATGGGGTAAACAGCTCTGCATCTTCATTGCCTATAAAATCAGGTGAGCGATACAGGCTCTTAAGAGCCTCTGGTTTCTCTTTCGAGGTAGGCTTTTGATATTTGGTATGTAGGTAGATAATATCAAGGCAAAGTGTCGCTTACCATGGTTAATGACCCTTGAACTTTGAACTCAAGGTCACATTATTGCTTTCTTAAGGACAAATTTTTGTCTAGGCTGTAATTTTTTCTCATTTATAGTAGGCAGTGTGTTTTGTACCATAGTTGGGGTCCATTGACCTTGAACTTTTACCTCAAGGTCACATTACCTTCTGAATGATAAATTCTTGTCTGTACTTAAACTTTTTTCTCTCTTTTGAGGTAAGCTTTTGATAGTAGCATGTTTGGTGACAATTGACCTTGAATTTTGACCTCAAGGTCACATTAGTTTGCTTACGTTCATAGCGATGTGTTACATGCCAAGGTTGGTGACCTTTGACCTTGAACTTTGACTTCTTGTTTGGCTTATTGTTTGTTGAAAGACAAACTCGATTATAGGCATATGTTCTTGAAATGTTCTTTTGACAGCAGAGCCCACAGAGATGAATACCCTCTCACTGATATTTATTTAAAAATTACAGATTTTTGTGTATGTACCCTTCTTGGCCTATAATACATTTAAATCCCATCATAGCCAAGGAGCATTTTAATAGAATAGCTCAGACATAATTAGGGCCCCGCCACTTTGTGTCAGACGCCCTATAATGATCAGTCCATCCGTCCGTCTGAAACTAATTGTGTTCGGGCTGTAACTTTTTAGCTCACCTGACCCAAAGGGTCATGTGAGCTATTGTTATCACTTTGCGTCCGTCGGCGGCATCGGCGGCGGCGTCTGTAAACTTTTTACATTTTAATCTTCTTCTCTGAAACCACTTGGCCATAATGTTCATTGGATGGACCTTTACAAAGTTTGTGTTTTTTATTTTGATTGGTAAACCAATATGGCCGCCACCTCAAGACTTAGTTTAACAAAGGACCCTATGGGAAAAAAGTTAAAAAAGGCTTCTTCTCTGAAACCGTTTAACCAATCAAAACAAAACTTACTAGCAATATTGTTTGGATGGTCCTCTATAAAGTTTGTGTTTTTGATGGGAATTGGAAATTCAAAATGGCCGCCACCGCAGGACTTAGTTTAACATAGAACCCTATGGGAAAAAGTTTTAAAAGGCTTCTTCTCTGAAACCGGTTAATCAATGGAAACAAAAACTTACTAGCAATATTGTTTGGATGGTCCTCTATAAAGTTTGTGTTTTTTATGGCAATTGGAAATTCAAAATGGCTGCCACCGCAGGACTTAATTTAACATTGGACCCAATGGGAAAAAGTTTGAAAGGCTTCTTTTCTGAAACCGGTCAACCAATGGAAACAAAACTTACTAGCAATATTGTTTGGATGGTCCTCTATAAAGTTAATGTTTTTTATCCCAATCGGAAATTAAAAATGGCCGCCACCGCAGGACTTGGTTTCACATTCGACCCTATGAGAAAAAAGTTTAAAAGAGCTTCTTCTCTGAAACCGTTTAACCAATCAAAACAAAACTTACTAGCAATATTGTTTGGATGGTCCTCTATAAAGTTTATGTTTTTTATGGCAATTGGAAATTCAAAATGGCCGCCACCTCCGCAGGACTTAGTTTATCATAGGACCCTATGGGCAAATAAAAAAAATCTTCTCTATACAACCGGTTAACCAATGAAACAAAGCTTTCTAGTAATATTGTTTGGATGGTCCTATTTAAAGTTTATTGAAAATTACAGGACTTACTTTAACATCAGGGAAATGCCATCTTCATTGCCTATAAAATCAGGTGAAAGATACAGGCTCTTAAGAGCCTCTGGTTTATCTTTTGAGGTAGGCTTTTGATATTTGGAATATGGGTAGATAATATCAAGGCAATGTGTCGCGTACCAGGGTTGATGACCTTGACCTCAAGGTCAGCGGGGCCCACAGAGATGGATACCATCTCACTGATATCTAGTTTTTACTGTTGAAATTTGAACTGATTGTCACTAATCTGTTTTAAAATTCTGTGTGGTATTTCGCAAATTGAAACAGTCAAATTTTTACTTTTTATATAGGTGGATAGGTGGCGGATGGGCAGTCAGTGTCCACAGTGATGTCCTCTCTCTAACTGAAACAGTAGTTACAATTTTCAAGAAACTTGGGGAAATGTTTATGGGCTTAATATCTCAAACAAGATTGATAACCACCCAAACTACTTCAGCCACTTCAGAGTTATGGCCCATTTTTTATGAAAGAAAATTGCAAAGTTGCCTTGTTCTCTCTCATGTCAAACAGTTGTCAGATCTTCATGAAACTTGGGGAAAATAACCAGCCAAATCATCAGCCAATGCGGTCCTTCATGCATAAAAAATTTGCAAATTCACCCTGTCCACTCTATTTCTAACAGTTGTTCTCCAGTCTTCATGTAACTTAAAAAAATGTTTATGGGCATAATATCATACCCTAGTTTTAACCAGCCAAATTGCTAAATTGCCCTACACTTCAGAGTTATGGTTCTTAGTTTTTACAAAAAATGCCAAATTGGTCTCTGCTCTTAGTGAAATAGTTGTTTATTAATCTTCACGAATGTTTGGAATGGATGATGTCTTAACATATTAAATTGGCAGGTTGTCAAGTTCATTATTGTAATTAGGGTTCCTATGATTTAAATGCCCTGTAAATTAATATTAATGTGGCTGGTTATCAAACCCATTATAGCAGTACATGGTTCCTGTGATGTAATTGGCACCTCTGCAAATACCCCATAATTCTTTGGTACATGTATTAAATTGGTTGATTATCAAATTCATTTGGGTTATAAGGAATCCTGCAGCTTAATGCATGTACACACCTCTCTGTCAAACTTTTTATTCATTTACCAAAATTTTCGATGGGCAAATTTTTTGTTAAAGTTTGGTTCACATAGAAACTAGTGAGATTTTAGAAATAATTTTAATGAAGAGAAAATTATTTTAGAGATTATTTCTCAAATGACCTAAAAAGAATATTTGTACAAGACCCTGTCATGACAGGGTTTTCGTGTCATCCCTAAAGTGAAACTTCTTGTTGCATGGCTCTGCCAATTTTGTTAAGGCTTATGCTTATGCAACAAGTTAAAGTAATCATTGAAGTACTTTGCTTAATCTTTTTACAATATTTTCACAAGAAATCATCAATACGCTATTTATATCAAACATATCATAAACAAAAACACTTTTGTCCCCAGAAGGATATGTCATGTGGTCATTAGCTAAAACTTACATGCAAGCCTAGGCAGAGTGGTTGTGAGGTATTTTTACTTGACCAATCAGTACCAGATTATTGATTTTTTTTACACTAAATTTTCTATTTTTAGCACTGGAAGGAGCAGACGTAGAAGAGAACCAGACAGACATATTATCAGACATACCTTCAATTAAAAAATCCTTACACATGTTACAGAACGATCTGATTAAAGTTGGGCGTATGGCAGCTTATCATCGGTGATATTAAAAGTGGATGCCCAACTGCTTTTCGTTGATGACTTGTGTTTAAATGTGAACAACACAGTTTAGTAGACAGTGTGTTTTAATGTCATGTTCAGTGAAATGAGAAACACAAAAAAGATTGTGCCTATGGTACATGATATTTGAAAAAGGATTGGATTATTACATTATGTGGGATAAACTTTATGTTATACCCAATTTTACTGGGTTATTTGATGGAAATACATGTCCAATACAGTGCAATGCCTACTAGGATATGATGAACATAATAATAAGCATACAAAGAGGAGCAGTGAGACAATAAATCATTGACTACTGAAATGTTATTTCCAAAATGCAGTCAAACTGCAGAAGCTGACCACCTCTGGAACAAACAAGGATGATTTAAAGAAGTGGGAGGATATTGAGGTGGGCCAGTTTTTTTGGGACATGTATAGACTGAAATTGTATTTCCAAATGCAGTTAAACTGCTGAAATTGGCTAACACTGGAACAAAAAATGCAATTTAAAGAAGTGCCAGGATCTGAGGATACTGATGTGGAACAGGTATAGACTGATGTGTAGACAATGGTGAACAATGAATAATTTGTTGTATTTTTTTGTTGACCATTAAAAAAAAAACTTGTAACCATGAAAATAAGTGCTTATAATGACATTGTTATATGGACTTTTCTGTTTTTTTCAATCTTGTTACAATATACTGTTGTCAATTTTTTGTAAGCAATAATTATTACTTTGTACATGTGAAGATCTGTTAAAAGTGTTCTTAACCAATTAAACATGTTAAAAGACATATTACTGCATTTGAGGTGTTCAAAGCAATTAAAATACATATTACTGTTTTTGAGGTGTTCTAATCAATTAAAATACATATTACTGTTTTTGAGGTGTTCCAATCAATTAAAATACAGATTACTCTATTGTGGGTGCTCAAAATCAATTAAAAGACTGATTATGGTTTTGTAAGGTGTTATTGATAATTGGTTTATTTTATAATTCTGCTTGTCATGTGTATTACTACTTCTTAAATATTAAATCAAAACTCAAACATTTCCCAGTTGACCTTTGTGGTACAACTTTATATAATAATGCCTTCTAAAAGCATAAGTACACTTTTCTTTTATCACATGTCATTTCCAGCCATTTTTCTTATGCCCTTTCCCACTTGGCTACAGATTTCAGTTTTCATTATTAATTACCCAAAACTTGATTTGTCTTCTGCACTTCGAGGTGGCCATGTGCAATGTTTTGCTTAGGGTCATCACACGACACTAGGATTTTTCTATTGGAATTTGAGGGTCTAATGGGGAAGTATTTGTATTTAAAAAAATCACAAGAGAAGTTTATTACATTCCAACTTGCCAAGAAGACCCAATGGGAAAATGTTTAATAGGCTTCTTTTCTGAAATGGGGTTACCAATCAAAACAGAACTTATCACTGGATCATTGAATGGTCCTCTATAAAGTTTGTTTTTTTCAATCTAATTAAAATTTGCTTCCACCTTTTTGTTATGGTCTCTGCTTACAACGTAGTGGTCATATCAAAAAGGGAGAAGCAAGTGAAAGATTTAATTTTAATCAGATTGTGTTTTTTTAATCCCAATTGGAAATTTAAAATGGTCGCTACATGTAGTTATAAATACAAAAATGTTGTCAAAATACCAAGGTTAATAGAATTTACTATACCAGACACGAATTTCATCTAATTAAAACTTGTCAGTGGTGCTCAAACCCCAAAAATATTTAAAATTAAAATGATTAATTTTTACATCCATATGTATACATGTCAGCAAATTTTGTCTGTATTTTTGACCCGTTACATTTTGTTAACAATATTTTATCAATTCGTGATGATATGGTACAATGAAATTCTCGTAATTTTTTTAAACATACATGTACAGTAAAAATATCGTACCCAACTTCACTGTCAAACAAATCCTTAAGAATTAGGTACAAGGATTACAAATCTGTGGAACACTGAAAGGGTTCTCTTAAATCCAACTAATCACACTGTCCCTCCCGATTGAACACCTCCTTAGGGTTTTCGCCTAGACTAAAATAGAGTATATTGATACTTGTTGAAAGAAACATCCCAAAAAACCCTGCCATACACCTCCCCCTTTACTACAGAAAAAAACTCAGATTCAACCATAATTTCACATCTAAATTTTTTAGTAACCAAACATGGTAGGACGAGAATATTTGGTACATAAAATACTGAGTCTGGTAGGCATCACCCGACCTTGACCTTATGTTCCAGTGACTAGGTTAGTTTTCAAGATGGGTCATTTTCTCAGTAACCATGCATGGTAGGATGACAATTTTTGGTATATAGGTTGCACATAAGTAATTAACTGGCCTGTTAGGTGTCGCCTGACCTGGACCTTTATATCAATTATAGACAATGGAGATATATTTCAGCTATATCCATGATTGGAGGAGGAAAGCAGTTATCGAGAACCTCTGCCTTCAGCAGTAAAACAGGAACTAACTGCTTATAACACCTTTGATGTAAATGACTCCCTTCTGGAGTGTTCCCCAACTGGAAATCTTTAGTACATAAAGGTTACATTGGGAGAACTTAACAAGGCAGGGAACACTTGTAGATGACACACTTCTGATCTGCCAATGAAACATGACACTGAAAGTTTGTGTAAACAGTTTAACTATAAATAGTCACACAATTACATGAAATGGTATATATAATCTTGCATTAAACAAACATTCTTACAATCATCCAAACACTACAAGAAGACATAAGCGCAACAAAGAAATTCACAAAGACATTCTAAATAACCATGAAAAATAGAGCAAAAATGGTCTTCTCGCACATCATATAAGAATGAATTGTCCTATATGTTAAAAGAAACATTGGTGTCCTCACTTCTGTTATAAGCAGTTTATTGTTCTGGAGCTACTAAAATTACTGAATTAAAAATATAAACAATGACATGATATGGTCTCAGTTCTGTGGATTTCAATAAACCATGGTTTTTATCAAAACTGATAAAGCCGATTTAATGATGATAAGTATATAATTTGTACTAATTGACTTTAGTTTCTTCCCACACCTCACCTCCGCCCAAAAAAAAGAGAAGAAAACCAACCTTTAAAAAAAAAAATCAATGAAAAATTTCTGCAATAGTTGACAACAAAAGGAATAATTTTTTTAATGTATTAATGTATAATGTTCAGTTGCAAAACATTAATATAATACTAACAAGTTGTTATATATAACCAAGTATTAAAGATTTCTTCACAAGAAATGAACATTTTAAATGTTAAAAATTGTTTTTCTGTTCTTTACAATATAACCATGACAGGAATGCAATACTAAAGAGTTGAGATTAAACGAGTATCAAAATTCATCATGAGGTACTTTTGGTCCGGCACTAGGAACTGGTGGTTCTGATGGTTTTATAAAGATTCCCTCGGCAGCCTGCCAGTAATTTAATTCATTCGGAGAAGCATATCCACAAACTTCCTTTTGTCCGTGAATTGGCCGACCATAGGTATCTCCAGTAACGTGCAAGTAACTACAAAAAATTAAGAAACAAATTTAAACCAAAAACTTATAACATCTTTAAATATTTTAAAAGCAAGACTTTTGGCCTACAAAGTCAAATAATAACCATCTATAGAGGAATCAGATTATTTCCATCTTCATTATTGTAATAAATTTGCTGTTTTCAGTACTTCAAATGTATGCTGGTTAAGATACACTGTTCTCAATAAGTACTTTGGCTGCCTCCCCAATAAAACTGGATGCCATGATAAAGGTGAAAAATTGCTGATAGTAACAAACAGCCCCAATCTTACAAATAATTTTATCAGTTATGAATAATAAACTCGGAAACCCATTTTTCTATTTTTGTCTGTGCATTATAACAAAGGGTACAGAAATCACAACAATTTCCTGTACTCTTCTTTAGTGCTGCATACACGTTGATTTTTATTTAGAAACATCTTTGCAAGTACAACTAATATTTTTTCCCAAATTGTGACAATTTACAAAATTCTTAAAAAAAACCCAAATAATGTAATAAACAAACTCTGGGCTTTTAAAGGAAAGCATTTTATTAACCCCCCCCCCCCACTCCATAAAAAATTAGCATGTATTTTTTCCCCAAAAGCTCATCTATAAACATAATATTTAATTAAATAATATTAATTAAAGTAGTTTTTATGCATTAATCAAATAATTCACTGAATTTTCACTTAACACACTGAGTAATTTTTTCAGCTTTATTCAGGAAAAAAACAAGTTGACAAATATTAAATTAATTGTGACGACCAACTGACACAATGTTGACAGTCTGCAACCTGGTCAGCTATGTGGCTCGAGCACTAGGAATCCTCCAGTATTTTGATAACCTGATATAATCTAGTTGGGAAAATATTAATACAAAAATAGCTGACAGATGCTCCTGAAAAAGCTGAACAAATCTTTATAGATATCAAATGTCTATATAAACCTAAATAGCCAAAGGATAAAATAGACCAGAGACCTCTATCCTCCAACAACCAAACAAACTTGTAATCCCTCATCAAGATAAGATATGATTGAAATGAACTGAAAAATCTGTTTCTTAGCAAAACTAAAAAAAAAAATACAACAAAACCGTACTATCCAGTTAGGTAAGTTTGTAACAATGATGGACAACAATACAAATTCTGTATTTTCTGACTAGCCAACTTAACCATGTATTCTATTATAAGTATATTGAAAAAAATGCTGATAAGTTGAGAAAATACAGAATTACAAAATTATTGGGACATTTCAAAGCCTAATGTTTTACAACTCTGTACCTTATTTAGGGTTATTGTATATAAAAATCTATATCGGAGGGGAGAAATATAGTTATAAATACCAAAATACTTTAGTGCATGTTTTTGGTGTGTCTCATTGGTTAATGATCACAACACATGTCCAAAATAAAAATTCCTCGTCCCCAACATAGACCTTTTAACGAATAACATCACGTACAAAGTTCTGTGAACTCACAAATGGAACCAGTTTACTTCGCTCACATGTGGGGGTAAAATCCAGAAGGTTTCCAAGTTGCTATGAATGGAATGTGAAACACCTTCCACAATCTTATATAAAACTGGTTACAAATTTTAAATGGCTGACATTAATTTTGCATCATTAGGTTTCAAGGTTTTTCAAGGATAAATTGTTGAGTGAGGGAATTGTGGCATAGAGTTGACAGATGCTTAACAGTGAGTGATGTTAAAATGTCAAAAGTAGTGCAGGTGTAGCCTTAATTTGGTTTGACAAAACAGTGTGCTCTGACTGCACCCCCATTTCCATACACTTTCTAATAATTAGTTCTGGATTTACTTGGATAGAACTAGGATCCATTAAATCGACGAGACTAGAACATGAGATTTTTAGCCCTTATTTTTTCTTGGAAGGACTACCCTGAGATAGCACCTTGGGCCCAAACTATTGCGGGGATAGGCTACAGTGAACTGTGTAGGTAGACCACTAACTACATGCAGTCCACTTAGCTACATGGGCCCCAGTAATTTCTGGCAAGCCCTTACAAGAGTCACAGTTCATCTTTTTCAACTTTTTCTGCTGGCTGCTGGTCAGATGGCTTTATGAAGATCCCTTCTGCAGCCTGCCAATAATTTAGTTCATTTGGTGAAGGATAACAAGAAACTTCTTTTTGTCCATATATCGGCCTACCAAAGGTATCCCCTGTGATGTGTAAATAACTGAAAGACAAACAATTTCAAATAATACTGGATTATTAAGTACCAGTGCATAGTGCTGTCCCAGAAAATATCACCTCCAATGGCCATTTGTTTGGTGCAAGAGAGCAGTCACCTGCAATGGCTTCCTGTTTAGTGCTTACGAACAATCACCTTCAATGTCTACCTATTTAGTGGTAACGGTCACCTTCAATGTCTACCTATTTAGTGCTTATGACCAATAACCTTCAATTGCTACCTGGCTACCTATTTAGTGCTAACAGTCACCTTCAATGGCTACCTATTTTATGCTAACAGTCACGAGCAATGCCTACCTATTTAGTGCTAACAGTCACCGTCATTGTCTATTTAGTGCTAACAGTCACCTTCAATTGCTACCTATTTAGTGCTAACGAACAATCACCTTCAATGTCTACCTATTTAGTGCTTACAGTCACCTTTAATGGCTATTTATTTAGTGCTTACAGTCATATTCAATGTCTACCTATTTAGTGCTAACTGTCACCTTCAATGTCTACCTATTTAGTGCTTACAGTCATCTTCAATGTCTACCTATTTAGTGCTTACAGTCATCTTTAATGGCTATTTATTTAGTGCTAACAGTCACCTTTAATGGCTATTTATTTAGTGCTTACAGTCATCTTTAATGGCTATTTATTTAGTGCTAACAGTCATATTCAATGTCGACCTATTTAGTGCTAACTGTCACCTTCAATGTCTACCTATTTAGTGCTTACAGTCATCATCAATGTCTACCTATTTAGTGCTAACAGTCATCTTTAATTGCTACTTATTTATTTATGAATCAAACAGTCATGTTCAATAGCTACATACATGTAACAGTCACCTCTGATGTTTCAGTGCTAATGAACAATCACCTTCAATGTCTACCTATTTAGTGCTAACGAACAATCACCTTCAATGTCTACCTATTTAGTGCTTACAGTCACCTTTAATGGCTATTTATTTAGTGCTTACAGTCATATTCAATGTCTACCTATTTAGTGCTAACTGTCACCTTCAATGTCTACCTATTTAGTGCTTACAGTCATCTTCAATGTCTACCTATTTAGTGCTTACAGTCATCTTTAATGGCTATTTATTTAGTGCCAGTCATCTTTAATGGCTATTTATTTAGTGCTAACAGTCATATTCAATGTCTACCTATTTAGTGCTAACTGTCACCTTCAATGTCTACCTATTTAGTGCTTACAGTCATCATCAATGTCTACCTATTTAGTGCTAACAGTCATCTTTAATTGCTACTTATTTATTTATGAATCAAACAGTCATGTTCAATAGCTACATACATGTAACAGTCACCTCTGATGTTTCAGTGCTAATGAACAATCACCTTCAATGGATACCCATATATGTGTAGTTCCAAAAAACAGTCACCTTCGATGGTTACATAGTTAGGGCTGGTAAACAATTGCCTACAGACTGTTTACAAAAACTGTGTTTAAAATATAGTTATGTAAGTACCAGTATACAGGAGGGATCTATAAATGTTCATGACACTTAGTCCTAATACACAATGTAAGTACCAGTATACAGGAGGGATCTATAAATGTTCATGACACTTAGTCCTAATACACAATGTAAGTACCAGTATACAGGAGGGATCTATAAATGTTCATGACACTTAGTCCTAATACACAATGTAAGTACCAGTATACGGGAGGGATCTATAAATGCGTTTTGTGTGAACATTTTCTGATCATTGTACATGTAGTAATAGACTATAATTGTTTAAAAGAAACAAAAACTACAATTTGTAGTTTATTACTAAAAACATCTGAAAATTTTTACATGTGCTTCAGATGAATCCAAATTCTACAATGAATGGTTGTACATTTTGCTTAAATATGTTGTACTTCAAGAAATAAGTTTTATCAGATGAGGACATAAACACCCTTGTTTTTGCACCAAAAAATTTATAATCAAATAACGATTTCTGAAAATTTATTGATATTCATAACCATATCATAAGATTTGTCTTCATTCCACAATCACAACAAGTAATGTTCCAAGTCAAGATGGTGTCTATAAAATGTACAAATATAAACTTGTGTATTTTTCCATTTGACTATGTACTATAACTCACTTTTCTGTGACAACATTTTTGATTCTAACTTTCTGTTGTCTGTCCCAGTAGGATCCTGAGCACACTACTGTCCAATGGTCTCCTACAATAAAAATGAAACAAGTAATGACACAGTTATCACCCCATTACCAAATTAGCTAAATAAGACAAAGGGAGATAATTACTTTCTGTGTCTATACCATGCCAAGCAGTGTTCTATCTAGGGAGGAGCCTAGATTAAGCAGTTAGAACGGCCAGGCATTTTCCTGCATTTATTTTGGGGCAGAAAATCATCCCCTTTAACAACAATAAAAACGAATATTTTTCCCAATTATGTAAGTAAAAATTCCCCATTCAGAAGGTTTTCTCATCTTGATTCTAGAAGATAAATTCAATCATACAAGGCCGAACAAGGAACCTGCGAGCTACAGCTTACTCAGTATACCGCATCTATTCACATCATTGTATTGACTGTTGGTAAATAAGAAGTAGATATAAGACAGACCTGAAATCGGTAAAATAAAGGATCACATGGAAAGGTCACATATAAAATTTCAAGTGGTTGTGATAAGTAGTCACTGAGAAAACTGTTATTAAAATTTTCATCCATTGACCAATTAAGTCGAAAATTGACTAAATGGTAAACAGGAAGTAGATGACAACTGCCTCTTAATTATTTGCATATTGGGGAAAGTTGAAAATTGACTAAATGGTAAACAGGAAGTAGATGACAACGGCCTCTTAATTATTTGCATATTGGGGAAACGATTGACCTTTTTTGCTCAGACTCGGGCACCAAGTTTCGTTGAGTAATGGGAGACCCCTCAAAACGAGCGAAATCATTTCACAAATATCACATTAAATTTTCAGGGTGTCATGTCAGATAAAATTTTTCGCAAATTTAGAAAAACCGAAGGGTATTCAAGGAAACTCACAAACACCCATAAAATAGTCCAGAAATGGGCTTTGCACAATCAGCTGAAAAATATCCAATGCATTTAACAAACTATATAAATTTATTTATCAATTCTGTATGAAATTGCTTTTTAAATGCAGCTCTAATATCTAAATTCCATTGAATAATAAATCCACTGTCCATGCTACAGCTCGGCGCAGCCAAATATCAAAATAAGAACTAATTTCCTCTCCCTCAGTCAAAGGTCATTTACAGAGCCGTTGTCAGATATGCGATAGACCTTAAATCAGTGCTCGCAATAAAGGACCACATGGTAAGGTCACATATAAAATTTCAAGTGGTTGTGATAAGTACTTGCTGAGAAAACTGTTACAAAAGTTATGTTGCAGACAGAAAGGCAAACAGAGAGCATGGTATAAACATTACAAAGATGTCAAATCATACAAATTCGTCAACTTTGGTTTATAATTGCTGTTCCCGGTCATGACTGTAACTATTTTAAATTAGAGCTTGCTTGTTTTATGACAATACAAATATTCCAGTAAACAAATTTTGTATTTATTTATATTTATGGTGTCTATTTCCAGTATTATGGGCTAATTTTTGGTTTAAATAGTGTTGTCTACTGAAGAATAAGTCGGAGGAATACATTTGGAATGAAGTGTAAACTGCAGTAACATTCAAAATGGCACTGCACAAAAATACTAAAGAAAGGAAAGATGGCAAATGGTATCAAAAAATAGAAAATATTTGTTTTTAAGAAATAAAATATTGACAGTAGCCGTGATAAATAGATAATCATAAGTCTTCTTGCCACCATAGACCCATCCCTTGTCGGCATTCAGCCGAAACTTCCTACCGACCCTTGTCGGCATTCAGCCAAAACTTCCTACCGACCCTTGCCATATTTAAAGATCAACAGACAGGAAACAATTCATTATAATAAACAATGTTAAAAAGCAATGTTTTTACTTCATTCAGATTTAAGACTTTTTTCTGAGCTTACATCATAATTTTGCCAATGAACTTGAAAAAAAAAAGGCAAATCACTGTGAACCCTTCTTTCGACAGGAAAACTAGCAATCTTTTTCAATTAAGTTTGGAATCAAGCACACACTTGCCTAAGTCCTGCTCAAACCCACAACCTTGACTGATGAAATCATTGAATTCAACTAACCGCCCACTTGGCCACTAATACGAACCAATTTCCTTAATTTTGCAACACCAAATAAAGCTGAAATCTGATGAAATCTTTGATAGTTTTATTTGTGGTGTGTATTTTACACTGATTTTACAGATCTGTTTCCTTTTTAGATTCAGCTTTTTTATCTTCTCATATCTAATTTTACTTCAGGTTTACTAAATGATACTTTCAAGTTTGTTGAATAAAACAAATTATCTAGTTTGATTGGCTTAAAGAAATGTATTGCAAAATGTTGAATTGTTCAGTCAGACCAGTCATGGTCAAAATGTCCTACCTTTGAAGTTAAAATAGTTTATAATAAAAGGTTAGTGATTTAAAAGCTAGAGGATATTATAACATTAAAACTCTACAATTCACTGATGTTTCAATGACCACTGCTGTCTTTATTGGAGATATATTCACAAACACAAAACAATTGTCATCACTACTTTATGTGCAGGTATATTGCCTTCCTTGTAAAGTTTGAAAATGGATGACCATGAATCCTAAAATTTGACCTTTCTATTTGCATATATACTGACCTTCATCACCTTCCCCATTTTCACCAAAGGCTGTAACTTCTAAATTATGGGATAATGGTGACTGGAAATGATGACTATGCAGATTTCTGTTGGTATTCAGATGTAGCAACCTTACTGTCTGCCCACATTTGACAGGTTGGCTGTAAATACATAATCTAATTTCAATTGTTTCTGAACAAGTATGCCACCTCTTAAAATACTGAAACTTTTCAATTAATTTTTTATATTTAAGATTAAAAATGTCAGACGGCACACAGAGCTCTGAAATAAAATTCTTTCAGCTATCAAGGTTATAAAATTAACAAGTGTGGACACAGAAAAACGTTGCGCCTGCATTTCGCATCAGTAACGAAAATAAATTTCGTCATAAGCATTACGTAAACAGCATTAAATATCAGCAGCGGCCTGTATACGAAATATTGTAACCATACCATGCATAGTTACAGGGAACAGCCGTAACCCAAAACCTTTAACGTAGTCGCTGGACCATGAAATTGAGGTCAAGGTCAGGTGACACCTACCAGACAGTCATGTACTAGTCATCAGCAACCTATATACTAAATATTGTCATCCTACCATGCGTGGTAACAGAGTAACTGCTGTAACCCAAAAACTTTAACGTAGTCACTGGACTGTGAAATTGAGGTCAAGGTCAGGTGACACCTACCAGACAGTCATGTACTAGTCATCAGCAACCTATACACCAAATATTGTCATCGTACCATGCGTAGTTACAGAGGAACTGTCGTAACCCAAAAACTTTAACGTAGTCGCTGGACCGTGAAATTGAGGTCAAGGTCAGGTGACACCTACCAGACAGTCATGTACTAGTCATCAGCAACCTATACACCAAATATTGTCATCCTACCATGCGTGGTTACAGAGGAACTGTCGTAACCC
Source organism: Limnoperna fortunei (assembly GCA_944474755.1). NCBI lineage: Eukaryota > Metazoa > Mollusca > Bivalvia > Mytilida > Modiolidae > Limnoperna > Limnoperna fortunei. The sequence continues at coordinate 31,376,667 of OX104124.1, read as the reverse complement.
AAAAACTTTAACGTAGTCGCTGGACCGTGAAATTGAGGTCAAGGTCAGGTGACACCTACCAGACAGTCATGTACTAGTCATCAGCAACCTATACACCAAATATTGTCATCCTACCATGCGTGGTTACAGAGGAACTGTCGTAACCCAAAAACTTTAATGTAGTCGCTGGACCGTGAAATTGAGGTCAAGGTCAAGTGACACCTACCAGACAGTCATGTACTAGTCATTAGCAACCTATATACCAAATATTGTCATCCTACCATGTGTGGTTATAGAGGAACTGTCGTAACCCAAAAACTTGAACGTAGTCGCTGGACCGTGAAATTGAGGTCAAGGTCAGGTGGAACCTACCAGACAGTCATGTACTAGTCATCAGCAACCTATACACCAAAGATTGTCATCCTACCATGCGTGGTTACAGAGTAACTGCCGTAACCCAAAAACTTTAACGTAGTCGCTGGACCGTGAAATTGAGGTCAATGTCAGGTGACAGGTGACTGACTGGCAAGTACTCATCATAAGCTACCTCTGGACCAAATTTGATGGACCTAGGGCTTGGGCTTACAAATATATGAAGCAAGATGTCAAGTGTTTACGCCGCCGCCGCCGGATTGCCATACATATGTCTCGCCTCCAGCGACGAAACGTAGCAGGCGAGACAAAAACTGTTCATTTGTTCAAATTCATAATGAAAGGGCAATAACTCCTATAAAGAGTCATCTTGTAATTTTGGACTAAGCAATCATTTGTAGGGCTTCTATTGCTGATCATTTGTGCAATTTACAGTTTTAATCTAGCTACTATAGTTTTCAAGTTACAGGACAAAAATGGAAAATTTCATAACAAAATTGTCATTTAAAGGAAATAACCCCTATAAGGAGTCATCTGACAATTTCAGACCAATTAAATGAATTGTAGGGCTTTTTTTGCTGATCATTTTTGCTATTTATTATTTCACTCTAGCTGTTAAGGTTTTTAAGTTACAGGACAAAAACGGAAAATTTCATAAAAAATTGCAATTTAAGGGCAATAACTCCTATAAGGAGCCATCTGACAATTTCAGACTTAAATAGTAATTTGTAGGGCTTGTATTGCTGATCATTTTTGCTATAAACAGTTTCACTCTAGCTGTTACAGTTTTTAAGTTACAGGACAAAAACGGAAAATTTCATAATTGTCGTTTAAGGGCAATACCTCATATAATGAATGAGTCATTTGACTATTTGAGACCAATCTAGTGAATTGTAGGGCTTTTATAGCTGATCATTTTTGCCATTTACAGTTTCACTCTACCTCGTATAGTTTTCAGGTATTTATGGGCAATAACTTATTTAAGGAGTTGTCTGACAATTTCAGACCAATCAAGTGAATTGTAGGGTCTTTATTGCTGATCATTTGTGCAATTTACAGTTTCAATCTAGCTGCTATAGTTTTCAAGTTACAGGACAAAAGACTAATACAGTGAATTGTAGGGCTTGTATTGTTGATCATTTTTGCTATTTACAGTTTTACTCTAGCTGTTATAGTTTTAAAGTTACAGGACAAAAACGGAAAATTTCATAAACAAGTGTGGACACAGAAAAATGTCTCGCCTGCATTCCGCATCAGTAACCGAAAATAAATTTCGTCATAAGCATTACGTAAATAGCATTAGTTATCAGCAGCAGCCTGTATACCAAATATTGTCACCATACCATGCATAGTTACAGGGGAACAGCCGTAACCCAAAAAACTTTAATGTAGTCGCTGGACCGTGAAATTGAGGTCAAGGTCAAGTGGCACCTACCAGACAGTCATGTACTAGTCATTAGCAACCTATATACCAAATATTGTCATCCTACCATGTGTGGTTATAGAGGAACTGTCGTAACCCAAAAACTTTAACATAGTCGCTGGATCGTGAAATTGAGGTCAAGGTCAGGTGGAACCTACCAGACAGTCATGTACTAGTCATCAGCAACCTATATACCAAAGATTGTCATCCTACCATGCGTGGTAACAGAGTAACTGCCGTAACCCAAAAACTTTAACGTAGTCACTGGACCGTGAAATTGACGTCAAGGTCAGGTGACACCAACCAGACAGTCATGTACTAGTCATCAGCAACCTATATACCAAATATTGTCATCCTACCATGCGTGGTTACAGAGGAACTGTCGTAACCCAAAAACTTTAACGTAGTCGCTGGACCGTGAAATTGAGGTCAAGGTCAGGTGACACCTACCAGACAGTCATGTACTAGTCATCAGCAACCTATACACCAAATATTGTCATCCTACCATGCGTAGTTACAGAGGAACTGTCGTAACCCAAAAACTTTAACGTAGTCGCTGGACCGTGAAATTGAGGTCAAGGTCAGGTGACACCTACCAGACAGTCATGTACTAGTCATCAGCAACCTATACACCAAATATTGTCATCCTACCATGCGTAGTTACAGAGGAACTGTCGTAACCCAAAAACTTTAACGTAGTCGCTGGACCGTGAAATTGAGGTCAAGGTCAGGTGACACCTACCAGACAGTCATGTACTAGTCATCAGCAACCTATACACCAAATATTGTCATCCTACCATGCGTAGTTACAGAGGAACTGTCGTAACCCAAAAACTTTAACGTAGTCGCTGGACCGTGAAATTGAGGTCAAGGTCAGGTGACAGGTGACTGACTGGCAAGTACTCATCATAAGCTTCCTCTGTACCAAATTTGATGGACCTAGGGCTTGGGCTTACAAATATATGAAGCAAGATGTCAAGTGTTTACGCCGCCGCCGCCGGATTCCCATACATATGTCTCGCCTCCAGCGACTTTCGTCGCAGGCGAGACAAAAATTACCATTTAAGGGCAATAACTCATATAAGAAGTCATCTGACATCTGACAATTTCAGACCAATCAAGTGAAATGTAGGGCTTTTATTGCTGATCATTTTTGCCATTTACAGTTTCACTCTACCTCGTATAGTTTTCAGGTTATATTGTAAATACCAAAAATTTTGTCAAAAATCGTCAAAAAAGGGCAATAACTCCTACAAGACGCCAATACACAACTTCGCACTAATAGCAACTATTGTAGACCTTAATGTGCTGATCAATTTGAAGTAACGGTTTTCTCTATAGCTATTATAGTTTTTTAGATAATAATCAAAAACCTGTGTTGACCCCCATGTTCTATTTTTAGTAACAGCAGCCATACTTGTCTGTTGATCAACACCCTGGGTACAAACTTGAAACTAGGAATCCTAAGGATGATTGTGGCCAAGTTTGAAAAAAATTGGCCCAGTGGTTTCAGAGGAGAAGATTTTTGAAAAAGTTTACGACGGACGCCAAGTGATAGCAAAAGCTCACATGGACCTTCGGTCCAGGTGAGCTAAAAACAGGTGCTTTTACATGTATAAGGAAGTTATACACAGATTTATAATTTAACAAAATTTTCTTTGATTTAATGTGCACAATTGTAATAATAGTAGGGGCTGCCATGAAGAATAATTTTATAAGACAGATTTCTAAAAAATCAAAAGAGAATTGTATAGGTAAAATATGTTTTACTATGGTTAGTATCAGGGTTCAGTTAATGTGATGTGAGAGTATCATTTTGTAAAGCCCACATGTTGATTAATGTCTTAGAACTAATAATTTGAACTTTGAACTTTGGTGGAAACCAATCATATGACTTTTCTGAATAGGTTATCAAATGCCAGTAGCTTACTATCTTGTTTCCCTCTAACTTGCCAGTAACTTACCCTCTTTCACATGGTTCACCTAGTTTGCCTCTAACTGAATTGCCAGTAACTTACCCTCTTTCACAGGTTCACCAAGTTTTCCTCTAACTTGCCAGTAACTTACCCTCTTTCACATGGTTCACCTAGTTTTCCTATAACTTGCCAATAACTTACCCTCTTTCACATGGTACCCTTAGTTTGCATCCAACTTGCCAGTAACTTACCCTCTTTAACATGGTTTTTGCCTCTATCTTGCCAGTAACTTACTCTCTTTGACATGGTTCACCAAGTTTGCCTTTACCTTGCCAGTAACTCACCCTCTTTCACATGGTTCACCTAGTTTGCCTCTAACTTGCCAGTAACTTACCCTCTTTCAAACTAGCTGCCTAGTTTTCCTACAACTCGCAAGTAACTTACCCTCTTTCACATGGTTCACCTAGTTTGTTTCTAACTTGCCAGTAACTTATATATAATTACCCTCTTTCACATAGTTCACCTAGTTTGCCTCTAACTTGCCAGTAACTTACCATCTTTCACAATGTTCATCTAGTTTGCCTCTAACTTGCCAGTAACTTACCCTCTTTCACATTGTTCACCTAGTTTGCCTCTAACTTGCCAGTAACTTACCCTCTTTCACACTGGCTGCCTAGTTTTCCTACAACTTGCAAGTAACTTACCTCTTTCACATAGTTCACCTAGTTTGCATCTAACTTGCCAGTAACTTACCCTCTTTCACACAGTTCACCTAGTTTTCCTCAAACTTGCAAGTAACTTACCCTCTTTCACATTGTTCACCTAGTGTGCCTCTAACTTGCCAGTAACTTACCCTCTTTCACACAGTTCACCTAGTTTTCCTCAAACTTGCAAGTAACTTACCCTCTTTGACAAGGTTCAACAAGTTTGCCTTTAACTTGCCAGTAACTTACCCTCTTTCACATGGTTCACCTAGTTTGCCTCTAACTTGCCAGTAACTTACCCTCTTTCACATAGTTCACCTAGCGTGCCTCTAACTTGCCAATAACTTACCCTCTTTCACATAGTTCACCTAGCGTGCCTCTAACTTGCCAGTAACTTACCCTCTTTCACATAGTTCACCTGGTTTGCCTCTAACTTGCCAGCAACTTACCCTCTTTCACACAGTTCACCTAGTTTTCCTTTAACTTGCCAGTAACTTAAAATTACCCTCTTTCACACTGTTCACCTAGTTTGCCTCCAACTTGCCAGTAACTTACCCTCTTTCACATGGTTCACCTAGCTTGCCTTTAACTTGCCAGTAACTATTGTGGTCGTCTGAAGACTCGACAGCAGTTACAGACTGGAAGAATACATATAGTCATTATTTACATTTTAATTCCTGCAGAACATTTTTAATACAAAAACATTAAGGCAACTGTTTCAGTATGATATTCTAAAAAGATACTGTGTGACATTCACTCCTCTCCATTAGCACTGTTCTGTGATTATACTAGTATACTGTTATACTGTTTGTTTGTTTGAACTAGGTTTTACAACTGTTTCTGAATTTTTCAGCTATATGAAATCATAATGTCAGTTTTTTGCCGGGGAGGAAGCTGGAGTAGTGATAACATATATATATATATTTAAACCAAAAGACCCAAATATATTATCACATCACAGTGGGGTTCGAGTGGAGACATGTTAGCTATAATTGCTCCTCCTGAATTAAAAGGAGTGCTCCTAAACTAGGAGTAGTCGAGACTTAAAAATCTAACTACATGTAACTGTACTGTACATTATGTCTGTTCTTACCTGTTGTCCACTGCCAGAGCCATATTTAACATCATGTGAATGTAACCTGACATTGTGGTATGGATTAAGTAGCTTCAATGTAGATCCACAGGTAACATAATAATAATCAAATTTACCTGTGAAAACAATAACATTTTCAAGATTTGTACACATAAAATTATTGCTTGTGTCACTGTGCAAGTTTTTACACCAGTTACAGCAATTGTTAGCTAAATCATGACATTTTTAAATTTATTGAAAGTTAGTTATTTGAAACTTGAGTACCCAGTGAGAAATTCAAAACCCCACAAACACCATCCAAGTCAAGGAAACTGTCGACAATCCTTGTCACTTTAGGTCAATGCTTCACTGTCAGACTCTGACTCACAGCACCAGTGTAGACAATATACTTTGGTCAATAATATGAATAATAACCAACTAATATTTTCTGGTCTATGTAACCATGGTAACTGTTTGTTTGAAAGATGTTATACTTGGGGATATCAGCTATATCATGGCATCCAGCTTTTATTGGGCAAGGAAGACTGAGTACACAAAGAAAACCCCCAACCTTCGGTATGGCAATCATTGTAAACTAAGATTGGAATCAAGTACACCCTGCCAGCATTGAGACTGGAATCAGAAACCCCAGTGTCTATGTAACTGTTAAATAAGATATAAATCTTACTGCATTAGCCAATTAGGATTAAGGGAACAACCTTTTTTCTGGTGGTGGGTTGGACAATTTTTTTTTTATTCCTAAAAGATGCATAAATTTATTTCTCACCCAATATACAACTAGATCATGAATAACCACCTAAAACATGAAACTTCGATAATTTTTCGTTCATTTATTCATTTTCTGTTTAGGCCAACATTTTTATATTTTATGTTTTACGGGAGCGCCGACCCTAATTTCTGGCGAAATGAAATAAAAATAAAAGAAGCAAATTTTTCTTTTATTTTTCTTCTCTCCGCCGACTTGATGAATTCCCTCCCTTGCAAAATAAAATTACCCACGATCTGTCAGAGAACTATTCAGGGCTCACCACACTGGGCGAAGTGGTTTGTCGCGCCTCAAAAGTGAAGTCAAAGTCGCCCTGTTATTTCCCTAAAGTCGCCCGATGGTTCACGGTAGATACTTGCATATGATCTAGTCCAAATAATTCACCCAGACTACCAATTTATCAGTAAATGTGTAATTCCAACAGCAAACAATATGCGTATTTAACATTTTTCAAAGGATTTACATCTTTCAACTGGATTACGCGCCATTTGTTTATTTACCGAATGTGACTAATTACCGGAAGTGAACAACGAAGAAAAGTAAAGTACAACCGCCCATAATGAAAAATCGTAATTTGTTTGATACACAAAAAACACTTTTAATTGGTTTCAAATGTCAGTTCTTTCAAAGTGTATTGTATTTTACCAATTTTCTTTGATAAACATATGAGCTGCACTTGAAAGAATACTTATGTATAGTAATTATTGACATCATGAAAAGTTCTGTAGATGCACAGGGGCTCGTAAAAATTGATTAACTTGCGCGTTCGATTGATACTGGGTCGGTTTTGTTATAGTGTGGGATTAATTTTTTTTGTCGACTGTACCAAAAGTGGATTTTATTTTTATTTTTTTGACCCCCCGACTCAATTTTTTTGAAAAAAATCTGTAAAACAAACAATAAAAAAATGTTGGCCTTATGTGTAATTTTCTTTTTGTTTTATTCCTCCAAATGGATAAAACTGTTAATTCATGTAACCATTGAATCCATGCATGTGGAGAAGTGCAAGCTAGTATACCAACTTTGTGTGCTCTAAGTAGGACAATCTGTTTATTTGTTTTAGAGAATAATGAAAATAATTTAATTGTACTACTTATGTACAAATTTAAAAACTAAAACCAAGCAATAAATACTAGTATGTTTCATCATTAACTATATTAGAAACTTTCATCTATCTTGTTATGAAAATATACATATTGACTTTTTAGAAATTTATCACATATATTTATTTCAGTCTTTAAAGTTAGCAACATGCTCGATGGTCCTGGCTATTACAATCAACCGCAGACTTCTAAATGATAGTATAAATCTGATCTTGATTAATAACTATTGTTGAAATATTATTTAATTCAAACAGAAAGTAAAGTTACCCTTTCAAATATCAGCCAAAACAAAATGTCCTTTTCATTTCTTGTTATGTTCCTGTTTTTTCGTGTTCCGTTTGAGACAAATTTGTTTTGGTTTTTTTGATAATATATCGCACCAAATGATAAGGACCCTATTTCCTGTGGTTAAGGTTTAGTTACAATAATGTAGCTCCTTTTTTTTAATGGACAGAGCTATAATTAAGTGTGATTACCATAATTGAGCAGCCAGAGGTGATTTACACCAGGGGGTTTATTAAACTGTTTGCCCGAATTGCTACATACTTTTTACGGTCTTGGAAGTTTAACTGATATTTCTGCAACACCTTGTTAGTTTTACACTTTATTCATAATCATGGCATTGTTAACAAAATTTGATTTCCAGAAGTGCATAATTTCTGAATCGATTTGTTAAAAACTGTTTAAATTCTGGATTCATTGAATAAGCTGGGATCAAAATTTTACCGATGCGATTCTACAATTTCACACTCCACAAATTCAATTTTGTCAACATTGCCATAAATGTGAAAAAGTGTTAAAATGATTTAATTAGACATTGTAGAAATGTCAACTTAATGGCGGAGAAAGGAGAAGGTATTTTAAATAAAAACTGCAGTGTAATAGCAGAAAATATGTATAAATAATTGTTTGCTCCATTAAGAGTAACAGGACCTCTCGTTAGCTCCATCCACAAAAAAGGAGCTACATAATTGTATGGTGTCAATTCGTTTCCCCCCGATTACCTATTTGCACTGGGTATTCGCATTGATCGTTTCGCACCTATAAAGTGAGTTGTTTCGTCCTGGGTCTTTTCACTCCTCTAAATAAATACAATGTGTATCTTAAAACAATAAAGCTGATTAACTTTAAATAATAAAGCTCATTTGTCATTTGTTTATTACTTCATCAAAATAATTCAATTAATCATAAATTTTAAACTTTAAATAATAAAGGGAAAAGCTAATTTGTCATTTGTTTATTACTTCATCAAAATAATTCAATTAATCTGTTAATCACTGTCAAATAACAATTATCATTTTTAATGTCATGATTAAAAGAAATTAATTATGTTATGATTAAATAAAATTTCAAAAGGGCAGTAAGAGGGGTGGCAAGATACTTGTAACAAGTAATGGTTACTAATATGGAGTCAAGCAGGCCAATTATTATTGGCAATAAGAATACACTGTCCTGGACTTGCAGTGGCCGGTCACAGCTACTCAGTTCCTTATGAATGTTAATTAGTTCCATTTACACCGTTGATGACTAAGAGTGACCATAACTCTCTGTAAGGGCAAAAAGACCCAGGGCGAACGGGAATCGTGGGGGAAACGACTCAGTGCGAACGGGATACGGGGCTAAACGACCAAGGTGTTACGGTCAGGTGCAGTAGCCACACAATTATAAGTTTACAATTATGTCAATTAGGATTACTATATAACTAGGATGCCCTAATTATATTTACGATAAATTAAAGTAAAAGGAATGTAGTAAACAGACTTGTGGAAAAGGGGCAAGTTATTAATTAAGGAAGAAAAATAAAAGATGCCGGTTGGTAGACAACTGTATCTATAAAAAAAATATTGTTGTGCAACTATCAAATATGTGTCAAAAAAAGAACAGGCCAATTTTTACAAATTCATACACGTTTTGTAAGATTGTGTACCTTCTGTAAGACAAATTAGTACTAAGACTAAAAACAAGCTTAGAATTTCATTGCAGAACGCCATGGTGTCAAAATTCCATTTGGAATTAACTTTACATTTAAAATGAAGAAAAAGTCAAGAAAATTCCGAACGACCAACAAAGGGATTTCCCAGTTTTCGCTGTGAAACACGTGAAGATTTTTCATTGGCTATTATCTTGGATATCCTTTTTTAAATATAGCTTTGATTGTTAATGTCGTTAATTCGTTGATTTCTGTCATTGTCTCGTTTATTTATTTGTATTTAAAATGGAACAGAGAATATTCTGCGCTACGACATTAAAATATCCGTATTAGTTTTCAACTAAAATTGAATACAGGGAACACCTCAGATAAATAGCAATTAATCCCATCGATAAATTTTCATTATCCCCCCCCCCCCCCCCAAAAAAAAAAACCCCGTGCATTGGAAAAAGGCATCAGCAAGTTTATAAATTCATAATTTTGGCACTGTTAAGAAATATATGTTACAATTTGTTAAAATAGTTTAATTATTTGTTATTTTAATTAATAATTTATGTTTTGTTTATATCCACTTTTCGGCTTAGATGTATCATGGATTTCAAGTTTTATTATAGGGTGAGTTTAGCTTCTATAAAGATAGACTGAGTACTCTCCGAAGATTGGACCTATAATTTCACTGCAGAACACTTGCAATCTTTGTTTGTTTAGGTTGGAGTTCAGCACACCATGCCTGAAGTCCGGTTCAAACTCACATCCCCAGTGTGGACAAGTTGCTGATAGCTACCGGTTCAGACCACTTGGCCATCGATACCCAATATGAAGAAGGAATATATAAGATAATATAAAAAATAAAACAATAAATAATAAACTATATCTATATAAAATCAAACCTTACTTTTAAATGGAGTTATATTTCACGTATGTTGAGGCCCTGAGAACCGACACACACCCAGCCAAATCAAATATATGTTTCTTTGCAAGTTATGTCCCATATAGCAATCACACGTTGGGCCAACGTTGGGCTAATGATGGCAACTTCGTTGGGCCAACGTTGGCAGACTACGTTGGCCCAACGTAATTTTGCTCATCGGCCCTACGTTGGGCCAACTTTGGCCACATGAGACATTGCCAACTTAGACTGCACACTGCCAACATCTTGCCAACATGCTTGTGTGTGAATTTAGGTTGGGCCAACATTGATTTAGCCTGCTAAGTAGGCAGTTTGCCAACATCTTACCCAAGTTTGTGTGGGATTTTCTCAGTAAATAGCTCAAATTTGCTTGTTTTGTACTTATCGTCTTTTAAACAAGTCAAAGGATCAGTGATCTGTGCTATAAAACACTGAAATTTGTGTTGGTATATAAAATGTATATTTTGGTTGGTTGTCAATTACAAGAACATTAAATTTATGATCAACTTTATTCCAATTCAGCTTTATCAGCATCTTCTCTTTCTCTTTTTTACGAAAGACTTTTTTCTAACCACTCTTATACGTGTATATCTCTTGCGAATTTTAACTAGTCCTTAAGTACATTGTCAATATGACTGTCACTAGCTGAACACTTAGTCCCTTCTTCCTCACATACCCTGAAAAAAATGGAATATAGAGTGTAAAATATAAATTTTTGTCATAACAATACCTTCAATATTGTATTTTCATTTGTCATTTTGTTTTTGTTATTATTGTAATTTTTTATGTTAACGATTCATCAACAAGGCACAAAAAACATATATATATATATACTAAAAACATACATGAACTTACATGTTACTGGACATTCCGTATGATCTTTTATCCCTTGCCCTTTCTGGCGTATTGTCTTTACATAACTCTTCATTGTGCACTTATCCTACATTACGATGGGCCAACGTTGGGCCAATGTTAGAATGCCAACGCCAACCATTTACCAACCATGCCAACAAATGGCCAACGTTGGGCACACGTAGTGTTGCTATCTGGGGTAAAGTCTTAGATGATGAAAATCATTTCTTTTTTAATTGTCAAATTAATAATTATATAAGGACTAGTTTCCTTAGTAAGATCTCTAATACAAACTTTTATTTTAACTAGCTTGACTCTTTTAATAAATTTATAACTATATTAAATTGTGATATGAATGTTTTGCCCATTATTATAGATTTTATAAAGCAATCTATTCTTAGAGTTGCGAAAATAAGATCCATACCGGTCAAATCCATGCATATTTGCAATTTGTTATAAATTTCATATCAATATTTGTTACATATGAATATATGCTTGTATATTATATGTTTTGTTTAAATGTTGTATTGCTATAGAAAATTTAGGTTATTTTATATGAAAATAAATAAATAAATAAATAAATAAATAAATAAATAAATAAATAAATAAATAAATAAATAAATAAATAAATAAATAAATAAATAAATAAATAAATAAATAAATAAATAAATAAATAAATAAATAAATAAATAAATAAATAAATAAATAAATAAATAAATAAATAAAATAAATAAATAATTAACAAAATCAGCACCCTGAAAGATTTTGTTTGTTAATTTCTTTGAAATCGGTTTAACGCCAATTTCAACAATTTTTTTAGCTATATCATGGTATCCAGGTTTTACTTGAGTAGGTATCTGGTGTACCCGGTAAAAAAACTCCGGTCCTTTGCAGGAATACTAGCTAGCAAGAAGAGATGACTGGTTTGCTAAATCATGGTCTTAGAAGATAATTGACATTATTGTGCATAAAGAGTACGCGATTTTATTGTTTCTTGTTAGTATCAACTAATTCCTTGCCTTTAACTATCATATTTGATAAAATTATCAATAGTGAACTGTCTGGTATTATTTCACGTCCTGAACATAGCTGAAATATTGCGTAAACCGGCTGGACGTTTAGCAACAATCCATCGATCAACCATTACTATTTAAATTAGTGCGTTCATTTTAAACCAACTAATAACTTGAAAATGAAATATATTTTAAAATGGTGTAATTATAAGAAATAAAAGTTGTTTTCGGATCCCTCGTTGAAGGAACTCGCCAGCATTCTGGCTTTATTTTAGTTGTGATTTAGTTGGTCTCGTTCATACACCGATGAATACCTTTAAACAACTTTTATTTTTATAATTAATATTGTCTCTGTTAAAGTTGCAGAAATAAATAGAACGTAAATTGCATTTGAAGGTCAAATTAAATGTGATTTATATCAAAACTTCTGCAAACATTTTATAAAATGATATAAAAAATGCTACATACATGCATGGGGCGCTAGAATAATATGTTTTAGTTCATTGACAAGCAGCAGCTTGTTTGTTTGTTTGAAATGTGTTTTAACGCCACTTTCAGCAATTTTTAAGATGTACCATGGGGTCTCGTCTTTATTGGGGGAGGAAGCCGGAGTACCTGTAGAAAACCCGCGACCTCAGGTAGGAAAAGTGGCAATCATTGTCAATAACAATTTGAGTCGAGCGCACCCTGCCCAGCAATCTCGGAGTTGACAGACCACGTATCAAAAGTAGACGCGCTACCTTAACCACTCGGCCACCGAAGCCCCTCAAGCAGCACAGAAATATCATTATTAAGTTCTTAACAATGTTGATGCACATAAATTTTAGTTTCCCGTTTGGAATACGTGTTATTGTAAATCTTTTGAAAAAATTTAAACTACTGTAAAAAATAATTCAATGGAAATTGTAATGTGTCGGTATTATTTCTTTGATATTCCTACGATGCTAGTCGGAAAGACAAGATAACTGTACCCCCCCCCCCCCCCCCAAAAAAAACCCCATAGAACTACGTGACTATGGGATTTCGAAAAGGTCAATGCGGAACATAATATTTTTGCAATAATATAACAATTGCCTCGTTTACTGAAACGAAAGATCCGGCTTTTTTCTTGTTTAACACCTGATTGGCATGATCATTCGATAGGAAATACAATTATTCATGAATTTTATCTAATCTAAACAAAGCCTTGAATTTACTCAGTAGAATGCAACACACATAAAGCTTTTCTTTTAAAAACTTCAAAATAATATTTCATGTTCAAAATAATATTTCATGTGATTTCACAAGTTCTAGGTTAAATGTTAATTGGTAATCTACTTTCTATTAGTCAAATAAATACGTGCTTAAAGAGAAATCACAATCAACTCTAGCATCAACAGCATGCTATTTTTCTATTAAAACAATCTTCCGGTACTAGACGTTTATATTTAGCATATTCCCATGATGTAACATCGTGTTTGGAAAGCAGTCCAACCAGAACCTGTTTGGTAAAGAATTATATTGGAAAGACAGTTCGATTTGCTTTTTGACAGGTTCAATAATCATACATATACATAAATATACTTTATATATTACTTATTGTTAAGGCTACAATTTGGTTAATATTGGATTCAGAATTTATTCATAATTTGCATTAGACACTGGACAACGATTGTACACTAAAAACTACAATCTGATCATAGGATTTATGCATTTTATGGAGGTCCTGTTATTCGATGCAATATTTTGGAAAAAAAGACAAAGGTCAAATCTATCAACATGTGTACTGATCTACAAAAAAAGATGACCAAGTTAACAACACAAATTCGCAAGTTAACAATAAAAACAATTATGAATTCGTTTCAAGTTATAGCAACTGATGCTTATTTTTGAAATGAAACTGTTAAAAAATGTATCCAGATTAACGGGCGCGTAGCTGCCTATACGTGAGTACGCGACTGAATACCGCATGATTTTGACCAAAAGAAAAATGAAGCACCTCCAAAATGCATCAAATTGCACTATTGTATTTTTTTTAATGTTCCGATCGGAGGGGGCATGATTTTTACCAAAAGAAAAATGCCAATCTATCCCTGCAATCAATAAACTGTTCATTTTCTGTACTAAATTAGAAATCTCCAAAATGCAAAAAAATTGTACCATTGTTTTCAAACGTTCCGGGGGGGGGAGTGTGTTTGCCCATGGACCCCCTAGTTATTTTGTGAATCCACTATGTAACTAGTCTATCTACGCCCCAGAAATATAGACGAAATGAATAATTATTATAAACTTGTGTTAGTCAGATTGATTACGTGTATGTTGCTCCATTCATTTAAAGTCTTGGACACTGAGGAAACTGCGAATTTAAAATCGTAACTAACCAGTATCTGTTTGTTAAAACATGTAAATGATGTTACAAATTTATTTCTATATCTTATTTCTCTGTAGCGTTCAATCATTTTGAGTGTAATTCTGCATTTCTGAATAAAGCTTCTTACTACAAAAAGTAGCTAGAAACATGCTTGAAAAAATGCAGCATTAATTCTAACAATCAGAACCTCTCGTTTTCGGAAAATATCCAAATTTAGCAAATTTCGTCAGTTTTAAAATATCAAAGTCTTTCATCCCAAAGTCTTCCTTCAGGATTCGCTCGTTCATGTCCTTTAAAAGAGTACCGTCCACTTGATTCTCAAGGAAAGCATCAACATATCTTTCCAGCTTTAATTTTTTCAGCCAATCACATACGTCCTCAACAGTTAATAATTCGACATTGATCGCCCCATCCGACGATTCTATGCTCCCGGTAAATTGTTCTGTTAATGGTCGTCTAGTTTCTGATATTTTTGCTGCATTTGGACGAACTGGCATCACAACTGGATCTTTTCTGGGTACTTCTGTCATCGCTGGTTTATTAACACGCTGAGATATGTGTGAAGCAGCATCGGAAAAACGTGAAGCCGCCGTCTGGTTTAATTGAAGACGTAACGGCTTTTTGTGTTCTTCTTCATGAATAACATCATAGGTGTCACACCGTTCGCTCACAGTCCTAAGCGTTGAATCCTGGAATCCATCTGCCATGTTTTCCATTTGTCTTACACTTGCCTGTTGTAATTTCGTTCGTTCTTTATGCAGAAGTTTTGATGGCGTTATGAACGTGTACGTTTTACCCTCGGTTGATACGTTGTTTGAGTAGATAGCAACACCTTTAATAGAAAAAAGTAAATGTAAAGGTTTATTTGTTATATACTGACACTTGTTATCCCACTGATGGTCACCAAGTCGCCCGTGATTACTAGTCAGTAACCCCAATGAAGGTCACAAGGTCAACCGTGATTAATAGTCAGTAATGGTCATCAAGTCATGATCGTCATCATGTCACCCGTGATTGCTAGTCAGTAACCCCATGAAGGTCACCAGGTCACCCGTGATTAATAGTCAGTAACCCCACTGATGGTCACCAAGTCACCCGTGATTTCTAGTCTGTAACCCCAATGAAGGTCACAAGGTCAATCGTGATTACCGGTAGTAGTCAGTAACTCCACTGATGGTCACCAAATCACCCGTGATTGCTAGTCAGTAACCCCATGAAGGTCACCAGGTCACCCGTGATTAATAGTCAGTAACCCCACTGATGGTCACCAGGTCACCCGTGATTTCTAGTCAGTAACCCCAATGAAGGTCACAAGGTCAACCGTGATTATTAGTCAGTAACCCCACTGATGGTCATCATGTCACATGTGATTGCTAGACAGTAACCCCAATGAAGGCAAGGTCAACCGTGATTAATAGTCAGTAACCCCAATGAAGGTCACAAGGTCAACCGTGATTAATAGGCAGTAACCCCACTTATGGTCACCAGGTCACCTATAATTGCTCGTCGGTAACTCAACTGATAGTCACCAGGTCACCGTAGTCGTAGATAATGGTTTTTAAAATGATTTATCATCTCTTTTAACAAATAACACCAATTCTAGTATGGCTAGGTGAACACGTAAAAAAATAGTTTAATCCCAGATAAACCACGACCCCAGATATCTATGACGTCTAAATGTCATTTTTATAAAGCACATAACAAGAAAACTACAATCAAATCGGCAATCGATTTCACAAAATGTCGGAATTGTAAAATCCATTGTTGGAAGCACTTACGATAAAATTTACACTTACGACTTTTGTGAAAAGCACTGCAGGTCTGTTTTATTGTACAACTTCGAAAATTAATATTAGAATCGAAATAATTTATAGAAGGCAATATTTATCGGATATTTTACCATGGTCTAGAATTGTATCTGTAAATTACCTTCATTTCCAAATGTCTGATCAAATTTAACATTCTCCCTGACAAACACATCAGTTTTATGGAGGAAGCTCTGATAGTCTTCATAAGTATAACCTTTAATTGATTTCACAATCGCAAATTTTAGGTCAGGTAAATAGACTGGCACGGCTGTCACGGTCTTGTATAGTTTTTCTTAAAAAGATAATAAAGTACAAAATGTGGTTTGTATTTTCATACAAGTCTAACATTGACACATCTTTTCCAGATGCATTTAAGCTGCAATACAGGTTTTAGATATATCTATATAAATATTAATATCTAAATAAATTTTATCTATGTAAATAAATATAGTTGTTATACCCTCCATTTGGACATGAGTGTCAGTCTGTAGAGCGGGTGGGGCTAGAGGGGGTCCATTAACAGGTTAACAATTTAAATTCTCCCCAAAACAGATAACAGTAAATTTAAAATAATGATAACAGATAATAGCTATTAACATGAGAATTCAAAACAGAAAAAAAACCAGTGACTTCAAAAATAGAAAAAAACAGATAAATGCATATATTAATCAGTGTTTCCATAGTAACTCGTATGGGATCTTATGTACATTTCTCTCCTCATAGGACGAATTAATTACATTAATAACGTAGTGAATAAAATGAATCAACAGATAACAGAGAAAAAAATCTGTAAAACAGTTAACAGTGTTACGACTATTAACAGCAAACAAGGTTTTTATTTTCATTATAGCAGTTAACAACAATGTCAATTTTTAAGAAAAGAGATAACAGCTAATGGTTGAAACACAGTTAACAGTTGCTTTATTTAAACACAACCATTAAACATACGTGTAAAAAGGTCCGAAACACAACAACAGAAAAGATCTTGTCCCCTCTCTGTACGTCCTTCCGTGCACCGGTATAACATGAAAACGCGCCAATGGATTTCGTTTAAAATTTGCACATCTGTTAAGTACTATAAAATGAAGATCAAGTTCAATTTTCAGCACATATTAATTTCTAGTTTTTTGTTTAAGCCAATTATTTTTTTGGTCAACGTGGGGCGTATCGTTTAATGTCCCATTAGATGCATTGTTTGTCATCCTGAAATAAAGAGATATAATTAAACTGCAAAAAACCTACGTATGTTAATTAAGTACATGTACATACCGTCGCAAAGAGGATTCCCCAATAAATATATATCGTCGTAGACATCGAATACAATTAGGGTTAATAGAAAGTAATCTTGCACAGACCCTCCAAGAACGGTAACTTGGTCATGAGAGTTGACAAACCGCACTTCTAACGGCAAAGTGTTGTGGCGCATAATGTCTCGAAGAACAGCTGGTCTACTATCTACAGCAAACAATTTTAATCTTATACATCAATATATTGGACAAATGAGTATGACAATAAAAGGATTAATGTTTAATGTTCTTTAAATGTCTAATATACAAGTTTTTTTTTAAATAAATGATGATATTAGAAAGCTAGAAATACACCACTATCTTTCATCAATGATGTCTCATACAAAATAACCATTTACATGTGTGTATGCGTCATATGATATCTGTAACCCTTTAGTATAAAACACCCGTAGAACCTGTCTGTAGCTATGTACACTACGGGAGACCAAACCCAACACATTTAGCTATTGTACCCCAAAAATTAACCTACTTGTAATTTTTCCATGTTTTATTACGTTGAATTTACAGTCACAGTCTGCAGGCAAACTAATATTTTTCCCTTGTAAGCTGTGTAGGCCGTGCATCTCTTTTTCGTCTGAAACTTGTGCCAATACCCTTCTCTGTTTAGAATATGTATGAATTCTAATGACCTATCAGGGGAAAATAAAAATGATAACTACATAATACAACGCGTTGTAACATTTTTATGTGCTCGACGTATTTATCGTGGTCATTTTAAGTGTTCTCATGTGGCATATAGCAGAAACACTCTTGTTTTTTTTCGTTACAAAAAAGCCTGAACTCGGACCATAGCTTTATCTTTGCGGGTACTTTTCAACAATAAATATATTAACGTAATACTAAGCTATAAACGGAAGTTGGATGGCAAAAAAAACGATTTAAGAGAAGAAAATATTTAGACATTTCTTCCATAAGTTTCTATATTGAACTGCATGGCAGCCATCTTGGATTTCCAATCGATAAAAAAACGAAGAAGACCAAGGATTCACATTACTGTCCTTTGTTTAACCTTCGGTGGCCGCCATCTTGGATTTCTGATCAGAATAAAAAAAACTTCGTATAGAAGACGACTCAATAAACAATGTTACCAAGTTTTGTTTCATTTGGTTAAGTGAAAAACCTTTATAAACATTTTCTCCACAGCGATGTCTATGTAAAACGAAGTATTTAGACGCCAGATATCTTCTTATTTGAATAATAATACATAAACTTTGTAGAGGACTATCCAATAAACATTCATATACAATATGGCTTTTATCAGCTTTACAGTTTCGGAAAAGAAAGAATTAGAATATTTTCCCATAGGGTTTTATGTTACCCTAAGTCCTGCAGTAGTGGCCATTTTGAGTTTTCTGTCAGAATTAAAAAAAAAACTTTGTGGGGACTACGTTGACCAAATTTGTCGTCAATTTTCAAACACAAAACAAGCAATAACAATGTAAGACATTTATAGACTCTATGAGATACATGTATTTTATAAACATTTTATATTGTTTGTTAGTTTGAATGGTTTTTTTAATGTCACTTTCAGCAATGTTTCCAGCTATATCATGGCGTCAAGTTTAAACTGAGGATTTTCGCCGGAGTACCCGGAAAAAACCCCGGCCCTTCGGTAGAAAACTGGCAATGCTTGCCAATTAAGATTGGAGGTGGAGTCGAGTGCACCTTGCCCACAGTGAGACTCGATACTCCCCATCTCGGTGTTTACAGACCACGAGATCAATAGTAGACGAACTACACTAACCAATCACGACAACAGAGGCCCCTAAACATTTTATATATGAGTTCACAGGATGTGAACTTTAACATAGAATAAGTTTTAAAACGACACTCGGTAAACGTGATGGTTATGTAACATGCTATACGAATTGGCCCACCGTAATATTTCTATCCTTAATATAGGGTCGTTAAACATCAGTTATACGGCCGATTCGTTTTTGAGCAAATATATTACAAGGATCTATTAAGTATTTTAATTCAAATTCCCAATGGGGAAAATCTCACCCCTCTACTTCGCTTTAGACAAGTTCCATTTGTGGTATTAATAGCTCATAACCTTGTACATTGAGCGAATGATGACAGACGATGCGTGATCCAATATAGCGTTAGGATAACAGGACCAGATTACTACATCTTACACACTTACCTGTCCTCTACCGAATGTTTCCATGCACACCTCTCCCATGTAACCCTGGGTTACCATTATCATCTGAGGAAGTCGGTCCTTGTACTGTTCATAGAAACCTTGAGCACTATACTCTTTTCTGTGGATCTCGAATTCTACACTCATTTCTTATTTCTGAAATTATTGGTCTACATATTACCTTGGTTTGATCAATGGAATAACATAAATTTTATCTACAGAGTCTATTCTTGTCATATATTAACCTTATAAAATACAGTTTTATATACACATGAAAAAAAATGATGGTCACATTTTGTTATTTACTTTGTTAACTACCCATTGGGGTGTACCCTCATACCTATGACACCGTTGTTTATTGTTTTATAGTTATACTAGTCCCAGAATAGACTAAACATCCAGTTATTCCCATACTCGGAATATACTTATATTCATGGGATGCTAAATTTTGAGAATTTTTCGGAGAATGGCAAGTGATGTACAAATGTACTTAACAAATTAAAATACCTCTTTTGGAACGATTATGAGATAAAAAATAACACCAAGAAATCACGTGTCCTCGAAACATCTATTTTTGGACTTAATTGTGTTTGCTTGTTTGAATATTGTTTTAACTTCAGCTTTATCATGGCGTCCAATTTTTATTGTGAGTACGAGTCGAGCACCCCTGAGACGCCGTGAGACTCGAACCTGCGATAACAGACCACGTGATCAATAGAAGATGTCACTCGGGCACCGCCTTGAAATGAAACCATCAGCGGATTTGCCTGTATACAATGCATAGTGATATGTAAGAGGAACAGATTTGTTTAACCTAACACACAATAGCGGTCCTTTGGGCAGTTGTGTGGTGATTCGTTTTCAGTTTTTACAGTGGAGATTTCTGTCGATTTGTTAATCGCACCATATGTAGCATAATTCACTGTCAGTCATTTTCGTCACCAATTTTCTATCAGTTTAAATTAAATAACTTAATGA
This sequence comes from Limnoperna fortunei, assembly GCA_944474755.1. Classification (NCBI taxonomy): domain Eukaryota; kingdom Metazoa; phylum Mollusca; class Bivalvia; order Mytilida; family Modiolidae; genus Limnoperna; species Limnoperna fortunei. Next base: position 31,356,020 of record OX104124.1, on the reverse strand, counting down.
TAATGTTTGCATAGACTTTCATTACATATATACCTTATAATTTACTAATTAATTGTATAAGGGCACAGATTGCAAAAGAAAAAGAATGCTTAAGAACTCTTGACATATTCAGTATTTTTGTGGAGGAAGAAACGATCCTTTTAGAAAGTGCTGAGATATTTGTTGGACTATAAAAGCATAATGCATAAAATCAAAGAATTAAAGAAATAAAACCAACATACTTTTAAGAATCAACTCCCCACATTTCGATCCGGGCAACTTTTGGAAAGCGGAAGAAATAAGAACTTGTCAAATAATATATTATAAATAGATTTTATCTGTTAATAGTCAAACATTTAAATGGAAACAAAAAACATTAATGTCAATGTATTAACCTTGAACTCATAAATAAGGTAGTTTGTTTCGAACAAACAGAATTTTTTAATTGAAAAAAAAACCCGTTCAAATGTGATCAAGTGAAGTGGTGCAGTGATGGGCATCTCGCATATCTTTAAGAACAAGTCCACCTGACAACATGTTAACATTGTTCTGACTGTTAATAGCAAACAGGGTTTTTATTTTCATTATAACAGTAAAGAACAAATCTCATTTTTTAGGAAAACAGATAACAGCAAATGTTTGAAAACAGTTAACAGTTGCTTTATTTAAAAAAAAAAAAACAGTGTACAAATTTCCAAAAATACGTTAACAGAAAAGATCTTGCTCAACCTCCCCTTCAAACACTCCCCCCCTTTATCCTGTCTTTTGCTGACCTAAATAGGATTTCAACTAGTACATTGCAATTTATGACATATTTATAGAAAATTAAGTGGTCAGTATCCAGTTCGCTGGTCAATATGATAAAGTTCGTCTATAAAACAGTGAACACTACCATTCTATTTTCTTGAATTTTGGTACATGTATCGGCTAAGTTATTTTATGCTGTAAAAATAACAAATTTACGGCTTTTTCATGATAAAGGGGTGTTATTGCAATAAAGTTTTAACTTACAAATATCTGCAGGTTAAACCCATAACTAACATAAAGCCAGGGACAATCTATACTACTAAGTATAGACTGTCCTGATAAAGCTGACAATATAAATATTTTTAAGTGGGTGGGATGAAGACAAAACAAAGTGGGGTGAAAAACACATCTGTTACTTAGAACGATAGATAACTTATGATGTTTAATGACTTTTTTCGAATAAAAACAACCACTAGCAAATAAAATCTTAATAAGGGATTATACAAGTTAGATCAAAGAGAGGTAATTCAAGATAGCTTTACAATCATTGAAGAGTTATCTCTCTCCACGTGTTGAGCACGTGTTTTTTTATCGACAATTTTTGAGCGTAATTCGCTCTGGAAATAGGCAATTCGCTTTAACCTCAACGCGATATTCTGTTACTGATATGATTGTAGATATAGGGAAAATTATTCAACAGTCCAGGAAAATTCATTTAATCGAGAAAAATAAATTTAAACAGAACCGGAAGTCTTATATTTTAAGATGCGACGTAATCAGTATGAAAAATTACGAAAAAATGTAATAATTCGCATTACAGGTTCGTGTAACTTTCTGGATTTTTACACTTTTTTGTAAATTTACGAAAAACTGTAATTTTTGTAGAAAAGTTACAATTTTATGTAAATTTACATTTTTGTGTAATTTTACAATTTATCGTAAATTTACAATTTTCTGTAATGGTCCGGACTGGACAATGGACTTAATTTTACCAGTGCACTAACTGTCTAGAATTTGCTTATCACTGCAGCTATATCAGAATTGTGGGGATTTCTTAATGATACATACAATAAAAGCGTAGCTAGGTTCTGATTGTACATAGTGCAGGCAAAACGTACGGCAAGATGTCTAGGCGCCGCTCAATGCCCCCGTCGGGTCGCTGATTGTGCCTTTTATTGGACTGAAAACTACCCAAAACAATAATAGAATGAGAATACCTTTTCCACTTCCCTTGTCCTTTCATTTTTTATGAATGCCGTTTCGTTTGGGCACGCAGATGCGTCGTTGCGTAAATGGTAGCTACGCCACTGACTTTATAAATACGTTGATAGAGGAAACTAGTTAAATTCTAACAGAATGCATTTGTCTTTCAAAATCTCTTGATAGAACTTCATAACCAGTAGGCCGAGCGATCTTCTCTTTATGTGTGTCCATTAATAGAACTTCTTAACGTATAACAAAAATAAATTTGGGAAACAGCTATTAGTCACCTCCGTCTTAACACTTAGACAAGGTGCGTTTCACTACAACTTAATTTTCCTAGTGAGGCGTTCTCGCCAAATTTTTCGTCTCGCCCCATAGACATTCCGTAAAGGAAAGCGAATTCTGGCATGAGTAAATATATCACAGTTACAGCTAGGTTTCCTATTTATTATTATTATTATTATTATCTGGTAGCTGGGGAAGGCATTAAACGAACCAAACCTGTCTTCTTGCAGATCAGCGTTTCCCATGCATGATCTAGCAGCTCAGGAATTTTAAAAGGTATTCAATGGTACCCGGCTTCCCGACTTTACAGAATCATGTTGATTCTATAGGAGCATGTTCGTCCTGTATATTGAAAAGTGCATATAGACCAGTGTTCTCTGAAAGGTACGAGGGGCCTCGGTGGCAGTTAAGGTAGTTCGTCTACTATTGATTAAGTGGACTTTCAATTCACATTGAGATTGCGGTTTCGAGTCTCACTGTGGTTCATTTGAGAAGGATTGTCAGTTTTTCTACCGAAGGTCGGGGGTTTTCTCCGGGTACTCCTTACTGCCCCCCCCCCAAAAAAAATGCTGAAAGTGGCGTTAAACACAATTTAAACAAGAAAACAAACAGACGTACGAGATTTTCTCCCGTTTCACACTTAAACAGGGACAGAAGACTCATGACTCATCGTGATGATTATGTCTAGTATATGATTTGACATATTCATATATATTCTGTTTAATTAGTAAGAACATTCTCTTAATCATGTTAATATTGTTTTTTTTTGGGGGGGGGGGTCGTATAAAACTTTCCACTGTCCCCCCCCCCCCCATTTTCTTTTGAAATTATCAATGCATCACAGCAAGTTATTGTGAAACCTTGTAATGTAGACACTTGTGGATTGTGTTGATTTTATTATTATCTATATGTCATTCACGTCATTCGAGGGGAAGACGTGTGACTTAATAAATCATGACAAAACTATATACATGTTAAAGCATAATTTACGCATCAAACAGGGATTTGGTCTATGCTGTTCATTTTTATGTTTGAAGCGCCCCGGAGTAGTATAAAAATTGATTGAGGCTTCTTCGTCCCCCGACAACTTAATGCCCTTGGTCGGACGATCGTCGTTTAGACATTTAATTGTGTTTAATAACGTTTGTTATGCTTGTTTCGATTTTTTGCTGACTTAAAAATATTCTTGAAAGGGAAATAACTGTTTACAAATTATAGTCTCTAGATTTTAGTATTCACCTAACAAATCCCCCAACGCATATCGAATGGGTTTTTGTATGCTGTCATGTGACTAAGAAAAAAGCACAAGACCACTGTTTACAAGAAATGTACATTGTATATTTGAGTATTTTTGGAAACTAGTATTCATGATTATTATTTATTTCATCCATACATAATGGTAAGAATACGAGTTACTTAATGCTTTGCATGTAAATTTTAAAAACAACATCGACGAAAGAAACACATAAATTTAGAATAACAGGTGCCCGGGATATATTCCTGTAACATACCAGATATCGATGCTATAATGAAGAAGCAAACATGTTCTTAACTGTAAACACATTTTAAAAGAAAGTTGTATCTTTATGAATTCTATTAATCTATAGGTTTTGTAACCAGAAATATGGATTTTTTTAGTTTGAAGGAGTGTCCGATCATCCCAGTCCAGGAAATGAACTATAAAGGAACGCAATTAAATTATGGGGTGATTTTACATACATGTGGAGATTTTATAGTATATTAATATATTTTAACATATACACAGCCTTAAAGATCCAAAGGAACCTGACCACTATATTTTATATGTTATGGGGAATAATGGGGGGGGGGGGGGGGAGAGGAACTGGAAGACAAAAATTTTAAGTAGAAATTTAGGATCTCCTGTATGCTTTTTCTCCAACCCAAAATAAAAATTTGCACGGAGGAGGATTCTTAGACTATGAGCTGAAATAATGATTAGAAGGCATGGCTTTATTGTCTTTTTGGGACAAGGTTTTTTTTTGTTTTTTTTACTTTTAAAATTGTATTGTGTCAGCTGCCTCAAATATTCTCAATTTCCTTTACAATATTTTTTAATTTCCTATATATAGTGATAGCCAATAGTTCTTTATCAGAACTACTTTCTCCTCTTCACCCACTTAACATGCTTCTGTCAGTAGATAAACATTTCTGTAAAGTACATCTGACATTTATATACCAAGTTTTAGGAACAGGAGGAAAAGAGTACATATATATAGTTTTGTGTTGAATAACCAAGGTGGTAGAGTGGTATTTTTTGTTTAAATGGTTTTTAATGCCACTTTAAGCAATTTTTCAGCTATATCATGTCATCCAGTTTTTATTGGGGGAGGAAGCCAGTGTACCCAGAGAAAACACCCGAACTTCAGAAGGAAACATGGCAATACTTGTCAATTATGATTGGAGATGAGTGCACCCTGCCTGCAGTGAGACTCAAAACCGCAACCTCTGTCATGACAGACCAGGTGATAAACATTAAAAGAACTACCTTAACCACTCGACCACCGAGGCCCCTGGTAAACTGCTTTTCTATTATGATCTAATGGAAAATGTGCTGTAGTTTTTCTACTAGATGACAAAAAATAAGCTTGTAGTTTATCAAAAATTAATTAAACTTGCCAGAGAAGTATACATTCATATAGGATTAAATAAATTATGTAAGAAATGGCTGGTCAGTGCCACTTTCTGAACAGTGGTTGACCTGACCTGTGCCACTTCCTGAACAGTGGTTGACCTGACCTGTGCCACTTCCTGAACAGTGGTTGACCTGACATGTGCCACTTCCTGATCAGATTTTCAGTATCATAATAGCCAAGAAGTTTAGAAATAAACAGAACTATAATCTGTTTTATCAGTTATCAGTTAATATTTGTTATCATAATACTAATACATGTACATGATAATTGTATACATTGATGTATATACACGATACATGTCACTGGATTTATTTATCACTTTTTTTGAATTTTGAAACTATTATTTTAAAACAGAATTTCATGGTAAAATGGTAAGTTATGTGAACATACTAATTCCAAAATACATATTGCATATAATTAAGAAATGATTAATCAGTTTTTTTCTGAGCAAGACTGCTTGGTGTTAAAAAATAATGTAAAATCAGTTTATTTACAATGTATTGCTCAATGACATGTACTTTATGTATATCAAAATAATTATTGGATTTTGTGGTTCACTGTTTATATACCCAATTTGAGGATTTGATAAGTTCACAACAAGAAGGACAGTTCCATGTTGACAAAGGACAGTTCCATGTTCCACTTCATATTAAAAATACATGTGCCAAAAATATTAATGTTCACATAAGCATCACATTACCATGTGACCTGGCAATTCATACATGCTGTTTATGATACAAGTGCTATATATAAAATTGTCTTTTTGTCAGCATCCTGCAAAGTCAAGGGTTCTCGTTAGACATTAAGGGAGCATACATAGCCTCAGAACCTCTGGCTTGGCAGGATGTTTATGTCAGTGTCCTGCTAAGTTATGGGTTTTACTCGTTAGACATTGAGGGAGCATACATAGCCTCAGAACCTCTGGCTTGGCAGGATGTTTATATCAGTGTCCTGCTAAGTCATGGGTTCTCGTTAGACATTGAGGGAGCATACATAGCCTCAGAACCTCTGGCTTGGCAGGATGTTTATGTCAGTGTCCTGCTAAGTTATGGGTTTTAGTCTTTAGACATTGAGGGGAGCATACATAGACTCAGAACCTCTGGCTTGGGAGGATGTTTATGTCATTGTCCTGCTAAGTCATGGGTTTTACTCGTTAGACATTGAGGGAGCATACATAGCATCACAACCTCTGGCTTGGGAGGATGTTTATGTCAGTGTCCTGCTAAGTTATGGGTTTTACTCGTTAGACATTGAGGGAGCATACATAGACTCAGAACCTCTGGCTTGGCAGGATGTTTATGTCAGTGTCCTGCTAAGTCATGGGTTCTCGTTAGACATTGAGGGAGCATACATAGCATCACAACCTCTGGCTTGGGAGGATGTTTATGTCAGTGTCCTGCTAAGTTATGGGTTTTACTCGTTAGACATTGAGGGAGCATACATAGACTCAGAACCTCTGGCTTGGCAGGATGTTTATGTCAGTGTCCTGCTAAGTCATGGGTTTTACTCGTTAGACATTGAGGGAGCATACATAGACTCAGAACCTCTGGCTTGGGAGGATGTTTATGTCAGTGTCCTGCTAAGTCATGGGTTTTAGTCTTTAGACATTGAGGGAGCATACATGTACATAGCGTCACAACCTCTTGCTTAGGAGGATGTTTGTCAGCGTCCTGCTAAGTCATGGGTTTTAGTCTTTAGACATTGAGGGAGCATACATGTACATAGCGTCACAACCTCTTGCTTAGGAGGATGTTTGTCAGTGTCCTGCTAAGTTATGGGTTATACTCGTTAGACATTGAGGGAGCATACATAGATTCAGGACCTCTGGCTTGGGAGGATGTTTTTCAGTGTCCTGCAAAGTCAAGAGTTCTACTCGTTAGATATTGAGGGAGCATACATAGACTCACAATCTCTTGCTTGGGAGGATGTTTGTCAGCATAATGCCAAGTCTAAGGGTTCTTCTCGTTAGACATTGAGCGAGCATAAAGAACCTCTGGCTTGGGATGATGTTTGTAAGCATCCTGCCATCAAGGGTTCTTAGTCGTTGAAGGAGCGTACATGGACTTGTAACCTGTGGCATGGGAAGATGTTTGTCAGCTTTCAGCCAAATCAAAGGTTTTAAGTTGAGGGAACTTACCTGGGAGGATGTTTGTCAACATTACCTAATCAAATATTACATTAACAAAATTTTTTCTCGAAATATTAAGCTTGTCAGTTGGGAGATACTACATGTACATGTGTATAATCTATAATATTAGTTTTTAAAAAATTGGAATAAAAGACAAAGAAATACATTTGCAGAAATTTTTTTTTTTATAGATCTCAAACCACACCCCTTTACATGTAAAAGGGATCTTCAGTGATATATTATGTGCATGTATATTGACGTGTCTGTGGAAACATGGGTCACTTCTTTTGGTTCTGTAATGTGCAGGTGTAGTTTTTGGTTTTTGTTAACATGACACTTGCTGCACATCTGTTGTCAGGGTATTAAACTCAAAGAGATTAGGTTGGGGTCTCTTTAACCGGTTCTATACATTGACATAAATGTTAATATGATTGTTCCAAGCCTGAAGTTTATGCACTTGTATTGGTCCTTTCTGTTTTTTGTTTGTTGTTGTCTTTTTGGTATTGTGTTGTGAGTTTTGTGTTTGGGTTATCTCCTCTTTATATGTACACATTACTACATCTTCCTCAAAAGTTAAACTTTAAAAAATAAAGTTTTCCTTTAAACTCAGGATGATCTGGAACATTTAGGAAAGATTCTACAGTATTCACTTTATTTCCAGACACGAACTTTTTATGAAATTTGACCTCCAAAATGAGGAGGGTCTGGAACATTGAGAGATTTTACATCATCCACTGTATTTCCAGACACACTTGGAACCTTTTCTGACCTTTGACCTCCAAAATAAGGATGGTCTAGAACATTATATTAAGGAGAGATTTTACAGGATCACTGTATTTCCAGACACCTTTGACCCTTTGCTGACCTTTGAGGTCAGTACATTAAGTACTTTCAGTACAGGAGTACTTAGGTTTCCTGAAGATACATGTACAATGGAAACTGTCACAGAAGTATGGAATAGATTTCTTTCATTTATGTATATACAAAAGGAAAAATACATTAATAGGATAATACTTTGTCAAATTGAAAGTATATAATATTACAGAGTGGACATGTATGTCTTTGAATGTTTTGCTTAATTTAAGGTAAATAGAATTAAAATTCTTGATGACCTGTTTTGACTTTTATATAATATTTAAATGGTAAAAAATATACCCCATACAGGGCTAATCAAATAATAAACTTAAATTTATTCTATTACCTAACATAGTAAACTTGTAATTTTGGTTCTTTTTATTACATTTCATGTTTGTTTACCCCAATCCATATTTGCATTTAAAGGGTTACCATTTAGTCTATAAAATAGCAGATTTTTTACTGAAGAAATTTTAACCTCTAAAGGGAACTTCGTACTAGTATGTCTGTTTAAAACCCAAATTTGAAGGAGATATATTGTAGTCTATATTCTAGTTTCTTCAGTATACATAATACTGAGACAGATTGACCCACCATCATTTAAATTGAATGATTCATTTATTCATGATTAAACACATCCACACAAACATATAAACCTGTATTTGGTTTAAATACGGAAAAATGCTTACAAAAAATGCTGACCTAAGCAGAATAGACGCACTTGATGACTTAACTGCACTTGATGAACTGCATTTATATAAATCTGAAAAACATTTATTTGTATAAGTCATACAGTTACATAAACTTTGGTTTCGTAACTGAACGCAATGTGTATTGGTGTTAAGGTTACAACTGATGCATGCATTCAGCAATACACATACTCTTAATATTACTTGTTGACAGTTTTGAAAAGTAAAATGTTGAAATGCCCCTGTATTTAGAGAGCTAATACTATGTTAAATGACCAACACTGTAGCTAAATCTTTTTTTAATTGATAATTATTTTGTCTAGATGTATATATTAAGGTATCTTTTTTGCCATGCTATCAATCTATATTTTTCAACTCCATAATTTTCAGACCATGACATAAATTTTAAAACACAATGCCTGGATGTTTAACAAGGTTAACTTAAGCATAGAAAGTGTGAAGATTTTTACACATGTAAATGTTTATGTAACTTTAATAATTGCATTGGATTTCTCTGTGCCTCAAGATGGAGGAATGTAAGGAGGAGGAGGTAGTCATTGAGGAGTCAAAGATGTGGATAGAATCGTCAGAGTACTGCACTCTTAAAGTAGGAGAATTTTTTTGCAGCATGCTTTGCTTTTGCGCAATTTTTTTTTTAATTGTAAGAAATGAAAAAAATTGATATGTCATACAATTGGAAATGAGAAAATCCAAAAAATAATTCCATAAAGTGTGTTAAATTATTTAATTGGAAGCATAACCAGGGTAAAATACAATAATATTGTAAGATTTCATGTCTTTTTCAATTGAATTTCAGTTAATATACAAACTAGTTGTCAGAATTTGTTCTAGATTATGTGGTTTTCATTTTTAGCCTCAACATTGAGGTTGTGGGTATGAATCTCACTGCAGGAAGGGTGTAATGGACTACAATGGATTGCCAGTGTGGGTTTTCTCAGGGTACTCCAGCTTACTCCCTCAATAAAAAGTGTATGCCCATGATATAGCAGAAAAATTACTAAGAGTGGCATTAAACAATATTTTAACAAACAAACAATAATTTTAAGCCCACCTGGTCCATCTCCACATGAGCCTTCCATAACTTGGAGTCTGTAGACATTTTCCCAATAGTTTAACTTAAATCACTGAGATAACTTCAACCAGACTTTGTCTGAGTGTTCCTTAATTTATTAATAAATTATCAAGTATATAGATTCATTGATAATTTTATAACATATGAGTCAATTTGTTTTTATTACATTGTGAAAACTATAATAGCTAGACCTCAAAATATTCAGCACATCACAATACATGTAAACTACAAATTACCCCATTAGTCTGAAATTGTCTGATAACTTTTATGGAGTTACTGCCCTTTATGGACAATTTACAAAAAAAATGAAGTTTTTGCCTTAATACTAATACATGTACTTAAAAACTGTAACAAAATGGAAGAAAATAAGAATTTCAAAAGTGACCTGTGGCTTTCAGCAAAGATCATTTTTACAAGATCTACAAAAAATTGAGACGCCAGAATTTGTCTAGTTTTTGCAACATGCTTTTTTTAAGTACAATTTGAAAAATAATCCTTGAATGATCTAATCATGTAATGTTCAAGTAGCATATAGTAAAATTATTTTACCAAAATTTATTTATCTTCAATGCAGAATTGATTGAATGATATATAAAAACTCAGTCTGCCAGTGCAATATAACCTGCATTAAGCATTAAACTGCATTAAATTCTTCATCTATAAATATTTTATTCATTTCTGTTCTAATATCTGGCTAAATAAGAAACAAGACATAACGTAGGCTTAGCTTGCTCACAGTAAGACCAAGTATTATTATGAAATTATTTGATCATACAGTACATGTATCATATACATGTACATGTATATGATACATGTACAAAGAAAAATCTAACCAACTAGACAAAATTGTCAATTTAAATTAAAAGTCTATATACTAAGCAGCTACTTGAGTTTACTGTGAGCACATTGATAACCTATATTCACTAAACACGGTCTTATAAAATTTATGAAATTCTCCACCCATTAAACCACCAAAGATTTACTCCTGCCATATGATAGTATTGAAGCAGGAAAACTTGTTAACCAGTTTTTAAAATTTTAATAGAAACAAAACCTATAAATTTCTGGTACGGAAGACCATACTAGTTTTTTTGTAAATTTTATAGAATTTCATTACATATACTCTTTAATTTGTGAAACGTTCAACATAAATCTAATTTTTTAAATAACTTTCATTCAATATAAAACAGCAACCATTATATGATAGAGCACAATTTGGTAAGTGACTAATAATTGCACATGGAAACCCCTATCTATATTTAAACATTCATGGTAAACGGGTTGTCGACCCTTAACCAACCGTACCACTATTTTTCTAGGTGCTATGCCTATGATGTCCACATTTATATATAATCTGCTTGCCCTTACTGCCCTTAAATCATAAGTGAAAAGTTTAATAGTGATATGAGTGTTGCTTTGTTCGAACCATAAGGACAAATCAATAGAAGTTTTAAACCTTGTTATATCCCCGATATGTAACACCGGAACAGTGTATATGTCATTTTTGTATATAACATGGTGATGACAGAGAATTATAACTAATAGAATCGGAGTAACATTCTTTTCATTATTATATTATCTCTTTACTAGAACACAGAGCATAATAATGGGAAATAACTCATATCACTTGTGTTATGATTTATTATCTCCCCTACCTGACATGTTTATTGTTGATGCCTTATTGTGTTTCTATTTCAGGCAACAGCTGTTGAAAAGAGGGAACATTTATACAAGATCCTTGTCATAGGGGAGCTTGGCACAGGAAAAACCAGTATTATAAAGCGCTATGTTCATCAGTTTTTTTCTCAACATTACAGAGCAACTGTATCCTTTGGATAGAAAAATACCAGACTTATAAAACAAACTAAGCAGTAAACATGTTATATAAAGTATGTTTTTAGCTCATCTGGGAGTCACGGTGAGCTTTTTTCATCACTTTTGCTTTTGTCATTGTATAATCCTTTTACAATTTCATTTTCACCTTTGAAACTACTAAACCAATTCGAAATAAACTTGGTACAGTGATTCTTAAGAAATCCTAAACCAAAATTCATTGCAACCTCCAGCTCAGATGGCTGTGATTACTACATGTATAAATACATGTAGAATAGAATTCATTTCATCAGATGTAAATAAAGAGTACATTTAGTTAAAATATTCACTTAAAATTCCCTTTGTCCATACATTTTTACAGCAAAGTCTACTACACTTGTATCTGTATAATTGAAACAGGAATTTTTTATTATTAAATCTACAATTGTGCTTGGTAGACAAAAAAAACAGCCTTAAATCGTTTAAATAATGTTCACATTAGATTCCATTAAGCCTGATGTAATAGCTACCTTAACTCCTCCAACAGATAGGGGTAGACTTCGCTTTAAAGGTCCTGAACTGGGACGCTGATACAATTGTCAGGCTACAATTATGGGACATAGCAGGTATGTGATTGATAGTATATAAATACCTGGTACCTGTCTTAGTACAAAGAAAATGATTAATTGATTTTTATCTATTACTAAAAAACATTAGAATGCTTTAAAATTACTGTATTTTGCTGTTCGTTTTCATTAACTGTGAAGTCTTCAAAATTTTTGGGTATCAAATTTGATAAATTTCATGCTTCAGTGAATCTAAAATGTTCAAACCTTACAGGAACAGTATTAATTGTACAAGCATAAATATATACCCCGTTATAGACAAAAATTGATCCAGCCATTTTAATGTATTTTTTTAAATCAGAAATTTAGTCTTAATTTAAATTTTCAAATTGCAATTTTGAACAAAAATCGGAAACGAAAAATGTTTATTATTTCTGGTCAGATCTTTGATATAGCAATGAGTTACTGTAAAAGTGGTCTGTTTTAGTTGTGGCTGTTGTGATGAGTCTTAATAAGATAATATTTTCATTTAAAATGAAAAACTTATAATCATTGTTTGTTTCTTTCAATGGTGTTATTAAAAGCAATTTTTCTGCTATATCATGGTTTCCAGTTTTAGTTGTGGGATTAAGTCTGTATACCAGGAGGAAACCCCCAACCTTTGATAAGAAAACTGGTAATCCTTTTTTGTCTCGCCTGCGACGAAAGTCGCTGGAGGCGAGACATATGTATGGGAATCCGGCGGCGGCGGCGGCGGCGTAAACACTTGACATCTTGCTTCATATCTTTGTAAGCCCAAGCCCTAGGTCCATCAAATTTGGTCCAGAGGTAGCTTATGATGAGTACTTGCCAGTCAGTCACCTGTCACCTGACCTTGACCTCAATTTCACGGTCCAGCGACTATGTTAAAGTTTTTGGGTTACGACAGTTCCTCTGTAACTACGCATGGTAGGATGACAATATTTGGTGTATAGGTTGCTGATGACTAGTACATGACTGTCTGGTAGGTGTCACCTGACCTTGACCTCAATTTCACGGTCCAGCGACTACGTTAAAGTTTTTGGGTTACGACAGTTCCTCTGTAACTACGCATGGTAGGATGACAATATTTGGTGTATAGGTTTCTGATGACTAGTACATGACTGTCTGGTAGGTGTCACCTGACCTTGACCTCAATTTCACGGTCCAGCGACTACGTTAAAGTTTTTGGGTTACGACAGTTCCTCTGTAACTACGCATGGTAGGATGACAATATTTGGTGTATAGGTTGCTGATGACTAGTACATGACTGTCTGGTAGGTGTCACCTGACCTTGACCTCAATTTCACGGTCCAGCGACTACGTTAAAGTTTTTGGGTTATGACAGTTCCTCTGTAACTACACATGGTAGGATGACAATATTTGGTGTATAGGTTGCTGATGACTAGTACATGACTGTCTGGTAGGTGTCACCTGACCTTGACCTCAATTTCACGGTCCAGCGACTACGTTAAAGTTTTTGGGTTACGACAGTTCCTCTGTAACTACACATGGCAGGATGACAATATTTGGTATATAGGTTGCTGATGAATAGTACATGACTGTCTGGTAGGTGCCATTTGACCTTGACCTCAATTTCACGGTCCAGGGACTACGTTAAAGTTTTTAGGTTACTGCTGTTCCCCTGTAACCAAGCATGGTAGGATGACAATATTTGGTATATAGGTTGCTGATGAATAGTAAATGATTGTCTGGTAGGTGTCACCTGACCTTGACCTCAATTTAACGGTTCAGCGACTTCGTTAAAGTTTTTGTATTAGGACAGTTCCTCTGTAACTATGCATAGTATGGTGACAATAATTGGTATACAGGCCGCTGCTCATAATTAATGCTATTTACATAATGCTTATGACGAAATTTATTTTCGTTACTGATGCGGAATTCAGGCGAGACGTTTTTCTGTGTCCACACTTGTAGTTAATATTTAAGTTGAGCACACACTGCCCACAGTGATACTCAAACCCCAACCTCAGTGTTGACAGACCATATGATCAATATAAGATAACTCACTACCTAAACCACTCAGCTACCAAGGCACTTAATAAGACGAATTAAAATGTAAATGCAAACATTTAACCATGGTATATTTCTTTATCCATTTCTCTACATGTTTGTCTACAGGCTTCCTCTCCTTATCTGTCTCCAAGCCCCACCCCTTTATCTGGGTCTTCTGGGCCACAACCCCTTATGTAAATCTTCAGGGCCCCACCCCCTTATCTAAGGTCTACAGATTCTCACCCCTTTATTTAGATCACCAGGCTTCCACCCCTTATCTAGGTCTTTATTCTCCTACCCCCATGAAAACTCTCTTTTATTTCAGCATTTTTGCAGTTCAATATTTTTATTAGCAGGAAATTTATATTTTATCACTTTAGACAATGCTCTTGTGTTTTTTTTTATGAACCAGTTACTAAAACCTTTTATTTAGCCATCTATATGTAAACTAAAGATGTTATCTTATTTATAAATCCAAGTTAAAATTTGATAGACCAATTGTTGGATGAGTATTATGTGATTCACATCAGAAATATTTTGGTACATGTCATGTGATCGATATACATTGACATTATCTTTGATGTTGATATGAAATGTGTGTGTGTCTGTGATTCATTGGTTATGTAATACAGTTGATTATTTATTGATCAGTTTCTAAAGCCACCTTGTGTTGTTTTTTTTTTTTTTGGTCAAGTGTACAAACATTTGATTATTTTAAATGGATTTGAAAAAAAAAAACACATGAAGCGAAGAAGTACCAAAGGACAATCTAACGTTTTAGTCCATAAACACTAATACAAAACCATATGACACAATACTAGAAACAACACAGAACAAAACAACGTATGAAAAGAGTCAGACTTTACTACAAACAATGAATAATTGCACATGGAACATTTTCTCTTTTTTATTTGGAAAGAACAAGCATCTGCTGTCAGTTTGGTTTGTTTACATGTCAGCATGATTGTCTCCCTTCCTGCCATAATTATTACCTTGGTTCACACAATTGTGTGTTTGATCAAAGGCATCAATCAAATAAAATCATTACACCAGCACAGCTTCAGATTTTGCCATTTTCCACCCTTCCACAGAAAGCATTATGTTGTTTTTCCCTTTTCAAGCTATGCACAGAGGGAGGGCACATGTTTGATTTTGCCTTTTTTCAACCACCCACAGGGAAACAGGGTAGATTTTGCATGTTATTTCTAGTGTAATTCACTGACAACAGCAGATAAGGATTATATTTGTCATTTTTACAATAATGAAAGTTGAATGGTGGATGGGTAGAAATCCACTGTATATAGATATATTATCCATTATATACTTGTGTTTTACTGTAGGTCAAGAAAGATTTGGGAACATGACCAGAGTATATTACAAAGAGGCTGTTGGTTGTTTTATTGTTTTTGATGTGACTCGAGCATCTACATTTGAAGCAGTCTCAAAATGGAAGGCAGATTTGGACAGTAAAGTTACCCTGTCTGATGGGTCACCTGTACCCTGTGTTCTATTAGCAAATAAAGTAAGTTACACTGCCTGACGCGTCACCTGTACCCTGTGTTCTGTTACCAAATAAAGTAAGTTAATCTGTCTGACGGGTCACCTGTACCTTGTGTTAGCAAATAAAGTAAGTTACCCTGTCTGACGGGTCACCTGTACCCTGTGTTCTGTTACCAAATAAAGTAAGTTACACTGCCTGACGGGCCACCTGTACCCTGTGTTCTATTAGCAAATAAAGTAAGTTACACTGCCTGACCGGTCACCTGTACCCTGTGTTCTGTTAGCTGAAAAAGTAAGTTACACTGTCTGACGGGTCACCTGTACCCTGTGTTCTGCTAGCAAATAAAGTAAGGTACACTGCCTGATGGGTCACCTGTATCCTGTTTTATGTTAGCAAATAAAATAAGTTACCCTGTCTGACAGGTCACCTGTACCCTGTGTTCTGCTAGCAAATAAAGTAAGTTACACTGCCTGACGGGTCACCTGTATCCTGTTTTATGTTAGCAAATAAAGTAAGTTACACTGTCTGACGGGTCACCTGTATCCTGTGTTCTGTTACCAAATAAAGTAAGTTGTTAATGCTATGGTAACATGTTATCTTCATGAAGCACTTTATATTTAGTGGTTGATATTTGTAAATATAGATAAAAATCCTGATTCAAGGGTTTTATCATATCAGTGAGATTTTTAGTCCTGGATAAGTATTAATTGTAGATCAATTTTGTCAGCGTTAGAGTACAACATTTCCAACATTTTGATGTCCTTGTTTGTCTCTTTTGAAAACAAGAAGCCAATATTATAGTTATCACTGTAGTTAGTTAGAGCCACACAGAAAGGTTGCTTGTGAGCATGTGTTTATTGAAAGGTTGCTTGTGAGCATGTGTTTAATGAGAGATAGCTTGTGAGTACCTGTGTTTATTGAAAGGTTGCTTGAGAGCATGTGTTAAATGAGAGATAGCTTGTGAGTACCTGTGTTTATTGAAAGGTTGCTTGAGAGCACGTGTTTAATGAGAGATAGCTTGTGAGTACCTGTGTTTATTGAAAGGTTGCTTGAGAGCACGTGTTTAATCAGAGATAGCTTGTGAGTACCTGTGTTTATTGAAAGGTTGCTTGTGAGCATGTGTTTAATGAGAGATAGCTTGTGAGTACCTGTGTTTATTGAAAGGTTGCTTGAGAGCACGTGTTTAATGAGAGATAGCTTGTGAGTACCTGCGTTTATTGAAAGGTTGCTTGTGAGCATGTGTTTAATGAGAGATAGCTTGTGAGTACCTGTGTTTATTGAAAGGTTGCTTGTGAGCATGTGCGTTTAATCAGAGATAGCTTGTGAGTACCTGCGTTTATTGAAAGGTTGCTTGAGAGCATGTGTTAAATGAGAGATAGCTTGTGAGTACCTGTGTTTATTGAAAGGTTGCTTGAGAGCATGTGTTAAATGAGAGATAGCTTGTGAGTACCTGTGTTTATTGAAAGGTTGCTTGAGAGCATGTGCGTTTAATGAGAGATAGCTTGTGAGTACCTGTGTTTATTGAAAGGTTGCTTAAGAGCACATGTGTAAATTGAGAGATTGCTTGTGAGTACCTGTGTTTATTGAAAGGTTGCTTGAGAGCATATGTGTTTAATGAGAGATTGCTTGCATGTGAGCACATGTGTTTAATCAGAGATTGCTTGTGTGTACCGGTGTTTTTTCAAAGGTTGCTTGTGAGCCTGTGTGTTTAATCAGAGATTGCTTGTAAGCATTTACTTTTTGATTATAGATTGCATGCAAGCACATGTGTTTAAACAGATTGCTTGTGGGTACCTGTGTTTCATCAGAGATTGCTTGTGTTTCCCAGTTTTTAGTCATAGATTGCTTGTGAGCACATGTGTTTAATACGAGATTGTTTGTGAGTACATGTGTTCAATCAGAGATTGTTTGTGAGTACCTGTGTTTAATCAGAGATTGCTTGTGAGCACCTGTATTTAATCAGAGATTGCTTGTGAGCACCTGTATTTGCAAAGATTACTTGTGAGCACCTGTCTTAAATCATAGATTGCTTGTAAGCACATGTGTTTAATCATAGATTGCTTGCAAGTATATACATTTAATCAAAGTCTGCTTGTGTGCACATGTGTTTAATCAGAGATTGCTTGTGAGCACATGTGTTTAATACGAGATTGTTTGTGAGTACATGTGTTTTATTAGAGATTGCTTGTGAGTACCTGTGTTTGATCAGAGATTGCTTTTGAGCACCTGTGTTTAATCAGAGATTGCTTCTGAGTACATGTGTTTAATCGGAGATTGCTTGTTAGTACCTGTGTTTGATCATATGTTGCTGATGTTTTTAAGAGTACCTGTGATAGATAAATTGTTTCTGTTTTTCTGACTATCAATAACTAATCAGAGATTGCTTATGTTTTATTGAGAGCACCTTTAATTGATCAGAGTTTGGTATTTAGGAACACCTTATTAGAGTACCTTATTAGACAAATATATCGAAGGTTAATTGTCAGAGGTTTTATCATCTTGCACCTTATTTTAACATCATTTTTTTTGGTTTGAATGGTGTTTAATGCCATTTTCAGCTATATCATGGCATCCAGGTTTTATGGGGATGGGGAAAGCTGGAGTACCCAGACAAAGACCCCTTAATCGGTAGGAAAACTGGCAATCTTTGTTTGATTAGAGTCCAGTGCACTCTACAAGCAGTGAGACTTGAACCCACAGCCTGATTTTAACATTGTCATAATATACGTACTAATGTAAAATTGGTTATTTACAGTGTGATCAGGCTAAAGAAGGTTTAGTAAACAATGTATCACAGATGGATGATTATTGTAAAGAGAAAGGATTTGTTGGTTGGTACGAGACATCAGCGAAAGAAAATATAAACATTGATGAGTCGGCTAGATTTCTTGTCACAAAAGTGAGTCAGTTAATTCTTGTTTATTTTTGTTCACATATTTTAGAAGTATTAAAAAAGGAATATATATTTTACTAGTAAAATTGTCATGAATGAAATTACAGTAAAATTGTGTGGTATTTTTATATCAAACTGTTTAGGGCTAGAGCTTGTGGCAGATACATTTTAAACCAGAGATTGACACATATTGACTGTATGTAGTGTACATATTCATCATTCTGGTACAGATTGTTTGTTTGTTTGAATAATGTTTAATGCCATTTTCAGCAATTTTCCAGTTATATCATGGCGTCCAGTTTTTATCGGGGGAGGAAGCCGGAGTACCCGGAGAAAACCCCTGACCAATTAAGATTGGAGTCGAGTACATCCTGCCAGCAGTGATAATCGAACCTGCAATCTCAGTGTTGACAGACCACGTGGTCAGTAGTAGACAAACTACCTTAACCACTCGCAACCGAGGTCCCCATTCTGGTACAGAATAAATATCAACCAAAATCTACTATATTATCAAAATTTGTGGCTACACAATGTTTTGTCATCAAGTTTAAGTCATTTAGAAAAAAAAGCAAAATGAGAAAAAAAAAACTCCTCTATACTTGTATATATAACTCAAGGGAGATAATTACTATTAAGTAAGTTAAAAACTGAAATGTACATTACTTGTCCATATACTAAGATAAAATCTAAAATTTCCTTGTTTTTTAATTTCTCAGATTTTACAAAACAACGAAGCCATAGCAAAAGACGAAGCAGAGACAGATAGAATAGTTATAAATGGACAGAAAGATACGAGTCTTACCGACAAGAAAAGTTGTTGCTGATACTCTTATATTGTTTTAGTTGTGAAGTACTGTATTGCCTTTGTCTTTTTTTTTCATTGAGTTATCTTTCCTGAACAGTCAAAGTGGAAATTTATTTAGATTGCATGGGAGGTAATTTAGCACTTATTATCTCCCTTGTGTTTTTTAACGAAAACAAGGTCTGTTTTGTATTGTCGGACTTCGACTGCAACACTGTTTTTTTCCAGGTTCTGCATTTTAATCTACCTGAACGGTTGTTTTTAACAAATTTTTAACAATATAATTCTTGCATCAAAATATAGGTTGGGAATGATGGATTCTAGATCCTACTTTTCTGAAAAAAAGAGGCTAAGTTTATTTGCGTAATAAGAGTTTTAGATTTTTTATATTTCATTCGATTCTTTTGCAGCTTTTTCATAATGTTCAGAATGGCATATTCTTTCACATTTATGCCATCTGTATTTCTATGCCTTTTACCATTTTCAGATAAAAGGGTTGAAAAGGGTCCTAAATCAGAATGTTTTAAACTTTTGAAACGATTTTGATTTAGATTTTCTCTGTTGATTCATTTTTTTCATTAATAAAATAATTCATTAGTTCCATTATAATTGACAAAAATAAAAAGCATGAATAATTCTAAAATCATATAAAACATTTTTATCTTTATGGCCCTTACATCAAAAATTATATACATATGATCTTTTATTTTGGAATAGGGATTTTGGGCCATTGATGATCATAAGCCTTTTCTAGTGAGAGTACCTGTTGCATAAAATTTAAAAAAAAAAATAGAAAAATGTATCTTGGTTGCTTGATTGTTTTATCTTATATCCAACTCTTTTATATATTTTTGAATGGAATAGCCCTTAATATAATACATGTAAATATATTTAATTAAACTGGGTAAAAACTACTTGTATTATAAATGTATAATTTATTACCTTCATTGAGTAAAAGCAATATATATTCATACAAAAGACATGTCTCCATAGCAACAATGCTAATTTTCTGTTCATTAGTAGGTCTTACGATTATTCTGTTATTTGTT
Organism: Limnoperna fortunei; assembly: GCA_944474755.1. Taxonomy (NCBI): domain Eukaryota; kingdom Metazoa; phylum Mollusca; class Bivalvia; order Mytilida; family Modiolidae; genus Limnoperna; species Limnoperna fortunei. The sequence goes on along the minus strand of OX104124.1, from coordinate 31,335,730 downwards.
TCAATGTTTGTTTTAAAAAAATAACTCGTTACCAATATGAGGATGTTTATATTTCATTCTATGACGTCTTTCAAAATGCATATTAAAATTTCAATAAATTTAGTTCTCATTTCTTTTTTTTTCTATCTCAACTTTTTTAACCATAATATTTGTTATTGTCAATAAAGTTGTTATTTTTTTGTGTAAATTCAAAGATTAACAAACTGTAATGGAAATATTTTTATCACCACTCTACATCATGACAAGCATGAGGTACACAAACCAACCATACACTAGCGTACATTTATATGCTGCTTTAATGTACAGATTACAAATGAGAATCCAAATAATTCATGCATACGATACTTTATTGACGTTTTAACATGGGTGAGCATTAAATATGTGATGTTTTATCCCTCACTATTGCTCAGGGCAAAATGTTCATTAATATAATGCCCACCCATGTTAAAATGTTAATAAAATATGGTATGCATGAAATATATCTTATTAAAACAAAATATGTGCAATACTTAAATTAATACAGTTGAAATACACATATTCTTTTGTTCCTTTTTCTTCCATTTTTAGCTCACCTGACCCGAAGGGTCATGTGAGCTATTGCCATCACTTGGCGTCCGTCGTCGTCCGTCGTCGTCGTCGTCGTCGTCGTCGTCGTCGTCGTCGTCGTCGTCGTCGTCGTTAACTTTTCTTCAAAAATCTTCTCCTCCAAAACCACTGAAGGGATTGCTTTGAAACTTTGCACACATCATCAGTAAAATGTCCTCTACCAAGTTTGCTCAAATCATGGCCTCAGACCAACCAACATGGCCGCCATGGCTAAAAATAGAACAGGGGGGTCAAAATACAGTTTTTTGCTTATAGTTCAAAAAGTATAACAGATATAGGAAAACCGAACAGACCTTCCTTCTTCAGCATCTAAAGCTCTACAAAACACTCCATTGGGTCAAAGTTGTATGATGACTCCTTGTAGGAGTTATTGCCCTTTAATTGTCAAAATTGATGATTTTTGCCATTTTTGCCTCAAAATCTTGAAAATTATTAGAACTAGAGAAAAAGTTAGCATTGCTTAATTGTTCTGCTCTATGAGGGCTACAAAAATGACTTAAGGGTCAAGATTGTCTGATTAACCGTTTAAGAGTTATTCCCCTTGAACTTTTTTTTTTAATTTGTTTTAATTGATTTTTTAAAATATTCTCCTCTGAAACAACTGAAAGTACTGCTTTGAAACTTTGTACACATCATCCGTCCAATGTCATCAACCAAGTTTGCACCAACCATGGCTGCAGATTAACCAACATGGCCACCATTGCTAAAAATAGGACGGTGGGGGGGGGGGGGGTAAAATACAGTTTTTGGCTTATATTTAAAAAAGTGTAACAGATACAGGAAAACCGAAGAGACATGCCTCCATCTGCATCAAAAGCTCTACAAAACACTCCATTGGGTTGAAGTTGTATGATGACTCCTTATAGGAGTTATTGCCCTTTAATTGTCGAAATTGATTATTTTTGACATTTTTGCCTCAAAATCTTGAAAATTATTAGAACTAGAGAAAAAGTTAGCATTGCTTAATTGTTCTGCTCTATGAGGGCTACAAAAATGACTTAAGGGTCAAGATTGTCTGATTAACCGTTTAAGAGTTATTCCCCTTGAACTTTTTTTTAAAATTTGTTTTAATTGATTTTTTAAAATATTCTCCTCTGAAACAACTGAAAGTACTGCTTTGAAACTTTGTACACATCATCCGTCCAATGTCCTCAACCAAGTTTGCACCAACCATGGCTGCAGATTAACCAACATGGCCACCATTGCTAAAAATAGGACGGTGGGGGGGGGGGGGTAAAATACAGTTTTTGGCTTATATTTAAAAAAGTGTAACAGATACAGGAAAACCGAAGAGACATGCCTTCATCTGCATCAAAAGCTCTACAAAACACTCCATTGGGTTGAAGTTGTATGATGACTCCTTATAGGAGTTATTGCCCTTTAATTGTCGAAATTGATTATTTTTGACATTTTTGCCTCAAAATCTTGAAAATTATTAGAACTAGAGAAAAAGTTAGCATTGCTTAATTGTTCTGCTCTATGAGGGCTACAAAAATGACTTTAGGGTCAAGATTGTCTGATGAACCGTTTAGGAATTATTCTCCTTGAAAAATTTTTTAATCAATTTTACTAGATTTTAAAAAATCTTCTCCTCTTTAACCAATGAAAGGACTGCTTTGAAACATTGCACACATCATCTTTAGGACGTCCTCTACCACCTGACTACCTATATAGCTACGTTGGCTTTAAATAGAAAAAATGAAAAAAGGCGGGGGGGGGGGGGGGGGGGGGTCGAGAGAGTTTTCGACTGATAGTTAAAAAAGTACAACAGGTACAGCAAATTTGAAGTGAACGTCCCTTCTCCCTCTAAGCATCAAAAGCTCCTCCTTATAGGAGTTATTTCCCTTAAAAGGTCGAAATTAATGATTTTTGCAGAAGTGTTGGGCAATTCCTTATAGCAAAGAAAAGCTGGATAAAAAAGGGTTGTTTGGTTTCAGGTTCAGGTGAGCGATACAGGCTCCTGGGAGCCTCTAGTTTGTAACACAGATTTATTTTATTTATTTTATTTATTTTCAACGAAATACAATGTTTATTTATTGTTATTGTCTCAAAGTTGGGCATAAACATGTTTAATTGCCAGTTTGTGATAGTTTAAGTAGGAATTTTAATTTTTAATGCAACACCAATGCTAACTGGACAATGTGAATTATTTCATGGCATTAATTTTATGATTGATGCTGTCAAATATTGATACAGATGCAGTTGACATTTTGGTAACTAAAAAATTAACTTAAGTTTGTTAGGTAAGTTGTTAATTTTTGTTTCATTAGAATGAAGACAAACTGTAGTGTTTTGTGTTTTGAAGATTTGTCAGCAGCATTAATACTGATTTCATGGTTGCAAATATCTATTTACTGTCTTTGATATTGCATCCCAAGTAAACTCAAATGGTGACCATAAAATAACAAATGGATTCTGACAAATCTCCAAATATAGTACAACTATCTCTTTTAAGAAAAGAAAACAGAAAAATAATCTATTGATAATAAAAACACTGAACTTGATTTATTCTGTGTAAAGTTGTCTTCTAAAACTTCGGAGATAATTTTCAGTGTGATTTTTAATTTCCCTTTTACAAGTCATCAAGTTAAATTGCCATAAAATAAATTTCTTTTAACATTATTGCTTAAAAGGCTACTTATTCAGCAAATCTTTTGAGTGAATAAGTTCCCTTGGTATGAATGGGGACCCAGTTCATTATACCCCCTGCAAACTTGTTTTGGGGGGGGGGGGGTATATAGGAATCAGCCTGTCTGTCTGTCTGTCCCCATCCCTTGTAAGCGCAACTCCTCATGAACAGCTTAATGAAATTTAATGAAACTTGGCATAAAGGAAGTAAATTTTATGTAGATGTGCAAAAAGGATTTTTATTGGCCTTGGATATCGTTAAAGGGAGATAATTGGACTTGAAAGCGAGGCAGGGGGGGAGGGGGTATTGCTTTGTGAGCTTGCTCACAGTCCACACTTGTTTATAATTGTCTTTTGGTGCTAATTAACACTTGATGTTTTCTCCATAATGATATATTTCAAAATAAATTATGTAGCTTATGGCAGTGAAAGATATAAATTTATTGCAATCTTTTCATAACAGTGATTTTGTCTTCAAGAAAACAAATGAACAATGAAACAGATCAACTGTTAAGACTTAGATATTTTACATTTTTTTTTATCAAGCAAAATAGAAGAAATTTAGTCCACTGTAAAAGATTGATTGTTTTTATTTTTGATAAATTGAATTCTGACTTTGATATTTTTTGTAATTGTTTATAATTATGTCAGTTATTATTCTTATGCAGAGTGGAGAATGTTTCTGATGTGTATGTTATGAAGAAATATAGATTATTTAATTAATTATTTAAATACTTAAAAATCAGAAAGAATGTGGTATTGTTTGTATATCAATAATGATAATGAGGTTTGTATGGTTTAATAAAGTATTGTTCCATCCAACACCTCACATGAACATATCATAATAATGCTGTTATCTTTCTGTTATTCAACTCTGTTCTACTCCATGTTTACCAGCTGTTATGAAAGTATAACTTCACTCACCAAGGGAAACAGTCAGCTCCTTACTTCACAGTCCCATTACAAGTGTAATTCATCAAGATTACTACTATTTTAAGACTAGGAGTTCATCAATACTCCCACTGTAGTGAGGCTTGGAGTTCATCAAGACTCCCACTGTTATGAGACTTGGAGTTCAGACTTGGAGTTCATCAATACTCCCACTGTTGTGAGACTTGGAGTTCAGACTTGGAGTTCATCAATACTCCCACTGTTATGAGACTTCAGACTTGGAGTCTTGATGAACTCCAAGTCTGAACTCCAAGTCTCATAACAGTGGGAGTCTTGATGAACTCCAAGTCTCATAACAGTGGGAGTCTTGATGAACTCCAAGTCTCATAACAGAGGGAGTCTTGATGAAGACTCCCACTGTTATGAGACTTGGAGTTCATCAATACTCCGACTGTAGTGAGGCTTGGAGTTCATCAAGACTCCCACTGTTATGAGACTTGGAGTTCAGACTTGGAGTTCATCAAGACTCCCACTGTTATGAGACTTGGAGTTCATCAAGACTTCGACTTTTATGAGACTTGGAGTTCATCAAGACTCCGACTTTTATGAGACTTGGAGTTCATCAATACTCCGACTGTAGTGAGGCTTGGAGTTCATCAAGACTCCGACTTTTATGAGACTTGGAGTTCAGACTCTGAGTTCATCAATACTCCCACTGTTGTGAGACTTGGAGTTCATCAAGACTCCCACTGTTCTGAAACTTGGAGTTCATCAAGACTCCCACTGTTATGAGACTTGGAGTTCATCAATACTCCGACTGTAGTGAGGCTTGGAGTTCATCAAGACTCCCACTGTTATGAGACTTCAGACTTGGAGTTCATCAATACTCCGACTGTAGTGAGGCTTGGAGTTCATCAAGACTCCGACTCTTATGAGACTTGGAGTTCATCAAGACTCCGACTTTAATGAGACTTGGAGTTCATCAATACTCCCACTGTAGTGAGGCTTGGAGTTCATCAAGACTCCGACTTTTATGAGACTTGGAGTTCATCAAGACTCCGACTTTTATGAGACTTGGAGTTCATCAATACTCCGACTGTAGTGAGGCTTGGAGTTCATCAAGACTCCGACTGTAGTGAGGCTTGGAGTTCATCAAGATTCCAACTGTTATGAGACTTGGAGTTCAGACTTGGAGTTCATCAATACTCCGACTGTAGTGAGGCTTGGAGTTCATCAAGATTCCAACTGTTATGAGACTTGGAGTTCAGACTTGGAGTTCATCAATACTCCGACTGTAGTGAGACTTGGAGTTCATCAATACTCCCACTGTAGTGAGGCTTGCTTTGCATTCAAAAAGTGTATAAACATACAGTAAAAGAAATTTTTTACAGAAAATTGTCCAGAATTTATATCAAACAAAACAATATAAATATGTTATATTTATAGCATTCAAAACAATAAAAATATTTCATATATATAACTTGAAAAATAGATGAAAATAAATATGCTTAAACAGTTATTCTTTGTTCTCATGTGTAGTATTGCATCTTTTTGTATTAGCTTACACAGTAGTAACACACTGGTAACAACACTGTGGCAGTAAAAATTGAACTAATAATTGTCAACCAACCAACAGTACAATAAGTTCATGGATTTACCTAATCAGTTTGACTTATTTAACACCCAATGTTTGAATATCTGTTTGTTTGAATGATATTTAACTCAACTTTCAACGATTTTTCAGCTATATTATAGATTTCAGTTTTTATATGGAAGCAAGCTGGAATACCTGGAGAAACCCAGACAGGAAATCTTGCAATCCTTGTCAAATAAGATTGGAGTCGAGCACAATCTGTCAGCAGAAAGACTTGAACCGGCATCTTTGGTATATAGGCACAGGGACAGTCTATACTAACTAGTTAGTATAAACTGTCCCTGATGGGCATTAGTAGATAACATTAACCACTCGACCAACAGCCCCATGTGAACATTTGAAACAAGTCCACATACCATAAATCTTTATTCTGTAAAAATGCAAAACAGTACTACAATGAGAACAAACAAAATAAACACAAAATACTAACGACAGATACACAGAAGTAATGAATGATGATCACAAGGGCGGGAAGGGGGAATAATCTTGGTTAGGTGTTAATTATATTAAAGACGTGACAAGGCTAATTCAATTTTACCTATTGTTACTTGTCATAAGATCTCTGAATGCGATCACATTTAGTCTTCTATCAGAATGACCAGATATCGGTGAGATTAACCATCTCTGTGGGCCCGCCGACCTTGAGGCCAAGTTCATAGGTCATCAACCATGGTATGCGACACATCACCGTGATATTATCTACCTACATACCAAATATCATCTCCGACACGATTAGTTTCGGACGGACAGACTGATCACTGTAGGACATCCACCTCATACTGGCCGGGCCTAAGAAACGTTTAATGAACAAAGCTATTATTATATTTAAAGGATGATTTCGTTAATAATTTTGATAATTGCGGGTTCCGCGAACCTGATACCTACATGCTTCAGTGAAACTGTAGATTGCGTTTTTGGCTATTGGCTCGTAATCAATCAATCAATCAATCAATCAATCAATCAATCAATCAATCAATCAATCAATCAATCAATCAATCAATCAATCAATCAATCAATTAATTCAATCAATTCAATTCAATTCAATTCAATTCAATTCAATTCAATTCAATTCAATTCAATTCAATTCAATTCAATTCAATTCAATTCAATCAATCAATTCGTTAACGTTAATTAAGTAGAGTAAACAAATGTAAATATATTTTTATTTCGGGTAGAACAGGTTTTTACCTTAATTATATATTACTACTTGTTTTTCATTTTTGAAAAAAAAACCCAACAAAATTCGAATAACAAGCCTATGATCCTCATGCAGTTCTAATGACTCTGTTGAAATTTGTAGAATTAAGTATTTTTGTTAACATTCAAGGTCGGGATTTTCGACTACAACATTGAAATGTTAAAGGACCTCAGTCTTTAATTTTATTGTGATCACAATGTAACAAGAAAAGATATGGTTGTAACCATATCGGGGAAACTCAATTAAAGTAATTGGAGGATTAAAACAGGAACCCATTTTGTATTGCAATACGACAGACTAATTATTGTTTACAGCTTGTGAAGATATAATGTACTTATGATATTCTATAATATGCTTTAACTAAGTCAGGATCATTTAATACAATCAAATTTTTATGATTTGTCTTTGCCATGTGTTGCTTTTTCTTCTTTGATATAAGAGAATGATCATCCGAGACATCAGAGTTCTAAACATATACTAAGGAAACGAGTTAAATAATACAATACAAGACATAAAAAGTAAAATATAATACAGAAAAATTTGTGTTAAAAGTATTTTTAGTGTTATCTTGTAAAATATATGTTTTTATTAATAGTTATATTTTGGCATATCTGTTAAAACATATATTAAAACAAACGTTTCATTTTTGCTCCTAAACGGAATAAGGAGGAACCCCAAACTCAATCTCATTCATCCTTTTATGATAAGAAAAATTATTGTAAAATTTCAAAGCAATCTGTAAACCAGAACCAAAGTTATTGTGGAAACAAATAAAAAAGTACCATTTTGTGCCCCTTTTGGCCCCCTAATTTGTAAATTAGAAAAGGGGGGACCCCAAAAATCAATCCCATCCATCTATTGATGGTATGGAACATCATTGTAAATTTTCATAGCATTTGGATGACTAGAACAAAAGTTATTGTGGGAACAAACAAAATAGTGGCATTTTGGGGTCCCTAATTTTTAAACGAAAAATGGGTGCCCCTAAAAATCAATCCCATCCATCGTTTATTGATAAGAAACACCACTGTAAAGTTTCAAAGCAATTGGATAACTAGAACAAAAGTTATTGTGGGAACAGACAACGACGTAGACGACGACGACACAGACGACAGCATACCATTATACGTCTTCAATTTTTTTGCGGTCGTATAAAAATAGTAGGCATGCATAGTAAATAAACCAGTTAACATTTTTGACATTTGAATTATTGAAATTTAAAGAAAGATGCAGGAAATTGAAATAAGAAAATACTAAAGTAGAAACGTTTTCATCATTTTAATTTTCAACAGGAATTACAGAATCGTAATACTTCCCTCATCAAGTCGGTGTGCCATCTTTGTCCCAAATTATTTACATTTGTACCGTTTGTTAAATCTGCAATCCCAAAGTGGGATAAATGACTGGTTATCGCTTGTTTTAAAAATATTCGAAATTCTTATACATAATTTATGTGTTATTTTTATTTTGCAAAGATGATCAAAGATGTACATGATAACTGTTTACATCACGAAAATTGTTTAATGCACCATTAAACAAGAAAAGATATAACGAACTTAACAAGTTATATATATAATAATACAAAAGAAAAAATTCAATCACGTTCGAATAAAGGTCATCAACATCATAGAAGTTAATAATTCACATCTTCCCCCACAGAACCACTTGACTATGGTCAATGTATTTTTATTGGTAAACATATATTTGTCCTTCCAAAACTTTGCTTTTTTTATCTTCTCAAAGTTGAGATATTATAATCAAGATGATTATTTCTTGCCTTTCACAATCGTCTATATTTGCATCCCTTTATAGCATATGATGAAATTTTAAATAAAACAAATTGAAAAAAAAAAATTAAACCAAATCGGATACACCTCATCCTCACAAGTCAGGGTTTTTGTGTCCACATGTGTCCACGAACCCCTGACAAACTTAGCTAGGAAATTCCCGGGCTAGAAGATTTTCGTATGACGTCAATCCTTCAAAATATCAACCAATGAAATTGCTTGAAAGAAGCAAGTGTTTGGCAGAAGTCAATCTTACTCATTCTTGAGTGGTAAGAAAAGGTAACGCAACTAATAAATAACGCGGTAATAACAAACTATTAACACTACTGTACAAAATGCACTGACTTTTACATGGTCTATGCAACACATCCGTTTTGGTTTTTTTACAATCGACATCGGGATATCCCCTAACCAAGCCGCGAATGAATGCGAGCTTTTGATTAGCTACATCAAGGTATGATGTAGCCAATCAAAATAGTGACTATGAGCCCGGGAATTTCCTAGCTAAGTTTGTCAGGGGTTCGTGGACACATGTGGACACAGAAACCCTGACTTGTGAGGATGGATACACCTATAACATATAAATCGAACATCTCTGGATATGGGTTTAATCCATATTTTTTCTTGCTATTATTGAGAAATTTCTTTTCCCTACTAATTTCTACGACATTTTAAACTGATTCAGACATCAATTTTTTTTAAATAACATGCCTATTTGAAAATCTAATTTTCATTTATTATACTTCATGCAAAAATGCTGTCTTTTTATTGCACTGTAACCATGTGTTAATTTCAACTGATTCTCGTTTTAGCGCCGCCCATTATAGCAACGGGTGTTAATTCCTCGTGATTTCCTACCAACGGGTGATATTAAAAAAACTAACACCCGCTTAGACCGGAGATTGCCGAATTGGAAAATTATCACCCGCTCCAACCGTAGTTAACGAGTGATATAAAAAAAATTATCAGAAAGAAAATTGCCAATCTGGAAAATGATCAGCCGCATCAGCTGAAATTTACTTACAGGTCGCGTGTCTTTCCGTGTAAACATGTCAAAGACACAACAAATACAGGAAAATGGGCAATTATTATTTGGAAAAACAACTAGCAGACTAACAAATATTTTCCATTAAAAATATGATCCAGAACAGTATCTATGTGATAGTTTATGCATTAGATAATAGGCATTCGGTATAATAAAAATCACACTGCCTTTGAACTCAGGTGTTAGGGTAGATTATCACATGAAGAAAACAATTATCACCCTCGACTCCGTCTCGGATGATAATTTTTTCTTCATGTGATAATCTACCCTAACACCCTCGTTCAAAGGCAGTATGATTATAATAAAAATCATAATCTAAATTTGCATTTTAGCGGCTTATTATGCGAGTCTAATTGGTCTTTCATTTTTACCTTTCGTCAAAGTTTAGTGTCAGGTAATAAATAAACAAGGCACATCTAATATACAATTACATCGACAGACATATCTCTGCGCCCCCCCCCCCCCCCATTAAAACCATCACTACCACACAGGAATCGTTCACGAGAGTTTGGGATTTCGAAACCGTCAATAAACAAAACACAGGGAAATAAAATTTAATGTTCGAGATTGATTAATGTTCTACGTAAAGGTTCCATTTTCTACCTTATAAATTATGAAATAATCCAGAAATAAGATCAAGGCTTTCTGGAAGAGTGGTCACAAGCGCGTTAAACAAAATATAAAAATGCACTTTTATTATCAAATTATCTAAGTAACTTATAAAAGAAACAAAAAAATATACATTTTATCATGTTATAATAAGAATGCATAAACAAATTACGAAGCTTACCATATAAATCATGAAATAATCCAAGAAATACAATTGAAGCGATGAAATAAATTACGTAATATAAGATAACAAAATTTTAAAATGCCCTTTTCGTATCAAATTAAATAACTAATTAATAAAAGAAACGCAAGTATATACATTGTATTATGTCAAGAATAGAATGCATTAATAAAAATACTAGGTTTACCCTATAGATAGTAAAATAATCCAAAAAAAAAATAAAAACTGAAGCGATATCGATTTAGATACTATAGCGAGCATTTACATGCAATTTTGTACATCTTTACTTCTTCTTATTAGATCGGGACAACAAAATGTATTTTAAAGCTGGAAGGATTTAACAAATACGAAAAACTGTAATTGAAATATTTTCTTTAATATTAAATTAGCCATTTTATCACTTACAACGTGAACTATATTGTAGAGTATGGTTTTTCACCTAACTACTCAATCGTACCTGAAAACAATTATATATCATTAAGAGATAATAAGAAGAGATCAAACATATGAAAAACAGTAGCAAGAAGATCATTATTGTTGGACATACTTATTATGCGTTAATTATATAATTAACAATTCAAATGAAAGCAGAGTAAATGTGCATTTATGATAATATGATCGTTCACCTAGCCAGCTTGATCGCGTAAGAATATATGAACATAATTATATTTTTTTTTCAAATGCAAAGAACAAAATTATAACATTTCCCAATACAAAACATACTGTTATTATACAATATTATACAATATTACAGATAGAAATTACTTACTTCGGTAAATGTAAACATCGAACTATATTTTCGCGCAATAGTTCAGTAAACCGTACCCAAAATTAGTTATACCCATGTGTGATACAATTCAATGATTTGAGTTATGAAAATGAAATTATCTTCATCGTCTATTGTATTTTGATTACAGTAATTACATATACGGAGCTCACAGTGAACCTTTTGATATCCCATATGCATGCAATGATCAGACAATCTAAATGTTGTCACAGGCACTTGGGGTCAGAATAATTTTTTTATGGAATAAAATGCCAATAAATGAGTTTACAGTGTGTATTCACTAGTTCTGTAACTAGTATAGCATGTCTCATTGTGAAATATTGACCCCAGAAAAATAATAATTTCTCTTTATTATACGAGACATGTCAGACTAGTTACCAAACGAGTGAATACACACTGTAAACTCATTCATTGGCATTTTATTTCATAACAAAATTATTCTGACCCCAATTGACTGTGAATTTTGTTTTAAGTTTTCTGTATTCAAAATTAAAATCGGAAAGATAAAACTCTTGAATCTGTTTGACAGTTTATTAACTTTAATTTTAGTTTCTTTTACATGTACTTGCTTTTTAATGCTAAAGTTTCAACAACTTATATGTTTTTATCTGCTTACATGCTTCACCATTGTGTGCTTTATTTTATTGCTTGCACATTATGATAAATTACAGTATCTGAGTATTTGCTCTGTAATATTTTACTTATACTCGCTTCTTTAATGCAAAGTTCAACTGCTTATATTTAATGCCTCTCATATTGTTTTAGTGCTGTCAAATTGCTTTGATCATGTTGATGCTTTGTGTATTTGAAGTGTATGTTGTGTATGTCTCTCTTGATGTTATATGTGTGCTGCTTTTATTAATTTAATAATATGTATTGTTTTGTTTTGTAATATCAGTCGGTATAAAGAGCTCTTCAGAGCTCATGTTTGTCTTACTCTATCTGTATAGACTTTAAATAAAATTTACTTTACTTTTACTTTACTTTAATCAGTATAAATAGCTATTATGGCGGTCACACGATAGCTATGTATTGCTTACGTGGTCAGTATGTTTTCTTAAGTATATATAAATTACTTCCCATAAACAGCTAGACTATCGATTAGAAATCAACCAACCATCCTTAATAAGTCAGCTGTTCAATAAATCTATTTATAGAATAAAATATTTTATAATCAGCGCGTGACAGGTAACATAGTGATATATCCATGCAAAATGAAGAATCAGAGATCTAATTGGAGAGGATGCAAGGTGAGTTTAAAAACAAAATGTCAGTATACACACTGTGTCTATAATTAGTTATAAAGAAAAGATACTCCTATCAAGAGATGTTCGATTTATATGTTATAGGTGTATTGTAGGAAATTTTATTCATATATCCTATAAAGGGTTACAAATATACACGATTGTGGATTAATAATTATCTTAATATCTCAACGTTGAGAAGAGAACGGTAAAAGAAAATGCAATGTTTTGGAAAGACAAATGTCTTAAATGTCAGTACACTGTGTCTGTAATATTAGTGTGCTGCCGGTGTGGGGTGTATTTCATCCCATGTTCGGTATAATTGGTGATCCACCAACATATATTCTTCAGACAAGTAAACATGGTTAAACACCTCTAAGTTCTCAATATAACCTATCCCCCCCCCCCCACTTTAATGAATTTTTATATCAATTTTATAATATATGTGCCTATGATATATGTACCCACGTGTATGTACCTATCATAATAAACTTTTAGTTCTCAATATAGCCTATCCCCGCTTTATTTTATATATTCGATTTATTGAATTTTCATATAACATATTATGTATAAGTATATTCATAGGTATTTGTCATAATGATAATTATTAATAACATTCCTGTGTACATTATAACTTTTATGAATAAGTTATTAATTTAGTTGTATACGAATTTTGATTCATTAGAGTGTACGATTCCTCGATCAAGATTAAGCAATTTGTTTGTTTGTTTGATGGTGTTTAACGCCACTTTCAGCAATTTTTCAGCTTTATCATGGCGTCCAGTTTTTATTGGGGGAGGGAGCCGGAGTACCCGGAGAAAACCCCCGACCTGCGGTAGGAAAACTGGCAATCCTTGTCAATTAAGATTGGAGTCGAGTACAACCTGCCTGCAGTGAGAATCGAACCCTCAATCTCAGTGTTGACAGACCACGTGATCAATAGTAGACGAACTACCTTGACCACTCGGCCACCGAGGCCCCTCAAGATGAAGCAGGTGTACCTTTCGTTAACAGTTTTAATACGGGACCTTTGGTGATGGTCACTAATATTTTACAAGGTTTCAGAAAGTTTTTCACCCCGCCAAAATTCTGTTGAAAAAAATTATAATCCCGCTGACTAGAAGCACAGGAAAAAAGTTATTGCCCCGTCCAGACTTGCATCTGCCATCAGACAAATACATTGATAAGCATTCGATTTTTTGTTCGCGCGGATTTACGAAACGTTAAGAATAAGTAGCAAGAACCGGTCGTCTCAAAGTAGGAATAGTTTGTCTTTGTAGGACTGAGAGGGCCTAGATTGGTTGAGGTACTATTGATCATATCCCTGATAACACTGAGGTTGCGGGTTCCAGTCTCAGTGCGGGCAGGGTGTACTCGACTTCAATCTTAAAATAAAAATGCTTGCCAGTTTTTCTACCGAAGATAGGGGGTTCCTCGGTTACTCCGGCTTCCTCCCACAATAAAAATTGAACGCCATGATATAGCTGAAAAAAAAATTGCTGAAGTGGCGTTAAACACTATTTAAACAAACAAACATTTGCCAGCTTGTCCCGTTCGTATTAGGTGCTTTCTTTTGCACCCATATTTATTTGAAGAAGTTTAAAGAGCATACACTATGAATCAACTTAATTGAAAATAAATTTTTTACTTGCTCCAGCGACAATAGGAGTGAATTTTAATTAAAATAAATAAATAAATAAATAAATAAATAAATAAATAAATAAATAAATAAATAAATAAATAAATAAATAAATAAATAAATAAATAAATAAATAAATAAATAAATAAATAATAAATAAATAAATAAATAAATAAATAAATAAATAAATAAATAAATCGCCTTTAAGTATATTTTGATGAAACATGGTGGTGCCGTGGTTTAGGTAGTTTTAGATATATTTGTCACGGTTTGGCGTGCATAAAAGAGACCTATCACTGTACTCTGGCTTACGTCTAATTTCTTATTTTTGTATCATTTTATATTAGGATTGGATAGACTATAGAACACCTTTGACAACCACAAGTGATGAAGCTTGTAAACTTTTTGATGCGGTATTGACTCAGGTAAACTCTTGTCTAATAGGACGAAACTGTCCCCATTACTGCATGTTACCGTGTGCTAGGGTATAGTTGAGACTGTCAACACTGAGTAAGAAAAATGATAAATTATTATCTTGTTTCTAAAGTCAGTTTAAAGTTAATGGTACTAATATTCTGGCAAAATTAAGATCGGGATTAATGAAGGAGAAGGGACTCGGAGGGACAAGAAAAGAAGGGAGGAACAAACAACAGAAGCCGTTAGAATAAGGACCGGAAATGTATTTTAATAACGATAACAATCGCTAAACAGTCACAATAATGTCGAAAATACTTGTTTGAAGTAACTGAAAAACTCGCGAAATATTACAGAACAGTTATGCATGAAGAAGAAGAAGAAGAAGATACTTTATTTCCAAATTAAAGGGCCTCTTATGAGGCATAAAATACATACAACAGATATGATTAGAAACAGACATAACATTTACAAAATAATGCATAATAATTATTACAATGACAGTCACTTATCCTTTCCACATTATAGATATTAAATATTAAATATTGTTAAATGGCATAACAAGAAATTGCTTTGACTTGTCCTAGTATAGGCTGAGTCCTCCCCCCCCCCTCTGGAGATTTTAAACGACATGAAGTTTAAATGAATTTATATAATCTCTGTTTAAATACATGTATATATACAGATTAAAGTTTCAAATTTATTATATTTTACTCTCTATAATAAGCTTACATACGGAATTCAAAATGTCCATGTTCTCATTGTTTAGAAGCCACAATAATTTATGATCTTGATTCAGGCTATTAAACTTTGGACATATATTGAGTATTGCAACTATCATATTATTTCTCTCATTGGGAGCTGTTGTACATGAAAATAAAAAATGTTTCTCGTCGTCTATTTCTCCAGATGGGCATCGAGGACACAACCTATTTTGTCTGGGAACATCCTGGTATCGACCCTTTTCTATTTGTAACCTATGGTTTGATATGCGTAATCTAGTAAAGTTTCTCCGTTGCTCAAAGGATTTTATAACTGTAAGATATTTTTCAAGGCAAAATTTTGTTTTAATATAAGTGTAACTACATAATTTTCCATCTGAATGGTTTTGCATCTGTTTAATCCAGTTTTGTTCAAAGCATTGGAAAATAATTTTTTTATACATATACTTAAACTTATATTTGGAGATATTAGAAAGGATATTCAGACCTGGTATTTTGTCCATTAAGAAGTTTACTGATCCATACCATGAGGGAATGTTGGCATTGAATAGTCTTTTTGATTCTGTATAAGCATCTTGTAACAAAGGGAATGTACCATTTAAGTTTTCGATCCTGTGCCAAAATCTTAGTATGGATTTTACAATATCAAAATGAATTGGAAAACGTCCTAATTCTGAAAGTACAGCCAAATTTGTAGCTTTTTTATTTACACCAAGAATGTATTTACAAAATTTTATGTGTAATTTTTCACTTAGTAAATTAAGATGTATTTGATCGATTGTCATATCTTCTTTTTTGAATCTGGCTGCATTAGGGTTAAAATATCCCCAAACTTCTGATCCATACATGAGAATTGGTTTTATGGTATGGTCAAAAATATGTAGACTATTTTTTATTGAAGGTCCGAACGAGAAAAAATCTCTTCTTAATTTGTAGTATGCCTTTAATCCTTTGTTATAAAGTTCCCTTTGAGCAACTGAAAAAGACCCTGATGCACAAAAAATAATTCCAAGGTATTTATATTCTGACACACACTCTATTTTATTTCCATTAAATAACAAGTTTTGTTTTATATGCCTGCCTGCCTTGTTGAAAATCAGGGCCTTTGTTTTTTTGACATTAATATTTAGACACCAGTCATCACAGTAATTTTTCAAAATATTTAATTTGTCTTGTAGACCATTTAAGGATGTTGATAATAAAATGACATCATCTGCATACAGTAAACAATGGACTGGATTATTGTTAATAAAAACAGGTTCACTGGAGTTCAGAAGATACTTAGGAAGATCATTAATGAATATCTTAAATAAATTGGGGCTTAGGTTGTCCCCTTGCTTAACACCTACGTTATTAGGAAAAAAGTTTGTAGCTCTATCCTTTATTTTAACACAAGATTCACTTTGAGAGTACATATTTTTTATGATGTTATAAAAATGACTACTTATGCCATTTTGAATAAGCTTTATTTTAATACCAGTGTGTATGACAGTGTCAAACGCCTTCTGAAAATCAACAAAAGAGGCATACACTCTATCTTCTTTTGTATGACAGTATTTGTCTAGTATTGTTTTGAGGATAAACATATGGTCGGATGTTCCAGCCTTTCTAGTAAAGCCCATTTGGCAACTATTTATAATTTTATTCTTATCAAGATATTTTATCAATCTGTTATCCAGAATTTTATTGAAGAGCTTTCCAAGACAGTTTGTAATTGTTATCCCCCTATAGTTGTTTGGATCAGACATGTCCCCACTTTTGTGAATTGGGGTGATATATCCTTTTGACCAAGGTTCAGGATAATGTCCAAATGTAAAACAATTATTAAATAATTTATGAAGACATGAGATGATATGATTTTGACTGCTTTTCAACATATGGTTAGATATTCTGTCAAGACCTGGTGATTTATTAGCTTTGATTTCTGATATGGCTGCAGTTATCTCAGCCTCAGTAATTTTACCATCTAACTCTGTAAAATGTTTTTCTTTTTCAAGATCTTTTAGTTTTTCTTCAAGTAATTGAATACTGTCTTTAAACTCAGGTTTTGGATTGTTAAGCTTTTCAAAATGTGAATGCCATGTGGATGCAGGCAATTCAGTGTCATTGTCTGTTTTTTCTGCACCTTTTAATTCATCAATTAGACGCCAATATTGTTTTGGGTCTTCATCGTGTAAAGCTTCAATTTGTTGTAAAAGTGACTGTTTATATGATTTATATTTTGCCTTTCTGGCTTTGCTATAATTTTTTAGCAGTTTATAATAATGACCCCGAACCTTTGGGTCATTAGGATATCTTGTATATATCTGACCATAATCCGTAAGATTTTTTCTCATAGAATAAAGTTCAGAGTCAAAATATTTTTTGTGTTTTTGTTTACCCTTCTTTTTAGGTTTTCGGGTTTTCAAAGATTTTTCAGCTGCTAATAGAAGAATATCTGATAATTCTACAGCAGCATCATTCACTGATTTTTGTGTATCATATTTATCTGTTTTTAAAAAATTGTCAATCTTTTCTTTAACATCTGGGGATTCTAATGCATTTTGGAAGAGGAAAGGTGATTCATCCGTCCATATGTATCCCAATGGTATCTCATTAGTGATATATTCATTCTTTGCGTACTCATCATTAACCATGCAGTATTTTGCACTTAAAGACCATTGTAATAAACAGTGACAATCAGACAAAAGAGGTATAAAATTACATACTTTAAAATACAATATTTGATTCAAGATGCTCTCAGACACTAGGACATAGTCAACAGTGCTTGCTCCATTTGGAGTATAGCAGGTGTAATTGCCAAAAGTATCCCCTAGGACCATTAAGTATTCTTAACTGATTACTAATACATACATCAATTAAATCTTTACCTCTCGCATCTAATTTATTATCTTTGCATTTTCTATCTAAAATTTGTTTGTCTGATCTATAAGACTGATATACTGGTATATAATTACTACTGTCATTTTGAATATAATCAATCTCTGCAGAAGCTCTAGCATTAAAGTCACCACAAAGTAAAATGTTTCCATAATTTTGGTAATAACTGATATCTTTTTCAACAATTTCAAGAATTCCATGGTCAAGTCCTTTTGTGTATGAGGATGTTTCTGGTGGATCATATACACAACATACAAATAAGTCATCATTGAAACCAAAGAATTGTTTTTCCAATTTTACCCATTGATAATTTGGATTGGTGTTCTTTAAAATTTTAATATAAGGTCTAATTTCATGTTTGCATAATACTGCTAAGCCACCAAAATATCTATTATTAGCTTTTGTTATGGGTCTACATATTAAGTGACAATAAAAGGGCCCTATTTTGGAAATAATATGTTCATATCCCAAATGAGTTTCAACTAGGAATAGAATATCAAATTTATCAATCTGTTCTAGAAATTTGGGGTCTGTTGTTTTGTTCAATTGTTTGCTTATTAGACCTCCTACATTCCAAACACCCATTTTAAGAGCGGAACAAAAGTTTTTTTGTATCATCTTCAATTAACAGAATACTATACAATAAGAAAAAATCAATTAATAATGTGAATATAAAATGTATTATAACAAGGTATAGTATTAAGTACAATAAATCATACATTATGTCTGGCCTGCTTCAGCCCAGACACACTCAGAAAAGCAATGTTTGTAAATCATTTTACTAGTGATGTCCACAGATCAAAATTCTCTCTCACTTCTTATCTCTTTTCTTTAACAATAATTGTATAATTTAACATTGTTCAAAAATATGTGTTATATCCTTGTACCTAATGCACAAAAGTTAGCCAGCTCTTGACTTGAATATTGCAAAATCTGGGTAACTTAAGTACAGCAGGCACCAAGGGACGGTGCTCTATAACACTGTAGAACAATTGTTTTTTTTTAACTGAATTGGAGGTTAAAATATATAATACATGTAGTGACGTCATTGTTATGGATTTCAGTTGTTTAATAATAAGTCAGTAAACTGAGTTATCTCCTTGTGTCTAAAGCAGATGAATTAGCCTGTCTCTATGCATGTAACATGTCCAGATCTGGGTAATTCAACCGCAGCAGACACCGAGGGACGGTGCTCTATAACACACTGACAAATTTATAATATATATTGAATAATGCCATCTACCAGTAACCTGCATACAAAATAAGTTAACTGTGAAATTTATGGTGACATCATATTTATATATTTGCAATTGTTTGATAATTGGTCAGGTAAATGTGTTATATCCTTGTAACTAGAGCAGAGGAGCTAGCCTGTCTATGCATGTACATGTATCATGCCCAGAGCTGGGTAGCCCACCTGCAGCAGATACCAAGGGACGATGCTTTATAACACGCTGACATTATGATTTAAAATAAGATTGTGACGCTTTTTTTATATAAAAAGATGTATTATTAAGTTTTATCAATTTTGATTTTTACTTGGAGAGAAAAAGAAAATCTATGGACATATCCCATATTTATAATACATGTACAAACAATAATTATGGTATTTGTTATTGCTACAGATATATAGATATAACATAACAACACAAAGTTCCCATTTTTTAAATTTGTTAATTTATGCAATCACAAACTCAATCCCTGAGTACATACATTTATTTTCTACCTTAAAATTTTAAGCTACATAATAAAAATAAAAATTAAAAAAGCAATCTTGACATGATATTTTAAATGTGAATAATTCAATAGCGGGCCCCCCTACCTCTCCCTCTTGGGCCCCTAGATCGGGATCTCCTCCTTTGGGCAATGGGCATTTCCAAGACTTCATGCATAGCTTTCTTCAGGTTATTAGCCAAAAAGGATACCCCTTGTGTGTTCAGATGATATTTATCATCTTCTAAAATATTATCTGATGGGTTCCCTTGATACATCATGCTGGAATGGTCACAGTAGAATAATTGGTTTGATTTATCTGTGACAATAATTTGTTTAATGAGTGCATTAAGGATCTGCCCATTTGTGTGAAATTGTATGTTGTCTTTGCGAGGAGTGGCTAGGGATATTATAATTCTGGTGTTGGGCCATTTGGTTCTTATTATATTCACTAATTTTTCTAGTTTTTCTAGACACTGTTCTGGTTTATACTCTTTGATATCATTTGTTAGGGAGTGAAGTACAACAAGATCAGGGATTTTATCAGACACATATGAATCAACAAAATTACATGTTTGATCAATGGTATATTTTACATATTTTTCTATTTGCATATTTTCTGATAATTTTGATTCCTGGATATTCTTTATGTTGGAGGTGCCAATCAGAATAACACTAGGCTTGGCTTTACTTGCATTTGGAACATAAAATTTTTCAGCCATCTCTGGATTTGAAGACGTGCTTGCAATATGCATTTTCAACGAGGTAATTTCATCTTCAGTCGTTGATACTTGAGTTCGGAGTCTCTTTGTTGCTTCATTTAAGGCTTCAATTTCTGTGTTCTTTTCATTGATTTTCTTTCGATACATATCTCCCTCGGAGTTGGTAAGCTCAAATGTTTTTCGGAGTTCTTCCCTAGTTTTATCCAGATCCTCTTTAGTTTTCTTGAGTTTATCTTCAATTTCCACTTTTTCTTTGTATGATTCATGTTTAAGTTCTTTAAGTTCGTTCTCCAGTGTTTGGTTTTTCTTCTTTAAGGCATCAATTAACTGCAAATCATCAGGATGTCTTTTAATCGACTCGATTTTTGTTTCAGTCATTTTCGGTTGAATTGTTTGTTGTTTCATTATTTCAATTGCACTTTGGATTTCTTCTCTCGTCTTTTTGATGTTCTCATTTTGTATATTGTTTATCTTCTCGATTCCTGTTGTTAATGTTGATTCCAATCTTACGATATGCTGTTTCAATTCTTCCATATTAGCATTTTCCTCTGAATTTTTAGAATCCACGTCTGGCAATACATGTAAGCTTGCCACACATGTGTCTGTGTTTGTGTTGCTGTCCACTACCTTGACATGTGTTTGTTCTTTTATGTCCTTCCCATCATCAAGTTTTGACGTTAACTTTTTCCTCTGTACTTCTGGGACTTTATTTTGATTTTCATCTGTACCATGTGAATCTTGTGAATGATCAGTAGTCATAGGTTCCAATACTGAGTAACTGTTTATTACTTTTGTAAGAATTTGTTTAAGTATAGGGAAATGTGTGTTGACGAATGCCAAGTAATTCACCCCTTGCACTCGAAGGGTGCCTGTGGTAACAAAAAATGTTATGTTGTACTGCAATTTTGAATGAATCTATTTTTTTTAACTAGTATGTCGGCTGGTATGATGAAAGTTCCGTAGGAGGAATGGGCAGCAGTATTGACAAGATGATGGCTGCCGATACACATTTCGGTAATTGTCTGAGTTTGTTTTTATAGCTAGTCTTAAAAAAAAATACAACATGGTTACATTAATTCATTGTGGACTTGTTATACTTGGGACCGATTGTTGTGCCTTCCTGCTGTCTAATATATAGCACACCATAAATAGGAGGGCCCCGGTGGCTCATTTGTTACGCTAATAATTTACCATTAATCACGTCCCTGTCAATTCTGAGGTTGTGGGTTCGGGTCTTACTGCAGGCAGGGTTTGCTGGACTCTAATCTAAATTGACAAGGATTGCCAATTGTCCTACCATGACCGCGGTTTTCTCCGAGTACTGCTGGTCCAATAAAACCTGGACGCCAAGATATAGCTGAAAGTCGCGTTAACAGCATTAAAAGAAACACATGTCTTTTCTAAACAGTTCTTTGTTAAAACTATCTACATTTATAGACACTTGTTATCAAATAAATCTATACTCACTATAGTCAACTAAATTTATTCGAAACAACAACACCGCCTATTTATTTCTTATGGCAAACCGACTGTTAAAAATAAATCTGACATCTTTTGACTTGACTTTGGGGAAGTTTTTAACGTCCAACGCCGACGGCTATAAACAGCGTTTAATCATGTGTTACTATTTATAGTCATGGGGCACGTGATAAAGAACGGTTTAGATGTATTAGGGACTGGCAGAACTATAGGACTAGATCAGGATTTTAAAACGGACATCTACAACATGGAAGCTCTTGCCCTGCAACAAAATGTTACAGACAGAGAAAAGAAGCATGTGTCTGCCATCAAATTGTGGGCGGAAGGGTAGGTGTCGTTAGGCATAAGGCACTTCTTATCACACGTTGGATGGGTATTGGCTCCAATTTTAACTTCAACATTGTGTCCAGTCGGAGAAAATTATTTTTTGATCATGCACTTTTTCTACCAATTTTTCTTCACATTGAGTATATAAATTAAAAAGAAACCTTACTCATTGACTCGCAAGATGTTTGATTTCAAAATCACGAAAGATTTAATTAGCTAACTTTTCATTTATCACAAGTCAATTTGCTTTTGTTATTTATTTAAGAACGTTGTTCTTTTCCTTGTTAGAACGCTGGAACGCAGTTTGTTGTGCTTTAACATACCTCTACTGACATATGTGGGTAAATATTTCGTGGAAATACATTTTCTTATGAAGTTCAAATAATGTAACGTGCCATACCTGTAAATTTTCTTTTTTTTCATTTACAGCGAGACAGCGATGGCATGTAATGTATGGGAAGATATTCTGATGGATAACCCATTGGACATGCTGGCATTGAAGTTTGCACATGACTCCTACTTCTATCTAGCCTATCACCCCCAAATGAGAGATGGTATTGCCAGGGTAATGCCATATTGGAAATCATCGATGCCTTTATATGGGTATAATAGTTTATTGGAACAACTCATTATCTAATATTCTTATAAGACGTGTCTTTATCACCTTGAGGCCATAACCATGGTGACACAATGACTTGTGTATGAGCAACACGCGACGAGTAAGTAGTGTTTTGAAGCGCTGTTTCATTTACAAAACTGGAACTCCGCTATAAAGCGGATGCGTGTGACGTATTAATCTTATAAATATTGGCACGCGCTATATATATGGCGGAAATGGTGTTGGCTATATAGGTTTACGAAAATATCCTAAATGCACCGATAACGTAGACAATGGTTTATCATTGTTTAACAATGGGATGGCTATGGCCGCCGTTTCTCCGGATAAAATAATACAACATTATGGCCGTTGATAAACCAAAGCCTCCGTGAATTATTTCTTAACTGGAAGAATGACAGATGCATATTATAGATATAAACAACATTTTCAATTATTTGGGGGCCAATAATTATGTATTGAACGGCATACATTTTAGGTGAACCCGCAAATACAACTTTTAATTAGATATAACTATCCATGTTTTAACTTTATTATGAGATTTTTTACACTGTAATTACCCTATAGACTTATTTGAAATATCAATTATTTAAGTGTTTTTAAGGAAAAACTAAACTCGTTTTATTTCATTCTAGTGATATCATATATATTTAAAATTCATCCGAGTTTTTTTGCAAATCTTTAAGATCACGCAAATTGTTTTACAGATTGTTTTTTTTATCTTGTCATTATTGCTTTTGCACAGAAGTTTTTATTAAATATTGCAAAAACATAACAATGGTACAGCAGAAACATTCAAAAATCTTTTATAATTACATTTAATGTTCTTTCTCAAAAATTAATAATTACATACAAAATTGACAAAATAATGTTTTAAATATTCTGGCAGTTAACGAAACTATATTTTTTTTGTATTTATAAACATTTTTTTGCATTTAAAAACAGAACTGTATTTTTGTGTATATATAAACAAGGAAATTAAAAACCTTAATTAAATGAAAGGTTTGGTATACAAGTTTTAATTTTGTTCTGAAATTTTTAATAATGACTATTCATACATAAAATAATTTACAAGTCATCTGCTTCCCTTTGAAATTTATGTTATGCAATGATTTTTCTCTGTCTGGCAGAGTTAATGGTCGTATCAAATCTGCACGTTACTGTTGAGTGAAATTTATTGTTTAAAAACAAAACAAAAATGAGGTCAGCATACTTAAAACGCAAAATGTGCCGATATTTATCTATTTTGAGTTACTTTCTTTTTTCAATTTTCACTCCTCGGATGATCTGAAATAATGTTTCAGTCCCTTTAGCTTCGAGATAACGAGTTTGTTAATTACTTCAGATACTTAGAAGGTATGCATGCTTTTGGATTAGAAGAGACTAATATGTATGACCTGGCAGAAAAGGCAGCAAGAAGGGTAATAATAGTAATAGCCAATGTATAAACCATACTGAATTTCTTAGTCTTGATGTCTGATATTCTACCAGGAGATCTATCTCAACTGGAAAATAACTTATAACGACAGATGAGAAAACAAAACAATATTTTCTGATAGATTTGTTAGATTGAAGTCTTTATTTCAAAAGTTTTACGATCGTCTTTATGAATTCTTTGGTCGCTACGAAGTGTCTGTCTCTCAGACAACTAAAGTTTGTTTTGAGTGTCAGAGTCTCTCTCTTTCATCCCCTTCAATTTGTTTATTTCTGATAGATTTGTTAGATTGAAGTCTTTATTTCAAAAGTTTTACGATCGTCTTTATGAATTCTTTGGTCGCTACGAAGTGTCTGTCTCTCAGACAACTAAAGTTTGTGACTGTCAGAGTCTCTCTCTTTCATCCCCTTCAATTTGTTTACAACTCATTTTATTGGACTTTTACAGACTCTATGTATGCGCACATGTACCAGGAACTATGTACCTTCCAGAACTTATTAGTTCAAGCCGAATTTATTGGGATCGTGTTAAGACTTTCTGTGTTAATTACTATATTTGTCGTCTTTTTTTGAGCACTTGTTTATCTTTCCATGTTGATTTTTTTTCAATTACGTCACAGGTGTATTAAGTGGTACTGCTATCTTCTAGCTATTCAAAATTGTATTTATATAGGAGACATTAATAAACCAATATAATATCATTTAAGTAAACATTGGTACAAGATGTGTTGGCATGTTATGTTTTCAATTTATTTTACAATTTTAGGGACTCGATTTCAACAGACATGACGCTTGGTCTACACATGCTATGGCGCATGTTCTTGAGATGGGTGGAAGACAAAAAGAGGGTATTCAATTTATGTCCTCTACTGAAACCGACTGGAATGTAAGTACTAATTTATAAAAACTTATTCACATCCTTTATTTTTAATTAAATTAACAGAATAGCGATTGTACTATTTCGATAATATTATTATTTCCTACTACCGTTAGAACAGTGAATGAAACATTATACATAATATCATTTCATTTATTTTTTAGATCTTTTATTGTCTCAGCCACAAACCTTGCCTCTGTTTGGTTTAAGTAATTTCTAGTACACTAGCGACACTGCTGTAGGCATTTTGATTACCGTTATGTTTAACTGCGTACGTTGGCATTCTTGTGTCACTTCTACCTTGTATCTAAATATGGACCTCGTTCAAGCAGAACAGCTTGATTGGAATGAGGAAGATTAAACAACTCCCGTCCGTTTATTTGTATGTGATATAGGAAGTTAACATTATTATCAGGTCTAGCAGCCCTTTACAATTTTGTTTTCCTGTCGATTAGATATTTGAATCGCCTCACCAACTCTAGCTCTATTACAAAAGTCAACTGCTATTTGTGTGGGTTAAATAAGAAAAATAGCAAAGAAAAAGGAGCAAACTACAAGAGCCAAAAAACAAGGGACAGTTACAAATCCTGATGTAGACAAACATACACAACGCAACACAAAAACCAAAAAACACAAAACAGAAAGGGAGTAACCCGGACCCAATACAAACCATGGATGCACTCGGGTAAATAAATTATGTAGGTAACGTTTTACTTTCAGGTATGTGGAATGCTTGCCTGTCATAATTACTGGCATTATGCACTTTATAATATTGAAAAGGTGAGAAGATGTATGTAGTCTGCTAAATAAAAAACTTATATATGATAAACCTGCTCAAAATTACTGCATTAAAATCTGGACAAAGGGAGGATTTAATTATTGACTTGGAGAAGTAAATTGTTGTTCAAATTTGTTTTTATAGTTACATCTACCAAACACACTGAACAAAATGGAGTCGGGTAACTCGAGGTTGTTGACACTGGCCCTCATGTCTATTTTTCCAACCGCTGGGTGTTTTCCACAATTTTTAGAAAATTTGTCCTCGAGGAGATTATCACCCAGAGCATGAACCTTAGAAGATCTTAGCGGATACTGGCTCGGATGTCACGTCTCTGAACCACGATTACGTTACTTATAGGTTTAATTTATATTATGGCCTTTTTTGAGAAGACAATCTTGTAAAAGTTACTTGTATTGAAATTTGACAAAAGAAATGTTAGAAAACTTATTTGTTAACTCTAATGTATTTTTCCAGGGAAACTACTCAGATGCTGTGGGAATATATGACACACAGGTATTTATATAAAAACCGCAGCTGTCCTGGCTGTGAAAGCTAGCTATACATCAAAGTAATGAATGATGCCATAAAAGTGTACTTTATTAGCAGGTTCCCGGTATATACATGCTTTATATAGAAATATTGTATTTAGTCGATCTGGAAGAGGAAACGGCCATTTAAGGCACCGCTTTTAACCCACGGTTTCCTTTGAAATGCTTGTACCACTGCTATAATTTTGGTAGTTGGTTCTTAAGTTTGCCGGGGTCTTTCACTTTCATTTGTAGATTGAGATTGATATTCGGTCATTGCTTATTACCTTCCTTTACAGAACGAGATTTTTGATAGATAGGGGCACTTCTCAGATAATTACAGGTCTGACGTATTCATTTATTGCACTGCGATAGAGGTATTTGAAACACTGCGTAACATTTCATCTTCTAAACAAATTGAAATATGCACAATTTAATATTTGTATGATTTCCTTTGGTATATATTTACAATATTGTAATAGTATATTACATATCATTAAAAGTCCAATGTTTACATCAATTTTTAATGCTTCCATGGCAAATTAGCTCGGATTTAGGTACATAGTGTAAAAGTTAAGGATTTAGGTACATTGTGTATAAGTTAAAGTGTACTTAAAAGAACGATGTATTCGATCAGGTTGGTCCATTGGCCAAGAAGTCAGGTGCGATGTTGGATATGGTTGACGCCTGTTCATTGCTGTATAGATTACAGTTAGAAGGTAACTGTTGCCGTCAAAGTTCAAATTTAGGGTTTTGTCAATTCTGATTGAAAAATACGATGAATATACTAAAAATATTTTAAAATTAAACTAAAATTGACAGTAACAATCCGTGTACTTTAAACTTGAATTAATGTCACTGAGATTCGGTAATTTTCTGCTTCACATTCCGTGACTTTTTAAAGTTAAACTAAGCTTGGTAAAACTGTTTCTGTGGTTTTATAAATAGTATGTAAGATTCCTAATAGCAACGTTTTAAATTAACTGATTCATTATTTAAACAATACACATACATTTACATTTAATGGAATGAAATATAACATGTATTATTGTTCATCCATGTTTGTGGTGATAATATCCATAACACGCAACACCAGTTGTTAAATCTGATTTTAGAATGTTCAAATTGATAATAAAGCCTGGAAAGAATTTTTAATATATACAACTGGAAAAAAGTTAAACACCCCTAGTTTTGTTTAAGTCATACATATTCCAACACCTTTGGACTTATATTTGACTGCCTTTCGTTTTTAATTTGTATAGCAAACAAAAATATGCATTGTTGGCAAAATGAAACATTATTTTAACCAAACAAATCTCATTATTTTATTTACATATCATTTCATCAAAATATGAACAGTCTTTGCTCTCTCACATAGTCTTTAAAAAGTCTTGTCACCGAAAGCCTTTAATTTTTATTGAATGTCCAATCACACTTGGAAACGTCAATCATAACCACCAAATTGAAGGGTCAATATCGGGTATATCCACCGTTAGCATGAATGACTGCTGAACCCCTGCATCGCATACTGCCAGTAAGGCGTCTAATTTGTTGAAGCGTTATCTGTCGCCATTCCCGGTGTAATTGAACTTCTAAATCTTGCAATTTCCGTGGAGGAGGTTCCAGAGCTTGTAATCGCCTACCCAATTGATACCATAGATGCTCTATTGGATTAAGATCTGGACTTCTTGCAGGCCACATAAGAGTGGTCACAGATTCGTTCTCCAGGTATGCCCTTACTGCCCTGGAACGATGAGGTCTAGCGTTGTCATCCATGAAAACAGGTCTCGACTCTAACGGGTGGTTGTCAGAATGAGGAAAAACTACAGATGTAAGCACGTCCCGGTTGTACTTTTCGCCATTAAGGTTGCCAGTGATTGTTACCAGGTCCAGTTTGCAATCATGTGAGGTACAGCCTCACACCATAACTGAGCCCCACCAAAAGGCACTGTTAGTACAATGTTTCTTGGCGTGTAAGCCGTGTTTTGATTCCTCCAAACACGAGTTTGCCCATCAGTTACATGGAGTAATAATCGGCTCTCATCTGACCAGTGTATTCGTCGCTAGGTTTTAAGGTTCCAATTTTGTCTAGCTCTGTACCAGGCCAACCTGTCTTTGCAATGGCGACCATCAAGCATTGGGCGTTTAATGTCTCTCTTGACCTTAATCCTGCAGCTTTAAGACGATTTCGTATTGTTCTGGCTGACAGATTACGACCAGGTAACCATCGTTGCTTGAGACAGGTGCTTGCTGCAAACGGATTTCGCATAACCAAACGATTAATGACTGTATAATGATAGCCAAGCTGACGTCCTTTTGCCTTGTAAGACATACCAGTGGAATGCATGCCGATGATTTGCCATCTCTGTGCTTCTGATATCCGCCTCCTTGCCATACTTACTTTTAATGATTTGGCAATTATAAATTCGGGATTTAAATATCGATATGTTGCATGAAACAATTGTGCACTTTGGACGTGATGAATAGAGCAAGCTTCACGTGGACAGAAAACCGCGCTTGATTAAAATTTCACATCCTGAATGCTAACATCCTTTTAATTATACATAAAGGAATAAATACTAACCAAAATCATCAAAATTAAACTTTGTTTACAATAAACGAAAAACAATAAAATTCGAGGGTGCTTAACATTTTCCTGGTGTATATATGTGTATAAAGGCAAGACCTGTATGGTACCTCTGTGCATATATTAACTTTTTGCCTGTTCTGTGACCAGTAAAGCTTTATTGGGAAAACATTTTTTGAACAAATATATAATTATGAATAAAGCGTTAACAGTAATTTATTGGATGTGGTAGTACATTTAATAATAAACTAAATGAAAACTGGAGAAAACCACAGTAGTAGTTACTACAGATACTACGTATAAAACCTCGTTAATCAAACCATCTGTTCCATTAGGTTTGATAGGACCTCTTTGAGGATTTGTTTTAACAAAGCAGTCCTAAAAATATCATAATCCACTTACTTGATTTTTCAACAAACATGCATAGTAAACCATTCGTACGACTTGTGTCAAGTTTATAACATATTTGATATAATTAGTGAGAGATTGTCAAATGCTAATTTAATTTTTGTTTTTCATCTCAGGTGTTAAGGTAGGCGAAAGATATAATGACATCCAAGAAATTTGTCGCCAACACCTTGATGACCACGTATTAGCGTTCAATGACGCCCATTTTATGATGTCTTGTCTAGGAACTGGTGACAAAGTAGCAACACAAAAGTTGTTAGATTCTTTACGGAACTTTGTTAAGTAAGATAATGTTTTTAATTTTTAAAACACATTTAAACATTACTGTAGCTACAGAACAAAAACATATTTATGTCTCCATGATGAAAAGTCGGGGCATATTAATTTCTCCTAATTCGTCCGTCCGGATAAGCTTGTCCGGCTCACTTCACGGATACAGCATTTATATGCGATATGATGTTTGTACACATAATGAAGGTGTTCAGGGCCAAACGATTTTCATTATTAAATGTTTATAAAATTAGATAAGTTAACTTAATTTGCAGGTGCAGGCCGTATTGGGATACATGTTTTGTGCTTCTATTTTCCTTTGAAGCTAAAACTTTTAAATTTATTAGTACTTTCGTATACATAATGGAGGCATGCAGGGCCAAAGAGTTTTGATGTTAGAAATTGTTAACACTACAGAACTTTCATTACATTTTATTAAAATTACAGATAATTGGGCTTTGCAGTTTTGGTGTCTTGTTTCGTCCGGATACCTTCTCATTCAATTTTAAAGATAAAGTGTTTGTATTTGATAGAATATTTGAACACACCACGGCGGTGTGCACGGCCAAGGATTTGTAATTTTTGTGAAATAGATTTAAAACTAGAGATAGTTGAGGCAAGTCAGTTTGCAGGCTAGATATATGAGATACGGACACATGTCATGTCCGGCTATGTTCTTCATTCTTCATTTTCAGAGCTACAACATTTATATTTAGTATGTTTTTACACATAATGAAAGTGTACAGAACCAAAGAATTTTGTTATTCATTAAACTTTCAAACTTTCGGCCTGTTGCAACACGCCTGTCATGTCGCTTTTCTGACGGGGGCATCATTCGTGTCTTAAAGACATACACACTCCCTAGCTAAAACAACATTGACACTAGCACATCAGCCTTAATTTTCAGGTGCGAGGGCATTATTTTTATCTGGTCTATTCTAAATGCCATATATTAATAAAGAGCTGTATATTTAGATGGAGCGGTACTACATATCAATGTGACCTGGCAATTCTATGTAATGAGAATAGATTTTTTTATAAGTGTTTGGCAATGACGACTATCCGTCATATTATACATAATTGGTAGTAGGTGTGATGTTCAAAATTTGCTATTTTTGCCTAATATGGGCAAACAAAAATTAGGTAAATCTTGCTTCACCGCCCTTTATGAAAATTATAGTCAGGACATGCTTGTTAAGAGAATAAGAGTAACTTGTCTGATGGGTTTGTCCGACTGAAGAGTTACAACATTGGGCTATCGGAATAAAACTCAAACCAAGCGCGGTTCTTGATGAACGGGAAAGCACAAAAGCAAGCATATTGCAAGACATGTTCGCTTCACTATTATATATGAAATATATCTCTATTCGCAACACACAGTAACACTTAGTTTAAATGTATCTTTAGTACTCGCTTTCTTGTAAATAGAATGCTAAAATGTCTTCACTCCCTATATTGCATTTTTAATATGAACCTAATATACAAGTACCAAGAAGATTCATGCATTTTATTTCAGGGATGGAAAGGGTTACAACTGCAAAATAACGAAAGAAGTAGGTCTTGCACTCTGCGAGGCCCTTGTTTATTACGATGAAGGAAACTACAGCAACGCAGTCGACTTGGTCAGTCCACTCCGGTATCAAATCATCAAAATAGGAGGGAGTCATGCACAGGTTGGTTACAATTACTGAGTAATAAGTCATTAAAATAGGTGGGAGTCAAAAACTGGTTGGTTACAATTACTACATAATACGTCATTAAAATAGGTGGGAGTCTTGCACAGGTTGGTTAAAATTACAGCATAATACGTCATCAAAATAGGTGGGAGACATGCACAGGTTGGTTACAATTACTGAGTAATACGTAACCTATTCACTTCAGGAATGACAATATAAACCTTCCTATGGTTGTTTACCTGAGGGTTAAAACCAATATTTATACTAACCAAAAACAGCAAATTACACCCAATTAATAAATCAATCCATCAACCAATAACAATTCAAACATTGTAGTCGGTTGAAACACAATCAGTTGAATACTTTTATGCAATTCATTATACATTTTACAGATTTAGATTTGGTCAGAAAATAGAAAATAGTAGTTGGAATGGTATTGGTATGGAAAATCACAATTAGTAAATACATATTATCATTGACATTAAATGTAGAAATGTCTGCTTTAAAATTTGCAATTATCACACGCTTAAAAAGCACGCTTTTTGCACTTTAATCAACTGTTTAGGCAACAAGTTAACGCAAGATATCTAATGCTATACCATTTTGGAAAGCTTAATGTATTATCTTTACATAGATATTATTCTTAGAACAACATCTCTTAATACAAGCCAGGTAATTGGCTGTTTATGAAGCTAGTAGTGAATTCCACCCAGATTGTGATTCAGCCGTGTGGGAACGTTACATCGTATCAAACCAGTACACATAAAGTTCCTTCAATGTCCAACAAGCAAAGCT
Organism: Limnoperna fortunei; assembly: GCA_944474755.1. Classification (NCBI taxonomy): domain Eukaryota; kingdom Metazoa; phylum Mollusca; class Bivalvia; order Mytilida; family Modiolidae; genus Limnoperna; species Limnoperna fortunei. The sequence goes on along the minus strand of OX104124.1, from coordinate 31,303,233 downwards.
AATTTCGGACACAAAATAAACTTTACCTGAAAACTTTAAGTTAACAAACACTATTAAAAAAACGAATAGTAAATCTGTGTAAATATTTCAGAGGGATATCTTCAACCAGTTTCTAATCCACTGTGCGCTGAAATCTGAAAAAGATGTCCACAAGAAACTTGCAAGGTAGTATATTAAACTTTAGAACTCACATTTTGTATCTTGCCTTCGCCTCAATGTCTGTGCTTATTCGTAGTTTATTTGTAAGAGTATTGATAAACAAAATATAAAGTGGGTCGCATTAATGTACAAAATGTAGTCTCGGCGCTGTGTAGACGGCTGTGTTTTAGGGCTGTCCATTTTGATTTAGTAATTTTATATCGTTTTATATTTCACAAACATGGTCTTTGAGCCAAAAAAATAAGCTTGGGATTGATAATAAGTATACATGCCCATACTCATATCATTTTGCAAACTGAGCATATGAGTTTTAGATGATTCTTTTTTTATTTTGATTCAGTTACAGTTTTTATAAGGTTCAGTAGGAAGCAATCTATTAGAATATATTATACTGTATTTGGTAAAAAGGGAGCTATATTCCGATAATTTACTTTAGTTTTTCAGGAAATTTATGTTTTCGATAATAAGTTATGCATGTTAATATTTTGGTCAGTTTTTCAAATAAAAGGGGCAGAGTAAATTTTTCAATATTTTTTTCACATGGGGTAAATTTGAATTTTCAATCAAATTTTTGTGACTGTCGGTAATGTACGGATTACGAAATATAAGGTATAAAATGGTAAGATTTTGGTTCAAATAAGGTCAAAATGAGGTTTCAGCTTACATATCTGTTAGGGTTAAGAGGTATAAGAGGTCTAAAGGCCAAAATTTGTATTTTCAACATTTACATTTTTTCTATCATATTTTGATATTTTGGATATTTTTTAATTCGATGAAGCTCAGGTTGTCAGCTTTAATCCCCAGATTTCTTTACTGTTTAATACTTTATTATTTCTATTATAGACAGCTGTTGACAGAAAGAAAATGTTTAAAGGAAAATTCACCACTAACGGACCGACTACTAGCAAAAGCAATGGCACAACACGCAGGATGATATTGTGATGAGTGACCGGATATGATCTTTAAATATCATATATATAGGAAAACTGTTTTATTTTCTAAACAGGACTTGTCAACATAATTGTTTTAGGTTTCAGGTAAAAGAACATATAATTTTATTGTATAATTTTGTTTATTTATGGATGCATTTAGAAAATGAAATGTGGAACATTACAATGAAATTGAATGTTTTTTCGTTATTTACCGCTTAACTTAACCGTTGTTTCCTGTTACTTCCCAGCGTCTTCTGCTAAAGTCGGTTATTACAAACAGCTTTATTTCTCAGAGTCACAATTACATCTGGCTTCTGTTATCAAGGTCGGCGGTAGAGTTCGGTTTCCTTTGTCAATGTCGGTTGTTACCTCTGACTCCCTCTATCATGGTTGGTCGGTTGTTACCTCTTGTTTCTGCTGTCAAAGTATAAGTTTAAATTGAGATTCCTCTGTCATGATAGGTGGATACCTCTGGCTTCTTCTGTTCAAGTTGTTTGTAACCTCCTGTTACTGAAATCAGCGTTGGAGTTTAATGTCGAGTCGAACTGTTACCCCCGACTTTTACCACTATCATGGAGTTATGTACCTCGTTGATCTTGTTTAGGCTTTGGCTCGAGTCCGATGATGGTTATATGAAATTTACCTTCATTATACAGCGGATCAAAAAGTAAAAAATCATATTTACATAATGCAAATATATTTAAGTCTAGTAAACGTGCTGTGTCATTGACAAACGTTTTGGAGGTGGTTCTGTGATGGTTTGTGTTGGAATCAGTATCGCCGGGAATACTCACTATCGCAAGAAATCTAGTAGGCATCAGATGCAGAGAATAAGATATTAAACCCCTATTGTTAGACCTTATGCCGGGTCAATATGCAAGACGTTTATTATAATGGACAATTATGCCTGCCATCACAGAGCTCGTGATGTATCTGTTTATAGAAAATGAAAACATCAATCGAAAAGGATGACTGAAATTTCATTGAACATGACAGAACAAGCTACATATGCAGTTTTTGTGTGTCCGGTACTTCCAACAAACCGCCAGTAGCTTGCTGCTGCATAAATGGAAGAATGGACAAGATTGCAATAAGTCTTCTTCATAAGGCTTATCCGTAGCATGCAGAGGCGTTGTTGCGCGGTGAATTCAGGCTCATGTAGTCATACTGCTTATCGAAGTCATAAGAGGATTGTAAAATGGATAAATTGTGAACTTCGCACTCTTATTATTATTTTTCTCATTCTTCACATTTAATGTTTTTTGATAAACACATTCAAAAAATGTATAATTATTGAAAGATCTTTGTTATGGACATTATTATTATTTGTACGTGAGTCATGTTGGTTATTTGTTAATTATTAGGATAAGGATTATTTTTATTTTCTTATTGTGAATTTTCCTTTTTTGTGGCAACATTTGCATATAAAGTTTACATCTCTCAGGTTTTCAGGAACTCAAGACCCTGTATGTCATATCTAGATTTCCTTCATAAAGGATGTCGGCTGACATAAATGCTACTTAACTTGGTGTTTATGGTACACAATGGCAAGATTGAAGTCGTCACTAGGAATATTTTACGCTCGCAATCATGATTTAGTTGACCTGTATGGAATATCTGTGTCACTAATTACCATTCGATCCGTTTGTCGAAAGCATTTTCCCTCCTTTCTACACGGATATGACTTGTTAGTGAATTTTAACGTGATACATGTGATAAGATGAGTGCCACGCGTGAAGCAAGTTGCTTAGCCGTCCGGAGGATCTGTACCAATCCCCGGTTTTTAGTAGTGTTCGTGTTCCTAATTGTTTGGCTTTTGAGTCTGTATCATTTTTGTATCCTCTTTTGTTTTACCATGGTTTCGTCTTGACTATCCTTGACTTATCGTTTCGTCTTCGATTCTTTTTTTCTTATTCTTATGGTATATGACCTTAGCGATGTTAAATGCATGCAAAATGTCAATATTCGTAACTTTGTTAAAATTACCATGATTGAAACATTGGTCGAAATAAAACGAACATATTATTCTATTAATATCAGGGGCGGATACAGGATTTTCGAAAGGGGGCGTAAAAAGGGGATATCGGAAAAGGGGGCCACGAAGTGTTCCTACCGTGCCTCGGAGAGGCGCATTTACGGCAGGGGTATGGGGGTCTTTAGGAGCTCTCGAAAAAACTGTGCAAAATCCTGCATTCTCGCAATTTCCAAGCATCAAAATGAATTTATTTAACACAAGGTTTTATAGTGTTCAGTAACCTTTATTTGGTACAGTATACCACAGAGATATCATAATAACCGAATTAGTACCGTTAATGCATTAATTTATGGCTAGGACGAGCGGGGATTACATTTTTTGGCTTTGGCGCTGGTTGTTACCCTTCCTGTTCTCTTTTTTTCTTTCCTTTTTTTTCACGGGGGGGGGGGCGTTCGCCCCTTACGCTCCCCCCCCCCATTGGATCCGCCACTGAACATTTACTAACACACGATATAAGTGTGGGCAGTGGCAGTATTTCGTGATTTTTGGAGGCGAGACCAGTCAAAATTGATCTGCTCTACATCACTATGAGCACTTCAGTGGTCGACAAGACAACATGATACGGATTATTAGATTTTGTTTACTAGGTTAGTCACATTTTAACGAAGAGAAATATAATAAAAAAAGATTGAAACAATTGAAGTCAATAACTAGGCTAGAATTTAAAAATTATATAACTCTACATTATGCAATATTTTTATCGCTTTGGTGGTGGTTAATACTAAAATTGTGCTCTTTATTTTTCATTATATGCAGATATATATGCATATATATGCATATATATGCAGATCTTTCAACTGTATTGCATCAATTTCACTCAAAACAACATAATATAAGTTGAAACAGCTTCCATCGAAGATGTGTACATAGTTTTGCATAGCAGAAAAACAATGTAGAATTTGTTGGAAAAATATTAATTAACGTGATATCGTTTGCATCATATGTCACACCTATTTACATATTCTAGTATGTACTATTATCCGTTCAATGGCGTGAAAATATGCAGTTTTTTGAAATTAAGAAAATTGAACACATGTCAGGTTCCACCAATTGACTTCTTTAAAAAAAATCTTTTTCTTTTACGTCTCGTGTCGGAAGTGTCCCGTGTTGTTTACGGGTAATATACACAGTTCCATAAAATAAGTCTCGCAAGGTGATATTTTCAAGCTATTTCTGATGTAAATAAAATGTCATAAAAGATACCAAGATTATAAAATTTACTTTGTCAGACGCGCCTCTAATCAAGACTCACCAATGGCGCTCAAACACAAAACAGATTTTAAATAAAAAATATTACGATGTAATTGTAAAACACCGAGATGCATCGAACTCTATACTCCAGCATCTGTCACTCATGTGAACACCATTACTCTCATTCATGCAGGAATTATCTGAATCGGACAATAAAAATACTCAAACCGACCTCATTATTATGGATTTCGCTTTAGCTTTCGATAAAGTTTCCTACTTTTAAAACTTCAATACTATGGCATACCTGGTCAAATACTAACTGGATCTCCGCCTTTCAATCAAACTGTACTCAAACTGTTGTAGATGGAATTTCTGTAACATCTGGGGCCCTCAAGGAACAGTTTTGGGTTCAGTCTTGTTTAAAAGATCTGCCAAATTACTTCAACTACATTAAACCCAGACTCTTCACAGACGATGGTATCATCTACCGAACTTTTAGTTGGATCTTGGTGCGGCAGCTAGAAGGGTGGTTGATGCCTTCCATCCCGATAGGTGCACAGTACGTATAGTTACCATTAAGAAACAACCTCCTTTTAAACATAACAACACACTGTATAATGATACATTAGATTCAATTTCCCTGCAAAACCCCTCGGCATCACAGTAGTCAAATCTTAACAAATCTTAAATGGGAAAAACACATCAATGACATAGCATCTAACGGCACTAAACCATTTGGATTTATATAACAGATATCACAATACTAGTAGTGTCACTGACATGACACATTACCACCACTATCACAACGCAGACTTTGACACAGGATTAATAATGATGTAAATAAAAATCGCCATCTATAGTGGAGATGTTTACTGCGATTTATTTACTATATATATATAGGACGTAGGCAGGATTACATATTGGGGCGGTGGGGTATCCTTCCTTAAGGCGAGGAGTCTATGGACTGCTTTAGGTCCACAGCACACGGAAGGTACAGATGTTTCGTATCTTACTCTAATTATAATATTTAGTCATAATTATCCCTTTTTTGTAAAGTAAGTTTTGGCTTTTTGGCAAGATGTGGGTGCACCCCCATGGCTATGACCTTGATAAAACACTTATAATATTGTTCACGTGCGTGTCAGCACTGAGATTACGAGTTTAACTGCAGCCAATCTGTGTTCGACAGCATTCTTTATTGCCACGGATGACCAGTTTTCGAACGTCTCGGGTTTTCTCCAGTACTCCCGCTTCCTCCCCCAATAAAATATAGCTGAAAAAATGGCTGAAAGTGGCATTAATCACCAAACAAATAAAGATTTATACATTTGTCTGCAATAACACAGGACTTAAAACAAGAAAAGTCAACATAATTGCACACAGCAAGTCAATTCCAATATTTGGTTGCCCTTCTTGTCATTTAATTGCCCTACACCGAGCGCTTCTTTGGCTAGGAGTCAGAGGTCAAAAACTCGAGGGTAAATGAAACAAAATCTTGCGTTTTGTGTCTGCTGGCAGATATTTTCAAATTATAAGTTTCAACCTGTTTTCAACATAAAATTTAACATTTTATGTAAACATAAGTGTACAATTCTTCTTTGCTCACTTAGTTTTATATTATAGTATTTTTTGTGTCTCGATGACCTTTATTTTTTGTATTTTTGTCATTTGTTTGTCAGAGCTGTATATATTTGTTATACAATCTTACTAAAAAATCAAGTTTCTGTGTGTTTTTTCTTATGAAATAGAGTTCAATTTCTCACTGTTAGTGTGTAGAACGAGATTTTTTTTCCAAAACAGTGGTCTGCCTTTCCGTCCGTTACACTTGGGTACCCATTTCTCATTCTCACGTCCACAATCACTACTGAATGGACTTTGATGAAACTTTCACTGAATCTTTGTCACAAATTGTCTTTGTGCACCTATTTTTATATTTTGATTAGAATATTTAAAGGGTTTCCCATAATCAAACATGAACTTTTGTCATTCTTTACAATAGGTATCTTGATAAGCCACCCGGCTAAAGTATTAAATTTTTGGTCACTACTTCACACAATTACAATAAACCTGTTCTCCATTGACGGTCAAGTGAGGTACATTTCTACAATACCAATTCAGTCTGCTCATCAGTTTTTTTCATTTACATTTCATCAGATTGCAGTTACTACCCTACCAGTCATGTTGACTTAAAATTAGTTGATGACCATCCGAATATAACAACTAAAATTGACAAGCAGTTTGTAGGATGTTTCAACACAATGCAATGTTTTAAACATTATTAATGCTGTATAATTAAAGGTACCAGATTTAATGTCTGTTTTGACTGGACTGGATAGAACATATTATACAAGCTTCATTTAAATGAACAATAAACACACATTTATTGAAACGGAAGTTTAATTATCATAAAATCTTGTACAACAGAGATTATTAACAATATCCTGAATAAAGTCCCTCTCTCATGTTCGTATAGTTTGTGCGTGCAGTAGCTTCTTAATTTTTTTCAGTTAATTTTTTCTGTTTTATCTTAGTTTCATAAATAGAAAACAAAAAAAGGTAAATAACACAACACTACCAACTCTCTTACTCAACTTATCTTGTCTACAATATAACAACTGGCATATTTCCTTTTTTTTGCCACATTTTTTACTCATATTGTAGCCAAAATAAATTGAACAAGACAGAGACCAAGAACTCATCACCACTTTTCATTTTCAAGCTGATTCAAAAACTTTGGGACCTTACAAATTATAGACATGTAATTTAAAGTACAAATTAAAAATTTTTTGCCAGTAAGTGATGAGTCCTATTTTACAGAAATAAACTAAACAAAGTGAAGAAAATGAAACTAGAACAGTTATCTCCCTTTAAAGTCAATAGAACAAATATTGAAGGGAAATATAAACTAATAAAACACTAGTACACAAATTCAAATACATTTTTACACATATTTTACAATATTTTCATTTTTTTTGTAGGTTTTTTTAAATATCATATTACACTTTTTATTTCACAATTATGGTCCAAAAATAATTTCTGAACTATAATTGAAAATTTTTTAGTTATTGATCAACAAATATTACATATAGGATAAAGTTAATAACCCTTTTGTAGTTCATCATTTCTTTTTTATTCCCGATTCAATTTTCAGGGTTAAATCGGCAAACAATTTTTCTCTTTTTTTTTACATATTTTTTTTTCAAAATTTTATGCAAATATCTAAAACCCACAAGTGAGGTTCACCAGGAGATAAAATGAACAAGATCATCAGTCTGTTAATATGTTCAAAAGAGAATTTCAATCACATTTGTTAGGACAAATTTTGACAGAAGAAAAATGGGATAAATTCAATAAATTAACAATGGGGCATATTTTATAAATATGACAAAAATGAGCCTACTATATGATGCTTGTTTGTTCCATAACGTGGGAACAGACTAAAAACGAACAAATTTGAATTTTGACAAAAACAACCCTTGTCTAAACACTAAAATAATGACTTCATGCTAAATACATACAAGTAATGATAATTAATTACAAACTAACACAATGTTCCAAGCTTCCAACAAAATATGATGCAGTCAAAAAAGATAATGCCAAAAAACGTTCAACATATTAACATGAAGGTCTGTCCATAAGCTCCATGGGATCTACTCCATTTTGGATTCCGCGGCACTCTCCTTGGCTTGGTGGGCTTGCAGTACAGCAACAGCCTCTCTTACCTAAATTATAAAAAAAAGTGTTAGTGTTACTTGTTGTTGAAAATGTATTGTACATGTATGTGGTGTTGTTCTAAGTTCATAAACCCATCTGATCAGTCAAAAACATTAAAGACTATTTGCTTAGCCCAGATTATAAAACTGGAAAAGGAGACAAATTTCTGCATAGAAATCATTACCCAATGCCCATACCTTTATTGTAAAGAATAGAAACTACTTACACCAAATGATCACACAAGATACTTAGTACATTGTAAGTCGAAATGGAAACCACCATAATAAACCAGTCCAATAGTAGAAAAATTATTTTATGAACAAGCCCCGATACCATACTGTCTGGAATAAAAGCTGCTACTTTTTACTAATAAAAGTTGTTCCACTGCTTAACTGATTCGTTATAAAATAACATTAAGTCAGTTTTCATAATGGCAACTAGATTTAGTAAAAGTGGAGAACAGTTGCAAAGACCAAGTTCATTTTTTAGGCAGCAGGAGTCGAGCAAACACTACATCAGGTTGACAGTTCATACCAAAAGAAGTTTGTGGCACAAAAAGCAACATAAAACAGGACAATTTATCTTGCTTAATATTTAACTGCATACCTTAGCCTCCAAGGACTCTTTCGATTCTAACATGTGTAACAACTCGGAGTTGTCGATTTCCAGCAACATTCCTGTTATCTTTCCCGCCAGGTCTGGATACATGACTTGGATTAGGGGGAACAAACGTTCTCCCAACATCTGTTTCTGTTCCTGCTGTGGGGCATCAGCCAACATGGTGGCAGTCAATGGCTCCTGACCTTGCACTTGAATAACACCTCCTTGCTGTTGCTGCAGAAAAATTCAGTATTATTAAAGATTATAAAATTGTCTTTGTTTTATAAAAATTGGAGAAAAAATATATTAAGGTTTGTAAAGCATTTCCAAATAATTCCTGGCTTGTAAGTGTTTATCATAAAAGAGCTCTTAAAAAATGAATAGAAGATTTGTAGATCTTGACATGTAAATAAATTGTTAATGTTAGAGGGCTTGAAACACTCGTACCTGATCAAAAACGAACTCTTAAAGAATGAATAGCAGATTTATAGATCTTGATATAAATATATTAAATAAATTGTTGATGTCCGACACTCATACCTGTGACATTACCATGTTTCCACTTTGGGGTGCACTTCTCATTGGTCCTCCCTTAAAGTTGTATCTGTTGGCAGCATTGGGAACTCCACCAGCAGGTGGAGCCACAGGTGCTCTGCCTGGGACTTGCTGACTAACTGGCATGCGGGCTGGTTGACCTGCAGCAGACTGTCCAGTGATTGGTCTGGCGTTCATTCCAGGGCGTAGTGCTGCCTGACCGGGTTGTCTTGCTCCAGCAGCTGCTGGATTGGCAGTCCTTACTTGTTGTCCTGACATATTCTGAACTGTTAAATGAGAATATTATAATACAATTAACTTGCTCCAGAATTATCCATTGGAACAAAAGTAGTGTGTAGACACTTGTAAGGCACATATTATATTTTTTCAAGCGTCCAATCAATACTAGTACATTTCTTATATGTATTATTTAAAGGAGCCCTTTTGTCAATTTATCAACGAGTTACTAAATGCTAACGGAACACACACACAACAATCAATCAAAAACAGTATGCACTATAACCACATTGGGGAGTGGGTGTATAGCTAGAGGCTCTCAAGATTCTATATCACTCTCATGATTTAATCAAATTGTTTGCTTAATTTTTGGTAAATGGCCATTTAAATTTCAGACCATCCAATAAATATTGTTACCGAGTTTTCGTTCAAGTTATATAGCTAACGCATGTAAAAAACCCATTGTTCTATTTCAATCTTTAATGTGGCAAAAGTGTGCATAAAACAAATACATTTTATATTTTATTTTAAAAACTTGTTCCCCTCAAGTGAAGTAGTGTAGGCTTTCAACATAAGACCTGACACAGGTCAAGCTGGGAACAAGGCAAACCTGGTGTATGCTGACATGTCTTCTTGGACTCCAACAATCTGGGTTCAATTTTTAGTGCCTTTTTGGAATTTTTACATGATGTTTGTGTGAGAGGTGAAAGCCATTTGTGATGGGGGTTGTATGAAAATTTGCCCTTTTATGCATATTGCAATATAGACACGTTATCCCATTCTAACAACATACCACTAGCAGGTGGTCTCAAGGCAGCAGTCTGCCATCTGGGACTAGCTCTAATCTGAGGTACTTGAGTAGGAGCATAGAAGTTTCGCTGGGCCTGTGTCATGGTCGGCAAGATATATCCTGGTCCTGCTGTTGGGAACATCTGACTCATCAGACCAGCTGGTTGACCCTGCATATAAATAAATCAAATGTTACTGAATTTTAAGAGTGGACATTAATTACCTTTCTTTTTAAGACAGAAGGGTAGTATTTGTGTCTAAGAGACCCTCAAATAAGATCCCTCTCTTTTTGTCTACTAAAAACACAAGATAAAGATGACATCTTGGTTGGTTCCTCTTAACAGTAGTATTAGGTATATAAAGTCAAACATGTACAAAGATGTTACAATTTTATCAAATTTGTAATGTGTTCATGTCGTTCCCAGTCTATTTTGTTTCATAAGAATTTTCAGAAACTGATCAATAAGCAAAAAGGAGATTGGAAATTTGTACCTTATGTATCATTTTTAATGCTTTATAAAGAATCTTGTCCCAGTTTTGTTTATTTAAACCCCATATAAATTTTCTTAAATTGATCTTGTTTACTTTAAAATCACCCTTAAGCGATCTATTGTCACCATTCATAGAAAATGAATGTTTTTTTCAATATATTATTGCATCAGTTTTATAAGAAGTTAAGAACCAACCTGCATTCTCATGCTCTGAACCCGCTGCATGTATTGTGAAGCCAAATGAGCCTTTCTGTCCTCTTTGCGTTGAGCCAAGGCAACGTATAAGGGCTTGGCAACAACGATTCTACCGTTCATCTCTGTCACAGCCTTGGTTGCTTCCTCAGGTGAACTGAAACAAACGAAGCCAAATCCTTTTGATCTACCACCCTCAGTCATCACCTGTGAAAAACAAATTAAAAAGAAAATTTAACAAGTAACCAACAACAATGTGCTCAACCAAAGAACTTTAATAGTTTCATACTCTCATACATGCCATCAGAAACTGGCAAAGAAAAATAAGATCAGAAAGTCTTAGTAATTTTGTTACATATTCTCACTCGTATATATTACTTTTTTTCACAAACAACAAAAATAGTATTGAAAAAAAAAAGAAAAAAATGTTTCAAAAACATAACAAAACATAGAAAATATGAACTCATCACTTTTAAAAAATGATGCTGCAAAATGAGTATACATATACAAGGTCTACCAAGAATTCATGGGTCTTAAACAAAACTAAAAGTTTAATGGGAAATGTTTATTTACACATATTGGTTTCCAGTATATCATTACATCTTGATTTATAAGTTAATAAAAATGAATTGTGACATGCTGAGCTTACCTTGGCACTAGTAATAGTACCGAACTGAGCGAATTCTTTTCTCAACCTTTCATCGTCAATATTGTCATCCAAGTTCTTCACATAAAGATTGACTCCTTGGTATCTGTTGATTCTCTCCATTCGGATTCTTTCAAATTTATCCTTCAACTCTGCCTGTCTCTCTGCCTTTTTCTGAGCTCTACCAGCAAACAGTGTTCTCCCATTGATGTCTAAACCATTCAATTCCTCAACAGCCTGTCATTAAACATAATCAAATTTAAACATGATGATAGAACCTCAAGTACATATTGATGTACAAGGTGTGACAAATGGTGCTTATGATTCGTGTCTTTATATCAGCTGAAAGATGGTTAATAAAATTTCACATTTTATTATAAATATTTAGAATTTGCTTGCTATGTAAGGGTCGTTGGTTTTCACTGTGTACTCCAGCCTCTTCAATGAAGTATTGAAAAATTGTCGAGAATGGTGTTTAATGTTAAAAATTATTCAAACAAAACAAGCTACTACAAGTTTGAATGCATTTTTCACAAACCAATGCAATTGCCTAAATGTCAAATCATGTTCGGAAACATTGCATCAGTTAAAATTGCAGAAATATACAACTGGGCATCTGCCAACAACATTCATAACTTGGTTGGTATAAATTGAATTGTTTTTCTGCACATGCCTAAATGAGTATTAACACATCATACAAACCTTTTCAGCAGCCTCTGGTTCTTCATAACTAACAAATCCAAAGCCTCGGCTTTTACCAACAATGTCCGACATAATCTGCAAAATTAATATGTCAATCATTTAATTTTGACATAATTATGGAACATTAATTTATACTGAATTCAACACTGTTTTATACACCACTATAAAAGGCCATTTATAAATACATTAAATAAAACTTTTTGTACATGTATTATAAATACCTATTGGGGTCTTGAATGTATGTGTTTTTGTGTATCAAATGAATCTTTTAATGTGTAAGGTTTGATCCACGTTAACCCCACAAAGAAACTAGAGTAACAACACCTGTGAGCAATGCTCACCATTGATACCCCCCGCTTCACAATTACTTTGAAAATTCAGGTGTTCTTAATTATGAAATTGAAACTTTATCTAGTTAAACATGAAGGCGAAATTGCAGATAATACATGTTACCCTCCCCAATCCCCCAAAGAATGGCATCCCCTATGTCAATGACAAATTCCATGTTTTTCTATGGCAAACCTCCAATAATATTCTGATCAAAATGTTTAATATCCAATGCACAATGGCAATATGTGACCAAGATTCTGTATAAGTTTCAACAAATTCCATTCAGTGGTGTAGGAGGACTTGCAAATAAAAGATGGGTATCCCATTATGTCCATTACAAACTCCATGCTTTTCTATGGGAAACCCCAAATATCATTCCGATCAAAATGTTAAATATCTCCTGCACAATGTCACTATGTGACATGGATTCTGTGTAAGTTTCAACAAATTCCATTCAGTGGTGTAGGAATGAGTTGCACATAAGAGATGGGTATCCCTTATGTCCATGACAAAGTCCATGTTTTTCTATGGGGAAACCCCAAATATCATTCCAATCGAAATGTTATATATCTAGTGCACAATGGCAATATGTGACAACATTCTGTGTAAGTGTCATCAAATTCCATTTAGTGGTGTAGGAGGAGTCGCACATAAGAAATGGGTATCCCCTTATGTCAATGACAGTCCATGTTGTTCTATGGGAAACCCCAAATATCATTCCGATCAAAATAATAAATATCTCCTGCACAATGGCACTATGTGACAAGGATTCTGTGCAAGTTTCAACAAATTCCTTTCAGTGGTGTAGGAGGAGTTGCACATAAGACATGAAGACCCCCTTAGGTCAATGACAATGTCCATGTTTTTCTATGGGAAACCCCAAATATCGATCCGATCAAAATGTTAAATATCTCCTGCACAATGGCACTATGTGACAAGGATTCTGTGTAAGTTTCATTAAATTCCATTCAGTGGTGTAAGAGGAGTTGCACATAAGAGATGAGGGCCCCTTAGGTCTATGACAATGTCCATGTTTTTCTATGGGAAACCCCAAATATTGATCCGATCAAAATGTTTAATATCTCCTGCACAATGGCACTATGTGACAAGGATTCTGTGAAAGTTTCATTAAATTCCATTCAGTGGTGTAGGAGGAGTTGCACATAAGACATGAGGACCCCCTTAGGTCAATGACAATGTCCATGTTTTTCTATGGGAAACCCCAAATATCGATCCAATCAAAATGTTAAATATCTCCTGCACAATGGCACTATGTGACAAGGATTCTGTGTAAGTTTCATTAAATTCTATTCAGTGGTGTAAGAGGAGTTGCACATAAGAGATGAGGGCCCCCTTAGGTCTATGACAATGTCCATGTTTTTCTATGGGAAACCCCAAATATTGATCCAATCAAAATGTTTAATATCTCCTGCACAATGGCACTATGTGACAAGGATTCTGTGAAAGTTTCATTAAATTCCATTCAGTGGTGTAGGAGGAGTTGCACATAAGAGATAGGGACCCCCTTAGGTCAATGACAAAGTCCATGTTTTTCTATGGGAAACCCCAAATATCGATCCGATCAAAATGTGAAAAATCTCCTGCACAATGGCACTATGAGACAAAGATTCTGTGTAAGTTTCATCAAATTCCTTTCAGTGGTGTAGGAGGAGTTGCAAATAATAGAAAGTGTAACGGACGGACGGAAGGACGGAAGGACGGACGGACACCATGAACACTATATACCCCCCGCTTTTCAAGCGGGGGGTATAATAAAGACTTTGAACAAGTTCAGGGGTCACCACACTCTAAAAAAGTAGGGAGAAGTGACTTCTCCCTGGCAGCCAAACAGGGAGAAGTCAGGGGGACCGTACAAATAATAAATTTCGCAGTTGTTAACATGTAGTTTTCATTATTTACAGCAATTTCTAGGGTTAGTTCTCTTGTGTTTTAAGACCATAACACACTTAGATTCAGTTTTTTTTTCTTTCTTTTTCATTATTATTCATGGTATGCAATATCAAAGAGTGCATAACCTTTAGGCCACACCAATTTAATTTCTTGTTCTTCGGATTTTTGTCATTTTAAAACGGGGCGAGCGAGCGAAATAATAATTTTAATATTATTATTTGGATTTTCAAAAAATCATAGGCGAACAGAAAAATTTGAGGCGAGCGATAACTTTTTTTAATTTTAATTTTTTTTTTAAATAAGAAAATGTACTTTCATCAATGTATATATTCGCAAAATTCAGTTTCATTGTGATTTTCTTTCAGAATTGGGCATACTATGCTTACCTGAAGTTTACCAAAGCATTTAAATGAATAAATGAATTATATTTTGTAATTATGGGTTCATCATTCAATTTATGTACAATCAATTGCACCTTTTAAACAATTCAGTATTGTAGGTCATATACAACATACTACATATATGACTTTCAAAGCATTAGAGACAGATGGAAGCAAAAGAATGCATACATGTCACATCTTCATTTGCAAAAATATATTTTTTTAGACCTTATTTAAAATCCACAACTGACTACACTGTACATCATTTATTGATGAAGCTTTCTAGAGGAATGAATTTTAAAATGTCATAAAATAAGTTATATCCCATTCATTGTGTTTGCTGTAATATTCCCATTTAGTGAGACTTTCCCTTTTGATTGAACAACCAAAGACAATACAAAATTATAGATACATGGTGTCCAATGTCCAATTTTTTGATAGAAAAAATTCAAGTCCCATGCAAGCCATTAGAAAACAGAGATATATATGAAAAATGACATTAAGACAACAACCAGTTCAAACAGTTATATGCTGACTCTTAATAAAAATTACTTTAACTTTTCCACAAATAACACTGAACAACCATTACCTGTAATTTCATTTTCTTTTTTTTTTGATATATCACAACCCTTGCAACAATGTGAACAAATTTAATAAGCATTGTCCTACTAAACGCTGAGAAGTGCAGAGAAGTGAAGAGAAGTAATTAAAAAATGGTTTATTCGATTAAATAAAGGTTTAATGTATATATATTTGTTATATTTTGTATAAATTTTATCAAAATTGACTAAAATACAACCTTATTTCTATATAATTCGTATATGAATAGACGATTTTGCAGTTCGACGGTGTTTACATATAGGTTGTAATGGCTGAAAGTAGACAGAAGTAACTGTATAGTGTATCACACATGATGTTTATTATGTAATAAGTATGATTAGGAACAATTTCATCTCAAAGAACACTTTCTATGAAAAAATTGTTATTAAGACCATAAAAAAGAGTGATTTCATAGAAAGTAAACCAGGTGTACACTCGAGTACATTGTGAAAACAAATGTGCATATAATAACACCACGATTACCGGTTAAATTCCGGATTGACATTTTATATTGGACAACCCGGGGGACAACCATTATATACAATAAATAAAATATATAATGGAAGTGTCCTCACGCCACGTCAAGGCTATGAACTTTGTGGAGGTGGGCCTATTAATTTTCTAAACTAAATTATTGTGACACCCCATTTGATTTAAACATTTTTGTGTTTTCGTAGTTTATTATATATATTTTTTAAGTGACCCCCAAAATTTATGACTGTTAAAGTAGTTAAGCCGTCAGTATTGTCCGATTCTCCTGTCTTGCAGGCGAAACATAATGTACGTGAAATCACACAGTCCCTTAAATTTTTATCATACTCTCATGTCTTGCAGGCGAAACACGCTAATGTAAAATATTAATATACATCACATTCTTTAAAACATTATTAAATGGGGTTTTAAATAAGGCAAATAAAATAATAAATTTATAAAATATTTGTTATTTGGAGCAGTAACATGTTAAAGCTTATTTAACACAATAAATTGTGTATGAATAACTTTTTGGATACATTTATTAAAGATAAATAAACCATTGTTTATGTTTCTCTCGTACTTCTCTCCACTGTAGGCCATTACATCGTATGTAAACATCGCCCAACTGCTCGAAATTGTCAACTAAATGATATTTTTAGTAAAAATATGGGCTTCTTTATGTTCATTTATACAATATAAAACATATTTATATATAATAAACCTTTATTTAATCAAATAAACCATTTTTCAATTACTTCTCTTCACTTCTCTGCATTTAGTATGACCGTAGTTTCTGTGGTCATTTTGTTTTATCTTGGTGGAGATATAAACAAAAATCGAATGTGCTTCATTACTGAGGCTAAATCATTTAGTAAATGTTCACCATGCTGTTGCAACCAAAAGTTTCGAAGTGTCAGTCGAATTAAGTTTATTGGTACTGATCATGATCTGGCAATCCTGCTCCAACATCCTATCTTCTATAAATACAAATATTACTCACGAACTTTTATTTCACATTTTTTATATTTGAATGTTCCTGTAACCTCGTTTTACGTTTATGTCGGCACTAACCTAAGGTCGAAATGTTTGATTTTGACACATCTTTGAAAAAGCTGTGCCAACGCACCACCAATGAAATAAATCGCCGTGTTTGGACAACCATGCCTTCCTTTATGACAAATATCCACACTACTAAAACGGTATGATTGTTTCTTTTCCTTTTTCAAAATACACCAATATTTTTGTTTGTTTGTGATGAAATAAAACGGCAGTTACATTAAGCGTTCACAAGATTACGATTTCAAAAAAGTAAAATAAAAATTCCGGATGACTTTCCAGGAGCGGGGAGCGGAAAATTTTTTTAATATTATTTTTTCGATTTCGATAAAATATGTGCGGTCGGGTCCGTAGAACAAGAAATTTATTTGGTGTGGCCTTATCATTAATAAATGAAAAAACACCAGATATAGGGACTATTTTTCTATCTACTTCAGTACAAGGTAGTTCGTCTACTATTGATCACGGGGTCTGTCAACACTGAGATTGTGGGTTCGATTCTCACTGCAGGCAGGGTGTACTCGACTACAATCTTAATTGACAAGGATTGCCAGTTTTCCTATCGAAGGGTCGGGGGTTTTCTCCGGGTACTCCGGTTTCCTCCCCCAATAAAAACTGGACGCCATGATATAGCTGAAAAATTGCTGAAAGTGGCGTTAAACACCATCAAACAAACAAACAAACAACTTGTAGCCATACAAGGTACATGTATTCACAAATAAAAATAGATCAACAAAAATATTTGTATATGTGTATAGACATAAACTTCATTCATGAGTACTTGTATCATAATATTCCTAACAGTTTGTTATGAACATGCCACGTTTATCTTATCAAATTTCCAAAGAAGATAGATAGAATAACATTACTTTAAACCCAGAAATAATTCTTCTGTTCAGCACACTTCAGCACACTTCCACTTGGATAAAGTTGTGCTGATCCAAATTGCTTCATGGGACACCCATCTACAGAACTTATCACTTCCGGTAATTAGTCACATCCGGTAAATAAACAAATGGCGCGTAATACATTTGAAAGATGTAAATCGTTTGAAAATATGTTAAATATGCATATTGTTTGCCGTTTTTTTATTGGAATTACACATTAACTGATAAATTGGCAGTCTGGGTGAAGTATCTGGACCAGATTTACAAGTATCTTATGTGAATGTGCGGGCGACTTGTGGGAAATGACAGGGCGACTTCGACTTCGCTTTTGAGGCGCCTTCAGGTACTAGTAGGGCGACTTTGTCGCCCACTTTGCCCAGTGTGGTGAGCCCTGAAGTTCTTTTATTAAAAAATACAAATTGCAGGGCTCTACAATAACTTTTTTTAAACTTGTCCCTTAGGACAAGTAACTTTCAAAATTTACTTGTCCGAAAAATTTCGACCCAGAACATCCAAAATTTGTATGTTTCAATGATTTGGTTAAAAGCAATACATATTATGCTTAGCTAACGTTACGATTTTTTTCTTGGATGTCGTGAAACCGAATTTCGTCAGATCTATGTGTTTGTTGATGTTTCGATTTCAAATTAGTTTTACAACTATTATCCGCAAGCTGTTCCTTCAAGTGTTTTCTTGATCATGAATAAGTTGTATTTTACGGGTTCCATCGCAGCTTGTAGTTTGGGCTATGCATATGTAGTTTCGAACCAGTGCTAAGTAATTTGCATAAATTTGTTGACATGTTATCGGTAATGAAAAAAATGTAATGGATAATAAATTCAGAAAAATTATTGACCAAACTCGCATTTTCGAGAAGATTCTTCAATTCTTGATGAAACTTAATTATAGGCTTATTTTTTTAATTTGTCCTGACGGACAAGTGAGTACGGAGTTTTACTTGTCCCACAGATATTTCCACTTTTCCAGGGAAATCGGACATAAGTTATTGTTGAGCCTTGAATTGTCAAGATGCCCAAGTCAATTTTTACTTATCATCTGCATACATACCTTAACACTGACAAGTTTACCATAAGGTTCAAACATCTCTTTCATTTCATCCTCAGACATTTCATCACCAAAGTTTTTCACATACACATTGTTGAACCTTTTCATTTTGTCACCGAGAATTTCCAGACGTTCTCGTCTGTTCATGAAGCGACCCACAAACCTGAAAGAACAGAAAAATAGGACTATCCCATATCAAATTATGATACACAACAAAATTTTACACGAGGGGGACTCGGTTGAGAAGCACAATGCTAGCAGATTATAATAACTGCATAAATAATGATGATAACTGTTACCATTTTTAAGATGACCTGGTATTACTTCTCACATGTGGCGATACCATCCTCACAAGTCAGGGTTTCTAAGTTCACGAAACCCTGACAAACTTAGCTAGGAAATTTCGGGGCTACAAGTCACTATTTTGATTGGCTACATCAAACCTGAAGGTAGCCAATCAAAAGCTCGTTTTCATTCTCAACTTGTTTAGGGGATATCCCCATGTCAATTGTAAATAAACCAAATGGATGTGTTGCATCAACCACGTGAAAATCAGTGTATTTTGTACAGTAGTGTTAATAGTTTGTTATTAATGCGTTATATATTAGTTGCATGTTTACTTCCCACTCAAGAATGAGTAAAAATGACTACTGCCAAAAACTTGCTTCTTTCAAGCAATTTAATTAGTCGATATTTTGAAGGTTTGACGTCCTATGAAAATAGTCTAGCCCTGGAATTTCCTAGCTAAGTTTGTCAGGGTTTCGTGGACACATAATCCTTGACTGGTTATGGTTATTAACCTTAGAGGGTTACATTGATTACAGATACCATAGTTTCATACTTTGAGGTTTTTCATTAACTATACATCTACTACATTAGGTCCTACAAAAATGACAAAAAATGTTGATGAATTTAAGTAAAATTTAAAAGTATGTAAAGTGCAGATTCACAAATCTTAATAAATATTGTTCTATTGACACTGGGAATATGGCTGGCATACTGAAGTATTTTAACGAGTCGAACTAACTTAGTTTTAAGAATTCTTGTTAAAAATAAAAGTCTATTGTAGGTCTATAAATTCACAGACATTGTCTATGAGATCCAAATTTTTTAAATTCTAACACTGAATAACAGATGTTAAGTGATGTACTGACACGCCTCTTTGATTTGGAAATTGACGACTTTCCAATTTAAAAAACGCCACCTAGTGTCCATTTCCGGTACTAAAAACTGCGGCTATAGCCGCAGTTTGTCCTGTTGAAACCTTTTGAAATGGACAATTGTCTTTGATAAATTTTCACGCTTCAGTTGAATGACAGGTGTCAATATCTGAGTGAGGAAGGTTATTAAAACCGCCTGCTGTGTAAACATGATCGTTAATTAATTAATCTATGTTCATTATCCTATTTACCTGATGTTATTTGGAGGTAGAACCCCAGCTGTTTTATAGCTTAAATAAACAAGGTTATCAGTGACATCCGTGTTGTATTCAAACTCACCTGTTGCCTATGGCTATAGTAACATCTACTTATAAGGTTAATTAGATGAAAAATTTAATTGGCATAGACAAACAATATTAAAACAATCCAAAATCTTTATTTCAATATCATAGTCTTTTAGTAATGATAGCCGTAGTTTTTTTAACAGGAATTAAAAGGGGAGATAAATCATGTAAAACTGGAAATGGGTCAATTAGCATGTAACATCTGTACTAAGTATAGGTTGACAGTCTTGCTTCAGCATACCATACACGAGATAAAAACTTACACTTTCTTTTGATTCAACAACATGCCATTGACTTTTTCAATAGCATTTCTGGCAGCTTCTTCTGTCTCAAAATGTACAAATCCATATCCACGAGATCCATGTTCATCACAAACAATCTGTAACAGTTAACAGTAAAAGCATTACAAATGGTGACAATTTTCAAAAATATTTAGTTGACACTTACACACATAAAGTACTACGGAAATGTGTTTAGTGAGAACGATTGCGAGTGAAATCACAATTACTCAAGTTAAGCACTCAAATAAACTTATTTGCACTAACCTTGCAAGACAGAATGTTTCCAAATGCAGAGAATGTATCATATAATGCCTTGTTGTCAATGCTCTTGTCAAGATTCTTGATGAACACATTACCAACACCAGACTTCCTCAGAGATGGATCTCTTTGTGACCACATAATTCTTATTGGTCTACCTTTAATGGTGTCGAAGTTCATCGTATCTAGAGCTCTTTCAGCTAAAAAGTAAAATAAAAATATCAAATCTAAGTTCATTTAAATGAGAAATATTTAACGCAAACACCATGAACAGAATGTTGGCACTACACATGTTATATAAATGACAAGTTCTTCTGAATGCAAATGTAAACTTCAGACGGGACAGACAACAAATTTTATACTTTCGTTGGAGGGACATAAAAAGACAAAACCTCAGTGTAAAAAAGAAAACCATCAAAAAGGAAGTTTAAAGTTTGAACATGTTCATAATGTTTATGAAAACGACAGAAGTTGGCATGTTTAATCTCTAAAATTTTGGGAAACTTGAGCTTAAGTTTGATCAAAGTTGAAAAAGGGAAGAAATACAATGACCACTCCTTACCATCCGCTGGCTGTTGGAAATTGACATATGCGTAGCCAAGAGAACGCCTTGTGATCATATCTCTGCAAACACGGATACTAAGAACAGGACCTGCTGTTGAAAACTTTTCGAATAACATAGCCTCGGTGACATCAGGGTGCAGATCTCCCACATATAGGGAAGCCATCGGATAACTTGCTCCAGCTGGATTCATTTTCAGAGGTTAAAATATGGCGCTGTTGAATGCTAGAAGAAATAAGTCGATTTCGTATCTGTTCTGGAACAAACCTACCGTTTCAGTAACTTTTTTTAAGAGTTTTTGTTTCCTTTTTCGATTTTTTTGTATTTTTTAAAAGTTTTTACGCTTAATTTCTTCCAGTGTTGGAGTTGTGTGAGACCACTTTCCGCACACAACACACGTCAACCTCACGATATGAGAAGAGGGATACGAAGGGGTAATTTGTATTCATTTATATAGTCTCGGTAACCAGAAGCGATTCCGCTAAAAAGTAGTTCCCTCAAATTACAAGTAAATTTAGGAAATATTACGACATGCATCTATTTATACTTATTTAGCGTTAAAATAAATCATTAAAAACTTGTTAAAATTGTATTAATGCAAACTTTGAGGAATTTTCTATGTATATTTTTGTTTGTGACGTAGAAGTAGATTTTAATGCGCATTGAATTTGCCAGGGGTTCCCTCCCTTGCAAAGTCCACGTGTTGTGCTTTTTCAAAATGATACAATTTTTATTGTACTTTTTTTATCCTTAAAATCAATTCATAGAAAACCGATTGCAAAAAAATAATAAATAAATAAAATAATAATTTAATCCGTCGGATTATCTATATGGTTTGAAAATTTTAAAATGGAACATTTGACTTCCTCTTTTGAAAGTTTCAGCTAGACTCGGATGCATGATGAGGGAAGTCTATGAAGTTGTTAATATTTATACACGTGTATTTATAATTCGTGTTAATTATTAATAATTCCGGAACAATTTTATTAATTGTTTATTATTTATAAATCCGGCACAATTATATCGCAACGCTTTTGGATAAGTGTGACACAATTAATCATGTTAATATTAATAAACTATTTCATAAATATTATTTTTTTAATGTTTTAATTTCATTAAAAAATATTTAATTTATAAATACTAAACCAATCAATTAAACAGATTAAATTATTAATAAAAAGATACTATATTAATATTAATAAATATAACAACGTAGATCATTATAGTCTCATTATTATTGGAAGCAAAGAAAGTAAGTCCAGATCAATGAGAAAAAGATCTTAATTGACATTATTTATAATTCAGCATAAATAACTTATATTATTAAAACAGGTAAGATTTATAAATAGTACAAAGTCAAATGAAGAAAAAAAAATGAATGCACAATATACACATTAAACGCAATCTGGGTTGGTATAACTTGTTCCTAACGCAATCGTACTGATAAAATCTTCGGTGCTAACAAGGGGATCGTTGATTCTTTCAGTGATATATTCATTGTCTAAATTTACAGCATTGAAATTTAATGCAAAGTTTTTTCTATTCTATTGATGGCATAAGTCAGATTTGGTATATAACCTTCTGGAATTTTGATGATATTAAAGGCTTTAGATATACATGATACAGCATCTTAATCATTTGCCAGGTCCTAAACACACCCTTAACAAAACTCTTCAATCTGTCGTTATCGTCGTCCTATTTCCCTGTTAAATGGAAAGGGGCGAACGTAACGCCAGTGTTCAAGAGTGGTTCCTCCTGTGAAATTAGGAATTATAGACCAATCTCTTTACTTAGTATTATTTCAAAATGTATGGAGAGATGTGTTTATAAACATATTCATAACTTCTTACTACAGAATAAAGTAATTACTCCAATTCAGTCAGGGTTTACTAAAGGTGATTCAGCCACCAACCAGCTGATTAAAATATCAAATGATATTGGAAAGGCCTTAGATGATGGGAAAGAGATACGATTTGTATTTTGTGACATATAAGCAAAGCCTTTGATCGCGTATGGCACAAAGGTCTCCTGTTTAAATTACATAACTATGGTATCTCAGGGAAACTCTTGTCATGGTTACAAAATTATTTATCGGGAAGGGTTCAAAGGGTGGTGTTAAACGGGGAGTGCTCAGAGTGGAAAACTATTGGGGCTGGTGTGCCCCAGGGTTCCATTCTTGGCCTTCTTTTGTTCCTAATATTCATAAATGATATAGTTATTGATTTAGGTGCCTGCATTAAGCTTTTTGCTGACGACACTAGTATCTATATAATTGTCGACACTCCCGAAAATGCAGCATCAGTCTTAAACAGGGATCTCGATCTTATTAATAAATGGTCACAAAAGTGGCTTGTTAAATTTAATCCACAGAAGACTGAAACCATGACAATATCCAGAAAGTCAGTGAAGCCAGTCCACCCCACTCTACTCATGAATAATCACATTCTTCAAGAGGTCACGAATCACAAGCATTTAGGTTTATATTTTTCAAACAATGGTAGTTGGAACACTCATATTGATTATATTGTTAAAAAGGCTTATGAAAAAAATTAACTTCCTGAGAAAGGTGCGCTTTATTTTAGATCGATTTACCCCCGAAAAAATGTATTTGTCTTTTATTCGGCCATTATTAGAATACGGTGACGTGATATGGAATATTAGTACCCAGTATCTTGTAGATAAGGTAGAAAATGTCCAAATTGAGGCGATGCGTATTGTTACGGGTGGGACAAAATTTACATCTATCCAAAAACTCTACACAGAAACGGGATGGGAGAAACTTGCTGACAGGAGGGAAAAACATCGATTAATTGTTTTATATAAGATTATAAACCAACAAACGCCAGAATACTTCAGAAATCTAGTTCCAAACTCATTGGGTCTGTACATGGCCATTTCACGCGACAATCAAATAATATATCTGAAATACGCACTATAGAAGTAACCTCTATTCGGACTACTTTCTACCGTCCACAATAAAACTCTGGAACAAGCTTCCACCTGACATTCGAAATTCTTCGTCTATTCATATTTTTAAAAACAATTTAAAAAATCAAGGTAATAAGTTACCTCCAAAATATTATTATGCTGGCTCTAGACAATGTCAAATATTACACTCTAGATTACGCATGAACTGTTCTTCTCTAAACGAACACCTTTTCTCACGTAATCTAATCCACTCACCCAACTGTGTATGTGGACACACTGAGTCAACTACTCATTACTTACTTTACTGCCATATATACAAAAACATTAGAGATAATACCATTTTTACTATTAACTGCAATGTACCTGTTGATGTAAACCTTTTACAATTTGTCAGATAGCCTAACGTTTGAACAAAATACAGATATATTT
Source organism: Limnoperna fortunei (assembly GCA_944474755.1). Lineage (NCBI taxonomy): Eukaryota > Metazoa > Mollusca > Bivalvia > Mytilida > Modiolidae > Limnoperna > Limnoperna fortunei. Next base: position 31,278,346 of record OX104124.1, on the reverse strand, counting down.
ATCAAAACTCAAAACTTCATCATAGCAAGTAAACGATTCTAAGCAATATCATATTTTTTCTTGCATTTCATCATTACTTTACAGATCTTTTTTTTATATTTGCGTTGTTTCTGTTATTCCTTAGTTATATATTGTCAAACAAAGGTTAAATTATATAAACATATTTCCTTCATGCAGCATGTTTACTCATCCTAATATGTAGTACTCTTTCAACAATAAGGAAACGGACTTGATATAAGCTTTTATTAGCTTGTTTCCGAATCCTTTGCGTTTTATGTATATGTCTGCTTGTGACTTTGTATGATATTATTGAAATAAATATGTTTAAACTAATCATTTGGATTTAAAATATTTTATCGGTTTTCAAGAGCGCCACTGACAAATCTCGAAAAAGGAAACGCGCATCTGGCCAGGAACATAGTTATACTAGTCCCAGATCTGGTGAAGTAAATTTTATAAATTTGTATCTTTGATGACATTTTATTATTAAAACATAAAATACAAATTTTAATGTTTTATTAAGTATGAAGATTTGTTTAATATTTATAATTAATTTATTTAGTATTTATAATTCATTTATTAAATATTAATAATTACTTTTATTATCAATATTTATAATGCATTTATTAAATATTTATAATTCATTTACTTATACATAATAATAGATTTATAATAAGCGAAACAATTTCAACAACAGGTTTCCACTATATACTTTAGCATGGGAACTGGATATAGACCAAATATACAAAGAAATACACAAACATAAAAACACAAAAACATACATAAAAAAATAATCGAATTGTTACCCTCAACAAAAAAGAGGAACGAAAAAGCCAACCAAAACCAGTGCACAACTGAAGAAGTGCAAGATGTACAAGGCTTTACCCGAAAGCAATATTTTGTCAATTGTATAGTGGCATGAATGATATATTATTAACTTGTATTTAAATAGGCATTTTGTCATTTATAGTTTATGTGTACACATGTCATGGTTTTGTTATTACCGAAAGGCGTTTGAGGCAGTATAACATTTATATGATCAAGATGGTTGCTATTGTTTGTCTACCGACTTCATTTAATTACAACGATATAATTCAGTATTGTCAGTTAGACAGCAGATATTTATAATCCTTTGTTTTTATAGTTTATAAATAATGCTTTTTAAGTTCTCTTTAAGGAGTGTTTAAAATTACTAAATGGTGCAAGAAATTCTACAAGAACAGCTTCACATTTACAGAAATTCTACAAGAACAGCTTCACATTTACAGAATGTGAAGCTGTTCTTGTAGAATTTCTTGCACCATTTAGTAATTTTAAACACTCCTTAAAGAGAACTTAAAAAGCATTATTTATAAACTATAAAAACAAAGGATTATAAATATCTGCTGTCTAACTGACAATACTGATTCAGAATTATATCGTTGTAATTAAATGAAGTCTGCTATAGAAATGGAAGGAGGAAGTTGTAAAAGACGAGTCGTTGACCAACCCATAGAAAGCGACGTAGATAGATATGTAAAATGAAATATAGTCCATGCGAAACTTGTAATGATATAGATAAATACCACTTTTTCTTATATGCAAATAAAATGAATGTGTATTATTGTGTATTTCTGTTGTATTATTATATATTTATGTTGTATTTTTTGTATTTATGTTGAATATTCTGTATTTCTGTTGTATTATGCATTTAGACTGAATTATAAATTTCTTTTGTATTTGTTTTGCATTTTTGTTAAATAATTTTGTATGTCTATTGAATTATTTTGAATTTCTTTTGTATTATTCTGTATTTCTCGTGTATTATTCTACATTTCTATTGTATCATTTTGTATTTTTGTTGTAATTTTATTATTTTTGTTGCATGATTTTTTTCCTGTTGTATTATTTTGTACCACTCTACGTCTGTCAACTGTTTTAAACTTCTAAGGGATTATGCACTTGAAGTTGGAGGAATAGATGCATTTACATCTAAATATAGATTGAATAGCATCATTTGCGACATATCGTCTTTCCGTCTTTTCAAACCCGTGCGGACAGAGCCTATTCTGGATGAGAATAGACAATACCTTCACACGACATTCAGGAATTGATGCAGTTAACATCAGCAATATTCTTAATAGAAAAGAATTGAAAGATCAAATCCCTTCATATTTAAAAAATTAATCTATTCCTATCGTGTCTTATAAATATACCAACACCATTGCCCGTAAAATTGTCAACTACAAACAAGCATGACATTGAAACATACCTCAAGCAACCTGCACTTGTTCTCATTCTCCTTTTATATACAATCCCTCTGGTCATGTCATTACTGATAATCTGAACATCATTGACCACGAGAATCTCAGAAACATTATTTCTCGTGGTACAAAATTCAGAGAGCATCATCTAGTTGACTAGAATCTAAATTTCAAAAATATTATGGATTCAGTTGAAGACTATGCCAGAGAATGGATTAAGAGCAAAAAGGAACAAGACACATTACTACATGCACTGTCTAACTGGGTAAGGAAAAGAATGTATTTGGTACAACGACGAATTAAGAATCTTAGACATTTCATTAATGATCGACCTAAATCCGTATTCAAAGCCGATGATGCTATGAGGTGCCTCAATTCCCTCCACGACAAATATGTTGTCGTTCCGCAGACAAGGCTTCTAACAACATTGTGTTTGTATGTAAGTCACATTAATATGAATGCATCATAAAGAATTTAGCCATCAAGGATAACTCTAGTAATTCCACATCAAAAGTACCACATTTTACAAAGATTAAATCCTGGCTAACCATAAGTCCTTCATGACTTCTTTGAATATTAATTACAACAAAGAGTCTAAAGAATTACCATATTTGTATTGGATTCCTAAATTACATCAAAATCCTTTCAAGGAAAGATACAGAGCCGATTCATCTACATGCTCTACCAAAGAGTTGTCAAAACGGTTGACTAAGATATTGTCTGCAGTGAAAAAAGGACAGCAAAAGTACTGTGAAACTGCTTATTCGCGAAGGAATATTAATCATATGTGGATTCTTAAAAATTCAAAAGAACTTTAGGAAAATTTAAAATATAGATCGATATCTAAAATTTCATCTGTTAAAACCTTTGTTTTTTCAATTCTGTATACTACCTTGCCGCACTAAAAACTAAAATCTATTTTAAGAAAATTATACATAGAGCCGTCGCTTCCACATACAAATATGTAGTTTTAGGTTACGACAATACGTTTTTTTTCTAATAAAGAACTGAAATACACCAAAGAACATGTTTATAGTATTCTTGATTTTCTAACCGACAACACATTTGTAACTTTTGGAGAAAGTGTTTTTCATCGGACAATCGGAATTTCAATGGGTACAAACTGTGCCTCACTCCTTGTCGATTTGTTTCTGTATTCTTATGAAACAGAATTTCTTTGACGTCTTATAAAAGACAAGAAGATAGAAAAAGCTAGGTCCTTTAATTTACATATAGATATATTGATGATGTCCTTTCAATTAACAACCCTCAATTTGTTGCTTCCGTTTATATATCCTTCAGAACTAGAAATTAAACCACAGAGAAACAGTTTCATCTACATCATTTTAAGACTTACACCTCGAATATGACACCAATGGTCATCTTAGCACAAGAATTAGCTTTCCTAAAAAGCTAAGCGTCTCCAACCTTTATTTTTCTTTGTTGACAAAAATGCGTACTGTTTTAAATATAAAATGGCAATATGTATTGTTATTCAAATCATTAAAGTACAAAATGCTTAGATAGCCAAAATCAAGCAACCGAAAAATATAGGTCAGAGGCAGCAGCTGAAGCATGCACTGTGATAAGCATCTATAGATGCATCATACGTGGTAAGATAGTTGATGTAAACCTTGTCAGTGTGCAGGAAAAGAATTACAATTTTTCTGCTAACCGGAGTGATTTGTGCATAAAATACAGATCAGAGGCAGTATCCAAGAATGCATTGGAGTTAGTTCCTAAATGCATCATATTCACCAATATAGTTGATATAGACTTGGTCTGTAATGGGAATGGGCTTTAACATTTCCGTGTTTCTCAGTTTGAGTTTATGATACACATTTTAGGATAAACATACACAAATCAATACCAATTTCCTTTTAAAACAGTTTCCCATTTTCTTTCGTATTTTCTGTATCCCTTTTTTCATCGTAACCGGTTCGTGATCGCGAGTGCCTACGAACGCGGTCGGCCTATTATGATTGCTACCCCTCCCCCCGTAATGATGCAGGGTTTTCATCACTAACTTAGATCTGCTTATTTATTGGCCAGTCGGCAGCTATCTCCCGATTAAGCAGCTAATCAAGACACAGCATTGTTTATCTGTTATCCTTGAGGTACGGCTGGTATGCAGGAGCTTGAAGCGATTATACTATTTTTTGCGAACGAAATCAATTTCTTCTGGATAAACTTATAAACCAAGGTTATAAGAAAAAAAACGACTCATCTGCGCCTTTAATCAGTGTTACTATAGATTCCACTTCCTTGTAGAAAAATATTCTATCTCGTTTAAAAATATGGTTACAGATAGTTTTCCCAATTTCTGAGTTCAGTGTACAGTGGATGTGCTACGATGATTGTTGGATACACCTATTAGTGACTAGTTGTATATGATACATATCCCTTTTAATCAACTAATCAACTCAAATACTACAATAATGGAAGCGAGAGGTTTGGCATGCCTTTAAACCTGGTTTTAAACCACAATTTCTTTTGAAATGCCTATACCAAGTCAGGACCATTGCTGTAGTTACTATATTTTTGGTTGTTGGTTCTGGAATTGCTGGTTTCTTGGACTGATTTGTGGATTGTCTTTTTTGACAGTTTCATCGATGTTCGGTATTTTATTATTACCTTCATTTGTATTTCCGTTGTAATATGTATTTCTGTTGTAATATCATTTATTTATGGTGTATTTTTGTATTTCTGTTGTATTATTATGTATTTCTGTGGTATTTTTATGTTGGTTTGTTGGCTTTCAGCAATTTTTTCAGCTATATAATGGCGTCTAGTTTTATAAGAGAGGAAGCCAAGGTACCCGGAGAAAACCATAGACCTGCGGTAGGAAACTGACAATCCTTTTCAATTAATATTGGAGCCAAGCACACCCTGCAGTCAGTGAGAATCGAACCCGTAATCTCAGAGGCCCGGGTATTATTATGTATTTCTGTTGTATTATAATGTCTTTCGGTTTTATGATTATGTATTTCTGTTGTATTGTTTTGTCTTTTGGTTGTATTATGTATTTTTATGCTATTATTATGTTTTTTGTCGTATTATTTAGTATTTCTGTTGTATTTTTTTATTTCCGTTGTATTTTTTCTGTTGTGTTATTTTGTATTTCGGTTGTATTATTCTCAATTTCTGCTGTATTCTTTTGTATTTCTGTTAGTTTGTTAAAATGTTATGTTTTTTCTATTATTTGTGTTTGCTTAAACCAAACAGGTGTAATTATGAACGTAATTATGCAACAACCAATCAAATATTATCTTAATTTAACCAGTGCTAATGGTAACAGTAAATTAATGCTGTAGCTTGAGCATATCATCAAAATGTAACCATGAAGTTTTCCTGAACACGAATTGCACTTAATTTACTGGGACCTAATACAGGCTGGTACTTTGGTTGGATATCCTTTAAATGCCAGGTAAGACAGCCGATAATTCAACTTACCTTGTTGAGTAAAATGATGCAAAGACTTGATGGGAGGTCTCTTCGTATTGTGGTCGTACCCTTCCCCCGCAATGCTCCCTGATTGATATCCCGCTTACATATATATCAAAGAAAGAATCCATGTTTTGCTAGGGGAAACCTCATATCATTCTGATTAAATGTACAATATCAGGTTCACAAAGGCATTAGGTGAGGAAGATACTATGAAAGTTTACTTAAATTCCATAAAGATGTCTATGTTGTCATTTTGAAAAAATCCAAACTTAAGTTAATTAAATTTATGAAGTTCGGTAATCTTTGTGAAAAAGGATTCCGTAGGCATGGTAAGGTTTTGTAAATTAAGTATTTCATAAGAACTATGGCTTTGATGGTTCAGGTACCTGACTATATTCAACTTCATTACAGGGCGGAAAACGTTTCTCGCAAAAACGCTTTAAAACTATCCCAACAAAGCTAATAATCGGAACATGCATGTTCGTGTTTACTCAAGAAATATTTCCTTGTTCCAGCAAGTGTCCAAGATGTCGTAAGACCGCATTGTATGAGAAAATCTGTATGGTGATAATTTGGTTTAGCGTTCGTTTCTCAGAATTATTTTGTGAAACTAGACTAGACTACCTGGAGAAATTTATTTTTTTTTAAATAAATGAATCTTGTCGCTATTTTGCAGTTTTTCCTTTGATCTGTATGTATGGTATCACATCTCACTCTACTTGCGAGAGATAAATAGGTTCTTACATAAGTTTTGGGAAAAGTGATACAAATGTTATTAATTTTGTCTTGTCTTGTGGAGCGCATAGAAACGAGCGAACAGACATAATACAATTTCTATCACGAGTGGGAGATCCCCGGGCTTTCCCAAAAGCGGATGAAAGCACATATTTCTTCAATACATAAACTAACAATTTTCACTTTCGAAATATCCTATAGACTCTCCATTGTATAAGAAGCCATTTTCTCCGATATCCAATCAGAAAGTCAGAAAAAAGAAAGCTATACAACAATGTAATTGTGCTACTATAACAACGTTCTTGTCTCGTTTTGATTGGATGAAGTAACGGGTACAGGTGTTTGTGCGTGAGCTCATCTGCACTGGATCATCTGTATCAGAAATTAGCCACTAATGAAGAAGGACCCATCTCACTTCGTTAAAATGTTACAAACGACGATAAACACATCATTTACATATTATGAAACTCAATGAATTTTCTCGTCATGTCATATCGATTCGAGCTGTCACCCTTCGATGAAATAGGGACGAAAAAAGTCATCTTGTTAAAAAACATTAATAATCTATAATTACAGAATTTTAAAAAGATTTATCTTAAGTATCAAATAAAAACGTTTTTAAAGTTCGCTGTCATCATTTAAAATATTCGAAATAAATTCTTGTGTTTAAACAAATCGACATTTTAATACGTTTTTGAATCTTTTACCTGAAGTAATGCATTTGTTTCACGTTATTGCTTATGATTCACCTTTATATAAACGTATGTTTTGTAACATCAATACAGGTACTCATCGATCTATTTAGGGGCCTCGGTGAGTCGTACGCCCCTGCAAGTTGCATCTTACCGGGATTTTTTCTGGGTACTCCGGTGTCCTCTCCAAATAAAAAGCGATATCGTCACTAAAATAATAGGATGCAATACCCATTTTAATATGTACGAAACAACACGATGAAAACCAAGAAGTGTTCATTGTTCTTCTGACTGTAACTACAGTTTTATGGTTGTTTGCTAAAATTAGTCAATCGCTAAGTTTGAATAAATGCCGCTCGGTTTTAAATTGAGTTTACTGTTGTGATGTAATATTGACGGGACATCCCTTACCAACCAGATCTGAAACGGGCATTAAATCAAAGCTTCACATCCAGTGTTGCATTTAAGACCTAACGATTCTGACACATCGTTAGTTACTAGCAAATAATATGTTAAGCGTACAGACTATTATTTTCTGTCTAGTTTAAAATTTTCATACGAAAACTCTGCGTACCTTTTTTGTTTGGTAAAATATATTTATATATTATGCTCCTCGTGGATTTTCTTTAAAAACAGAATTGGTATATAGTCATGATATTTAACAGAATTAACACATGCACAAAATAATATTCATGACACTATACTGACGGAAAAATCTTTTAAAAATCCAAACAACATTTTGACAGTCTTGGGGCGTTAAAAAGTAATTCAAATCCTTACAACAAGAACTTATTGATAGGAGTTTTCAGTACCGAATGCCTCTTTTTATATCAGCACTGTCGATGGTTAAAGGCCACACTACAAATGATTATATTATCATATATTAAAGACTATATTAATAAATTTTGATCAGTGCATTGCACAATAATTGTCGCAAACGGCTCGATAGAAAATTGCGATCTTGGAAATAAAACAAACAATAATCTATCATGATGGACAAATCCGAAATATTGTTTAGTGCACTGAATAAAAAATTCTATAATGAAAATGCACTAAATACGTAAAAAAAGTGAGTTTGCGAATAGTTGCAATATCGTAACTTATGTAACATTTGTTTTGGCATTTTTTAGTACGAGTTGTTAGTTTTTGCGGTCTCGGGTACGAGACGTTTGTTTAGGGGGTCCTGGATACGAGACGTTTGTTTAGGGGTCTCGGGTACGAGACGTTTGTTTACGCAGACTACGATACTAAATTTTTGTTAAGACCGTATGTGGTAAGAGATACCGGATATCAGTATATTTTATAAGTATAAATAATATAGATTATAACGGAAGCAGTAAAGTTACACATCGTTTCTTTCTATTAATCTATTAATATTTAGATACTGTTAAAAATTGAAGATGGTGACAGATTAATGTCCTATGAAGAAACAAGTGTATTTTTAAATTTTTTTAATTTGAATTACAAAGAAGCGTCGGTCAAATTTTATTACATTTCCAATTTTGTAACTTCCGCCTTCTACGCTTATTGTAAATATAGACGAATTTCAATTTCCGCCTTTAAATGCAATAAACATCTCTACTAATTTAAAATTTCATCAATTCCTCATAGTTAAGGGAAGTTTGCGTGTTTTGAAAAAAAGGTCATAGATTTATTTTCAAAAAACTTCCTGTCACATGACTAAGAAAAAACTACATTTCAAATATTAACAAAAATTCCATATTATTTTAAACACAGCTGGAAAGTACATTTATGAGTGCATATTAAAATGAATACTTGTTCCAGTGGATATACGCATCTGACGATCTATATTTTTCTCAACATGTTTGTTTTATGTAAGTAAATATACATGTCATTTAAAAAAAGAGCACATAAAGACGATTCTTACAAAGTTTGACATCAGCTTATATTAGTCAACATTTAACAGGTAGATCTTTACACATTTTTCTCACGGTATCATTATAAATAGTAAAATTGTAACTTTTTGGTTGCTTAAAAGAGGTTAATGTAATGCCACATTCAGCAGTTTTCAGCTATATTTTAGCGTCAGTTATTTTCAACTGCTGAACACCTTTAAATTATGGTACCCGATATGAACGCTATTATTTTTGTTGAAACTAAACAGCTACAAAAAACAAAGTTTAACAAAACCCCTTTATTATTCAATTATGTCATAACAACAGTTTGAACACAATTATAGAAACCAAAATGTTTTTTTTTGTTTAACGTATTGACCATGCCCCCACTTTCATAAATCAATCAATCAATCAATCAATCAATCAATCAATCAATCAATCAATCAATCAATCAATCAATCAATCAATCAATCAATCAATCAATCAATCAATCAATCAATCAATCGCAGAACTGAGATACAAAAATATGCAAACTAAATCTGTTTTGATGCACATGCACATATGACGAAATGTTTTGTTTGTTTGTAAGGTGTTAACGCCTCTTTCAGCAATTTTTCAGCTATATCATGGCGTCCAGTTTTTATTGAAGGACTAAGTAGGGGTATCCAGGGAAAACCTCAACCTTCTGTTATGCACTTATGAAAACTGCATTTTTTGTCAATTATAAAGGTTGAAGTTGTGCACACTTTGCCCGCAATAAGACGCGAGACCACAATCTCAGTATCGACTGACACTTCATTAATTAGTAGATGACTAACTATACTTTAAACACTCGGCCACTTAGGCTTCTATTAGGAAATGAAAAATCTTTAGACATACAGATAATGATGATGGTAAACAGCTGTTCACAAAAAGCGTTCCATTACAATTTTAACACCATAAAACATTAAGCAATAAATCACTGTTCAAATATACAAATGCTATACTTGCCAAATTTATACAATGGGACAAATTATAATGCAAAAAAAAAAACAATATATAAAGAAACAAACCAGAGGCGTAGCTGCCTGCCTATACGCGAGTACGCGGCCGAATCCACATGATTTTGAAAATAACAACAAAATTGCAATCTATCCCTGCAATCAATAAACTGTCTATTTTCAGTAGAAAAAAGCACATTAGAACTATCCAAAATTGCATCAAATTGCACCATTGTTTTCAAAATTTTCCAGGAGGGGGATGCGTCTGGACACCTTTAGTTTGTTTTTGAATCCACATTGTAACTACATGTAGTCTAGCTACGCCCCTGCAGTTTTAATTATAAAACAGGTGTTCTATCATCTACTTACCATTTTCTACACGTTTGTAAGGTATGTTTTGCTAGAAAATGAAGTGTTTAATTTTTATAACAATATTTTTAAAAAGTTGTAAATACTTTCTTCTCTGATGCCTCGTGTGTTAATATAATTGTCCTTATGCTAATAGTGAAAGAAAACGTTAATGGATGCGACATATATATCGTTTACAGACACAAGAAAAGCATCTCATATCTCACACGATTAATATGGCTTGCTTTAAACCTTTTGAGACCACAAAATGATTTATGCATTAGCAACACGCGACGAAGATGGTGTGTCTTGAAGGTCTGTTCCAATTACAAAACCGTAACTCCCACTGAAAAGCTATTGCGTATGACGCATTACTCTTATTAACAGTGACACGCTATAATTATCCGTTGAAATATATTGTGTGATCCATAGACGGAACAGCCAGTTTATGTCTATAGGCATGTAAATATCCTAAATGTACAATAAATGTCTTATTAGAATAGAAATAATTCACGGCGCTTGTGTTTTATTATTGCTTTCAGCGGGATGGTTTTTTTTGCTGTCGCTTGGGATAAAATAATGCGACATAAATCACGTGATATACATGGTAATCCCATTGTAAAACAATGATAAACCACAGCCCACAAAAAGGGTCGCGATTACATGTTAAATAATTTCTATTTATAAATACATTTTTTTTTTCGAGAATGTATTTTCATTGTTAATGTGTTAATTAGGCGTCATTTACTTCACACATGAAATGGAAAGTAACATATCCCGTAAACGTCAAGAATGTTAACGGTGGGAACGGCTTCATCTGCATCCACAATTAGAATGGAATATAGCTGAACATATCTGAAAACATTAGTTACACTACACAAGCTATTTATTAAAATGTTTTAAATTATGTGTTTGATTTCTGAAATCAAAGAATATTATACTCTTTATCTGTGTAATGTTATCTGTTCCCATTGAGTCCATTTAATGGAAAATTCTTTTCTATTCTGTGTTAAGGAAATATATAATAACAAACGTGTTATGCTTCAACGATGTTGTATTGGGAAGTGATTTTTTGTGTACGACCTAACTTCTTAACTTACTATTATGTTGAAAAACATGTCCTCCAAACATGACGAATATGTTGTCAATTAGAAAATCTAGCAACGTGTTACATTTGCTATTTAAAGTTAAAACAGTCAACATTTGAAGTTCGTATTGATAAAGAATGCCAGAAAATACGGTATTTAAAGACTATTTCTGTTAAATGAATTAGAACATTCCAAACCATCAGCAAATGCACAAATTCACTGAAACATAAGTGAATTTATAAAGCAATGCATGCTTGAAAAGAAATACCGTAGACATTTTAACAAGAAAAAAGAGTTTATCATTTTTAAAAATCACAGCTCGTTTCACAGAGTTTAGGTATCTCTCTAAACCAAAACAAAAAATTAAAAATAATCATGCCATACGTGCGTTTCATCACGATTTCGCTGATCGGTGGCAAGGTCAAACGATAACGAATTTAAAAACCACTTAGTTTTTATGCAATAAATGTAGATAATCGCTATGACAACGAATGGATTCTGCACTCCACTATTGATAATTCTTACTTTCATAAGCTCTCTACCTTCCATGGAGATTTTGATATGAATTTATCCTTTTACTAAGGAACCACCTGTCTTTGGACTAAAAATTCACCACATTTCATCAAAGTTTTATTTCACACTTTTGTTCAAAGACTCTTCTTTGAGATGAGCCCTAAAAATAAACGCCTACCGCCCGCTAATGACACTAGTAATACACTTAGGTCGCTCCTCCTCTTATTTAGACTTACTTCGAATACACTCGTGAAAACTACAAACTAGACTCTGCGACAAACATAACAACTTCAACTTTACAATTGTCAATTGCCGTTCATTGATACCAACATTCCAGCAGCACAGGCGTGTAGTGTGTACATTATTGCAACTTGTACATTTTGCTAGATGCTACATTATGCATTCCGATTATCTAGACTGGTCACTGCTGTTAACTACTAAGCTCCACGAAGTGTTGTACGTAGGTTAATGAAATTCTATGGCAGTCACCATGACTTAATTGATCGTTATAGGAAATCTGTCTCAAATACGATTGGACATATTCCTTTAGTCATAGGTAATCTTTTCTGTTCCTGAGTTTGTCCCAGGCATACCATTAAGTAAATCATTACTTGTTCGGAGCACCTGTCAATGCATCTATTCCCGAACATGCTGAATAAGACGTTTTACCAGACATGACAATGAGTAACTCGACGGCATGCATTGCTTACTCGTACGAAGCACTGCTAATGGTTATGTATTTCACGTGTTTGTTGTTGACTATAAAATAGCTACCATAATGTAGCTCCTTTTGTATGAACGGAGCTACAAAGAGATCCAATTATTCTTTTTTGGAGCAAATGCGCTCTTGGGATGTATACATATTTTCCTCTATTAAACTGATATCTGTTTAATAATATCCTAAATTAGTACTTGTGCAATTCTCCACTTTTGCAAGTTTTGACAAATCTGCAATATTAAGAAAATTGCAGTTTAAACAAGGAACTACTGATTTACTGAAGAGCAACAAGTCGAGTCAGTACAGAATGTTCATACGTCCCGTGTTACCTTTACCTCCACGAAATTCGATTTCAAACCAACTGATGCTACATAGTCTTTTGTTGTTGACTTTAGGTTTCCGACATCAGAATAAAGCAGAATACCGTTGGTGCTTAAGCAGTACAGCATTACGTTTAATACGTCCAGTACTTGTTTACCCCGTCTTTTCGTGCGCGATGTAGCCAAGTTCCTTAAATGTGCTATATTTATTCTTTTAAAATATAATTTCTATATTATCATTAGGGTTCATTTAAAAGTTTGTAAACAGCAGATGCTTAAAATAACATGCTTTATATACAATTTAACTATATTTCAGCAATCAATACAGATAACCAACTCGTCAGTTTTCAAGTGGCAACACCGGCGGTGTATCAGAAAATTAATATTACCATGACATGTGAACTCAATTTCACAATGAATGATGACAGCGTTTATGTATTCAAATTATTGAAAAATACATCTGGAATCATGAGGGAAATCTTGTTATTGGCGTATTCCGAAAGTGCAATTAACAAAATGTTTATTTCTTGGAGCGATTCAGATTTGCAGTCTCGGGCTGATATTTCTGGTTCCGCAGTTGTTCCCAGAAATGAAGCAAAAATGGTGTTTACTGTTCCCAAGGATAAAACGATCTGTTCGGATGAAGGCAATTATACGTGCTTGATCGATGGCTACGCAGGAACTCATGTGAATGTCAGTGCATCAAAACGATTGGAGTTTCTTGGTATCTATACATTGTACTTTTATTTATATTTTGTACTTCATTTAAATAGCACTAAACAAAGGTTTCAAATTATAGGTCGTGTCTGAAACACAACTTTCAGAGATAATTAAACATATAACATAATCACATACAGTACTGCAATTTAATGTGATATGGAACATTATTTGAAATTTGTGTTACAGGTAAACTATGTTAGAATATGTTAGAAAAAATTGACAAATGAAACAGAAACATAACATATATGGTTGTTTCACGTCCAAAGTATGCTGGCTGATTGAAGTATATTATCCTACCAGAAGGGATAATGAATGATAAAAATTTACACGTTCGTCTAGTTCTATAACATAAAACCTCCCATTTCACGTTTATATTAATCATTTTCATTTGTCTTTTACATTTTTTTATTATTATTTGAAATGTTAGGTTTTATCTGTCAGTTGAATTTTCCGGGAGCAAACTTTTTCAGAAGTTCTGTATATTTTAACATGTGGAATATAATGAAACTAACATAAACACAAAGACTATACCTGTTTTCAATAAATAAAACTATGTTCACTTAAATAATCCATGGTTAAAATATCGAGGCGAAATTTTGTTGGGAGTTAACATTTTGAATTCAACGGTAAATCAAAATTATGGAATCAAGTTACATTTAATGGCGGAACGAATACAATTTATTGTAGCAAATGAAAAATTCGTTTCGTTAAAAGTAAATCTATAAGATAGATTGAAATGGTGTCGGTCATTCAATATAATGAAAATGAAGAGGTATCTCAAATAAAGTTTCAAACAGGACTTTAAACGTCCTCAATATACTTTAATTTTAGAAAATTTAGGCATTTTTCTTAAGTTTAGCGTAGTTTGCTTGGGTGTAAATACAATATCAATATCCGATAAAAAAATGTTGAAAATAAACATGAAATGAGAGGTTTTATTAATGGAACTACATGTCCGTCTACGTTTTTTCGTTACAGTTGAACCCTCAATAGTTGATATTAGAACTGAGCCGTCACAAAGTTGTAACATGTTTTGTCCCGGGACTATAGTTCGTTTTATATGTAATGGAACTGTGGGGGATCCTCCAGCACATCTCACGTGGTGTTATAAGAGGTCCAGAATAGATCTGAATTTCATAGAATATCCTTTCAACGAAAACATATCTGAAGAAAATCCAATAAAAAATGATTGTCAGTATAATAGACAATCTGTGCTGTCATACACGGTCTTGTATGAATCCCCTACTGTGACTTTTCGATGTATCGCTGGATGGAAAGAGACATGCGCGACCGGAACTGCTTATACCAGTCACACCATAAACATTTGTAAGTATCTTAAAGACAATATATATCATAGATATGTTCTTGTTACAAGTGTACACATAAATTTTATCAGTGTTCTATGAAAACTTCTACTTGTATTTTGAAATATCACATAATACGGTGACATGATATTTGTTGAAGTTTAAAATAAATTTCCGTATGATTCTATTTAATTTCTTTTTATTATATTTAAACAATATCAACCGGTGTCTACAGTTTATTTACTGTTTGATTTATCTTAAATCTGATTTATTGCTTATATATACAGCTTATAGTATAGTATACTATACTTACAATATACATCATGCTTGTTGTATTTATCATGTGCTAACATGCTGTTTAAATATATTGTTGATATTATTATATTCTTAGTCCCGTTTCATAAACCATCTCAAATTTGAGGATTTCCTAAACTTATCTAAAATATTGATCAATCCGACTGTGTTATTATTTAAATTTAAAGGAACCTCTAGGATTTTCAGGAAAATCTCAATATGAAAATTTTAATGAAACTGGCCGTAGTTTCATAAAACTTCTCAAATTGAGATTTTCCTCAAATCCCTGAGTTTTTCCTCAAATTTGAATTTTCCAGCAATCTGATTGGTCAATATTTGAGTTGAGGATGATTTGAGGAAATCCTCAAATTTGAGATGTTTTATGGAACCGGGTCCTGGTGTTATATTATGTAATTAATTATTAAGCCCAACATTTCTGTCTTTTGTAGTTTAGAGATCTTTAAGTACTGTTATATTGAATTAACTTTAACAATAATATTCTTGAAATCATGTTCACGTGAATATTTATGATCCTTACATGTACATGTTGTATAATGTTTATTGAGAATTAACAAAAATGGTAACATTATACAAGTGAATGCTGGAATAGTTATATATATGTACTTATGCTTCTTGTGTTCTTAAAATCAACATATAAATGTAATTTTCAAAATGAAGTTTTATAAATGTAAAAAAATCTAAATTTAATTCGTAGGTTCAATGGATTTAAAGAGGATACTTAACTTTTATTTCTCTATGTAATTTTAAAACATTAGAATCAATCGTGCAATTTTACTTTGTCTCCTTAACAATTTCACATATACTAGTCTATTTAATAATTTTATTACAATCTATGTTTCATATTAATACATTGTATGATTTAATGGGACTAATGACGCATACCAGATTATCATGATCACAGGTAAGTTTGTCATTTTGTTCTTAATGTCACAGTGGATTGATTCAAAACAGGGCGTTGGTGGCCGAGTGATTACTATTGATCACATGACTGACAATAGCGAGTTTCACTGCGGGTTTGGTGTGCTCGACTCCATTCTTTCTTCTAAATGTACTGTAACGTAGTGACTGCAGTTATTGCAAAGATGTCGAGTTTTCCTAATCGACACAACTACTTAGTATATGATTCGAGTTGTCCGTAATAAATTCAGTCTACTTCGAACTATCTCCACCCCCCAATACCAATTCATAGTGCAATTATATTATTTGTTTTAAGAATGTTTTTGCTAACAACGTGAATTCTGTTGTAACGCAGATATAATAAGTAAATAATTTCTATTAAAAATTACTCCAGGTATTAATATGGCTGCAACTAGTAGCAATTAAAAGACTTCATTTTCATGCAGCTGGGTATTAAACCTGGGATTTCCGCATAAGATGCATTAAATGGCGACTGCAATATGAAATATAATTACAGTGAATACCCAGTACTCAGTTAATTGAATACTTTTTCCTGGTTTATAAAGGTAAATTAATTAACTGGTACCCGGTTAATTAAATATCCGTGTATTGAATATCGGGTACTCGGTTAATACAGGGTTATTAAATCCGCGACAATCGGTAAATTGAATACCTGGTACCCGGTTTACTAAATCCCTAATTTTCGGTTAATCAAATAACTTGTACCCAATTTGCTAAATATCCGACATTCGGTTATTTAATACCTGGTACCCGGGTTACTAAATCTTCGACACTCGGTTATTGAATACCCGACACCGTGTTTAGTAAATACTCGACGCTCGGTTAATCGAGTACTTTGTTCCCATGTTAGTAAATACCCGACACTCGGTTAATCGAGTACCTGATACCCGGATTAGTTAATGCCCGGTACTAGGTATTATTGAATACCTGGTACTTTACTAAAGCCCTGTGCACTCCATTTATTGAATACATGGAAACCGGCTTATTAAATACCCTTTACTCAGTTTAATGAATAACTGGTACCCGGTTTTAAATACCCTATACTTGGGATAATTATTGATGCCTGGTAATATGTTTATAAAATACACGGAACCCGGTTGATTGAATACCTTGTATTCGGTTTATTTATGTACATGGTAACGGGTTATTATCAAAGGACACGGATACAACGATTATTGCATAGAATTACGTTATATGTACAAACGACCAATCTGGTTACCTTTAAAAGTAACAGACGGTGAAAATTTTATTCTCTCTTTTATTATATTTCTATATATTTAACAGGAAAATGGCAGTTATGCCGATCTTGGAATTAGTGACAACTGATATCCAACCAGCACATTAAAATGCATACTTATTAGACTCAGGATTTTATTGATTCCAAGAAAACTTATGGGTTTGTATGAGTGCAGTTTATTAATGAGGCTCATTATTGTATGAACTTGAATACCCGGCACACTTTTAATTGAATATCATTTAATCGGTTAATGGAATATCACTACTCGATTTATTGAATACCCAGTGCATGTTTTTTTTAATACCCAGTACACGGGTTAACGATTAAATATCATATCAATACTAAATTTTGTTGTTCTTATCAATAAAACCAGTTTTATGATTTCCTAGTCAAAACACTAAAAAACATGCTGCTTAAACAAAACAGACAAATAAAAAAGCATGTATGCATAAAAAATGGGTAATATTGAATCCAGGGGGGACTTTATTAAACGCATGGCGGAAATCCTTACATCCGCTAAACATTCCAACACACTCGCCCCTTGACTCTACGTTTTTGTATTTTATAATTTATAATTAAAATTATGTTTATAATACATCTGATTATATTTATTTTATTCTTTTTCGTTGTAGATATATTGATAATGCAGAACTCGGTGCTGATTTGATTGGACATACCTATTTAATTTTTTATATATTCATTTTCAATAAAGCTATCTTGACCGGAAAATAACGATGTTGTCCTTTCAAAAGTTTTATGGCTGTCAATTATAGTTACGAAAATTCTTGCATGTTTATTAGAGTGGTGTTTGACGCCACCTTTTCCAGTTATATTGTAAAATCTAGATTTTATTGGGGAAGGAAGACCGAGTAACCACAGAAACCCTCAGACTTTCTCGAATTAGTACGTTAGGGTCAGATTGAGATTTGTGTTTACCATGACTTACTGTTTTTAGCTGTAGTTACCTCCTGTAGACTGAACATCATTAATAAATGTTGTCTTTCCAGTATTTCTGTGTGGTATTGATAAGAAAACTGTAGTAGTTGTCACAGTGTTATTTCACTCCATCTGCCATCAGCGCGGAAACGAGAGGCTGTAATGATCCAGGATAAAATAATAGATGATAATAATAATAATAATAATAATAATAATAATAATAATAATAATAATAATAATAATAATAATAATAATAATAATAATAATAATAATAATTATTATTATTATTATTATTATTAATCAATAATAAGAGTCATCACATCGAACAATCTGAACATCAGTCAATACACGAGAAATAGAAAACAATCTACTGAATACTTGTCTTAAACTATCAATATTTGAATTTGTTAATTTAGTAATTTTAAACAAACAGAAAATTAAATTATTACATTTATTTAGAAATTTGATTTCCACTTATGAATATTGATGCATGGGAATCGTTGGTGACATTAAATTCATAAGTCTTAAGGAAGCAAGAAACTCAATAGAAGTTTATTCTTATTGGTTGAAGTGGATATTAAAAGAATAACAATGGATAACAAAACGCCATAATGAAAGAAATTGATAGATTGATGTAATGTTTGCTTAACGTCTAGGATATATTCAGGAAAAGAACGGGGATGAACTAAAGGTAACACAATTTTGACTGCATCGAACAAGCATGGCTGACAACTCTAATGATGTAACCGTCTGAAATAAGATACTCTTATCATCATGGCTGACAATAACACTAAGTATTTAACTGTTTAAAATAATACAAAAAGGAAAAACCATATATTGTATAATAAAAAAAAACCTTAAAAACACGAAACTATCAAACGTCAAAGTTTAAGAGGAAATACCTTTTAAGTTTTTCCATTCGTTATTTATAAACTATCAAAGGACGCTGGTGACGTAAAAAACATACTAAGTAAACTGAAATAAGGAAATCTTTTTATTTATGTTCTTAGCCAATAACCCTACGCTTTAAATAGTTTGGGACATCATCATAAAGACCTTATTCACCGTTACCTAAACAGTAGCCAAGGAACATTCGGTTACATAGATGGTCTCACAGACAAGAACTATGTAAAGATTTACTACCTTATGAGTTACTAGCTACATGATTGGTTACTAAAAACACAAATCTTCTGACAGGTAACTCCAAATGTTGCCGACTCCATCTCGAGAAAGCAACACATTCCAAATCGGGTATGCTGCATTTAATCCCAAAAGTTGGAACAAGCCATGGATCAATGTCTTGGACAACTAATGTGTTTCAGATGCTCTGAAGGTGAGTAGCGTTTTACACGCACTTATGCCTTAAAGTGTTCCAATCGTGGGGAAGATGAAAAAAATTATTTTACATCCAAAGACTCATCTCTGCACCAGACGCGAGTTTCTCATTGTCTTGTCTAGGGAAAAGTCAAATCCAGGAATAGGAAACACTACCTATGACTCAGCGAAAATATCAGATCGTATTTGAGACACTGATTTCCCATAACGATCAATTAAGTCGTGGTGCCGACCATAGAACTTCTGGAGAGATAACATCAACCTAGGTACAACCAACATTTGTTTGTGTAGTTCAGCAGTCAACAGCATTGATCGGTCTAAAAAATCGGAATAGCGATCGGAAGATCTAGAATAATGTATAAGTTGTGAAATGTACACACCATACGCTGGAGCTGTTGGAATGTTGCTGTCGAAAAAACGTAGAGTCTAGTTTTCAGTTTTCCGGAGTCTATTTCTAGAAGTAGGTCCAAGTTAGAGGCTGACCTTAATGTATTGCTTGTGTCTTTAATTTCAAGCTCGCTAGGGTAAATTGAATGTAAATAGTCACCAAATTTAGCATTGTTGAGGGACAAAGCATCATCCATATAGCGGAATGTGAAATTAAAGGTCTGGGCCAGAGTCTTTTCTTACTTCTTCAGTAGGCCTTCTAGGAACTCAGCCTTATTAGAGTACAAAAACAGGTCAGCGAAGAGAGGAGCACAATTAGTACCCATTGGAATACCAACAGTCTGTTGAAAAACATGTCCTCCAAACATGACGAATATGTTGTCAATTAGAAAATCTAGCATGTGACAGATTTGGTCTTCAGTATATGCTAAACGTGTTACATTTGCTATTTAAAGTTAAAACAGTCAACATTTTGAAGTTCGTATTGATAAAGAATGCCAGAAAATACGGTATTTAAAGACTATTTCTGTTGAATGAATTAGAACATTCCAAACCATCAGCACATGCACAAATGCACTGAAACATAAGTGAATTTATAAAGCAATGCATGCTGTAAAAGAAATACCGTAGACATTTTAACAAGAAAAAAGAGTTTATCTTTTTAAAAATCACAGCTCGTTTCACAGAGTTTAGGCCTCTCTCTAAACAAAACAAAAAATTAAAAATAAACATGCGTTTCGTCACGTTTTCGCTGATCGGTGGCAAGGTCAATCAATAACGAATTTAAAAACCACTTAGTTTTTATGCAATAAATGTAGATAATCGCTATGACAACGAATGGATTAAGCACTCCACTATTGATAATTCTTACTTCCATTAGCTCTCTACCTTCCATGGAGATTTTGATATGAATTTATCCTTTTACTAAGGAACCACCTATCTTTGGACTAAAAATTCACCACATTTCATGAAAGTTTTATTTCACACTTTTGTTCAAAGACTCTTCATTGAGATGAGCCCTAAAAATAAACGCCTACCGCCCGTCCCTCCCCCAACAGAAATTCACATTTCAAAACATTGAACAAAATAGTGTAGAAAATACATGGTATTTTATATTGGAACTATTTTCATGGGTCTATATACAGGATTTAACAAACTTGGTCTGCATCTCTTTCCCAATGTAGCAGCATTAACAACATCTTAGTCCCTAGAAGGCATAGTGAAGAAGATAACAAAATACGTGCACAGACCTTTGATTTCACTTAATGATATATTAATGTTGTCTTGTCCATGAACAATGCTTAATTCGATGATTATTTATCTGCATTTAATATTCCTATTGGGTGTGAAACTAATGACATTAGTAATACATTTAGGTCGCTCCTCCTCTTATTTAGACGTACTTCGAATACACTCGTGAAAACTACAAACTAGACTCTGCGACAAACATAACAACTTCAACTTTACAATTGTCAATTTCCGTTCTTGATACCAACATTCCAGCAGCCCAGGCTTGTAGTGTGTACATTATTGCAACTTGTACATTTTGCTAGATGCTACATTCCGCATTCAGATTATCCAGACCCGTCACTGCTGTTAACTACTAAGCTCATCGAAGTGTTGTACGAAGGTTAATGAAATTCTATGGCAGTCACCATGACTTTATTGATCGTTATAGGAAATCTATGTCTCAAATACGATTGGACATATTCCTTTAGTCATAGGTACTCTTTTCTGTTCCTGAGTTTGTCCTAGGCATACCACTGAGTAAATCTTTACTTGTTCGCAGCATCTGTCAATGCATCGATTCCCAAACATGCTGAATAAGACGTTTTACCAGACATGACAATGAGTAACTCTACGGGCATGCATTGCTTACTCGTACGAAGCACTGCTGATGTTTATGTATTTCACGTGCTTGTTGTTGACTATAAAATAGCTACAATAATGTAGCTCCTTTTGTATGGACGGAGCTACAAAGAAATCCAATTACTCTTTTTTTGGAGCAAATGCGCTCTTGGGATGTATACATATTTTCCTCTATTAAACTGCTATCTGTTTAATGAATATGTTTTCCTTTCTCCGCCGTTCAGGTGACATTTCTACGATGTCTATTAATTAAATAATTTTAACACTTTTTTCTTAATAATGGCATTGCTGACAAAATTGAAATTGTGGACTGTAGAATTGTAGAATCGTAAAAATGAAATACATCCGGAAAACTTTATCTGGATGAACATTTTGTACCAAATCGATTCAGAAATTGTGCACGTCAGGAATTCAAATTTTGTCAACAATGCCATGATTACGAAGAAAGTGTAAAACTACAGTTCTGTAACGAATAAGGTGATGTAGATAATATCAGTTAAACTTCACAGACATTAAAAGAACATGTATGTAGCAATTAAGGGAAAGATTTTAATAGCTTATTTTATGCATAAAACCCTCGGGTGTGAATCACTCCCGGCTTACTCCTTTACGAGTAATTGGACCTCTTTGTAGATCCGTCCATAAAAATGGAGCTACATTATTGTAACTAATTGTAAGACTGTTCTAAATTTTTATTTATACACCTAACCATGGAAACAATTGTGGATAATGTTTTACGATATCATCAAACATAACAGTGGGTTCCGCTTCTGGGAAATGCGCACGTAGAACGCCATAAACTATTATTATGGATGCTATAGACGATTTTGAAATCAATTCAAAATACAGCTATATCGGATGACAATATTTGAAACTGAAGTTTAATAACATCCTAAATAAGTACTTGTGCAATTCTCCACTTTTGCAAGTTTTGACAAATCTGCAATATTAAGAAAATTGCAGTTTAAACAAGGAACTACTGATTTACAAGAGCAACAAGTCAAGTCAGTACAGAATGTTCATACGTCCCGTGTTATCTTTACCTCCACGAAATTCGATTTCAAACCAACTGATGCTACATAGTCTTTTGTTGTTGACTATGTTTCCGACATCAGAATAAAGCAGAATACCGTTGGTGCAGTACAGCATTACGTTTATTACGTCCAGTACTTGTTTACCCCGTCTTTTAGTGCGCGATGTAGCCAAGTTCCTTAAATGTGTTATATTTATTCTTTTAAAATAGAATTTCTATATCATCATTAGGGTTCATTTAAAAGTTTGTAAACAGCGGATGCTTACAATAACATGCTTTATTTACAATTTAACTATATTTCAGCAATCAATACAGATAACCAACTCGTCAGTTTTCAAGTGGCAACACCGGCGGTGTATCAGAAAGTTAATATTAACATGACATGTGAACTCAATTTCACAATGAATGATGACAGTGTTTATGTATTTAAATTATTGAAAAATACATCTGGAATCATGAGGGAAATCTTGTTATTGGCGTATTCCGAAAGTGCAATTAACAAAATGTTTATTTCTTGGAGCGATTCAGATTTGCAGTCTCGGGCTGATATTTCTGGTTCCGCAGTTGTTCCCAGAAATGAAGCAAAATTGGTGTTTACTATTCCCAAGGAAAACACGATCTGTTCATACGAAGGCAATTATACGTGCTTGATCGATGGCTACGCAGGAACTCATGTGAATGTCAGTGCATCAAAAAGATTGGAGTTTCTTGGTATTTATACTTTTATTTATATTTTGCACCTCATTAAAATACCACTAAACAAAGGTTTTCAATGATAGGTCGTGTCTGAAACAAAATGTTCAGAGATAATTATACATATACGTAATCACATATAATACTGCTATCTGATGTGATGCAGTAAATTATTTTAGATGTGTGTTACAAATCAACATTGTTAGGGAGCCTCGGTTGCCGAGTAGTTAAGGTAGTTCGTCTACATTTGACCACGTGGTCTGTCAACACTGAGATTGCGGGTTCAAGTCTTACTGCAGACAGGATGTGCCCTACTCCAATCTTTATTGAAAAGGATTGCCAGCTTTCCTACTGAAGGACCAGGTTTTTCTCCGGTTGTTCCAGCTTCCCTCCTCTATAAAAGCTGGACGCAATGATATAGCTAAAATTGCTGATATTGGAGTTAAACAACATTCAAACAAACAAATGAAATAAACTTTATCAGAATTACGTAAGAAATGATAACATGAAACAGCAACATATTTACGTCCGAAGTATGCTGGCTGATGGAAGTATCTTTTGCTACCAGAAAAGATAAAGAAGGCTAATAATTTACATACATTTGTTTCGTTACAGTTGAACCATCAATAGTTGCTATTAGAATTGAGCGGTCACAAAGTTGTAAGATGTTTTGTCCAGGGACTGTAATTCGTTTTATTTGTAATGGAACTGTGGGGGATCCCCCAGCACATCTCACGTGGTGTTATAAGAGGTCCAGAATAGATATGAATTTCATAGAATATCCTTTCAACGAAAACATATCTGAAGAAAATGCCGTAAAAATGATTGTCAGTATAATCGTCAATCTGTCCTGTCGTACGCTGTTTTGGATGAATCTCCTAATGTGACTTTTTGATGTATCGCTGGTTGGAAAGGGACATGCGCAAACGAAACTGCCTATACCAGTCACACGATTAACATTTGTAAGTATATAATATGAATGTAGGCGCAGCCTAAATTCGAGCATCGCACATTGTTCATGTCGTTACTTCAGTGTACTCTAAAAACGCCTTACTTTAATTAAATTTTTTAAAAGTTCAAAATAAATCCACTTATGATTCTTTCAATTTCTTTTCTATTATATTTCATTTCAATATGAAACTGTGTCTGCAGTTTATTAAGTATTTGATTTATCTAAAATCTAATTCATGGCTTATTTGCTATATATAGCATTGTAGTAAATTTCGATTTATTATTATTATTATTATACAGCTTTCGTGATAACACATGCACTGTATTTATTATGTACTAATATATTATGACTCTTTTTGGAAAATACATTTGCATTATAGTTACATATTATGTAATGATTTATTCAGCATAACTGTTTATACTTTTTATATTATTAAGTATTGTTATATTGCATTAACTTTTAATAATAATAATAATAATAATAATAATAATTGAAAATATCTGCATGTAAATAATGTACATCGTAGACTAGTGTTTGTTTAAATTTTGATCAGTATATATTAACTGTTTATTACAAGCCGAATGGCTACATGTACTTAATACAGGTGAATGCATTTACAAAATTCGATGTTAAATTTGTCGTGTTAAATAAATTTAAAGAAAACTTTCTTACTTGTAATTCGTTTCCAAGATTTAAAAAGACTAATGGACTTATGGCATAAACCAGGTAATAATTATCGTAGGTAAGTTTGTCATGTTTTTATAGATGTCACAATGTTTCAATTAAAAAGGGGCGCATACTTTATGTTCCCATGTGAAATTCGGGATTATACTTCACATTAACTAGCTTCAGTATTTGGGAATAAGTAGACAATAATGGATTCATATGCTGTCTTTTCGCTTTATAACACAGTTTAATTTATATAATTTTGCCAAAAAAAACGTTCAAGCATTTTGATTTTTCATTGTAAAATATGCATTTCAGACAAATTAGGTTTTAAGAAAAAACACATCCCGTCAAATTACAAGATAATAGTTTTGCGTCGTTGTCAAAATTGTTGATGACACTTGTGTAATAATACTTTACCTTTCATCAGTAAATAAAATAAATAGACTGATTACGTGGTAAGAAGAGTCGTATATTGGTTTTTTATATAGTTTGATAAATGTAATTGACTTTTTAATGTACGTTTGTTCAGTTACCTCATTTATTGTCATTGTTTAGTTCTCATTGGAGCTCATTCTGTAAGTATTGAAATATAACTGATATTTTTAGTTTTAAATCTGCAATTTTAAAGAAATTCACATTTTCTATGCCGATCTTTTAACTTTATAAAGAATAATAAGAGCTTTTATTGATTTTGACTACCACGTGAATATCTTGAGAATCCAGAATTGCCAGTTAGGCATTCTACATCATATAGAAAAAACAGAAAGCACAGTAGTGGTATAATAGGCTTGAGTGGGAATGGCGCCATTGGCACCATTGGTGAGCATGGCATTTTGTTTACATGGTGGTTGCCGTCGACGTCATATCAAAGGTGAGGACACGAGGTCATTTAAAAGTTTGACTGATAAGATTTAAAGATTTGAATGGTAACGCAATGACGTATTATGAATTCAAACTGTAGGTGAAAACGGCGATAGATACCAAGTAATGTATAATAAATTCAAATTCAGATGAGCCAGTAATGGGATAAGTCAGCTCAATCTGATCTCATTTACTTAAAAGGGTGGTTGTATAATACCACTGATGACAAGAAATTCTTTTGGTTTGCCAATTTAAAAATCAGCACAGATTCTGTCCTCATTAATGTCCACTAACATGGTATTTTAAATAAATGAAATAAATCCAAAAGCAAAGTCTACAACTTTTATTTTATTTGATAACCCTACAAAAAGTATAATTAAATTTTAAAATTATTTTGGATAAAACCACATTTTCAAAAGCTTTCAACAAAAATATAATAAGCACAACACAAAATCAATCACATGAACCCTGTACACGGATAACAAAATTTCTGAGATAGATGAGCATTATTATTTTTGTAAACTGGAAAACCTTAGATCATATAACATAGAGTATGAAAATTAAAAATTATCAATCTGAGTATTGAGTCATAAAACAGCAACAGTAAATAACACGGATATTTACAAACATCACTTGAGTCTTATTACAAAGTTATGTACATTGTAATATAAAAAGGTAAAAAGGGTTCTTGCAAAAAATAATAAATATTATTTAAACACTTCAACTTTTCCATGTTGAAAAAAAACATGTATCTAAATAGTTATGTAATATGTTTATGCCATTGAAAATGTTACATTATATGTAATGTAATCAACACAATATTGAAGTTAAGTACATATTAGTGAAGGGAGTAACTGAATCCAAGTAAATAAAATATATCAAATTTTGATAAAAGTATTTGACTAAATTTATGTTAATAATAATTTATATTAACTTAATTAAACAGAATGTATTATAGAGCGTTAGTACTAATGATAATTTATCTGTATCTTAACCAAAATTGTATTATATTTATTATGTATCTTGGAGTACTCTAAGGATCCTTGCAATGTTATCAGATACCAAGTATGAACAATTTATTATTCAAATAATGGGTAGCAGGACCCAAATAGTTTACAAACAACCTCCAACTTTATAACGTAGTAGGAATAATACGTATTATGTAACTCTTATGTAAGCTTTATCAAATGAATATTTATAAACCCAATTCAAAAATTTTAACCTTGTTCTTCAAAATCAACCTCCTTTAACAATAAAGCATTGGATGGTACCGTGTATTGTGTGTACTAAAAATTTTAACAAAAAGGAGGAAATGGCGTCATACTTCTCAAATAATGGAATCAATAATGACACTTGTGACCATGAAATTGACATCTTTGCAATTTTTCACACATTGATTCACTCACCCAAGAATATGGAATATGTTGACAGTTATTTTATATTTATTTTCCGTACTATTTTTACGGAATTTATTTGCTAGATGTAGTAAAGTTGGAGGATATTGCAGTAAAGGAAATAATGACTACTATTGCAAACATAATAAAATGCAGGTAAGAAGTTATAAATTAAGTCTTGACACAGGTTTTTTAACTCTCCGGAGGATGAGGTTCTTGAGGTGGTTGAACAGGTGGAGGTTGAATTGGTTGAGGGAGCAGTGCTTTTGGTTGGTTAGGAGGAAATTACTGTTGCAAAAGCCTTTGAGGGTGTTCATTTTGTAATCGTAGAAGTTGAATATATAAACGTCTTTATGCGTAGATGACAGATACCTAAACTATAATAACATATCCACTTTATTACTCATACTGTATTGCACCTCAATACAAAAAAAACCCCCAAAAAACCCTATGAGTATTAAAACACCACAAATCTTTCATGAGCATCATAAGACAGAAAAACAAAAGAAATCTACTAATATGACTATCATATTTATTATAACAAATATGTCTAAAATACATTACTTATTTAAAAAAGTCAATATAAAAGTTGAAAATGATTTGAAAAAGAAATTACATTGATAATGGTTCCTGCTCTCTGTTCCAATATTCGTGTCATATAAAAATGTTTATAAATTATACTACAATAACAGAAAAATAAAATATAGTTTGCACTCAACTTTCAACAGTTTACATATCAACATAATCCGAGTTCTTCAGTTTGATCTTCTTTCTACTTAAATTCTTATGTTACTAAATTCAAACATCATACTGATTTATATTTATTTGAAAATTGAACTAAAAGTATGAAAATAATTTGAATAAAAAAAATAACAATTACAATAATATCTATTTCCTGGCTTACAATATACATGTTATAAAATATTAATAATGAGAATAGGGAGAGACCTGTTTCAGTATAAATGCAAGACTATACAAGTGTCATGATTAAAAAAAAATATGTAACTGTAATCACAAGTCATACCTGGCTTGTGTATCTATCATAGTTTTTTATGTTATTAAATAACATCAGATAAAACATACATTTATCATTGAATCCCTTAATTAGATTGAATGGTTGAACACATTCAACACTTTTGCAACGTGATATCAAATATCATTACCAACTCGAAGCATACACCATTCAAATCTTTAAATTTTTCATCCGTCTAATTTTTAATGACATGTCTTCACCTTTGATATGACGTCGACGCGAACCACAATGTAAACAAAATACCAATGGCGCCATTCCCACTCAGCCCTATTATACCACTACTAAGCACCTAGTATTCTATTACTATCCTATTATTTGGAATTATTTTAATATGCACTACTTTTTATACTTCAATAAGATCTGAAATGAGGTTTATCAATCACTGTAATATTATGTCATTTTAAAATGTATTCTTGATGGTAACTGTTGTGTGTCTTAAATCAGTAAAAAAATTAAACCATTTTTGGATTAATTGATTGAATATATTCGGTCAAACAAACAGGAATATCTTTAAGTAAGTTTTTTTGTAAATATTTTCAAAAAAGTTTAAACGGAGTTTATTAGGTTTTTAACTCGTAAAAATCTCTGATCGTGGTAGACATCTTTTCATGCGCGTTTATTCGTAAGCGTAAGATATATTACATCCACGGAGAACATTGTTAAATCGTTGGTTAATAGGAAGATCGATAGAGTTTAGAGAGTTTTTAAGTTAATATAAAAAGAGAATGTCATCAGCAAATTACCAATATACCGTAATAATCTATGTCTATGCTCTGCTGGCAATCAATCCTGTGATTTATAATTATAACTTGTTTTTAACTTATTTTGGTGTTTAGACTGCCTTGCACTTCTCAGGAATGCTAATATCGGCAGCAAAAAGTATTTGTATTCAGAAAATGTGTATTGCAAGATTTTTCTCGAGATCGAGTCATATCTCTTGGTAGAAATTTAAAATTCAATCAACTTTTAAGTAATTTCAAAAGTTTAACAGTCATGAATTTGAATATCACAAAAATGACTTGACAAAAGTTGACTTTAAAACTATTTATAGGTCGACTACTTACTTATCACTCCTTCCGGTGCAAATAAGCTTAAATACTGTAAGTTGTTCAATTCGCATTATGGTGTCAAGACACTAAAGGGGACCAATCAAATTTGGAACATATTAGAAAATAGTACTTAACAACAAAATAGTCCTGTTTATCTTGGTGTATATTAAAAACTACTAACTGTATTTTAATGAATGAAAGTTTTTCTGAAAGGTGAATATGTTAGAAAAATTTAGAGTCCTAACTTGCTCTGTTCTAATGGTGTTTAGTATGTTTTATGTCACATGCACTACATGACCTATAAACCAAGATTTTCTGAAAAGAAAGAGCTATTTTTAGAGTGGGGTTTACCCCGGAAGCTGGTTTTCTCTTGGAAGGTTTTAAAGAGGCCATGAAATTTTGAGAGAACATAGGCCTGTCACGTACGATTCAGGATATATATGATGTCGGTCAAGTTGCGCTTAAGGTAAAAGAGCTGCTCTAATTAAAAAAAAACAAATTTAGTAGAAAATCTTAAAGAATTGGATTAGTGTTTACACACCTTATCGCGCCGTGCTCGCGAAAATGCGTTTAACGGAGCATAGTCAACAAAGATTTTAATTACATTGATACCGTTACTCAATGGAATATAATGCTGGACTGTATTGCATAAATGTTTTGGTTTTGATTCTTGATCAAAACCCAAGGCAACACAATGAACAGAATTATAGGAATAGAATATGCCTAAATGACTTATAAAGTGCCAGTGATTACTTCCACAATAAAAATCTTAATGAACTTAATATAGAACAATAACATTGTTTTGCCAGACTTTAGTGGGAATACATATTAAAACCGTTGACTGTCTTTTATT
The DNA here is from genome assembly GCA_944474755.1 of Limnoperna fortunei. Classification (NCBI taxonomy): domain Eukaryota; kingdom Metazoa; phylum Mollusca; class Bivalvia; order Mytilida; family Modiolidae; genus Limnoperna; species Limnoperna fortunei. The sequence goes on along the minus strand of OX104124.1, from coordinate 31,247,848 downwards.
ACAGTTTTTGAAATGGGAAATAGTCAAAGTCGATATGACGGTAATACCATCCAAGGAATGGTGGAATGTACAGATTACCGTGTTGTTGTTGGAATAAAGGTCATCAATAACACCAGCTATGACTTGAAGAACGGACAGGCAGTATTAGAATGGGGATACTTACAAACAATACCGGATGAGATAGCCGCTGAGAATTCTGGTATTTTGGTAAGCTAATTTGATATTTATTAGAACGTAAATTAAAATTTTTTAATTTATCACTTATAGTAGCATTATTTGCAATGGAGACAATTCGCGAGGTTCGCATATAAAAACATGGCATGGATGTTGTTCTTTCAGAAAATAACAATAACATTTTAAAAATCTTGACAACAGTAAACTGAAAAAACGATTCTATAAACCTTGTGTTTCGGTTTTCATTTCAAAACGTTCTTTTAAAAGCGCCAACTATTTACAGCAATAAGATCACGGGACGGGAAAGGCTAAGAAAGTTTTTAACGTGTTTATGACATTCGTCTGAAGTTTTGTTCAAAGTAAATATATTAAACAACAGTAACAATTTAAAAACAGCAATTTCAACAAACTGAACAACAATTTAATTTAGAAGAAACTATATAAAAATAATTTATAAGGTACAGTTACAACTGCTCCATATCTTTGTAGTGATTACAGTAGAAAATAGCCCCACTTCTTTCCGCTGTCAAATGAGTACGGTACTTCAAGTAGACCCAATACTTGCAAATATGGTTATCATGTTGAACACATCTAGTAAATTCAAGAATGTGGGTAGTTTTTAATTTTTCAGTCTAAATATTTTGCAGAGACGACAGAGCTATTTCTCGAAGATTTCTACTGGCTTTTGTAAGAATTAAATATGTCTCCGAGTCCACATCAACATGATTATGCCTTGACTCAGGTTTTGGAGAGTTATATGTGTTAGTTTGTCAATCACTATTTTTCAGTTCATGTCCATGATTCTTAGAGACTTGAAAAAAGATTTTTAATCTTCTCACCAACGCTTTGATCAGTGATTGCACAGCCAGGGACAATCATTCTGATGGCATTTCTTTATCTTGTTCTATACTATCTGTTTTAATTTTTTCAAGGCTTTGATTACTTTGCCAAAACGTTAGCTAGATCTGGCTCATTGTCCATCTTTAGTTTGATTTCAAGCTGTTCATGATCAACCGGTTTCTCTAGCTGAAAAACTTCAGATGGCTTTAGAGATTAATAATTGCCTTATCCTGTGAATATATGCCAGTTTTACTGAATGCTGAAGGAAGGCAAAAGATAAGATGGTGGCATGTGTTTGGAAAAGACTATATCAACCCACTTCATAAGACTTAAGTATGCGAAAGGTGTAAGCAGGAAGTATGAGATTTTCCTTTCCTTGATCCATTCAATCAAGTCAACGCCTCTGTAGATTTATGACTGTCAAGGAGTACAAGAGTGTAGTCATCATTTCGACCAGGTGCAGATTTAATGAAACGATCCGTCAACCATCTTTGAAAAAATACAGAATAAGACCATGTGTTAGAATATTTTCCTTTCCTTGATCCATTCAATCAAGTCAACGGCTCTATAGATTTATGAAAATCAAAGAGTACAAAATTGTAGTCATCATTTCGATGGCTATAAGTTGCCTAAAATTGTGTATTCTCTCAGTCGAGGCACATTTTTTTCTATAAATATAAAGACTTTTAGGTTTTAAACCCTTCAGCTTTAACCAACGCTTCATAATCTAGAGACGGAGGTTCCTTTTTATTCGTTTCCTGACCTGAACGCAGTAGTCTGTGCCAACATCATCAATATCCTGACAAGGATATCCATACTGGCCATTTCTTCAACGCTTTCTTTCTCAAGACCTAGTTATGGGGTTATCCCTATCATTACACAGACAATATTTAATTTCCCATTAAGCCGTCTCGCAGGGTGGTATGGGAACATAGTGATAGACCCACAGAGCCGCCCAGGGTGCCCTATGTACGGGTTATCAGATCATAATAACGTGTGTTTGGAGAGTTTCAAGTTTCTTCCACGATAGAAACCCTTTTGTAGACATCCAATCAATCAATCGGACAGTGTTTTCACCGAACTTTAAATTTTCTCATCGCTAATTTAATTGATAGGCTTTTTCAAACAACAAACTGCGACTTATGTATTTGTTAAGCATGTAGGACTACAAAGCTTGTGTTTGAATCTGTTCTGGGCTTTTCTATGATTGTTCTGAAAATAAAATTGCCTTTCTGTAACACTTATGACGAAGTCAATGATTTTGTTTGCATATATATTAAAAAATAAGAATAATTTTACCCCAAAGTAACATAACCGTTTCATTTAAGAATAATGTTTATATTATTTCTTCCAACATTTCTTTCAAATGTTGGCAAATAACTCTTAAGCCCAAGACTATGAAATATGGTCAAGTTTTGAAGACACAACAGTAATTTATATTTCATAATCTTTTGTTTTAATTATGCAGTGTTTTCATAAGCAGTGATTGAAAATTGTTAATTACTACCAACATTTATCATACATTCACGAAACAGTTGCTCTTTCTTTCAACTTTTTAGATAAATAAAATTGAATATCCCTGTTTTGGACTTATCACAAAGTGTAAATTGGGTAGCTGTGTGAAAATATTGAAATGGAAATGGAGCCGCAAGATTGAAGTGTGGCTTTTTTTGGGAAAACAGTTGATTTATGCATTGAAATTTGTGGTAATCAGAAAAAGGAGATTTGAATGTAAATATGGAACTTTTTAAAATTATTACGTGTTTAATTTTCATTTGATAAGACCCCGCTTTCTCTGTTGACAGCTATCTAAATATAGAACGTTAGCGAAGTGAAAGTATGACGCAATCGATCTACACTGTTGAAATATAAATATATACCTACAATGAATTGACAATGCAAATGTTTTCTATTGTTATTTTGAAAGTTTCTTTCACTTTATTGGTTATGTATGTTCATCAACTGTGGATACAGATAGTATTATTATTAACATGATTGATAACTTCCTCCTTATACATAATCAAATTTCATTCGAATTTCGGAGAGTGGAAAGCCAGTAACTGAACATGAGTGACTGAAGTTGTTTACTGTCTATGTTAAATATATAAGTACGAAAATACGCAAGCTTTATTTTAATTCGGTGCCTTCTTGTGCAAAAGTAACATAAGCTCTTTTTAGCTTTTCACTCAATAGGAATTCAGTCTGCTTTAAGTCTCGGTTTGATTTTGAGTTTTACATTTTTTGTTTAATATCAAGACAGATCAAATTTTATTGTCTCCTTCAAAGATACATAATATTTACCCTAAAAAGGGATATGACTGATTGAAAATTCATCGCGAATTGGGTAATGTTTCGTTGTACTATTTTGCTAAGTGCTGGAAAAATCGGTTCAAATGTTGTGCATATGAGAGTAGATAGAATTTCTGAAATAAAAAGGCAAAAATTGTTTTTTTTATGAAGGTGCGTTTTGTTAGACATAAAATAATTTCAATCATTAATATTGTTAATTTGAATGTGAATGTGCATGCATGGCTGAGTAATATGTATCAATAAATATCTGTAATGTGTGTATATCAAAATCCTGTTAATTCTAGGTAATGTCTAGTAATAGCGAGCGACAGCTCGCTTAATGTTAGATATATCCAATGACAATGGGACTATTGAGTTGAATGTAAACTTGCATGCAGGGCAGATAATATGTATCAATACATTAAAATCCTGTTAATTCTAGAGTAATGTCTCGTTATAGCGAGCGACAGCTCGCCTAATGGAAGAGGTATCCTATGACTATGAGACTTTAGAGTTGAAAAAAATTCTCGTAACCGGAAGTTTTGAATTTAATCTCCAACTTTTACACAAAATCGCAAAATTCTCCGTTGTAGTAGAAAAGTGTGCAACAAAACATACCTGAGCTAGTTTTATCCTGTTGTAGGTAGAAATTAGATGTACAAATAATTTTTCAAGTTAATAATTTTATATCAGTTTATCTCATGGCCTCAAAAGGGGGGGGGGGGGGTGGTGTCAGCTATATTTAGGACTGGAACAAATTACAAAACAATAAATCAACGGAAAATGGGGGTGGGATGGGTCACAGTGAATATAATTTTGACTGTGACTGGAAAAAGTTTACGGTAGGTGCGGAAAATTTAGCCTTCTGTAGCGGCTACAATGAGCCTGCTCTTTTTCGAAATCTACAAAAGGGTCTTTATCGTGCAAGGAGAGGAGCGTGGCACTCTCAAAACACGTTACCCACTACGGTCCGCGGTCAGGCTTTCCGTATTATGACCTGACAGCCCCCCAACGAGAGGGTCTCCCCTATCCGCCGTTCGGGGACGCGCTAGGCTGCTCTGTGGGTCACAAGAATATTTGAGAACCCCTGACTAACTGATAAGGAAGTATAGATATATACACCAAGTTTTGTAGCAATTTTCATCATTGGTGGAGTAAGCTTCATGTGTTTCAACATGTTGGTTAACCCTTGCATGTTTTTAGTCACTGGTCTGGTTGTAGGCATATGATAGAATAAATTAAAGAAAACCCCGGAGGTTGTCAAGTAAATGTATGTGATAAGTGATGAAATATTCAAATGTTGAAAATTTCTTAGAAAGATTTGAACGATATATAATTAAATACAAACTACATGTAGTTTACTACTCAGAAAGACTCGACACCTTCTAGTCCTGCAAATAGGAGTTCACTTTTATTTTATTTATGAGTGTGTTTTAAATATTAACGAATGAATATTTTTTTCTTTTTGTGTCATTTCCGGAGATAAATCAAACCTCGCAACCACGGAAACCATATGCAATTTCTCTTGAATGTTTCTGAGAATCGACAATTTCTCTTTAAGGTTTTTAAGAAACGACAATAGGCCTAGTATTTAAAACGTTTTTGAGCAAAACTACTTTGCCCATATAAAAAAGGTTCTCAATTACCATGGCAACTTTTGGAATTGAAAGTTTTGATTGGATAAAATTGAGAACAACAAAATTTCTTTTTGTGGCACCAGGACCTGACTCACACTTATTCAGGAGTATGCGATGTCTCATTATTTCTGAATACCAACGTTTACCGCTGGTGATTCAGAAGAAAGAATTTAAGATAATTGATTTGTATAACACTTAGAGATCCTGCAATACATCTATACTGATAAGCACACATGTGTAATTTACTTATCAAGTACAGCAATGACAGTTTTAAGTACTTGCTCTTTGTTATGATAACGAATGAAAAGTGTACTGGTTGATGATCAAGTATCTCTTCTTTCTTTGTCAAGTTTTAAAAGAGTATAAATAGGATTTCTTAGTGATTTTTTCAAACAGTTCTTTATTAAACAATTTAATAATCTGGTTTACAAATGAAAACAATTGTTTTAGGATCGTATATAATTAAAGTTTGCAACAAACTTTCATTTTAAGCATCAACAAACTATAGGTTCTTCGGATAGCAATTATTTTTTACCGTCCTTGTCTTTTGTAGATTTCACACAAGAATGCGGTCACTTTTACCGGAACAAGCGGGGTGGCCTCGTGGCAAATTGGGGACACACAGCAGCGTTTAGTTGTTATGTGGTCTGCACCTTACAACTTCGATTTTTATGATAACGTATTGGCAGTTGGATTTGGATTGGAGCACCCAAGCTTCGATACCATTTACAAATTACTAAATTCCAATACCAATGCATATATGGACATAGGAAAATACTACCATGGTTCGAGGACTCTAAAGGCAGGATATGAAAATTTAAAAGTTAACGGCATAATGGGTACAGCACACAAAGCAGTTGCTACAATAACCTTGAATATAAACTAAAATTGTTTAGCTTGTCAAAGTAAAATTAATGGTTTTATGTGCAGAATTTAATATATAAAATGACAATCAACTAATTACGATTGTAACTGTTCTACAAAGAATACATTTGACATCGGCAAAATTGTTTTTTAATTTCAACAAAAATTCAGACAATGATTTTGCAATATGTGAAACATTCTATTATAAAAACGGACAATCATATCACTTTCATGTGAAGTCATCATTATATAGAAAGACGTCACATAACCTCTGGAATTCACAGGCTTTGGGTGCTCGGAAGTTATGTCAATTATGAAACCTTCGTTCAGCCATACGATTTTTAAACTAATACAGTTTGTCTAATAACTCTTAAAGTGCTTAATCATATTCATCACCAGCGACAGGTCCAGTGTTTAATGTTTAATTAATAAAATGCATTATAATTATACGTTATACACAACAATTATAACAATTATAATTATACACAACAAAAAAGTAAAATAACACTTAAAATTATCCACAAAAAGAATAATATTTCCACCAAATGTAACTGGAACTGATCCATAATTATCTATCAGATAATTACAAAAAACATCCGAAATGAATGGCACAATATTTTCTCTAACATAAAATTTCCAACATTTACTGGAACTATCCACAAAAAGAAACGAATCCCTGCTAAAATTTAATTTCTGCATAGAAATAATTCTAATCAAATAAATTATGAACTTATGGACTCACAAAAATTCTAAAACCTCCAAATATAATACGTTTAAATTATTTTCCGCCAATGCAAACTGCATGTCAACGTGACTATTTTAGGTCATGACCGTTAATTTTCAATGATCCTTTTAAATGGGGTTTCAAATAGGGGAAATGATGATTAGGATTGCAACACCGAGCATGGAGAGGGTAACTATTAACAAAACGAGGTGTATTTATTGATGAAACTTTGTCTTCAAACTGTGACTGTACATTTTATTTATTTATTCCTGCATAATTTGTCCGGAATCGTGACGGACGTATTCTGATTCGATTTCATTATTATCACTTTCAGGTGTAATCCTGTTGGTAAAAAACCTGATTTCCCGAATAAATAGTATATTGAATATCTGGTGACAATTCTAAACACCACACGCGAAAAATATATTTTCACGCAGATAAGGGACCGCGAAAATTACATTAAGCCAAAATAAACTCACCCAGTATTTTAACAAAAACGCGAAATTTTTCCCACGCGAAAAAAACCCACTTATATGGTAATATATTGTTGACTATTTGACTTTGTTACTTCATGTTTACAAAAGTTCTATACTTCTATAGTATATAGTAGCAAGGTAATTGCAAAATAAATAAACAAGGTAAAACAAATATTGTAGCGCAAAATTATTTAAACAATTGAGGACTATATTTACTCTGCATTTTATTGCAATGCCTACTCCGTATTATATATAATAAGGGAATGTTTTAGAATTGTATAGATCACAGAAGGTTCTAAATTTCGTAGATTACTATTTCAGGATAAAAATAAACAGTTTTACACCATCAACATTCTTTTCAACGTGAACAAATAACTATGAATATAAAAGATTACAATGTATATAAAAGACCTGATATAAACAAGTATAAGCAACAAAAAAGATCAAGTAGTAGACCCCATTATATAACATTTACTGCGCGCCAATAACATGATGAAAGTTAACCTTTTACCATACTCTAAATGATAATCATAAAAAGCTATAAACTTCAAATTTCGTCCCTTTCCGTTCGTTAAACCGTTTCGCCCTTCTCTTTAATTACTTATATTTTTCAACTAAAGCCAAACTGCAGTAGTTATATATTTTCCGCTCAACCCCCCACCCCTGAAGAAATGTAACTTACTTAAAATGTTAAATCATTTCAAGTAAAAATATTAGCATCACATTACACTGATACACACTCGTTATCCAGGCGTTAAAATGGATTGCATTGAATTCCATAACACTAATTCAATATTTGTTGTGCCCACCATTAGCTTGTAACGACTTGAATGTCAAGGTTCAGAAGTATAACCTTTTAGTTCAGTCAACAAAAGATACATATAAATTGCAATTGAGGCATTTATAACTTACAATGAATATTTAGTAGAATACAATAACACATTTTTAAAAACCCATCTCCTTTATAAAAATTCCACTATGATTATTTTGAAAATTGCAATGATTAAACTTGTTGTAGAGCCTTTGAGATCAAAATTCCTGAACTGTGCGTAAATCCGACAAAGGCTGTATACAACTTTCAAATAAAAAACTTTATACGGAAGATAAAATCCAGTACAAATAATTTTGAATAAGACAAATAATCAAGTAAATGTCTGCACTAGTGAAGTACACCAAGGCTAGGATGAAACAGTAACTTTTTGGAAATGCACAATCTCCTGTAATAACCGTTATTATCAACTCCTACTAGCTCCTTTTGGAAACTTGGTATGAGCTTATATGGTATCGTAATGAGTAGGGCAATAGATTCCGAATCCACAAAACACTTTACCATTGTACAATGTGCTGTAATTCCCCCATCAACCCCTCCCCCAAACCCAAAGTAAACAAATATATTAAAACATTAGGAATCATTAATGTACGTGTTTGCTAAAACTCAAATTAATGATTCCTTCTTTTATTTAGAGAGATAAAAGTACCTCTATGACAAGAGCACACCTTTCTTAAATATCTGTAAGGAATTGATTTAAGTCTTCATAGCCCATGTCTCTATAGAAACAAAATGACACTTTTCATACATGATATGAAAGATAATGTTTGTATTTCATTAAATTCTTAAGTTAATACAATATTTTAAAAGCAAACATCATATAAAGGAAGTTATTAGTTACTTAAAAATATAAGATAATCCTTTAGTTTTTTTTTATATCTTTAAAGGGAAACTTCGCAAAAAAATGAAAATTTGATATGTTATTCTTCAAATAAAAAGAAATATAATTGCCTTTTGATGTCTTATTGTATTCTTTACCGTAACGCTTCTAGAGTGGATTAAAGGTGGTAAAATTTTGTGTATGGGGGCCGCCATATTGACAGTATTTTATCACGTGACTGCGTTTGTGACGTGATAAATGTAATTATCCAGTAAATATGATAAATAATCCAGTTTAAAAATATGTTTTTCTGCCTTAGCTCTTTAAAGAATATATAAACTGTGGCGATGACTAATGACCGGCTGACAACATAAGATTACCAAATACATCTTAATGTTTTAATGATCTTTGTTTTAATAAAAGTAAGTATTTTTAGACACAAATTTTAACCTGTCTTTATTTAACTCAGATATAATTTACCTAAATAATAATTGTAATAAAAGATATATTCATATGATTATTTTTATATATAAAATACAATTCCGTGGATAATTTTGCACGTCTTGAAACGGCAGTTTTACCTAGACGTGAAAATGTTACAGGTAAATCATTACTCGTTTATGAAGGGTAATTAACAGAATTAGCAGGTAAACAAACAGGATGTTTATTGCAATTGCTAGATCATTTGACGCCGACTTTGAAGTATGAATATTCGGACATTTTCAAAAGCTAACCAGATTAAAGGTTAATCATGTAATTCGAAATTCGAAAGGCACACCCCCTCCTGCCAAGGACAGGTATGATTTGAATACACCGAAGTGTCAGAACACAGGATGTATATAAGATTTCGAATACCTTTAGATGCCAAGTCAGAGGAAATGTAAAACTTACATATTACCTCAAATATACACAACATGTAAAATTTTGGAAACTGTGTTACGCACACGCACAATAAATGTTACCAGTAATAATAATTATAATAATAACAATAATAATTATTATAAATCTACTAAACGTGAAGTGAAATTTTGATGCGCGAAAACCAGAGTATTTAAAATATTTCATTTAATGACCGTTATTTCTTAAATAGTTAACTTCGCAAATATTTTGTATAAAAAAGTTTCGTTCAATAAGTTGCTTAATCTGATTAAGTTGAAAATAATAATACGAACAATTTTCAATTTAATTAATATTTATGGACTTTATTTCCTATCAAAACTGTGACTTTTTTCCTGTGTCTTTCTTTCCGTTTACGTTGTTGCTGCTGTGGAAATAGTCTTAAGTAGAAGTCTTTAAACTGGTTAACTACTTGTTACACAAGTCAGGTATTTTTGCATATTTATAGATCAGGAATACGAAACGTAATCTTTCCACAACCTTGTCTTATAGTACAACCTTCTGTTATTGACCGTTTCGCGTTATTATCATACGACGACTTTTAAGGTACTTGGATGTCTAGTATCGCCATCTAGTGACGAGATGGTGACAAGATGGCGGACCTCCATAAGTGTATTTTTTACACGGTAAATCCCATGCAGAAACTTAACCACTGAAAATATAATAAAACATCAAAAGGCAAATGTGTTTCTTTTTAGTTGAAGAATAACATTTCAAATTTTCATTTTTTCGCGAAGTTTCCCTTTAACACATTATGACAAATATTACAAATTATCAAATGTTTATATGTGTATGTATTTCTGCAAATGTAAAAGTATAAATACATTATCCTGTTATAACACATGTGTATTAAAAATATTTACACAAAATATTTTTTAATTATTGGAAAAATTAGAAGTAAATATTTGATGAATAAATCGTGTTGTAAAAACACATAACACAACAAAATTTTGACTTATATATTTTTTGCAGTTTCTTAGCATTAGAAATAGTTTATTAAACATCTACCGCTATTATTTTTATCAATCACAGAACAGTTTACAATTTTTTTTATAAAAGTCCATATTTCTTACCAGAAAAAATGCTTATCATGTCCTTTTTCTAAGCATACAAAATTAACTGTTAACCCCTTAAATAAGATTATTATTTGCAGTACTTTATATTTATTTGAAAACGGCGCTAAAGAAAAGTTCAATCTATAATGAATGGGTGGTAATGCAAAACACATTGAAACATTATTTAAACTCGACATTATATATTTCGCTAAAGTTTTGTTTCAGACGTTACAGTTATAAAAAATGTATTTCCTAGTTATTTTCTTATAATAATCATGTTTACATGTTAAATTCAAAGTTTTTTAATTAATTGTTTTACATAATGACTTGGATTAAGCTATTTCTTAATACAATCGGGGCCTAAAGTTTTATAAGATGAACTGCACTGATACATATTGATTAAAATTAGTGTACCTTGTAGAATGACTCATTTCATAGAATCCGTTAAATATAAGGTTGCAGTGTTTTGTGCAATACATTGAAATGTATTACAACCATAAAAGGTCGTTAGGGTATTGTGAAGTATATAGATATGACGTATGAGGCTGCAGTGTTGTTGTGTAATACATTGAACTTGATAACCACTCGTGTATTGAGCAGCACCTTGGGTTCTGTGGCTATATTATGCAATACACGGGGCATGATACATGGGGCTAAGGAGTTATAATAGGAACATTGTGAAATACATGTGTATTGTGTTTTTTGGGGGGATTAGGCAGCTATTACCCTACTCTTGATGCTGCATTAATAGTTAATAATAACAAGTTCCAACAGGAGCTACTAGTTAATAAGCAGTTCTAACAGTAGATAGACGTTGATAATTACCACTACACACCATCTCATTACAGGTTAAATATGAATCTTGTCTCAAATCGGCTTCGAGATACACATTATAAAATGAGAAATTTGGGTATCCCAAAAAGTAACTCTTTTGATCAAGACTTAGTCTTTATTGTAGCGACTTTTGATCTACACAATGCGATTAATAATGTTTTGATATTATTTGTGACCAAAAGTAGAAAGCGAACAAACAGAAAATAAAATTAAAATTCAATTTAATTTTTAAAAATATATAACAAATTATCTCACAGCTATGTAGTGCATATGATACTGGACCTAATGATTACGATGGCAATTCAGTTAAAATGGCCACACATTTATTGTTGGAAGTTTTGTTATTTGGTTTTTGTTTAATGGTGTTTAACGCCACTTTGGCAACTTCTAAGCTATTTCCAGAAGTCCTAAGTACGCCAAGAAAACCGTCGACTTGTCAATTAAGATTGGTGCCGAGCAGTAAGACTCGAACTCTTAACATCAGTTTTGACAAGATGACACCTTTACCGCTAATTAACCGAGGCGCCTTCTCAGTTTTGGATGTATCGCTTCCCTAATATCCGTTACAAAGATAAAGTGTACATGGATATGGTGTAAGCATGCTATCGAGCAATGGTATACCTATTAACCTTTGTACCTAGGACAGAGTTATTAAATATTTTAGCGGTATGCACAGGATCACCGTTTTCCTTGAAAAGATGCCTGATGTAAATGTTATTTAGTTGAATTTTTAAAGGATCTAGACATTTAAAATTGTTTGTGTCATTAAGTGTTTATAGATCCACTCATTTGTCGAGATACGACAGCAAACAGTGTCGTGTGGATATCGTACATTGTATGAAGAGGGGCCAGTTTATGAGCTGTTCCTCGTTTGGAACTTTTGTTGGATTAGACTCTTTAGAAAGCCACTTTAAAATTTCAAATATTTTAAATATTTGCTAGCTCAACAAAGTTTGTGTTGCTTTTTTCTCTATTTATTCTAACAGACGGCCTTGCCACCATTTTTACTTGTGAAGCGCAGGCGTGTTAAGAACTCGTTAGATGCGGTCTCTTTTGTAACGAATTAAAAAGTGGTCTGCCATTTCACAAAATCAGAAGTAATAAATGAATAAGTGATTATGTATATGATATAGATCGATATACTGGATCATCTCTATCTCCTCCATGATCACTTTAAGACAGGTTGAGGCGGGGATCGATGGAGGGTGACCAGGCTAAGTTATCAAAACCAGGGTTAACTCATCTATCCTAACCATAAAATAATTGTTTGTTTAGTTTTTCTGTGTTTATTCCAAAAGAAGTTCGTTGTGAATGTCTTTTTATAGATTTCTATTCACGTGTTTGTCTTTCCATGATTGAAATACATTCAAATGACACTTGCAGGTCATCTAGGACATCTGTCTTAAAATAAATTCTTAAAGTGCATTGTACTGAAATAATACTTGCAACAGTCTTTGGTTCTTAGATAAACATGGGCACTTTCACTGAAAATACTTTGTCAATGAATTTTCTTTAAATTCGTCATATAATTAGTTTTTTATGCAAGTTTTCATAATAAAAAATAAAAAAATGTGAGTTTAAGAGGTTATTTTGGAGGGGTTGATAACTGCAATTTTTAATTTTCTAACATATTATACAGTGAAGTGAATAAAAAGCACTAAAATAAAAGATTACAAAAATTCGGTCCAATTAAATGTTCAGAATTTTTTTTAAAAATGTCAGGCAATTAGGATACATTTTATTGATGGAAAGGAAAATAAGGGTTTCTGAATTAAATTTGTATCCATTTGGGAACAATGGTCACAAAGTGCTAAAAATAGTATTTGTGGTCACAATTATCTCCCTTGTTAAAAATTTCATTTTCATTATTTTTGCCAATACAAAACTCATTTATGCGAAAACGTTTTATTTCAACCATTAATAAATTGAAGTTATCAGTGTAACATTTTCATTATACATGTAATTTAAAATTTTATGGTAATTTAGAGTTAATAATGAAATAAATTATTATTAAATTTACCATACATGTTCTATTTTTTTGAAATTTTCACAAAAATGACGGATGGTGTCCTGCATCCCTTATATACAAAATATGTTTGTTTAGATATAGTTTTACCCCTTTGACAATGATTTTCCCATATCATCGCATTTTTATTGGGAAAGGAAGAGTTACACAGTAAAACCCTCGCCATTATAGCAAGAACACGTGCAGTCCTTCTCAATTAAGAGAAGATTTTAGCACACTCTGCTCAATATCAGGCGAATCATACTTTTAAAACAGATAATCATTCTTTAATAGTGTAAATAACATTGTGATAATGATAAGAAAACTCTGTAGTAGTTTTCACTGTGTTACTACATTAGACGTTGATTGGTATCGTAGCTACCACCGACGAAGCGAGAGGTTGTAATGATCAAAGATGACAAAAGTTGGCCACGCCAAAATTTTATTTAGCGATCTTATTATATTTCACTCAGTTCTAGTATGAATTTAGCAAATTGACCCATTATTACTGTATCTATGTAAGATCGCAAAATTATGCGATGGATCATGCGGTCAACCAGGTAGTTGTAATTTTGAACAATTATCTCGCTGGGGAATCCTTATCACAAAACGCCTTCTTAGTGAAATTCTATTTTACATATAACATCATTAGAACACCGGATCCTTTCCGCAGAAGATCCATAGAGTCCGTATCTGGATGGGAACAAGGAAGGCAAAGCATTCATGCCTGAAAACAACTATAATGATTTAACCGTCTGAAATAAGACACTCCTCTTATCATGGTTGACAACAACCACATTGTTCTTTATGACTGTTCAAAAATAATTATATAATTCCATTTTACTGGTCAATGAATCATCTGCAATAATTAAATATACTGTTAAAAATGTAAGAATAAAATAGATTGATTTAGTTATACTCTTTTCAAAATTTGGAATATTATGAAATATGAATTTCAGTATTATTAGCAAATCGTTATAAAAATGCAGTATAATCATAAAATATTAAGGGTAATCAGCATTACAACAATAAAAAAATGTAAGCACTCTCTGTTTATCTGATGAAGAAAGATAATGATGTTCTTCATGTAATAAAACAATAACTGACTTTGATATATGGTTGCTATCAGGATTTCTCATTCCACATATCCAAGTTTTTTTTATTTTCTTCTCTGTATAACCTATAAAAAAATTTAAAATTTCATTGATCATTTGAACCCCTTATTTTTTATTTTGAATTATGATAAAGTATAAAAAACTAACAATAGGGCGAATTTAAAAAAAAATCATTTGAAAAATTATTTTCAGTGAAAGTGTCCTCATCCCCTTAAATTATGCGTTTTATTGGTACTTGACTGAAATTGCTATTCTAGCATACAAATCAACTTCTGACATTTGAACTGGTGACATTTGTGATAATTATGTCACAACATGACCAATGAAGTATTATGAATCATAACTACACTTGATCAAATTCCATGAGAGTTATGTTCCTAAATGTGGCGTCAATTCTGATCGGTCAAAACAAAACAAAGTAGTATCTTGATGAGGTGGACATTTTGTGTTATTTGACTTTTAATCTTGTACGGTTTTCGACTTATGATGATACCAATGTTCAAGATCAAAAGTCATTGGTACCATTGGACCTTGATACCATTTTCAAGGTCATATTTTTAAGATCATTTATAGTAAAGACAAAAAATAGTTTTAATGTTATGGGGTCTATAATGACTGTATCGTAACTGTACATGGGAGTGATGCCAATTGAAGAGTCGTCAATGTGTTCGTTTACAAAATAACAAAGTTACGTCTTTAAATGGTAAGCAAGTTTTTGATTAGACGTTTAATCTCTCTTTTGAGTTATATTGATAATTCGTTCAAAGGTCATGGTCATCGGTGACCTTGTACTTTGAGAAAATTTTTTAAGGCCATATCACCAATAGTGAAGACCCTAGATCAAATCAGTTCAGTTATAATGCAATAATGTTACCTCTTTAATATAGGATTGAACACCGTTTTTTACTGAATTATCGGTGTATCAACAAGACCAACTCCCTCACAAACTTACATGTAAGAAATGATATGTTTGTGAGTTAGTTACTTGTGAGAAATAATATGTTTGTGAGTGAGTTGGTCTTGTGGATATGCCGATAAATCCATTAAAAACGGTGTTCAATCCTTATAATTCTTTAAAATTTAATAAAGAAAATAATTTTCCTATTCGGGTATTCTCAATTCCACTTTTCTTGTGTATTTTGGTAGCAGAGATCGTCGACCTAACGTATGAATATTTTGTAGATTTTTACGTACCAAATGGTATTCATAAACCATCTTTTGATTTGTTTAAATAAATTAATTAAATCTATAACTTTATTTTCTTTTTCGGTCAATTGCATTTATTCAAAAATAAATTCAGTCAACTTTATTCAGCAATAATTAAATTTCGTTGTAAACCTCAGCTGGAAGTAAACTCGACCAATCAATCAAACTTATTTCTTAAGAAACAAATAATATTAGAATTATGAGATAATGAATTTTGTTATTAAAATTTTATCATTTACGTTGTCGAGTTATTATGATAAGAAGGTCAAAGGTCAAGGGCAACGGTGACCATTGCCCCTCAAATCTTAAAAATCAGTCAATCATGTTTTGACAGAACGACATTTGCTGGTAATCACATGCTTTTATGGCTTTCGGTTAGAAAAATTGGTTGACGGAAAATGGTTTTACGTCAGGGGTCAACACTCATATCAGAACACTTCTAATCATGGTAAAACCTGACATCAAATATCTCTCTAAGGATGAATTAAATAGTTTCTACATTTTCGATACCCTATAGGTCTTACCTTTTCCGACTTTATAATAATAACAGGGTTTGCGGTGTTCGGGGATATTACTGTATGGAAAACGTAGTCCGTTTACAAAACGCAATCTGCACTAGCTGCGAATGAGGTCCAGATTCACAACCTATAATTTCGAAATACTATGTCGCGAACTTTCAAATAGGGCGTTCAAAAAGTAGCGAAACAAAAAGAAATAGAAGAAATACATACGTAAATGTTGATAAGACTAAATACGAGGGATTAATTTAAAGTAACTACATGGTTATTTCAACTAAAGTAACACTAAGAACAAACACATGTAAGAAACAAGATGGTTGTATTTATTTTGTTCGTTTTATGTATAACCAACATATTGCGTAATGTATTCACCTGATGGCCGTTACTATAAAAAAATTAATTTCATCATTATCAAATAGAAGCAAAATAGTAAGGTGCTACTTATATATAAGATTTTACTTCTACAAAATAAAAAAGAGCCCCAAAAATATAACTGTTGAACACATGCAAGTGTACAAAATACTCATGAAAATAGTACATCAAAATACATGCAGTAAAAAAGTTAGCGCTCAGCTAATATACCCTTTAAATAAATTCTTTTTCCTCTTTCTTTTCTTTTTTGTGAAAGCATTGTCATTTTTGTATATTTTTAGATTTTGGGTTTCTACCAATGGACATACTTCAACATTTATTTTCTAATTACAAAAACAAACGTGTGTTATTTGCGGCATTATCAATATTTTACGGATTTAATAGTTGCAGCTATTGATTTTGGCATGACCAATTCATGATATGCATTTTCTACAGTTTATAATTTAAGCTCTATCCTTTGAAGATATACACCAATCAAGCTTGGAATGTTGGAGGAAGACAACTTCTTCGTCAAAAACACCAACATGTCTGCTACTGAATGGCAGAAAAACATTGGTATCGTTTGGTTATGAAGCAGAAAACGACCATACTAAATTTGCGTTGGATAATAACGTCATTAACATTATTATTCCAGTCGCTTTAAGGTTAACCTCTACTAAATAGCCAATCAGTTGATGCCGTAGTCAAAAGTAGTGCTTAAAAACCCAAAGTAGTTCTTTGCATTAAAATTGTAATTCTGAATGAACCCATTTAAAATTAAGTTAATATGATGCACACATATTTTAGAAGTGAAATGAATCCAAATTTAATAAATTTCAAGCAAGTATTAGATTTTGTACGAAACTTAACAGTCTATCTCCTGTTTCTATCCATCTGACAACTGAAACTATCTCTATTTATGACGTCATTTTGTAAACTTTACAAAAAATTCTTATTAGACTTTAATATTGTTCTGCCGGTCAGATATTTTTAGCGAAGACATGGTATTATGAGAAAATAAGGGTGTCACTAATAGTGAACTTAAGGTAAATTCAGTTTTCTATAAAATGTTATAATGTTATAATGATCACCTATGTAAACCTATTTAGATGTTAACCTTATATAAAAATAAGGTATGCAACGAGCTTTCGTTAAATATTAAATAAAGATTTATTGATGTTTTGATTTATTTTTAATTGCCATAGAATTTATTTTAAATTATGCAATTTGAAGATGTACATAGAATTTTTAGTTTGTCAATTAGCACTCTAAAAGACCATTAGTAAAAACTTCTTGATACAGAAGAAAAAGTCGTTAAAACGATATAAAATGCGTTCTGATGTTTGATAGTGCAAAACAATTCTTGCGGAGAAGTGCAGATAAGGCATGCTACTAACTTTTTTGTCTAGTAGTAACATCATGTTTTGTCATAAATCGAACAATTAACTTATTTAGCAACATGTAATGTACGTAACATGAACAAATATATTACTTTGCTTAGAATATAATATAGAAAACATCTTAAAATTATCTTTTTTAATGTAATTTGTTCACCTTATACATATATTTTCAATGTCTTGTGAAAATGCAAGAACCAAAATGAAGTTAATTACAAAATACCGAACACCAAAGAAAGTGTCAAAAAGACAATCCACAAATCAATATCCTATAACCGGAAAACTTCAGAACCAACAACAAAAAATATAGCAATTACACTAATGGTCCTGACTTGGTACATGCTAAATCAGATGTTTACGGCATGCCAAACATACCGCTTCCATAACTGTAGTATGTGAGTTTGTTTGTTCATGAAAATTGATGGGTATCATATCCCAAAGTCCAACATTGCACGGTCATATTTTGTAAAAAGGGGTTAATTTACTGTAGAAGTGAAAATTGTACGTTAGAAAGTTATGAAACTGAAGTTTATACGAATCACAGACATTGCGTACAAGATTTCATTTAGACTGTTTCTTTTTAAATACATTTAGTTAATTTTATCCTATACCGTTTCCCTTAAAATATATTTAGTTATTTTTTTTTAAATTGAGACCGTTTCCATTTAAATATATTTAGGTAAAATTATCCTATACCATTCTCCTCGAAATTGTTTTCTCGTTTTTCTTTACCAAGAGTTTCGGTAAATCCAAGATATAAATGTTTACACATTTTTATTTTAACGCATTATAACACTTTGTTGTTGATGAAATACCATGGTTCAATAAAACTGGTCGTTTTATTATAATCAAGTCACAAAACATTCTTGTAAAAATATCTACGAAATGAAAGAAGGAAGACAAAAACGAAAACCTTATATTTATTATATTTGTTCATCTTTCCCTTCATTTCGTGCATCTCTTATTTCAACACCATGTGTTTTTTTAAATATATTTACAATTTTGGGTTTAACTTATCTAATTTTATAATTTGGCTCCGTTTGTTTGAATGGCGTTTAACGTCACATTCAGCCATTTTTCAGCCTAAATTGTTTTAGGTAGAAAGTCGACATAGCCGAAGAAAACTTCAATTTTGTGGAAACGTATCTGAAAGATTCTATTTTTAGACACAGAAAATACTGATCATTACGAGGACAAAAGGAAAACACACAAAATTGAAAAAAGTTATGATAGTAAAAAACAAAAAATAAAAATGATGTTAGTATTAATCTTTGTTGATACAACAGAAAAAGATTATAAAAAAGACCAACTTGTTACACATTTTGGAATATATATATCTGTGGTTTTTTTTTTGCGTTAAAACGTTTGTATTATTTGTTTGTCATAAGTTTATGACACCGATAAATTTTAATTTTTTAATTAGGCAGCTAATAATAACATGAAGCTGTTAATTTCATTGGAATGCGCCTTACGAAGCTTTACTATGGCTGGCGCAGAGCAAATGTACATGGTCATTGTTTTAGAAGGTTGTAATGTTTAGTACACGTATTATGCCGTTGACCCTCCGATATCATTTAAGAATATTGTTTATTTTAATGATAAATGTCATAATAGTTAGTACAGAAAAAAATAAACATCAACAAAATTAAACACTTTTCCTTTTTGACGCGTGGTCTACAGTGGTGATGGCAACGACTACAGAACTTTATGAATAAGAACCGATAATTATTTCCGGATTTATCCTTACAACAAAATTGTCTGTAGATATTTTCAATTAATTCATGTGCATTGTCTAGAACCTGACCTTATTTCTTACACCACCCACCTCTCAGCCGGTACTATAGATCGAATGGAAAAAATATTACCTTTATTTTTATGCAAAATACATAAGACCACGATGATAAATGTTGCGGAGAAAATAAACACTTACCTAAGCATTGATCAGCTATCATTGGCTTTAAAAACAATCTGTACCTATGACATTTTGCATTTCAGTAAACTGCTCATGTTTTCATGTTTAGTAAAAATGAACATGATTAACAATGGCTAGGCTGCTTCTTGACAACATGTGACGTACAACCATATTTTTAGTAGTCAAAGCATACAATCTACTAAATATGTCTGATCTAACTTTGAAAATCGAACTTGTACGTCAGTCAAAATGTGTTATTTCATAAGATATCGACATAAGTGTCTGGAGTTTAACATTTTCCCTTATTCCACTGAATACACTTTAATTGTTTGTACAATTGTGCAATATAAAGAAAGGTTACAGTTTCCAATATTAACGCTTTTAAATTTTTCAATGCATTTTCAGGCGTTGTTATATTCAATCAATCATGTTTATCAAATATAATATCCGTGTTCAGAAGTTTACCATCCAAATGGAGATTTATAATCTTTGAGCCATAACAGATACCTGGCATACACAATACGCATGTCAAACCATATCGATCGACAAGGACTGCAAGGTAGGTCGTCATGTCTATCAATTTAATATCCTTGTTCAGTAGTTTACTAAACAAAAAGTAGATATATATTTTTTAACCATTAACAGATATGTGTACCTGACATACACAATACGCATGTCAAACCATATCGATCGACAAGGACTGCAAGGTAGGTCGTCATGTCTATCAATTTAATATCCTTGTTCAGTAGTTTACTAAACAAAAAGTAGATATATATTTTTTAACCATTAACAGATATGTGTACCTGACATACACAATACGCATGTCAAACCTAACGACAAGGAATGTATGGTAGGACTTCATGTCTATCATTATAATATTCGTGTTCAGTAGTTTAATAAACAGAAAGTAGATATATATATATATATATATATTTAGACATTAACAGATAAATATAATGACATACACTATAAGAAAGTCAAACCTAACCACAAGGACTGCAAGGTAGGGCTTCATGTCTAAAATTAGGGAAAAAATTGTTGACATTTATAAATATACCAAAATGAGGAAAAATTTGTTAACAATTCATTACAAATTCATAACTTTGATGTTTTATTTTAAATATAATAATAATGTATTGAATTATTTTAAAGTAATTAAAGTCTGACATTTAAATGCGGTGTGATGCACAAACAAAAAACGAAACATGTTAGTACATACTGAATTTAAATCCTTACGTGTTACCTGAAGGCCTGCATACGTTATATACATGCGCAAGAGAATTTTAAATACAATAAATATCACAATATGGAAGTGCTGGACATCTTGCCCATTTAATAAATGCACTTGTACCAGTCTTATAAAGTTAAAATATTGTGATTGATTTATTTGCTAAACTACCTTCTACAAACTCTTAACGAGTATTCATATCAAATCACTTACACTTGACCTAAATGTGCAAATTTGAACCTTGTTTCTTTCAAATGTATACTTTTACCTGAAAAAGAAATTAGACGTATTTTTATTAATATCAATTTAGAAAAAAACAAGCTTCCAATATGATTGAAACTTAATATAGACGTCCCATGAGACGTCTCTGTTAAAAATATACCCTATGGCCCTAATTGTTGTTTAGCTTCATTTTGAGTACAACATGCATACCCTTATTGGAAAACAGATACATTTGCTGATGAGTGAGTTAATCTTATTTTTCAAAATCTTCAGAGGATCCACTCGGATAATTGGATCAAATCTTTGTATGGATGATCAATGGAATGTCCCATACTAAAACATATATATCCGAAAATTCTGCAATCCAACCAAGATAAACACAGGTACTTATAATAGACAAGCTTTAATTGGATGATGTTCCATCATTTGGCAGCAAAACATGCACACATTTTTATCTGTAGGTTTTATTGTCAGGAGTAAATTAACAAATGCTTCTGCTTTTTGAGAATGATAACATAAATGTACAAGAAACTAAGAAATATTGTTACACATATTTGTGAGTAAGTAATACATGAAAAAAAGAATAAGTTACCGGTACCTTTAAGTCTAAAATCGTCCTTTTCGTATTTTGTTGTGTTTTAAGAATTTAATTGATTTATAGGATCGGTATAATGAAGTATCTCATATTTGACATCTTTAATATAACTTAAACTCAATTAATAACCAATCAGATTGATGCTGCAGTAACTATGTCAAATAGTCATGACAAATATAATGGTTTGCTTGCAGATGATGTCCTTAATAACATGTATCTTATTTGCTAGAAACATTATATAGAGTATTTTGTTAATGAATTATGCATGGAGATTTCATTTCTTAATTCCATTTAAACATTCACAACTCCAAAAATGAGAAGATTTTTGAAAATCGCAAATCGGCTTTGGCATCCTTTGGTTTCCATATCAAAGTCGAAGATAGTGATCTCACCTCATTGTATTGGATACCAAAACTTCAAAAAAATTCATTCGAACAGCGCTTCATAGCAAGGTCTAAGTATACCAACCCCCTATCAAAACTCTTGACCACTATTTTGAAGGCAATATAGCGGCTCATAAATTACAGTGACACTTGTTATTGCAGGAGTAGCATAAATGAAATGTGGAAACTAAAAACTTCAAAAGACCTTATACACATCTTATGTCTTGATCTCATTCCAAATGTAATATCATTTTCGTCACTACGCGGCCATCACTTATATGCAGCTTAAAACCATGCTTTAAGATCTTGTTAAATGCTGCTGTTACATAAAAACGAAATGAGATGATATAAATACCTGATAATTAGCCATGACAAAACTTACTTACATCAATGACTCTAAAACGGATAAGAAATACAGTGAAGATCAAATCTGTCACATGTTATATTCTTTGATTTACTGCATATTTTTGTCATTTTTGAGGGACATGTTTTTCCCCAAGACTGTTTCTATTTCTAATTGTGCTCTCCTACTGGATCCGGCCCGAGGTTGAGTTACTAGTAGGCCAGCTGACAAAGAAAGAAAAGACATATCTTATCCATTAACAAGGCTTACTTCGGTCACTATTTGCATTTTATATATCCTAGAGATCATGAAATTAAGGACACAGCCAATTGATTGAAGATGGCAACTTACTTAGACCTACTTCTAGACGTAGACTCGGAAATGCTAATAGTTACATGACTCTTTGACAAACGTAATGACTTAAACTTGTCAACGTCCCGCTCATCAATAGCAATATTTTATCATCTCCGGGGTATGGTAGGCACATTTCACATTTTTCGCAACTGCTATTTACTACCCAGTTACTTAAACAGTTACTCAAACAGGGGTTTCTTGTGCCTGGTACCTGGTTGATTTAATATTTTCTTTCAGACGTTATATGGACGTCTCTATAGCTTAATTGATCGTAATGGAAATCCATATCTCAAATGCGATCGAAGTTTTTCGCTGATTCCCTTATACTGGATTTGACTTGAAAATAGATATCACAATGATTATCTCGACGGTTGTCTAATTAGAGGCAGGTACTGCTTACTCGTCCGGAGCATCTCAGTGCACCGATGGTTCTAATTGGGTTTAGGTTACTTTTTGATTTTAGGTTTGTGGTTTTGTTTCGTGTTGTTTATGTTTGTTTAAATCCAGATTTGTAATTGTTCTTTACCTTTAAGCTCTTGTCTCGGTTTCCTGACCTTTCTTCTTATAAATCTGGGACAAGGACAGTATATTCTAATATTTTCGGATAATTTTAGGAGACGGTATATTCTGATAATTTTAAAATTTTAATACTAACTGATATACAGTATTTCTTTCATAGTTAAATGTGTATTATGTCTGAAAATATATATAATTTTCAGATGTCTGACCATTTGATGGTTGCATCCATTCATTTTGGCACGGCCTACTTTGGATATGCATTCTCAACTATTTCAAATTTTAAACTTGACCCTTTGAAGATACACGTCAATCATTTTTGGAATGCTGGAGGGAGACAACTTCTAACGTCAAAAACACCAACATGTCTGCTACTGAATGGCAGTAAAGAATTGGTATTATTTGGTTATGAAGCAGAAAACGATTATGCAGAATTGGCCTTGGACGATAAACATCACGATCATTATTATTTTAGTGGTTTTAAAATGAGCTTGTTTAAAAACAAGGTAAAAGACTTTTTGATGAGATATTTAATTTGACTATTTTATAACATCTGTTGTTAAAACGAGATAATAATACGGAAGAACAATGACAAAACAAATACTGTGTTCTGAAATTAAAACCTTGGTACTATTATGAAACATACAATAATATAAATTTAAAAGTTCATATTTTAAATTAGTATTAATTTGTTGTTAGGTTTTGGTCCTATTTTTATTTGCTGTTGTTATAGGGTTTAACTGAAAGTATGCGACTTGAAGATGTGACCGGCAAAAGTATATTGGCCATTGAAGTGTTTGCTTTGTCAATTAAACCCTTAAAGACCATTTGTTAAAACGTATTGAAACAGAGGGAACGTGTATTAAACTTCACGAGATAAAATGGGTACTGACGGTTCCTGCAATATGGCCTGATAATGCAAAGCAGTTTATGCGTAGAAGTGCAGATAGGGTATGAATATAGTTGTTTTGTAATAGTAAAAATGCATTACTGAGTTACAGACATCCATGATATGTATTTTAACGTACTATATTCTAACACGTCATGCGAATGATACTTGCATCACAGTAGTGTTGTGCTTTATGTATCTCAATATTCTTTTCAGAGATAATTGGTAGCAATTTTATAGTCAAATTGCAATTATATGCTAAATATGGGAATCTGAGAAATGAAATCCTACATGACTGGAGACAAAAACGAAAAACATATATTTCTTATCAATTTAAGAACGTGGAATGCTTCAGATTTTTCATCGCGTATTCAACCCATGTATTCTTTGTTTTACAAATATATTGACAATTGTTTTAGGTATAATACATTGGATAAATAGGTTCTTTGATCTAAAAATATATGGACCTGAGAACCAACCCAAATCCTTTTACAATCAAAATACAAATTATGTAACAACGTCTTTAACGCTTCTATAATACCACACAATAATAGGATGAAATAAAAGCAACTTATTGCAGATATTCTTTTATTTTGTAAGTCTGTGATGTCAGTGTTGACAAAGTTTTTTTCATTTTGCATGCTATAGGTTTATGCTATCATTAAATTAATATATTCTGTTATTAGGCAGGTATTGATGACAGAAACCTGTTAATTGCACTTGAACTAGAGGCAGCATCTATTTATTGTCAATACTTACCACCAGAAAAACTAAAGGGCGCATCAGCAGGCTTTAATATGGCAGGCGTAGGACAAAAGTACATGGTCATTGACTTAGGAGGTTGTATATTTTGTACAAATTATAATTACCCATGACGCAATTTTATTTCACGTTTCAATTTCACGACATTGGATGACATTTTCTCAGTTCAATTGAGCGTAAAATATGTATTACAACCCTGCAAAATTTTGCAAGTGAAGAGATTTTGTTATGTTGTAACTGTGCACAATGTTTAATTAAGTTGTGAAGTCATCTTCATAAAAAACTTCAATGTAATGGTTAACCCTATGGCAAAAATCCCACTTTTCTGCGTTTAGTGAAGAGTGAAATATTATGCACAGCCCTACAGAAAATTGCCAGTGAGGAGATTTCGTCATGTTGCAATTGTGAACAATGTTTCAGTAAGTCATCTTTATATAAAAATCTTCAACGCAAAGGTAAACCGGAGATAAATCGGATGAACGAAAGAGCGGACAAGCACACAAGCAAACGAACGGAAGGAAAATCTATATATCCTGTATAATCTTTATCGTTGGCGGGACATAAAAATTTCTTTTTATCGGTTACCCTGTTAAATAGTCAAGTAACCGATCAAATAGCTTTGGTTTGCTATTGGTCCTGCTAACATGTATAATATACTTTTCACTTATTCTGGAAATGAAGTACTATGAATAAAACATTTCCCATAGATAATATATTGTGCTCAGAGTGCCACCAATGCATGCAAATGTATTTAAAATAGAAAGTGTTTGTTCGATATCTCTGAGTGACTTTGATAGACATACATTTTCTGCTGAGAAGTGTGACACCATTGAAATATATGAAATTGAAAGGAGAGCATGACCTCAATAACCTCTCACCTCACTCCCAATATGACATGAAGCTTGTATCATCATGAGGTTCGAGATTATACATATGGTTTATAGGTAGAGATCTATCATTTAGATATAAATATGAAATTAAATTGGCTGTGCAGGACACTGTGAACTGCCCCAATACCCCAAAGCTTATGCCTTATGATCAGAAAAGCTATTGCAAGAAGAGTTCCGGATAAGTGCCATTTCCTTTAAACTTCTTTGATTCAAAGTATCGACATGTGTTAAGGTGCATATAACAGGAGGTTAGCCGGTCATTCCGCAAAGAACAGCCATTAGACAAATTGGTGGGTCGCATAGCCACTGCCTATTTATACTTAACAATATAAAACAACTGTTTAGAAAAGTATACATTACACATATTTTGATTCGGAAAAATACTGTTATTTTATATATACCCTTTCTTTTAATGCTTAATCAAATGACATAAATCATAACCATTTATACAAAACTATGATGATGAATGTTTTATTAGAAAATCAGCATTTACCTTAACATTAAAGAAGCTATCCGTTGTTTCCCAAAATTCCTGCAAATTTAACATTATCCATTTAAGTATAATAAGCATGACGGATAATGACTGAATTTGTACAGTTTACTTGAAAATATGAGAATAATCACAGTAATTATACACCAAATTCTGAATTTTGTCATACAAATTGCAATCTTAGTTATAATCATTTCTTCATAATGCACTACCATATTAAATCATATTTAAAAAACTGACCGGAGAATACTGCTTAAAAATGGAAGTCCTTTCAAATTTGTGCATTTGCAAATATTATTTTATGAAGAAATATATTTTTAAGTTATCTGGGATTGTATATTCCAAATATATGAATGCATTTCACGTTTTCATTAGGTTCAATAAGTTTAAACAGGGAATTATAAAACCTAATGTTGACCAATGGTTATTTTGGTCACAACAAGTTTAACCTCTATTAAAATTTAAAATTTCACAAAATATCTGGGGTTTCACATGTGGCTTTATTTACTAAATAAAAACACCTTTTTGTTTGAACAATTGCAAACGTAAAGACAAAGAAAATAATAAAAATAATTGGCATAAATCTTTTAACGCTAATGTGCTACATCATGACAATATTACAATATAAATTCGAAATTTTTATACAGGCAAAACGGCAGACATAACGGTACTCAAAAAACTATCAGATGGGCACCTTAAGGAACTTTGTCGTGCCAGTGGGAATGACTGTGGAGGGACTTCTGTAGACAAAGCCTTCGTTCAGATGATGAAAAAAATACTTGGAGCTCCGTTGATAACTTCCCTAAAGCAAAAAGATCCGAGTGCGTATTTAGACCTTCTTCGAGAATTCGAAACAGTAAAGCGTAAAATGGAAACCACCACAACCAATAAGGTAAACGTTACCATTCCATGGGCATCAATCAACGCACTGTGTGAAGAACATCAAAATGAGACGCTTAGTTCTATGATTCAGTCCTCTCCGTTTGCAGACACAATTGCGAGGAGACAAAATGAGAATTAATGCTAACATAATGAAATCGTTGTTTGCAAAAACTATTGAAAATATCATTTCATTGGTAAAAGATGTACTGAAAAAGCTCGATGCACATAGAGTCCCGTTATTTCTTTTGGTTGGTGGATTTGCTGAGTGTACGCTTATTCAATCTGCTTTCAAAGAGGAATTTGGAAACGTACAAATCATAGTTCCAGATGAAGTTGAACTTTCTGTGTTGAAAGGTGCAGTACTTTTAGGCCTCAACCCTGATTACATAGCTTCGCGTGTCATTCGATATACATATGGAATGGATGCCAATGCCATATTTTACCCGGACATTCATGACCCGAATAGAAAGGTAGTGTCTTATTTAGTAGATAGATGTCGTGGCACATTAGATCCAATTATGTTAAAAAACAAATCGGTTCTGATAGGTACCAAGGTCAACAAAAGTTATATTACTTCTACACCAAATAAAAAAATAATGTATATCACAATGTATGCATCAGACAAAGAAAACGTGATGTACATTGACGACGAAAGTTGCACAGAAATTGATAAAGCAGTAGTCAATATTCCTTTCCCATCAGAAGAACCACGTTCCGTTAATGCTGAATACATTTTCGGAAATAAAGAAATAAGCATGACAGCCGAAACGTTAAACATGGAACAAATTGTTACGTCGTTTTCAAGCTTATTTGAATAACTTTGAAATGGCATGTTGATATTTTATCAAGACGATTTATAAATAACTATATTTAAGGTTGTTTGCAGTCCTAACATAACATACTAGTTAATTTGTAAAGCAAAGATTCTGACTGCTTTAAGTTAACTTCGAGCAGAAATTTTGACTGGTTTAAGCAGAGATTTTGACAACCCAAGTTAATTTGGGCTGTTCTTTTGACAATTTCTTAAACAATATATTTCTGTCCATTTGACAATTTATGTGCACTGAACATTTTTTCCTTTTGACAATGTATGTCCTCTGGGCAATATTTTTTCTTTTTACGATTTTGTCACGGGGCACGTTTGTCAATGGGACATTTTTTGTTCTGAAAATTTTGTCACGTGACAAAGTTCTCCACGGAACATTTTTTATATTAGAAATCTATGTCCAGTTTGTCAACTTGCTAACCTTTTGAATGACACTTAATTTAGACCACTTTCAACTTTTTTAATGATTTTTGACAATTTATTTAGGAAATACGGACTGGTTGTAACGTACGTCGATTTATTTTATCTTCGCGTTGTCGGAATGAAAAGAATACGTGTAAATTCGTTATATTTACAGATATACGTATATATAAACGCGTATGTGTATCTAATATATATACTTACTTAGACCTAGAATTTTACTGCCGTTATAATCCGAAGTTAGTTTTGTGATTTGTCGGATTAACGGCAAAGTTAAGTCTCATTGCTCGTAATGTAGCAAATAAAAAAATTCTAACTTCGGTCTATTTGTACAAAATTCAAACATAATATTCATCTTTTTACGTCATTAAAGCTTTAGGCATTGCGAAACTATTGTAAACGGCAATATGTATCATCACATATCAATGATGATCGATCGGTTTTTATTGAGTTCGAGTTACTCTCTTTCTTTGTTTTATGTTTTTGGTTTTTGTGTTGTGTTTGTCTATATCCGGATTTGTAACTGTCCCTTGGCTTTTGGCTCTTGTTGTTCGGGCGGTTTTTCTATGCTATTTTCTTAAACACGACACCGATAAAAAAAGGATGACACTGTCGAAGATATCAAGATCGACTTCGTCTGATAGTATATGCAACTTCTTTTGTACATCAAAGTGCCGCGAGTGATTCACTCCCGCTCTGCTACATTACGAGTAATGGGACTAAATTCGTACCCACGCCAAAAAAACAGGGTACGATTATTCGTTTTAACTTAGACCTACTTCTAGACATTGACTCGGAAAAACTTAATAGTTACATGACTCTTTGACAAACGTGATGACTTCAACTAGTTCATCGATAGCAATATTTTATCATCTCCGGGGTATGGTATGCACATTTCACATTTTT
This sequence comes from Limnoperna fortunei, assembly GCA_944474755.1. NCBI lineage: Eukaryota > Metazoa > Mollusca > Bivalvia > Mytilida > Modiolidae > Limnoperna > Limnoperna fortunei. Next base: position 31,218,199 of record OX104124.1, on the reverse strand, counting down.
CACAACTGCTATTGACTACTCAGTTACTCAAAAAGTTACTCAAACAGGGGTTTCTTATGCCTGGTACCTGGTTGATTTAATGTTTTCTTTCAGACGTTATATCATCGTCTCTATGACTTAATTGATCGTTATAGTAAATCCATATTTCAATGCGATCGAAGTTTTGCTGATTCCCTGATACTGGATTTGACTTGTAAATATATATCACAAGGATTATCTCATCTCGACGGTTGTCTAATCAGAGGCGGGTACTACTTACTCGTCCGGAGCACCTCAGTGTACCGATTGTTCTAATTGGGTTTAGGTTACTCACTTTTTGATTTTGTGTTTTTGGTTTTGTTTCGTGTTGTTTATGTTTGTTTAAATCCAGATTTATAATCGTTCTTTAACTTTAAGCTCTTGTTATTCGGACCGTTTCCTTGCCTTTTTTCTTCTAAATCTGGGACAAGAACAGTATATTCTGATATTTTCTGATGATTTTAGGAGACAGCATATTCTGATATTTTTTCTGATTATTTAAAAATTTTAATACTAACTGATATACAGTATTTCTTTCATAGTTAAATGTGTATTATGTTTGAAAATATATATAATTTTCAGATGTCTGACTATTTGATGGTTGCATCCATTCATTTTGGCACGGCCTACTTTGGATATGCATTCTCAACTATTTCAAATTTTAAACATGACCCTTTGAAGATACACGTCAATCATTCTTGGAATGCTGGAGGGAGACAACTTCTAACGTCAAAAACACCAACATGTCTGCTACTGAATGGCAGTAAAGAATTGGTATCATTTGGTTATGAAGCAGAAAACGATTATGCAGAATTGGCGTTGGACAATAAACATCACGATCATTATTATTTTAGTGGTTTTAAAATGAGCTTGTTTTAAAACAAGGTAAAAGACTTTTTGATGAGATATTTAATTTGACTATTTTAAAACATCTGTTGTCATAACGAGATAAAAATACGAAAGAACAATGACAAAACAAATAATGTTCTGAATTTAAAACATTCGTACTATTATGAAACCTACACTAATATAAATTTGAAAATTTATTTTTTAAATAAGTATTAATTTGTTGTTGGGTTTTGGGCCTTTTTTATTTACTTACATCTTTTGTTATAGGGTTTAACTGAAAATATGCGACTTGAAGATGTGACCGGCAAAAGTATATTGGCCATTGAAGTGTTTGCTTTGTCAATTAAAGCTCTTAAAGACCATTTGTTAAAACGTATTGAAACAGAGGGAACGGGTGTTAAACTTCACGAGATAAAATGGGTACTGACGGTTCCTGCAATATGGCCTGATAATGCAAAGCAGTTTATGCGGAGAAGTGCATCTAAGGTGCGAATGTAGTTGTTTTTGTAAAAGTAAAAATGCTTTACTGAGTTACAGACATCCATGATATGCATTTTAATATACTATTTTCTAACACGTCATGCGAATGATACTTGCATCACAGCAGTGTTGTGTTTTATGTATCCCAATATTCTTTTCAGAGATAATTTTATAGTCAAATTGCAATTCTATGCAAAGTATGGGAATCTGAGGAATAAAATCCTACATGATTGGAGACAAAAACGAAAAAAACCATATATTTCTTATCAATTCAAGAACGTGGACTGCTTCAGATTTTTCATCTCGTATTTCAACCAATGTAACCTTTGTTTTACAAATATATGACAATTGTTTTAGGTATAATACATTGGATCAATAGGTTCTTTGATCTAAAAATATATGGACCTGAGAACTAACACAAATCCTTTTTTTACAATCAAAATACAAATTATGTAACAACGTCTTTAACGCTTCTATAATACCACACAATAATAGGATGAAATAAAGCTAACTTATTACAGATATTTTTATTTTGTAAGTCTGTGATGTCAGTGTTGACAAAGTTTATTTCCTTTTGCATGCTATAGGTTCGTGCTATTAAATTATCATATTCTGTAATTAGGCAGGTATTGATGGCAGAAACCTGTTAATTGCACTTGAACCAGAGGCAGCATCTATTTATTGTCAATACTTACCAACAGAAAAACTAAAGGGCGCATCAGCAGGCTTTAATATGGCAGGCGTAGGACAAAAGTACATGGTCATTGACTTAGGAGGTTGTATATTTTGTACAAATTATAATTACTCGTGACGCAATTTTATTTCACATTTCAATTTGACAACATTGCATGACATTTTCTAAGTTCACTTTAGTGTAAAATACTAAGTACAGCCCTACACAATTTCGCAAGTGAAATGATTTCATCAAGAGTGTATATTACACATATTTTGATTCTGAAAAATGTTGTTGTGTTATATATACGCTCAATCAAATGACATAAATCATAACCATTTAACAATTTATACAAATAGTAGGATGATCAATGTTTTATTAGAAAATCTTCTTTTACCTTAACATTAAAGGATATATCCGTAATTTTCCTAAAATTCCTGCAAGTTTGACATTATCCATTTAAATAAAATAAGCATGACGGATAATGACTGGATTTGTACAGTTTACTTGAAAATATTAGAATAATCACAGTAATTAGACACCAAACTCTGAATTTTGTCATACAATTTGCAATCTTAGTTATAATCATGTCCTCATAATGCACTACCATATTAAATCATATTTACAAAAACGGACTGGAGACAACTGCTTAAAATGGAAATCCTTTCAAATTTGAGATAGAATCCACGATTATTCATTCTCATTTGTGCATTTTCAAATATTATTTTATGCCAAAATATATATTGTCAAGTATCTGGGATTGTATATTTCAAATATATGCACGCATTTCACGTTTTCATTAGGTTCAATAAGTTTAAACAGGGAATTATAAAACCTAATGTTGACCAATGGTTTATTCTGCTCACAACAAGTTTAACCTCTATTAAAATTTATATAATTTCACGAAATATCTGGGGTTTCACATGTGGCTTTATTTACTAAATAAAAACACCTTTTTGTTTGAACAATTGTAAACGTGAAGACAAGAAAATAATAAGTTTAACGTCTAATAAAATTTATTATTTCACAAAATATCTGAGGTTTCACATGTGGCTTTATTTACTTAAAATACTTTTCATTTTGAACAATTGCAAACGTAAAGACAAAGAAAATAATAAAAACAATTGGCATAAATCTTTTAACGCTAATGTGCTACATCATGACAATATTACAATATAAATTTGAAATTTTTATACAGGCAAAACGGCAGACATAACGGTACTCGAAAAACTATCAGATGGGCACCTTAAGGAACTTTGTCGTGCCAGTGGGAATGACTGTGGAGGGACTTCTGTAGACAAAGCCTTCGTTCAGATGATGAAAAAAATACTTGGAGCACCGTTGATAACTTCCCTAAAGCAAAAAGATCCGAGTGCATATTTAGATCTTCTGCGAGAATTCGAAACAGTAAAGCGTAAAATTGAAACCACCACAACCGATAAGGTAAACGTTACCATTCCATGGGCATCAATCAACGCACTGTGTGAAGAACATCAAAATGAGACGCTAAGTTCTATGATTCAGTCCTCACCGTTTGCAGACACAATTGAATTGCGAGGAGACAAAATGAGAATTAATGCTAGCATAATGAAATCCTTGTTTGCAAAAGCTATTGAAAATATCATTTCATTGGTAAAATATGTACTGAAAAAGCTCAATGCACATAGAGTTCCGTTATTTCTTTTGGTTGGTGGGTTTGCTGAGTGTACGCTTATTCAATCTGCATTCAAAGAGGAATTTGGAAACGTACAAATCATAGTCCCAGATAAAGCTGAACTTTCTGTGTTGAAAGGTGCAGTACTTTTAGGCCTTAACCCTGATTACATAGCTTCGCGTGTCATTCGATATACTTATGGAATGGATGCCAATGCCATATTTAACCCGGACATTCATGACCCGAATAGAAAGGTAGTGTCTTATTTAGTAGATAGATGTCGTGGCACATTAGATCCAATTATGTTAAAAAACAAATCGGTTCTGATAGGTACCAAGGTCAACAAAAATTATATTACTTCTACACCAAATCAAAAAATAATGTATATCACAATGTATGCATCAGACAAAGAAAACGTTTATTACATTGACGAATAAAGTTGCACAGAAATTGGTAAAGCAGTAATCAATATTCCTTTCCCATCAGAAGAACCACGTTCCGTTAATGCTGAATGCATTTTCGGAAATACAGACATAACGTCGTTTTCAAGCTTATTTGAATAATTTTGAAATGGCATGTTTTTATATTTTATCAAGACGATTTATGAATAACTGATTTAAGGTTGTTTGAAGTCCTAACATAACATACTAGTTAACTTGTAAAGCTGAGATTCTGACTGCTTTAAGTTAACTTCGAGCAGATATTTTGACAACCCAAGTTAATTTGGACTGTTGCACATCAATTAGTAAAGCAGTAATCAATATTCCTTTCCCATCCTTTCGACATTTTTGCTCTTTTGATAATTTATGTCCTCTAGACATTTTTTCCTTTTGACCATTTTGTTCACGTGACAAGTTTGTCAACTGGACATTTTTTGTTTTGAAAATTTTGTTACGTGACCAGTATGTCCACTAGACGTTTTCTATTTTGGCAATCTATGTCCACTTTGTCAACTTGCTAACTTGTTGACTGACACTTAATTTAAACCACTTTTAACTTTTACTTTTTTAATGGGTTTTTGACAATTTATTTAGAAAAGACTGGCTGGTTGTACCGTACGTCAATTTATTTTATCTGCGCGTTGTCGGAACGAAAAGTATAAGAATACTTTGAATGAAAATGAAATCGTTTGTCGTTTATAAAATCTTATTACCAAAAGAAATCGATATAATAAAAATTAGTAATGAAAGGATTTTAAATTGAAGATTTTTTTGCTATTTACGTTTTTCTGGATATCATTGCGGAGAAAAATATTTGTTTAAAATCTATGAATGGAGTTCGTGTCCTTTGCGCGATGATATACGGGTTCATAAAAATATACGCGTATGTATCTTGGGTTTTAACGCGTATATACCGTAATATACGCGTATATTCTGGTTATAAACGCGTTTATTCAAATTAAAAACGCGTTATTTACGCCTATATGCATATATAAACGCGTATGTGTTTCCAATATACGCGTTTATATACGCGTATGTAAACCCGTATATGTTTTCAATATACACCTATATATATATACGCGTATAAAATAACGTAAAGCGTATCGCGTTTATAGGCGATTATTTTTTAGATATGTTTATTAACAAATGAAAGCGCCCCTTATTATGGAGTTTGGGTTGCGTTAAAGGGACGCACTCCAAAAATTTAGCCGGTAAATCTGAACTTACAATGCAATGCCGCTTTCACAGTTGCATACATTAATAAGAGAGGCACAACAGAGGGGACAACGAACAGACGAACAAACTAATGATTTTGTAGAAGGGTAGGTGAAGCTACAGATGAGGACTTTTCACTAATGAGACAGCGTAGTAGCTGTTTTTAGCCGCTTGAGATATCCTTTTTTCAACCCGTGGGTGAAATAAAAAATTCACTCTCATTTCCCCGTAAAAATGTATTGTGACTTCAGCTATCGGTTAAGCGATAAAAACATGCACTATTTGCTTTTGTTGTATTTGTTTATGCTGCCTCTTAAAATATAAGCATGATTAGAACATATCTGAGCTTCCACGACCAAAATATGATAGGAGTACACACCAAAACAAACACGTTTACACAAAAAAATGTACACTCCCTGGTGATTTTTTCAGGGTAGATAACTCTATTTGTTGACATATTCCAACAGAACAACACCAGATTTTTTTAAAGAATTAGTGAGAAATAGAATCAAACACCGTTGGGAGGGTTTGACGAGAAAATCTCATACACCGGCGTGAAAGATTTCTTTTCGTCTCCAACTCGGCTTAGCCTCGTTGGAGACCAGAAATCCAGAATTTCGTTGAAACACACTTTGTTTTATTAGTAAGGAGTCATTTGTTTAAATCAATAAAGTCAAGATATTTTAACAGTAAGATATTTGTTTATGCTGCCTCTTAAAATATAAGCATGATTAGAACATATCTGAGCTTCCACGACCAAAATATGATAGGAGTACACACCAAAACAAACACGTTTACACAAAAAATGTACACTCCCTGGTGATTTTTTCAGGGTAGATAACTCTATTTGTTGACATATTCCAACAGAACAACACCAGATTTTTTTAAAGAATTAGTGAGAAATAGAATCAAACACCGTTGGGAGGGTTTGACGAGAAAATCTCATACACCGGCGTGAAAGATTTCTTTTCGTCTCCAACTCGGCTTAGCCTCGTTGGAGACCAGAAATCCAGAATTTCGTTGAAACACACTTTGTTTTATTAGTAAGGAGTCATTTGTTTAAATCAATAAAGTCAAGATATTTTAACAGTAATTTAGCCTTGAGTTAATTGTTTACATTGCTATATTATCGCCCGAAAATCGAGTGTGGACGAAATTTGAGTGGATGACCATACTACTGGTCACGGCAAGTAATTGTCGACAACCAATCTTTTCAGAATTGTGGTGAAAAATTTGCATTTTAAAAGTGATAAACAACTTGTTTTGGATGGAAGATAGTGATTTTCGTAATTTTACAATCTATACGTACCACGATTTTGTTATTTACATTTTTACATTTGAAACGGAAGTGACGATATCATTCCAAATAACGACTTGTGTGATGCTTATGCAATATTCCATATGTATTTGTTATGATATATGTGTTATTTATGCCAATTTGAAAATTATCAATCTTCATTGCCTTATTAATGGAATGCAGGACACTTTCACTGAAAATTATTTGTAAATGAAAAATTTCTTTAAATTTGCCATATAATTTGTTTTTAGCTCACCTGGACCGAAGGTCCATGTGAGCTTTTGCTATCACTTGGCGTCCATCGTCCGTTGTCTGTCGTCTGTCGTCCGTCGTCAGTCGTAAACGTTTTCAAAAATCTTCTCTGACACCACTGGGGCATTTTTTTCAAACTTGGCCACAATCATCCTTAGGGTTCCTAGTGTCAAGTTTATATCCAGGGTGTTGATCAACAGACAAAGATGGCCGCTGTTACTAAAAATAGATCATAGGTGTCAACCCAGGTTTCTGATCATTATCTAAAAAATTATAATAGCTATAGAGAAAACCGTTTCTTCAAATTGATCAGCACATTAAGGTCTACAATAGTTGCTATTAGTGTGAAGTTGTCTATTGGCTTCTTGTAGGAGTTACTGCTCTTTATTGACGATTTTTGACAAAATTTGTGGTATTTACAATATAACTCGAAGACTATAAGAGGTAGAGTGAAACTGTAAAAGGCAAAAGTGATCAGCAATTAAAGCCCTACAATTCACTGCATTAGTTTGAAATTGTCAGATGACTCCTTATAGGAGTTATTGCCCTTAAATGGCATTTTTTAAATGAAATTTTCCGTTTTTGTCCTGTAACTTAAAAACTATAGCAGCTAGATTGAAACTGTAAATTGCACAAATGATCAGCAATAAAAGTCCTACAATTCACTGTATAGTCTAAAATTGTCAGATAACTCCTTATAGGAGTTATTGCCCTTAAATGGCAATTTTTTATGAAATTTTCCGTTTTTGTCCTGTAACTGAAAACTATAGCAGCTAGATTGAAACTGTAAATTGCACAAATGATCAGCAATAAAGGCCCTACAATTCACTTGATTGGTCTGAAATTGTCAGACAACTCCTTATATTAGTAATTGCCCATAAATGGCAATTTTTTATGAAAATTTCTGTTTTTTGTTTTGTAACTTAAAAACTGTAACAGCTAGAGTAAAACTGTAAATAGCAAAATTGATCAGCAATAAAAGCCCTACAATTCACATAAATTGGTCTGAAAATGTCAGATGACGCTTTATATGGATTATTGCCTTTAAATGACAATTTTTTAATGAAATTTTCCATTTTCGTCCTGTAACTTTAAAACTATAGCAGCTAGATTGAAACTGTAAACTGCACAAATGATCAGCAATAGAAGCCCTACAAATGATTGCTTAGTCCAAAATTGCAAGATGACTCTTTATAGGAGTTATTGCCCTTTAATTATGAATTTGGACAAATAAACAGTTTTTGTATTATTTATTAGTCTATAACACACCTAGAGAACAAATGTAAATTTCTAAATTTCCCTGAAGGATAAATCCTACAAACCATTTAATTTTCAGAAATTATCTGATGGCACCTTATAGGAGTTATTGTACTTAACTTAAATTTATGAAGAAATGTTTAGTTTTTGCACAGTAACTTAAAAGCTATAACAACTAGACTGAAACTGTTAATTTAAAAAAATTAAAAATAGTTGAAGTCATTTGGGTTCCAGGTGAGCGATTACAGGCTGCTGGGAGCCTCTAGTTTATAGAAGTTATCATAGTTTAAAATAAAAAATACGAGTTTCAGTGAGCTTATTTTCGAGGGATTGAGCACTAAAATTTTCAATTTTCTAAAAGATTATACAGGGAAGAGAATAAAAAAGCAATAAAATAAAAGATGACATGTTGAAAAATAATTATAAAAAATACATCTTTGGATAACTTTTTAATTTAGTAATATTCCTTGGAGTTAACCATTATTTCCTTACTTTTGTTTTCTAGACTTTTCACCATAGAGGTTTAAGATAGTGTCAGAGTTGAAATTTGTTATTTAAGTTCATTTTGGTATGAGTTTCAGATCGAGAGCAAACTTTATTTAAATCTTTTTTAGGATGACACAGAAAGAGTAGGTAGAACCCCAAGAGCTAGACAAGTTGGAGAATTGCAGAATAGTTCTAGAGATAAAAGAGCTAGAATAATGTCATTAGGAGGAAAGAGACCAAACACTGTAAGAGTATTTCAAAATCTTTGACTTTAGTATTTTTGACAAACCATAAATAATGCCTTTTGTTACTAGAAGTTTGCTATTCTTTCAAAAGTTCACAAACATTACAGCTATTAGTTATATTTAAACTACGCGACTTTGACACAACATTTAGAACCACCAACAAGTTATATGCCAAGTATAATTTTGAAAAAATCATCCCATATTTTGCAATATTTTTATGCAATTTGGACTAAGTTTTTTCTCACGCCTTTGTAACTTGTTGGCAGTGGTTGCGGGAAACATTGCCAATTATTGTAACTTGCACCTGATAACAGTAATAACTTGTTATATATATTGATTCAAGAGGGCCTTTGATGTCACAGATACACATACACAGGAAAGAAGAGCTCTTAATGCTACAGCTTCCAATGGTAATCCACATCATTCAGAGGTATGCTTCAGAATAATAAATGTTTGGTCAACACTTTTACTTTTATTTTGATAGTTTTATATCATTTGCATTTTTTTCAATCGGTCATTTTTACGTTTAAATGGGAAACATGGCATGCCAAGTTGAATGACAATGAAAAAAAGAAATATAGCCACCATTTTCAGCCAATTGTTGGTTGGGTACTACTCCAGGTGAGCATTTAGGCTCTGGAGAACCTCTTGTCTTATTGTGTTTCCACCATCAATTTTGATAAAAATAGAACAGGGAACACATGTCTTCCAGGTAAGTCATAATTTATTAAATTATAATTCTATTCATGCTGTAATGTATTTATATTAAGTGCTTTGATTGGATAAAAACACTTAAATGGCGTCTTCTCAGATAATTTATATATCGATATTTCCTCTGAACGGACTACTTTCAGTATCCAAGGTAAACAAGATGGCGTCCTCCTAGCGTATCGTCAGGTAGAGGGGACAATGTTTTCTCTGCCCCAATGATTTCCAATTAAATCGATTGAGATTTCAAATAAATATATAATATAAATACAATTTAGTGTTTCATTATGTTTTTTTCCTATCAATATCAAAAGAACCGCGATTCCTTTGGTACTATGTTTTGCATATCCCTACGCTTTCCGGTCTAGGTACGTTTTGAGGTCTAGATGGGTTTCTGTAACTGTTTTTGCTGTTTTAAAAACCGCAACGATTATTTCACAGAATTATAAGGATTAAACAGTGGGTTTTAGGAAATTATCAATGTGTAAACTCCGGCGACTTACTCACAAACTTCGGACTTTATTTAGTTTGTGAGTGAGTCGCCGGAGTTTACACATTGATAATTTCCTAAAACCCAGTGTTTAATCCTATAAAGTATTAAACTGTATTATTTAGGAAAATGAAGCATATATTCCAGCAGGAATACCCACAGTTCTATTTTCCACTGATAGAACATCTGATCAGCAGCCAACTAGTGGACAACTATTAACCCTGATGGATGAAACAAGGTAAGCTTTAAATTAAAACGAATAAGTCTGTTTATTTTAAAGTGCCTTGCAAAAGAGAGATATGGATACCAAACATTCTGTCTGTAATCCACAATTTGGCTAATCCAAATGATAAACATTTATATCATGCAAAATTTTTTTGTCTATTAAGAAGTCCCAAAGGGCAAGATTTCAAAGATGCTTTTTCAGTGTAGGCTGAAGCATCTATGTTAAGTTATTAGACCAGTTTATCATGAGTGGCAATAAAATATCGAAAACTGTAAGGTCTAGGTACAGATCTGAAGTTTAACACAGTAATTTAGTACCATTTGAAGATGTGAATGTTTAAATTTTATACAAATTTATAAAATATTAAATGACACTAATAAAAGACACATAAATGTTGTTTGGAATGTTGTAGATAAAAGATAATTCAGTAATTCTAAAACCTTAAAATATGTAACAGAAATGTATTACTTTTGTACAAATATATGGTGAAACGACCTTTAAAATTAGTAATTAGGTTAAGACACCATTTAAAAAAATTCCTTTTATTATATCATAAACCCCAACATCAAGATAAATCCACACAGTGTTGCAAACTGACAAATACATTCTGATTAATAATAAAGTATGTGTTATAAAAATGAAATTTATGTATAATTAGCAAAAACTCTGTGCATTCGAATGTAAACTTATAAAAATAACATTTGTTAGAAGTTTGATTGCAATTTCCAATACTAGAGAGGAAGAAGATATTCCAGAAGTGAAACCATTTGGAGATATTGGGTAGGGTCTGTTAAATTTCCTCAATTAAATATTAAGACCCTGGTGACTAGCGACGGGCTATGAATGGCAATCCATATTTATATTTATTAGGACCTTACATCAAGATGCTGGAGCCTTATAGTTTTCATTTTCCCATCCTTTCACAGTTTTGTCGGAATGCTAAAACTCCAAGGGGCACAGATCTGACATTTTACAAAAAAGTGATTAAGTACCAGTGTAGGATTCACATATTAAAATTTCATGTAAATCCGTCCAATATTTTTGGAAGAACTTTATACTAGTTTATCAATATGTCTCATCTTTTACATCAGATTTTGTTTATTCTAATGAGATAACTTATATAATTGAGAGTTTATAAAATATCTCATACACTATATGACAAGAAAACCTGAAAACTCTTAATAAATGATCAACAAGGAGACTGGATCTTAATTGAGATGCAATTTTTTGTGTGTAACAAGATCTGAGAAACAGTTGAAAGACGGTGTTACCATTGACATGATTACAACCAAATGTCCCTTTGTCATGACACAGACACAAACGTTACAGTGATGAATTTTCAGACTCACAGAAAAGCAGATGTCACTGAAATCATTAAATGCCAAGCAGGCTGTGTTGATGGAAAACAAAATAAGGAAAAAAATACAAATTTATAAATTTACTTAAGATATATAAGTCAAATATCAATAGTCGAAGCAGAATAAATGTATGGAGCAAACATGATTTTGGATGCTTCATTGGGCCATTTTGAGATTTCATAACTTTTTTAAGATATCATATGAAATAGCTATTGGTCAAACCTGTAACCATAATCGATATGTACCATACTGCTGTTGACTGTAATAATTGTATTATATAGGCTAATCTAGTTTAATAAAGTATCTTTATGAACTTGTTATTTCAGTCAAATACGATGCCAAACTGAATTCAGGGAGAAGTTGAAAATCCATAGGGATGCTTTTATAAAGAATGATCAGGAAGATTCTTTTTGGATCTCCGTTAGAAGAGAAAATGTTGTAGACGACGCCATTACCATGCTGGTGGTGGCTGAGAGCACCAACAGTCTAAATTTGCCCATCAGAATCTCTTTTTTGGGGGAAGATGGGGTAGATCTTGGGGGACTTAGGAGGGAATTCTGGTCCCTGTTTCTCCACCAGATCACCCATTCATCATATGTAACCGGTAAGCTTGTATAATAATTCCATGATTCATGTGAGACCCTGCCTATTGACTTTTAAAATCAGATGCTTGGTAAATGTTCTAACTGTATTTTTGTCTTGATTGCGACAAAAATTGTCGAAGATGAATCTTAGAATTGCTTTCCGCGTCTTGGAATGTCTGCTTACGCCAATTTAACATGTTCCACATAATGCTATGTCAATAATCTGTGCCATGTTGTTGTATTATCATCAGTTCATCACCATACTACATTTGTTAAACACACATGTCCTTGCAGTCATGGTCTAATGACTTTGACATTTTGCATTAAGATTTTCAGCTTTCTACTATAAGTATTAAAAGTATGTTGGCTATTTATTTAGTTAGTCCTTATGTCCATCACGCAAAACTTAGTATAGTCTGTGCCTAAAAAAGTATAAAATCTTCAGCTGTCAAACATTGCACACTGTGACCATCCTAACAAATTATTTGCTGTTCGTCGATGGACTCATTGAAAACTCTACATGCTGAAAGAATTTCTGAAGACACATGTTTATCCCCACCTTCTGATCAAATATTAGGGTTTATTATCACTTTGTACGTCCGGTTTGTCTATGCAAAATTTTTGTAACAGAATAGTCTCATATATATATTTTATTGGTCTTGACATGACATGTCATTTATTTCAGGAAAACCTGGGCGACACACATTAACAAAACACGATTTGGGACTGAAAACAAATTTCTTTCTACGCCTTGGGTAACTTACAGCGCTGTCAATTCTGCAAGACGGGCCTGGTCTTCCAATATTTAGTGATATAGTCACAGACTATATATTGACAAGAAAGTGGGGAATGTTAAATATAGATGACCTCCCAGATAGGATGAAGGATGCCATACAAAGGGTACGATTTTGTCCAGTCCATTCAGTATGAGTTGCCATAGCTAGATAAATAATATTTGGTCTGACAATACCTTAGGATTAAATTTATTGAGAATTGTCAGACGTTTTCTGTCAACATTCCATTCTATATAAACTGCATGTGCTAGGTCAATGATATTTTGTATAAAGATATCTTATATACATGCCTGACTTTTCTAAAAAAAATAGAGCCTGAAAAGTATGACTCAAAACGAGTATATTTTGTCAAACAATTGAATGGGAACGATTTGAAATCGGTTATGCAACTAGAAAATAAGTGTGAACTGTAAAACATTGTTGCCAAGTAATTATGTTGCTTTCTTATAATTAGTGTAAAAACAATCAGATTTGATAATGACAACCATTTGAATCGTAGAAAAATACAAATTATTTACAGCATTGAAATAACTTAAGGAACATTTTTAGGGACTTGCGTTGCAATCACTGTTATAACTTGTTAGTATTTTGATCAGATAATTGATTTCTTTTAGTTGGAAGACAGCTCTGATGCCAATTTTAAAAATATTTATGCCCAGAATTTTGACGAGGCATCAGATGTTGGATTCATGATCCCCCTGCTTCATTTACCAGAGGACATGTTAATGTACTAAAAGCTGCTTGTATAGAGGCACAAGTTTCTATTCCAAAACAATCATTGGATCACTTTATTTATTTTATTGCAAACAAAATAACCTAAATAGGCTATAGCAATACAACATTTTAACAAAACATATAACATACAAGCATATATTCATATGTAACAAATATTGACATAAGATAACAAATTGCAAGTATGTAGGGATTTGACCAGTATGGATCTTATTTTCGCAACTCCAAAGATTGCTTTATAAAATCTATAATAATGGGCAAAACATTCATATCACAATTTAATATAGTTATAAGTTTATTAAAAGAGTCAAGCTGGTTAAAATCTAAGTTTACATTGGATAATTTACTAAGAAAACTAGTCCTTATATCATTATTAATTTGACAATTAAAAAAGAAATGATTTTCATCATCTAAGACTTTACATAATCTGCAAAGTCTTTGTTCCCTGGGGATATTTTTATATCTACCAAGCTCCATTTCCAAATTATGATCACTTATGCGGAACTTTGTAAGTATTTTGCGACTATTAAAGTTTGAGATTTTTAAGTATTGTGCTGGTTTATTATCAAAATTTAATTTGCTAAATAGGTAAAGTTTAGAGGTGTTATCAAAAGTTGAAATTTTATCAGTCAAGAGCTCATTATATTTTTCTTTAATACACTTTTCACTATGTCTTTTAACTTGTAATCTTATTTCTTTGAATGATTTATCAGGATGTTCAAAATCATTTTGTTCAAACTGATACTCATTCATAATGGAGGTGGCAAAACTGTACCATGTATATAAACCCTCTTCATGTAGTTATTTGCTAGTCAAAAAAGCTTCTCTAACTAGGGGATTGATGTCTTTTGAATTTATTCTTGCAAAATAGTTAGTTACTTGAGTTTTTATGAATGAATCCAGAGGCAACCTACCAAGTTCAGTTTTAGAAGCAATATTGCTGGCTGTCTTTTTCACACCTAAAACATTTTTACAAAATTTGTTATGTACTTTCTCAAATGGAAATCTATCTACTAAAGATATTTTATCTACAATTTTGTCACTAATGATAGATCTTTTAATAGCATTGAAAATAGTAAAATATTCATCAATAAACCAGATTTCACTGTTATAGAGTAAAATTGGCCTAATTAAGGCATCAAATAATTTACAGGATATTTTCACTGGAACATGTTTAAAATTGAACAAATATTTTTTAAAAGAAAATAATGCCTTTAATCCCTTTTTTGAGAGTTCTTGTGAAGACTTTTTAAATTTTCCCTTTTGGTCTATAATATTTCCAAGAAAATTAAATTCTGTGACTTCTTGCAATAATTGCTGTTTATAATAAAAGTGTTATTTATGGATTGATTTCCTCCTTTAAAAATCATTATTTAGGTTTTATTAATATTGACAGTTAACTGCCATTTATGACAATATTCTTCTATCTTTTGTAATGTCTTTTGCAAACCACCTGCTGACTCAGAAAAAAGAAGAAGATCATCAGCAAAGCTCAATGAATTAATTTTTGTTTCATCAAGACATACAGGATCACAGGATGCATCGAATATCAAATGAAGATCATTAATAAAACAGTTAAACAGAGTGGGGCTCAAGCTGTCCCCTTGTTTAACACCTCTTTCAACTTTAAAAAAATTTGAGTGTTTATTTTCAATTTTAACAGATGACTCGCAACATCTATACATGTCCTTAATAACATTAAATATTTTATAGCCTACTTCATTATTTCTTAACTTGTAAAGTAATCCATGATGCCACACAGTGTCAAATGCACGACGCAGATCTACAAAACAAGAAAATATTTTCCCCCTTTTTTTAGTTAAATATTTATTAATAAGTGACTTCAATATGAATATGCTGTCTGTGGTTCTATGATTAATTCGAAAACCAAACTGCTGCATAGCAAATTTATTTTCATAAAAATTTACTAATCTTGAATTGATCACTGCACTAAACAGTTTGGCTATACAATTTTGTAAAGAAATTCCTCTATAATTGTTAACATTAAGTTTGTCTCCTGATTTATGAATAAGGATTATGAATGATTTTCTCCAATTAGCTGGATATTTTCCAGAGTCAAGAATAAGATTAAATACTTTTACAATGGCCTTGCAAGTCACAATACCACTGTATTTTATAATTTCATTGGGAATAATACTTTTAAGATTTAAATACATGAAGTGTCGATGATATGTAGTTTTTGTTATGTTTCTTCTTATTATTATTAAGTGGCTAACCACGAAGTGATGTGGAATTGTAGTTTTTGTCTTCTTGAGTCCCAAAAGCAATATTTTATGCCCCTGCCTATTGTCTTAGCGGCATATATGTATATCCCTCTCTAACCATGTGAAACAAGATATGATGATTTAAATGGTAATGACAAAAACTGCTATTTTCCTGTCCATTATGCATTAGGTGCAAGTGAGCGATTTTGGCTGTTGGGTGTCTCATGTTATATTCAACATGTTTTTCTTGTCTTTTGCATGAAAAAGTCTAAATCTTTCTTCAAACTGCAAGTTCCTTTTCTGTAAATGTGTACGTGTAGTACAGCACATTAATTAATGACATAAAACAAGAACAAATCATCTTGAAGTACTCAAATTAACTTTGCTAAAATAATGTACCGTCATTGGTTCAAAACAGATTGTCTGTACATCAAATTTAAACTTTAATGAATTTACCTATGATCCTTTCCATTCCGAAATGGTGAATTGCATAGGATATTGATGTTCATTTCAGGCCTTAAAACTCATGAAGTTTTGAGTGTATTAAAAAGAGAAGAGAATATAATCTCAGCTAGGACCTTGTTTTCCGGTAGGACAAAGCCTGTGTCTGTTGCTGAGCTGTTATCACTGCTCAGATTTAACTTCAACAGTGGCAATACACTAATGGAAGAGAGAACAACTGGGCAGGGCTTCACTACTTTCATACATTCCACTAAAGGTAGTCTTTATAAAGATCTTACATTTTAATTGTATTTTTGTCAAGCATTGGAAAATAAGTCACAGATGAAAAAATGTAGGGAAAGTGATTCTGAAGGCAACTTTGAGCTAAGAGCAACTAGCAAAATTGATACCATTTTTCAAATATAAAACTCAAATGAGATTGATCATATAAAAGATTATAACAATGAGACTTACTGTTCTTGAATTTTTGATAGGGACAGAACCTGATATTCTTGGTTTTTTTTATTTTAATGCATTCCATTTCTTCAGGTACAGCAACAGAGGCTAATGGCATCCGCATTGGGCCAAAGGATGTGCTGATGTGGTTGACAGGTGCTGTTGCCATCCCCGCCATTGGTTTCCATAAACAGATTGATGTGAATTTTGGTGAATCTACATTTGTTAACACATGTGCATTGGCCATTACATTGAAGAGACAGCCAGATTTAAATCCTTTGGATGCGATACCTTACTACACCAGTCTTGTTATAGATAGCCAACAACATTAAGTAAAGTATTGTTTGTTTGGCATTTAAATTTACGGACAAATGTACTCAAGAAAAATGTTAATACTGGAAATATTGTATTGGTCTGTACCAGACAATATTTATTTTATTTTAAATTTATTGCACCCCAATGACACGATGTTCAGTGGGGGTATATAGGAATCACATTGTCAGTCGATTTGAATGTCTGTGCAAAATTACATTAACAGTTTTATGGATAATTTTGGCTTATATTTCTCCCGTTTTAAACCAAAATTTATACTGTTTTTGTCTTGCCTGCAACAAGGATAGCTTTAAAGATAGTCACTTTCTTATGTTTTGAATTTCAGTCAGATTTTGGAACTCCTCTAGGATTAACCATTAATTTCAGAAAATTCACATTTTACGACAATTAATAACTGAACATTTTATACATGTACCAAAAAAACACCACTGTTTTATATTTCTTTAAATTTTTGATACATTTTCTTGGTTGTAAAAGCTTTAAGGGTAAACATGTCAATGCATATAACAGTAATGTCAAAATGTTTTCCAAAATTGTTTGCAATCTGGCCAAAAGTGTTACAATTATTGTTCTTTTGTCTTAGAGGAAGAGATTTTTTACGCTCCACTTGTTATGTGAATTGTTTAAACGAAAAAAGAAAAAGTTATATTGTGCTTTATTGACTTTGCAAAAGCTTTATAACATTATTGTAAACATTATGTTTACCGATAAATATACAAAACCTTTTCGTAATCCTAAAATCCACGTGGTTTTGGGGGAGGGGTGTGACTTTTAGCTTGTTTTAATTTGTGTTAGTTTAAAGGACTTCATATACGATCCTATAGGTATGTTTAATCTCATTCTATAAGTATCTAAATATAACTTGCCTTTTTAAAAATAGTTTTACATCAAAATTTTTAGATCTTCAATTAAATAAAAAAACCTAATCTT
The DNA here is from genome assembly GCA_944474755.1 of Limnoperna fortunei. Classification (NCBI taxonomy): domain Eukaryota; kingdom Metazoa; phylum Mollusca; class Bivalvia; order Mytilida; family Modiolidae; genus Limnoperna; species Limnoperna fortunei. The sequence continues at coordinate 31,200,056 of OX104124.1, read as the reverse complement.
TTGTGCTTTTTATTATATAGAAATTTATTTACTCTACGGATTTCTATGACCATTTTTACTGGTAAAGTCATCAATGTTTTAAAAAAAACATACCTGTTTTAAAATCTAATTTTCGTATAAAAATCATAATCTAAATTTTCGTTTAAAAATTATTATCTTATTTTCTGTTCATGTATGTTGGGCATTTTTAAAGGTGTAACTGTTTTTTCAACCAATAGATGTTATCTGCTTTCTTAAAAATTGACATTGTTGTTAACAGTTCAAAAATAAAATCCCTGTTTGATGTTTAGTATTGCCCATCGATGATTTATATTGTTAGGCCACACAGAATTAATTTCGTGTTCTTCCGACTTTAAATTTATTTTTTTTTTAAATTCTGATTTTTTGGAGCGAATGATTTTTTTTAAGGTGAGCGACATTTTTTTCAAGTTTTCATGGTTTAACTGATGCGAGCGAGCGATATTTTTATTTTGAAGAAAATAACTGAAGTTTAAGAAATGTATTTGATATTAAATAAGTGCTTGTTCTCACTGTTTTATGACTTAACCAATTGATTAATTAATTAAATAGCAGAAAAGAATTGCCTTGATTTTTTTTCTTCTTCTGAAAAGATGCTGCCTTGGCTTTCTATCAATAGGTACAGACGGACCAACAGACAGCTTAAACCACTATTCAGTTATGTCTCCAAATCTTTTTGGGAAGGCATAATTTCAAGATTGATTAAAAAGAAATAATAAACGACTACCTGTCTGTATTAACAATAACAAACAGTAAAAATAACATTTGTATTTGGTAGCAGTACTTTAAACTGGGTGGCAACTGCTGCCACAACCACACAATTGTTTTCTGTCATTGTTTTCTACATTTAACTTTAGGTTTTGATTTTATAGGGGACTGAAACGGTATTTTAACCTTCTAAGTTCAGAATGAATCTCCAGCTATCGGATAGTCTCGATCACCCAGACGCATATATAAATAGCGTCTGGGATCACCTTGTTGTAATTTTGCTACCAATAGGTGGAGACAAAACAATGATTATATTTTAAGGGCCCTATTTTTAGACCAGGGAAACCATGTCTATACAATAAAATGACGTCACAGTAAGATTCTCTCTTGATTGTGCATAACAATAATATTTGTTTAATTAATTGATAAAGTTATATTTTATACACTTCTTGATATAAACGGAAGTAATTTTTTAGACAGTAAAAATATCATCCAATCAAAAATTAATGATAACGAGTTCAATATAGAGATGAATCCAGACGCACAATTAAAATTAAGCGTCTGGGTGATCGAGACTAGCTATCGGAGCACTTGGATGAAAATCGTAACACGCGGGGAAGATTATTTTTTTTAAAGACAACTTCCGGTTCTGGACGCGGGCGGGTTTCCGGTTAATGCGGTCGGAAGAAAAAGAAACATAAATCGTAATTCTTTTTTATCGTTGACATAGAGATTTTTACACCTGAAGTACCCAAAGTACGCACAGAGGCGTGAACGTGTATAAAGAATTTATCCCCGGTATTAGTTTGAAATAATGGATTTTAAGGTACATTTTCAACACAATGGCGGACGTTAAAGTAACGTTTTCATTTTCGTTTTAATTTTGATTGAAATTTGATTAAAGTCAGAGTTTTTTTACAAGAACCCTACAGTTCTAAAAAAACCCAGTTTTTTTGTTGGATTCAAACAGATGTTAAGGAAATAAATTTTGGCGCTGAATGTCTTGCAGAAACGTCATAATAGTGTGACGTCGTCGTTTGTCAAACTGTATATTTTGTTTCTTTATCTGGTAAAAATAAAACACATTTGGACCTTTTGTTAAAGATTTCCTTGTCCTATATATGACACAAACCAACTACCATTTTTTATATAAATCGATTTATGTGTTTTGGTTTAAATCAGATTAACATTGTGAAGGTTCTTGCTCCGCATGCTATATAGAGTTATTATTCTTTTGAGGATGACGACCGATTATCTTTAACCGCATTTCACCTACTGCTACAGACCGAATAACCCAAATGATATCATTTCAACTTTTGAAATCTTCATTAATGTACCACGACCTAGCAAGGAGGCTGTGTGACCTCATTATGTCTTTCTATGTGGGAATTTGCAAAGTCGAGTTGTGTTTTAGGAGTGCAATCTAATTAAAATTAAATCTTTCACTTGCTCCCCCCTTTTTGTTATAGGTCGCTGCGTTGTAAGATCTAACAACATCGCATTACAGGTCACGTCAGGGATCCAAATTTTTAATTTTGATCGTCCAATCAAATTTTAGTTCGAGTTGAGTGATTCGACCAATCAAATACTGGTTTGAATATCACACTGGGCTATAGTGTCAAAATGGCGATGTCCGATGCATTTTTGCGGTCTGAAAAGTTTTACACACTATTTTAGTACTCGAGAACTCAAAGAATGATGTTGGATTGTTTAGAGAAAGAAAGGGTTGCGTTGCCGTTCTTCCTAAAGCGTTAGGGAAATTCTTTCCACTTCAATTTGTATCATTTACATTCCAATGAAGAAAAAGATGAACAAATCGTCATCGCGCTATTTGAGAGATGTTGGTCTGCTTTTGATATTGCTTGTGGAGAATAAAGTAAACAGAAGTTCAAAACTGAACGGCAGCATAGCAAGGTCAGTACGTAAATTATGTACGAAAATATAAACTTTTTTCACAATAAGGCGCGAATTTTTTAACAAGAAAAAAGGGGGAGGGGTATTACATACGATGAAAATACAACATGGTATCAGTAAAATAGTACTAGTATATAAAACATGTAACTAACGTGGTTAGGAGATTGATAGGGGGAATTAATATTAAACATTTGACAAAAAACTATCAATAAACTACTGGTAGACATGAATTATTCATCATATTTCCTATTGCTCCAGTTTTAATCGACATTCATGGCTTGGTTGAGTGTCAGAAAAAATTTAAGGTACCTTGATCACCACTAATGAAACGCCATCTCATTTGTAAAACAAAGTTGTGGATTTTTTGTTCTAAAAATTATTTGTCCAAAAGAGGTGTGTGAAAATCAATGCTACAAATAAAATAGTTATATAGTTATTCAAGTCACTTAATACATGTATAAATTAACATTATCAACAATTTAATTTCAGATTTCTGAAAATATCACAATATCAAAGACAGATTTATAGATATCATTTGTGCATCACCGAATCTAGCTGGTGACCCTGTATGGAGAAGCAATTTTCAAAAGTTCCAAGTTTCTGTTCAAATTAGATGAGTTTCACACATGATGCCAACTTGGTAAGTGGAATGTTTACATCTTGTTTTTTTTAATCTACTAATACAATGTATCTTGTAAATAAAAGTTTCAACTTGTATAGATCTTCATAAAGTGGATTGTTATTTATAAGTAACCTCACCACATAGATGCATTCTTATATTCTGTATGAAAGTAATTAAAATGCAATATTAATAATCAAGAATTGAAAAGAGTGCAGTGACATGCAGTTTAAAAAAATTTGCATTTAAAATTTATTCACAATACTAAATATATTTTACATTTATGATGTGACCATTGTTTAGGTAAATACATGTACCTTGATTTATAACAGCATAAGGACAGCTTGTAAACTTGGTTAATTGGCTACTTGTATGATTAAAGGTGCTAATCAATTTGTAACTTTGAATTAAAATTATTGAACTATTTCCTGTAAAAGTATGCAGTTGACTGAATAATAGGGAATAAACTTGATACACATAAAGAATTTCTTCTTTAAAGAATGTTATAGAAAATTTAAGTTCTTATTTTCTTCCAAGCGACTGCTCTTATTTTCTCATGTTTTCAATTGCTTAAACAGGGAAGAAGATGATCATAGCTGGCTTTTCTGTTCTGGTCCAAAGTGCTACATGTACTACACACAAATACTCACAAAAGAGTAAAAACAGATGAAAGAAAAAAAATTAACAGTATTTTAAGATATCAGTGTCATGACTTATACACTGTAGATGGATAACAGTACCTTAAAGAATGCTATTTTTTATAAATCTATCATCTATTGCACTTCAAAGAGATATACATGTTTTATACATGTACAATGGACAGGAAGAAATTGGAATTCTTCAGTTGCTTTTATTTTATATTAAAATTATCATCTGCATCAACTGACTTTGAAATTAAAAAATATTCTGAAAACAAAAACTGTTTTATGATAGTTTTTTGACAAACAATTTTATAAATGCAATGTACATCTGAACTAAAGACCATGGAATAAAATAAAAGTGGAATGCCTGCTAAATGCAGTTGCAAAGAATGCAACATATGTTTCATCTGATTCTAATGTCGGTATGCAGTCTGGTGATGATAAACAAGAGTACAACTCAGTCACAGTCAGATTTCCGGTGAAATGAGAACAATCGAATCGGAGCTCTTTCGTTTACGAGGTACAAAGGTTACTGTGTCACTGTTTATTCTGTTGCTATATAAATTAAAAGTTATTTAGAACATTTATTGAAAAACGTTTTCAATCAATATGTATTCGTTTTAATATTTAAGTCAACGTTGCAAAATTTCAAGCACAACAGATACGTAATATATTTGTTTCAGTCAATAAACATTAAAAACAGAGGGTGTTTTCGTAAGTGCTGCAAAAAAATGCACCATTCTAAATTTTGTTGAAAAAAATTCCATGTATTTGTAAAACATTCATCTTTCACTTGTTAATTTTTTGGTTTGTGACGACTTTTTGTTTTCGAGTAAAAAAATTCCAAAGTCGATCATTTTTTCTATTGCGGTTCATTCATGTGTGATAAATATCGGCGTGTTCGTATATGTCACATTTATTTACATCGTAACTACGCCTGTGTGATTTGTAATTATTTTATTTTGTAGTGTTCAGAAATTTTCTTATTTAACGAGTTCCAATTTGTTGAAAGTGTTCAAATAACTAAATTTATGGCCAAATAAAGTAGAAATTTAAAATAAAACTAAAAAATGTAAAATTGAACTACCCACTAAAAACACGGATTTCGTGCAGATACAATTCAGAAGTATTTGAATTTAAACATATTTTATTCAGAAATAAATCTGAAATGGATTGGATAGCAGGCAAAGCCTATATATATCCTCTCCATTTAGGCAACATTCAACAGGTGGAATAATGTATCAACAAATATAAAAATATACCATGTACAATTGTATCAATAATAGTGTAGCAAGAAAGACAACTCTAGTATTATCAATGGTGCAAAATTAAAAGAATACATGAACTAAATATTGAGTTATCTTATGGAAAATTAAGTAATTATTATAACAATAGTTGCCTATTCTGTAGTATAGTTTACTTCTAACAGTCTGGGCTTTAAATAGAATAGGTTATATTATTTTAAGAGTATCATGAATGTGAAGGGAAAAAAATAGTTGAGTGAGATTATTCTAATACAAAAGAAAAGAAGAAGGAAAAAAATAAAGAAAAAAATATAATAATAATAATGTAACATAGACTGTATGTCAAGTAGTTGTCATACTCATTCCACCATGCATGTGTGTATTAAAAATATTGAGTTACAAGAATCTTTTACACTCTTTAATATATTTCTGTACTGACAATTGTAGTTTTACATTATCCACATAAGAAAGAGTTGCATTACCAAATAGAATGTTATTCAGGTTGTAATCAATATTCATATCATTGCATACTTTCTGCAGTGACCTTCTATATTCTGTATATGAAGGACAGGTTAGGAAGAAGTGACAGTTGTCCTCATTACAGTTCCTGCAGTGTGAGCAGTTAGTGTTATCGGTCAAGTGATGAAGGTACAAATGGTGGTTTAGGTTGCTAGCTTCATTCCTTAGTTGACAAAGGTGTATATTTTCTTTTCTATTACCTGTGTTAAAATATTCAGGTGCTTTTCTGTGGTCCGAGTTTAAACGTTTTTTAAAGACATCAACAGAGGGACTGGACTTTGTTGATGTTGGTAATTTATTCCAAGAATTTATTGTGCTTGGTAAGAAGCTTTTAGCAAATGCCATAGTGTTACAGAAGGGAAGACGCAAATAGTCTCTAGATATTTGTTGGCGAAGGTTATAATTATGTAGGTTATCAACAAAAGGTTGTACTATATGAGATAAATAATCAGGAGCAATGCCATTTATTATTTTAAACATAAGAACAAGCTGATGTTTTTCCGTACGCTTATGTAAGGGTTCCCAGCCAAGCTCCTCATATAATTTTGATTTTGAGGAGCTGACACGGAGACCTGTAATGATTCTTGCGGCTTCAACCTGTACACTCTCTAGTAGATTTGCTTCGTATAGAGTACAGTTGTTCCATACTATATCACCATATTCCAAAACTGGCCGAATGAAAGAGAGATATATTTTGATAAGTGCTTTTCTTGTCACCTGATATTTTAGCATTCGTAGAATTTTCAGTCGATCACATGCCTTTTTATAAATTTTGTCTATGTGGCAACTCCAGTTTGCATTACTTTGGAAGTCAAGACCTAGGTGTGTATGTACAATTACATCCGTCACTTGGTTATCTGGGCTTCCAAAGAAGACAGAATGGTTATCCACTTCCCTACGTGAGAACAGTAGGGATTCAGTCTTTGAAGGATTAAATTTGATAGCCCAATCTTTTGACCAACTATATATATGTGTTAAGTCTGATGATAGTTTTTCAGCAGCTTGTACATAATTTTGATTGTCTATAATAACAAAGAGAGATGTATCATCCGCAAAAAGCTTAATGTTACAATTAATTCCATCTATAATGTCGTTGATATAGATAAGAAACAAGAAAGGTCCAAGGACTGAGCCTTGGGGTACACCAGCATCAATATCCCCCCAACTAGAACTAAATCCTTCAAAAACTACCTTCTGCTTTCTGTCTTGTAAATAGTCTGTAATCCAGTTTAGTGAATCCCATGTATACCCATTTTTTGTAATTTATATAATAAACCCTTGTGTCAAACCCTATCAAAAGCCTTTGAGATATCACAAAAGACAAATCTCACATCTTTTCCTACATCTAAATTGCTTAAAACTGTATTATAGATATTTACAAGTTGGTTAACAGTTGAGTCTCCAGGCATGAAACCGGATTGGTGTTCAGTTAAAAGCTGATGTTTATGAGCAAAATTATGGATGTGTTTAACTATGATCTTTTCCATCATTTTACATAAGACACAGGTCAGAGAAATAGGTCTGTAATTGGAAACATCGGATTTAGAACCTTTATTTTTATAAATGGGTGTGACATGAGACCGTTTCCATATGTATGGTAAACTCCCACACTGCAGGGACTTGTTAAATAAGAGGGTCAGTGGTTGAACTAATGATTCAGATATATTCTTTAAAATCCTTGGGGCAATACCATCCGGACTTGATATGTTAAGAATTTCCAACTGATCCCTTACCTCTTGTTCCCTAATGACAAAATTAGGAAAGAGATGTAGAGGATCAGGATTTTCTTCAGGGAGATCAGGTTCATCATCAATATGTGCTATATCTGTATATCACATTTATCTGATGGGTGAACTATAATTCTTCCATTATATTCCAAAGGGGGACTAGTAGAATTACATTTGTTTAATTTGCAGATAGATTTGGCTATGCGCCACCATTTTCCTGGGGGTATATTTTTATCAATTAATTGAGATGATAGTTTCTCTTTGTAAGAAGCTTTTGCATCTCTTACAAGTTTAATCACATCGTTTCTTAGTTTTCTATAAATTGCCCAATGGTTTGGACTATTGGTGGTTTTAGCTCTATAATGAGCACGATTTCTCTTTCTGATTGCCGCTCTTATAGAGTTATTCATGAAGGGCTTGTCATTAGGGCGGATGACTACTGTTTTAGTCGGGATATGTCTGTCACATGCCTCGTTTAGGGTAGACTGCAACAATGAAAAACTTTCATGGACATTTTTATTCTCAAATAGGCTGTTCCAGTCAATCCCTTTTATTACATCTGAGATTCCTATATAGTTAGCATGCTCATAGTTTCGAATCTTGCGTTTATAGCTTTTTTGTTTAATATTTTTTATGTTAATATTTATGCTAATTGGACTATGGTCACTGCAGAAGTCTGGTAGTATGTCTACTGCCAAAATGAGATTTGGTCGATTTGTAATAAAAAGATCTATGCATGTTGCTGATGTGTTAGTTATCCTGGTAGGATCAAGGACCACATTTTCTAAGTTTAGTCTTGATAATATATTTCCAAGATGACCACCATGATTAACTAACACATCTACATTAAGGTCACCACCCAGAAAGATTGGAATATTTAAGTCAAGTATTGGTTGAAGGTTTGATTCTAATTTTGTCCAATATGACACTTGTGAGTTTGGGGGTCTATAAATGACACCTATCATGGCATTTATGGATGGGGTTCTCACCTCAATCCATAATAATTCGAGATCAATGTTATTAAATTCTGGTTTTTCATATACCTGAATAGTGTTTTTTACATAAATTGCAACACCGCCCCCATGCCTGTTCCTATCTTTTCGAATGGGTTTTTGAAACCCTTTCATCATTATATCATCACATTTAATAGTTTCATTTAAATGTGTTTCCGAAACTAATAAGATGTCACAATATGACAATTCCACTTCAATTAAATCAATTTTGGGAAACAGGCTACATGCATTTACATGTATAATATTCAAAGGGCCTTGGGTGATAATGCAGTTATTATTGTCTTTTGGACCTGGGTGGGGGTGTACACAACCCATTATAAGGAGAAAATGCAACACACATATAATGAAATTGATGTTCGTCATACGTGTACAAAGACTTTCTTTAGCAAAGTATAAAACAGAGTAGAAGCACAAACCTGTAACCATTTTTGACTCTTTCTTTCTAGATTCTTGTATGCCTTGCGACCTTTGTCGCTTATTTCTAGTGACTCTAATCATGACTATCAAAAAAAATGTGGTTGGAAACTGTCATGGTGGAAGGTAAATATAGAACATGACCTGACATACATAAAAGGGTCGTAGGCGATAAAACATATTTACAAGGGAAAATGTTAACAGAAAGAACAACACTGTAGTATAGAAACATTGATATTTCAGGGGGAAATTATCAAGTAAAAATGGATTTATAAGAAAATTAATTTTTAGATTTTAACCTGGTTACCCAAAATCTTTTTTTGGTCATCATTTAAGTTTGGCATTATTGCATAATGGTTGGAAAAAACCTGTTCTAAATATAGTAATGCGCATGTGCACAAACATGTAAACACAGAACATATGATTATGGTAAACAGTGCATATTAATTGAGCTGTGTCATGTCTTTTGTTGTGATAATAACACTTCGATTTCAGCTGTAGGCACATTGTGGCCAGTAATGTCAGCTTGGGTGGCAACTGAGTCTTCACGAGTTAGCTCTCGGTTTTTTGTAGGTGGACTTCGGCGTTTTGCATCCACGGACGTTCGCGATGATTCATATGTACTGGATTGTGGGGCAAACGATAGAGGTAAATCCTTTTCTCTAGTACATGCCTTGGTATGTCCTTCGTTTGTCTTAACAAAGATAAGTCCATCTCTTGTCCATGTGTTAGCTATTTGTTTGTTTTTCTTCATTTGTCTTGCCTTGTAAAATAGGTTAGATCTAGCCTTTGATAGAGATTCGTTAATATATATACCCGGCTTTAGGTATTTCCTGTTATCATACACGAATTCTTTAAGTCTATAGTTAGCAAATTTAACTGCTATCGGTCGGATAGAATTTGACTTTTTTTGTCCTAATCTATGTGAACGATCGATGTCCGATGGGTGTATTTCGATGTCTAATTCATCTCGGAGGAAGTCACACATAATAAAGTCAGTATTTTCACCCTCGTGCTCGGGAATACCAGAGACCCGGAGACTATGTCTCCTACCATATTGTTCAAGATCATCTATTTTGAGTTCACTATCTTTTAGGTCATCTTTTAGCTGACTAATTTGATCTTGAAGGGGTTTTATCACATCTGTTATTTCAGTTTGCAGTGAAGGAATTAACTGTTCTAAGAGTTTCGCTTTAATTTCAGGGATACCTATTAAAGCAGAAACAAAACGGTCTAAGGTATCACGATTCGGAAGGGCACCTAAGACTGCATCTAGTAGAATTTCTGTATCGTCATTGTTAGATGTCTCACTAGAAAGTACCCGTTTACGTTGGTTTGTGGTAAGATTTGCAAAGACACTACCCGCACTCAAGGGAGCTTCAATTCTCTGCTGTTTGCTTTGGGGCTGATTTCTATTTTTATTTTTGTTTCCTTTCGAAGGCATGGCTAATTATCTAGTAGTTGCAAAGATAGTTGATGTAATGTTTATGACAAACAGTTCAGGTAATACTGATTAAATTTTACAAGTTGTGAACGATTGTGTGCTCAGTAGTACTCACATGCTATGTAGATCAATACACATATCAGTTCAATAAAATCTCAGTATATCACCCTTATTATTGTGAAATAGAAGTTTTCCTTACACTATCCAGCACTAGTTTGAAAATTACTTGGTGTAGAAATCCATTTTTTGATAAATGTTCCCTTCGGGAAAAAATCTAGTCCACCATGTTGTGAGCCTCAATCTCGTTCTGAAGTATACGTTGTCATAAATAGGCATTGAAAAATCTTTGGGTACAATCCAATTGCATCCTCTATATTTGGTGGAGGAAATTTTATCGTATTACAGCAACTGTTGGGTTTAAATATCTTAATTCAAAATTAGTACATATTATTTTATTTGAGGTTAGAACAGCGAGTTAGAATACATGTACGTTTGCATGTATACAGACACTGCGTGTATCGATTGATCTTTATTGTATATTTTTCTTTGCATTGTATTTTCTCTTCTACTGTGTTTGAAATTCACCAAAATACATGTTTTGCTCACTCATTATTCACACCGTTTCTAAAACACGACGTGCGTGCTGCAATATTATGGCCATCCAATTCTATAGCAGCCTTATAGTTGATGGTTTTTATATATCATTTGGGTTGTCTTATACATCCCGTTTTGTTCTTTTAATCCACCTTAAAATGTTCTAGTTGGGATAATTTCTACATTAAATCTTAATTACATATGTAATATGTATGTTTTATTTTATCTTTGTTCTGCTATCTGTAATATAAAAGAAATATAGTTTCACAAATGGAAGAGAACGTCGATCAAAGCACGAATAAAACTTATTCTTCTGCAAATTCCATTGATTTGCGGTCACGTAGAGGCAGTAAAGGACACATTCATCCTGGAAGACCATGTACTAAATTTGCAAAATGTGAAACAGGCGTCACAATCAGATGGTATCACAAACAAGCCTTCCGAGTATCTACAGTTTATAAATTCGAAATTCAATTTACTACCAGATGATTGTCTTTGCAGTGCTTGCCATACATTCTTAGATAAAACATTTAACGGTCCACATCCACTTAAAAAACAAAAGACTGATAACTGTAAATTATGCAACAATACAAGTTCACACACAATTTATGTTTCAAATATCTCTGTTTCTTGAAATCATGGACGTCAACACTACTGCAAATATAGAATTTAATGATTCAGTGAATATTAACCTTTGTAGCTCTCATTATGAGATATGGCGGAAAAACCGCTTCAAAAATAACATAATTGCATGTTGTCAAATGGAAAATTGTAGAGAAAGACTTCGAGATAAGAGGACTTACTACATTCCCGAGTTTGGTTTACTTTCTCAGTATTTTAAGGAAAATGGGGAATCTTGGTTTTCAGAATTAAATGAAGGCGGTCCCATTTGTGGTAAATGCAGATGTATTTTGTTGAAAATTGTTCAAAATATTGATCCTCAGAAGCAAAATTGCTGTGAGGAATTTAACAGTTCTGCTTCTGAAATTCCAATACCATCTCTTAATTCTCTAGCTTCGCACTACCCTATATTGCTTTCTAACATGAAAAGCAGTCAAGAAAGTCCCCCCGAATTAATAGCAATGACAGAAACGTTTTACTTAGTTTGTAAAGAATTATTACTGAACAATCCACTACTTTTACACAATTTACTCGATAATTTTAAGGAAAACGCCAAGAAACACTCTCCAACACATGGAACATTGAAATATGCTACCCTCTCCCTCCCACCCCTTATGCCTTATGCAGTGTTTTTGCTCACAAATTCCTCATATCTAAGACAAAAATACATATACGCATTAATTCCTCCGTTTCTATAATGTACAATAGTGATTCCAATACAACTGGATACATTATAATTTGTGCTATTTTACTTCATGAAATCCAGTGTAAAGAAAATAAAATATGCACATGTTGTCTCACCAATTCTTGCCACACAAAATGTATGTGATGTGTGTACATATCCAAATATAAAACACATTTTTTCTAAGAAGGAAATAATCCTTTGAACTGGAAAAAATTATATTTGTTCAAATAATTTACAGTAAAAAAACATTTTTTAACGATATAAAAATATTAATTTAGACATTTAGAGTACAAATTTGCTTAAAGTGATGACAAATGTTCCTTCAAGCAGTTTATTGTAGTTATTTTAATCCTGGGTGTTTAAAAAATTAGGATCACACTACCGTTGACCGAAACGGCTTCCCATACCTGAATCATCACAGATTATCGGACGTGATTCGTCTTGCGTTTCATTACATTTACACTGGTCTCCCTTAATTACTTGACAACCGACACATTTTAGTGCTGCGAATTTTTGCACCATTTTTAATTTACTTCAAAAATTTTTTAATCGAATCTATATGTAATTACCCTTGTCCTACTGAAGATCTGACATGTGACTACATCGGGAACTATGTTTTAATATTTTTCAAAGATCTGGCAACATTTTCCAAAGTTGTTCCTTGACGATGAAAACATGTTTATTGCAACTTATTTCAGGTCATCTGTAACTATATACTGCAATGACTCGATGGAGGAAACATGCATGTCTTTGATCATCATGGTATTTGGCAAGCCCGGGTTGAATTGTATTACCTTTGTACATGTTTTTTCGTGACGTCAAAAGTACGCGTCCATCAGAAAATGGCGGTCGGTCATGGTGACTGCATCTCATGAATATTTTGAAGGGAGATAATTCGAAGACACCGCAAATCTGACTGCAACTAGTCTGTCTATAAAGATGAAGAAAACAAATCTTCAGTATTACTTGATGATCAAATACATGTAATTGTATGTACCTTTATGATTATCAACTACCATACCAAATTTTCTTGTATAAATTAGTTTGTGTATTTGAATGGTATTTAATGCCACTTTCATCAATTTGTAAGTTATATAGTCACATCCAGTTTAATTGGTGGAGCAATCTGAAGTACCATGATGAAAACCATGACCTTTTGTAAATTGAGATTAGATTTGAGCACACCCATAATAAGACTCGAACCTGCAACCCCAGTGTTAACAGTCATGTAACCAACTGGAATTTAACGTCAGTTTCAACAAATTTTCAATTATATCATTTTCCAGTTTTTATTGTCTTGCCAGTGGTGACTGGAGTCAAAACATAGGAATCTGGCGACTACATAAACACTATATATTTTATATTTTAAGCTTAAGTCCTAGGTAAATCAAATTTTGTCTAGTGGAAGCTTATGATGAGTACTACATTAAAGTTATTGGATTAGGTCAGTTCCTAAGTAACCACGACAATAATTGGTATAAAAACAAGAAAACTAGAAATCCTTGTCAGTTAAGATTGGAGTTGAGCACACCCTCCCGCAGTGAAACTCAAACCCAGAACCTCAGTGGTGACAGGCACTTGATCAAAAGTAAAATGACTATGTTAATCACTCAGCCACAATAAAGGGCTCTGTAATCAAGAGAAGACCAAGACCCCTAAAGATAAGAAATGCACATATCAAAGATACTCCAGACCAGTAGGAAGTATTGCACTTGTGTATACTACTTTACCAATTGAAAGTAATGCTTCTGTCAAGTCTGGCTCTAATTACATACACCTAAATACAATTTAAAAATGAGAAAATGTGTATCGATGACATTTAAGTCTGGATTAACACATATTGGTTAACACACGCATTTTTCTTCTCTAAGTTCACTCTAGCTGGAATATATTTGGCAAAACACTATAAAAATTTGCCGGTGAAGAGATATCATTATGTTGTAACTGTGTGCTAAGTATCATAAAGATGTGACGTCATCTTCCTTAACAATGCTTCAGTGCAAAGGTAAACCTGAGGTTGGGTGGACGAAAAAACGAGCCAAAAATCTGTACATGTATGTCCCCAACAGGTGTACATAATAAAATGAAAATAATGTAGACTAATTCTGGATGCACTGAAGCCAGAGACTGGGGCATTTGACTACTATTGTGGAAACTAAACTAGTATAGGCATATATTTAACATTCATTTGACATATTGCACATTTTAGTAATGTACATGTTGTACATGAATATTACAACTTTAGTTTACCTTAAACACTGTTAAAGGAGAATTAAGAATCCTTCCACCTGTGCCTGCTTTTTAAGGTAGTCATTCTGGAATGGTCTTTTTGGCCTATAATTCATTTTGTGTACATTTGTAACAAGAAATATAAAAACTTGACTCAATCAAATTATAATTAAATGTTTCCTCCTTTTAGGAAAGTCAAACAGGGGTTGACTCTTGAATCTACAATTGATTACGAGGTTGACGACTACCTTAATACACAAGTCAGCAGAAGGTTTGAGGTTTTCTGTTGGGTACTTTGGTTCCTAATAAAAACTGAAGGTCATGAATTTGATGAAAGTAGAAAAAAAAATTCAAATTGGAAAACATACCCTACCATGAATTTGAAATAAAATCACATCTGGAACACTAATTTTTTTCAAATGGGAAAATTAAAAAGGATATGCCGAAAGTTTTACTATAGGAAGTGTGTAAGCTACATGGTTCAGTGGAAGAAATTTCAGTAACTGAACATGCTGAAGCAATTTCAAATATGAACACAAAGTTAAGGTAAGGTGTTATGTTTATTCTGTCATAATTGTAAATAAACAATTAAAAATGAATAATGTCTAGAGTGATCTCTAAGTCAATAAATGGGTTCCTTTAGTTTATGATGGTGTAACATTACACAAAGTAACAAGTCATATATAGGCACTGCCAAACAGATTTGACTCGAGCAATCATAGCATTTTGATGACCATCTTGGTTTTCTTGTTTCTAAATCCTTTCCACTTTTTAGCCATGTCCTTCGTATTTTTTAAAGAAATCTTCATGTCTGCGTGAAATTTGCTGTTCCTGGTTAATATAATACGTATTTATCCAAGTTTAAACTATAATGAAGGCCGATATAAACCGCATGATCCAAAAGCCTTTTTCCATCAATATCTTCGTTGGTGACAGTTTAAATTTAAATTGGAGGCTGTCAATTAGTTTTGTAACTGGGAACATCTACCTTCATTTTTAATAATACAAAGCATTTCAGCCCGATTCCAGTGTGTAAAAATGCTTCCGTTCGATTTCACGTTCCACCTGGTCCTGGTACGGCTGGTGAAATGGGCTGGTGTAGCTTCGATTTGCACGAATGAAACTCCACAAATAAAAACCACATTGTGATTTTAATCGTATGTACAACTTTCGTAACGTTGTTTATTCAGTAGATTCCATATTTTTAAGAAAATTTGCTTCAATTTGGTTTGTTTACATCTCCGGTAACAATCTTGTTGACGTATTGTAATACATTTGGTACACTTTGGCGTCGAATGGAAAAACCCCATTTGCCGATGTTCCGAATGTATACCCTAAGATTGGCCAAGCTCGAATTTGATTGGCTAACGAAAAATCTATGCATATGACGCTTGACCTGTAATGGGATGTTGTTAGATCTACACACAGCGACCATAGCAAAAAGGGGGGAGCAAGTGAAAGATTAAATTTTAATTAGATTGTTAGGAGTGCTGAGTCGAAATTAAAAGTTAAATTAAAAGCTTTTGCTTAAGAGAGTGCCGGGGGTTTTGAAAAAGAATAACCGACGTTTCTTCTATGACGTTTTTCTAGGCAACGATTGTATAACGTTACAATGCCCGCAGAAATATTAGGCGTCAGAGGGCTAGAAAAATGTTGCACTTTTTCTAATCATTACTGTGC
The DNA here is from genome assembly GCA_944474755.1 of Limnoperna fortunei. NCBI lineage: Eukaryota > Metazoa > Mollusca > Bivalvia > Mytilida > Modiolidae > Limnoperna > Limnoperna fortunei. The sequence goes on along the minus strand of OX104124.1, from coordinate 31,183,986 downwards.
ATTTCATTAATTCGTTTTTCAGTTTTTACAGTCATGAAAAAGTAAGGAAATTAGTAAACATATCGGACAAAATATTTTTTGCGCAAAGCATGCTCGTATCGGTTTTGTCTAATTTTGTCAGTTGGGGCCTCGGTGGCCGAGTGGTCAAGGTAGTTCATCTATTATTGATCACGTGGTCTGTCAACACTGAGATTGCGGGTTCGATTCTCACTGCAGGCAGGGTGTACTCGACTCCAATCTTAATTGACAAGGATTGCCAGTTTGCAGGTCGGGGGTTTTCTCCGGGTTCTCCGGCTTCCTCCCCATAATAAAAACTGGACACAGTGATATAGCTGAAAAATTGCTGAAAGTGGCGTTAAACACCATCAAACAAACAAACATAATTTTGTCAGTTATTTTTTCGTTTTGCTCATTGTTTCCTATATAAATAAGAAATTACCGGTTTTACATATTTAAAGATTAAAAAAATTAAAATAGCAGGAAAAATCACGTCTTATGACGTCAGTTAAAGAAATGACGTCAGTAACCGTTCTAGGATAGCCATGGCTGCTTTTTTCAATCCATGGTTTCGTGTATACCTTCCGGAAAACAGAGAGCCGCAAAATTTCCAAGAAAATAAAGGACCCAAAAAAAATGCCACCGAGAAATTCCAAATCTATTATATACTTCTTCTTGATTTTCACCGTAGATCTGATGAGAAAGTTTGTTTTGGAGACGAATAGGTAAGTTCTTTTTTTTCATGTTTCAAGTTACATGTATGGATGCGTTGAAACACAAAACATATGAAAAAACTAAAAGAAATATAAAATAATATCAAATTCCAATAGCAATCAAGTTATGAAGGTTAATTAAATTAAGACAAAAGTCATGCACACGCACAAAAACAAGAAAATATGGTTCAGACAACACATTATTTCGTGTCAAGTGTGCAGTATAGACCTATTACATGTTTAGTCATCCAAATGTTTTAAAGACAATTATTACTAAGCATAAATCCAACGCCAAGTTGAACGCCAGACTAGGCGAAAATATATCAAGTTCATATTTTAAACGCATATACGCCAAGTCAGGAGCAATGTGATATTTCATATCAATTTTTGGGGCATCGGTGGCCGAGTGGTTAAGGTAGTTCGTCTACTATTGATCACGTGGTCTGTCAATACTGAGATTGCAGATTCGATTCTCACTGCAGGCAGGGTGTACTCGACTCCAATCTTAATTGACAAGGATTGCCAGTTTTTCTACCGCAGGTCGGAGAGTTTCTCCGGGTACTCCGGCTTCCTCTCCCAATAAAAACTAGAAGCCATGATATAGCTGAAAAATTGTTGAAAGTGGCGTTAAACACCATTAAACAAACAAACAAACATATCAATTTTGTCTAATGTATCTGTTTTTTTTCGATACAGTTAATACGGTTATTTAAAAAGGCATATGTTTGTGTTAAAAAAGTAAAACAGATTTCTTGGATTTAAATTTTATTTGTTTTGTGAACAGAAATAGAGATAATTTGAAAGAAAAGTCTAGGGTTAATGACTGGATCAAGAAAGGGAATTTGACAATAACAGAGTTTAAAGCATTTATTTCTGTAATAGTAAACATGGGATTGATTAAAAGGCAAACGATCGCTGAGTATTGGAATAAGTAGATGAAAAGCCAGTCCACTCCATGGTTTAGAAAATTGTTCTTGTGTTGACTAGAAATCGGACGTGGAAATATATAATGCAAATGCGTATTCAAATCATATTTATTTTTAAATCCAATACCAGAGAATCCAGTGAATATACAAGACGATGCCAACGATGTACAAAATACGATTATACGAAGTACGATTATACAAAGTACGATTATACGATTTACTGAAAATAGAAAAGAAAATACAATGTACTTTGCTGATTAACCAAATTAGCTGCTTTAAATCAAATAACATTTCAAATAATAAACACAAAAAATAAGGTTATAGGAAAACTTTTGTTCAAATAATACGAATGCAGAACCAAATCAAAATGTTTAACAAATTTCACTTAAAATTAATTTATCGATTCGCACGTATAACCAAGTGAAAAATTGAGTCGTGAAAAATAAATTAACTGAAACGAGCACAATAACCGTCAAAAACTTACTAAAAAGTATTATAACATGTGTAATAAAGCTTCGGAAGGATATTTATACAAAAAAAAATTGAAATACAATTATAGTAAAAACTCACCATATTAGAAGTATTTCCACTGACTCAACACAGAATAAACGAACAACGGAAGTGCTCAAAAGCGTGTTATTGTCACTGTGTAAAATATGAGAATCGTAAATTGATTTTCATGCGACAATAGTAATAGGCTTTACAGTTCTCACGAAATAGATTTCAGCTAATTTTCAAATTTTACATTTAGTAGAACAATCGTAAAGTTGCTCCTAGAAATTCACCAAACTACGACCCTATGGCTAAATTTAAATCAATTGTTGATCAATTACATTTAAAATCAAAAGCTCACTTCGTCCCTTCTCAAAATATTTCTATAGATGAATCTTTAGTCGGAACCAAATCGCGAACCGTTATGCGTCAATATATTCCTACAAAATATTTCAAGTTTGGAATAAAATTATGGATGCTGACAGAGGCAATTACCGGTTACTGCTACCATTTTATTGTATATAGAGATAAAAAGTACAACCCCACTCCGGTTGGACAAACACAAGGATCGTATGTAGTTATCTCACTGTTACGAGCAGCTAACCTAATGCACAAAAGGTACCATATTTTCAGTTTCATAATCTTTCGGATCTATCTATACTATAAAATCTGCCACATTTAATAGGCAATCTATGACTGCCACATCTAAATTTTCATAGGTTAATTCTTAATCTAACGGTTAGATAGTTAACACAGTTAGATAGTTCTCAATTCCAAATTCGGCTTTAAACATCCAATAGTTTAAACATTTAGTTGTGAGTTGAATATCTGAAGTTTCCAATCATTAACAAATAAAGTATGATAATACTGTTTTAGATTTTTAGATAAGTTACCATTAGTATCAACTTATTGATTATTCTAAATATCAATAAAGCCAGATTCAGTTAATTCATTTTTAACAGAATTCAACCATTTTGAATGATATATAACACCAGAGTTTGTACAATATACCAATTGGCAAAAACAATTTTCTAGCTTTACGTAATACATTAAACATTGCTTTACGAGCTTATTGCAAAAGTCTGGCTTTATTAACATGAAATGTACTCTTTTCAGAAAATACAATGCCTAAGTATTGATATTCATTAATAACAGAGAGACGTTTATTATTGTACAATGTCAACAATGACGACTTTTTGAAAATATAACAACGTTGGTTTTAGTAGCATTTGCTGTAACGTCACAAACGGTTATATATATAAACGGCTGAATTTTGAAGTTCTTATTAAAATAAAAGGCAATAAATAAGACATATCGAGGGCACTTTATGGTAAAATATTCAATGAATGTTTTTGTTAAGTTGTAATTTGGCAACCGTTCATTGCAGACCTGACAAGGATTTCTTTACCAAACATTTTTCATTATGAAAATGGCGGCTAGAAAATCATGGCATACATGGCCCTCTTGAATCGAAAAAACACAGGATTTTGTCATATAAGAATTGTAATTATTCATTCTGGGTATAATGTTGTAACACCGATGCTTACTTGAATATCCCATTACGTTTCTACCTTACACTAATATGTCTATCATTTACAATAGCATACTATTGTTGCTCTTTAAAAAAAGATTACTATCATTTCTGTTGCCTATTTGTGTCTGAATATTACATTAATTCTACATAAATATTAGTTCCCTATCATAAATGTGTGCTTTGTATGTAAAATTCAAATATTCATAACGTCATGAATATAGCTGAAATATTGTTGGATGGACGTCAATCAATCATTCAGCTGTAATAGTATATCTTTATATAAATGAATTGATCAATAACATTTTGAAAGTTTAAAAGCCCGTTATCTCTTTTTTTCCTAGTCACTATGTCATTCCACCTGCATAAGAGTATAATTCCTTTGCAGTGGAACATTTGTTACATAACATATATTTCAAAGGGAACTTTTGTTAAATGATAAAATTTCCTTGGATTGGATATATACAAGTTAATATTTTGATACAAGTTTAATAGATCAAGAAAACTTTACAAAATACAATAAAATTGCTTTAATAACATATATACAATTTTGAATAATATAAAGTATTCAACAATGCTACTCCTTCTGTCTCTTGCTTTATGTTTGGTCTTGATTGTTTCGACTTTCTATCATCCGATTCCATTTCATTATCATGTGAATCACTTAAAATTGGGGAAAAGCTATGTAAAATATGTTTAAAAATAATACTGTTTAAAATGCATATAATACAGCTGTATAATATAACAACTGGACAGAACCATTATGCCAGTGTTACTTAAAATGTGTAAACATTTGGATAAATTTATTTTTTTTAAATATCATATAAATAAACTTTCAAAGTATTTTAAAAAGTATCACTTATATGGAAATATTTTCTGGAACATATCACTTTAAAAAATTACTTTTCATATTCTTCGGCCTCCATAACTGTCATTACATGTAAACATACAGGTTGTGTACAAGTAGTTTTCATCAATTTCCATCATGCTTTTGAATGTTTATTTCTCACTATTGCTTAGTAAAACACATTTCTGATTTAAACATTATCAGGAACTTGTATAATAGCTATTAGAAAACTTTTATAATTAATATCAGGAACTTTTGTCAATGAAATCAGGAACTTTTATCAGTGAAATCAGGAACTGTTATAATGGATATCAGGAACTTGTGTAATAGCTATTAGCAAACAATCACAGTTCAAAGTCACTTCCGGTCAACTGAAAGTTAGTAACGTGAGTGACAACCTCAAGAAGCCAGCATTGCTCTGCATCTACTCGGCATGGACTCTATCAAAACACGAACATTAATGCGAAGTATTCATCGCCATTCCTCTTGCAACATCTGTCGAAGTTGATTCAGGGTCAGGGGTGGTAGTTGGCGCTGGCGCACAAATGCGTCCAGTTTTTTCCCGTAGATATTTAAAGGGATTTTAAACAATATGGCAAACATTAACTTTATTCCATTTTAGAAAGTTTCTGGTTAATTGAGCTGTGTACGGCCTAGCATTGTCCTGCTGGATAACTACCTCTTTTGGTCGATTATAGGAAGATGTTGTTGAAGAATGTCAACTATGTATCGCTGATCCGTTTTTGTCACCTGAGATCGCCACCTACATCATTACGCTAGCTCCGCCGAATCTATCCACTTCCTGGACACAGCAGAGCAAATCGTTCGTTTGGTTAACATGTGTTCATCATAACGCTTCTGTTGCAGGAACCGCTACTCGTCACTAAACCAGAATCTGTGCCAGTTCTGGTATGTCCAGACCTCAAGCTGTTGCACCATCTGACTCGATACCTTCGATGTATCGGCGTTTAAGCTGCTCTAAAATACGGTCTCCTGTGTCTAATCACATGTTGTCTGAGATTGTTTCTGACAGTTTGGAGGGATGATTCTTTACAATCTATCCCGACTGCAGGTGTTGTTGCTATGACTGTTCGAGTCCGTAGATTTAATACCCGGATATACGATCTTTATGTGCTGTGGTTATGCGTGGTCTACCATTTCTTGCATGGTCATTAGTCGTACCGGTCTGTTTGAATCCCATAGTCTGGAAATGGTACTTGGTTCAAATTCTCGGTCCGTGCAAACTCGCTTTTTTCCAGTCTATAATCGTCCAATGATGATTTTTTCAGGGAGGAGTATCCAATCGCGGCATGGCATAACTTTAACATTTTGACAAATTTTACCATCAAATCTGTTTCTTCTATCCACAACCGATACACGGTAGAGTAAACCACGAACTAGAAGAGCTCTCAAAATTTTACGGAATTCACGGTGTATGCACTTTTCATGTGTGAATTTTATAATGTGGCAATATGCCAAATATAAAGAAAAGACGCTAAACCATTTGAAACTACCTGTACATTTAAAAGGTTAAACTATCATTTAAAATTATAATTGATCATTTTTAAACATTCATTAGCTATGCGTTTCTTTTTTCTTTTTTCAATTTAATTAAATTTGCGTCGATGTGCTACATACAATGTTTTTATTAAAGCCTTACTTCTCCGTATACTCATTTTTAAATCCTGTATAAGGATAATCACAAAATATTGAATTGGTTAAAAATTATTATTATTTGTACCGACAATAGTATGCTTAAAGGTATAAAGAGAAGAAATTACTCTTAGAAAGTTGTGAATACTTTTGGAAAAGTTGATAGTCACGATACAAAGAAGTACAGACTGATTACAATTGTCAGTTGTCTAGGGAAATTATTTGCGTCAATTTTAAATACAAGACTTAATGAATTCTCTGAGGAATTTAAGCTTATAAAGGAAAATAAGTTTGGATTTCGTCAACATAACTCGACTATAGACAATATTTTTACATTTTTAAAAACATTTTTTCATATGTTGAAACTTAAGAAAAGAAAGGTATTTTGAGCCTTTATAGACTTTGAAAAAGCATTTGATAAGGTTTGGAGAGACAGAATTTTCTACAACATGCTGTCAAAAAATATCAATAACAAGATGTATAATGTAATTATTATGTATGACAATATAAAATCATGTATCTTATTTAAAATAATAATATAAATCTCGAAATAGTTCAAAATTTCAATTACCTATGTAATTTTTACAGAACCCGGAAATTTAACCAAAAAGTATCTAGCTGATGAGGCATTAAAGACTATGTATGAGGTTTTGAAAATAGGCAGAAAACATAAATTTCATTAATATGTCAACTTGATCTATTTGACAAAATGATCAAATCAATCCTGCTTTATGGGCGTGAATTGTGTGGCTTTAGTAATAATAACATTTTGAAAAAAAATACATTTAAAACTTTGTAAGACTATTTTAAATTTACAATATCAACACCTAGCTATATGGTGTATGGGGAGCTAGGAAGATATCCTATTTATATAGATAAAAAAGTCAGAACTGCAAGCAATTGGGCAAGGCTTATAACTGGCAAGCAATCAAAATACTCTTACATTATGTACAGATTGTGTCGACAAATGAATGAAAATAAAAGTATGAAAAGTGATAGGATGAAATTTGTAAAAAAGATAATTAATGATTGTGGCTTTTCTCTTATTTGGTAAACTGAAAACTGTAATAAAAATAAAATAAACACTTAAAAATCAACGCCTAGAGGATCAGTTTATTCAGAATTCACGTGTACAAAATTCAACAAAGGCCATAAATTATAGAACCTTTAAGACAGAGTTTAAATTAGAGGAATACTTTAATATATTAGAAATAAAACATGACATTCTTTTCTGCAGATTTAAAACAGCAAACAATAAACTTCAAATCGAAGTATATAGATATGACGTATGAGGCTGCAGTGCTATTGTGTAATACATTGAACTGGATAACCACTTGTGTATTGAACAGCACTTTGGGTTCGGTGGCTATATTATGCATTACATGGGGTTGGATAATTGGGGTTATAGGGGGAATTGTAGCACTTTGGAAACCATGGCAAAAAATTCCGAGGGAAAAGCGTAAATGTGTACATGTAGTATGTAATACATAATACATGTACTTGATACCATATTGTAAAAGAAAAAAACGATCGAAAAACTAACTGTGTCAAGACTAGTGTTCACTTTATGTTACCAACATTGATCATTTTCAATAATCTATAATGTTTATGCTCATAGTCCACTGCGATTTCCTTCAAGCTTAGAGAATGAAGATTGTGGCATACTGTAACATAAAAGAATATATTTAAACCCTAAAGAATCATAAAAGTGTATGATTATATTAAAATTATTATTTCCTTACGGTATATTTAAGAGGTAAAAGTGCCTCTATTTCAAGATCACCTAACGAATTGATTTAAGTCTTCAAAGTCCATGTCAATATAAAAACAAAATGACACTATTCATACATGATATGTAAGATAATGTTTGTATTTCATTAAATTCTTAAGTTAATACAATACTTTAAAAACAAAAATCATATATATAAAGTTATTAGTTACCTACAAATATAAGATAATCCTTTAGTTTTATTTATATCTTCAGCACATTATGACAAATAGTACAAATTATCACATGTTTATATGTACTAATGCAAACGTAAAAGTTATATATTATCCTGTTATTATATATGTGTATTAAAAATATTTACACAAAATATTTTTTATTATTGTAAAAAATTAGAAATTAATCTTTGATGAATGAATTGTGATGTAAAAACACATAACACAACTAAATTACGACTGATGTATTTGTTGCAGTTTCTTAGCATTAGAAATAGTTTATTAAACATATACCGCTATTATTATTATCAATCACAGAACAGTTTCTAGTTGCATATTAATGTCTATTTTCTAAGTATACAAAAATAACTGTTAACCCCTCACCCATTTATCGCCTAAAGCTGTAGTATTTTATATTTTTATTTATATAAAACGGCGCTATAAAAAGTTTTAGCAATAATGAGTGGGTGGTGATGAAGTATATAGATATGACGTATGAGGCTGCAGTGCTATTGTGTAATACATTGAACTGGATAACCACTTGTGTATTGAACAGCACTTTGGGTTCGGTGGCTATATTATGCATTACATGGGGTTGGATAATTGGGGTTATAGGGGGAATTGCAGCACTTTGGAAAATACATGGGTATTGTGTTTGGAGGGATTAGGAAGTTATTACTCTACAAATGATGATGCATTATAAGCTCATAATAACAAGTTCCGACAGGAGCTAGGAGTTGATAATAAGCAGTTCTAACAGGAAAGAGAAGTTGGTAATAACCATTTCACACCATCTCATTGCAGGTTTACTATGAATCTCATGTCAGATAGGCTTTTATCCAATAAAAAATTGCGGTATCCAAAAGAATAGTAACTCTTTTATCTTAACATTGGTGTACCGATGACTTTAATATAGACATTGCGATTAATAATGTTTTGATATTATCTGTGTCCAAAAGTAGAAAGGAAACCAAAAAAATTAAATTAAAATTCTATTTAATTTATTAAAATATATATGCAAAATAAACTGCCATTTGAGAACAAACGAGAAGGTCTTTCCCAATATCCCTCTAAAGTCAGTTTCAAAAATTTTCAGCTATTTCATTGCGTTCTTTATTGGGAGAGGAAGCCGGAGTACCTTGAGAAAACCCGGAACTGCGCTGGGAAAACTGGCAATCCTTGTAAATTAAGATTGCAGTCGAGTACGCTCTGCCTTCAGTGAGAATCTAACCCGCAATCTCATTGTTGACAGACCACTTGATCAATAGTAGAAGAACTACCTTAACCACGCGACCACAGAGTAAAGTAAAAACAAAATATATATGTGATTCTTTGTGCTTTTGTGTCTGGTTGTTTTGGACTTTTATGCCCTTTGCTAGTGACAAATCGCCACTTCTAGTAATGAAATGACACATTTCAGTAAAAAATATATCACCCTGATTACAAAATATATGGTTTCTAAGGTCGTTTTTAATGTTTACCTAGTTGCTATGGTATGAGCTTGACTTACCACCTTGGACTCGAATTAAAGCTCTTTTCCTTCGGATCAATTTAAGCTTACATGTTTACTATTTTATATCTAACCGTTTTCAAATTATAAGAAAAAAACCGATCAACCAAAATGAGTCAAGGGCTGTAACTCTGAAAACGGTTCATCGCACAGTTTCTGACCAAATGAACCAAATGAAGGTCGCCATATAAAAAGGACTTTTTTACATTATTGTCTGCTTGTATCGTGTATGGTCTTTAGATATAGTGCTAACAAGACCAATTGTCACCTTTGAACTTGACTTTTGACCTTTGACCTTGACAACATTTTTAAATATAATATATGTCATTTAGGATCAATAGTGTTGAATGGTGTTTAACGTCACTTAGTTTCCACAATTAACATTTGGGTCAAGTACGCCCTGCCCGAAGTAATCCTCGAACCCTTAACCTCATTTAACCATTATTACTGTATCTATGTAAGATCACTAAATAATGCGGTGGCTCATGGGTCAACCAGGTAGTTGTAATTTTGAACGGTTATCTCGCTGGGAAACCCTTAACACAAAACGCGTTCCTAGTGAAATTCTTTTTTTAAATATAACATCATTAGAACACCGGATCATTTCTGCAGAATATCTAGATGGGAACAAGGATGGCAAAGCCTTCATGGCTGACAACAACCATAATGATTCAATCGTCTGAAATAAGATACTCCTCTTATCATGGCTGCCTTGACCCTTGTATGATTCAACCGTCTGAAATAAGGCACTCTTCTAATCATAACTGACAACAATACTAAAGATACCGTCAGAAATAAGAAAATTATCTCATCTTGGTTATTTTAGGTAGGTTCTCCTTATGGTAAATCGCGGAAGAGCTGGAATAATCGTTCCAGTATTTGGTGGGGAGGGGAGCTAAATATACAAATAATTATCAATATGTACATACAATAAGTCTATTTAAAATCTTAACTTAAATCATAACTTTTTGGACTGAAGAGATAAAAGCTGTTCAACATTGTAATGTCGTTGTTTTTTATTTGCGTGCCACTGATGAATATTGATAAGACGAATGCGCCTCTGGAGTATTTAATGTTAAAACATGGGAATCGTTGATGACATTAAATTCATTAGCTTTATGGGAGCACGAAACTAGATAGAGGTTTATTCTTATTGGATGAAGTGCAAAATAAAAGATTAACAAAGGATCACAGGACGTCAAAAGATAATGGCAATGAAGGAAATTGATAATTTAATGTTTGCTTCACGTCTCGGATACATTCATGACAAGAAAAAGATAACAAAAAATACATTAACAGAGAAAGTGGCTGGACTAAACGTAACCTAATTTTGACTGCATCAAACAAGCATTCGCTGGGGAATTTAAGGAAAACACACCATTTGCCCCCTTATACCAACTAGACCGGAATCTGGATGGCCCTTGTTCGGTCAATCAGTTGGCCAAGTCAAAACCTTAACCAAACTTTTTACATTTCTATCCTTTCTGGTATTTATTTAGCATATTGACCAATTATTACTGTATCTATGTAAGATTGCTGAAGTAAGCGGTTGCTCATGTTTTAATCAGTAGTTAAAATTAAGAATGGATACACCTTTGGTGGAATCCTTAGAAAAAAAAGTCCGTACTTGGATTGGGGACAAAGATTAGAGCCTTCTCTCATTATGGCTGACAACAACTATAATGATTCAATTTTCTAAAAGCAGATGGTCATCTCGTTTTGGATGACAACAACCCTAATGATTCAACGGTCTTAAATAACACAAAAGAAAAACATACAAAGTATGAAGATAAACTTAAAAACATACAACGGTCAAATGTAAGAAGTTTTAAGCAACAATAGAAAAAATAATTTAAAAGAAAAATAGCAAAGAAAACCGACCGAACAACAACAGCCAAAAGTCAAGGGACAGTTACAATTCCGGATATAGACAAACGCAACACAAAAACCAAAAACACAAAAAACAGAAAGAGAGTAACTCGAACCCAATAAAAACCATGGGTGCACTCAGGTGCTCCTGAAAAGTAATCAGTGCCTGCCTCTAATTAGTCACCCGTCGAGTTCCTCATTGTCATGTCTAGGGAAAAGTCAAATCCAGGAATAGGAATCACTACGTATGACTCAACAAAAATGCCAGATCGTATTTGAGACACTGATTTTCCATAACGATCAATTAAGTCATGGTAACGACCATAGAACTTCTGGAGAGATAACATCAACCTAGGTGCAACAAACCCTTGTTTGAGTAGTTTAGCAGTCAACAGCAGTCAAAGTTTCCTGTTTGCTTAGTAAAAAACCATCAAATGATGTTGGTGACTACAACAGTGTACTAAATAAAATGAAATTAGGAAATCGTTTAATTGTTTTTAGCCAAACAACTATCACAAAATTACCCACGTTGAAATAATTTCAAATAATTTAATAAAGACATTAATCACCGTAACCTAAACAATAGCCAAAGTATCATTTCTTAGATGTTCTCATTGACAAGAACTATGTAAAACATTACACCCTCAGGGAGTTACTAGTTACATGACTTGTTAAGTTAAAGATATGTCTTGCTAAATTAAACACAAATTGTCTGACAGGTAACTCCAAATTTTGCTGACTCCATGCACATTGGTCCATACAACATCCGAACAAGAGAGTATGCTACAAATCCAGTACGCTGCTTTTAATTCCAAAAGTTCAAACAAGTCATGGATCAGTGTCATGGCTAACTAATTTGTTTCAGATGTTCCGAAGAAGATCATATACTTTTTACAAGCACTAATGAATTCACGTGTTCTAATTGTAAGGATAATTATTTTACAATTTTACATCCAATTATTCATCTTTGCAATGACTGGTCTAGTTAAATATCATACACCTCAATTCCTAAGCCACTACTCATCAAACTTTTGTATCAACCGTACTCCGCAATATATGAGAGATCTTGTCCATGTAAAGAACAAAGTTTGAAAGTATTGAGAACTTTATACTTGTAGAGGTTTAAATTTAAATTAGTTTAAGTTAACACTTGCGCTAGCATTTTTGCCTTTTACATTTATCTTTAAGATTGATTCATTGACAGTTAGCATAGCGCATATTAAGCAATTAATATTCAACTGTATTCAGGACAAGAACAAGTTAAGAAATAAAACAACAGGAAAACAAAAGGACTAACGAAGCTGCTACGAGCCTTCTTGTTCGGAGACAAAAAGGGGTCTTGATTGTGCTTGGAGTCTGGCACTTTCCAAAAACGTTACTAACTGTGGTCTACAATTAGGCTTTCCGTTTTAAAGCCTGACCACCTTCTACATAGCACTGTTGATCTACACACTGATGTTCAGGCAATTGCGATATATTTAGATAAAACAATTACAATAAGCTTAGTTTATATTCTTTATAGTTTGTGTTTCCAAAACACGTGACACATCACTCTATACATGAACATGAACGTCCCAGTAATTGCTTTAATGATTGCAATTATCGAGTTAGGGTAATGGGTAGACGACCTGGTGCCAAAGTAAATCGTAGAACTTAATCCATTTTAATACATAGTATCGATCTAGTGATTATACCAACAAAAATGGCAAGTATGTTGCAACTAGTCGTCAGTATGAACACATCAATCAAAGTTGCACTGAGGCAGAAAAGGAATGTCTGGATCAAAGGTAAATATTAAAATGTAAAAGTTTATGGATGAACAAATGGCAGACTCAAATAGGTAGCAATAGCCCATCCTGACATTTAGTTTACTAAGATATAAAGAGTTGAAAATAACAGAACATTTGAGATGTTTAAATAATTTGAATAGCTTTTTCGTGTGGGGTTTAGATTTTTTCAGCTCTCTAAAGGGATCCAATTTGTAATTAGGGGACCAAACTGTAGTGTAAATCCCGAGTAGGTTTCCAAAGCTGCTCCGCAAGTGCCAAAGTAGCTGACATTGACGGTTCTCACTTTGAAGATGTCACTTTAAAATACAGAAAGCCTGACCTCGACCATAGTTGCAAAATCATTTTTCCCTCCATATACAACGTTAATACCTTTTCAGTGGTTCTGTCAGTATCAAGAATAAATCCTTTGCTTATTAATATATATATATATATAACATTCAGCGTTAGGTAATCATAAAATGAATCAATCAAAAAAGAATCAATACAAAATGTTTGTATTGTGGATGCAACACGCATGGAGAGCGGACATGTGTATCCATGGGATTTATATAAAAGCTATATATTGTAAATATTGCAAAATATACTGCATCATGTATATAAATTATTGAATATATTGTAAATAAACAAGGACCTTAACTACAAAGTGCATAACGTTAGGTTGTTAGTCATCTTCTTTTGATCACTTAGGAAACGCGTTTTGCGTCTAACTGCGATCACGGTAATATTTAATTGCGGTCTTCATTAAAACATTTTGCCAGTAGTCCTGTCACAAGTCATCGATTTTCATGGCCATACTCTTGGCGTCAATAACCCTTCGGACATGTGGTAAACCGACACTCATCAAGAAATCTTTTAAGCATTGTGATCCCTTGTAGATGTTTAGGTGTTTATATGACATTAAAATCGATTTTTTAATTTTAACAAGCTTAAGTTTGCTGTTACCCTTTGAACTTCATCCATATTTTAAATATTAGTTTATACTTTATGAACTAAAATAACAAAGTTTGAATTTTGCGAGTACTACAAATTTGCCTAAAGAAAATATGTTTTCAGCTATAAACATCGTGTGCTTCTTCGTTGGCTATGAATTCTAAATTGATCTCGCATAATCAATTATCCATGATGTACAAGATAAACTGCCAAGTAACATTCGCATGTCGATCTGGAACTAATTACTGGACGAGAATATAGTTCGTGGCTATTTTATTAACTAGCAAGAGTCCAAAATAAATTCATCAAAGATACCAAGCTTATAAAATAACTGTAACAGACGGTTACGTTTAGTTTGCAAATCAAACATTTATTCTTCGATTGAATTAAACAAACAATACAACCTACTAGACTTGTTAACCTTAAGACACAATACGTAAACATGTGGACAAGAAGCATACCTATCCGGAGCACCTAAGTTCACACGAATTAAGTTATTAGTGGTCATAGTGAAGGTCGGCTACAGTTTTACGTTTTTATTGTAAATTGCTGTTTGTATTCTTTTTTGTTTGATTTTGACCAAGGATGTGTCTCTCAAGACGATTTGCAATTACTGGTCCATTGAAAATGAAAAACGGAAGTGTTTAATAATTATTGCATCAATCACTTTTAGAAAAACATATTGCTTTGAGTTATATTTTTGAAAAATATATCGCTTTAGGTAAAATGCGTTGCAAATGTAGCAAATTTATGATTTATTGATGTGTCATTAAATTTTATTAAATTTTTTCCCAATATCATAAAATCAGTCTAACACCAAATAGGGAACCATGCAGATGATTCAAACATATCAGGTAGGTTTTATTCATTCTTTACAGTTTTGTCTTTCACCTTAAAAAATTATAAGGTGGATTAGGTACCATTTAATTGATTTAAATCTACTGTCAAGCTCAGCTAGTGGAATCGAATGTGTATTCAGAAAAGGAAAATGCTTATTGCATCTGGAAACGTAAGTGTGATGTAGGGGCAAAACTCGTGAATACAATGTGTTGACTCCTTTTTAAATACAATGGGTGAGTTCTTTTTATCGTTAAAGGAGCTTGGCACGTTCCAACATCTTGTTTACTATGGTTTTCTGTCAGGCATCTATCAGCCACATGAAGACGCAAGAAAGAGAAATTTTTGGTAGATTAAAGAGTAGAAACGGCTAAATTAACCCAAATCCAATACTCTATCTTTTCCAGCCAAATGTTTTTCCGTGATTTTACTAAATTGATTTATTGTACACCTTTTAGCGTCCAGAATATAGTTAAAATATTTCCCCCTGGACGATAAGATAGCATTTAATCAGGCAACAAAATCTGATGCATTAGAAATTCCTTAGTTACAATTTATCTATAGACTATATAAGCTTAACAGTGCTTGGTGGGGGCAGAAAAGCCTAGCTTACTGTCTTCACTTGATTTCTTTGTTATCAACGCTGGGGTTTTGAGTTTGAGGCCAAATGTCCCCTGCTTCTAATTGTCTCAACCTCAATTAAAAATAATTGCCAGAAGGTGCAGGGGGTTCTTACCGGTAACTTCGGCCTCTTTCTTTAACAAAATCTTTACATAATATTGCTGAAAACTGCCATGAAAAGTAAGGAAAACCTGGAACTAGTCAATAAACACCAACATATATAAAATTAGTTGTAAAGCCAGACAGATTCGAAAGGGTTAATGTTTCCTGCATCATGAGCGCATCGAGTCTTTTTTCTGGTTATTCACGACCTTATATTACAAAAACTATTGACCTTGTTATTACGTAACCATTCAACAAATTATTTTCAATGCATTGAAATGATATTTTATTTCTTTTAAACAGTGAGGGCTTGCTATCCATTCTCTATCTATCTTCATTCGCTTCGTTCTATTCATCGTAACACTAATCTAAATATATGACCACACCAGACTGAACTGTTGTTTGTAAAGTCTGCTGTGATGTGCAACAATATAAAACACACTTTTATCTCGCACCGCTGTTTAATAAATGTTTGTCATTAATGATATGGTATCAACAAAAATAGTCCATTAAAGCAACGGTAATTTTAATGTTCTGTCTAGTACTATATTTTGTTGGCATGCTGCAGGCAATCGTTTTCCTGACAGTAATCTCAAACACAAAGTATTTCAAACTTTCTATATTAATATAGGAGCTGATACAATAGGATGTTTGCTAAAATTTTCTTGTACTGAATATATAGCTAAAATATTGCTCACAAGACAACTTTTTGAATTGTATATATATATTTCTTCAAATACTTTCTACACTTTGACAACCGAATCATTCACTTGATTTTGGACAGATTTGAGATTACCGTATTACCTGATATCCCCCATTTATAGTGCACCTCTTGTCCGCACTTCATCAGCCATCAGAAAAGTACATAAATTGACATGTAGCGGCTGCAATATAATGAATATTTGTTTTAAATATAACTTTATAACATGTTTTTTTTCCAGATTTGCTGTGTTATATTCATCGGAATATTCGTTAGTAGCTGTCATTGTTTTATATTACCTAAACCGACTTTACCGTTACTACAGCAACCACCAACACAATATGTTTTTTTGCTTCATGATAACATTAGAGGTAATTGTGTTAGGCGTTGACTAGTTCGTTAGGTAATTTAATAGCTGTACAAGATTCAGAGTCAATGACTGACTGAATATTTACATAACGTCCATCTTTTTTTAGCTATATAAGAGACGAGAATAACATTTTTTTGTTTAGGAAAATTTTTTACAAACTCTACTTACATTCAAAATAAAACTAAAGCAATCATCCAAGATATTGCTAATCACTGTTTAAATACTATTCTAGATAAGAAGCAAAAAGAAAAAATAAATTAACTTATTCAATTATGCTTCATTACAAAGAATGGCAAACCTAAATACTGGCTTATGTCCGGATATTTTTTTCAGGAAACCGTTCAAATTTTCAGCATGTGATTAGGTACTGTATGCCGTATTCTGACTTATTCCTCTATACGTATGAGGCGGATTTTATAGAAGGACTTCATTATAAAAAGGTCGAAAGTTGACCCCGTTCCTTAAATTTAACTTTCTGCTATATAGATGACATGCTGTCATTGAAAATTCCTAAATTCGGTGACATATCGACCACATCTACCATATTGAACGTGAAACAACAGTCAGTTTGGTCTGTCTCATACCTTGACCTAGAAAATGACAATGAAGGTAGCATTAACAATAAAAGGTAACCTTCTGTTTATTTACAACTACTCCCGGATATGATTATTTACGGGATTTTAACCTTATTAATACTACGGGCGTCACACGAGCCAGTTGTTTACCCTTTCGGAGCACTTGGACTAATACCGGATTTTAGTGGAGTTCATATTGCTAATTTTTTGTTTAAATGTTGTGTGTGTCGTTTTATTTTGTGGTTGTGTGCTCTTTTGTTTAACCATGGGTTTAATACGTTTGAGAAATATCGTTTTATTATTACTTCTCTGTACCTTCTGTCTTTATTTTAACTACCCGCTTCAAGTTCCGTTCTGCGTAATACCCTTTATATTTCCAGTGCATTTAAAATTATGTTCCCGTTAGTCCATTACTTTTCGTTGATTTATTGTTTGCAAAAGTTTTCGTCTAGAATATAGTTAAGATGCTCGCTGGGCGTTCAGCATACAATTAAATTTCAACCTGTAACTGTTGAAAAGAGATACAAGGTCACAAGTCTGAGACTCGATAATGGTCTATTTTAAATCAGTTGCAGTGCAGATTACGCGAATTAGATTTGAACACATGACAGTACTGGACACAAAAATCGAAATCGTGGTACTGAATATTCAGAATAATACACAGTGTATTTATATATTGTCAATTTGTTTAAGGCACACATAGAGGTGGAATTGGTCCGTTTCCTTTAGCAGTATTATTTCCATTTCTGACGTCTGTGGTTATGATGATGCCGACCAGAACACCTGAAGGATCGATGATACCGCTTATTCAAGCCTTATTCATTCCCCCTCAACAATCTTCTTTTACGACAGCTACACAGTCTACTCTTGTGGCTACTCTCCCACAAGCAACCAGCAAGTATTTACTACAATATTTCCACGCGCCAATCACAATTTGAGACATACACTATACCACAGCATAGCATCAGTTGAGCGTCACACTAAACAAATACAAGTTGACTAACTTAATTTGATAAATTGAAAAGTTGCTTCGCGATATATGAATTTATGGTTAGAATATAGTTATGTGCATAAATCTTTAACTGCAAATGGAAAAGTACGGATTGCTAACCTGGTCTCCTGGTGCAATATTTTTCATTGACGCAAGCTTAACTTCAAATATAACACCAGGTCAGGACCTCTGATATAAGCATTTTAATTGGTTGATAATATGACGCCATTTAATATCATATGCACATGTCAATCGTTTTTTTTAAAGCTGGGAATACCTTTTCTTGATAAAATTTAAATATAAATTACATTTAACTTTATGTTAAAATGATTAAATCTTAATGGAAACTCAGCTGAGAAATGTAATTCTAATATGACGTCCTGCTTTAGCTATGTAGACAAAGCCGTGTCAAAATTCCAATAAGTTTAGTTCGCACATGCGTAAACTGTGTGTTTTGTGTAAATGTAAAAACTGACTTACAAATGCCGTTTGTTATGTGTTATCCATAATTATCGTTATTGTTAATAAATTGGTTATTTTTAGTCTGAATTCTAAAATTTATATGATTTAAACTACTCCCGATACATTATTTTTTTTTAACAATTCTACATTCGAATTAATATGACGTCACAATTAGAATTCCGACGTCATATAACGCTGAACTGAAAATTTCAAACTGGAACAATGAAATTTCGTTAAGATTTCTCAATATTTATGTTTAAAAGGTACGTACATTCAATAAAATGACGAGAATATATGTTTATGTCAATTTTATTTGCTTTAACATACTGTTTTGGGATATATCGTATTAGTTCAAAACAACAATATTACCACTGAAAGCGTCCTCTTGGAACCGCTTCGAAATTTTAAAACATTTGTTAGACATATTAGAATCGAAATAGATTATTGCGAGCGGGCTTTATGGGAATTAGAACATGGTCAGACCTTATATTTGTCTTCATTTTATACCTCGCTATCGCTCGGTATAAAATATTGACAAATTTAAGGTCTGACCATGTTCTAATTCCCATAAAGCCCGATCGCAATAATCTATTTCTTAAACATTGAACGTCATAAAGAGAAGACGTCATAATACGTTCGGTCTACTTGAACTTATCTGATACAAAATGGTTAGTCTAGAGAATAACCGAACGCTGTCACCGTTGAAATCCAATGCTCCTGACCTGACGTTATATCCGAAGTTCGCTTAGGCTAATGAGGATATCATCGTCAGGGTACCAGAATATACGGATTGCTTGGTTGGCATTGAAAAAGCGACCACTTTTAAGTTAAAACAGGTAGGCTCAAAGGGCAAATTATCTGTCAATATCTAATTCTCAATTCATTTTCATTGGCAGTAACAATTGTTTTCCATTTTGTGTATCCATTTTCGTGTTGTTTTATTGTTTGTTTGCTTGTTTACGTCATGAATATAACTAAAATATTGCTTGCTGGAAGTGAGTGAAACATTTAATTAATCAATTATATGTAAAATAAATCGCGATTTTACAAGCATACATGTATCAATATCCAGCATGTTCACGCCAATCAATGTTAAAACTTAAAAAATCAAGAGTTAGAGCAAAAATATATAAATTAGAACAGATCTTTAAAAATGAAATAATTGTATAGTTCGCGTTTATGTAATAACCAGAATGCTAAACTAATCAGTCACGTGATCTTTCCAGCTTGTGTCCCCCGAACATGCATGAATGGGTTTGTCCAGGTTCCAAACACAAACAAGTGTTACCTCAACGGAGCTACTGAAGCCTCGTGGATTGTTGCAAACGTAAGAAATATAACACAAAACCGACCGAACAACAATAGCAGAAAGTCAATAGGCGATAACAAATCTGGATTATAACAAACATGTCAACACAAAACAAAAACCAAAAACAAGAAAGCAGAAAGTAAGAAACAGGAACCCAATAAAACAAAGCCATGGTTGCTCCCAGGTGATGTGGACGAGTAAGTAGTGCCTGCCTCTAATTAGTTACTCATTGTCATGTTCAGGAAAAGTCAAATCCAAGAATAAGATAGAGAACTGTTAACGCAACGAAATTTACCTATCGTATTTGTGAGATGGATTTTTCATATTGATCACTTAAGGTATGGTGCCACATAGATCCATTGCATTCATAATCTTTTCCCAAATGTATCTATTGTTGTTTTTCCTCCTAGATAATGTTTACTAGACGTGCAAAAACGGTTCAATAAATCCATCTGTAATACCAACAACGGAACTTGTGTAGTGCAAGGTTGACCAGTTTCCCTAATGAGACGACATTTCTTTGCACTCCAATGTAAACTAGACAAAGTCGATCTAGCGATCACTGATACCCCCGCTTTTGTGAAAATTTCTAACGTTTTTCGTGGATTGTGACCTTGAAATTGGATGGATTTCCACCAAAATCAATAGGCTTCTTACCAACAAAATATATAAGAATATTTTACAGTTTCATTAAAATCGGATGAAAACTTTTTGAGTTATTTTCCGGAAACAACTTTTTGTAAAAATTTCTAACATTTTTCGTGGACTGTGACCTTGAAATTTGACAGATTTCCCCCAAAATCGATAGGCTTCTTACCAACGTGATATATAACAATATCCCAAAGTTTCATTCAAATCACATGCAAACTTTTTGAGTTATCATCCGGAAACAACTTTTTTGTAAAAATTTCTAACGTTTTTCGTGGACTGTGACCTTGAAATTTGATGGATTTCCCCCAAAATCAAAAGGCTTTTTACCAACCTGATATATAACAATATCCCTAAGTTTCATTCAAATCACATGCAAACTTTTTGAGTTATTGTCCGGAAACAACTTTTATGTTAAAATTTCTAATGTTTTTCGTGGACTGTGACCTTGAAATTTGACGGATTTCCCCCAAAATCGATAGGCTTCTTACCAACCTGATATATGACAATATCCCAAAGTTTCATTCAAATCGGATGTAAACTTTTTGAGTTATTGTCCGGAAACAACTTTTTTGTTAAAATTTTTAACGTTTTTCGTGGACTGTGACCTTGAAATTTGACGGATTTCCCCCAAATCGATAGGCTTCTTACCAACCTGATATATAATAATATCCCAAAGTTTCATTCAAATCGGATGTAAACTTTTTGAATTATCATCCGGAAACCAAATGTGGACGGACGAACGGACGGACGGACGGACAGACGGACAGACGGACGGACGGACGGACGGACGGACAGACGGACAGACGGACGGACGGACGGACATGAGGACCACTATATACCCCCGACTCTGTCGAGCGGGGGTATAAATATTGCTTTCTGCACGCTAAACAATCTTGTCAGTGGACATTGCGTCGGAGAACAAATTACTACTATTTGTTAAAATGCGTTTCTTTGAAAACCAACTTTGCTTTCTGAGTTCGGTTAACATCTTGGTTAATTTGGGAATGTTCAATGTTGACAGTAACGTCAGTATTTGCGCTCGTTATGCAGCACTCTTGGACCGATACCAGCACTGATTTATTGCTGACGAACTCATCCGTCAAAAAATATTCGTCCGTCATTATCTTAGTAACCCTCAACAAATATTATGATTCTGAATTAAAGTATGTCTATAACTTGGTCAGTTTATTACAGGAATTTGATAATTCAACACCTGCGCATTGTGTGTACCTTTTACAATTTATTCCAGTTTTGCTAGATCTTGCGATTTGTTTTCGATTTTCTAAACCCGAACGTGCAGTTTTCTAATAAGCTATTCAAACATGAATTTGTACCTGGATTGAAAATTAAAAGTTCTATTGCCATCATCACGGCGGTTGATCGCTATGGAAAATCGATCTCCCAAATGCCGTCAATGACATTTTCTCCTGAGCCACTGGTAGCTTTTCGTAATCCTCTATTTCACCTATTAACTAATAGGACTATGAATAACTATACGGGTGGCTAATAAGAAGAAGGCACAGCTTATTCCCATAAGGTACCTGCTTGCTACCATGTAGTTTTTTATTGGGTTTGGATTAACCTTTTCTGTTCTGTTTGGTTTCTTCGTTGTGTGCATTTGTCTCAAATCGACTGCCATCGTCCTATATTTTTCAACTATGGTTGACCGTTCGTTAGTTAACTTTTTTAAATACAAATAAGAATTTTGTCATTTAAATATTATTTATCATATGTAAAAAACGTACAATAGTTAATTAACACGTATACATTTATTAAAACATATTTCCAAATGAAATTAGTTTTAAGTTTTAATTATCGTATTTCTCCATAACATGCATGAGAAAAACTAATTATGTATGGTTATGATTACACGCGAAATATAAAACAAATTCCATATGTTATGTTTAATGCTGGATAAACATATTTTTATCAAAGATAGAAAAACATCTTTGTAGAAATGTTATGACTGTGTAATTTGTTGCACGCAAACAAAAAATAATGTTTGAATGACATAATAAATAAATAAATAAATAAATAAATAAATAAATAAATAAATAAATAAATAAATAAATAAATAAACAAATAATTTAATTAATAAATGAAATGCACTGACAACTGACAGTTCGTAGAAGTGTTTATTTCAAGCTAAATTAATGTATCAACTGTTTAAAAATTATTTTTTAAGATGAGCTGTAAGGCTGTCGGTGCTAACCTATTTGAGCCAACAACTTTTGCAGAGTATATTGCCGTTCTAACTCAGTTTTCTTTCGGTGAGTGATAGTTTTAAGTGATCATTGCAGATTTGTAATGGAAACACATGGCATGCTATAGTTAAATGTGGCCTTAAATCCCAATTCAAACTAAAATAGATTTCATTTTATAACGCAAGTATTAAAAAATAAAAGGTACTCGTTCTTTGAGGTTGGAGTGGGGATGTTCGTTCTTTGAGGTTGAAGTTGAGATGTTTGTTCTTTGAGGTTGGAGTTGGAATGTTCATCCTTTGAGGTTGGAGTGGGGATGTTCGTTCTTTGAGGTTAATGTTGTAATGTGCGTTATTTGATGTTGGAGTTGGAATGTTCGTTATTTGAGGTTGGAGTGGGGATACTCGTTCTTTGAGGTTGGAGTGGGGATGTTCGTTCTTTGAGGTTGAAGTTGGGATGTTTGTTCTTTGAGGTTGGAGTGGGGATATTCGTTCTTTGAGGTTGGAGTGGGGATGTTCGTTCTTTAAGGTTGGAGTTTGGAAGTTCGTTCCTTAAGGTTGGAGTTGGAATGTTCGTTCTTTGAGGTTGGAGTTGGAATGTTCGTTTTTTGAGATTGGAGTTGGAATGTTCGTTATGTGAGATTGGAGTTGGAATGTTCGTTATTTGAGATTGGAGTTGGAATGTTCGTTATGTGAGATTGGAGTTGGAATGTTCGTTCTTTGATGTTGGAGTGGGGATGTTCGTTCTTTGAGGTTGGAGTTTGGAATGTTCGTTATTTGATGGAGTAGGGAAGTTCGTTCCTTAAGGTTGGAGTTGGAATGTTCGTTCTTTGAGGTTGGAGTTGGAATGTTCGTTTTTTTGAGATTGGAGTTGGAATGTTCGTTATGTGAGATTGGAGTTGGAATGTTCGTTATTTGAGGTTGGAGTTAGAATGTTCGTTCTTTGATGTTGGAGTTGGAATGTTCGTTCTTTGATGTTGGAGTGGGGATGTTCGTTCTTTGAGGTTGCAGTTTGGAATGTTCGTTATTTGATGGAGTAGGGAAGTTCGTTCTTTGAGGTTGGAGTTTGGAATGTTCGTTATTTGATGGAGTGGGGATGTTCGTTCTGTGAGGTTGGAGTTGGAATTTTTGTTCTTTGATGTTGGAGTGGTGATGTTTGTTTTTTTGAGGATAGAGTTGGAATGTTCGTTCTTTGATGTTGGAGTTGGAATGTTCGTTCTTTGAGGTTGAAGTTGGGATGTTTGTTCTTTGAGGTTGAAGTGGGGATGTTCGTTCTTTGAGGTTACAGTTTGGAAGTTCGTTCCTTAAGGACGGAGTTGAAATGTTCGTTCTTTGAGGTTGGAGTGGGGATGTTCGTTCTTTGATGTTGGAGTTGGAATGTTCGTTCTTTGAGGTTGGAATTGGAATTTTTGTTCTTTGATGTTGGAGTGGTGATGTTCGTTTTTTTGAGGATAGAGTTGGAATGTTCGTTCTTTGATGTTGGAGTTGGAATGTTCGTTCTTTGAGGTTGAAGTTGGGATGTTTGTTCTTTGAGGTTGAAGTGGGGATGTTCGTTCTTTGAGGTTACAGTTTGGAAGTTCTTTCCTTAAGGACGGAGTTGAAATGTTCGTTCTTTGAGGTTGGAGTGGGGATGTTCGTTCTTTGATGTTGGAGTTGGAATGTTCGTTCTTTGAGGTTGGAGTTGGAATGATCGTTTTTTGAGATTGGAGTTGGAATGTTCGTTATGTGAGATTGGAGTTGGAATGTTCGTTATTTGAGGTTGGAGTTAGAATGTTCGTTCTTTGATGTTGGAGTTGGAATGTTCGTTCTTTGAGGTTGGAGTGGGGATGTTCGTTCTTTGAGGTTGGAGTGGGGATGTTCGTTCTTTGAGGTTGGAGTTTGGAATGTTCGTTATTTGATGGAGTGGGGATGTTCGTTCTTTGAGGTTGGAGTTTGGAAAGTTCGTTATTTGATGGAGTGGGGATGTTCGTTCTTTGAGGTTGGAGTTGGAATTTTTGTTCTTTGATGTTGGAGTGGTGATGTTCGTTTTTTTTGAGGATAGAGTTGGAATGTTCGCTCTTTGATGTTGGAGTTGGAATATTTGTTCTTTGAGGTTGAAGTGGGGATGTTCGTTCTTTGAGGTTAAAGTTTGGAAGTTCGTTCCTTAAGGACGGAGTTGAAATGTTCGTTCTTTGAGGTTGGAGTGGGGATGTTCGTTCTTTAAGGTTAAAATTAGGAAGTTCGTTCCTTAAGGTTGGAGTTGGAATGTTCGTTCTTTGAGGTTGGGGTGGGGATGTTCGTTCTTTGAGGTTAATGTTAAAATGTTCGTTATTTGGTGGCATGGGTATGTTCGTTCTTTGAGGTTGGAGTTTGGAATGTTCGTTATTTGATGGAGTGGGGATGTTCGTTCTTTGAGGTTGGAGTTGGAATGTTCGTTCTTTGAGGTTGGAGTGGTGATGTTCGTTCTTTGAGGTTGGAGTGGGGATGTTTGTCCTTTGAGGTTGGAGTTTGGAATGTTCGTTATTTGATGGAGTGGGGATGTTCGTTCTTTGAGGTTGGAGTTGAAATTTTTGTTCTTTGATGTTGGAGTGGTGATGTTCGTTTTTTTGAGGATAGAGTTGGAATGTTCGTTCTTTGATGTTGGAGTTGGAATGTTCGTTCTTTGAGGTTGAAGTTGGGATTTTTGTTCTTTGAGGTTGAAGTGGGGATGTTCGTTCTTTGAGGTTAAAGTTTGTAAGTTCGTTCCTTAAGGACGGAGTTGAAATGTTCGTTCTTTGAGATTGAAGTGGGGATGTTCGTTCTTTGAGGTTGAAGTGGGGATGTCCGTTCTTTGAGGTTAAAGTTTGGAAGTTCGTTTCTTAAGGACGGAGTTGAAATGTTCGTTCTTTGAGGTTGAAGTGGGGATATTCGTTCCTTGATGTTAAAGTTTGGAAGTTCGTTCCTTAAGGACGGAGTTGAAATGTTCCTTCTTTGAGGTTGGAATGGGGATGTTCGTTCTTTGAGGTTAATGTTAAAATGTTCGTTATTTGATGGAATGGGTATGTTCGTTCTTTGAGGTTGGAGTTGGAATGTGCGTTCTTTGATGTTGGAGTTGGAATGTTCGTTCTTTGAGGTTGAAGTTGGGATGTTTGTTCTTTAAGGTTGGAGTTGGGATGTTCGTTCTTTGATGTTGGAGCTGGAATGTTCGTTCTTTGATGATGGAGTGGGGATGTTCGTTCTTTGAGGTTGGAGTTGGAATTTTTGTTCTTTGATGTTGGAGTGGTGATGTTCGTTTTTTTGAGGATAGAGTTGGAATGTTTGTTCTTTGATGTTGGGAGTTGGAATGTTCGTTCTTTGAGGTTGAAGTTGGGATGTTTGTTCTTTGAGGTTGAAGTGGGGATGTTCGTTCTTTGAGGTTAAAGTTTGGAAGTTCGTTCCTTAAGGACGGAGTTGAAATGTTCGTTCTTTGAGGTTGAAGTGGGGATGTTCGTTCTTTGAGGTTAAAGTTTGGAAGTTCGTTCCTTAAGGACGGAGTTGAAATGTTCGTTCTTTGAGGTTGAAGTGGGGATGTTCGTTCTTTGAGGTTAAAGTTTGGAAGTTCGTTCCTTAAGGACGGAGTTGAAATGTTCCTTCTTTGAGGTTGGAGCGGGGAAGTTCGTTCTTTGAGGTTAATGTTAAAATGTTCGTTATTTGATGGAATGGGTATGTTCGTTCTTTGAGGTTGGAGTTGGAATGTGCGTTCTTTGATGTTGGAGTTGGAATGTTCGTTCTTTGAGGTTGAAGTTGGGATGTTTGTTCTTTAAGGTTGGAGTTGGGATGTTCGTTATTTGAGATTGGAGTTGGAATGTTCGTTCTTTGATGTTGGAGTTGAAATGTTCCTTCTTTGAGGTTGGAGCGGGGAAGTTCGTTCTTTGAGGTTAATGTTAAAATGTTCGTTATTTGATGGAATGGGTATGTTCGTTCTTTGAGGTTGGAGTTGGAATGTGCGTTCTTTGATGTTGGAGTTGGATTGTTCGTTCTTTGAGGTTGGAGTGGGGATGTTCGTTCTTTGAGGTTGGAGTGGGGATGTTCGTTCTTTGAGGTTGGAGTTTGGAAGTTCGTTCCTTAAGGTTGGAGTTGGAATGTTCGTTCTTTGAGGTTGGAGTTGGAATGTTCGTTCTTTGAGGTTGGAGTGAGGATGTTCGTTCTTTGAGGTTGGAGTGGGGATGTTCGTCCTTTGAGGTTGGAGTTTGGAAGTTCGTTCCTTAAGGTTGGAGTTGGAATGTTCGTTCTTTGAGGTTGGAGTTGGAATGTTCCTTTTTTGATGTTGGAGTTGGAATGTTCGTTATTTGAGGTTGAGTTGGAATGTTCGCTCTTTGATGTTGGAGTTGGAATGTTCGTTCTTTGAGGTTGGAGTGGGGATGTTCGTGCTTTGAGGTTGGAGTGGGGATGTTCGTTCTTTGAGGTTGGAGTTTGGAATGTCCGTTATTTGATGGAGTGGGGATGTTCGTTCTTTGAGATTGGAGTTGGAATGTTCGTTATTTGAGGCTAGAGTTGGAATGTTCGTTCTTTGAGGTTGGAGTGGAGATGTTCGTTCTTTGAGGTTGGATTGGGGATAATCGTTCTTTGAGGTTGAAGTTGGGATGTTTTTTCTTTGAGCTTGGAGTTGGAAGTTCGTTCTTTGAGGTAGGAATGGGGATGTTTGTTCTTTGAGGTTGGATTTGGAAGTTCGTTCTTTAAGGTAGGAATAGGGATGTTCGTTCTTTGAGTTTAGAGTTTTGATGTTAATTCTTTGAGGTTGAAGTTAGGATGTTCGTTCTTGCAATTAAAATGTTATCATTTCCTTATTGACATATTTTATTATTTCCGTTGCATTAGAGCTTCTTGCAGCCACTTGCATTCCTGATGCAGTTCGCTGGTTAACACAAAATTAACAGTCAAATAAACAATGTTTAAGAGATATTGTACCTAATAAAATTCTTACAATTATTCGATTTTACATCACTGTATATCATAAATTATTTCAAAACACCATTTACATTAATTTGGTACTTCTAAGACAACCAGTAACGTAAGGACGCTTTATGTTTGAAAAAAAATACAAATAGAAACTGGAAAAAAATTAAAATACTGAATACCGCTATAACAACGCTGAATTTAATCAGAGTAAGGGTCTAATATCAGATACATGGATGCCTCGCTAAGCAAATCTAGTGCTTACAAACTTATCAATAAATTAGGCTTTGGATAAAAAAGAAATCATGAAAAATAACAATGAAGAAAACGTGGAATATAAATGACTGTTAAACTTTGGAATACTCAAATGATTACGTATCATTTTTTATGTTGCAATTAAAACGTTATGATTTCATTATTGATATATTTTATTATATCCGTTGCATTAGAGCTTCTTGCAACTACATGTTCTAATTCATAATTACAAGTTGTTATTTATTTTTAGCCGCAACAGTAACAACACTTTGGACAGGTGCAAATGACATTGTAAATGAAGGAGAAGTGATGTTCGAAGGTTCCAAAAACGCATTTGGTAGTACACTACCATTCGGTGTTGGTATGTTTACTGGTACCCGTTTTACCTATTAATAACCGTATGGATTATTTGAATGCGATCTTAAAGGCTCGTGGGCAGTATTTCAGCTATATTTAGAAGAAGGTTTAATTTTCCGCGCATACCTTACACTCCTTTTTTTCATTATCACTCATTTCCCCATCCTGTTATTAAAATATGGATACACTTTCTTGTTATTCTGCTAACTATAGCTAAAATACTGTTCAATGAATGTTAGGCTTGAACGTTTTTTACGGGTTATGATTATGAAATACATTTTTAAGAAGTAAAACATCTGTCTACTTTTAAATGCATTATATATTAAGGAGTTTTTTTATTTGTTGTTACTTTTGTCATTTCCTTGATTTAGATGTATCAATGTCCGCGCTGAAAAAAAAATTATTATTGTAATTTTTTATTGAGATTATTATTTATTTGTGTCCAGCATACAAAATAAAATACATTAGAGCATCTTATTTCTTTACATTACTGTATGAAAGCAAATGTCCATCGCTAATCAATATTAATTTTTTTAAAGTGCCTGCATCCGGTATGAACAGCGACAATTTTGATTGTGTAACCGTTACTAATGCCGTGAGTGGACTTTGGAGATTTCAATCGTGCACCACCAATAACAAATATATATGCGAGTATGCAGTTGTAAGTATACAGGTGTTAAATTCAAATGTGCTTGTTCCTGCCTTAGTCGGGGCTTTAACATGGTGCACTTTAGAAAGGAAAACGTAAGAAATGATCACAATTGTCAGAGAACGAATTCAATATGCTAAGAAGTTTGGTGTTAATTTGAATCACGTATTTTTTATTTTCCAAACAATTGTAAATGTGATCTCCAAAATTTGTTCACACACAGGACACCATTATGAAGGTAATCGAAATTAAGGACCATCTAATATATTAATGTTATCATTACGTTTACATTAAAAGAATATGATACTGATTTATATAGAAACTAGTGACAACGATAACTCATGCCAGCATATTTGTCACGAAAAACTTTACCTTGGAAGCTGAAATGAAAGAAGAAGAATTAATTATAATTTCGCAGTTTTAGTGTTTGAAAATATAGATTTAATTTTAAATTAGTCTTCATTATTCACTATGAACATATATTTCATAATATAGTCTGTAATGTGACAATTCTCGTAATTTTTTTCAGGTTTCTTGTCCATGATAGATTACCTGTTTCACCAGTACATTTATGTAGTCAATTCAAAATAATTAAATAGTTTTGTGGAATGTTTGCGATTAGAATATAAACTCATTTCCATTATTTTCTACATGCGTGGATAATAGATTATCATTGAATTTCATTTTTTAGATAAAAACTATAAGAGCTTTGCAATTGACAAAAAAATTACCCTAAATTTTCATTTTCCTGAATATTTATGTATTATGTATTTATGGAATTGGCGCCTTCAGTAGCATGCCTAGGTAAGGCACATATCAAAACACGGTACTTAAATACACAAAATACATGGTGATTCAACTTCAAAACATACATACATGCATTAGTCATTCAAAACAAGAAGCACCATAGTCTGATTAAATCTTAAAAGCTAGAACAACTATTAATGCCATGCTAGCGCACTGATTCTTGTATGAACTTCGTAGATAAAGGCTTCATTTTTTGTCCAAAGGCAAAACCAACAATATATATATATATATAAGTCTAAAGAGTCTACCAACCAGCAAGCTTATTAAGTATCGATTGACAAACATGACGATACAGCATAAACAAAAAATAATATACAAGTCTAGAAGATTATGCAACGATACAAATGACGGTGTTTCTTGTCAAAAATCTAGACAAAGACGAACCAACGAATGGTCTTAGTCATTGAATGTCAACACAAACAAATGACGTAAACAAGTCATAACACATTGATCTTAAACTTTCTCATTTCCAACTTAACCCAAAATAGTTGCTTTCCAAGTCCGCAAGCCGCGGACGTACCGTGCTGTTACTTGGCTTTGCTCAAATATTCCAACAAGATGTAATCAAAATTACCAAGGTGACAAATTCATTACGCCAGACGCGCGTTTCGTCTACTTAAGACTCATCAGTGGCGTAATATTTTTTTGACTAGAAACACCGTCATTTGTATCGTTGCATAATCTTCTAGACTTGTATATATATATATGTTTTCTGAATTTTTTTCTATTTCTTTAATTAATGTATTATTTGTTAATAGGTTTGTATCTGAGTGTAGCTGAAAAGGTGCTTTCAGAAAAGTATATAGACCATAATGACTTAACACTGCACTCCCTTAAAGCATTATCTATCGTGGGTGCGAACTTAGCATTTTTGTTTGAGCACTGAGAGATTACAAATAGTTAACTTCGGTAAAAACTGCAGTCAATGTAACTAATACAACTGTGTTATGATTTAATAAAGATATTTTCTCTCTTTAACTAAAACGCAAAATATACAATAGTTCAAGGACAATAACTTGAGAATCAAACGTTTTGTTGATTATAACTTACTAATCACTTTTGCTGTTAACAAGACTCTATGTCTGTTCTAAAGAATAGCAAAAAAGATAAATTGAAAAATACATACTACCATAATTAGTCTTATGACAATTTATGTATTTATTAATGTTCAGTAGTTTTGTGCAGGTGTTTTAGGAAGATATAAGTTTAAAATAATGCTTTACTGATATTTTAGCTTGTTTTGCCAATGGTTGTACTGTTTTAAGTGTCTCTCTAATTGTTATAGACAAAAATGCTAAAAGTTGGACAAATAGTTATTCTAGGGCAATAATTCGTACAAGAGTCGATTGGCATTTCGGTAAAATTATCTTTTTGTAGATCTTATTTTGCGGAGTAATATTGCAGTACAATTATGTGTTATAGTTGTCAAGATAGAATGTAATATCCAACAATAAAAATAATGTAAAAATAGACACTAAGGTACAAAACTTCTAATTCGGGCTATTTCGATCCGATAACATATAGATTTCGACATTCTTAGCATTTTTTTGCTAGTCAGATTATCTTTGTCTATAATAATTTCTAAAATATTTTTAAAATATAAACAATAATTTTGGGCGATGACCAGTATGTTAGTTCGTAGGTGACAATAAACACAAAACGTTATTAATGTTATTATAAGAATGATTCGGGTCTAATTGAGTTTAACGGAGGTCTAAGAATATCTTGTGATGACAGATGCCAAGTGATGGGAAAAGCGTCGTTAAACATCACTCAAACGAACAAACATACATACAGATATTAGAAATTAAGCAATTATCTAATACTATTCTATCATTTGCAATTTTATATCCTAAAGTTGTTTTGCAATACAACACTTAGTGTTTAGAGAAATGCAACTCACCTAGCATTATAGCGATTATTTGATAGATTTTGTTAAGAAGGCGCAATGAAACTACTACAAACTTTCCATCCCTACCGAGTCAGGTTAGTCGTATTTTGTTTGCTCTGGACGTCAAAATGTCAAGTTTTTTACTGCATCTTTGTCCCCACATTATAATTATTTTTTTTCGTGTAGTACTGAAATACGTCTGACAGCAAGCAGCTTACAAATCAATTACAAAATTGTAAACGATTGCCTATCTCTCAAGGAAGACACGTATCACATGATTCTGGTGCCGCAGGTATACAGTATATTGATTGATCGACGGGACAGTTACAGGCTGTACATATTTTACGGTTTATTATACAACAACTATTTTTTGTTAACTAAATAAAGACAAAATAAATTCTACCGCTTAGGATTAAGTAAACTGAATGTTATGAATGGATGTTCTTTTACGCCTAGCTATATATGTATAGTTTTCTTACATTTCAGTCAAACAAATGTCTTATTTATCTGTATTGTTAATTATCAAATAAGATATTGACTCTAAATTACAATAAACCATTATCATACTTTGCAGTCGAATATCAATATTTTTAAAATAATATCATGAAATCATGGACATAATTCGAAACATGATTTTTATCTTACAAATAACCTTTAATATTATATTCCAAACTTACTATAATACGACATAAAGTACACTGACTATACTGGAGGGTTTCCCAGGTGGCGGATAGGACGGCTTCTAATTGGGGAAGATAGAACATTAAGCATGATCGCGACCCACGTTTGGGAATGTGTTTGCAAGTTGCCAATTTACTTGCACCATGAAAACCCCTTTTGTAGATTTCAAAAAAAGAGTAGGCTCTCAATGTAGTCGCTCCAAAAAGCTGAATTCTCCGTACCCTGTTGATTTATTGTTTGAAATAAATAAATAAATAAATAAATAAATAAATAAATAAATAAATAAATAAATAAATAAATAAATAAATAAATAAATAAATAAATAAATAATTTGATAAACATTTTAAAACATACTAGAAAGACGGATTTTTTGAACTCTTGGTATTGATTTTGGTGGTTACTTTCATGATAGCAATATAAAGAACATAACTATAAGTAAATATGACAGGGATGGGTTGCTTGGCATAAAAACACCTAGTTGTCTCAGAAATTTACCAAAATGTTTATCATCTATACTATTAAAATTTTAGACCCCCTTTTTAAGCGCGCATCACAAAACACAGAAAAATAATTTATTAATCGACTTTATCGATATCAACATTAAATATTTTTAATGTACAACATCAACCGCATGTAAACACAGGGGCTTGTATAAATCGATTTTCTTGCACTTTCGAATGATAGCAATATGCCCGTATCATTTCAAACTGGTGGAAATTATTAAAATTTGAGAGTTAAATGACATTGGAAACGTAAAGGTAGGTTTTTTCAGGAAGATAATTCAATACGAAACAGAAATAATTTCAAACTTGTGTAGAAAGGTGTAAAGAAATATTTTTACAATTTGTTTTTAAATTTAGCGGGTATGGACTCTGTTTCTTCCCTTCTCCCACACTATAACAAAATTGACCCAGTATCAATCGAAAGCGCAAGTAAATCTATTTTTACAAGCCCCTGTGATGTAACCTTATACATATTGAAGTACAAACTACAGCTATTGACTTCCGTCACGTGAAGCAAGCGAACTATTCGATCTTGTTTAAATTCAGCCGGCTCACTTCAAGAAAACGATTGGAATCGAAGTGCATTTCACCAGACATGCCTGGTAGGTCCAACGAATTTTGTTTTCATTGTGATCGGGACTAATATGACATCAAATAAGAACTAAAGTTACGCTTTCGCAGATTACAAATTTATAATAAATGCCTTCTTATTAGTAGTTGCCAGTTGGGAAGGCGTACGTTTGTTTTGTACCCCTCACGGGTTTTCTTTGCCCGGAAATAAATTTTTAAATGTAAAGGAGGACCGTATCCGGTACAATTTGCGGACGTAATAAATCGTTAAGTGCTAATTATTAAAAGCAATTATCGATATAAAATTACATATTTTGTATATGCAACATTAACTGAATGTAACCTTATATGGGTG
The DNA here is from genome assembly GCA_944474755.1 of Limnoperna fortunei. NCBI lineage: Eukaryota > Metazoa > Mollusca > Bivalvia > Mytilida > Modiolidae > Limnoperna > Limnoperna fortunei. The sequence continues at coordinate 31,150,008 of OX104124.1, read as the reverse complement.
AATACAGCGCTATGTTTTGTGATGTTAAGTAGCAGATAAGATGATCTATGGTACTTTGATCTTGTCGATACACACTATATATTGTAAATTTATATTTATAAATCAAAGAAGGCGAAAGTAGTTTTGATATACTAATAATCTTAATGGCTATTTTCGAAAGTAGATTTTTTCGGAATTTTCTGGCTAATATGTTTCAAATAACACCTTCTAAACTAATAAATTGTGTCCATCGTTAATATAATGCACATTGTTTTACTATTTTTGCCTTTTTTCTTATGAATCCTGTTCAAAACTCTCACGAATGGATGTTTAGTTATTTAATTTAGTTCAAGCAGACATTCTTGTTTATAAGTGTTCAACTTCTCCGTTGATCTTTTTATTATTCGTTTACAGCACATGGAATTCGTTTGATAATGGTTTATGGTCTTGTACGTATCTTCTAATCAAAACTCATCAGTGATTGGTTTATCGTGAAAGCAGAACGGACAGACTTGCTGCTGATAATAGTAAATATCGTGTTTGCAGACTTCCACGTTGTTGCACAAAAAATGTTCCTTTCGAACATTTAAAAATGGGCACATTGTACCTACAGTGGTTTAATTATCTATAACTTATTATCTACACTTTTGAAAATCAAAAGGTACAGCCAATCAGTCCATCAACATCAACAACAAAATTTGTAGTTTTCTCTATATTGCTAAAATACAGGTAGTTGGACGTTGAACAGTCTTCTGCAATCAATATTTGGTGAAACAGCTTTTTAAAATTAGGTGTTAGTTTGCCCTCTATCGCTATTCATTTTGTCACAGAAAAATGACCAAATAAACCAGACATTCAAGAAATTGAATTGCAACAAGATTCAAATTTTTACTTTGACGTGTATTAAACATTAATTAAATGTATTCAGGCAATATGAATTTCTGACAGGAACTGCACAGTAACTGTTAGCAATGATTTTCGGGATGTTTTGTCATTAGGGAATAGAGAGCGGTTTCAGATAAAGTAAATAATTACTATGAATCAGGAAGAATTTGTTTTACATATTCCAACGTTTCCAGGTGTAATACATTTAAACATTCAAGGGGAACTTCTCAAACCATCTTGAATAATGACATATACATTGAATTGTTGTTTGTTTGAATGGTGTTTATCGCCATTTTAACAATTTTTCAGCTATATCATGGCGTCAAGTTTTAATTAGGGAAGGAAGTCGAAGAACACGGAAAAACTGGCATTCCTTGTCAATTAAGTTTGGAGTTAAGAACAGTCTGCGCACAGTGGACTCGAACAGACAATCTCAGCGTTGACACATGTTTTTGTTTGTTTGTTTGATGGTGTTTAACGCCACTTTCAGCAATTTTTCAGCTATATCATGGCGTCCAGTTTTTATTGAGGGAGGAAACCGGAGTACCAGGAGAAAACCCCAGACCTGCGGTAGGAAAACTGGCAATCCTTGACAATTAAGATTGGTGTCGAGAACACCCTGCCTGCAGTGAGAATCGAACCCACAATCTCAGTGTTGACAGACCGCGTGATCAATAGTAGACGAACTACCTTGACCACTCGGCCACCGAGGCCCCCGTTGACACATAAATTTTATACTTGTAGTTGCTCCTAAAATACTACAAAATCCATCAAACTTTCAAGGATTCATTACAATTGTTGTTTTCTGTTCGTTGATCTGCTGTATTGTCCTCCTGATCTGCAGGCTATATGTACTCTAAAACCTTTTAGTGAAATTAAACCAACCTCATGCAGGGTTTTTGCTCAATATAAATGTATTTTTAAACTGTAGGTATGTAGCTCTAATTTTCAGACGTTATTTTTTTTTAAATTTCTTAGATTATTTTAAATAATGAGATACAACTAGACTGAAGCCTCAGATACACCAAAACTGGTTACATGTATTTCTTGATACTAGAATAACACAATCTTTTATCTGATGGCTTCAGATCAAATAGACAAAACAGGTTTCGGAATAAACCATTCAGTAGAGGTGGCAGACATATGAAATGTTAGTATAACTGTCACAATCAAGTCAATATCTGTAATAGATATTATGTTTCAGAGATTAATACTTACATTCCTTAATATCCATGTCACACTATTAAACTAATGCCGCAAGGAAACATGTTACAGTTCGGTTAGGTCAGACAGTTCCTGGCAAAGACAAGTAGGATTAATTAGATAGTGTCCCGAAAAATATTATTGTGTGGAAGTTTACGAAATTGACAAGTAAACAATAAACTTTAAAGGCACAGTTGCATTTTACATAAAAAATTACAATATGTAGGGTGAAAACCGTGCTCGTGTCTATTTAAAACCCTAAATTTTTGTTATTGATTGTTGAAAATTGTTGAAAGTCCAATTGATTTATTTGCGAAAAAATCAAAAAGTTATCAATCTTTAGCCCATTACAATGTGCAGTACAACAGATATATAAGGGTAAGACCAATAATTACAGTCATTGCAATTCTATTATTGATATCGAGTCTTAACGTTTGATAGTGACTATCTAGTATATAAATTTGTTTTTGAGCTTTGTTTAAGATATGGGTAGAAGATTTCTGCAGGTTTCCTGATCTTTGATGTGCAAATATGTTGGAGGAAAAGAATTAGTTTAGGAATGACAGACTAAGTAGGGAGCATGTTTGTGATTAGAACAGCCTTTCCCGGATTGCATCCTTCTAGTGTGAATTGATGTCTGAGACGACCGTCAAAAAAGTTATTCACTACAATTAACGATTGATTGATGAGACTACTAAAAGTTGATCAGGGTCTTCAGTAGATTATATAGGTCACACTAGAGGACAGACAAATATAAAGTGATTTCTAATTTGGTCCACGTAGTGTTTATAGACATCATTTAGGCCCATTAAACTATGGTCCTTCTTTAAACTATTGATCTAAGTGAGGCTTTCTTTGAAGGATTGGAGTGTATTTCCATCAACAACTTCATTCAATTTATATTTTCTGAACTAAATGTTTAAAACATAAAAAAATGTAAGGTGTAAATTTTTAAATATTAGAATTAATAAAATGTACAAATAAGCATACTGTTTTTATTTTTCTTGTTTCTGGAATTCTGTTTTCCTGAAATTCTGCATTCTTTAAGTTTTGTTTACCTTAAGTGCGGTTTTTATTTAGATTTACCTTTCCTAAGACTGGTCAGATTTAAAATGCACTAACGATTACTACTTTGATATTTTCTTGTTGAAAATAACCTCAGCATCATTTCTATAATGTTACGAACTCTCAACTTTGTCTTTCTAAATATGAGTAAAAACTATTATGTGCACGATAAAAGTATTTAATACGAAAGTCCTTATATTTTTGTCACGAATTGGAAAAATTCAGTTAAGTGAAATCTTCGAATTTAAAAAAGATTTTCATTTCTATCAAGCTAATTATTTCCTTACAACTGTACATAACAAATTCAGTATGCATGTAGTAGTTCATTATTAAGTGACTTTTAGCAATCTCTAAGTTGCAAAAACGTTTTTTTTGTAAATTTGCAAGCAATATACAGTGTTATTTTCTGAAATATATTTTAGGATATAGCTTGATATATATTATTAAGTCAGAACCTAGTTCATATCCATTTTTCGATTTTACTTCTAACAAGAAATGATATGGGTTACACCCATATCCAGAGATGTTCGATTTGTATGTTCTATGTGTATCCGATTTGGTTTAATAGGTTTTTTAAATTTGTTATATTTAAAATTTCATCATATGCTGTAAAGGGTTACAAATATATACGATTGTGGAAGGCAAGAAATAATCAGCTAGATTATAATATCTCAACTTTGAGAAGAGTACTGTAATAAAAAAGCAAAGTGTTGGAAAGACAAATGTTTACCGTACAATAACAATACATTAACCTTTTCGAAATCACATTGTCAAGCGGTTCTGTGGGGAAAAAAGGGGGTGTAAGATCGGCAGTTATCGGGTCCTTAAGTCGGGCATCCTCGGATGATCAAAGAAAAATACCGACAAGTTACAATTTCTATTGATTTAATTTTTACAATAATTAAATTTTTTTTTATGTGCAATTAAATGTATTCAAAGTCAAACTAACGTTCATGTGCATAAACATTTCTTTGAACTTAATAATATTTTCAGACTGTAAAATAAACCAAAAAAATAAAAAATTATAGAAAAGTCTTATTTTTACCAGAGACATGTAATTATATGTCATCGTTTTTGCAAAACAATTTATAAGATTATTAACTTCTTAAATTATTTTCAACTATTTAAACTGTTGATGACCTTTATTCGAATGTAACTGAATTGTTTCCCTATTGTATTATTATATACATTTTTCGAAAATTTCATTTAGCTTTTTTAAATTTCTGTTTGTTTAAAGGACTTCATATACGATCTTAGTGGTATGTTTAATCTAATTCTATAAGTGTCTAAATATAACTTGTTTCTTTAAAATAGTTGAAAATAACAAAATTTAAATCTTGAATTAAAAAAACCCATAACTATTGTGTTTTTTTTATTATAAAGAAATTTTTCTTCCCTACCAATATCTATGACATTTTTCACTGATTCAGAAATCAAATTTCTTTAAATAACATGCGTGTTTTAAAATCTTATTTTCGTTAAAAAAAATAATAATCTAAATTAGCATTTTCGTGGCTTATTATGCGAGTCTAAATTTGAAATCGTTAATTATCAAAACCCAGGGCAATTAAATTTAATGTTCAAGATTGATGAATTTTCTACATAAAGGTTTCATTTTCTACCCTAATACTGAAATAATCCAGAAATAATACTGAAAATTATCGATCACGGCTTTCTGGATGAGTGGTCACAAGCGCTTTAAAAATACTGTTGGGCAAATGATGATGCACGAAGGGAACGTCATGCATTACGTAATACTACAAAATTTTAAAATGCATTACTAGTATTTTTATCAAATCATCTTATGAATTCCTATAAAAACAAATACATTCACGTTCTATTATGTGAAGATTAGAAACTGCATAAAAAATACTTAGCTTAAGTACCCTAGCTGACATAAACAAAGAAATAAAATAGAAAATAATCGATCAAGTCAAATTTATAAACATCTACATTTTTATGTAAAGATAAGAATGCAAAAAGATATGAAGCTTGCTCTATCAATCGTGAAATAATCAAAACAAAATAAATTATGATAAAATTGAACCGCACAAGTCTTTCTAACACATATACATTACGTAATATAAAATAACAAAATCTAAAAATGCCTTTTTAGTATCAAATTATCTAACTAATTAATAAAAGAAACACAAATAAATACATTTTATTTTGTAAAGAGAAGAATGCATTAAAAAAAATACTAAGCATACCTATAAATCATGAAATAATCCAAGAAATAAAATTGAGGCGATGATCCCATCTAGCGAGGTCAAAAGCGCATTAATATACAATTTTGTACATTTTTACTACTCCTTATTAGATCAGGACAAATAATGTATTTTAAAGCCTGAAGGATTTAACAAAAACAAAAAACTGTAAATGAAATATTTTCTTTAATATTTAATTAGCAATTTTATCACTTACAACATGAACTATATTGTAGAGTATGGTTTTTACCTTTTTGCTCAATTTACCCGAAAACAATTATATATCATTAAGAGATAATGAGAAGAGATCGAACATATGAAAATACTTAGCCCAAAAATTACTGTACAGAACTATACTATCAACAAAAGTAATTAAAAGTTGACTGGAAATTAAACAACAGGACATCGAACTATATTTCACATAAAATAAAAAGAAACTATGCACTGCAATATCTTTTTTTAATGCAATATAAAAAAGATAGTGAAGTAGAACAGTTTTTGCGTCACTTCTCTCACTCGTTCATGATAAAATAATGTGACATAAATGTTCATTCCATTGTGAAACAATGATAAACCACGGCATCCGTTTATTCGTTTATTATTTCATAATTATTTACTATCCCGAGCGACAGCGAGAGAAGGCATACTCTTCGTGAATTATTTAAAGTCTAATATGACAATTGCGGCACATTCAGGATATATAACCAGCACCATTTCCCTGGCTGTTCCGTCAGTGTAACAAGCAATACATTGGAATGGATAATTATACAGCGTGTCGCTATTTATAAAATTAATAAGCCATAAACAATAGCTTTCCGGTTTTATAACTGGAACAGCCCTTTTAAGACAAGTCCTCTTAGTCGTGTGTTGCTCAAATATACATCATTTTTGTAACAAAAGTTATTTTCTCAGAAAGTGTAAAGCACATTATATTAGAATGTAATGTCTCACACGCGCACAAATGAACGAATATATTTCGTATTTATCGCTTTTTTGCAGTATTTTCCTTTGATATCTAATGGCCTTAGTCATTGAGTAAATATATAAAAAATAACGTAAACAATCATAACATATTGATCTTAAACGTTCTCATCTTTCTTAACTGCGGTCGGGATATGATCGATTGCGCCCTTATAGAAAATATTACCAGTATTCCTGCCACTCGTGGTCTGTTTTCATCGTGTACTTTAGCTTTCTATGTCAGTAAAAACTGGCTCCCATAATAAAAATGTTTCCAAAAAATCTACTCCAATAAACAAAACAAAACGTCTTTAAAACATTTAAAAACTTTCTACATGCTATCATAGCCCTACAGTCAACAAAGATAGCAGTATTATAGAAATCACTGCCACAGACAGCTTGTCCAGTTTGCAAAAAACAAAAAAACATGTATAGCTTAAAGAAAATACGTTTGCAAATGTCAACAGATTTAGCAGACACACACACACACACATATATATCCGCGGATTATTCAGTTGGGTGAATTCACATACATAATTTTTGTGTACTTTGGAGAAAAAATTAATTTGGGGAAAAAAATCGTTTCTCCCAAGTGTTTTTGGAAGCCAATTTCAACAGGTTAGAAGTAACGCTGACCTTACCCAAGTTAATTGTAAGTAGGGTCAGGTGTAATCTTCGTAACTGTTTTTGGTTCAGCCCTTTTGGTTCAGTCGTTTTCGAGGTATGAGAGCTCAAAATGTTTCCCCCTTATATTCGAAATACTCAAAATTTATTCAATATGTGGAAATTGTGGCATTTGCACAAATGTTTCTTATTTTAGGTTTATATTTTAAAGGGAAATAATTTTTTTAATGTAGAATGAGTTTTTCTAATTTTGCAGTAAATTTGTGGTCAAAAATATTTTTAAGGAAAAATGATATCTGAGATATTTATTTTTCACACAAAATATAAACTCTTTAGGGTACCTATCAAATTACAATTAAATCTGATTGGCTGTATCATGATGATTGACAGTTTACGTTGTTTGTTTGTAAGAAAGGAAGCGTAAACATCCGAGAACAACGGACAAGATGGAGGAAGGCTTGATGATGACTTGCTTTTGATCTTGATCTCTTATAGACGTATCGTTTGTGAACTTGATTTTCACAGACATTTATTGTTGCGTCAGCACAAGAATTACATCGAGGCGATAAACAGTATCAATGAGTATTCGTTTTCATTATCTTGAATCACGTGACTAAGCCAGTAAAGGTAAAACAATAAATTGAATTCATTTTTCGTAAGTAGAGTTGCATGTTAAGATAGTTACCTTCCATGTATAAAATTTTGATGGAGTAAAGTTTACATATATTATTTGTTAAAACGTATGTTGAGACTGGGTCACTGGACTGGGTACCCTGTTACCCGGTTTTCGCGAACACGGACATTATATTAGACTCCATGATTCAGTGTGCAGAAATCTGCAAATTATAGATGATATAGAAATGGGACCAACCGAAAACTATAAATTAATAAATCAGTAACAACATTATATTACGATGTATACCCAACTTAAAAACCATCGGGAACAAAAAAGGTTTGTGACCAATTGTGCAAATTAAAAAAGGGGGGTCGTTGCAGGTATAAAAGTAGATTTCCTTTTTATCGTTCAGATAAAAAAGAGCTACATTATCGTTAGTTAGTGTTAAAAGAGTTTCTGCTGCTTGGTAAAAAAGAGGTTTTCTCTTTTACATGTTACTTCTTGCTTCCTGTAGTAGTTTAACATTGACATTTCCTAATTTGTATCTCATTTTAACTGCTTTTCATTTCTTTTGTTTTCTCTTATCTTAGCTAGTTATTTCTTATCTTTATTTTTGTGAAGAATAATTTATAAATAGAACTGGTGTTTGGTTTTACTTCCTTGTAATAAGATATTTTTAGAATGATTTCCGTACATTGAACAAAAATGAAAATTTAATTCAATGATATATGGATAACTTAATCATTGTTCATTTGGAATTAAGTCATATCATGGTTCATAGATTTTCTTTGTGTTTTTATACGCTCGTTTATGGCGGGCGTATTATCAATATGGTATACAAATGTCCGTCCATCCGTTATCCACAAGTCACACTGTAGTTTGAGAATGCGATCACAAATGATCTTTACACTGCATATAGTTGTGAATTATGTTAGCCTCGTGATCTATATACTTTTTAGTAAATTTCTGATTTATTGTTATAGAGTTCGGGACTATGTTTGAGAAACAAGGGGTATTCAATCTCAAAAACACTTTCATGAATTTTCATTAAAGGTTGGAAGAATTGTTTATTGTAGAAATTGACAGAATATTTATGATGCACTATGTACAAATATTGAAACATCAATACCGTGCATTCTTAATGCATGAAGTAATCTAGGTCAAAGTTATTTTAATACATTGTGTCTGGTATTGCCCTTTATTTTTAATGTTTAAAAAATCATATTAACATATAATGAATATATGTACATTAAAATATGAGTTGGTGGCCGAGTGGTTAAGGTAGTTAGTCTACTTATTTATCACTTGGTCTGTCAATACTAGGTAATGGGTTCCAGTCTCACTGCGGGTAGGGTGCACTCGACTCCAATTTTTAATTGACAAGTTAGGTCAGGGTTTTAACTGGATACTCTGGCTTCCTGAACTGGACGCCACAGTATTGAAAATTGCCGAAAGAAGCACCAAACATCATTCAAACAAAACCAAACAATAAATATGATTTTTATTTTACGGATGTGTTTAATCGTCAGTATATGAAGAACAATATATGAAAACTAAATGCACACTCACTGGAATAAGAATTTTGTCAGATTTGAAAATTAATGTTTCTGCATAGTTCTTCTTCCATTGTCGTGCAAGTGATCAAAACAAAGAAGTCTTCAATGATGAACATACGAGAGCGAACAGAACCATTTCATCAGCGTGGATGTCACTAATGCCATTTTGTACATGTACCGTTTTGCAATAAGGCTTTTGTATATAAGGTGTAAACAGGCACTTTTGGTATATAAGGCATTGTGTAGCATCCTATGTTACACCACCATGATAGCTTTTGCATCAAAGGTGTACTATATCCCCCACCATGTAATTTTTGGTATATAAGGTGCACAATAGCATCCTATGCTACCCTGCCATGATATCGTTGGTATATAAGGTGTACTATAGCCTCTAATGTAACCCTAACGTTACTTTTGGAATAAAAGGTTTACTATAGCCTCCTATGTTACCCTGTCATCATATCTGTGGTATACAAGGTGTACTATAGTCAGTATGATGTTTGTATAAGGTATACACTGAGTTATACGAAGTATATATAATGCAAGTACAAGCCGTGCATTGTGAAAAACGCACCACACGTCAGTATGATGTTTGTATAGAGCAGACATTGCGCTATGAACCACATATATATCTAATGCAAGTACAACCCATACATGAGTAGTACAGCACAACAGGTCAGTCTGAGGTAAGTACAAAACGTACAATGTGTAAAACGCATCACAAGTCAGCATGATATTTGCTTAAAGCAGACATTGTGTTATACGCACCACGTATATTTAATGCAATTCGTAGACAGACATTGCGTTAAAAAGCAGAACAAGTCAGTCTGATGTAAATACAAAACGTATAATTGGTAAAACGCACCGCATGTTACTACGATGTTTGCATAAAGCAGACATTGTGTTATATGCCCGCCGATTATATTTTATGCAAGTACAATCCATACATTGTGTAAAACGCACCGCATGTTAATATAATGTCAATATAAAGCAAACATTGCGTTATATGAACTACAAGTACAATTAATACATTGCGTTGTACAGCACGACAGGTCATCCCGATATTATTCAAAACGTACATTGTTGTTAAACGAACCAGATGTCGATATGATGTCTGTATGAAGCACACATTTTGTTATACTCACCACGATTATATTTGATTGATTGATTGGATGTATACTTTACGTCCAGCGAGCAGTATTTCGGCTATTCAGGACGGGAACAAGTTAACAAACAATAAATCAACTGAAAATGGGGTGGGATGGGTCACAGGAAATACAATTTTGACTGCCACTGGAAAAGGTATGGAGTTTTGGGTAGAGACGGAGAACGTAGCCTTTTGTAGCGGCTACAATGAGCCTACTCTTTTTCTAAATCTACAAAAAAGTCTTTTTCGTGTAAGTAGCGTGGCACACTTCAAACCCTAACCCACTACGGTCCGTGGTCAGGCTTTCCGTATTATGACCTAACAATCCCCCAGGGAGAGGGTCTCCCTTACTTGCCACCCGGGGACGCGCTGGGCTGCTCTTTGGGTCGAGCACTAAGAACCCTCCCAGTATGGTCCCAGCGAGATTATATTTGATGCAAGTAAAATCTATGCATTACGTTGTAAAGCACAACAGGTCAGTATGATGTAAGTACAAAACGTACATGCACTGAGGTTGCGGGTTCGTGTCTCACTGTGGGCAGCGTTTACTCGACTCCAATCTTAATTGCCAAGGATTGCCATTTTTCCTACCGAAGGTCGACTGTTTTCGCCGGGTACTCCGGTTTCCACCCATACAAATCTGAACACCATGACATAGTTGACGAATCATTGACAAAGTCGTTAAACACGATTCAAACAAATAAACAAAACGACTATTGTGCAAACGCACAACATGTCAGTATAATGCTTGTATAAAGCAGATATTGAGTTTTACGCAACACTAGTTTATCTAATGCAAGCACAATCCATGCATTGTATAAAACGCACCACATGTCAGTGTGATGTTTGTATAGAGCAGACATTGTGTTATATGAACCACAAGTATATCAAATGCAAGTACAATCCATGCATTGTGTAAAACGGACCACATGATCCATGAATTGTATAAAACTCACCACATGTCAGTATGATGTTTGTATAGGGAAGACATTGCGTTATATGAAGCACATGTATATCTAATGCAAGTACAATCTATATATTTAGTTTTACAGCACCACAGATCGGTCTGAAGGAAGTACAAAACTTACAATGTTAAACGCATCACATATCAGTATGATATTTGTATAAAGCAGCTATTGTGTTATAGCACCACATGTATATTTAATGCAAGTTGTAGACAGACATTGCGTTAAACAGCAGAACAGTTAGTCTAATGTAAATACAAAACGTTCATTTGGTAAAACGCACCGCATGTTAGTACGATGTTTGTATAAAGCAGACATTGTGTTATAGGCCCGACGATTATATTTTATTCAAGTACAATCCATACATTGTGTAAAACGAAGCCCATGTTAGCATGATGTATATATAGAGCAAAAATTGCGTTATATGAACCACAAGAATATCTAATGCAAGTACAATCAATATGTTGCGTTGTACAGGACAACAGGTCATCCCGATATTATTCAAAACGTACATTGTTGTTAAGCGCACCAGATATCGGTATGATGTTTGTATCAAACACATTTTGTTATACACACCACGATTATATTTGATTGATTGATAGGATGTTTACTTTACGTCCAGCTAGCAGTATTTCGGCTATTCAGGACGGTAACAACTAACAATAAATCAACTGAAAATGGGGTGGGATGGGTCACGGGAAATACAATTTTGAATGCCACTGGAAAAGTATGGAATTTTGGGTAGAGACGGAGAACATGGCCTTTAGTAGCGGTTAAAATGAGCATACTCTTCTGCGAAAAAAAGCAAAATCTACAAAAGGGTCTTGTCGTGCAAGGAGCGTGGCACTCTCCAAACACGTTACCCTCTACGGTCCGCGGTCAGGCTTTCGCATTATGACCTGACAACCCCCCACCCAACGAGAGTGTTTCCACAATTCGCACCCGGGAACGCGCTGGGCTGCTCTGTGGGTCGAGCACTGAGAACACTCCCAGTATTGTCCCATTGATTATATTTGATGCAAATAAAATCTATACATTGCGTTGTATAGAACAACAGGTCAGTGTGATGTAAGTAAAAAACGTACATGCACTGAGGTTGCGGGTTCGCGTCTCACTGTGTGCAGGGTGTACTCGACTCCAATCTTAATTGACAAGGATTGCCAGTTTTCCTACCGAAGGTCGACTGTTTCCTCCGGGTACTCTGGGTTCCTTTCCAATAAAATCTGAACGCCATGACATAGTTGATAAATTCCTGACAATGGCGTTAAACATCATTTAAACAAAAAAACAAAACGTATATTGTGCAAACGCTTTAATAAAGATATTGAGTTTTACGCAACAAAAGTGCATCTACTGCAAGCACAATCCATTCATTGTATAAAACGCACCACATGTCAGTGTGATGTTTGTATAGAGCAGACATTGTGTTATATGAACCACATGTATATCTAATGCAATTACAATCCATATATTGAGTTTTACAACAGGTCAGTCTGAAGTGAGTGCAAAACGTACAATGTGTAAAAAACATCACATGTCAATATGATATTTGTATAAAGCAGACATTGTGTTATACGCACCACAGATATATTTCATGCAAGTTGAAGACAGACATTCCGTTAAACAGCACAAAATGTCAGTCTATTGTAAATACAAAACGTACATTTGGTAAAACGCACCACATGTAATAATGATCTTTGTATAAAGAAAACAGTGTGTCATAGGCACCACAATTATGTTTTATGCAAGTAAAATTCATTCATTGCGTTTTACAGCACACCAGGTCAGTTTGATATTAGTCCAAAATGTACATTGTTGTTAAACGCACCAGATTTCGGTACGATGTTTGTACAAAGCACACATTGTGTTATACGCACCTCAATTGTGTTTGATGCAAGTAAAATCTATACATTGCGTTGTAGAGCACAATAGGTCAGTATGATGTAAGAACAAAGCATACATGCCCTGAGGTTGCGGGTTCGAGTCACATTGCGGTCAGGGTGTACTCGACTCGACTCGACTCCAATCAAGTGACACGGATTGCCAGTTTTCCTACCGAAGATCAGGTATTTTCTCCAGGTAATTCGGTTTCATCCCCAATGAAAACTAGACGCCATGACATGACTGAAAAATTGCTGAAAGTGGCGTTAAACATCATTCAAACAAACAAAACGTACATTTTGCAAACGCACAGCATGTCAGTATAATGTTTGTATAAAGCAGATATTGCGTTTTAAGCACCACAAGTACATCTTATGCAAGTAGAATCCATACATTGCGTTGAATAATACGCAGTGGTCAGTCTGATTTTATTATGAAACGTACATTGTGCGAAACGCACCACATGTCAGTATGATGTTTGTATGAAGCAGACATTGTGTTATACGCAGCACAATTATATCTAATGCAAGTTCAATTCAGCCATTGTGTTGTACAGTACAACATTTCAGTCTGATGTTAGTCCAAAACGTACATGGTGTAGACCACATAACATGCCAGAATGATGTTTGTATCAAGCAGATATTGCGTTACACGCAAACCAAGTATATGTAATGAAAGCAGAATCTATACATTGAGTAGTACAGCTCAGTATGATGTTAGTTCAAGTCGTTCATTGTGTAAAACGCACAACATTTCAGTATCATATTTGAATACAGCAGCCTTTGTGTTATCGGCACCACGGGTATGTTAAATGCAAGTTGGAGACAGACTTTGCGTTGTGCATAACAACAGCTCAGTCTGATGTAAATGCAAAACGTACATTGTGAAAACCAACCACATACCAGTATGATGTTTGTTTATCTAATGCTAGTACAATCCATATATTGCGATGTACAGCACAACAGGTCAATCTAAAATTAGTACAAAAACGTCAATTGTGTAAAACGTGCCACATGTCAGTATGATAGTGTTATAAAGACGACTTTGGGTTATACGCAATGAAGTATATTTATTACAAGTACAATCAAAACATTGCGTTGTACAGCACAACAAGTCATCCCAATATTATTTAAAACGTACATTGTTGTTAAACGCACCAGATATCGGCATGATGTCTGTATAAAGCACACATTGTGTTATACCCACCTCGATTATATTTGATTGATTGATTGATTGATTGATTGATTAATTGGATGTATACTTTACGTCCAGAGAGCAGTATTTCAGTTATTCAGGACGGGAACAAGAAGACAAACAATTAATCAACTGAAAATGGGGTGGGATGGGTCACGGGAAATACAATTTTGACTGCCACTAGAAAAGTATAGAGTAAAGGGTAGAGACGGAGAACATGGCCTTTTGTAGCGGCTACAATGAGCCTACACTTTTTCGAAATCTACAAAAAAGGTCTTTGACGTGCAAGGAGCGTGGCACTCTCCATACACGTTACCCACTACGGTCCGCGGTCAGGCTTTCCGTATTAAGACCTAACACCTCCCCCCATCCCACAACGAGAGGGTATCCCCAATTCGCCAACCGGGGACGCGCTGGGCTGCTCTGTGGCTCGAGCACTAACAACCCTTCCAGTATGGTCCCAGCGATTATATTTGATACAAGTAAAATCTACACGTTGCGTTCTATAGCACAACAGCCAGTATGATGTAAGTACGAAACGTGCATGCAATGAGGTTACGGGTTCGTGTCTCACTGCGGACAGGTTGTACTCGACTTCAATCTTAATTGACAAGGATTGCCAGATTTTCTACCAAAGGTCGGCTGTTTTCTCCTGGTACTCGGCTTCCTCCCAAATAAAATCTGAACGCCATGACATAGTTGACAAATTCCTGACAATGGCGTTAAACATCATTCAAACAAATAAACAAAACGTATATTGTGCAAACGCACATCATTTCAGTAAAATGCATGTATAAAGCAGATATATAGTTTTACGCAACACAAGTATATCTACTGCAAGCACAATCCATGCATTGTATAAAACGCACCAAATGTCAGTGTGATATTTGTATAGGGCAGACATTGTGTTATATGAACCACAAGACTATATCTAATGCAAGTACAATCCATGCATTGTGTAACCTCACCACATGTCAGTATGATGTGTGTATAAGGAAGGCATTGCGTTATATGAAGCACATGTAAATCTATTGCAAGTACAATCTATGTATTTAGTTTTACAGCACCACAGATCAGTCTAAAGTAAGTACAAAACGTACAATGTGTAAAATGCATCACATGTCAGTATGATATTTGTATAAAGCAGCCATTGTGTTATAGCACTACAGGCATATTTAATGCAAGTCATAGACAGACATTACGTTTATCAGCAGAACAAGTCAGTCTAATGTAAATACAAACGTGCATTTGGTAAAACGGACCGCATGTTAGTACGATGTTTGTATAAAGCAGACATTGTGTTATAGGCCCGACGATTATATTTTATGCAAGTACAATCCATACATTGTGAAAACCGCACAGCATGTTAATATGAAGTCTGTATAGAGCAAACATTGCGTTATATGAACCACAAGAATATCTAATGCAAGTAAAATCAATAAATTGCGTTGTACAGCACAACAGGTCATCCGAATTTTATTCAAAACGTACATTGTTGTTAAACGGACCAGATATCGTTATGGTGTTTGTAGAAAGCACACATTTTGTTATACACACCACGATTATATTTGATTGATTGATTGGATGTATACTTTTCGTCCAGCGAGCAGTATTTCGGCAATTCAGGACGGGAACAAGTTAACAAACAATAAATCAACTGAAAATGGGTTGGGATGTGTCACGGGATATACATTTTTGACTGCCACTGTAAAAATATGGAGTTTTGGGTAGAGACGGAGAACTTAGCCTTTTGTAGCGGCTACAATGAGCCTACTCTTGTTCGAAATCTACAAAAAAGTCTTTGTCGTGCAAGGAGCGTGGCACTCTCCAAACACGTTACCCACTACGGTCCGCGGTCAGGCTTTCCTATTATGACCTAACAACCTCATCCCACAACGACAGGGTCTCCCCAATTCGCCAACCGGGGACGCACTGGGCTGCTCTGTGGGTCGAGCACTGAGAACTCTCCCAGTGTCCTAACGATTATATTTGATGCAAGTAAAATCTATACATTGCGTTGTATAGAAGAGCAGGTCAGAATGATGTAAGTACAAAACGTACATGCACTAAGGTTGCGGGTCCGTGTCTCACTGCGGGCAGGGTGTACTCGACTCTAATCTTAATTGACAAGGATTGCCAGTTTTCCTAACGAAGGTCGGCTGTTTTCTCCGGGTACTCCGGCTTCCTCCCCAATAAAATCTAAACGCCATGACATAGTTGACAAATTCCTTACAATGGCGTTAAACACCATTCAAACAAATTAAACAAAACATATATTGTGCCACGTCAGTATAATGCTTGTATAAAGCAGATATTGAGTTTTACGCAACACAAGTATATCTACTGCAAGTACAATCCATGAATTGTATAAAACTCACCACATGTCAGTATAATGTTTGTATAGAGCATACATTGCGTTACGTGAACGACAAGTATATCTAATGCAAGTACAATCTATATATTTAGTTTTACAGCACCACATATCAGTCTGAAGTAAGTACAAAACGTACAATGTGTAAACTGCATCACATGTCAGTATGATATTTGTATAAAGCAGCTGTTGTGTTATAGCACCACATGTATATTTAATGCAAGTCGTAGACAGACATTGGGTTAAACAGCAGAACAAGTCAGTCTAATGTAAATACAAAACGTACATTTGGTAAAACGCACCGCATGTTTATATGATGTCTGTATAGAGCAAACATTGCGTTATATGAACCACAAGTATATCTTATGCATGTACAATCAATAAGTTGCGTTGTACAGGACAACAGGTCATCCCGATATTATTCAAAACATACATTGCTGTTAAACGCACCAGATGTCGTTATGATGTCTGTAGAAAGCACACATTTTGTTATACCCACCACGATTATATTTGATTGATTGATTGATTGATTGTTTGATTGGATGTATACTTTACGTTTATCGAGCACTATTTCGGCTATTCAGGACGGGAACAAGTTAGCAAACAATAAACCAACTGAAAGTGGGGTGGGATCGGTCACGGGAAATACAATTTTGACTGCCACTGGAAAAGTATGGAGTTTTGGGTAGAGATGAAGAACTTAGCCTTTGTAGCGGCTACAATGAGCCTACTCTTTTTCGAAGTCTACAAAAAAAATCTTTGTCGTGCAAGGAGCGTGGCACTCTCCAAACACGTTACCCACTACGTCCGCGGTCAGGCTTTCCGTATTATGACCTAACAACCCCACCCCACAACGAGAGGGTCTCCCCAATTCGCCAACCGGGACGCGCTGGGCTGCTCTGTGGGTCGAGCACTGAGAACACTCCCAGTATGGTCCCAGCGATTATATTTGATACAAGTAAAATCTATACATTGCGTTCTATAGCACAACATGTCAGTATGATTGAAGTACAAAACGTACATGCACTGAGGTTGCGGGTTCGTGTCTCACTGCGGGATAATGCTTGTATAAAGCAGATATTGAGTTTGACGCAACACAAGTGTATCTACTGCAAGCACAATCCATGCATTGTATAAAACGCACCACATGTCAGTGTGATGTTTTTATAGAGCAGATTTTGCGTTATATGAACAGATGTACATCTTATGAACGACAAGTATATCTAATGCAAGTACAATCCATATATTGAGTTTTACAGCACACCACGTCAGTCTGAAGTAAGTACAAAACGTACAATGTGTAAAAAACATCACATGTCAGCACAACATGTCAATATGATATTTGTATAAAGCAGACGTTGTGTTATACGCACCACAGGTATATTTCATACTTGTAAGTCGAAGACAGACATTCCGTTAAACAGCACGAAAAGTCAGTCTAATGTAAATACAAAACGTTAATTTGGTAAAACGCACCACATGTAAGTATGATGTTTGTATAAAGAAAAGAGTGTGTCATAGGCACCACAATTATGTTTTATACAAGTACAATTCATACATTGAGGTTTACAGCACAACAGGTCAGTTTGATATTAGTCCAAAACGTACATTGTTGTTAAACGCACCAGATATCGTTATAAGGTTTTTACATAGCACACATTGTGTTATACGTACTACAATTATCTTTGAGGCAAGTAAAATCTATACATTGCGTTGTAGACCACCATAGGTCAGTATGATGTAAGAACAAAGCATACATGCCCTGAGGTTGCGGGTTCGAGTCTCATTGCGGTCAGTGTGTACTCGACTCCAATCTTAATTGACAGGATTGCCAGTTTTCCTACCGAAGGTCAGGGATTTTCTCCAGGTACTTCGGTTTCATCCCCAATAAAAACTAGACGCCGTGATATGGCTGAAACATTGCTGAAAAATGCGTTAAATGTACATGCACTAAGGTTGCGGGTTCGTGTCTCACTGCGGGCAGGGTGTACTTGACTCCAATCTTAATTGACAAGGATTGCCAGTTTTCCTACCGGAGGTCGGCTGTTTTCTCCGGGTACTCCGGTTTCCTCCCAATAAAATCTGAACGCCACGACATAGTTGACAAATTCCTGACAATGGCGTTAAACATCATTCAAACAAACAAAACGTACATTGTGCAAACGCACAACATGTCAGTATAATGTTCGTATAAAGCAGATATTGCGTTTTAAGCACCACAAGTACACCTTATGCAAGTAGAATTCATACATTGCGTTGAATAGTACGCACAGGTCAGTCTGATTTTATTATAAAACGTATATTGTGCGAAAAGCACCACATGTCAGTATGATGTTTGTATAAGGCAGACATTGTGTTATACGCAGCACAATTATATCTACTGCAAGTGCAATTCATACATTGAGTAGTACAGCACAACAGGTCAGTCTGATATAAGTACATACTTACATTGTGGAATCGCCCCACGTGTCAGCATAATGTTTTTATAAATCAGACATTGCTTTATACGAACCACAAGTATATCCAAGGCAAGTACAATCCATACATTGAGTAGCATAGCACAACAGGTCATTCAGATGTCAGTACAAAACGTACACTGTGAAAAACGCACCACATGGCAGTATGATGTTTTTAAAAAATCAGGCATACCCATCACGAGTATGTTTAATGCAAGTCGAAGACATCTTGCGTTAAAAACACAACAGGTCAGTCCGATGTAAGTACAAAATGTGCACTGAGTAAAACGTACCACATGACAGTAAGATGATTGTGTAAAGCAAACATCGTTTTATTCGCACCACATTTATATCTAATGCAAGTATAATCCATACATTGCGTTGTACAGGGTTGTCTGATGTAAGCACCAAACGTACATTGTGTTGAACGCACCACATGTCACTATGGTGTTTGTATAATGCAATCTTTGTGTTTTACGCACTACAAGAATATGTAATTCAAGTACAATCGATTCATTGCTTTATACAGCACACCAGGTCAGAATGATGTTGTGTAAAACTCACCACTTGTCAGTATGATTTTGTATGCTGCATGCATTTCATTGCGTTGTAAGGCAGAACATATCAGTCTGTTATTTTATACGCATTAAAGGTATGTCTAATGCAAGTCAAGTACATTTTTACATGTCTTTTCGCAAGTTTCGCTCGTCTCGAGAAAAGGCATTAAACTTCTATCACTCGTGAAAGATCAACCTGTCTTTTACATTCCAGAAACTATATAAGAACCAATTAGTCTCGCCAGACGAGACAGCTTTTTATGACGCCATTCGCGTCACAGTTACGTACACAAATGGATACGAAACATAACTGTAGAAATGCCTTACAAATCTGGAAATGCCAGTTTTCCAGACGAATGGTAGTAAGTTATCACCGAATAGTCCTATGTCCACCCCAAATGAAAACTGGAGGCGTGATATACATATGTACGTATTATATGTAGATGTATACTAAAACATGCAATTTAACTTAAGATTTTCATAACTGTTGTCATTATGAATAATATAATGAGATTTTTTCCACAATTGTTGTTATTATATAATGTTTATTGGGCCTGTGCCATTATTATAAATGTGCTTGTGTAAATAAAATTATTATTATTATTATTTAGCTGAAAAAAATGCTAAAAGTGATATAAACCAGGGACAGTCTATACTAAATAGTACTATTATACAATTAATGACTTTGATATAGGTTGCAGCCAGAAAAAAATGTAATATTCACCGAGCGGCTATACATTTTTAAGGAATGAGAAATCCTGATAGAGACTGTACATTAAAGTCAGTAATTGTTTTATTACATGAATTAAATCACCATGTTCCTTCATCAGAAACAAAGGATGTTTGTAATTGTTGTAACGCTGGTCATGCTGGTTACCCTTTATGTTTCCTGTTAATACAGCATTTTGATATTGATTTGCTGACAATCCTGACATTCCAGTTTCGTCACATTTCAAATATTGAAAAGAGTATAAATAAATAATTAATTTTATTCTTACATGTTTAACAGTATATTTTATAACTACAGATCATTCAATGACCACTTACTTACTTATGGGGGTTTTTAACGTCCTTGACTACCGTAAAACGGTCTCGCACGGACTTATTGCCGAATGGCCTTTATTAAAAAAAAATTGTTTTTGCCTATTTATTTGTATTTTTGGGGTTTTATAGACCATAATTACTATAACTGAAAGGATAAAAGAAGTCAGAAATGCTGCAACAAAAAAGACTGTATCTGTCAAGCTGCATCCAACTAGAGAACCAAGACGCTAGCAGCAAGTACCGGGCGTGCCATGGCAGCGGCGCGTGCGCCTACTCTTATCGAATACTGCCAATGGGGTCTTTAACGTGCCAGTTGATGGAATACTGTACACGAGACACCAGTTTTACGTCTCATCTGACAGACGAAATAAAAATTATATTTACATGTATATATACATTACTATGGCCTAACATGATTAGTTTGAATTTAAAGATGAAAAAGTAACTCAGTTATATGCTTTTCAATGTGGAATTGTATTACATTTGTTGTTAGTTTTTCACTAACTATTTATTTTTATATGTACAATATTACAATATTTTTGTAAATTATAAGATACATGTAAGAATGATATACATGTTTTTTTCTATTTTTTTAGAGTATCCTATTCTATTTTATTTTTAATTATTTTTTTGTTTTGTTTTGTTTTTTTTGTTTTTTGTTTTTTGTTTTTTTGTTTAAATATATACAATTTGCTATATAACATTATTTACAGGGATTATTGCTCAGAAGTAGGGACCTGCCCGAGACGTAGCTCTTGGCATGCCCTACTTTGTATTATTATTATTATTATTATTATTATTATTATTATTATTATTATTATTATTGTCGTTATTAAGCGTAATCATCAGTAGGTGCCCGAGACGAGGCTCTTGGCTTACTCTACCGATGACTTTTATTTGCATTCCGAAGTAGGGAACCGCCCAAGACGATGTTCTTGGCATACCCTCCTTCGGTTTAATAATTTTTTTTAAAAATATTTATTTTTGCCGTTATTGCGCATGTTCCTCATAGGGTGCCCGAGACGAGCTCTTGGCTTACCTTACTGAGGAGTAGGGTTGTTACATGTTTTAGGGATTGGGTTTTTATGAATTTCCTATGTCCCTCAGTAACAGCCCGAGACGAAGCTCATGGCTTACTCTACCGAGGATTTGACTTTAGTTTGTAATCGGAAGTAGGCACCTGCCCGAGACGATGCTCTTGGCATTTCTGCTTATGGTCAATTTTGACTTTTTCATGATTATTATTTCCGTTGTTACGCGTGTTCCTCATAGGGTGCCCGAGACGAGGCTCTTGTCTAGCCTTACTGAGGAGTAGGGTTGTTACATGTTTTAGGGATTGGGTTTTTACGAATTTCCTATGTCCCTCAGTAACAGCCCGAGACGAAGCTCTTGGCTTACTCTACCGAGGATTTGACTATTTTTTAATCGGAAGTAGGCACCTCCCCGAGACGATGCTCTTGGCATATCGTGCTGAGGTGCAATTTTAAATTTTTCATGATTATTATTGGCGTTGTTATGCGTGTTCCTCGTAGGGTGCCCGAGACGAAGCTCTTGGCTTACCTTACTGAGGAGCAGGTTTGTTAATAAGTTATAGGGGTTGGTTATTTTGGAATTTCCTATGTCAGTCGGGCCGCCCGAGACGAAGCTCTTGGCTTATTGTACTGAGGATTTTACTTTTATTTATAAGATGGTTGTAGGGCGCGACCGTCGCAGAAGACACAAGAAACGAGAGAGATAGTTATATACATTTGTGATAGTCAATTTCCGTAATATCGACGGTATTGATGTTAAATTTTGTGAGCGCTGTGTTAAGTTTTATTCTGGCGTTGTTATGGGCTACACAGTGCAGAATGACATGCTCGATGTCTTCTTTAGTGTTGCATACACTGCAAAGTGGCGATATATTTTTGATGTGTTGCCCCATTTGACCCGGTAGAAGGGTTGTGCCAAGTCTGAGCCTGGTTAAAGTTTTTGCATGGTTTCTATTTCCTATATAGAAAAATGGCTTTGAATTAACTGATGGATTAAGCCGGTAGTACCATGAATTTCGATGTGTGTCCCAAATATCTTGCCATTTCTTTTAAAAAATATTTTTGACGATCGCGTAGAATTCAGATGTACTATAGGCTATGTTTATATTTATGTTTTCTTGTTTTAAAGCTGCTTTTGCAAGTTTATCAGATAGTTCATTACCTAGGATACCTACGTGAGCTGGTATCCACTCTTTTATTAATTCGATTTGTTTATTTCTTATTTTAAATGCTAGCATTTGAGTAGCCTCTAAAATATCCGGTCTACTCGATTGGTTATTATCAATTGATTGGATGGCACTCAGTGAATCTGTAAGTATAACTACCTTTTGATACGGATAGTCACTATCCATTTTAATGCTTTAAAAATTGCTATCATTTCGGTGGTGTATACCGAGATATTTTCGGTGCAGCGTTAATGGAATACATATTTTGCTTTTGGTACGGTAAACGCTCAAGCGGTTTTACCGGTGAGTGGGTCCTTTGAACCATCGGTATAAATTGTTTCAAAGTTTTTATATTTGCTATCTATATGTTCGAGGGTTATTGTTTTTATTATATTAGGGTCATCTCTTTTATCTATTTTATTTTTTAATTCACACGATGTATTTGCCGGTTTTATAATCCATGGTGGAAAAGTCGGAGGACTGTGTTTTACTATTTGAATTTTATCTAATTTATTTAGTTTTAATTGTTTCCTTACACTGTAGCCAAAAGGGATTGTGTCATTTTTCCATTTTTGTGATTTTGCTCTATATTAGACACAATCCTCGAGGGTTTCTTTTGTAGGATTTTTGGGATTTTGCGAGCACCTAGCGTAATATTTTAACGAAAATTCGCGCCTAAGTTGCAGCGGTTTTTCTCCTGCTTCAACTAATGTTTGTTTGTTTGTTTGTTTGTTTGATGGTGTTTAACGCCACTTTCAGCAATTTTTCAGCTATATCATGGCGTCCAGTTTTTATTGGGGGAGGAAGCCGGAGTACCCGGAGAAAACCCCCGACCTTCGGTAGGAAAACTGGCAATCCTTGTCAATTAAGATTGGAGTCGAGTACACCCTGCCTGCAGTGAGAATCGAACCCGCAATCTCAGTGTTGACAGACCACGTGATCAAAGTAGACGAACTACCTTGACCACTCGGCCACCGAGGCCCCGCTTCAACTAATAGATTTTCCACTGGCGTGGACGTTAAAGTGCCTAAAGCTATTTGGAGACCCTTATACTGTATTTTATCTAGTTTAAGTTTAAGACTATTAGAGGCGTAGTTAAAAACCTGGCATCCGTAGTGTAGTATGGACCTGAGTAGAGATTTATACAACATTATCAGCGTTTCAGTGCCCATTCCAAAATTATTAGCCTGAACGTATCTCATAAGGTTGAGTATAGGTTTAGATCTCTCCTCTATGTAGTCAAAATGTTTTTCCATGTTAATTTACGGTCAAATATCAATCCTAGAAATTTAACATGATTTTCAAATTTTATGGGTTGTTTGCCTAATGTGAGGTTGGTTGATGTTACTTTCCTATTTCCAAAAATAACACCTATTGTTTTAGTTTTGGAAATCTTGAAGCCCCATTTAATGGCCCATTTACTTACATTGTCCAAAGTTCGTTGCATTTTATTTCTAAGTATTTTAAGGTTATGGCGTCTGTGCCACATTGCACTGGCATCGGCAAACTGCAATGACCACTATTAAAGTTGCAATTTATAGTTATGTTTGAACAGTCATGAAAAACAGGCTTGAACTGGTCAAAACCAGGTCAATAGCGCAGTCGCGGACACGGGATTTCCAGTCAGGAGGGGTGCGGGCCGGGTGCGCCCCACCCCCACGAATCCGCACCTGTCACCGAAAATTTTAAATTACAACGTAGCACCATATGAAGAAGGTAATAAAAAATGCATGTGTCCCGTGGGTATTTTGGTTTTTTTTGTTTTTAGACCAATCAAAAACACGCAAAATTATATTCATATATAATAAACTTTATATCGTATTCTGTGCCAGTTTAAACCAACCAGGGCCGTAACTACCATTGAGGCAACGGAGGCAACTGCCTCCTCTAGGTTTACAACAACAAAGAAATAAAGTGTGTATTTACTTTTAAAAACCAATAAATTACACAAAGAATCTGCTACAAAATAAGGAAATACTCCAAAACTTAATGTTTTAATTCAACGTTGTTAAAATAAGGGGGGGATGTGTAATTCTACGTTGATTTTTGCTTAGTTTTCTTCCCGCGGGGGGGGGGGGAGGGATGGACCCTCCAAGCCCCTGCCTCCTCTATTTTCTGACCCTAGTTACGACCCTGCCAACAAAACGTAATGCAGAATTGGTTGCGAAAAAAGAAGAAACCTTATTCAGAATAGAAAATTTCCATTTAATAGTAAACGTGTATATTTTACACTATTTTTGGCAGATGCGCCAGATAATTGGATGTCGGAGTTTTTGGCTTAAAACCGCACACACTACACAAATATAGTAATAAGGGTACTTCATTGTTGCTTTTGTTTCTTAAAATGAAACGCCACCTATGTCAGGGACGTCAAGCTCTTGGCCTTGCTTTATACTTGCTTTTATATTTAAAATTAAATATTTAATTAATCTGGCCACTGTCCGATTTATATTAGATAAAGATATTGTAAACTAAAAATTTACAATGATGTTTAGATTTTCAATATGATATTAATATGAACATTAATAATCCAGTAAATTGTCTCATCATGTTGTCTTATGTATAATTATGTGTATCTATCAATTATTCTTTTCCTCTTTTTTGTACAACTCTCATTGCTCCCGGTGGGCTCCTGATTTGGAAATAAAAGATATGTTATGTTATGTTATGAAAAAAGATCGAAAAATTAATACTAAAATATTTTCATTTAATGTACCATGCAATCATATTGAATTATTTAAAATCTAGAATATTCTTAACAGATTAATTTTACAAATTTTGATAATAACATAGTGTGCCTGAAATTTCCGAATTTTTGACATGATTTTCCGAACACGGCTTGCTGCTAAATTTTACACGAGGTCTTGGACGGATGAGAAAGTTGCTTCCCTGTGTAAGTTCAAATTTTATAGCTTTTTAGGCAAGAGATAATCGCGCTACTGACAATTCATAAAGTACGACGATAGTCCGCATTCTATAGATATGGCCAAAGCGCAGCCTTATTAAAAACGAAGCATATAAAGGGGTTTTGTGTGTGTGTTTTGGGGGGGGGGGGGGGTTGCGACTTTTTACCACAAAATACCACAGAACTCTAAAAGAATAATATTATGATATGCCTAATTGTAAACAATTTGTCTTAAAACCACATTTTTGTTACCGTGTCCCATCCACGGTCCCATCGTACGCGGCTGGGCGATACCCCACTCCAAAATTAAAAATAAAATTGACGACTTTCCAATTTAAAAAACGCCACCTAGTGTCCACTTCCGGTACTAAAAACTGCGGCTGTAGCCTCAGTTTGTCCTGTTGAAACCCTTTGAAATGGGCAATTATCTTTGATAAATTTTCACGCTTCAGTTAAATGACAGGTGCCAATATCAGAGTGAGGAAGGTTATTAAAACCGCCTGCTGAGTAAACGTGATTGTTAATTAATTAACCAATGTGCATTACTCTATTTACGTGATGCTAATTGGAGGTATCCTGGCTTTGCCGGTTCTCGATAGCTTAAGAGATTATTGGACAAAACTTTGTTCTTATCTTGTAGATATGTTTATTTATTTACCCATTTGTTTCATAGATAAACTACTACACACTTGCAAAAAATTACAAGGAATCGTCCGGTTATTGCCAAGATCTTCGAATTATTCGAACGACCTAATTTTTGACATATGGTATACTACGTCACCAGTTCTCGATAATGTATGCGTAATTACTTATGCAGGGCTATTCTGACAATAAAATACAATAAAATGTAATTAAACATGTTATTCATATAAAATTTGTTTAAATTGAAGCATTAGTTTAAAAGATAGGACCCGTCTATTGTACTATAAGTTGAAGAAATTTTTGGGATTACGGAAAGGTATCGAAATATATGGTACTCTGTATTTGGGAGAATTTTAAACATCTAAACATGGAACCTGTTAATTTTTTCATTCCCGAGGAGCAAAAAGGTATCCTAAAGAAAAATTTCCAACAAACAGAAGATATGTGCGAATCCTCGTTTTATGACAAAACGTATTTTTGCATGACTATCGAGAATAGGTTAATATCGAGAACAGGTTAAGGCACGATATATCCCCAGCTGTTTTATAGCTTGATTAAACAAGCCTACCAGTGACATCCATGTTGTTTTCAAACTCACCTGTTGCCTATGGCTATATAGTAACATCTACTAATAGGGTTAATTCGCCGATTGCAAATTAAGTGGTGTTACCTCCCTTGTATGACTCGCACATGCAGTATATGCTTACCACTAACTTTCATTGAGAAAATACTTATTTCCAATGCATTTGAAACCATAAAACAATGTTTTGCAACATACATGTATATTTGTCGTCGCTATTGTGACGTTCCAGTTTTATTTTTGGGTTCACAGAATTGTTCATTTGACAAATAATTATATTTGAATTCAACAACAATCGGACTTGCATAATGCAAGTATTCAGTGTCAATTGTCATTCTTTTGAACGCCTGATGTGATTGACTTAATTGACAGGTGGGTGGCCCTGTGTATCAAATGCAACACATATTTTACAATCCAATCAATAGGTGTGGGGGGGGGGAAACTTCACGATGGGAGGAGCATTCCTTCATAGACTTGAAATATCGAGTGTTAATACATCTCTCTACATCACTGCACCTTTCTGGGTTGCAATAATTTCCTTCAACAAAATAAAAAATGAAATAATCTTAAGCTATTTTATTTTCGATATTTTTCCCTAAACCTATGACTGCAATTTGGAAAATGCTTATCCTAAAACAGGTGGGTAAAATATAGCTTGGAAGTCGTATCGGAAACAAG
This sequence comes from Limnoperna fortunei, assembly GCA_944474755.1. Classification (NCBI taxonomy): domain Eukaryota; kingdom Metazoa; phylum Mollusca; class Bivalvia; order Mytilida; family Modiolidae; genus Limnoperna; species Limnoperna fortunei. The sequence goes on along the minus strand of OX104124.1, from coordinate 31,122,296 downwards.
CAACACATTTTCCCATGGTAATTATTACAAATTGCACGTGTTCCTTTCCCAATGCAGTGATACTTGTAGGATTTTCTTCCATACAACTATTACCCACCCCCCCCCCCCCCTTTTTCAGATCCTAGTCTATAGCAGATTTTATTGATATATACAAAAAATAAAAGTTTATTAGATAACTAATTAATGTTCATATTGAAGATATCTCTGTACCGGTCAAGAATTCTTACTTTAAAAAAAATCGTAAGTAGTGCAAATGCAAGTGCAAGGTTCCGACCGTGTATTAAAATTTGAAACGAGTGTATTGTCAACGCTTAATTGTAACCATAAAAAGTGTCTATCAACACTGCACGTCTATTGTTCAATAAACTTCTTAATTAAAACATATTTGCCGCCCGAGTGGTTGCTACCTGCTGAGAATCGGGCGAAACAAGTAAAAATCGATCGCCATTTGTAAGAATATGTAATCACGCATCGGAGACGGAATTGACATGACGGAAATTCGTACGCGTCTGACAACTGACACGGACGCATACTGGGACGCGTTAGATGTTGAAAAGGTGCGTCCAGAACTGAAAAGATGCGTACAATACGCATCTAGACGCGTTGCGAGGATCCCTGCAATTAACACCAGTTACCTGTAAAGGAGGCTTCTCAGTGTGACATTTTTAATTATAGGTATATGTATTGAAAGCCATGCTCAAACAAATCAGAGACATATAATAATATAGTGTTATTAAATGTTTGTTTTCATATTTGACCTGTATTATGTCCAAGGGAAGCTGTATTGGGTCGAGGATAGATGTATTAGCCCGAGGCGACGCCGAGGGCTAATACAGTTATTCGAGGCCCAATACCCCTTCCCGAGGACATAATACATGTCGAATATGAAAACATCCATTTAATGACACTTTTATTAACCAGTTGAGTAAATTTTAGTACCATTTTATCATTGACAAATATAGCTTTATTGATCCAATTTGGTTTCTCGTGGACATAATAACAGATTAATAGGAACAACCTTCAGTATGAAAACGTAATTTTTTCCTTGAAAATTCTGCTGTAACGTTAATTTAAGTGATGCAAACGAATGTGTTTGTTTTTTAAATGATATTTATATATAAATTACCGGAAGTGACGTTCCGGTATTGGCCCCGTTTTTCTGCATTGAGCCTGTTTTTTCCGTATTGGCCCTGTTTTTCTGTATTGAGCCCGTTTTTCTGTATTGGCTCCGTTTTTCCTGTATTGGCCCTGTTTTTCCTTATTGGCCCCGTTTACTATACCCGTATTGTATGGACAATTGCACATGTATTTTACTCAACTAGTTAATAATTACATGTACATGTACAAGTAATTATATAGATTTATGTCATTTATATTGCATGTATATTTGTTGACACCACAATAAAAGCCACCTTTATCTAACTGGCAGTCAGGTGTATTTAGTATTTTTCATCTGCTGAACAGTTAATAAATTTCCTTGGGGCACAAAGTGGGAAAAAAAATTTCTTACAATTTATTAAAAACGTATTAACCACAGTTCATTGTTAACACTTATTTGTATAAATTTTAAAGTTTATAACTGCACACTTTTATTCGACAAAAGTTTGCAAAGTTTGTATATATGATACATATTTTAATACCCCGTTTAATTTAACCGGGGTTTCACCTATGTATAGGTGCCAATTAATTGTTTATTGAAAGTGTAGTGTGACACATTTACTTAGTATGTTATGGCTTATATACCAACTACAGTCTTACATGTAAACTAGAGTTACCCAACATGTTACCGGTAGGAGGCACGCATATTGACAGACGTGAATTAGATAAAAATTTAATTGGCATAGACAAACAATATAAAAACAATCCAAAATCTTTATTTCAATATCATAGTCTTTTAGTAATGACAGCCGCAGTTTTTTTTAACAGGAAGTAAAAGGGGAGATAAATCATGTAAAACTAGAAATGGTCAATTAGGGTGTAGGACCACCATAGTTTTTTTACTCTTCGGCTATATTAAAATTTGATAATTTTGACTTATCCTAGAAAATTTACCTTTGTTTCAAATTAAGTGACACTTCTGTCCCCTATAAAAATGCACTGGCTGAACATTCTGTCAAAATTTCACAATATGTTTCATGGCATATAAGAAAAAACGCTCAACCTGAAGTCCACGTGGTCTAAAAATCTACTTTCACTTTCTATTTCAGTCCAAAAATAGTGCTTGTCCCTAATTGACTCTCAACATTTTTATGTTCATTTAAAACCAATAAACCTTTATCCTCAAGTTTCCTAGAATATTCAGCTTTCCAAAAATACCAAATTTATTCTGGTATCATGTGCGGTTCAAATTCTATATGATGCAAGAGTGAACCTGTCTGTTGACTAGTACTACTTTTACGTACAACCTCTGGACTGGTTCCCGGTATTTGGTGGTCCTACACCTAGAGACGTAAATACAAAGAGCAGATAACTTCCGATAAGTTAGTATGTCAATATTGTTTGTGCATGACTGAATTTTTTTACTGTTTTGGTGGCGTTGCTTCACGGCCGTCAGTTTGATCGACAATCAGTAGGAAAGCAAATGACTGATTTTTAATGACTTCAGTCACATGACTAAAGGTCAACTTTTTGTCGTTTTTTTGTAGTTTTTGTTATCGTACGTAGCAGTGCCGTAACATACATCAATAAAATAAAATACAGCAAAGTCCTAAGATAATTACCTGTCATTTATAGAAATTTTGTACTGTATAGTTTTAATTTACCAGGTTAAAATGCCGTTTGAAGTGGCATGTTTTGATTTGAACTCGGCACTCGGCAATGTTTTCTATATTTAAAATGTACAATAAATTTAATCTTTCTTTGTGATGAACAAGAAGTAGAAAACGACATCATTGCAAAAATAGGTCTATTCCATGGAAAATATGCTATTATAAATTCTTTAAAAAATTGTAAGTGATATATTGTAATTTAATTAATATGCTAAAAGTTACTTCCAAAATACTAATTATTATTATTGTGTTTTAATCTTGACAGTTAATAGGAAACATCGTATTTAAAACCTCTGGAATCGAAATCATATTTACTCCCTGTGATTTTCGTAATTTATTTGCTTTGTACTGGTTTCCGCCAGTATTAACTCCATGGTGGTATTGACAAAGATAAGTCAGACGGGAACCAGCTTAGGCGGTTTTGATTATTCCCCTTTGACAAAAAAATGTCACGTACAATATTTCAAGATGATTCCTGACGCAAATGTCAATTAAATTGTTCTGTCTATTCCCAATCTGGATTATAATTACGCCACTTCACCAAATATCCTACACGCGCGAAATATTGCCAATAGCATTTTTAAGGGACAAAACTTGAAATGTAAACGCAAAATGTGACTAAGCGTTCGTTGGTCGGTGCATCGTACTACACTTGTTACGTTCGCCAACTGGGCGATCTAGACACAGGCATTTGGTCGCCCAACAAAAATTCTACTCGCATTGGCGACTGGGCGACTGTTAAGTTTCATCCCTGTCAGTATTGACAGACCACGTTATCAATAGCAGATGAACTACCTTAACCAATTGGTCACAGAGGCCCCTTAAATTGTTGTACCAGAACAACTGTTTTTGAAGCAGGATCGATTATTAGCGCACACATCGTGAATGTGTTTCTTTATGAATCTTTGTCTAAATTTTATGTAAATGTGTGTCTCATGTGTATAATTTGTATTGTTTTGTTATATATATGTCGGTTTTAAAAGCTCATTAGAGCTTGTGTTTTATGTTGTACTGTACCGACTTTAAATAAAGCTTTAAACTTGAACTTCTACTGAAAGTGAAAGTCACAAATTGCTGTGACCACAATAGAAATGAATGAAATCATTCAAAATTAAGCTTAATTTGTCTTATTTTATTAAAACTTTTGTATTAAACGTGTACAGATAAAAAATCAGTATGGTTATTTATTTATGAATGAATCTAACGGTAACTGGCAATCTGAATCTGATCTAACGAGCGCCGATGTTTACACCTGTCCAGGTAAACATGACCCGAGGTATTAATTAACAGAATGTATTTTCCACAGCTTTAATCAGTTGAATAAACAATACAACAATAAATAGTGACAAGTGGATAGCACCGCGGCAACAAAATAAAGCACAGCTGTGCTTAAAGGCCTGGGGAGAACACTGAGACATGCATCCTTTTTAATTCTGGTTAGATACATACTAATGCATGCATGATACTATAACATTCTTTTTTCATAAACAATTATTGAAATCATTTGTATTATGATATTAAACATGAAACAAACCACCCTTTTTCATACATCAGATATAAATGTATATAAATTCATGCAAATATTATTTTACAATCTCCCTTAATGTAATTTAAGGCTGTGGTATTGTTTACTCTCGTTTGTAATTTTGTTTGATACAATATACTAGTAACTGGAGATTCTGCATTTTACTAGTAGCACGGAAAATTTGAGTATTGGAGTATTCGGACTCCACATTAAAACAAAAACCAATATATTCGTCAAAAAAACCCCCCAAAAACCACACTTTTCTGAGCTATGTTGAAAAATTTGGTCGGAAAATGTACACATTTCAGACATTTTCCATAAATTAGCACGGAAGTTGTTACAAAATTACAAGCTAAGCTCAGAAAATAGCTCTGAAAAGTCCGAATACGCGCTTTATCGGAAAATAGCTTGGAATTTGTCCGAATATTCCGCACTAGGTCGGGAAATTGCTTAGAATTTTCCAAATACTCCGTGCTACTAGTATGTAATTTTTAAAATGTAACAAAAAACAAATGTTGATATATACAGAGTGCAGTTATATAAAACTATGTACATGGGACTTTAGATTAGATCACAGCTGGTTTTATTAACAGTGCCCAAAATGAAATGACGGAGTCTGCATTAATGAGATGGTAGCATATTCCATTGTGTGATAGAAAGAATGACCATTTGTATGTATCTTTGGAAGTTTGAATGTGTTGTATGTTTGTGTATGGCGTTTTCTAAGTCTGTTGTCAGTAGGCACTAGGATAGTTGTTGGTATTGCAATAAAGCAGTGTACAATTTTGTAGAATATTATCAGGCGTGTTTTGAGACAGCGCTGTGCTAGTGTTGGCCAGCCCAGTGTATATATCATGTTCGTTGGAGTTATGGTAGTTGTTGGTTGTGTATCTGGCGGCTCGTCTCTGTACCATTTCAATTTTTTTCTTATGTTCGATGTTATGTGGATCCCATACACTACAGCTGTACTCAAGTTTTGGTCTTGCAAGTGCTTGGTGAGCTTCCGAGTTATTTCAGTGTTAGATAGTTTGAGGTTTCTTTTAAGGAATCCAAGAGATTATTTGCATTTGATATTATGTTGTCATAATGTAAGTTCCATTTCAGATTAGACTGTAAAGTGACTCCAAGATATTTTGCTGATGTGACAGATTCAAGAATGTTGTTATGTAGTATGTATTTGTGACTGATACATGTAGGTTGTTTTTTTGTGATACTGTAAGTTTATTGCAATTATCTGGATGAAAGGTCATTAGCCAATTTGCCTCTCACTTTGTTGCTGAGTCTAGGTCGTTTTGTAGTTTGGGGCAATCTTCTTCAGTTCTAATTTCCCTGTAAATGATGCTATCATCAGCAAATAATCTGAGTTTACTGTGTGATAAATATTTTGGGAAGTTGTTTATGCATAAAAGAAATAGGATAGGTCCTAGTACTGTGCTCTGGGGAACCCCAGATGTTACTGGTGCAGTATTTGAAGATGTTCCATTTATAACTACTGTTTGTGTATGGTCAGAAAGGAATGCTTTTATCCAGTTTAAAGTTTGGTTTTGTATACCATAGAAGTTAAGTTTATATAGGAGGTGTTGGTCTTTATCGAAGTCCATTATTATTAAATCAGTTTGAATATTTTTGTTATAATTGCTTGTGAGTTCCTGTACAAAATGGAGTAATTGGGTTTCACATGATCTAGATTTTCTGAAGCTGTGTTGAAGATCGTATAGAATGTTATTTTTCTCTAGGCATGCTAGGTGTTGCATGATGTTACTAGCTATTATATGTTCCATTATTTTACAGCATATACTAGTACAGGTAAATGAGATTGACGTAGTTGTCAGCATTGTATTTTTCACCTTTTTTGGACACTCGGAACGGTATGCTTTTTAAATAAAATGGGTGGATTCTAGTAAATAAAGCTTGAGCTATTTATAGAACTTGGATAAGAATCATGCCTTGTTGTTATATAATAAGGAAAAATTTATTATTTTTCTGAGGTCAATATTTCACAATGAGACATGTCAGACTAGTTACCAAACGAGTGAACACACACTGTAAACTCATTTATTGGCTTTTTATTCCATAAAAAAAAATTATCATCACCCCAAGTGCATGTAATGTAAACAAACTCCATTAAGTTTTCCTCCTCAACATCCATTTGAAAAATGTGCCAAATTTTTTGATTGGGTAATGATTTTCCATTTTCATTGGTCAATATTTGAAAACTGATTAATCAAAAAACAAATTTGAGTTGTATTAAAAATATTAAGCATTTCAGGAAAAAAATCATTTTAAATTCTTTTGAGTAATATTTTAGAAATACAACAAGCTACTGCTTTAAAAATATTTACTTCTATATGATATAGATTTTACTTAAAGGATACATTGTACCTCACTAATAGAACATGAAAAATTTACATTTTTAAAACGTTTAAATGTTAATTTTATGATTTATTACAAATTTAATTTAGTTTTTTGTATTGATAGCAAATAATTATTTCAATTTATGCATTTGTAAAACTCTGAATATCTTTAGGTTTTCAGAGCTAATACTTATAAACTAGTTTAATTAATAAATTGAATGTGAATATTTTAATATGTCACTGTCAAAGTTTTTAATAAACAATAATTGCTGTTTGGTGACCAATGTTTATATTTTCAGCATAATTTTATTAACCAAAAAGATATTCTACTGAAATTCTAACATATTTAATGCAATTGTAAATCCCCTTATCATTGAGCATAAATATTAAAGTCCAACTTTTCCAAGCTAAAAAAATGACAAGAGTCCAAATTTCCTAGCTAATTCTATGCTGAAAATTATTAAAGTCCAATATTCCGCACATTTTCCAAGCTAAAAGATGACAAAGCCCAAATTTCGGAGCTACTTCCGTGCTGAAAAATATTAAAGTCCAACTTTCCGTGCATTTTTCAAGCTAAAGAAATGACAAATTCCAAATTTCTGAGCTAATTTTGCACTTTTAAAGTCCAAAATTCCAAGCCTTTTCCGTGCAAAAATGTGGAATTCCGAGCAAAACAGTGCGGAATTCAGAGCACAGGTCGGAATCTCCAGCTACGGGCTATTATATAACAAAACTGAATAATAAATTTGACCCCTGAAAATTGTATTCGACTCGCTCAACTCAGCTGCTTGGGGTCATCATGACCCCTGGATTAGAAACATTTCAAAAACACTGACTATTAGACGGTGTTCTGGCAAGGTAACATTTCATATCCCTGATCCAAGCAAATACCTCAACTTGAGTAACAAGTAGTTCCCAATTAAAGACTTCTTCATGTACTTACACAAGGGCAAAATTTTGGTATGCAAAGATTATTGAATATCATAAAGAATGTTGATAGGAGGATAGTTTAATGGTATGGTGATCTTCATTTAGGTGACATCATTTTTTTATAAGCCTATCGAAGATGTGTCGGACAATACAGGAAAACAGGTAAGCAATTAAAGGCCTGGTAACGTCCACAGTCATGTCCACCATCTAAGTCAAACAGTTGTTGTCTGATATTCATGAAACATGGGGAAAAATTTTTTAAGCATAATATCTCGACTGACATTGATAACCAGCTAAATTGCTTCAGCCACTTCAGAGTTATGAAAAATGAAATTCATTATTTCAAAACTCTTTTGGAGCCTTCTCCTGAGAGTCCCATGACTTTTGTCAACCGAACCTTTCTGCTGTCCAAATGATTTTAAATTTCATTAAAGATGTTAAGACCTGTCGCTCCATTTATTCTAACATCTGACAGAAACAATGGTAAGACTACCACATGAACCCCCCAATTAAAAATACGCAATGCATTAGACTATCACAAGATACATGGAGTTCACACGACTCGCACATGCCTTATTGGCATTGCATGACTGTGTCCACTGTGTGGTTCACATGTGGCTGCCACCCAGTCCCAAATTCTTTTATTTATGTTAGAAATAATGCATTTTTGTCTCGCCTGGGCGAGACATATGTATGGGAATCCGGCGGCGGCGTAAACACTTGACATCTTGCTTCATATATTTGTAAGCCCAAGCCCTAGGTCCATCAAATTTGGTACAGAGGTAGCTTATGATGAGTACTTGCCAGTCAGACACCTGTCACCTGACCTTGACCTCAATTTCACGGTCCAGTGACTACGTTAAAGTTTTTGTGTTACGGCAGTTCCTCTGTAACTACGCATAGTAGGATGACAATATTTGGTGTATAGGTTGCTGATGACTAGTACAAGACTGTCTGGTAGATGTCACCTGACCTTGACCTCAATTTCACGGTCCAGTGACTACGTTAAAGTTTTTGGGTTATGACAGTTCCTCTGTAACCACGCATGGTAGGATGACAATATTTGGTATATAGGTTGCTGATGACTAGTACACGACTGTCTGGTAGGTGTCACCTGACCTTGACCTCAATTTCACGGTCCATCGACTACGTTAAAGTTTTTGGGTTACGAAAGTTCCTCTGTAACCACGCATGGTAGGATGACAATATTTGGTATATAGGTTGCTGATGACTAGTACATGACTGTCTGGTAGGTGTCACCTGACCTTGACCTCAATTTCACGGTTCAGCGACTACGATAAAGTTTTTGTATTAGTACAGTTCCTCTGTAACTATGCATAGTATGGTGACAATATTTGGTATACAGGCCGCTGCTCATAATTAATGCTACTTACGTAAAGCTTATGACGAAATTTATTTTCGTTATTGATGCGGAATTCAGGCGAGACGTTTTTCTGTGTCCACACTTGTTAGTGTGGGTTATAATGGAAGTCTTTCCGAAATAATGTTTTAGGATTGAGTGTCAGTGGATGAACAATTTGTGCATTAATGACCCACTTGTGACAAGGCACAGTGTCCATACTTTCATCCCATAAAATTGTTACCATAGGTGACTTTTCTAAAGTGGTGTTGATGTTATCATCAATAACTGAAGCAAGAGCTGAGCATAAGTCAGTTGCTGTTTTGCAACATGTATAATCTGTTTGCTCATTGACCTTCAGTTTGTCAATATATGGAGTGTTTAAATGTTTAAGATATTTTATAAGACTTGCGTATTTTGACAACAACAGGCATTCTTGGGCCATCCAATAAACGGTTTGCATTGCCACCATGATGGCATTTTCTTATCGGTTAAAAATGCCTTAACAGCTTTTTGAAAGTTGAGATTTTCTTTTGGTGCTTTCAGAGCTCTTAAAATGATCATCTTCTTTCAAATATCTGGTAAGCATACTAGTTTTAAAAATTATTATACAGCCCTTTGTCAATTGATTGGTTCTTTTGTCCTTGATACAGACTTTACAAAACAGGAGGTTTTCTCAGAGTCATAATCTAGCCAAGGCCATTTTGCAAACCATGATTATTGAAATTTTTTTGTTGGTTGCTTGGATACTAGACATTTCGTTATTATTTGTGGTTGTTGAAACTTCTTGGCTATTGTTTGGAAGGAAGAAGGTAATTTTCTGTTGAGATTCCTTGTTTTTGGTTGGCATGTTTACTTGGTACTGGAAGTGTGTTGCGGGACATAATAAAATAAAAGCTTAATTATTTTAGTAAATATTTAAATTACATTAGTCAAATTATGCTCCTAAATTTAGATTCTAATTATAATGGCATCCAAAAATGACAACACTGTTGCGATCAACCTTAATAGAGTGCATGTACTGAAAGAACCAGCTCAAATAAAATGTTAAAGTTCCTAAGTATGTGATTTTGACATTCTGATGACGCTGGCCACGGTAGGCAGTCATCTAGTGCGGCATTTCAGAAAAGTAAGGGTCCATGAAACGCACTGTCACATTTTAAGCTCTGCAATTCCGCGTCCCAGAAATATTCATTTATTCATTAATTTAAAAATTTTTTTTTTATATAGTTGGGGTTACATCACCACCTGACCAGGGTGTCTTGGGGTATCAAATTACAAACATGTTCATGTCGGTGACAAGACATCTCCCAAGTTTTTAGATTCTTCAAAAAGTAAAAACATATTTTTAAACCTATTTATCATATTTACTGGATAAAGTATACTTTTACGTCAAAACATACAAACTCGTGGTAAATACTGTCAATATTGTGGCCCCCATAATTAAAATTTTACCATCTATAATCCACGCTAGAAATGTAATGGTTGAGGATATAATAAAACATCAAATGCAAATATATATCTTTTTATTTGAAGAACACAATTTTAAATTTTCATTTTTTTCCCAAGATTCTTTTTAAGCAGACTTGACTTACCCCTGGATTGGTGTGTTGCTAGTTATAAACCAGCTTCCTTCCCCAATAAAAACTTGATGCCATGATATAGCTGAAAAATTGCTGAAAAGTGGTTTTAAAACATTCAAACAAACAAATAAGCAAACCAAAAAATCAATTTTATAGGTCCAAGGTCAAGGTATAAGATTGGGTGAGGTGGACTGTTATCATGCTCAGCTGTTCTTATAGGTTGGTGGTCTGTAATGCAATAAAATGTGTACATGTACATACAGTATTCAAACAATGCAGTGTGGCAATGTATCATTTAATGTTCCTGTGTTTTTTTATAAAGGGTGGATTTTCTGCAATTTACTCCTCCATACCTGATGGAAGGAAATAATATACACTTGTACTAATTCATTGTAAACTGCTGATGAGTATGCTGGTTACTTTTCCATAAGAAAATGGAATAAAATTAAAAGAAAAGAACGTGTATTAGTTAACGATAATCAAAAGGACATAATATAAGAATAGACATTAAAAAGCATTGCTTCTCTTTACCGCAACTTGCCTGTATGTACTCCATGCTTAAAATTTGTATTTCAAACTCTTAATGTGGTTATTCAACATATTTAAAAAAAAATGTTTTTATTTGGATCAAATTAAAAATCCTTGTTTTTATTTCACAATTCACTGAAAGTGGCCTTTGGGTCAGTCTTTTTATCCCCAACTATTTTGGAACTGTAAATTGCAGGAGATCAAACTTATCTTTGATGGATCCTCATACTAGCATGTGCACCAACTCCAAGTATTCTTGAACTTAAAACTATATACTGGGTGGACGACTATATATATAGCTACATGTACATGTACTTAAAGCAATTTATCTCTTATCAATTTAAGAACTGTGAACTCTTTAAATTTTTTTAGGAGACATTAAATCTGCATTTTTGTCATTTCATACAAAAGTGTAGTAGGATTTCATCCTGTTTGTTATTTTAATTCTACCCTCCCTCCCCCCACTCCCCCCCCCAAAAAAAAAAGAAAAAAGAAAAACCTGAAAACAAAATGAAGGAAATTAAAAACCCAAATGTTAAAATAGGTCAGAAAATTTGTTATTTCAGTATGAGGAAAAATTTATTTTGCAATGTGCAACCTCCCTCATCGAGTTTAACATGTTTAATGTTAACAAATTCAGATAAGCAACCATAATATTACATTTATACTAATGCAGATTTGTACAGTGTGCAGGTAGAATTGAAGACAAGAAATTTAAGTTGTATTGTGCGTTAGTTGACATTTTCTGTTAAACTATTCAAACTGTCATCATTAATTTAAACAAAATTTCAAGATTTTATTGTGTTATTAACATATTGTTCCCAAGCTATTATGAACTTCCATATGATAAAAATGTTTACTTTTCTCATCAGACTGGTACATGTACATTGTTGTATTTATAATTTATTTTGTTTTACTTTCAATTAATTTTGTGATTCTACTAGTATGTACATTTCCCTATCTTTTAGCATGCCTAACGATCTGAGCACTTATTACTGTAGTCCCCTTATACTTTGGTTGGTTGTCTATACATCTGTAATAGCTGTAAATTTCTTCTTATTATGAAGGCCTAGGCGGCCAATGGCTAAGGTAATTACACATTTAGTTATCTTATTTTGATCACATGAATGTTGTCACTTAGAGTGCTGGTTTGAGTATTATTGTGGGCAGGGCAGACTTGACTTCAACATGGGGCCTCGGTGGCCAAGTGGTCAAGGTAGTTCGTCTACTATTGATCACGTGGTCTGTCAACACTGAGATTGTGGGTTTGATTCTCACTGCAGGCAGGGTGTACTCGACTCCAATCTTAATTGACAAGGATTGCCAGTTTTCCTACCGCAGGTCAGAAGTTCTCTCCGGGTACTCCGGCTTCCTCCCCCAATAAAAACTGGACGCCATGAAATAGCTGCAAAATTGTTGAAAGTGGCGTTAAAACACCAATCAAACAAACAAAACAAATCGACTTCAACCTTACTTGACAAGATTGCCAGTTTACTGTTTTCATGAAACCCCATTCAAATACACAAAAACAATCAATTTGGTTATTTTGCAGTGCTCACATTTAAGCTGTTTTTTTTCTTGTCACTAAAGTCAATAAAATTAGTAGAAAATTTTAGAGAATTGAATTACCATTATTGTTTTTACCCATTTATAGATCTTTTCATTGAAACAATGTAATAGACTGGAAGATGTGGAAGATTAAATTAATTGTGGTAGAAATGGACTGGTGTTGAGTGAAAGTAATTAATATTCATCAATGGGAAGGGTGTGCTCAATTCTAATCTTAATTGACAAGGATGCAGTTTACCTACCAATGTTCAGGTGTTTTCACCAAGAACTCCAATTTAATTTCTTTCCCCAACATGTGCATATAGCTGAAATTGCTGAAAGTTCTGTTTACAAACAAAAAATATTTTTTGAAACAAGTAAAAAAATAAAAAATAATCTAAATTAGTTCCTATGGAAGATTGAATCGAATGTGTTTAGATATCATCTATATCTTTTTCCTGTTAAGTTTGGTGTCAAACAGTCTCTATTTGTCTGTTGTTTTGGGGTCAATATTAATTAATCCGGGAGTTTGGATGTTAGAACTGACTGTTAGTCTAAAAAAAAAATTAAGTGATGATTTTATTGTAATATATATTAATGCTGATTCTCAATAACAGAATAATTATTTGGTTTACTCATACTCATACTGTCCAAGCTCGAGCTTTTACTGAGTACTCTGGGTTCTTCCCCCCCATCCCCCCCAAAAAAGAAACAAACAAAAAAAATCTGGATGCCATGATATATGTTAACAATTGCTAAACAGTGTTCTAGCAAGGATATGAAAATAGAGGGGTGCATGAGAAGGGCACCATATTTTGCTTATTTTTTAGTGTGATTGCGGTTGTTGCACTTTTGTTGTTATTGTTATTTGAATAAGTGTTCTGTTAATTGCTGTATTGAGCCTTTTGTTTTTATATGTTTTTATGGGTATATAGTGTTCATGGCGTCCGTCCATCCTTCCGTCTGTCCGTCCTTTACACTTTCTCTTATTTGCAACTCCTCCTACACCACTGAATGAAATTTGATGAAACTTACACAGAATCTTTGTCACATAGTGCCATTGTGCAGGAGATATTAAACATTTTGATTGGAATGATATTTGGGGTTTCCCATAGAAAAACATGGACTTTGTCATTGACCTAAGTGGGTCCCTATCTCTTATGTGCAACTCCTCCTACACCACTGAATGGAATTTAATGAAACTTACACAGAATCCTTGTCACATAGTGCCATTGTGCAGGAGATATTAAACATTTTGATCGGAATGATATTTGGGGTTTCCCATAGAAAAACATGGCTTTGTCATTGACCTAAGGGGGTCCTCATCTCTTATGTGCAACTCCTCCTACACCACTGAATGGAATTTGTTGAAACTTACACAGAATCCTTGTCCCATAGTGCCATTGGGCAGGAGATATTTATTATTTTGATCGGAATGATATTTGGGGTTTCCCATAGAAAAACACGGACTGTCATTGACATAAGGGGATACCCATTTCTTATGTGCGACTACTCCAACAAAACTAGATGGAATTTGATGAAACTTATACAGAATGTTGTCACATATTTCCATTGTGCACTAGATATTAAACATTTCGATTGGAATGATATTTGGGGTTTCCCATAGAAAAACACGGACTGTCATTGACATAAGGGGATACCCATTTCTTATGTGCCACTCCTACACCACCACTAAATGGAATTTGATGAAACTTATACAGAATGTTGTCACATATTGCCACTGTGCACTAGATATTAAACTTTTCGATCGGAATGATATTTGGGGTTTTCCATAGAAAAACGGACTTTTTAATGGACATAATGGATACCCATCTCTTATGTGCAACTCATTCCTACATCACTGAATGGAATTTGATGAAACTTGCACAGAATCCATGTCACATGGTGCCATTGTGCAGGAGATATTTAACATTTTGATTGGAATGATACTTGGGGTTTCCCATAGAAAAGCATGGACTTTGTCATGGACATAAGGGGATACCAATCTTTTATTAGCAACTCCTCCTACACCACTGAATGGAATTTGTTGAAACTTACACAGAATCTTGCCATTGTGCGCTGGATATGAAACATTTTGATCAGAATATTATTGGAGGTTTTCCATAGAAAAACATGGACTTGGTCATTGACATAGGGGATGCCATTCTTTGGGGGATTGGGGAGGGTTACATGTTTTATCTGCAACTTCGCCTTTACCTTTAACTAGATAAAGTTTCAATTTCATAATTAAGAACACCTGAATCTTCAAAGTAATTGTGAAGTGGGGGGTATCAATGGTGAGCATTGCTCACAGGTTTTTTATGCCCCCGCGACGACATGTCGGGGGGCATTAAGTTTTACTCATGTCCGTCCGTCCGTCCGTCTGTCCGTACGTCCTAACAAATTTCCGTCAAGCTTTTCTCAGAAACCGTACATGAGAACAATTTTAAATTTGGCAGAGTGGTTCAGTATCACAAGTTGTATGTCCTAAGCGAATTTCAGACCTGTCGGACAACTACTTCCTGTTTGGGACTTCATTTGTACGTAAATACGTCCGTCTGTATGTACAAATTTCCGTCAAGCTTTTCTCAGAAACCGTACATGAGAACAATTTGAAATTTGGCAGGGTTGTTCAGTATCACAAGTTGTATGTCCTAAGCGACTTCAGACCTGTCCGACAACTACTTCCTGTTTGGGACTGGGCCGATATGAAAATGTGTTAACACAAACATGAAAATTTCCGTCAAGCTTTTCTCAGTAACCGTACATTAGAACAATTTGAAATTTGGCAGGGTGGTTCAGTATCAAAAGTTGTATGTCCTAAGCGACTTTCAGACCTGTCGGACAACTACTTCCTGTTTGCGACTGAGCCGATATGAAAATGTTCTAACATTAGTATGAAAATTTCCGTCAAGCTTTTCTCAGAAACCGTACATCAGAACAATTTTAAATTTGGCAGGGTGGTTAAGAATCACAAGTTGTACGTCCTAAGCGACTTTCAGACCTGTTGGACAACTACTTTTGGTTTGGGACTTACTTTAGCGGGGGCATCCGTGTCCCATGGACACATTCTTCAATTTTTATGTTCCCGCGACGACATGTCGGGGCGGCATTAAGTTTTACTCATGTCTGTCCGTCCGTCCGTACGTCCGAACAAATTTCCGTCAAGCTTTTCTCAGAAACCGTACATGAGAACAATTTTAAATTTGGCAGAGTGGTTCAGTATCACAAGTTGTACGTCCTAAGCGAATTTCAGACCTGTCGGACAACTACTTCCTGTTTGGGACTTCATTTGTACGTAAATACGTCCGTCTGTATGTACAAATTTCCGCCAAGCTTTTCTCAGAAACCGTACATTAGAACAATTTGAAATTTGGCAGGGTGGTTAAGTATCACAAGTTGTAAGTCCTAAACGACTTTTAGACCTGTTGGACAACTACTTCCTGTTTGGGACTTACTTTAGCGAGGGCATCCGTGTCCCATGGACACATTCTTCAATTTTTTACTCTAGTTTTATTTTAAAGTAAAGTTTTAAATATATTTATTGAAAAGTGACTGCCAATATACTATTTGTTACTGTGTTTCAATATTTTGTGGTTGTAACTTCAACACAACCAGCATTGTATTTGCAAGTTCCTGAATTCATATCGGGGGCTCCGGAGATTTATGTATTTTCAGTTGGTTTGTACTGGTTGCCACAAGTATTTTTACTTAACGCTATTTGAACATAGAAAGAGACAGTCGGGTACCATCTTTTATTTTTGTTTTAAAAAAATGGCATGTTCAATGATAATCATGGCGCTGTGACAAATATTCGAAGATATCTCTCGCAAAGGGTTTTAGCTATTACTGATCTGGATCATAATTAAGCCATATAACCAAGAAACAATGACCACACAAATTAGGTACTAGTAATAACATTTTTTAAGTGTCGAAACTTGAAATGTTACCTGTAACTGTGTAAAAGGTGGTACCAGTCCCCACTGTCTACCACTAGTTATATAATCAAAATCATAAGGAAACGAAAATAGTCTTATTAGTTAATTAACTATAAAATCACTATAATTACTATTAATTTTAGAACGGAATTAATTGGAGCAATAGAGTGTTAAGGGGCGACAATCAGGACACAGAGGAGATTGAGAGGGACACAGGGGCGCTGTAATTTTAGGGCAGAACGCAGCGCCCCCTATTTCCCCCTAGCTAGAACACTGCTAAAGGTGGCATAATCCCTCAAATAAACAAACCAAAACGTGTGGTACAACAGTATCCTAATTTTTTTTAACACCTGGTTAATGTAATTCTAAAAGTTTTTCTGTTGATCAGTAATTATGCATGTAGTACATGTTAAGTATTAATTCAATGTTTCATTAGGACAGTTCCTCTTTAACCATGCATGGTATGGTGACAATATTTGGTATACAGGCAGCTGCTAATATTAAATGATATTTACGTAATGCTTATGATGAAATTTATTTTCGTTACTGATGCTGAATGCAGGCGAGACATTTTTCTGTGTCCACACTTGTTTTCAAACTTGGCAGCAATCATCCTTAGGGTTCCTTGTTTCAATTTTGTACCCAGGGTGTTGATCAACAGACAAAGATGGCCACTGTTACTAAAAATACAACATGGGTGTCAACACAGGTTTTTGATCATTATCTCAAAAATAATAATAGCTATAGAGAAAACGGTTACTTCAAAATGATCAGCACATTAAGGTCTACAATTGTTGCTATTTCATGTAGTATGAAGTTGTGTATTGGCTTCTTGTATGAATTATTGTCCTTTATTGACGATTTTTGACAACATTTTTGGTGTTTACAATATAACTTGAAAACTATAAGAGGTACTAGTAGAGTGAAACTGTAATGGCAAAAATTATCAGCAATAAAAGACCTACAATTCACTTGATTGGTCTGAAATTGTCAGATGACTCCTTATATGAGTTATTGCCCTTAAATGACAATTTTTATGCCCCGCGATGACATGTCGGGAGGGGGGGCATTAAGTTTTACTAATGTCTGTCCGTCCGTCCGTCTGTCCGTACCAACATATTTCCGTCGAGCTTTTCTCAGAAACCGTACATGAGAACAATTTGAAATTTGGCAGGGTGGTTCAGTATCACAAGTTGTACGTCCTCAGCTACTTTCAGACCTGACGGACAACTACTTCCTGTTTGGGACTGGGCCGATATGAAAATGTGTTAACACAAGAATGAACATTTCCGTCAAGCTTTTCTCAGAAACCGTTCATGAGAACAATTTGAAATTTGGCAGGGTGGTTCAGTATCACAAGTTGTATGTCCTAAGCGACTTTCAGACCTGTCGGACGACCACTTCCTGTTTGCGACTGGGCCGATATGAAAATGTGTTAACATGAGTATGAACAGTTCCGTCGAGCTTTTCTCAGAAACCGTACATGAGAACAATTTGAAATTTGGCAGGGTGGTTCAGTATCACAAGTTGTACGCCCTAAACAATTTCAGACCTGTCAGACAACTTCTTCCTGTTTGGGACTTCATTTGTACGTAAATACGTCCGTCCGTATGTAAGAATTTCCGTCAAGCTTTTCTCAGAAACCATACATGAGAACAATTTGGAATTTTGCAGGGTGGTTCAGTATCACAAGTTGTACGTCCTAAGCAACTTTCAGACCTGTTGGACAACTAATTCATGTTTGCAATTGGGCTGATATGAAAATGTGTTAACATGAGTATGAAAATGTCCGTCAAGCTTTTATCAGAAACCGTACATGAGAACAATTTGAAATTTGGCAGGGTGGTTCAGTATCACAAGTTGTACATCCTAAGTGATTTTCCGACCTGTTGGACAACTACTTCCTGTTTAGGACTTCATTTAGCGGGGCATATGTGTCCCATGGACACATTCGTCGATTTTTTAATTAAATTTTCCCCTATTTGCCCCTTAACTTAAAAATTATAACAGCTAGCTATAGAGTAAAACTGTAAATAGCAAAAATGATCACCAATACAAGCCCTACAATTCACTGCATTGGTGTGAAATTGTAAGATGACTCCTTATAGGAGTTATTGTCCATAAATGGCAATTTATTTATGAAATTGTACATTTTTGTCCTGTAACTTGAAAACTATAGTAGCTAGATTGAAACTGTAAATTTCACAAATGATCAGCAATAGAAGTCCTACAAATGATTGCTAGTCCAAAATTGCAAGATGACTCTTTATAGGAGTTATTGCCCTTTAATTATGTTTTTGGACAAATGAACAGTTTTTAGCTCACCTGACCCGAAGGGTCATGTGAGCTATTGCCGTCACTTGGCGTCCATCGTACGTCCGTCGTCTGTCGTCCGTCATCTGTCCGTTCAACTTTTCAAAAATCTTCTTCTCTGAAACCACTTGACAGAATGCAACCAAACTTGGTATGGTTGTTGCTTAGCATGTCCTTTACCAAACTATCGTTTGGATTTTGATTCGTAAAAAACATGGTCGCCATGGCTAAAAATAGAACAGGGGCGTCAAAATACAGTTTTTGGCTTATAGTTCAAAAAGTATTACAGATACAGGAAAACCGAAGAGACCTTCCTTCTTTAGCATCACAAGCTCTACAAAACACTCTATTTGGTCAAAGTCGTATGATGACTCCTTGTAGGAGTTATTGCCTTTTAATTGTCGAAATTGATGATTTTTGCTATTTTTGCCACAAAATCTTGAAAATTTTTAGAACTAGAGAAAAATTTAGCATTGCTAAATTGTTCTGCTCTGTAAGGGCTACAAAAATGACTTTAGGGTCAAGATTGTCTGATTAACCGTTTAGGAATTATTCTCTTAGGACATTTTTTTTAATGAATTTTAATTTATTTTAAAAAATCTCCTCTAACCAATGAAAGGACTGCTTTGAAACATTGCACACATCATCTTTAGGATGTCCTCTACCATAATTGTGCAAATCATTACAGCTGACTACCTACATAGCTACGTTGCCTTAAAATAGTAAAGGGGGTGGGTCAAGGGAGTTTTTGGCTGATAGTTAAAAAAGTATAACAGGTACAGCAAATTTCAAGTGAACCTCCCTCCTAAGCATCAAAAGCTCCTCCTTATAGGAGTTATTTCCCTTAAAAGGTCAAAGTTAATGACTTTTGCAGAAGTGTTGGTCAATTCCTTATAGGAACGAAATTCTATATAAAAAAGGGTTGTTTGGTTTCAGGTTCAGGTGAGCGATACAGGCTCCTGGGAGCCTCTAGTTGTATTATAAACTAGTCTATAACACACCAAGAGTAAAACTGTAAATTTTTAAATTACCCTAAAGAACAAGGCCTACAAACCATTTAATTAACAGAAATTGTCTGGTGGCAACTTATAGGAGTTATTGTACTTAACTAAACTAAACTGAAACTGTTAATTTCAAAAAATTAAATCTAGTTGAAGTCATTTGGGTTCCAGGTGAGCGATTACAGGCTCCTGGGAGCCTTGAGTTTGCTATGTATTGTGGGGAACCTGACCATAACATAAAAACTTGCAAACATGGTAAAAAAGTACAATGTTACAGTTGTGGTAATAATGGAAACATTAGGGAAAGTTCTGTGAAAAGTAGTAATAATAGGGAAATGACAAAGAAGAGATACATGTAGCTAAAATATATCCAAAATCCAATTACAAAAAACATGAAATTGGGGATATAAAAATGTTGCGGTCCAAAAACTATTATTTGCAGATTTTTGTACAGAGGTAGATGGCAGAAATTTGATAGATTCTGCTTGATTTATATCAGTCATAGTTTGTGAAGTATTTTGACTGGATTCATTCATTGGGAAGTCAGCAGGGGGCTCCATCTGATTACAATCACTAACTACTGTAGGTTACAATAAACCAATTATTTGTTTACATTACACCAGGAAATTTTTGAACCCAAGATATATAGTAATCAGAAGAATATACAAGTACAGGGATGCATCTGACTGGTTGTTGGGGTTCTGAAAATAGAAAAATAAAAAATAGAAACATAATTGATTGAAAATCTTCTACATTTGGGGGAACATTAATAAGAGCCGGGAAAATAGAGCTCTTTTTTAAAAAAAAAGGGGGGAGGTTACACAGTTTGTTAGTTTCATCCAGTGCTGATTTTTCACCCAAAATTTTCGGTCATTTTTGCCGCAGGACCTATATTTTTTTATTTGTTAATAATGTAGTCGTAACATTTCACCTTCCACAAGCAACTGCTTTTGGGGGTTAAATTTGAGAGGATTTTCACACTTAAATTCTTAATTGGAAGACACAATGTTAAATATTTGGTTTATTGTAACCTATAGGGAGACTGGATTTTTTTCATTATACTTGATTCATTAATCCATTGTTAATTTTCACATGGGTTTTCGTCACAGAATGACAAGTTATATGTATAGATTGTTCATTTAAAACGATGTGTTAAAAAGATAGTCTATTTCTGAAAATACGCATTTTTCAATAGGAAATCTAGGGTGGGCTAGAAAAAGGAGTTTGTAAGGCCTGTTAAGTAACGTCTGCTACTGCTTTTTAGCAAGAAAATTGTACTACACATTCAAATGCAGCGTTTGACACCTAAAGGAATTTTTTTACGCTATGATAAGTTTGCTAACCAACTTTTGGGCCTTAACCATTTTTTGGCCAATGTAATTTTCTGTGTTTCAAACATTGTGGTACATTTTATGCTGTGTTTACGATTGACATCAACTTTCTAAAATTGTAATGTATTTATATTCAGCAGGACTACTCATGACAAACAAACATATGATTAGACCGATCAAATGGTAACAAAGTTTGTTATAGTCTGTTTCAAAAATGTAGTTTTTCACAAATTCCACGAATTTTCGTTTTCGGCCTCTAAATATTTTTCCAAGGAAAGACGTTAAAGCAGAATACTATCCCAGGCGTGTTCCATGTATCAAGTAGACAAATAACCACTGAAAACACGAACAACAACTGGCATATTACTAAACAGCATTATTGCAGAAAAACGCCTTGAAAAAAACGTGCAATTTTTAGAGTGGTGGCCTCCTGAAAATTCAAATAAACTAACAACTGTTGAAGATAACTTTATTTTATTTTGGTAAACACATGGATATTGTATCAGGATGCTACCTCAAGGTTTTGGAGTGATTCAGACTCTTTAAGTGCTTTCTATAGGTTACAATAAACCAACTATTTGTTTACATTACACCAGGAAATTTTTGACACCAAGATAGTGATCAGAAAAAACTCACGGATGCATCTGATTGGATGTTGGGGTTCTGAAAATAGAAAAAATTTAAAAATAGAAACATAATTGATTGAAAATCTTCTAAATTAAGGGGAACATTAATAAGAGCTGGGAAAATAGAGCTCTTTTAAAAAAAAAGGTGGATCCTCCCCCCCCCCCATTTTTTACAATGTACAATGTACATGATCTTGTATGCTTGCTACAATTGTAGCAAACATACACGATCATGTACATTGTACACGTTGCATGATTTCTTTAGGCATAAGGGATTCATATTATTTCATACTATGATTACAGAATATGCAGTCCACATGCTTCACTTGTAATCACAGGTAGGTTTGTCATTGAATACACTACTCTCCAATTAAAAAAAAACAAACCATAATTTAGCCTAAAAATTGATAAAATGGTGTTATTCCCTATTTAACTCTTTCCCTTTCAAGATTTTTCTAATATATTTATGTTACTGAAAACACTTAAAATCTTCATTTAAAAAATTTGTTGGATTTACTAGTATATACATCATGTAACATGTTATATACCATTCTAAAGATAAAGTTGTAAACTTTAAAAAATGTTTGAAATTTTTGATTACCATGGCAATGGAGATGTGGTAAAGTCATAGACATTAAAAAATATAAATTTTAACATATTTCATACAAATGCAGTTATGTTGAAGACCAGAACATTTCTACTAGGTTTTGCTTTACTGCAGTAATATCTAGGTGTCAATGTTTAAAAGTTCCCGAAATCTTATTGACATGTCTTTTTTGGAGGTTACCTGGTAACATGTGACCTACATGTTTGTATATATTGATACATTTCTGACATAATGGATACCTGCTGCTCCTTGTCTTTAAATGTTGTTGTATTATTAATTATGACCTGGTGTCAGCATAAAAACAGAGGTTAAGCACAGTTAGTTTAAACCTATATACTGTGAAATACTTTTTATTCGAGGGGTATCAATTTTCGTGGTTTTCGTGGAGGCCTCGGACCACGAAATTAAAAATCCAACGAAGAATAAAACTTCATTAACCGATGGGAACTTTGGGAACAACGATCTGAAAATGTCCGAGATCGGACATTTATTTGTAAATGTAATATATGTTTTGTGGTTCGATCCATTAATAATATTCAGCTCAAAATCCATCTTAATGATTATGTTACAGGTTTCATGTTGGAATTGTGTTATTATTAAATGTAGGTATTATTCAATTGTAAAGCGTACGAAGAAACATCGACTTCCGGTCAAGGTGGTGATATATGAGGTGTTCATTTTCGATGTTAAAAAGTAACAAATTATTATCGGAATTATGAGTTTGATTGCTCCTTTGAACATAAATTAAAATAACAAATAAAATATTTAAAAGATAAGCTATACTTTATCTTTATTAGTGCATATCAAAGACACGCTATATCAAATGGATGTTGTAATAATACCGATCGTGGCACAAATGACATTAAAGTACACCTTTGTATTTATTGCTACTTAACACATGAAGTGACAAATGCCCTTCGGCTAGGAATGTTTCTACAGATAACAATTAGAGAATTAAATAGACTCAAAGTAGTTTTTATTGCAATTAATCTATTAATTAATACATTACCGTGTTTATAATTAGCTATTGATTTCCGTGTTGTTAATTTTACATTCGATACCACGCGCGTAAACAACATCATGTCATGAAACTGTTTTGTCTTCTTTCTATGTTGATGTTTATTATCAACAGTGAAAATGATTCTGCTGTAATCATTTATTTTGATCGCTGCCTCACTTTTTGCATTTTCGGAAACCGTCAATCCACGAATTTAAGAACCCACGAACATATAAAATTTCACCAAACCACGAAAATTGATACCCACGAATTTAAGTACTTTCACAGTATAGTTTCAAAAATATTTCAGATTTGGTTGCTATGGTTACCCTTGACATACTAGTAATCACAAGAGACAGATATTTATGCATGTTTTGAAATACTGTGTGTGTATCTTTACAGTATACATGTATATGTACTTAGTGCTACTGTTGAAATTCAAGTAAAACGAAATATGTTCAAATGTTTTTGATATGTTTATGCCGTTGGGAGTATATATACATGTATTTTAGTTGTTGTTTGTCTATTTGTCCATTTGGTCATGTGTGTGTCCACAAGTAAGAAGACCACAATCTCGTATTTTATAGTCCAGCATTAGTGTTCTTATTTCAATAAATTTACACATTGATAGTGTTTTAAAACCTACAGATTTAACCATATTTGGGGGTTCTCAAATTAAAATCATGGACTATGATTGTAGTACAAACTGGGGGAGGGGGGTAATCCTACAATGTTTCATATGGAATACATATGCTATATTAGTCAACTTATTGCAGCACAACTTTTTGGAAAAGTTCTGGGTACACCGCCATTGAACAAGATCTACATGTGTATAACATTTCAAGACTACGGTATATTTGCACTTTATAGTTACAAAACAAGCCCAAAAATCCTAAAATGGAACTTGAAGGAATAAATGAAAATAACATTATAAAATTAAAAACAATTACTGTATTTCTATGTTCTTAAAACCATAAAATTTAATAACAAATGAGTATTCATGTGGTCTTTCATTCTTCTAAATGTTAACATTTTTTTATATATTTACAAAGAGCTAATGTCATCTTCATTTTATATAATCATAAATTATATTACTTTTATAACAAAACGATTGCGGCTCGAAGTTGATAATGTATATCCTGGATTAGACAATGTGGAATTTCTATTACTTTAAAATACATAAACATTATAATTTGAGAACCAAAGAGAAAGAAAGGAACACATGTAAGACGTGACAAATTTCATGCAGCGTCATATTATGGAATGTTGGAAATCTTAATTTAGGGAGTATCTAAGATCTATTATCTTACTATCAACACACATGAACAGTTAGAAGATATTGTAGACCAATATTTAACTATCAGTTTAACTGAATGGTTGATTTATGTCAAGCGAGCAGTGTTTCAGCTATAATCAGGAACAGAACACATTTACAGAAATTTATTCAAATGGAAGCAAAATTACGCATGGACTGCTATAGGAAAATTATGTTGAGTTTAGTAGGAACGGAAGGTTTAGCCGTGTGTGGCAGCTACAATAAGTTTCCTCTTCATTCACGTCAACAAACGACGAGCCAAGATATTGGCTATATCTAAACACGACAACTACTTTGACCCTGGCATATGCATTATGTATTATGACATGATGACCCCAAAACATCGGATGCCACCTTGGGACGCGCCGGTGTTCTCTTCATGTCTTAAACCCTGGGAAGTATCGCCCGCAGTACCTAGATGAATGTAAAGCCAGCCTATTCAGCCAACTAGGCAATTAAGTATGACGTCATATTTTATAACCTCTTATCTCGAAGAAGTATGTTAATGTTAGTATTTATTCTTTGAAATTGCTCTGAATGGATTACAATTGAAAATACATTATATGTGTTCCTAGTTGGTCGCATTTTTGTCCAAACATATCCAAACATATAACTATTTTCTGAAAAACTCGATAAAGGTCTTTGCGGTGATGGGTGTAAGGTTTATCCATCGGTGCGTATGGAAGCTTAGCACTTTTCGGGACAAAACATAAAAAAAAACATATTACATTAGATATTGACACTCCATCAGTATTAGTACTACTTTTGACGGACACATTATATTTTATGTGGAGATTTGGTCTATATGACGTAGCGCACGTTTTGTGGGATTTTTAGTGTCTGATAAATATTGTTTTAGTTTTGAGACATTTAAGGAACGAAGAAAGTGTCAATAAACTAATACTTTTTTTAGTTTTGAATCAAAGCGAGTTGTATCCGTCTTTTGAGCAACCAAGATATTCGAATAATTGGAGACTAAAATTTGCTTAACAAAGATTTTCCCTATCAATAGCGTTGTAAATTGCAACAAGAAAAGAAAGAGCAGGTCATGCAACATTCACAACTCTTTTATTTATCACTTATTTCATGAAATTCGGCATGAGTGTTGTGTACTCAAAATTGTGCACTTTTTAAGTTTTCCGCGTCAAAATATTACGTCGCTATATAGTATGAATACGTAGTCATAACTCTGAATTTCTTTAGATATTGGGAGGTCATAAAAGAAGCTGTATTTTAGTACGTTTTTTTTCTTCCTTTAAAATTTAAAATTGAAAAATAAAAAATTTTCAAGAATGCGTTTTTTCTTTTTTATTAAAATTTTTGCCATTTTAATTTTTTTTTCATGTATTGTGAAAGCGCTATACATTCAACAATGTCTAGTCACGTTTGTTACGAACACATTTTAACAATTTTTTACCGATGTATCACAACGTTTGAAGTATTTGCCGCACTTTTTATTCACACTTGAAAAAATTAATTACATTTTTGAGATGCTTTTTTTCTTAATTATTTTTCCAAGAATTTTTAGAGTACAACATCAATTTTTGTCAGATTTACATGGGTTTTCGTTACCGCCGCAAATTTGTTTTTACTTTTCAGTCATTCCCGTATAATTCGAACAATTTGTAAAACATGTTGTCGCTATGGCTTTCCAACGTTTGTTCTTTGCAAGATTCAATTCACCCTAGGAATATATTTAAAAAAACATAAATTGGCATTGAAAACACATTGTTTAAACTTAATGCTTGATGAAATTTTTCAGGTTTTGCCAAAATAGAACCCCCAAATTTAGAAAAACTAGATATCGCCATTTACAATCTAATTGCTGATGAATTTCTTTTAATATACTCACTCAACAAAGAAACGCAACATACAAAATATGGGAATTGTACTTCATATATTATTTTAACAATTTATCATATAAATAATTGATACAGAAATGTAAAATTGGCACGCTTCATGTTCATGAGTTCTTTTACCATGAAATATAACATTTTGTCACATATTGTCAATAAATCACGCAAAAAATGTCAGTATCTGTTGTGCCTACCATTTGCTTGTAACACAGCCTTACTCTTCTTAGCATGGATTCAATTAAACGTTGAGTACGAACACGCGGTATCCTTTGCCACTCAAACTGAAGTGCCTGCTCTAATTGTTGCAGATTTTGCTGCAGTGGTTGTCGTTGGCGCACGCGCCGATCCAGTTCATCCCACAGATGTTCAATGGGTTAAGATCCGGAGATCGTGATGGCCAACGGATCACATTGACAGTGTGTTGCTCTAAAAAATGTTTTGTTACACGTGTTGTATGTGGTCGGGCAGTGTTTCTCTTTGAATGTCAATTACGGGCAATAAATGCGGCCGTATAATTTCGCCTCTATACCTAACAGCGTTGGCGCACGCGCCGATCCAGTTCATCCCACAGATGTTCAATGTTCAATGTTCACCATTATTAAGGTGTAATTATGATGTTGTCTATATATATTTGAATATTTATAGGTTATTTGTCCTCAAAAAATGATTTGAAAAAATTTATCCGATGTTGCGTTTCTTTTTTGAGTGAGTATATTTTGTCTGTGTTAAATTCAAAGTATGTTTATTAACTCGCTGAAAATTATCATTATTTGTTGTATAAATAAGCCTTTCTGGGATAAACTATCTTTCGTTTTTCCACAGAACTTTATCTTTAGATGTCACAAAAAATCCCCATAACCCAACGTACCGTAACATGTTGTGGAAACATTTGTAGGATATTAAGTGTATGTAGGTATATAAATGAATTTATGATCCTTAAACTGATTTTTACTGTTATCTAATTTTTACATTATACCATATATGTATTTGTTTTATGTAATCAATCCACATTTTACACATATCGTTAATTACAGTATGCATTAAGTGTATTTGTTTAACGTAAACACATTCCACATTTTTGCAGATTCCCTTAACCATTTAGATCAGGGTCATGCTTTGTTTTGTCAGTTGTTTAGAGAAATTTAAAATTTATTTGATTTTACAGAAAGCTACATTCAGTTCTTGAGTTATTTCATAATACAGAAGTATGTCATCAAAGAGAGCATTTGGCGCTCAAATCCAAACAATATTTAAAATCTAAATGATTAAGATGTTGTAGAGCTTTTATCACCAAAATTGCAAAAAGGTTATACCAAATCTGGCTAAGACTATCTACACCTTTAAAATAGAAAAACCTTAGAATTATTTTAATTTTGCGAAATTGTAGGGCAGTAAATATGGACAATGACTACATCACTGAAATAATCAACGATATCTTTGATGACATTTATTTACGTGTCATCGTGACCCAATTTGTGTCGCTTTTATGTAGTAGGATTTTGAGTAAAAATATAGGACAAAATGGCCCCAAAAGTGCTTTTATTAGGTCATTCTTTTATTGCTCGGTTGTATCAATATATAAGCACTTGCTACTATCATACTGCAGATAGAAATTTGGGATTAAATAGGAAACTGCATGAAGTGTTTGTCAGAGGCTACTCAAGGGGAACAATACCACCACTGGTAATTCTGTCAATGATTTCATTATTCCTGGGTTAAAAACTGTTCATTATGCTTCAGTTTACGGCGCGGTAAACATTTTAATGTCTATAGGTCCAAATGCATAGATGTATAAAACAGATATCAGTAATGCTTTTGGAATAATTCAATTCATGAAGATGATCATGAATTACTTGGAATTACCTGGAAGGGACAATTTTACTATGATACTTGTTTGCAAATGGGCTGTTCTAGTTTATGTGTTATTTTTGAAAGATTTTCTACACCACTACAATGGATTGCCTAAACCAAGTGTCATATCAAAAATATTCATGTTTTAGATGATTTTCTTTTCATTTGCCCACCAAATTTAGAATTAGTCAACAAACGTCTAGAGGGTTTTCTGAAATTTTGTGTCACAATACGTATCCCAATATAAGAGAAAAACTGAATTGGCACCACTATGACATTTTTGGGCATTGAGGTGGATTCAGTAGCTATGGAGGCCAGTCTTCCAAAAGAAAAAAAATGAAAATAACACGAGCATTATCATCTTTAAAAAAATGACATTAAAGGAATTGCAGTCCTTAATCGGTTTATTAAATTTTGCTTGTTGTGTTGTTCTGTCAGGTTGGACGTTTAATTGATTTGACTAAGGGTGTAGAAAAATCATTTTATTATGTCCAAAAAAACAATGGGGAATCGTGTGGACATTGAAGATTGGTTACATTTTTTACCTAATTTTGGCATTTTATACAGAATTTCAATAGTAAAAGTTTTTAAAAGTATTTGTTTTTGTACATAATATATGCTCATTTTTATAACAAATGGCATACTATTAGCAACATTTGCAATATTGTTTAAAGTTATACATGTCATGTCGCATATAAGAACCTAACGCACGTTACAGTGTTTGTAAAGATTTTGTTTATTTATGTGACAAGTTGACATAAAGAAAAAATGTCATTAAACGTTAATCATAATTTTAAAATTAAGAAAATTCAAATGGTCCCAATATCCGTTACACCTAACCTGCATAACACAATATTAGAAAACTGTGACAGTATTTAAGTGTTCAAAATTTACCATACTCCGCCGTAAGTTAATTTTTAAAGCAGATGACAAAATGAGATAAGAAAATATCTGGATATCGTAGTACATTTTTGGGGATAAGTTACACAAGAATCTTGTTGTATCAATTATTTGTAATACTGTTTGCAATTTTCCGATAAACAATGACGATATGTCTGCACATTTAAATCTTATAGCATACACAATACTTGTATGCACCTGTTATAGCCTTAATAGGTTGAGGGAAATATTTTACCACAAACTGAGGATGTAACGGAGGTAAGATGTTTTAACCCAACATTATATTGTTTTACATCATTTTTTTTAATATTCTAAACCAATAATTCTAAAATCCTTTTCACAAATACCTGCCCCTTTCGAATAATTCTTTGTATTGTTCATATGTGCAAGCATCTTTTAAGATTAGATTTCCGTAACGGAGATTATAAAATTTCATATTTTATTTTTTAATTACATTTTATATACAAAAAAATCAAAAAGCTATGTTTAAAATGTTAATTCAACAACTAATGTGTGTTTTCTAATAATATTGAAATAAATATACTATAAGGTTAGCACATTGACTACAATGTTTCGTAAGGTAGGTGATTGGTCGAAA
Source organism: Limnoperna fortunei (assembly GCA_944474755.1). NCBI lineage: Eukaryota > Metazoa > Mollusca > Bivalvia > Mytilida > Modiolidae > Limnoperna > Limnoperna fortunei. The sequence continues at coordinate 31,092,367 of OX104124.1, read as the reverse complement.
TGGTAACTTATACCATTGAATATTTATAAAATAAAAGTTTATAAAGCTTGACAACACAAAATAGCATTTCATTAGCGTCTATCTTTATAAAAGTTTATAAGATAGCAGCGATCTGTATGAGTAGTGCATTGGTCAAATACGCGAAGCTGACAAGGATGATGGCGAGCTATTTATTCGCGATATATGTCTGCTTGTTTTCAAAATGACCAAAAGAACTCGACGAACTTTTATTAACAAACATTTTATATTGTATATGCTCTCCTCTAAGCACCACAAGTCTCATGCAGGTAAATAAGGAAGAATATTTAGACTTGAGGATCTTGATATGAACCTCATCTAACAGAAGGATAGTAGATAATAGATTATAGAATATGAAGTAGTTTACAGTAATATTTAATGATGCTTGAAAGTTGTTTAAAATTCGGTAGTCTTTTTGGAAAAATGTGAGCAACCTCCGTAACTAAGCAAACCTTATATTTGAAAATTTAAAAAAAAGAAAAAAAACTTTTAGTTTTTCGGTATTATTTAATTATAAACACACTGTAATCATTTTGGATACTTTTTCATATTATATATTATGTTTTTCACGTTCCTTGTACTGTTAGTAATCTCCGTTACGTTTAAACAACACTCAAGAGATCAAAGTTACCAAAATATTTCACCAGCAAAATTGTTTCATATTAAATCTATAGTAAGTATGAATGCTTTTAAAGTGATAAATTTTGGTATTAAATGTCTATTGTGCTTAAATACTTTTTGGGGGAAAAAGATTATTTAATTGTATAAAAATGCAAAAATGTTGATTCATTTATATTAAATCAATATTATTTCTATTTGAAGTTTAGAATTATTTGTGGTATTGTTTACTTGTATGTTAATAATGTTTCTTTTGGGATAAGTATTACATTATTAAAAGATACCACACTCCTGCTAAAGACATGAAGCTTTAGGTGTATAATTTTACCATCATTGTGTGTTAGTTATAAGAAATTCGTATAAGTCTTTCTACACCTATGGAATATAATACTATTTAAAACGGCAATTAAGTAGGTGCAGTAAAATCAGTTTAATTTTACAGCAAAAGACACCAAGTTTCCAAACCCTAGATATTAATTATCTAAAGCGTTTTCAGTCATTGTTACTTGTGAAATTTGTTAGTATGTTTCTGTGTACGGTACATTATTGGTATACAAAAGTAATTGACCGCCCGTTTAGTGCAATATAATTTTTTACATATCATTTATAACTCATAAGCGTGGCTTATAGTAAAATTATGGATACGTTTTGATTTTTTTTTTATAAACAGAATTTAAACAGAAATAGGCGATCCGTATGATTACCATACATGTATCGCCTATCGCATGATTCCAAACTAGACGGCCTCCTCTACCGATTAGGTTATATATATATATATATATATATAAATATAAATATATATATAAGTCTAGAAGATTATGCAACGATACAAATGACGGTGTTTCTTGTCAAAAATATAGACCAAGACTGACCAACGAATGGCCTTAGTCATTGAATGTCAATATAAATAAATAACGTAAACAAGTCATAACAAATTGATCTTGAATTTTCTCACTCCAACTGAACCCAAAACTTCTATATATTGCTTCACCGTCCGCCACCCTCGGACGCGCTGTTACTAGACTTTGCTCAAATATTCCAACAAGATGTAATCAAAATTATCAAGGTGACAAATTTATTACGCCAGACGCGCGTTTCGTCTATTCAAGACCCATCAGTGGCGTTTAACTTTAAATGTTTAAGATATTCTTCATTGGGAGATGGAATAATAGTATTCTTCATTGGGAGATGGAATAATATAAGTCCACTGGGATCGTGTAAATACACAATACAGGCAGTTCAAAATATTATATAAAGGGTCTAAAGAATTTTTCATTTCCAAGTTCAACACTCGTGGTCCTAGTTTAATATTCGCAGTTCCTGTTCAATCTTCCAAATGCTTATTACCTCTATTTGTAATTCGTTCGATTTTCAGTTTCTATTTTAGTATTCGTAGTTCCTCGTTGAACAATTGTAGTTCCTATTTCAACATTCTTAGTTCTTTTTTTATTAACAAAAATTATTAGTTCAACGCTTAGTTTTTCATTCATAGTTAAAGATTCTAGTTTAACATGCGCAGTTCATGGTTCAGTCTTTAAATTTTTACATTTTAACAGTTCCTAGTTTATTATTTGATTTTCAGTTTCTAGTTCAACATTCGTAGTTCCTAGTTCAACATTCGCAGCTTCTGGTTCAATATTCAACAATTTAAGTTCCTATTTTAACAATTGCAGTTTGTAGTCAGCGTACATATTTTCCATTTTAACTTTTATAGTTTCTAGTTCAACATTTCATAGTTCTTAGTTCAACTTTTTGTAGTTTCTAGTTAAACATTCATGGTTCTTTGTTCAACATATCATATTTCTTAGTTGTTATAGCATTCAAAAGTTTTAGTTTCTTGTCAAACATTCGCAGTTCCTAGTTCAACATTTTCAGTTCCAAGTTTCAGACATTTAGTTCCTCGTTCAATGTTCACAGTTCCACGATCGCCATTCGATTTTTCAGTTCCCAGTTCAACAGTCACAGTTTCTGGTTGCATATTTATAATTTTTACTTCCTAATTTAGCTTTGTAGTTTCTAGTTAAACATTTGCTGTTTCTGGTTCCATATTCAAAGTTTTTAGTTCATAGTTCAACATTCGATGTTTCAGTTCCCAGTTCAGCATTCATAGGTCCTAGTTCAATATTCAAAATTTGTAGTTTCCAGTTCAACATTCTAAGGTCCTAGTTGAACTTTCGATTTTTCAGTTCCTAGTTTTTATTTCCTTGTCCAAGTTTAAATTAGTAGTTCTAGGTTCAATCCTTTACAACTTTTATTGCCTCTTTTAACATTAGCAGTCCCTAGTTCAAAGTGAGATTTTCAGTTTCGCGTTCAACTATTATAGTTCCTAGTTCAATATTTAATATTGATTTCGCAGTTCTTGGTTCAATCTTAGAATAGTTTAGTTGTTCTTTTAAAGTTTGCAGTTCCTAGTTGAACTTTTGATTTTACAGTTGCTAGTTCAATATTCGTAGGTTCCTGTTCAACATTCAAAGCTCCTTATTCAGTATTCAATATTTTAAGTTTCTTGTTCAAGAATTGTAATTACTGTTTAGTGTTTATCCTCGTTCAATATGAGTTGTCTATAGTTCGACATTAGGTTTTTCAGTTCATAGTTCAATTTTCGTAGTTCTACATTTTATTTTTCAGTTCCTCGTTCAACATTCGTAGATCCTATTTAAACATTCGTAGTTTCTTTTTCAACTTCACAGTTCATGGTTTAATATTTATAACCTTTAGCTCCTATTTCAACACTCGCAGAATGTTAAAATATTTTATTACTATAGATGTTAAATATTTTATTTTCAGTTCTAATATCTACCATTTGACAGATTTAGTCTTCAGTATATTTATAATTTGATTAGCAGTTAATTTATGACGAAGTAACTTCTGTCATGGCTAATTACAACGGATTTATATCGTCTTTTTCCTTTTTTCTTGAAACAAGCAGCGTTTAGTAAGATCTTTAAGCCTGGAATTAACCTGCACATGAGGGTTGGCCGTGTAGAGTGTCGAAAAATCAAATGTTTTAATGCTGTTACATTTGGAAAGAGGTCTAGACCTCAAGATGTCTATCAGGTCTTTTGAATTTTTTTATTTCCAAATGACTTTTGAATTTTTTAATATCCAAAGTGTCACTGTATTTTGAAGTCCCATTTTTATTGTAACTAATGAACCAGATTTGACAGAGACTTAAGGTTTTCACTGCTGGTGATAATTTACATTGACCTTGAAAATTGTAACAAGCTCAAGGTCAAATCTAATTTTTGACCTTTTTTGTATGCAGATCTTCTTAATCATATAAGATACACAACTGAAACCGTAACTTAAAAGTGGATTCATTTTAAATTATAAGGTCTTTAAGTGTCACATATTTTAAACGACCCTATGTATACGTTGTTTCCACTAGATCGATACAATTACTCTAAAAATCAATCTCAATATCTTTAACAGATATTGATATAGCATCATTACTGTTGTTCATTGCTGACCTTCAGACGGTCAAAATTCTATTATATTTTTTTTCACCACGCATGTATGTAAGGTGGTTCATTCTTATAAATTCTTATTTTGATGAGTAATATAAGCATAGATTATAAGGTCAGTGGTGAAGGTCATATACGTTCCTCAACGTGCTATTTACTGACCTTTTAGTTTAAAGATATCTGAATGGTTTTGTCTTTCATTTGTTTATTTTGTAAAACCGATTCCAGTAGCACACCAAGAAGGCCAATGTCAAGGTCATAATGCTTTATAATTTGACTATATTTAAAGAATTTCTTTCAAATTTGTTAATTTTTTTAAGAGAAACTATAAATGTTGTTAAAAGGTTAAATTTCAATGTCATTTATTGATTTGTTATTTTTAATTGCATAAGGTCAATGCTTATTAATCGTCCCGAAGAACGATTGAACCTATATTTCATCTTTCGTATTTCTTAGTTCATCATTTACAGTTCTTTGTTTAGTATTAAAAATATTTCTCGTTCATCATTCGCAGTTCCTAGTTCAACATTCAGTTTGTAATTACTTGATTAATTTTTTACATTTAGTTCCTCGTTCAACATTCGCAATCCTTGATCTATGTTAATGGTTTTGCCTAATTTAGCATTCCATTTTTGTGTTATTTAATCCACATTGATTTTTGCGATCCTTTGTTAACATTGGCAGTTTCTTTTACCGTTGCAAAATTCAAAATATTTTAATTTATCATTCTTAGTTTGTAGCATAACATTCGCTATTGTTGTTTTTAATTCCTTGTTTAACATTTTCTTAATTTTTTGATCGATATTAAATGCTTGTGTTCCTACTTCAACATTCACAAAGTTCCTAGTTCTATAATTCACAGTTCCTATTTCAACATTTAATTTTCGTGCGTTCCTTGATCGACATTCGATGGTTTCGATCCCATTTCAACATTCGTAGTTTCTTGTTCAACATTTACAGTTCCTGGTGCAAAATTTAAATTGTTTAGTTCATCACTCGTAGTTCGCAGCACAACATTCGCATTTGTTAGGTGAGGACACTAAATGTTAAGCTTTTAAGAAGTTTTATACTGCAAGCTGAAGAATGCTTTCAGGAAGCGTTACGTGACCGGATGGTAAGCAAAGAGTTAATTGCAAAATCAAATAATGGTTCCAATAAAGGTAATTACAAAATACCGAACACCAAGGATACTTAAGAGCGCAGTCCACAAATAAAAAACCAAGAAACCAGTAAAATCGAGAACCAGCAACCAAAATATAGCAACAACAGCACTAGTCTTTACATGGTACAAATAAAAACTTTTTTGATGGCCTGCCAAACCTACCGCTTCCATTATGTAGTGTATTAGTTGGCGTGTTAATGAAAATGGTTTATTATCATAGACTACTAGTTATTAATAGGCATATTCAATTATCATCGCATCACAATCACTATGTAATAAATTGTTTACGAAACGTGACTTATTTTTCTGGAGAAAGTGTCTGCACAACACTTAGCATTTTTTTTATTATTTGATTTCTTGCAAAATTTTTTATTAGATCTACGACTGAGTTTTGGGTTTTTGATATTTATCAGCAAGTGAATAAATGTCGCCTATCCTACATATGGAGAGAATGTTGATATTAAGGTCGTAATGTAAGCACAATGTTTCCTATATATTTGGTATTGAATTCAGTATAAATGTGAATGTAGATAGAGAAAACTACTGTTTTTGCTTTTTATAAATTAAAGATGTCACAGGCAATATTTTAATCGTGATAATATTTAATTTCAGTTTTTTTTATATTTTAATCTAACGGCTCCCAGTATTTGCTGTGTAAACTATAACGTGAAAATTCAAGTATATTGGAAAGGATCGTGTATTATTACAACGTACGCGCAGCATTATCTAAAAAGGTAAGCCCTTATATGTTGAGATTATTTTAAACCAGTAATATTATTATGTAATCAATTTTAAAACAGACATGTTGTACTATTAAAGTGTCATTAGGAAATTTGCAGAGCGTAGTAAATGAGTTTTGATATTGATTTAGCTATTCAGATTTGACGTAAAGAATTGATAAATTATGGTTATGCTAATATCACAATCTTTTGCAGTTATTGCATTCTTTTATGTTCTGAAAAAGAAAAAACTTAAGGTATCCGACCCATAATTTTAGCCACCGTTTAATTTCATTGAAAAACAATGGATATACGTGACATCAAATATGATCACGTGGTCAATTGTGGTCGGGATACCTTAAACTGAAAGTATTATATGTAATCTGTAAATACAATATATAGTAACTTTTCAACTAGACATGACAATGAATAATTCAGTTGGTTCCATTGAGGCAGGCACCCATTGATTTAATTGGGTTCGGGCTGCTCCTTTTTATTTGCTTTTTGTGCATGTTTTTGTTTGTTTTGTTTTGTGTTTTTTCGTTTTTGTTTTTGTTTTTATGAGGTTTGTTTGAATTTGTATTTACCATCCCGGTTGATAATCGACCCTTGTTGTTCGGTCTTTGTTCTTGCTAATTTTTTCCATAAAAGTAGTAGAATATTAGTAGGATCTCACAATACGTCGTTATTATACAACGAACTGACAACAAATCTAGAAAAAACTACTAAAGCTACTGTTCTATAGTTGTTTGTTTATTGGGAGTAATATTTATGTTTAATGTTTATATTATATATTATTATTTGACTTCAATCTCGAGTCTATAAAGTTTTAATTTAATTTTAATTAATCCTTCTTTCTCTTCAATACTCTTAATAATAGACATCTAAATATCATACTTTTAAATAAATTTTCAAATATCTACGTGTTTCAAAATGATTAAGGTTCGCAGGCAAATAACGTTCATGAATGTACTTCATAACAAAATCTCGTAAACATACAACGATTACACTTTTATGTGATATAAAATTAAATGTAGTTTAACTGTTTGGATTGTATTATATTCTATTAACAACCTATTATCAATAATCTGAATAATTTATCATAGAAGTATAAAAGCATCTATTACATTGGTTCTGAGAAATAAGGATGTCCGCATCGATAATAAATCTCGTATTATCGACGGTTAAAACATGATTTGACAAAAATCTTATATCCTTCTTGTTGTAATTTTGACATAACACAGGAAAGGTATAAATATTATAAAAAGAATAACTGGTTCTAACATATACTTTGGGGAACGAAGGTTTATCTTCTAATAGTGATAGCAATGTTATGTCTTTTCGCGAGTGAAGCGCAGCGTAACGGGCGGAAAAAAAAATTATCATGTGTGTAAAATCTCACAGGGTTTCCCACTCTCGCACGAAAGTTCCTATCGTTTCCGATAACCACCAACATTCGCATTGCGACATCCTATAGACTCTCCATTGTTTAATATCCGACATCGATATCCAATAAAAAATCCCGAAACAAGAACGTTGAACAAGAACAGTGTTATATTACTATAAAAACGTTCTTCTTTCAGGTGTTTTCATTAGATGACGCAACAAACACATACGAGTACGCGTGAGCTCATCTGCACTAGGTAATCTGTACCAGAAATCGGCCATTTATTCAAGAAGTTACATTTAAATTAAAGTTTGAAGTTCATTCATCTACCCCGGTATCCACTTTATGATTATTTATATTATTGGTTCCTTATTTAAGGGGGGGGGGGTGGTGATCGACTGGATAAAGTAGTCGTCGACTAGTAATCACAGACATGTCAATACTAAGCTACGTGTTCGAGCCTTTCAGTGGACAGAGTGAATTTAATTGACAACAATTGTCAGTTTTTTCCTCGAAGGTTGCGGGTTTTCACCAGTTACTCTGTCTCCCAAATAAAAATTAGACACCATGATATAACTTACAATTGCTGAAACAAACAAAAAAATATATTCCATTTATCATGTTTGAATGCCAAAAATTAAATTTTGTTTAAAGTTTGATTTTTTTTTATTGATTAAATATCACGTAAAGAATCGATTCCTATGACTATTTTCGGCTATGGGTAATACGAATCAGTTATGAAGCTTAGCAAATTGTAAAATTTTAAATGGTTTATACTGGGACATTTTGGGGAAATTTGACTAATGCTTTAAGATGTTTAGTTCAAGGTTCAACATTCTCAGTTCCTTGTTCAACATTCGTAGTTCCTAGCTCAACATTCACAGTTCGGAGTTACTAGAATAATGTTTTACATTTGGTTTCCTCGTTTAACGCTCGCAATTTCTTGATCTATATTAAGCATTTTGTGATATTGGTTGAGGCATGTTTGACGGGTATTATAATATCAATTCATAAAAACAAAGGAAAAGAACTAGATCCAAAACACTATCGATCAATTACACTTTTTTTATGTTTAGGAAAAATGTTTGCTTCAGTTTTGAATTAAGGATTAAACGATTACATTAAGAAAAGAAGATTTATTACATCCAAACCAAGCTGGTTATTGTACCAATAATAACATTTTTCATTATATGTATTATTTGAACTTTTATGTTTTAAACAGAAAAAATATAGCAATGGGCCTCCACGGATTTCGAAACAGCCTTTGACTCTATTCATAGATATTCCCCTTTTCATAAGCTTTATCAAAAACCACATAAATGGCCAATTTATACGTATGATACAAAATATATCTAATGACGGGAAATCATATTTAAGACATATTAATGTCTGTTCAGACATTTGTAATGCGATATGTGTTCGATAGTGTGAAAAATTATGTCCTGTTTTATTCTCATTGTATTTAAACAATTTAACACGCATATTTAGACAACAACAATGGCAATGGCTTAGAGTTTATCGGCGTAAATCTTGAAAATTAGCTGGAAAATTATTCGAAAATTGTATTATTACTATACGAAGATGACACTATATTAGTATCAGCAACAACTCATGGCTTGCAATATATGTTTGATTGTTTTAAGAAGTATTGTGACTTCTGGAAGCTAAAAAGCAATAATGATAAGACATGACTTTTATATTTGCAATAGGTAGTCTAAGGTATGGTAAAATTTTTCTAAATGGTCGAAAAATTGAAGCAGTAAACAATTAAAAATATTTAGGGGTATGTTCGTTTGAAGTTGTTCTTTCCATGTAAATAGGAATTCTTTAAAAGATCAAACAAAAAAAGCAATATGTAATTTGGAGACAAAATACTTTATCAATTGAATGAAAGTTAGATATGTTTGAACAAACCATATTACCAATTTTATTGCATGGCTCTGAAATATGGGGATTTGAAAAACTTGATATTTTAAGTGCATCTACGTTTCTGTAAACCTATTTTAAAACTTCAACCACAAGCAACTAATAACGGTTTTTATGGTGGAGATGCCCCATCTCTCTGACAACAAAAACAAGAATTGTTAAATTTTGTTGTTGTTTCATAAATTTGCAGTTATATTCAATAAATTACTATTTGCGTCTATAATGACTATGGATATGACTCAAAATGGCTTTTATATTCGAAAAGTATTTTTGATATTTGTGGCATTTCCAATGTTTGAATATTGTCCTTTATGAATCGGAAAATAGAACAGAGACTAAAAGAGCAGTTCTTTCAAGATCGGTCATGCGATATTTCAAACTTTTTAAAAGCACTGTGTTATATTATATAATGAAATTTTCTGTTTTGAAAAATATATCTTATTGTTGCCATCATATTTAATGTATAATTTGTGTAAATTTAGAAATGGGAATTATCATTTATCATTCGTAATTTGCTACTCAAGATCTGCAGTGATATAATTACCTTTCGGCTAAGATTTGATAACAAACAGGGAAAAAAATAGACTTAAAAAAGCAAATACTTTAAAGTAAGAAATTTATTCTGTTCAACTGATGAAGAACAATTGAAAAGTTGACAAGTTTAAGTTTTTACAAAGGTCGTCCCTCCAGGTCCACACTGATATCTGTATATATGTTCACACACGCCGATATAATATTTACAGTATTATACATTGTAATTTTTTCTTTAACTTTGGTTTATGCGAAATAAAGTATTCGTATTCGTAGTTCAACTATAACAAAGGGATGTTGTGATTACATGATACTGATCATAGCACAACATGTTTAATTACGGGACATTAAAGAGACACCGTTTAACAATGGTTAATTGCTACTCAACACCTGCAGTGATATAATGACCCTTCGGCTAGCATTACTTGGTTTGATAACAATCAGGAAATTACATAGACTCAAAGTATTATTTTTATAGTAATTAATCAATACAAGTCTGAGTTTATAATTATGTTTTGATTTCCTTGTTAAGGGTATTTTTTATGCAGATAATTAACATTCGATAATTGTGCTTCTTTTTTGTGAACTTTTAAAAATATGATGTATTTTAATTACAAAACAAACACATTCATGACCACTAATGAACACTTTATTATACAAACGTAATAATTTGCGTAAATAACAGCAGGTTATGTAACTATTGTGTCTGCTTTATAAGATGATATTTATTATATGCAATTCAAAGGAATTGTGTTCATCATTTATTTTTTTATCGCAGTAGGTTTGGCATGCCATGAAAACTGGTTTAACACACCATTTCTTTATGAAATGCCTGTACCAAGTCAAGACCATTTCTGTACATTTTTAGTTGTTGGTTCGAAAGTTAACCGTTTGTAGGATTGTGATTTATTGATTGTCTTTTTGACAGTTTCCCAGTGTTCGGTATTTTGTTATAACCTTCATTCAGTTCTCTGCATTTTTACTATTCCCTCCATTCAGTTGTCTGCATTTTCGGAAACGTCAATCCACGAGTTTACATGAAAGAACCCACAAACATGTAAGTTTTAAAAAACGCGAAATTTGATGCCCACGAAGAAAAGTACTTTCAGAGTATATAGATCATTTGATTAGAGAATGAGGTATTGATACTTTAAAAGATAATCATAATTACACACCCATTACGCTTTTAAAAGAGAAGAATCTAGAAAATGACACATCTATATAGGATTTATTTTATCTTCTGTTCAAGATTATGAATTCAATCTCCGATCCTTGTACAGGATAACAACGTAACACAAAAATCTGTACAAATAGCGTTACATAGCAGGACCTGCAAGGTGTTCTACCAAATCTCTTTCATAACTCCTGGACACAATGTTAACACCTATACAATTTGAAAATACTTTGATATCTGTTATTTTAAGATAAGCATAAATCACATGTGGACATTAAAAATTTAAAATGACATAGTCGACCCTTTAAGGTCAGCGTCTCTTTCCCAATGTAACAACATTAGAACCTTCCATTTCTCCACACTGTATATTATCATCCCTCATATTTAACTTAAATGCATGCTCAAAGGCTGCTTGTTAATGAAAAATTAAAAGAACATTACATGTACAATGTATCTAGTGGCTAGTCATGACAAAACAAAAAATTAACTGGAAAGTAAATATTTCTTATTTTAGATGTTTGTGATAGACAACATATGTCATGTTTCGTCATTCCAATGGGTACTACTGATGTTTTTCTCCTTGTCGACGAATGTCTATTGACTATGAAAGACAACACGTTGGCACATCCTTTACCTTATATTTCGCTATAAAAATGGTGTATCTAAGTTCGGTGACTACTTATATTTTATCTGTCAGAGGAAGTTTGCGATCAAGAACAATACCGATTCAATAAGGAGGATTCTTACTTGGAGTTTTAGACTCAAATAGAACTACAAACTAAACTCTAAGAATAGCGTCATAACGTAACAATTATTAATTCTCAACTATCCGTAAATTGACAGCAATATTTATCAGCTCCCTCTAATTGTGCTTACATCTCATTACTTATATATCTTGCTCGCGATCTAAACCGAATTATGTTGACCAATAAGCTATTCAAACAAAGATTTGTGGCACCTAGGTTGTTGGGATCTCTAAAGAAGTTCTATAGCTGTCATCACGACTAAGTTGATCATCGTAGATAATTTATCTGAACCATTGATAGTATTTTCTAATTCTGGAATTTCCTTTATCATGGACATGACAATGAGTTACTCGACAGGTGTCTAATTAGAAACAGGCACTGTTAACTTGTCCGGAGCACCTGCATACACCCGTCTTTTTGTATTAGGTTCAAGGAATTTATTATTTGTTTCTGTTGTTGTTGTTGTTTTGTTTGTTTGTGGCTTTGTCTTTGTCATTTTACTTACCTTTATTCCCACATCTAATAGCATACATTATTATATAGTAATAATTTTCCCCATTTGTTTTCATATAGGAATAAAGTGCAATATATTTTCCTATTTTACACTGTGTCTCGATGTTTTATGTAATTTCCGGGAAAAGTACATATGTGTTCCGAACGTCGACTTTATATTTTTACTGTAGTTTGGTAAACAAACACGGCCGAAAATGACATACATGATCTACTCTTGAGGGGAGAATCAGCAGAATCGCTTGAAAATAACAAATGAAAGTGAATTTGATTGTTGCTAAAAGTTAAGTTAAAGAATTCATAGACCAACAAACGAAAAAAAATCGACTGTAAACTGTACGAAACGAAATACTGACCAAGTGAAAATATTACAAATTAGCAAAGACAAAGAATAATCACTTAAAAGCACCCCAAAAATTATTACTATATAATAAAAGGGCTATTGCATTGGACAATATTTCCCAATATTCATGGAATAACCCTATATTAGACGTTTGGTTCAATATGTCTGTAATCATATATATGAAAATAAATCAAAATAAAGTTATGTAAACATCCATATTAGTGACTTCAATTTTGCAATATCAAAAGATTGCATAAAGTATGCTTCTTCAGTTTATAAAATTATTGAAGTCAACGTTATCTCACATTTAGAAAAATATATTACATTTTTTTCTGAAATCTCAGTTGTAAACATTGAGCTGATAAGATTATTGTCCTCTAAATAATAGCGAAGAAACTTGTTGTTTTGACATTGTGAAAAACAGAAATCTGATGCAGCTTTTCAGACAAGAGATCCCCATACATTCAAATATTTTATGTAATATATATAGCAGGGAAAAGCGAGTTATTGTCAAGTTTTACGCATTACAAATGTTACTTTGTTAGACGAACATCTAGTTGCATAGTGTTCATGAATTTTTGCGTTGCATGAAAATGTGCATCCATTTTTATTATGTTTGGCGCCGTGTAAAAATTTTTGTAATAAATGATAAATTAAAACTCTAAGATACAGTTCAGCAAAATAGGGAGCCGTATAAATATAATAAAAGATTCTAAAAGTGTTTTCTTATGGTGAAGTCACCCCCAGTTCTGCACTAAAAATACCTTTCTATATTTAAAAAATAGATTAAAACAACTTCGTTACTAAACTAACAAACTATAAATCGATATCAGATTAGATAAAAACATGGGAACCGGGTGAAACATACGTGATAGATGTCATATCCTGCAGGTGTTCTGCTACTTTTATATTCCTTATCGAGTGTCATTATTTTATATGAATTTAAACATGGGACTCCGCCAGTGGGGACTAGTGTGCGGATCAAATTTGAAACGACCTAGGAATTTATCAGGGTATCGCATTCAAATTTGTAGAACAAATTAGCCCTGCAAAGGGTAAATTATTGATTAATGTCCCTACTTAAATAAAAGAGAAATAAATATAATGAATTTAGTTACTGTGTGAGATAAGGTAAATTTACAAAAATAAACTCGGTGACTAATAATTGACCCACGATAATATCGGGTTGACACAATTGTATTTAAAGCAGTCAGAAATCACCGTTACTGTGTCAAATCTCTCTCTAATTTATCCATAAGTCGGATTTGCTTTTAAGATTAAATGACTTTAAAATATATCGTAAGCGAAACTAAACACACCAGTAATGTACCATTTGTACGCACTACAGAATGGTAGTTAAAATGCTGCTTCGTTTTCATTGAGGGAAATTCGTAAGTAACTTCTGGCACAGCCCATATTTAAGTTGCAATGTAATTAGCGTTGAAACTCATAGGTCTGAAATGATATTGTAAACTTTAAAACATCTGAAAAAGTTTAAGTTGAATTTACAGTTGAAGATTTGTAGCATTGTAAGTTTGAATTAAGTCTATTCATACATAAAGAGCACTTTTTATATCTCTGATCAGTTCTCGTTCTGGCGTATATATTTTTGTGTAATGTTTGTAGTTTCAGCGAAATATATATTATTGGGATGCCTAAAATGCAATTTTTAAACAGAAACACATCATTACGATGAATTAAGTCGGTCGTTTGAGAGAACCGATGTTTACTAATTTTCTAGCCTTTTACTCATTTATTTAAATGCTAACACGAAACGCGCGCGAAACCGAAAGAAATATGAAAAATAGCAAAAAAAACCGACCGAACAAGAAGAGCCAAAAGTCAAGGGACAGTTACAAATACGGATATAGACAAACGCAACACAAAAACCAAAACACAAAACAAAAACAGAAAGAGAGTAACCCGAACCCAATAAAAACCATGGGTATACTCAGGTTATCTATGTGTGACCTAATCCCATGTATTTAAATATACCTCTTATGTTATCTATGTGTGACGTAATCCCATGTATTTATGGATACCTCTAGTTGCAAAAAAAACACATAAATAGTGCAATATTTATCTGTGAGTGTTTTCTGAGACTATGTAAGTACTTAAACAAGAATTGTTTGCACATTTGCGGTCCAGATGAAGTTTTCTTTAATAATTTGACTAGTTTTAAGTAATACAGTCTTGTGCTGAACTATTCTTAATTGCGATCCAGTGCTGCATTAAACCGTGCAATATGTACATAATGCATTAAACGTCGTTTTCAAAATTTAATCGCTCTCGTTAAAGGAGATGGAATTTGTAATGCTGATTTCGTGATTTCATAAAAATTTAGAGCACTTTAGTAGAAAGCGGCAGATTATGCATTTTGACATCATATGATGTCTTTTTACAAAAAATAGTTAACAATAATCGACATTCCTCGCATTGTGTCCATAATGCGATTTTTCAAATGTAAATAATTTAACATTTTCTCCCAAGTTGAACCGGTTTCACGTATCAAACGTACTAGTTGTTTCTACAATAGTATCTTAACATAAAATATCAAGGTTATAAAATAAGAACATTTTGAAGGCAACAATTTCTAGAATTGCATTTAAAAGAATCTCCTACTGACTTTGTACTAATTGTAACCCAAACATTTGGTAAATCAGCATATCCATCAGAAAATAAGTTAATTTATCAACAGATGGTTAAATAGTTAAATAGCAGAACGAATTCATGTGTGATTTTTCTTCTAAATAAAATATACATAATATCTACCGAGTTAGCAGTTGCATTTGTAATTATGCACTGCTGCGGATAAGATTAATTTATTCGCCCTACTTGCGCATTATCAAAATGAAAAAAAAATATTTGTGACTTTTATCTACTGATTACTAAACCAAATATCAAACAACCAACATATACATTTACTATTACACACAATATTTTTAACATGGTCAGTATGTACAATTAAGGCGTCACTGTTTAATGCACTGCCAAAAATATGAAGCTCATTATAGTCATTATAGTCATTAAAAATATTGAATAAACCAAAATAAATATTCGGACTAATAGCAAATAAAAATATGACCTTGATGCTATGCATAGGGTTTTGAGTTGAATTATTGTAAATATGACTGTGATAAGTGAATTAGTTCATCTGTATTGAAAGAGTCAAACAGCAAAACTTTCTGATTCCGATGGTTAAGTAAAGGCAGCATGTACTTATGAATAATTTATCGCAAATTACTGAATAAGACATAACCGGTTAACGTGTATTACAGTACATTTTCAACGTTAAATTATTTGAAATAAATTAACAACCGATTTGAAATAATAGGGATGCACTGCCAGGCTTGGGAAACTTGCAAAATGCAAAGTGAGGTCAGTGTAATAAAATAAGTGCTATATTTGTGTGAAACTTACGAAGGAACAATAAAAAAAATCAAATAAGGGGGAGAAATAAACTGAAATGGATAAACTGCGCATTGATAGTTCCAATTTAACGATTTAATTTAAATTTTATTACAAAGCCGATTACGTGTATGGTTAGAAAATGGCAACCTTCGTGTCGTTGTTTATATTTGTGTATGTGTTAATTTTCATCCATCTTTCAAGCCTTCGTTCTCTTCGTTGCATTACTCGGAAGCCATATTAGAATGGAACAGAATACAGCAAACTATTTTTTGGCTTTGTTTCTATCTTTGTATATGAAAATATGAAAAAATACTTTAGGGGAAAATATCTTATTTGTAAGACTGACAAGGATTGCTTGGAAACTTTAGGTCATGCATTACATTTCTTTTGTAATTGTGCACATTATTTGCCTAAACAAATACAATATTATTTATAAACCTGAACGATTAAACTATTAGTGGACACAATGAAAATTTCTTTTAGGCAATGATTGGAGAGAGAGGCCTTCATGTTGCACTGTGTCGCAAATAAAATTGAGTTACGCTGACTTTGCTGGTATTTAAAAATGACAATATATATTTAAGGCTTCGCTTTGTGACAGATGTCAAGCAATACTCAAGCTGCAATGGTCAAACAATAACCAGTCGTACCAAGAAATTGTCGTTGTGAACCATTGGATAATTTAAAAGTATGTTTATTATTTAAAACACAATCTTGTTTATCGTATAATTTTATGATTTTAACAGGCTATACAATAAAATAAATCATTTATACCAATAATGTTTTACTTGGTATTTTTTGAGATCTTTAAAGCAATTTGACTCGTTGTTTCTAGCGTTATGTTATATTGGCTTTTTATAACATTTATATAAATTAATTTTGGAAAACATTATTGAGTTTATTGAATTCTGTGTCACATATGTTGCTGCTGTAATATGTACCTGGTGTCTGTTTTATATTTATCAAAATTCATTTCTACAAAATGTCAATATTTAACTGCCAATTGTTAAGAGAACAAGAAATAACGTCTTGTCCGGGCCCGTCTAAAGTAAACAAAAGTGAATTTGTTTTCCAACTGCCTGTCCTAATCTCCTCGTGCCAGTTTGAAACAAAGACGTGGGAGTATTCAAAACTAGGAGTTTATGCTGATGTTAATACCTATCATTCAAACTTGCAGTCAAACATAATTCGATTTTTTTCTATTGAAACAAATTTACATTTGTTTGCATACAAAAGTTCCGGACATAAGACCTTATGCCATTCATCAAAATTAAGTCATTATATAAGACCTATGGTAAAAACCGCAGGTCCTTATGACTTATAGTTTTAATGTTATTGCCCATACCTACAGTACCGTAGCTTTCTATTGGATGTCCTTTAAGAATTCGTCACATCTGTTCTGTCGAAACACAATCATGCTGCATTTTACAATATACAAATTGTGAACTGACTTTTAACATGTCTTTGTGGTTTTCGAATAAAAATTGATAACAAAGTCCAATTTCAGAGTTTAACTTCATCAGTGACATTTGACCTTTTCATTAGTTCAATGCAATGTTTGGTTTGGTCCCATGATCAATGGTGGTGTCCCATGCTTTCAGAAAAATAAAATAAAATAAATTGACGGACAACGGTTTCTATATCAAGTACCAAAACTCCTATAAGGACACTTCCAATTATATTAAAACCAGACGTCACCAGAAATCAGAAAAAAATCAGAAAAGACCCAACAGTTTCCAAATGTTTTTAGATATCCTATCCAATCCTGTGAGAAAAACGTATTCGGCCTACAGATTTCAAAAGTCACTAGAGAAATCATATGTCACACACTTTTAAAACAATGGGCTTTTAAAGAGTGGCGGAAGAAAGAAAAGAATAATTATAAACTTTTAACAAGCAATTGTTCAAAGAACAGTTTGAAATGTTGTTTTTCCTGTTTCCATCCAAAGTTTAACATTATAATATTGCATTTGAAAATGATTGTTTAAAACTGTTACATGTCGTAACTTATTTGATAATGCTTGCGTAGTACCCTTATGAAGCGATGGCAAACTTCACACTGCTGCAACAGAAAAATCCAACATCCTCAATAAGCAATTTCAGTCGGCATTTAAATCTGAAGCTAACATCCCAATACAACAAAAGACACATTCAAGCAATTACCCTATCATGGAAGACATCTCCATAACACACAAAGGCATTCTCAAATTGCTCAATTCCATCGATCCAACCAAAGCTGCAGGCCTTGATAATATTACAGGCAAATTTCTAAAGGAAAAAGCATACATATCAGCTGAAATACTAAAAATCATTTTTGAAAGTCTGTCCTGTGGAAAGTACTAAAAGATTGGAATCGCATGCTCACGTAACACCTGTATTCTAAAAAGGAGACAAGCACAATCCTGGTAATTATCGACTTACTTCATTAACATGTATTCCATGCAAATTAATGGAACACATAATAACCAGCAACATGATGCAGCACCTCAAAACACAACAACATTCTGTTTGATTTAGAACATGGGTTCCTTCCAAAGAGATCTTGTGAATCGCAAATCATTTCTCCATATCATGAACTTGCGCAAAATAATGACATTAATATTCAGACCGATATGATTATAATGGATTTTGCAAAGGCATTTGATTAAGTACCTCATAAAAGACTCCTATTCAAATTTAAAATACTATGGTATCTCCGATCAAATCACAAACTGGGTCAATTCATTCTTGTCTAACAGAACCCAAACTGTCATCCTCGAAAACACATCATCTGACAAAATACCAGTTACATCAGGAGTGTCCCAAGGAACAGTCCTGGGGCCTACACTTATCTTAATATACATTAACGATCTGCCAGAATACATCGAACACAGCAAAATCAGGCTATTTGCAGATGACACCATTATATACCGCCCTATAAATCAAAATTAGATTATCTAAAATTACAGGAAGATCCAGAATCAGCAGCTAGGTGAGAGCAAGATTGGCTCATAGCTTTCAACCCTGATAAATGTAATATCCTCAGAATAAGTACAAAATGCAAATTTGAACATTTCTATTACAATCTACATGGCCACATCTTAGAATCAGTACAATCAGCTAAGTATCTTGGCGTTACCATCTCATCCGACCTAAAATAGAACACACATATCACACAGACAGCTGTTAATGCAAATAAAACACTATCCTTTGTGAGACGTAACATCAAAGTAAATTCAAAAAGTATCAAAGACCGTGCATACCAATCCAAAGTCAGACCTAAATTAGAATATTGCAGCTCAGTTTGGGATCCCTTTACAAAAGAAAATGAAAACAAGCTCTAAAAAATTAAAAGGAGAGCTGCAACATATATCACAACACCAGCAGTGTATCTGACATGTTACATGAATTAAAATGGCCAACGTTAAAAGAACGACGTTTCAAAACCAGACTAACCATGTATTACAAAGTAACAAACAATATCATCGCCATTACTCATACAGACATTTTAACACCAAACTAATCATCTACCAGGGCAACTCATTCAAATACCTACCGACAACTCCAGTGCAACAAAAATAGTCTTAAATATTCTTTCTTCAACAGAACTATAAAAGATTGGAATTTACTACCTGAACATATAGCATCATCTACCAATGTTGAACAGTTCAAGGAGAAACTCACTCATGAATTTCTCCGTAACACCTACAGTATCTAATCTATATGCTTTGTTTTTATCTTATAATCTAAAATTAAAAGAAAAACAGAAAAATAGTATATATAATACTAAAACTGCAAAAATTTAAATAAAATATTTTTACTCAGTAGTGGCTTAGGGAATGCGCCGGAAAGTTGTATTCGACTTTTTGAATGTTTCCCGTATAGAGATTAGAGATGACCTCATTATATCTTGAACTAAAAGGTATAAAGATTTTGCAACCAGAAGTTACCTGTTTTATAACAAAATAAATCATGTTACATGTAATAATGGAGCACTGTCCCAAGTGTTTTTTTAAACAAAGGTCGTCCCTCAAGGTTTACACTGTAATATGTATATATGTTCACACATATATTTACAATATAATACATGTTTATTTTCTCTGTAAATGGTGTTTATGAAAAATAAAGTATTCGTATTCGTCGTTCATAGTTAAAGATTCACAATCCCGAGTTCAACCTTCGTACTTCCTAGTTAAACATTCTAGTGTTCAGTTCCTTGATCAACATTGGGTTTTTTGAGATTCTAATTCAACATTCGCAGTGTTTCTTGTTCTTTTTTACAGGTCCTGGTGCAATATTCAAAATGTTTAGTTCTTAGTTCGACACTTGCATGTGCTAGGCGAAAACACTTAATTAAAATTTTAACTTTTCAAAAAACTGTTCATCTGTGTGTTGAAAAATGATACCAGGACGCGTTCTGTGGCCGGATATAAAGATAAGTTGTTACATGCCTCATTCTATATAAGAGATAAATGCAACATCAATAGTCACTTTTTTCTGGAGGAAGTAAATGCATCTGCAAAACACTTAGCATTATTTGATTTATTCGATTTGATGACATGCAATATGTCTATTATATCTACAACCGACCTTTTTGTTTTTGATATTTTTCAGCAACTGAATAAATGTGAGCTATCCTAACTATTAAGTGAATGTACCTAAATGTGCGAATGTAAGGGCAATGTTCCTCATATATTGGGCATTATAATTCAGAAAGTATTGTAGTTCAAGATCGTGTAATTTGAACTCAAATGGCTAATTAAAACCTAATTGGAACCACAATTTCATGCTGAATGTATTGCTGTTATGCGTTACACGTGAGTGACCATTTTGTAGTGGTATCAAAATGGTATCTGTTTGCAACATAACGATTAAAAATAAATAATTAAAAGTTAATGATAAAAATATTTCATCGTCGCAATTTGTTACAGCAATTTTAGTTTTTTAATGTTTACTTCATATCTATAACTTTAAGGTGCAAATCCTAATGTGTTACACAAAGTACTGAACATTTCCGAATTAAATATGGACCATACTAGTAAATCCACAGTATATCTAAGTGAAGAAGACACAGTTTATTTGGTTTAATTACAAAATATGTATTCTACTTGATGAAAAATGAGGCTCAAAAGGTGGAGTTTTATTTGGCCAAAATCGGAAAGACAAACCTAAGTTTTCAAAATCAGATTTTGTCCTCCAAATGCATATTACTCTCGTTTAATTTTTTTTATATTCTGACCAAAATCGGATTGTTCTCAGAAATGCCAAGCTGATAGCGAACGACAATTGATTTGCAAACGCAGAACTTAAGTACGGTTGTATGGATTATTTGACAACCAACAACATTTATATTACATCCGGCAGATCTAGCTGATATTTCGCAGCAGATTAAACTTGCAATCAATGATGAACTGTCCCAACAAATCAGATCTTTGGTCAAGGATAAAATTTAATATCAGAGAAATAATCCAACCCCATCAAAATAAGCAAGACACATTGCGACTAGAAAACGCACACCTAAAAGCAGTTATAGACTAATTGGAACAATAAGTATTATATCCGAATTTATGGATAAATGTGTCTTAAACATGTTCACATCATTTTACAACAGATCAATATAATTACTCACAGTCTGTTGGGATTTACAAGAGACGATTATGCCGTAAACCAGCTCACAAGTATTCGAACGACATTGGCAACGCCTAAGATAATTGGAAGATATAAGAGTAGTATTTCGTGACATAAGCTAAGCATATGACAGCGAATAGCACCAAAGCTTTTTATAAACGTAAATATTACTATATTGATGGGAATCTGTTACTCTGGTTTAAAAATTATCCTTCAAGGTGGGAACAAAGAGCGGTTATAAGCTGCGGTAGTTCCTAAGGGTCATCTATTATTACAGGTGGTTCTTATGGTTCCATTTTAGGCTTTTTATTGTTTTATTCTTTATTAGCGATATTGTAGAAGATATAAATGCTTGTGTTAAACATTTTGCAGACAACTCAAGCATTTATATAATAATATATAGTTCCGAAGTTGCCGCTGACAGGCTTAATAGGGATCTAGCCAAGTTTACTAGTTTGTCAAACAGTGGTTAGTTCAATTTAACCTACATAAAACTAAAACGAAACGATAACTATATCTCGTTAATCAGTGAAGCCAGTTTTGCCCCTACTTTTATAGACGACTACAATATCCAAGAAGTTGCCTCATAAACACCTAGGCCTTTATTTTTCAAGTAACGGTAGCATTGATTTTATTGTTTAAAATGCTAATAGCGGAGTTTATTTTCTTCGAAAGGTAGTTTTGACCTTGACAGGCATTTCATGAAGAAAATATACGTTACTTATATTAGACCTATTCTCAAAAACTAACAAGTTGGATAATTTTATTGTAGAAGCTATGCGTATTATTACGGAAGGAACATTTTAGTTAGAAAAAACTTTATCAAGAGACGGATTGGTAAACACCTTCGGCTAGTAGGGACAAACTTCGACTTATTATATTATATAAGATTATAAACAATAATATCGTTAATTTTCGTAAACGAACAAACCAAATATTTTCCTCCTGCGACCATTAAAATGTTGAATAATTTTTCATTAGATCTACAAAAGTCTGATTCGTTAAGTGCATTTAAAATAAATTGCAGACACGTAGTACAGCAATCCAAAATGCTATTATGTCTCCAACTAGACAGTGATAGATTCTATATGCAAGGTTTCGTGTGCCCAGTAGTTCTCTAAATGAACATCTGTGTCTGCGAAACCTTGTAGACAATCCAAGCTGTACATGTGGTAATGTCGTATCAACCTATCATTGTCTTCTTGAATGTTATAAGTACAATCAGCTTCGTTATTGTACTATACATACAATGAATTAACATCAACCTGTCAATGTTAACTTATTATTGTATGGGTCAGATCTTCTTACATTAGATGGAAATATTAATGTCTTAAATCTTGTTCAGAAATATTGTCAAAGGAAATGATTCTGTTAACTTCATTCCACTATTTGCTTCCTTTCTTTTACATTCCCACTGCCTTTTTCCTTTTATTGATACTACTTTTTATACCGTCTAGTTTTGACATTTGCACATGTATTTTGACTATGTTTATTCATTCTCTCAGCATGCTTACAGTTTTGCAAATTAATTTTTGTCGGAATTTAAAGCAAACGGATGAACAAACGCTTACACGCTTATTTCCAAGTCGTGTATGCTATTCTTTGTATGATTATTTTTTTCTACATATTATTGATATTTATATTATTAAAAATTTGTTTAAACTAACAATAAACGTTTGATAAGGAAAAGTTATGTTCAGAAAAGTTTGTGCTGACGATTTTCTGAAAGCATTTATGTAAAGAAAGTAAAGTCCAATTTGAAATTTTGAGTTCATTATATAAAAATAACACTTAAGTGTTTTTTTAATATAAAAATTTACAAAAATTAGGAAACCTATGCAAGCAAACAGCTCATAATTCACAATAGCAACGCATGGTAAATATGTCGTTCAGAGATTTGTATAGTTGCAGGAAGCTCTTTATCATATTGATTCTCTACTAAAGGTCTGACTTAAAGTATTTTATGAACTATTATTTGGTTTATGACCAGATGAACATACTAATATGTGTACGTGTACCTTGTAAACTTTCTTTTGTTTAAACAATTGGCACATGCATTTACATACATGCTCTCTGCAAAAATGTTTGTGTATGTCATCTACTTTTGAAATACCTAAATAACTTATTACCGTAAAAGTTATTCACATTAAATGCTATCGATAAATACATTCCATTATTAAACAATAATCTTTTTATGTAAAATGAATTTGGCTCGAGGAAACTACTGTTCTTGCTTTTTATTAAATTTAAACAGATGTATCAGGTTATATTTTTATCATGAGAATAATTCACTTCAGTTATGCTTTTTATGCTTTAATCTAACTGCTCCTACCATTTTCTGTGAACATTTTAGCGTGACAATTAAAGTATATTTGAAAGGATCAAATCGACATTTTACTTTGTACAAGATCAAGGATATGCACTAGACAAACACTTGTTTTGTCTTCGTTTTTTTTTCAAATCGTACATTCGCATATTAACCTTTAACGTTTAATCACACCCAAACTAAATAATGTGATGAAGGAGTGCTCTGAATCGGCCAAAAATGCAATAATTGGAGTCCGCTTTACATTAGATCGACGTTTACCAGGTGAGTAATACTAAGTATTTCTGTAGTTAATTATTTAAAGTATTGTCCTATTGCTCTAATAAGTACCTTAGAATTCCACAACCTTATTTCTAATATCAAAGTTCGGTCCAATTATGATTGTTTCTATTTAGCACAAATACGGCCTTTACTAAAAGTCACAAGAATCTCCCTGGTGCGTGCAGTGTTTTGCTTGCATTTTTTTATTATTCATATTTTACCTTTGTAGGGCTAAACTCCAATCTTTACACGATACAAAGTCCATATTTTATATTATGCCTTTGCTGTTGACATCTCCCAAATCGTTCTTGACATTTGCTACGGGAATTTTACATAGTAAGTCAGCCATTTTTATTTCTAAAGGGACCTAGCGTTGTTTTCAAAAAGATCGTCTGATTTCGTAACGTTCAATGGTATTCGGACAAACCGCGAGACTTTTCCCGCCTTAACTGCAGACGACATTACCCGAAAGATTTCGAATAGACAACAATCGACCCGTCCAAACGTACACTTCCGTTGTAATTTAGGTCAAAATTTTCTATAGAAAATAGCACTATCAAAATAAAAAAAAATTCAAAACACTACTAAACTGAAAATAATTGTTGAATTCAATTCACACCATTTTGGATCTACAAAAGGAGAATAAGCTGGACCAAACGCATTAAAAAGTTTTCATTTTCAACCAAAACAACCGCCGCACAGACACGGTAACTTTGAGTATGATAATTTTTTGTGGCATATAAAGGTCTTGAAAAGGAATGTTTTAAAACGTTGTCAAAGAGTAGGTCTATTGTGTGTAAAAAAGGTTTCAATGTTGAACAACAACAGTTACATTTTTTGGAAGAGAGTAAGTAAAATAAACTATGCATTTCTAATGTTTTAGACAGAAATACATACTTCTACAAATTAAACCCAGCACTGTTAGAATGTTTGATAATAATGTTAAAATATCAAATTGTTCCTTATCTTCAGTGCAATTTGACCTCAAAACGTTGAAAAAGACCGTTGTGACATATATGTATTTTTTGTTTGTTTTTTTCGAAATTGTGCCAGCCTCTTTATTTCTTGTGTAACTTTACAGAAATATATCTTTCGTGCTTCATGATAAATAATACACAAAATGTCCGGTTTATTTTTGGAAGGTATATTATGCACGTAATGCATAATTGTATCACTTTCTGTCTTATTTTTTAAACTGATAACAAACTTGTAAACTATTTAATTTGAAATGAATGAAAATCGTTCCAATATTGTCAATGTATGTCATTATAAAAACATTTTCTCATTTATGCACCATAAAGTATTGAAACTGTCTTTTGAACAATAGTATAAACAGTATAAACTCCCTGATTTTTAGGTAACATGTTATTACCGCATCAGTTGTCTAGCAAACAATATTTAAAGAGATAAATGCTAAATTTCAGTTGTGATGTATACAGTATGTTTAGCCTCGAAAGATTGTTTTATTTTGTTTCAATGTGAGTTTTACGCCACTTTCAACATTGTTTTAGCTGATTTTACTGGAAGCCGGAGTACCTTTGTCTATTTATTGCAATGGGGTTTACGTCACTTTGAGCAATATAAAGTTATATCATGGTCTCTATGTTTATTATTATTACTATTGTACTTTATTTTGTTTATTTTTTGTAGTTGGTTGAGAGAAGCCGGGGAAAGTTTGGAAAACCTTCGACTTAGGAAAGCTGACAATCCTTGTTGATTAGTGTACCTATCTAATTTAATTAATGTTCGAATTTGCATTCTCATTGGTGAATTTCCAGAATTCAACAGTATTTATGCTCTCCTCCTTCAACTTCAGGAATCACTCCTTAGTTACCCTCTTGACAAATAAAAACACAATATATAGATTGAAAATTTTTACTGATTAAAGTAAAAATTAGTTACAAAAACATAAAATGACAAAACATTCTCTACAAGCTAATAACAGGATTAATTTGGCATAAAAAATCCATACAGACCAAAAACACATTTCAAAAATTCTTGTTACATGATAATAAGTAACATAAAAGCTTGGCCTAGAATAACATGTTTAAATTGGTATAAAAAATCCATACATACTAAAACACATTTCAATACAACAAAAGATTAAGAAACATGTATAGGAAAAATTCATCAAGAGGTGTTGAAGGGGATGGAGGGTGGGATAAAAAACAAATTCCAAAGACTGTAATAAATTGTTGCTCTTAATTTTCAACAAGTGTAGAGATAACGCATTCCCAGCGTTTGTCTTCGTAATTGACCAATCACACGGCAGCAAAGTTAACATAAAAATGAGGCTACTTGGGGAAATTGAATGTTGATAAATGAGGTACAACAAGGACATACAAAAATCAAACATATAAAAGTTTAATCTACATAAAAGAACTGTTGAAACTCGTCAACATAAAATTAGTTATTAAAATAACTTGCATTTATGCTCTCCTCCTTCAACTTCAGGAATCACTCCTTAGTTACCCTCTTGACAAATAAAAACACAATATATAGATTGAAAATTTTTACTGATTAAAGTAAAAATTAGTTACAAAAACATAAAATGACAAAACATTCTCTACAAGCTAATAACAGGATTAATTTGGCATAAAAAATCCATACAGACCAAAAACACATTTCAAAAATTCTTGTTACATGATAATGTGTAACATAAAAGCTTGGCCTAGAATGGGGTCAAAAGAGCCACCAGGAGAGATGTTATGCAATAACATATCTCCTACCCCACATAGGCCAAGCATTGGCAAGAAACTACAAAACACTACTTACATTTTATAAAAAAGACATTGACCATTGTGTCAAAAGAAAACTTTGGCAAACATAATGTAATATAAATACAGCAAATATTAACAATGTCTACTACATATTGTAAATAAGTAATTTAAGTCTTAATCCAGTAAAATTGTTACCAACTAAATATTGACCCAACGGCCCAAGCAGTTGAGACAACAATGAAACTAATGTACATGTACTTGTCTTTATGTGAATGCTGGTGCACTTTCTCTTACATTGAGCTTGACTAAAAGATAACTAATAATAAAATTAAACAAGCTTACCGGCCTAAGAAAATAATTATATAGGTAAACCGAAGATGAACTAATAATAAAAAATTAAAACATTTTTACCGGCCCAAGCAGGTAAACCTAAAAATTATTAAACAGGTGAACAGGATATGAGACAATAATAAAGTTTAAAACATGTTTACCGGCCCAAGCAGGTAAACAGAAAATTTATAAGCAGGTGAACAGAATATGAAACAATAATAAAGTTAAACATGTTTATCTGTCCCAGTAGGTAAACAGAAAAAAGTTAAGCACAACCATTGGAACGGATATATTTATAGAATGCATTTGACTTCCATCTACCCAATGAACGTATCTGTGAATCTGATAAACCTTGTTCTGATGCAAATGTTGCAGCTCCAATTCTAAAGCTATGTCCTTTATATTTGGAGCTATCCAGACCACATGCTTTGAGGCATTGATGTAAAACCCTGTCAAAATCGGAACGAGTTGTTGGTTTCCCTAGACATGAACAAAAAAGTGGTGTTTGTATGTTAGAAGATGGTCGTACCTTTAAATATTGTACCACAGCCTCAACTGCAGATTCATTGGCAGGACCTTTAGAAAATTTTATTACTTTGGCCTGTCCTTTAACATTATGTTTGAATTTACGAAAACGTATTTCTATCTCTTGAGCTATACCTTGAGAGTAACAAACTGTAATATCTTGTAACTGAATAAGTGAATCTAATGGAACATTCTTAGTCATGACGAGCTCACCAATTCTGGCCCAAGCAGAAAATGCTGTTAAAAACAATGCCTTATAAAGCAAACAATCATATCGGGATGTTAACATTGGTAAATGTATTAACAATTTATTCAAAACAGGAACTGTTATGGGTAAACGAGAATCAAGAGTACACTTGGCTAAGCGATAGGTTCCTGAGATTAGTTTATCAACTAGGAATGACCGAGTACCGTCAGGCAAGGAAAGCATCTTGTGAACGTAAGAAATTGCAGACAGATAAGTTGATATTGTAGTTGGTGCGAAAGCTTTCTTAAACATATATGCAATAAAAAGTGATATAGTAGCAACAGATAATGGTAACGTAATAGGGACACATATTTCTGTACTAAACTGCTCAAGCTGTTTCCATGCCCGTTGATATGTAGATAGAGTAGATGGAGCCAAAGCTGCTTGAGTTAAAATGTTAATGTATCCCAAAAGTTCCGTGGAAGAAGCTGTTCTGGTATTTGGGATGGATTGCGGTGAGCGTTTGGGTGACTTTCTAAGAATCGCTCCACCTGTAAACGAGAGAGGTAATCAGCTTGACTATTCTTTTTGCCTGGTATATGTTTTGCTTTAAACAAAATATTGTGTTGCAAACACCTTAAAACCATGAACCTCACCATCTTGAGAACATGAACATCAGTTGAAGTTTGTTTGTTGATCACTGAAACAAGCGCTTCGTTGTCCGTAAAAAAAAGAATCGCATGATTCTTCCATAATTTTCCCCAAATTTCAATAGCCAAAATAATGGGGTAAAATTCCAAAGTCATGATATTCATACTCTTCCAGTTCTCTGGAAAAGGACCATAAAACCAATTGCAATTGTAGATTCCAGCATATCCTTTAGACTGTGCAGCATCAGTATAAAGCTTTAAAACCCTACTTGACAGAAAATTTTCATTCAAAAATATAGAAACTCCATTGAAATTTTCTAAAAATAGCAACCATAGTTTCATGTCATCTTTAGCTTCCCCAGTTAAATGAATATGTTTTTGTGTAGAAATTTTCATTGTCAAATTAATCATTCTGCGAAGAAAAGCCCTACCAGGTTGGATCACTGAGCATGCAAAATTTAACAGACCTATTAGGCTTTGCAAATCCTTTAAGGTGCAAGTTTTCATTGCCAAAAACTTTCTTAGTAATGTTCGGCATTTATATAGTTTTGCAGGTGGTAAACGAGCTTCTTGTGTTTGTGTATCCAGTGTTATGCCTACAAAGTCCATCACTTGAGAAGGTAGTTCAGTTTTGGCATTTGACAAAGGGACATTTAGCTCTTCACATAAGCCCACAAAAGCCCTGAGTTTAGCTATGGCATCAACTTGGGATTTTTCAATAATCAAGAAATCATCCAAAATATGGACCATTGCAGTGACGCCCAATTTGTGTTTTGCAACCCATTCTAATGCAGTGCTAAAAGCTTCAAAAATTTTGCAGCTAGTTCTACAACCCATTGGGAGACAGCGATCATAATAATATTTTCCTTCCCATTTAAAACCCAATAAATTATAATCATCTGGATGAACGGGCAGGATACGAAAAGCAGATCTAACATCGGTCTTTGCTAAAAATACTTCATAATTGGAATTACAAAGTTTTTTAATCTCGAATATGGCATCATTAATACCTGCAAATTGAACAGTAGCGGCTTCATCCGAAATACCAGCATTAACCGAATTTGATTTCTTGTCTGGGTATGACAGGTTATGAATTAGACGCCATGAACCAGGCTCCTTCTTCGGTACTAAACCTAAAGGGGATATCATTAATGGGTCTAATGGTATATTATCAAACGGCCCTTTTATTCTTTTTAAAATTACCTCTTTCTTAATTTTTTCTGACACAATAGCAGGGTTGTCTAAGGCTGATTTTAAATTATAACTGTCATTTTGATACCTTTGACCCTCATGTTCTAAGTGAAAACCATATTTTAAACCACTTATCAAATATGTAGATTTTTCTAAATCATATCCTTTTAGGTAATTTTCCAAACGTTCAACATTTATAGGAGTAGGTAGATCATGGTTTAGATTTGTTTGAGACTGTGCTTCTGTTTGGTGGATCTTGTGACTCGGGACTTTTTGTAATGTTACTGGTTTGTCTGTTCTCAGGTCTAGTTTGGTTTTGTTTAATGCAAAGGGACATGGGATGTGCTCTGTAGCAAATGTAGCAGAGATGCAAGTAGCCACAGTTTCCATCACAAGATCGCCCTTCGTTGTATCTGTGGCAGGTTTTACGATGGGCGTTGGCTGGAAAGGGTTTAGCAGATTGTGGAAAACGTATGAAGTTACCTATTTTGGCAGATTTTTTAGACACATTCCCTAAGTTAAAGTTTGAATTTACATTCTTATTTTGATTTCTACTGAGAGCCCTGGTGTGTAATAATTGATCAACACAGTTCCAAGAAAGTGCACCATCATTTTGCATATTTTGTCTGAAATTTATATCATAAAAATACCAGTCACCACCATCCTTATAAATCTGACGAATAAGATCAGCATATATTGCTAAATCTTCTGCTAAAGTAGGATGATTAGGACTACCTCTTCTCAAAACTGATGCAAAAATTGCAAAAGCATCTGTCCAGTTTTCTATATTCACAAACTTTCTTTTCTTGCCCGAGGCTAATCCCACCTTTTGATTATGCACTTCAAAATGAAAGCCCAATTCAGAAGGCCTATGATTAACTAAAATGTCTGACATTTCAACAAACTCTCTGTTTAAAATTTTTTCTTGTAATTTGACATTAATTTTAGTGTACAAAGGTCTCCCTACTGGAGTATATGATGCAGTACCATAATTAGAATTGTTAATCATTGTACCAGTGGCAAATTCTTGTGCTGGAATTCTGATAATATCGTCAGAATTGTTATTAGGAATCTGTATACCTGATGTAATGTCATCTGTGTTAAAGATGGGTCCAGGTGTCTGCAACAATGTGTGAGAACTACTACATGTAGCTGCAACCTGTGTGTTTGCTGCAAACATCCCATTGTCTTTTAAATTTTGCAATACTTTTGCAGTAACTGCATCTGATAAAGCTTCAGTCATTGCCTCCATATCTTTTGTTGATGTGTTCATTTCATCTGGAGTTAGATTATCCAGTCGTCTCCTTTTGGATGGTCTATTGGTCTTAGGTGGCATATTGTACCCTATATAAATCAGATTACACTGGTTTGAGCAAGAAATAAAATAAAGTACTAGAGATTTAGCCAAAATACATGTAATACTACATGTTTTGTACTAGAACCCAATACTGGGTCCTTAAATACTAATCTGCCCAAAAAGCATAATCTAGGTTGATCTAATACAAGATCATATTTGAAACAAAATATTTGATAAAATTATGTAAGAATAAATTCAATTCCCTGACCCAATACAAGGTCAACAATGTTACGAGTAACCCAATACAAGATCACAGTTTCAAGATAATACATCTGAGATGCAACTATTGTTGTCATCATAATTACATTTACCATAATTTTTGTGGTCATAAGTAACCCTCTGAAAGCCTATTGTTGTACCAATTCACTAGGTTATTAACCCCATGTACTTGTATATACTAGTACACTAGTATAAAACTGGACTATATCATTGGTACAATGTAAGATATGCAATACATTATAGATTTATAATGAAAAACTATGCTGGTTGCAAAATATCAACTACATAGCCAAAACAATGACCTAATACAAGGTCATTGGTACTAGTATCTATACATTAATTACCCGAAAAGTACAACACAACTTGACAGCATTACCTGCAAGAAGTTTCAAACAAAAGCACTCTTCTAACAATGGAAGTTCCAAATGCAATACATGTATTGTAACAGTAATTCACATCAAAGCAAACACAATCTGAAAAAATGAAGCAACAATTTCAGGTATAAAATATCTAACTACCACTTTTTGCACTAGTACATGTATGATGTAATATAACTACTAGTACTAACTAGTATGGATTGCTTATAAAGTTTGTAATGTTTATACACATGTCCGATATCAATTTGTGTTACCTGACTTTATTCATTTGTGAATGTTGTTTTTGTTTTTTTTTTTTTCATAATATTAATTTATAAACTGAAGGACATTTTTTTTTTTTTTTTTTTTTACTTGTTGTAAAACTACCCGACAGAATTAGCATTAGCATAACTCAACTGGTAATCCATACGAGCAATGCCACAACTAAGCAGACTAAAAACATTAACCTACCAAAATCTAATTTCAATAAAGATGGTCTAAAGCATGCAATATAGCTAATCGTAGAGATCTATAAAATTTTTTCATTCCTAAATCAGACAAATGTTTTCCATCGGTATGATAAATATTGCATGGACTGTTCATCAGCCTTAAATGCTTCCAGAAGAATGTCTTGTGTGATGAAGCTGCAATTAGATCTGGTAACATCTGGTTTACAACACTTCTGCGGTAAGAATAAACATGAGCTGGTATATCTCGTGGTTGTGTTCGCTCAAATATTTCGCAAAAAGTAACAGTTTTGACACTGCAATAATGCGTACATAGGTAATCCATCCAATCATTAATGCTACAGGCAAGAGATTCCGGCTGCAAATATGTGTTACACATATCGTTACCACCTACTTGTAAAATTAAACACGATGGTTGGGTCTCCGTGATTAAAGTGTCCAATTCAGCATTATGCTTCAAACTGTTTACTGTTCCACCGGATAAGCCAAAACACTGAACGTTACACTGTAGTAAATTAAAATCACTTCGAATTACTCCATTTTTACTGAATTCGCCTGTTAGTCGTGTAACAAAACTCGAACCAATAATCAAAACTGTTGGTATTGTTGTCGCACGAGCCATTTACACAAGGGCGATAATCAATAGATACATTGTAATTAAAAAGCGGACACGGATGAGTTAACAGAATTACGTAATATTCCAACGGTTTAACACTGGCAAGTACGAATAGTATCCTATATCCAATCAATTGAACGAAAATAATATTTTATATAAATAAGAGTAAAATCTATTGTCTTACATGTAAGTTAATTGAATCGACCGACTTTGAACGTGAACCTCGTTGTGCACATGGCGAACTAAAAGATGCATGCTATTTAAAACAGTTTTCGTGATTATACCATAATTCTGGAAAAAGTTACCTACGTTCTGACTGTCAAAATACAAATGTCTAAATGTTCTCCAAAGATTAACAGATTAAATCCTAAAAACAATGATAAAAAACAAATTCCAAAGACTGTAATAAATTGTTGCTCTTAATTTTCAACAAGTGTAGAGATAACGCATTCCCAGCGTTTGTCTTCGTAATTGACCAATCACACGGCAGCAAAGTTAACATAAAAATGAGGCTACTTGGGGAAATTGAATGTTGATAAATGAGGTACAACAAGGACATACAAAAATCAAACATATAAAAGTTTAATCTACATAAAAGAACTGTTGAAACTCGTCAACATAAAATTAGTTATTAAAATAACTTGCATATAAATACAAATCTTAAGCATTCGGTAAATTGAATGGTAAAAAGCTTCGAAATCTTACAACGAAAAAATGATACGTTATGTAATCTTTGAAAAAAAGTTTTAAAGCGTCTAAAACATCAAAAGTTCAAGTATCAAATAAGTAAAGAATACAAGGAAGAGCGTCTATTCTATAGACCACATTTGTTTTCTTACTGGTGGCGCCTGGGGTTTCTAGTTTGAACAGATTACTATTTCGCATCGAAGTGAACATATCAGTGTTTCATTTAAAATTCGTACAGGGCACGTGGAGAACAAGAGCGACGCTGGCTCGTTGGAAGTTTTTGTTGTAGTCAGACGGAACATGTTTTAATATCACATGTGCCTCATCAGATGATAGAAAGGTTGATCAATTAAAAATTTTACAACCTCACACTATAGTTAATTTGGCATGGATGCCAAGGCTTTATAGTCAACATAAAATGTTTTGCAATTTTTTTTGTTTGAAGTTTTTGTTGTAGTCAGACGGAACATGTTTTAATATCACATGTGCCTCATCAGATGATAGAAAGGTTGATCAATTAAAAATTTTACAACCTCACACTATAGTTAATTTGGCATGGATGCCAAGGCTTTATAGTCAACATAAAATGTTTTGCAATTTTTTTTGTTTGAAGTTTTTGTTGTAGTCAGACGGAACATGTTTTAATATCACATGTGCCTCATCAGATGATAGAAAGGTTGATCAATTAAAAATTTTACAACCTCACACTATAGTTAATTTGGCATGGATGCCAAGGCTTTATAGTCAACATAAAATGTTTTGCAATTTTTTTTGTTTGATATTAAAACATTTGGTCGTGGGATATTCTCTAATATATTTACTTACAGATTTGGTACTGCAGGCTTAGAAAAAAGGAACACAGAGATGGAAACAAGTATTCAAATATTTATGATCCTGACAACAGCACGCAGAGTACTAACTAATAGTGAGTAACTTTGTATTAAGTCGGTGTACTCTAACAGAGTCAAACATTGGTGAACCCCGCCCAAAAATTTTAAGTGGCCTAATTTTTTTTTACATGATGCAACTGTTAGAACCGCCCCTTTTTTCTACCATCCACGAATTCAGTATTTGCTACTGTGGACCCTATTACGTTTGTTTATTTTGCCCATAGGCACGGTTATCAGATTTGACTATTGACAATAATTTTTGTTTTATTTTTGTTTGTTTGAAAGAACTATGACAGATTTACAATTTCTCTAGTAGATTCAGAAATTAAAGCATCTTACGGTTCAATGGTAAGTAGTACGACATTCACATTAAAAGAAATACTCTATTGGTAATTGCCGTCCATATAAAGTTCAATTAATTCAAAGTTAAGCAAGCATTGTATTACTTACATTGTATTACCTTTTCTCGTCACTAAGCGGTGAATATTACCCAAGGGTAACCATTCGTACAAAGATAGTATCAATGGAATGTAGAGACTAATTCTATGTTAAGAAATTGAGAAGCGTCAGGTAGTGACGTCTCGTTTACTAAGTTTAGGTAATTTGTTTACTTTTACAGTAGAATACGTTGTTTCCAGTAAATTCAAGTGAAAAAACTTAATGAATCAAAATTTAAGTTGATTCCAAAAAGCCTAAAAAATACACATCATGTACAAAACTTTAGTAAAAAGGCAAAGGGAACCTTGGATTGTATATGAAAGCCTTATTCAGCACTATTTGCCTTAGCTGAGTTACGCACCGGACGCAGGAGCTTACACTTTCGAAGATCACCACACATCATATTTGAATATAAATCATATTGTTAGAGGGTTGTTCTGGTTTGTAATTTCTTTGTATTTGTCCACTTCTGTCATCTTATAAATATTTGTTGTGTCATCGATCAGTTATTGTATGTCTTCTTCTTTGGGGAGGGGGTTCAAGAAATATTACCAAAAGCATAGAATCAGAGCCCATTGGCTAATACGTTTCCGATGGTGCCAACTTCCTTGCCTGCAGAAAGTCCCTTTCAATAAGTCAAAACTTATCAGCCTTATTGGAGCAACAAAACGCTCCTTACTTTTGCAAAGTTTGTCCACCTTTCCAGAGTTATTGTTTGTTGATTTGTTGTCTCTCCTACTGAAGATGGCTCAAATACAACTGCTGGACTTTTTCAATCATGCAATCGATCAATCAATCATTTAGGCTATTTAAACCTTACTGCTGATTTGTTGTCAGTTAATATGACCCTTGCTTCTGGTGATTTACTGCTTTCACCGGTGGAAAACAATTGTTCTGTTCATAAAAGTTGTATGTTTTTTTTAATTGTGTATTTTAGAGAATGGGGAATGAAAATACTATTGGTGCTTTTCCTGAATTCGATTCAAATAGTATATTTATATTAAAAGTACTATGTCTACAGTAAGGGTTGACTCTCATTCGAACACAGTATTTTAATTCTTAACAGTAGTAACTGATCCCCCTGCATTGTGCGCGCTAAAAGCAGGTTTGATTACATGATTTTCGGATTTTGGGAATTACCGGTGTTTAGATTCCAATGAAGTTGGAAAAGCTGCACCTGTAGAGTTCAAACTAGGAAGCATGTAAGTAATATTGACTTTAGGAGTATCTAAAGTCATGTAGCAGTGCTTTGCTAAAATGCAATAGGAACAGCAGTGGGATCAGAATTGAGACGGATACACACACATTTCAGGGTTGGTAGAAAATCAAATGATTTCCCAAATGCAATAATTGTAATAATAAAGAGTTTTTTTTTAAACCGAGTCAGGATTATAATTATACTGCCTTAATAATGTTACCAACATGAAGAAATAGTGTATAATGTATTATACCTGTTAGCTGTACTGAATACAATACAATATGTTATTTGTTTTATTTTGAACAGTTGAGAAGGCACCACAGATTACCAGTCAATTTCAAACTGAATACTATACAGTTGTGGGCAACGAGAAAGCACTAGATTTAGGATGTGGAGCAACTGGACAAAGCCCAATCATGTAAGATATTACCGTTAATATCATAGAAAAATATTTATAGATGAGGGGAGTACTGCTTTAGTCTGCGTGTGTGAATTTCTGTCCGTAACCATTTTTGTTGCATTTTAACCAGCATTGATCAAGGATACAGTACTGAAATTTTGTCAATAGCTTCGAATGATCATGCCATATTGTGGGATTTATTTTCAGATCTCTGAAGTTACATAGCGGGCATCAAAGAGCATAAGTGCACACTAATATTTTTTCTAATTTTAAATGCCAAACATGTTATGATTTGTTGAAAAATTGTCCGTATACTCCAATGTACATAATTAAGGCGCATGTAAAGACAAGGATACTAAATAGAAAAAATGATAAATTCAGAATGTTTCATTCCCACTTTGTGTTTTAAAGAATATTTGAGTGAAGTATTAATCATATATGTTCATTGTTTGAAATAAACTCGGCGATCAGCTTGCTTATTTGTAAGACAATTCTTGGGAATTTGAAAGTGTGTTCTTAATATGGATTTTTCTTCATGAATTGCAAAATAATTAGAATTGATTCTTGATTAACTTCCATTTTTATACGCCCGTCAAAGACGGGACATATGGGAACACCCATGGCGGGCGGCGTCCATAGCGATATCCGCTCTTTAACTCAAACAGTTGTTATCCGATCTTTATTAAAGTTGCGGAAAATGTTTTATGGGCATGATATCGCGGCCAAGTTCGACCAAATCACTTCAGCCACTTCAATGTTATGGTCCCTAATTTATACAAAAACTGCAAATTTGCCTTGTCTGCTCTCTAACTCGAACAGTTGTTGTCCGATCTTCATAAAACTTGGGGAAAATGTTTATGGGGATGAAAATAGTATAAAGCGAGCCATATGTTATTGAGTCAAACTGTAAAATCATGTTTCACAAATGAACCAAAATTTTGACGGGCGTATTTTGTGACACTTTGACACTTGTTTATGTTGATTATATAAATGTGAATGTTTTTCACACTGATAGGAACTGATAAGAAATTGTAGCGTTTATTCTTCATATTTAAACAGGTATGAATGGAGGCATAACGGGACCAAAGTTGTGCCCAGCCAGTATGTTACAGTGGACGAGAATACAGGACGTCTGTCTATAATTCACTCACAATTCGTTGACTTTGGAAAATACCAGTGCTTTGCTAAAAATGCACTTGGAACAGCAGTGGCAGCAGAATTTGATGTCAAAAGAGGCTGTAAGTGTCTTGAATAATGTCCTTTACAATATCAAAAGTGTAAAACCACCAATGAGTGTTTATTTAATTTATCTCAGATCTGTACATTGTTATATGCATAAGGCAGGTGACGAACATTTTTCAATGTACACAGTAAAAGTCTATAAATTCAAGAACACATTCCATTCCAGAAATGATTCTATATTTATACAACTGTAAGTATTGGCTGCCTGTTCATGCTGAGCATCTGACTTAAAACGACTCAACCTAGTCAAGTATTGGTTTAATGTTGAGACCTGATACCATTGTCCACGTGGTAATATACAGCAAGTCGAATAAATTAAAATGTGTATTTAAACATGTGGTGCTAATTTTACCTCCAATATTCTGTTTCTACCAATTAGATCCAGTGAAATAGTTCCTCCGAAGTTTAACAGTTAGAATTGGGGTTTTGTGATAATCCAAGATATATAACTTGGAAGAATTTATGTTTAAAGTTATATAAAAGCTATAGAGCAGAAGTTATGCCCATGCATACAATCAGAATAATATACATCCACTCTGGATGGATCTAAGTAGCAGAAGTAAAGCAGAAGTGGCTGGGTTAATTGCATTAAAATGTTCCCCCTGTTACAGTTATAGAAGAGTTCTCCGATAAACAGCTGGTACAATATCAAACAACTGCCTACAAATATATGAACATTCCATGTGCTGGTAAACCCAAATGTGAACCTCGCCAGGACTGTAAAATTGAATGGAAGAGGGGAACAGGAACAAAGGATACAATTACAGAATCAAAACGTGTAGCAGTTGATGCAAATGGTAATTATATACGCATGTATTAAACTATGTTCTTGATACATATTGTTTTTTCCATCCTAGGCTGTCACAGACTTTCAACGATAACCATGAAATATAAGTTTATGATTGCAGGTGTGTAGGACACTTTTTTCATTATTACCACCTGTTTGCTGTTCAGGAAATCAAATGGTTTACTCTCCAACCTATACTCAGTTTGACTTTGGCTTTTCACTTTGGTTTGTTTAGTTATTTCTTAACATCTGACCTTAAACCTAGTTCATGTTGATTATTAAGATGTAATAGCGTTTATTGGGCTAATTATTGGTCCTAGGCATGCTGTATTGGCCTGAGGTACAGCCAATTACAGAAATCACCATATGCATGTGGTCATATCTTTATTAAATAAATGTGCCAAAACATCTGTTATCTTTATTATTTGCTCAAATTATTGCATCATGTGAATGGAATATATTTTTTTCATGATCAGGCCAATACAGGTGAATCGGACCAATACCGTATTGGACTGGTTCTGCAAAATATATTTTGTGGACATTTTTTCTGTTATCTAAGTGAATATTATGGTAGTTAATATATAATAAATTGTATTTGTTAAGGATAAACTTTACTATTTAAATAGTTTAAATTTTAGTCCTAAAATACTTCTAATAGAAGTATAAAATGTGTGCAACACACCAAGTTGATACAAATACCCAACACATTGCACTGATAAATTTGTTGCAAGTATCAACTAAATAATGCCTGATTTGTTAAAAAATGGAGGATAATTAAAAATAACACAGTACAGATTTTGGCGCATTCTAAGGAAAAATGCATCAGTGTATTTTACTGTTAGAAGGAATACTTATAAAACATATTTCAAGATCCCATTAGATGTGATATTAAGATCTGTTACAAAAAATACTGTCCCACCCACCTCCGCAGGACAAAACTCTTTTTTTTAAGTTCTATCACCTAAAGATATAAAAAAATATTTTAAAACCTACAACCCATCTAAATCAATGATTTCAACAAAATGACCATCATCCAAAGAATAAAATACTACTGAACACCAACACCCCATATATTTAAGGGACAAGACCTGTTTGTTTTAAGTGTCTTTTCGTCTGTTTGTTCATCAGCCTAGAAGTCTCACCTCATGTTTACCTTTGTTGGAAGCTTTTTTGATGAAGATGACTAACGTCTTCATGAAACTTGATACACAGTTACAACATGGTGAGATCTTCTCTCTGACAGATTCTGTATGGCTGCATCCAATACTTCACACATGTGTAAACCTAGAAAAAAGGGTCTTTACTATATACTCCAAGCATGACATCAGTGTCACAGAGACTCATCTTATAAAACTTGATACACAGTTACAACATGATAAGATCT
This sequence comes from Limnoperna fortunei, assembly GCA_944474755.1. Taxonomy (NCBI): domain Eukaryota; kingdom Metazoa; phylum Mollusca; class Bivalvia; order Mytilida; family Modiolidae; genus Limnoperna; species Limnoperna fortunei. The sequence continues at coordinate 31,052,520 of OX104124.1, read as the reverse complement.
CTTCAACTCAGAGAATTATGCAGGGATGGTTCAAATATTTCACGCTTGAGTTAACTTTAAAAATATGAGTGTTTACCAATATGTGCCAAGCTGAACATCAGCGTCAAAGTGTTTTCGAATTACAGACAATGTTAAAGTAAGGTTTTGACTTTTTCGTTATGTTTTTCATATTAACTTCAATGCAGGATTATACATGACAGTTTCAATCACTATTTGTGTATGTAAGAAACTTTCTCAGGATATGGTGGCGACTTTTGTTTGAAGTAACACTTGTTTTCACAGATTTATAATTTACTGTCATCAGTTCAGTTTTAGCTTGTCATAGTACTGGTCGTGTCTTTCATGTATGTTATATAAAGTGGCTTAGTAACATTTTCTTTTCATTTATTTTACAAATACATGTACAAGTTATATTCAATGGAATTAATTGTTATTTAATATAATAGTTTTTGGGTAAAAGAACCTTCATAACCAAATGGTGGCAGCGGTGGGATCCAAAATATGTTAAAATTACTATAGTTTTTTAATGGTGGAAGGATTTACAGGATTTATTGATGACAATATTTCAGCTTGTGAAAGAACATCCAAAAGACAAAAATAGAAAACAGCTATTAATTAACTTTTCGGACGAAAATGTAGACCAAAATACAACGTTGTCAGATCACGCGACCGTATGAGATATGAGCACGAGTAAAGGATCAAACAACTTCTCATAGATCTAGCTAAAGTAAAGACAAATTGCAAGAAAACTGATCATGACGTTCCGTGAAATTAAAATTGCAACCGTATGATCACAAATGAAGGGACGATATTTTAACATATCTTTCGGAGTTTGAAGCGAGCGATTGCGTCACACACACAATGGACTATCGATATGATGGTGTTACAGTTACGATCTATGTACGGGAGAAGCCCAGGAAGTGAGCCAGATAGCTAGTAACAATTATAGTGATTTAAGAAAGGCACTAGTGGATCGCTTCAGTCAAAGGAAGCATCAATATTTATCGGACTTGCTAGAAAGCTACAGAGGGCTTATGGCCATGATTACTCAGTATGTCAACCGATTCACCGGTGAAGATAATCCGAAGGAGAGTTTGTGTGAGGAATTCTTTTTGAAAGCGTTATCGCCCGCTAAGCTCATTGGATCCGAAGGAACAAGGGCAAAATTCCGAGGACTATTTTATGCCAACCAATGGTCCGCAAAAACAATCTCAAACTTATCGAGAAATGTAGATCATTCAAAGAAAGAATGTCAATCGAGGCAAGCAACGGTGCAATAATTGCAACCGTCCGGGTCATCTTGCAAAGGATTGTCAAGAACCGAAAGTCGGAAAAGCGAATGCCGCACATATTTTATCAAGGCAACATAAGTTAAAAAATATATTGAACTTCAGCCGCCAATGCCCTGTTCCTGTTAGGTATTAATACACTGCAGGAGTTGCGACTTCTGTCATAAGACATCGAGACGAAGTAATATTAAAGCACCTATGGTGAAAACACTTGTAATTAATGAGCCGTTTGTGAGAATAGTAATTGACATAGAGGCTAATGAGACGAACTAAGAAAGGAAATAGGTACATTTTGACAGTTGTGGATGAAGACATGAGGTACTAGTATGCAAAAGCCTTCACTCTTCCAAGTTTAGAGGCTGAGCGCGTGTCCAAACAATTAATTGAGTTGTTTAGTAGAGTAGGTGTTCCGAGGACAATTCTAAGTGACCAAGGGTCAAATTTGACTAGTAGATTATTGTCTCAGTTATATGACGCACTAGGTGTCAAGGGTGTAACTACTAGTCCGTATTGATCGCAGTCAAAAGGAAAATGTTAAAGGTATGTGGAAACATATCGCGATGTTTCTTTATGGCTCAGTTTGCCGAAAACACAAAGACATTCTTTGTGGACAATATGTGAACAGTTTGAAGATATTTTTACATCTAAACAAGGCCGTACAAATATAATCTGTCGACGATTGAAGTGAAGGTAATACCAAAATACCGAACACAGATGAAACTGTCAAAACAGACAATCCACAAATCAAAGTCAGAGAAACCGGCAACTCCAGAACCAACAACCAAAAATATACATGTAGTAACTACAGCAAAGGTCCTGACTTGGTACAGGCATTTCAAAAGAAATGGTGGGTTGAACCAGGTTTTATGGCACGCTAAACCTCCCGCTTCCATGACTGTAGTATTTGAGTTGGTTAGTTGATTAAAAGGGATATCATATTCCACCAGTCAATAATAGGTGTATCCAACAATCATCGTAGCACATTCACTGTACACTGAATTAAAAATTGGGAAAACTATCTGTAAACATATTTTCAAACGAGATATTTTTCGACAAGGAAGTGGCATCAATAGTAAAACTTATTAAAGGCACGGACGAGTCGTTTTTTCCTGTAGCCATGGCGCTTATAAGTTTATCCCGAATAAATAGATGGCGTTTGCAAAAATCAGTATATTCGCTGCAAGCTCTTCCATATCTGATCAATTGAGAAATATAGACACCGTATGCAGGAGAAGCTTGAATATTGCTGCTTGGGTGAGGAAAATTTATAATTTTGAAATTAAAATCGTCTCGAGTGTCCTAAATTCTTGTGCTAAGATGACCGTTGATGTCATATTCGAGGTGTAAGTCTAAAAAGATCCGATGTCACAAAAGTCTCACAGAATTCCGTATTCCCGCCGAGAATCAGTTAAAAACTTCTAGATGATCTGCTGCGCGACAAACACATCAAACCTTCAAAGACCCCGTATAGTAGTCCGATCGTTCTAAATTTACTACCCTGAAATTTCTAAAATAATTTTAATTCTAAGGTTTTTATATTTTCAAGGTGCATACAGCCTTAGCCGGATTTGAAATAACGTTTTGGAATTTTTGGTGATAAAAGCTGTACAACACCTTAATCGTCTGGATTTTAAATAGTGTTTGGGTTTGAGCTCAACTGATGAGTCTTGATTAGACGAAACGCGCGTCTGGCGTACTAAATTCTATTAACCTTGGTATCTTTAATGGCATTTTATTTGCAACCACTGGGTCGATGCCTCTGCTGGTGGACTGTTAGTCCCCGAGAGAATCACTGGCCCAGTAGTCACACTTCGGTGCTGACAGGAATATCATTGGATCTTTTAGTGATATAGTCATTGTCTTAATTTACTGCCCTGAAATTTCGAAAATTATTTTAATTCTAAAGTTTTTCTATTTTCAAGGTGTAGATAGCCTTAGTCGGATTTCATATAACGTTTTGGAATTTTCGGTGATAAAAGCTCTACAAAATCTTAATCATTTGGATTCTAAATATTGTTTGGGTTTAAGCGCCACTGATGAGTCTTGATTAGACGAAACGCTCGTCTGGCGTAGTAAATTCGATTAACCTTGGTATCTTTGATGACATTTTATTTGCAACCATTGGGTCGATGCCTCTGCTTGTGGACTGTTAGTACCCGAGAGTATCACCGGCCCAGCAGTCACACTTCAGTGCTGACAGGAATATCATTGAATCTTTTCATGGTATAGTCATTGTCTAAATTTACTGCCCTGAAATTTCGAAAATTATCTTTTAATTCTAAGTTTTTTCTATTTTAAAGGTCTCGATAGCCTTAGCCGGATTTGATATACCGTTTTGCTATTTTTTGGTGATAAAAGCTCTACAACATCTTAATCAGTTGGATTTTAAATCTTGTTTGGGTTTGAGCGCCACTGATGAGTCTTGATTAGACGAAACGCGCGTCTGGCGTAGTAAATTCTATTAACCTTGGTATCTTTGATGACATTTTATTTGCAACCACTGGGTCCATGCCTCTGCTGGTGGACTGTTACTCCCCGAGGGTATCAACGGTCCAGTAGTCACACGTCGGTGCTGACAGGAATATCATTGAAACTTTTAGTGATATATTCATTGTCTAAATTTACTGCCCTGAAATTTCGAAAAAAAATAAAATTCTAAGGTTTTTCAATTTTCAAGGTGTAGATAGCCTTAGCCGGATTTGATATAACGTTTTGGAATTTTTGGTGATAAAAAATCTACAACATCTCCATCAGTTGTATTTTAAATATTGTTTGGGTTTGAGCGCCACTGATGAGTCTTGATTAGACGAAACTCGCGTCTGGCGTAGTCAGTTCTATTAACCTTGGTATCTTTAATGACATTTTATTTGCAACCACTGGGTCGATGCCTCTGCTGGTGGACTGTTAGTCCCCGAGAGCATCACAGGCACAGTAGTCACACTTCGGTGCTGAAAGCAATATCATTTAATCTTTTAGTAAAATAGTCATTGTCTGAATTCACTGCCCTGAAATTTCGAAAATTGTTTTAATTCTAAGGTTTTTCTATTTTCAAGGTGTAGATAGCCTTAGATGGATTTGGAATCACGTTTTGGAAATTTTGGTGATTAAAGCTCTACAACATCTTAATCAGTTGTATTTTAAATATTGTCTGGGTGTGAGCGTCACTGATGAGTCTTGATTATACGAAACGGGCGTCTGGCGTAGTAAATTCTATTAACTTTGGTATCTTTGATGACATTTTATTTGCAACCACTAGGTAGATGCCTCTGCTGGTGGACTGTTAGTCCTCGATGGTATCACCAGCCCAGTAGTCACACCTCGGTGCTGACATGAATATCATTGAATCTTTTAGTTATATACTCACTGTCTAAATTTACTGCCTTGAAATTTCGAAAATTATTTAAATTCTAAGGTTGTTCTATTTTCAAGGTGTAGATAGCTTTAGCCGGATTTAATATAACGTTCTGGAATTTTTGGTGATAAAATCTCTATAACATTTTAATCATTTGGATTTTAAATATTGTTTGGGTTTGAGAGCCACTGATGAGTCTTGATTAGACGAAACGCGCGTCTGGCGTAGTAAATTCTATTGACTTTGGCATCTTTGATGACATTTTATTTGCAACCACTGGGTCGATGCCTCTGCTGGTGGACTGTTAGTCCCTGAGGGTATCACCAGCCCAGTAGTCACACTTTGGTGCTGACAGGAATATCATTGAATATTTTAGTGATATAGTCATTGTCTAAATTTAATGCCCTGAAATTTCGAAAATTATTTTTTAATTCTAAGGTTTTTTTTTATTTTCATGGTGTAGATATCCTTAGCCGGATTTGATATAACGTTTTGGAATTTTTGGTGATAAAAGCTCTACAACATCTTAATCAGTTGTATTTTAAATATTGTTTGGGTTTGAGCGCCACTGATGAGTCTTGATTAGACGAAACGCGCGTCTGGCGTAGTCAATTCTATTAATCTTGGTATCTTTGATGACATTTTATTTGCAACCAATGGGTCGATGCCTCTCATGGTGGACTGTTAGTCCTCGAGGGTATCACCAGCCCATTAGTCACACCTCGGTTCTGACATGAAGATCATTGAATCTTTTAGTTATATACTCACTGTCTTAATTTACTGCCCTGAAATTTCGAAAATTATTTAAATTCTAAAGTTTTTCTATTTTCAAGGTGTAGATAGCCTTAGCCGGATTTGACATAATGTTTTGGAATTTTTTGGTGATGAAAGCTCTGCAACACCTTAATCATTTGGATTTTAAATATTGTCTGGGTTTGAGAGCCACTGATGAGTCTAGATAAGACGAAACGCGCGTCTGGAGTAGTAAATTCTATTAACCTTGGTATCTTTGATGACATTTTATTTGCAACCACTGGGTCGATGCCTCTGCTGGTGGACTGTTAGTCCCCCCGAGGGTATCACCGGCCCAGTAGTCACACTTCGGTGCTGACAGGAATATCATTGAATCTTTTAGTGATATAGTCATTGTCTAAATTTACTGCCCTGAAATTTCGATAATTATTTTTTAATTCTAACGTTTTTCTATTTTCAAGGTGTTGATAGACTTAGCCGGATTTGATATAAAGTTTTGGAATTTTTTGGTGATAAAAGCTCTACAACATCTTAATCATTTGTATTTTAAATATTGTTTGGGTTTGAGCTCAACTGATGAGGCTTGATTAGACAAAACGCGCGTCTGGGGTAGTAAATTATATTAACCTTCGTATCTTTGATGACATTTTATTTGCAACCACTGGGTCGATGCCTCTGCTGGTGAACTGTTAGTCCACGAGGGTATCACCAACCCAGTAGTCACACTTCGGTGCTGACAGGAATATCATTGAATATGTTAGTGATATAGTCATTGTCTAAATTTACTGCCCTGAAATTTCGAAAATTATTTACATTCTAAGGTTTTTCTACTTTCAAGGTGTAGACAGCCTTAGCCGGATTTGATATAACGTTTTGGAAATTTTGGTGATTAAAGCTCTACAACATCTTAATCAGTTGTATTTTAAATATTGTCTGGGTGTGAGCGTCACTTATGAGTCTTGATTATACGAAACGGGCGTCTGGCGTAGTAAATTCTATTAACTTTGGTATCTTTGATGACATTTTATTTGCAACCACTAGGTAGATGCCTCTGCTGGTGGACTGTTAGTCCTCGATGGTATCACCAGCCCAGTAGTCACACCTCGGTGCTGACATGAATATCATTGAATCTTTTAGTTATATACTCACTGTCTAAATTTACTGCCTTGAAATTTCGAAAATTATTTAAATTCTAAGGTTGTTCTATTTTCAAGGTGTAGATAGCTTTAGCCGGATTTAATATAACGTTCTGGAAATTTTGGTGATAAAATCTCTATAACATTTTAATCATTTGGATTTTAAATATTGTTTGGGTTTGAGAGCCACTGATGAGTCTTGATTAGACGAAACGCGCGTCTGGCGTACTAAATTCTATTGACTTTGGCATCTTTGATGACATTTTATTTGCAACCACTGGGTCGATGCCTCTGCTGGTGGACTGTTAGTCCCTGAGGGTATCACCAGCCCAGTAGTCACACTTTGGTGCTGACAGGAATATCATTGAATCTTTTAGTGATATAGTCATTGTCTAAATTTACAGCCCTGAAATTTCGACAATTTTTTTTTAATTCTAAGGTTTTTCTATTTTCAAGGTGTAGATAGCCTTAGCCAGATTTGATATAACGTTTTGGAATTTTTGGTGATAAAAGCCCTACAACATCTTAATCAGTTGTATTTGAAATATTGTTCGGGTTTGAGCTCCTCTGATGAGTCTTGATTAGACGAAACGCGCGTCTGGCGTAGTAAATTCTATTAACCTTGGTATCTTTGATGACATTTTATTTGCAAAAACTGGGTCGATGCCTCTGCTGGTGGACTGTTAGTCCCGAGGGTGTCACCGGCCCAGTAGTCAAATTCGGTGCTGACAGGAATATCATTGAATCTTTTAGTGATATAGTCATTGTCTAAATTTACTGCCCTGAAATTTCGACAATTTTTTTTAATTCTAATGTTTTTTCTATTTTCAAGGTGTAGATAGCCTTAGCCGGATTTGATATAACGTTTTGGAATTTTTGGTGATAAAAGCCCTACAACATCTTAATCAATTGTATTTTAAATATTGTTCGGGTTTGAGCTCCTCTGATGAGTCTTGATTAGACGAAACGCGCGTCTGGCGTAGTAAATTCTATTAACCTTGGTATCTTTGATGACATTTTATTTGCAACCACTAGGTCGATGCCTCTGCTGGTGGACTGTTAGTCCTCGATGGTATCACCAGCCCAGTAATCACACCTCGGTGCTGACATGAATATCATTGAATCTTTTAGTTATATACTCACTGTCTAAATTTACTGCCTTGAAATTTCGAAAATTATTTAAATTCTAAGGTTTTTCTATTTTCAAGGTGTAGATAGCTTTAGCCTGATTTAATATAACGTTCTGGAATTTTTGGTGATATAATCTCTATAACATTTTAAATCATTTGGATTTTAAATATTGTTTGGGTTTGAGAGCCACTGATGAGTCTTGATTAGACGAAACGCGCGTCTGGCTTATCAAATTCTATTAGTCTTGGTATCTTTGATGACATTTTATTTGCAACCACTGGGTCGATGCCTATGCTGGTGGACTGTTAGTCCCGAGGGTGTCACCGGCCCAGTAGTCAAATTCGGTGCTAACAGGAATATCATTGAATCTTTTAGTGATATATTCATTGTCTAAATTTACTTCCCTGAAATTTCGAAAATAATTTTTTAATTCTAAGGTTTTTCTATTTTCAAGGTGTAGATAGCCTCCGGCGGATTTGACATAATGTTCTGGAATTTTTTGGTGATAAAAGCTCTACAACATCTTAATCATTTGGATTTTAAATATTATTTGAGTTTGAGTTCCACTGATGAGCCTTGATTAGACAAAACGCGCGTCTGGCGTAGTAAATTCTATTGACTTTGGCATCTTTGATGACATTTTATTTGCAACCACTGGGTCGATGCTTCTGCTGGTGGACTGGTAGTTCCCGAGGGTATCACCAGCCCAGTAGTCACACTTTGGTGCTGACAGGAATATCATTGAATCTTTTAGTGATATAGTCATTGTCTAAATTTACTGCCCTGAAATTTCGACAATTTTTTTTTTAATTCTAATGTTTTTCTATTTTCAAGGTATAGATAGCCTTAGCCGGATTTGATATAACGTTTTGGAATTTTTGGTGATAAAAGTCCTACAACATCTTAATCAGTTGTATTTTAAATATTGTTCGGGTTTAAGCTCCTGTGATGAGTCTTGATTAGATGAAACGCGCGTCTGGCGTAGTAAATTCTATTAACCTTGGTATCTTTGATGACATTTTATTTGCAAAAACTGGGTCGATGCCTCTGCTGGTGGACTGTTAGTCCCGAGGGTGTCACCGGCCCAGTAGTCAAATTCGGTTCTGACAGGAATATCATTGAATCTTTTAGTGATATAGTCATTGTCTAAATTTACTGCTATGAAATTTCGAAAATTATTTACATTCTAAGGTTTTTCTACTTTCAAGGTTTAGATAGCCTTAGGCGGATTTAATATAACGTTTTGCAATTTTTTGGTGATAAAAGCTCTACAACATCTTAATCGTCTGGATTTTAAATATTGTTTGGGTTTGAGAGCCACAGATGAGTCTTGATTAGACAAAACGCGCGTCTGGCGTAGTAAATTCTATTGACTTTGGCATCTTTGATGACATTTTATTTGCAACCACTTGGTCGATGCCTCTGCTGGTGGACTGTTAGTCTCCGAGGGTATCACCAGCCCAGTAGTCACACTTGACAGGAATATCATTGAATATGTTAGTGATATAGTCATTGTCTAAATTTACTGCCGTGAAATTTCGATAATTATTTTTTAATTCTAAGGTTTTTCTATTTTCAAGGTGTTGATAGCCTTAGCCGGATTTGATATAACGTTTTGCAATTTTTTGGTGATGAAAGCTCACAACATCTTAATCATTTGGATTTTAAATATTGTTTGGGTTTGAGCTCAACTGATGAGGCTTGATTAGACAAAACGCGCGTCTGGCGTTGTAAATTCTATTAACTTTCGTATCTTTGATGACATTTTATTTGCAACCACTGGGTCGATGCCTCTGCTGGTGGACTGTTAGTCCCCAAGGGTATCACCGGCCCAGTAGTCACACGTCGGTGCTGACAGGAGTATCATTGAATCTTTTAGTGATATGGTCATTGTCTAAATTTACTGCATTGAAATTTCGAAAAAAAAATTTTAATCCGAAGGTTTTTCTATTTTCAAGGTGTAGATAGCCTTAGCCGGATTTGATATAACGTTCTGGAATTTTTTGGTGATAAAAGATCTACAACATTTTAATCATTTGGATTTTAAATATTGTCTGGGTTTAAGCGCCACTGACGAGTCTTGATTAGACGAAACGCGCGTCTGGCTTAGTAAATTATATTAACCTTGGTATCCTTGATGACATTTTATTTGCAACCACTGGGTCGATGCCTCTGCTGGTGGACTGTTAGTTCCCGAGAGTATCACCAGCCCAGTAGTCACACTTCGGTGCTGACAGGAATATCATTGAATATGCTAGTGATATAGTCATTGTCTAAATTTACTGCCCTGAAATTTCGAAAATTATTTTAATTCTATGGTTTTTCTTTTTTCAAGGTGTAGATAGCCTAAGCCGTATTTGATATAACGTTTTGGAATTTTTGGTGATAAAAGCTCTACAACATATTAATCAGTTGTATTTTAAATATTGTTCGGGTTTGAGCGTCACTGATGAGTCTTGATTGGACGAAACGCGCGTCTTGAGTAGTAAATTCTATTAACTTTGGTATCTTTGATGACATTTTATTTGCAACCACTGGGTCGATGCCTCTGCTGGTGGACTGTTAGTCCTCGATGGTATCACCAGCCCAGTAGTCAAATTCGGTACTGACAGGAATATCATTGAATTTTTTAGTGATATATTCATTGTCTAAATTTACTGCCCTGAAATTTCGATAATAATTTTTTAATTCTAAGGTTTTTCTATTTTCAAGGTGTAGATAGCCTTCGCCGGATTTGACATAATGTTTTGGAATTTTTTGGTGATAAAAGCTCTACAACATCTTAATCATTTGGATTTTAAATATTGTTTGAGTTTGAGTTCCACTGATGAGGCTTGATTAGACAAAACGCGCGTGTGGCGTAGTAAATTCTATTAACCTTGGTATCTCTGATGACATTTTATTTGCAACCACTGGGTCGATGCCTCTGCTGTTGAACTGTTAGTCCCCGAGGGTATCACCAACCCAGTAGTCACACTTCGGTGCTGACAGGAATATCATTGAATATGTTAGTGATATAGTCATTGTCTAAATTTACTGCCCTGAAATTTCGATAATTATTTTTTAATTCTAAGGTTTTTCTATTTTCAAGGTGTTGATAGACTTAGCCGGATTTGATATAACGTTTTGCAATTTTTTGGTGATAAAAGCTCTACAACATCTTAATCATTTGGATTTTAAATATTGTTTGGGTTTGAGCTCAACTGATTACGCTTCATTAGACAAAACGCGCGTCTGGCGTTGTAAATTCTATTAACTTTCGTATCTTTGATGACATTTTATTTGCAACCACTGGGTCGATGTCTCTGCTGGAGTACTGTTAGTCCCCGAGGGTATCACCGGCCCAGTAGTCACACGTCGGTGCTGACAGGAATATCATTGAATCTTTTAGTGATATAGTCATTGTCTAAATTTACTGCACTGAAATTTCGAAAAAAAATTTTAATCCTAAGGTTTGTCTATTTTCAAGGTGTAGATAGCCTTAGCCGGATTTGATATAACGTTCTGGAATTTTTTGGTGATAAAAGATCTACAACATTTTAATCATTTGGATTTTAAATATTGTCTGGGTTTAAGCGCCACTGACGAGTCTTGATTAGACGAAACGCGCGTCTAGCGTAGTAAATTATATTAACCTTGGTATCTTTGATGACATTTTATTTGCAACCACTGGGTCGATGCCTCTGCTGGTGGACTGTTAGTCCCCGAGAGTATCACCAGCCCAGTAGTCACACTTCGGTGCTGACAGGAATATCATTGAATATGTTAGTGATATAGTCATTGTCTAAATTTACTGCCATGAAATTTCGAAAATTATTTTAATTCTATGGTTTTTCTTTTTTCAAGGTGTACATAGCCTTAGCCGTATTTGATATAACGTTTTGGAATTTTTGGTGATAAAAGCTCTACAACATCTTAATCAGCTGTATTTTAAATATTGTTTGGGTTTGAGCGTCACTGATGAGTCTTGATTGGACGAAACGCGCGTCTTGAGTAGTAAATTCTATTAACCTTGGTATCTTTCATGACATTTTATTTGCAACCACTGGGTCGATGCCTCTGCTGGTGGTCTGTTAGTCCTCGATGGTATCACCAGCCCAGTAGTCACACCTCGGTGCTGTCAGGAATATCATTGAATCTTTTAGTTATATACTCACTGTCTAAATTTACTGCCCTGAAATTTCGAAAATTATTTAAATTCTAAGGTTTTTCTATTTTCAAGGTATAGATAGCTTTAGCCGGATTGAATAAAACGTTCTGGAATTTTTGGTGATAAAAGCTCTATAACATTTTAATCATTTGGATTTTAAATATTGTCTGTGTTTGAGCGCCACTGATGAGTCTTGATTAGACAAAACGCGCGTCTGGCTTAGCAAATTCTATTAGCCTTGGTATCTTTGATGACATTTTATTTGCAACCACTGGGTCGATGCCTCTGCTGGTGGACTGTTAGTCCCGAGGGTGTCACCGGCCCAGTAGTCAAATTTGGTGCTGACAGGAATATCATTGAATCTTTTAGTGATATATTCATTGTCTAAATTTACTGCCCTGAAATTTCGAAAATAATTTTTTAATTCTAAGGCTTTTCTATTTTCAAGGTGTAGATAGCCTTCGCCGGATTTGACATAATGTTTTGAAATTTTTTGGTGATAAAAGCTCTATAACATTTTAATCATTTGGATTTTAAATATTGTTTGAGCTTGAGTTCCACTGATGAGGCTTGATTAGACAAAACGCGCGTGTGGCGTAGTAAATTCTATTAACCTTGGTATCTTTGATGACATTTTATTTGCAACCACTGGGTCGATGCCTCTGCTGGTGGACTGTTAGTCCCCCGAGGGTATCACCGGCCCAGTAGTCACACTTCGGTGATGACAGGAATATCATTGAATATGTTAGTGATATAGTCATTGTCTAAATTTACTGCCCTGAAATTTCGATAATTATTTTTTAATTCTAAGGTTTTTCTATTTTCAAGGTGTTGATAGCCTTAGCCGGATTTGATATAACGTTTTGCAATTTTTTGGTGATAAAAGCTCTACAACATCTTAATCATTTGGATTTTAAATATTGTTTGGGTTTGAGCTCAACTGATGAGGCTTCATTAGACAAAACGCGCGTCTGGCGTTGTAAATTCTATTAACTTTCGTATCTTTGATGACATTTTATTTGCAACCACTGGGTCGATGCCTCTGCTGGTGGACTGTTAGTCCCCGAGGGTATCACCAGCCCAGTAGTCACACGTCGGTGCTGACAGGAATATCATTGAATCTTTTAGTGATATAGTCATTGTCTAAATTTACTGCATTGAAATTTCGAAAAAAAATTTTAATCCTAAGGTTTTTCTATTTTCATGGTGTAGATAGCCTTAGCCGGATTTGATATAACGTTATGGAATTTTTTGGTGATAAAAGATCTACAACATTTTAATCATTTGGATTTTAAATATTGTTTGGGTTTGAGCGTCACTGATGAGTCTTGATTGGACGAAACGCGCGTCTTGAGTAGTAAATTCTATTAACCTTGGTATCTTTGATGACATTTTATTTGCAACCACTGGGTCGATGCCTCTGCTGGTGGACTGTTAGTCCTCGATGGTATCACCAGCCCAGTAGTCACACCTCGGTGCTGTCAGGAATATCATTGAATCTTTTAGTTATATACTCACTGTCTAAATTTACTGCCCTGAAATTTCGAAAATTATTTAAATTCTAAGGTTTTTCTATTTTCAAGGTATAGATAGCTTTAGCCGGATTTAATAAAACGTTCTGGAATTTTTGGTGATAAAAGCTCTATAACATTTTAATCATTTGGATTTTAAATATTGTCTGTGTTTGAGCGCCACTGATGAGTCTTGATTAGACAAAACGCGCGTCTGGCTTAGCAAATTCTATTAGCCTTGGCATCTTTGATGACATTTTATTTGCAATCACTGGGTCGATACCTCTGCTGGTGGGCTGTTAGTCCCGGAGGGTATCACCGCCCAGTAGTCACACTTCGGTGCTGACAGGAATATCATTGAATCTTTTAGTGATATATTCATTGTCTAAATTTACTGCCTTGAAATTGCGAAAATTATTTTAATTCTAAGGTTTTTCTATTTTCAAGGTGTAGATAGCTTAAGTCGGATTTAATTAAACGTTTTTGAATTTTTGGTGATAAAAGCCCTATAACATTTTAATCATTTGGATTTTAAATATTGTCTGGGTTTGAGCGCCACTGATGAGTCTTGATTAGACGAAACGCGCGTCTGGCGTAGTAAATTCTATTAACCTTGGTATCTTTGATAACATTTTATTTGCAACCACTGGGTCGATGCCTCTGCTGTTGGACTGTTATTCCGCCCCCCCCCCCCCCGCGAGGGTATCACCGGCCCAGTAGTCACACTTCGGTGCTGACAGGAATATCATTGAATCTTTTAGTGATATAGTCATTGTCTAAATTTACTGCCATGAAATTTCGAAAATTATTTACATTCTAAGGTTTTTCTACTTTCAAGGTGTAGATAGCCATAGCCGGATTTGATATAACGTTTTGAAATTTTTGGTTATTAAAGCTCTACAACATCTTTATATTGTTTGGGTTTGATCGCCACTGATGAGCCTTGATTAGACGAAACGCGACTGGCGTAGTTAATTCTATTAACCAGATGCGTCTTTCTATGCCGTCGGAGCTGTTCTGAATCAATTGTTCGAAGAAAGAGATAATCCAATTGCGTTTCGGGGCAGGAAATTATTGCCAATAGAAAACAAAATATTCCGCCGTTGAAAAGGAATGTTTGTCAATCGCGTGGAGTATTGAAACTTTTAAAGTACTTTCTTTCTTGGCATAAATTCGTCATTCAAACTAATCATAATTCATTAACCTGGCTCCAGAAAATAAAAGACAAGAATCAGAGGTTGATATGATGTGCATTGGAAATTCAGCCATATGACTTTACGATCGACTACCGTAAAGGGTCAGCCAACAAAAATGCCGATGGACTCGCTAGAATTTAACCTTCAGTATTCTTCATATATTGTAGAATATATACATGTAACGATGTTTATTATACCATGTGAGTTTTGTGTTTCATTGGATAGAAATTATTACACTGTGTGATATAAGTCGTTTTTCTATTCGAATTCAGTTAGATTATAATATTGTGGAATATATGTTTTTCGTCTATTCGTATTCAGTTGGAATTATCTAATCTTGTGTATTCCGTAACATAATATTTTTACAATATGCACTGGTTTGAACTGGGTTGGTCGTGTCTCATCAGATGATCGCGACTAATTCATTGATAAACTTTTACTATGGAATTTACTATGACCTAATTACCATTCCTGTCGCTAGATGTGAGCGTTATGCAAAATTGTCTTCTGTTTTATTATCTGTACATAATACTGGGCCACTATGTCATCTTTTATCGAAAATTTCTCTCGAACCGATAAATTTCCTCTTGAGGAGGGAGGTGCTAAAGTAACATTTGGACTTTTCCGTTATGTTTATCATATTAACTTCAGTGCAGTGATTATACATGGCAGTTCCAATTACTATTTGTGTATGTTAGAAACTTTCTCATGATATGGTGGCGACTTTCGTCTAAAGTAGCATTTGTTTTCACAGATTAATAAATTACTGTCATCAGTTCATTTTTAGGTTTTCATAGTGCCGGCCGTGCCTTTTATTAATGTTAAGTTGTAATATAAAGTGGCTCAATAACATTTTCTTTTCAGTTATTTTTTGCAAGTTATATTCAATGGAATTAATTGTTATTTAATATAACGGGTTTTCGATAAAAGAACCCTCATAACAAATGCTCACATTTGATTTTCTGAGTTTTGGAAACCAACATCATATTTTATTTTATTTTCACAGTGACCACCCACATACAAAAATATGGGGTCCTGGAGGAGGGGCAGTATTTTCTGGAGCAACCAAGATGTATTTCTCTTGCAAATGATTTGCTGATTAATTTTTTCAGCTCACACTCTGACATGAATCATACTTTTCTTATTTGCTGAAAAAATAGGACTTATCACATAGATGAGTAACCTTGCTAAC
The DNA here is from genome assembly GCA_944474755.1 of Limnoperna fortunei. Taxonomy (NCBI): domain Eukaryota; kingdom Metazoa; phylum Mollusca; class Bivalvia; order Mytilida; family Modiolidae; genus Limnoperna; species Limnoperna fortunei. Next base: position 31,036,810 of record OX104124.1, on the reverse strand, counting down.
TTATTGGTATTATCAATTAATATTATGAATTAACATATATCTGGCATGTTTTTCTCCTTATAACAGGTGACTTGCATTTTCTGTATGCGGAAGTAGGTGATGAATCCACACCAGCAGTACCGATTAAATGTGGAATGAATAACGAACCATTTAAAGCCTTTTATAAAGGCAGAGATGTTATCTTCAGAGTTGCGCCAGGTACTTTTACAGATAATTTACAAATATTCAGTGATTTTGTTTGCTTGAAATTGATTTCGAATTTCGGCTGTTTCCTCTGGGACAACTTTTCTAAATTTTGTCTACATATTTCCAAATTTATGAAAAAAAAAACATTTTATTAGAAAACCGTAAGAGCAGCCGTTGTCTATATTATTTATGGCTCGCTTTAAAAGGTAGCTCGCTGTTCAATTTTATTCCCATTTTAATAAGAAATCGTATTTTTATCATTGCGTCATGTTTCTCGTGTTTACTCACCATTAACTAATCGGAATAATAAAAAACAGTGTAAGCTGATTCCCGACGGACTTTTAAATTTGTACAAACTGCGTAGTTGGAAAATACGACCGGAAACAAGTTCATAGCAAAAGAAATTATAAAATATAGGCTTAATAGTTCTAAAGAAAGATTTAACGGCCTTCCACTTTACAAGATCACCTGAAAAGAATTACCTTAAAACTTAAAATATGAACAACATGAGTAAGTCATTTAATAGGACGTAAGGGAACTTGAATGACCCTGGCTACTGATCTTTTATCTCTGCATAGAAAAATCACACACAATAAGCATTTATAAGAATGAACCACTTAACATACATAGGACATGAAAAAACGTCAAAATAGGACTTTGACCATTTACAGCGTGACTTTGACTGTGCTGAATGTCAACAATGATCAACATTGAAGATTTTAGGTCAAAATCACTTATGGTGATCGAAGTATTGTTTCTTATAATACATACAAAAAATGAATATGACCTTGACCTTTGACCTTGTGTATGTTTTCAAGGTCAAGGGTCCTATTGGTTTTTGGTGAAGACCATATGCCTCTACTATCAATAGTTGATAAGTTATTAATTAAAAACTAATTATCAATGGTTGTAATGGGGATAACTCCTTTAAGATGAAGTCAAAACCTTTCCCTCTAAATAGGACAAAGTTGCGACGTTATGAGGCCAACATTTTGCCAATTTTGAATTATTGCCTATGTTTTACCGTTTCAAAGGAGTAGCGATTACAAGACAATGTCAAAATCTAGAATATGATATTAACCTTTGACCTTGTGTTCATTTTCAAGGTCAAGGTCAATGATGAACAACATTGAAGGTACCATGTCAATATCTGTTATAGTTACTGAGATATTGTGAGATATTGTAATTCACAATACATTTCATTGGTCCAGGGAGGTAACTCTTATAAAAGGTCTATTTAAAAAATGACGAATCAAGACCTTAATAAGATCTACATTTTAGTAAAGGTTTCAATTTTGGTATCTATAATGGTTATGGAGGAGATTTGCACACGACACAAGGTCAAATATTAGAATGTGACCTTGACCTTTGACCTTGTGACTTTTTTCAAAGCCAAGGCCAATGGTGAACAACAGTGAAAACCCCAAGTCTCTATCACATCAGGTTCGTGAATTACAAATCACACCATCAACTTCCAATAAAGAATGGGAAATTACTCCTATAAGTAGGTGAACAATCCTTTCAAGCGATATGTTACAAGGTATCGTAAGACATCACAGAACATGCTGGAACTAATTTGATTGCTACATTTTTTACGGTTTCATAGTTTATCTGCACACAAGTTTTTCTGTGACAACGGAAATAACTCCGTAAATAAAAATTGTTCGGTGTGCCAGGGTTAACTGCGAAAGCGTAATGTCTAATACATCCATGGTACAAAATGTCTTTAGGAATTTACAAGTACAAAATTGATAAAAACAATTTTTAGATATCTTTGAAAACAAGAAAGGTCATTAAATAATTGAACAACAATGACCTTGGCCAATGATCCTTTGGCTATGCATATATATTATGGATATATTAGAGCAGATTTTCAATGTCGACAATATGAACAAAACGTTCTCGTGTTGTAGATTCTTTATTTTGCGTTGAGAATTATTTAACAGGAAATATAACAATCAAACCATTAAAAATATAAAATAACAATGTATCAAACATGGTACAAGAGACACCTATGTGTCTGGAACTTTGTTGTACTTTTGATTATTATCATACAAATATATTATATTATAAAATAGCTCCATAAGCATATACCAGCCATTTCAGACAATTGACAATTACATTATTATATCCAATTCATATATGGCTAAAATATACATGCATTCTTGGTACATACTACCAAAGTATCAAGTCTTTTGGGTATATTAATACGCTTAAACAAAAGATTCATTCTATCTTTTCAAAAGCAATTTAAACTATTACAACAAAATTAAAATGAAAATGAAATACATAAACACGTTGATCTGATTTAAACAATAATTAATATAAGCATACACAAATACTATAGCTAACCTCAAATTTGGGAGAATTGTTTATTTTGATAGATGTGAGCTTATTTTTGTCTTTGCTAAAATTCAGATTTTTTTGTTCTAGTGTTATGGGAATTATTGTTCATGAAAAACGATGATTCTTAGTTTTTAGACTAATTCTTTCATCAATTTTCTTGAAATTATTTGGCATTGTTGATCTTAATAGATGTAATAGAATTATGAATCAAGGAATTATGTAGCTCTTGTGCTTATATTTAGATAGGCATATTATGCCCACCTGGACCAAAAGTTGATGTGAGCTTTTGTCCTTATTTGGTGTCCATGATTAACTTAAAAAAGATCTTCTCCTGAAACCAGTTACCCATATTTTTCAATCTTGACCACAATCATCCTAAGGTCGCCTAGTTTCAAATTTGTGTCATGGACAAACATGGCCACTGATACTAAAAATAGAACAGGGGTCAACACACGATTTTGGTCAATATTTACAAAAATTTGATAGCATACGAAATAAAAAACTGCTCAAATTTATCGGCACATTAAGCTTTACAAATTTCCAAATTATTCTAGTGTTGTGTAATGAGTTTAATGATCAAGCTAAGAAACGGCATGTCCAATCCACAGGGTGAACAGGTTAGACATGGTCAATTTTTTGCCTACCTTGTGACCACTGGGGCCTCGGTTGCCGAGTGGTCAAGGTTGTTTATCATCTACTATTGCACACATGGTCTGTCAACACTGAGGTTGCAGTTTCGAGGCTCACTGCAGGCAGGGTGTACTCTACTCCATCTTAACATGCAAAAATGTCAGTAAATAAAATGTGATTCAAAAACAAGGAAGCAATAATCTTTTCATGGATTGCCTAATTTTTTTATGCAGAATTGTAACAGCAACACTGGAGTTGTTAGTTTGAGGCAGACTATGGATAATATTTTCTCAACTCAAACCTTATTGACAAGAATTGCTAAAAGGTCTTCTTGCCTAAGTAAAATCTCCAAACCATGATATACCTGGAAAATTTTTGTAGGTGGAATAAAATCCTATCATAATCAATTCACTCATTATTTCTGTATTCTCAGTTGAAAATTATTGATGATAGTACGCCAGAAGAATCAAGCTTAAAGGGAGGTAATCTTGTACTTGTGATAACAACTAATATAAACTGCTTCTTTTTTAGCTACCAATCCTAATCAGTTTAAACCGTTTCTAGTGTTTGCTCAAGATGTTAAAGGGTTATTTGGATGGGAAGCAACACTGCAGTGTGTTTTTGCAGGATAGTAAGTATGCTACACCTATACTGTTTTATAGTTACATTTTTTCTGAGAAAAATATTCGAGACATAGTCTTCACATAATTATATATAGCTCATGAAGGAACTCTTGAGGTACAGAAAAGGACACTGATTAGTGTTGTCAGTGGGCCTCTCAACAAATGCAAAGCCACAATGATTTACTTGCAGTCCTTTCATATTTAAAAGATATATTTTGATCTGTAACCATCTTAGAAATTTTGAATGCAATTAGTTCACAAGGTCAGTATAAAAAATCAAATTTATGAGTATCAGTTAACATATTCGTTGTACTACCAGAGGTAAGCAATTCATTCATAATATAGAATTATTGTAGTATAACAGTACCAGGTAAGCCATAGGTCGATGTACTACTAGAGGTAAGCAATTAATTTATAATATAGAATTATTGTAGTATAACAGTACCAGGTAAGCCATAGGTCGATCAAAATTTGATCCAGTGTTAGCTTATATTATGTTCTTGTCAGTCAATCCTCACCTCACATTGACCCGAATTTCACGGTCCAGCTACATAGCTGCACAATTGCTGAAAGGGGCATAAAATCCGATTTAAACAAACAATATTTAGTTTTGGGTTGTAGGTGTGCGTTAAATGAATTAAATACATTTCTTTTGCGAAAAGCCATTGACGAATAATTGAAATTCTCCTAGCACCCCAAATTATCTTTGGCATCTGAACCTATTATGGCACTAATTGTTTTATTCTGGAAAATGTTTGAAGATATTTACATTTTCTAGAGACCACTTTATCTGCTGAACACATGCACTCCATTTTTTGCTATGACATGCCAGGTTTCAGTTCTGCAGCAACGTGATATAGTCATCCCGGTCAGATGAAGAAGGCCAGGTCAATTAAATATTTACAATGTTTCATTTTATTTTCAGCCCAGTTCCCGACATAGAGTGGTATAGATCAGATGGGTCTTTGATAATAGTGGATGGTGTTAAATATTCGTTTGTGGATGACCAAATAAGACGTGATTTAATCATAAAAAACCTAACGCAAAACGATGAGGAACAATACAGGTGTGATGCTAATAATATAGCTGGAAAGGGATCTAGCAATGTGTTTCTAAATGTTACTTGTAAGTTGTTGCTTATAAATATGCTATATTTGAAGAAACTTCCCATGGATATAGTTGATGTAGTACTCGCTGTAATCTACGCTTAAATTCGAAATAATTGAACTCTTTAAATTTGTTAGGTGCTTAGATGGCCAACTGGGTAAGGTAGTTAGTCATCTATTGACATGTCAATGATGAGGTTGTGAGTTTGATTCTGACTTTGTGTAGATTATATTCGACTAACTGTAATTAACCAGGATTGTCAGTGTTTCCGCTGAATGTTTATGGATTTCGCTCGGTATTCTATCTTCTTTCCCAACAAAAACTGGATGCCTTAATACTGCTATAGAATTGATAAAAACGGTGTTAAACAATGTGGATATAATAAAAGACTGAAGGACTAGAAAACACACTAGCAGATCTGACATGTTTTACATATCCCATTAATTTCTGTCTATGTGAAATAGATACAAAAATGCATTTAGTACATTTTATGCTAGAAAAGTTTGTTGGTGTAATGCATGAGATTGTCGGTTTTCCTCATCATCAGTCGCTCTGGACATGTATTACTTTTGATATTCTATCCTGTATGTCTGTAACCGTGTGAATGATTTTAGAATAGATTTAGTCTTGCACACTAAAATGTTTTTGTTATGCTAAGGGCCTAGGGTGAATATTGCAGTTCATTTTATTTTGACATTTATTTTTTCTGACAAATGCTGTGTGTTACTTGATAGAAAAAACTATATTTTTAGCCAAGCCAAGATTCTCGAGCTCAGAAGGCAGACTGGAGAGTTAAGTGGTTCCTGCTGGGCATGATGCCAAATTTATGTGTAAATTAGAATCTTTAGAAGGTGAAAGACGACCAACCGCACCAGAGTGGAGTACAAATGGTGTTCTCATACGAGAGAGTCAGCGTATGTACTATACGGGAATTGTTAAATCTCAGTTTGTATTGATTTCATGACTTCTTTTCCAAAACTAGTTATCAATTTATATGGTTATTTTCAACTTCATGCTAGTCCCGAATATTGCTGAAAACATGTTAGCAAACATTTAATCAATTTATCAATCAAAACCTAATATCTGTGTACAATCTATCCTCTGATTATGTTTGCATTGTTAATCTCAAAAATTTAAGGCCATAATAAAAATGCTGGATTCTCATGCAACAATTCTGAAAATGTGTGGGGGGGAGGGGGATTTTATTTTAGTGTTAGTTTTGGGTCATTTTTAAAGGAAAAAATTGCGAAAACAATGGGGGTGCTTTTTTAGCATAAAAAATCGATTGAAACCAGAAGTTACCTTAAAAATCGAATAACATAGAACTGAAATTATACTCGATACAGGCAGGATATTTCAGAAATTAACGTAAGCGATATTTATTTCAAAATATTATGATTTTGAAAATTAAAAAATCCGGTTGGGCAGGGATGAGAATCTGGACTATTTTTTATCATAACCTAAGCTATAAGATCATTTTATCCTTCAATAGTGATAGAAAACATAGCATGAATTTCCATTTTCATAAGCATAAATGAAGTGAAAATTACCCGATTTAAAGTAGTTCATAACCAGTCAACAGTCTGCTTTGACTAAATCCAGATTTTGTGCTATTGTTTTTTGTTCTTGTTAACCTTTCAGTTTTATTACATTTTACTTAATGCATCCATGTAATGATAATAGAGATCATACAACGTATACATCAAAGAAGTTTTTTATTCTTTGTTTTTAGCATGTACTGTAGTGTTGTGTTAAAATGTTTTATTATACTTAACATTTTTTATTTAAAATTGTATTAACATCTATAATTATAAACTTCTTTTTCCGTCAAGTTAACTAGTACCCAGTTAATACTTCTAGGGACTATTACCTGGCTAATATTTCTTTGATTACGTTTCCCCTGTTAACCTTAATTGGAAATCAAGGTGTGGCCTATTGAAATTTATAGTAATTACGTTGATGGTATTTAGCAGGGTTTTCCATATTTGGAAGTAAAGGCGTGACCCATTGAAATTGATTTGAAATTCACTCATTACTGTTCACATTTTGATATGCAAGTTCAGCTAAATTTATGAACACTCTATCTACACCATAATATTTTAATTACCTTTTTTCAAAATGTATTCAGTATAATAAACAGTTATTAAACAGCACTCCTTGATAAAGTGTTTTTATTTGATTTTTAACACTGTAAGTTTCCCTCAGCTGACACCTTCTTTATCTGACCGGGATGACTATATCACGTTGCTGCAGAACTGAAGTGGTCATATTTAGTTTTGCTTCCTTACTGATAAATACAAACAAAACACAAAAACAGTAACACTATGTCTTACAGTGATTTGTTTGACAACACATCTTATTAATTTTTTATTTGTTGAGTAGGTTCAAAATACCAGCTGAATGCAGACCACACGGAACTGACGATAAAAAATGTTGCAAAAGGTGATTCGTGTAGCATCATGTGTGAATCTGGAAATGTCATTTTTGATGATAATTTAAAGGAAAAATTTGTGAAGACATATGCAGGGGAAACTTTAAGCATTATAGGTCTGTACTATAAAAAATACATGTTAACATGTAGGTCATAATATTGTACGAATATAGGTTGCAATTACAAAACTTGACTGCCTCTAATAATTTTTAAAAAATACCTAAAAAGCTGTTCTATAAGCTAATTTGTAATTCAGGAAAATGTGCTCATGGTTATAGAAAATAATGCAATATGGCGGGGGGTATCGTTTAATGTCCCATTAGATGCCCTTTTTTTAAATATAGGTCTAAATTCTTGCTCCATATAGTCCTATAACGAGACATGTGTCTATGTCCTTTACAAACTGTAGCATTATTTACATTTTATTGGAAGTAACAAATACAGGCTAGTTGTCTTTCTACAATATTGATATACCTTGCTTATTTTTATTTATTTCAGACTTCGTACTTTTATAATGTGATTATTTTAATGCTTTTTTTAACATTATATTTCTGTTATTTCAGACCCTATTAAAATTACTGTCCTTACACCACAACATATTGAGATCGATGACACGACATCCTTCTCTATGGGTTTCACTGCCACAACAGATCCTAACATACCTACACTCGTTTACAATTGGACTTTTACAAGGCCTGATAATGTGACAACTGTGACTGTTGAAGAGACTTCAGTGAAACCCTGGATCATATTCTTTAACAACAAGAACAATCTGACAATAGTCACAGAGAAGGTTAACAAGAATTCATTGGATGATAAAGTAGGAGAAGTTGTTGGAATTTATAGAGTCAATATCTATCATCAGTATGAAAGTGTCACCTTAGAGTTTCTAGTCACCACTAACACAGAAGTTGCTACAAGTAAGTGCTGTTTTATAAGAGCTACATTACAGCTTATCTAAATTTAGCTTTTTCCAGGTCATGCACAAATGTCCACTCTATTTGGATCTCTTATTTTGTACAAATTGTCAAAGTCAATGATTATCTTCTTTGTTCAGTGAATAATTCTTGTAATGATAAAGTGAAAGAAACAGTATTTATACTTCAAAGGTTGTCACAGAAACGCAAGTCTCTATTAAAATGTGTTCTTAAATGATAGAAATCGAATGTCTTTTCGCTTGTGGAGCCAAGCGGAAAGAGCGAAAAGACATAAACAAATTTCTATCTCAAATGGATGATAACATGGGCTTTCCCAAAAGCTCATGTTAGTAACTATATCTTCCTTGAATCTACAACTTACCCACCACCATATCCTATAGATTCTCCATTATTAATATCTGAAATCCAATCAGAATAACTGAAACAAGAACTTCTTTTTGTATTACACATCGAGAACAGATTAGAGCGCATTAGCTCATCTGTATTCTGTCATCTCAACCTGAAATCGTTCATTTACGGAAGAAAGAATGTACCTTCACAGGATGGGTTTGGAAAGTTCTACCTAAGCTGTAGGGTATCTCATTAATTCATGGACTTGAGTATGTACTGCTCTTTACGAGAAGATTCATTTACAGAACAATTTTACAGAACAGATTTTACTACTATGACACAGTAAAATAGTTATTAATGAATACATTCTTTCCGGTTTCTTACCATGAGCACGAGCACTACATTCGTGTTACAGTAGTATATAAAGATGCGCACAAAATGTTATATTTGCCTATTAGGATGCATATTTTACAGAGAAGTAATACTACCGTTTATATGTAAAGTTTATTTTTAATTATTTTTACTGAATATATATTCTTTTGTCTGAAGGTTCATCAAGTTAAAATATGGAAAGCCTAAATCCCAGACCATAGTGGGTAATGTGTTTGGATAGTTACACACTGTCTTTGTATATATATAAAAAAAGATTAGTTTCATTTAAGAGACAAAATGATGCTATATTCTCCATCAATACCAAATATCACATACTTTTACAGAGGCAGGCAAAGTTGGGTTTCCCTTAGGCTATCCCCTTTCCCCGTTGATTTAATTAGCTCATCTGACCCAAAGATCATGTGAACTATTCGCATCACGTGGCGTCCGTCGTCGTTGGCAGTAAACTTTTCACACTTCTATTTTCTTCTTCAAAATCACTTGGCCAATTTAAACCAAAATTGGCAGGAGTGTATATTTAGTGGTCCTTAACAAAGTTCGAGTATTTCGTAATGATTAAATATTCAACATGGCTGCCGGGACCATTAATGCGTTCTGATTGACTGAATTTCAAAAATCTTCTCACAAACCGCTTGGCAGATTGATTTGAAATATTACAGAAATGTACCTTAGATGGTCCTTTAAGTTTTTGGGGCCGATCCAAAATCCAAGGTGACCGCCATCATAGGACTCAGTTTAATAAAGGACCCTATCGGAAAAACAAACAGTTTATTTTCCGAAATTGTTCAACGCATTGAACCTAAATTACGTAGGAATTAAGCCAAGATAGTTCTTTTATTATTTTGAGTTTTTCAAGCTAATTGGAAATTCAACATGATTGGCAGAGCTGGTAATGTGTAACGATTGCCTGAAATTTAAAAATTTTGCTTTCTGACAAACCACTTAGCAAAACGAATTGTGATATTGTAAAAATGTTATCTCAGATGGTCTTCTACAAAGTTTGAGTGTTTTGTGCAGATCCTAAATCCTAGGTGACAAACACAGTGGCAAATAGAGAATCCTCTGCTGTCCAACGATTTTTTAGACTTTGATGGGAGCGTGGTACGCCAGAGAGTTCTTCATAGGCAAAACAGGGGATTCTGCGATTCGGGTCTGAGTCGGCCCTGTTCACAATCTCTCGATTTTATAAAAATGTTCGCGTAGTTCAATTATATATAAATCGTTTCTCTTTATATTTTTCTCCAGGAAAATAATCACCTTAACTTAAATCAAGCTAATTTAATCCGTTTCTAAGCTCGCTGGACCGCAGGTGATTCTCGGACTAAATGGCACATAGCTTAACATATATACATGTATGACCCTATGGAAAAAACATACGAAAGGTTTATTCTCAGAAACTGTCCTTTGCATTAGACCAAATCAAGCAGACTAAAGCTGAGATAGTTCTGTTATAATTTATCGTTTTTGCTGCTGATTGGAAATTCAGCATGGCACTATAGATCTTTCAGATAGATATAGATACAGATCTAAAAGCATCTTTAAAAAATGTTCTTACTTAAGCATTTAATAATAAAATTTAAGATAAAAGGTTTGTTGGTAAGTCAGAAGAGCGTTACATGGCTTGAGAGCCTCTAGTTTTAACTAATTCTAATCCTAAAAAGAGCTGAAATAATGTTAACTGGATGCAAATATAGTCCTACCAGGCTTCTTTTATGAAACTAATTTATAGAAATTTATAATGTTTATTTTATCTCTTTAAGTAACTGTTTGTTATGTCCCACCAACGAAAGTTGAGTGGCATATAGATTCATGGTATGTTTGTTCCTTTTTTTCGTTCATTCGTTTGTTCATCCATCCGTCCCACTTCAGGTTTACTTTTGCGTTTAATCATTTTTTATGAAGATAACAACACTTGGTACACAGTTACAACAAGGTAGTTAGTCATCAAATGTTGATCATGACAGAGAGTGTTTTGTGTCTTGTATTCAGATTGTATGCATACCTGGTAATGAAGCCAATAAAAGCCAATGCTGTAACAGATGTTTGGATGTGATCTAAAAAGCACATTTTTTCTTACAGAGGCACCCATTGTAGAGTCGGCTGGATTTGACTTGTGGATAATTTGTTTGATACTTGAAGTAATCGTATTACTTATTGTTGTATTTTTCATCATATGCACACTGTACAGAAACAGAGGTGGGGAATATCCAGGTGAGTTACCTCCCTTTATATTGTACTTCTTATATCTGTACCTTTCATAGTATATGCCATTTTTATAACAGGGTCAGACAATGACTTGTTTAATTTCTCACCTTCAGTTAATATAATGAAGGGAAATCGAGCACCCGACTTCCTACATGAAACTTAAACTGCAAACTAAAATTTGCAGAATTGTAGTGATAAATCAAAAACTGTTCGTCTGCTATCTGATAGTTGGAAAATTCTTATCTTTGTGCAAGTAACTAATTTTTTAGACTGTGGTTTTTGAAAACATCCATTCCTTTGTCTTTCAGTTGATAAAAAGGAAGTAGCTGCAGGTCATGACCCTGAAAAAGAGCTGAAGGACGGTGGATTTGCTGATTTATCAAGAGCGTATGCATACTTTTTTCCAGAATTTATCAATTTATAAACTTGTTAGATGCACATGGAAACTTGATAAATCGGACATAGACCTTGTTACATAAAACATCTCAATTTTGAGGATTTTCTCAACTTATCTCAATTCAAATATTGAATTACATTTAAACCGTAGAATATAATCCAAAAAAATCTTATTATTTTCCATTTATATGCAGTAAAACATGCTAAAGGACAAATTGGTTACCAGCACCAATTATGTGAACAAACGAGCTAGTTGTAACTATGTTGCTTGTTTATGTTTCCTCTGTTAAAATGGTTTATATTTAAATTCGAAATATATGTAAACATGTAACTACTGCTATCAAATCAGAATTGATTTTAATTGTCAAGTGGAAAATAAAGATATAATTTATTTTCTGTTTGATCTTGTATTAGTCAGTCGCAAAGAAGGCTAAGATTATAAACATAGCAATTTAGAATGTCAACTAAGGTTATATCAAATTATAATGAATATATTACCCTCTTTATGATAAATATAAGAATCTCCTCCTTATGACCTCAATTTAAATTGAATAATAATTATCGTTATCTACCAAAAGATTTTAAAACAGAAATGAGGGGATTACTCTCAATTGCATTCAATGTAAATAAGACAATACTGACGTACTGTCTGTATTTGGTTATAAACAAGTATTGATTAAATAGTTGGTTATTATTGGACAAAAATTTTTTTTTCATTTTTTATTGTCCAATACAAAAAATGTTCATGGGGACACGCCCACTTTGACCAGAACTTGCAGCGTACATGGTAATACTCCATTCATTTAAATCCTTTTTTAAACTGTTCATTGTTTTGTTTATTAAATTGCTCAATTATACTTTACTTGTCTAATATTTATTTATAAGTAATGACTCAAATTTTTTATTTTTTATATTTTATTGGGTTGTCAACAAAATTTTGGGTGTTCACACCTAGTATAATACTCTTATCAGATTAAATAGTTGTAAACACCCCAAATTTATTTTACAAGCCAATAAACAAAATTAAAATGAGAGTCGTTCCTTAAATATGTCTGAATACCTGTCACAATGAGCAAGGGTAACCATTTAGTAAAGATGATTGTGTTTACAGCAATGGAGAAAGAACCACATATGACAAAGTCTCACTGACAGACGATGTAAAACCATTAGAAAGCGACGAGGACAGCATGATGGGAGATTATGATGATGATGCAGATATTGCAAAGTTCAATGAAGATGGTTCTTTCATTGGCGTATATATGGACAGAAAAAGTCAAGATCAGAGCTCTAAACATGAGCCAACACATTCAACTGTATAATTTCGTTGGTTACAGTTGTAAAAATTGGTATTAGAACAACAGCCCTAAATTTATAGAAACAAAGTAGACTGGGTATTCACATCGAAAACGCCTGGGCTTTTGATGGCAAATAATTTTAATTTCGTAAAGAAAGATATTACCTTCCCCAAACAGAAAACACAAACAAAATTCTGAAGTGAAATGCAGTTTAAAGGGAATTATTTAAATATAACGTGTTATTGGTAATAAAAAATCAGTTTCATTTTCTCTCTGTATATCGTCTTTAATGCGATATTGGGTATTTCAGGTGCCATATAATAGATTGGTATTTGATGCAAACATATTGTTTATTTATAATTCGGCTGCAAATTAAGTGCTTGATTTTATTTAATAGTGACATACGTTTGCTATCTATTTCTGTATGTATTGGCTTGATTACACCATCTTTGTGTTGGTGATTTGGATTAACCCCAAACAAAGAAAGGAAGAATCATCATTCTAACTATAAGATTTATTACCAAATGGATTTTGTTTCATGTTTTTTTTACATTTTGGATCTGTTCAAGTGGTTTCTTGTTCTAACTGTTACCACCCTATCGTTGGTTTCTCAACTTGTTTGACTTTTTTAACGAAGCCTGATGGTAAGCGCACAAATATATTTTCACCATATTGTTTCTTCAAAATAAAATATATTTATCAATTCTGACTACAAATTACTTAAATTGAACCTTATATTTAGTTTAGTTGAAACATTAGGTTACAACATTTACCTTCATGCAAGAACAAACTAAATTGTGAATATAAATGACATTTTACACTAGAAGGTAGAAACCTAAGGTTTGGTGGCTTAGTTTCGAATATCCCTCTGTGACATTTCTTGATATGGTAGTATGGTCCAGTTGCAGTTTACTTTCATCTTTGATAAATGAAATGCAGTAATTTGTTATGTGTCAGTAAAAGTTGTCTTTTAAAGAAGCGAAATAGACCATACTGGGACGGTTCCCAGTGCTCGGCCCACAGAGCAGCCTAGCGCGTCCCCGGTAGGCGGATAGGGGAGACCCTCTCGTTGGGTTGGCTGTCAGGTCAAAATACGGAAAGCCTGGCCGAGGAACAATGTGGGTAACGGGTTTAGAGAGCGCCAAGCTCAGTGCACGATCCCTTTTGTAGATTTCGAAAAAGGGTAGGACAATTGTATCCAATACAAAAGGCTAAATTGTCCGACCGTACCCAATACTCCGTACTTTTCCAGTGGCATTCAAAATTGTGTTCCCTGTGTCCCATCCCACTCCTTTTTCAATTGATGTATTGTTTGTTAACTTGTTCCCGTCCTGAATATAGCTGAAATACTGCTCGCTGGACGTAAAGTAAACATCCAATCAATCAGTATATAGAATGTGGGTGTCATCTTTAATATAGTAGTAGAACCCCGAGAGTGTCTATGCGACCATTTGACTCCTAGTTTTAGCTCTCTTTAATGCATAAAAGTGGCAGCTTCTTTGTCAACAAAATAGAATGAAATCGAGATAAATGACAGCCAAATGTTTTTCTGTTTGGAACTTCATTTTAAAAAATAAATAAATGTGTAATATTGATGTTCTTTTAGGCGTTACAGTTTCAGAATTTTTCGAAAGAAGGTAAATATGCTAATGATTTCTTCGATTTTCTCAATGAAACAGCTGATTTTGATCGATGATTTTTTTTTTAAATCCGATCAAATTACCATAAAACTGAAAAGCAGGACACAAATTAGATATATGTACAACGTTTGCATTACATTTCGATCTAGCACACATGGTTAATTTTTTGAGAAAAAAGTACCCCGACCTCTATTGATAATATTTAAAAGAACTATAAGTTGCACCCGTATGTTTTATACATTTATTAACAATTCATCTGTAATATTTCAATATCTTGGTGTATTTCTTAACTGTTTGAAAGCAGAACAATAATTATAGCCTTCAATTCTTCAAGTCTTGGACAGAATAGTAATAGGTAGAGACGCAGGTCATTTACATTTTGTCCCCTCCTCTTTCTCCCTTTCTATGTAGAGTACAGTTACATAACAGCAATGGTCTGTTGAACTGGGTTTGGGTACTATTTATCAGCAATATGCTACAACAAATGGATGATAAATTGACAAAAACTAAATACAATCCAAAATTGTCCAAGATTTAACCTGCATGAGTATTTCTTACAAACTTTCTCATAGGTAATTGCAAAGGTCGTGAAAAAGCATTACACATGCTAAAGGTATAAATCATAAATATTGTCTTGAAAAATCATTTAGCCACAACAATTTTATTAACCATTCTGGATTCATTGTGTTGGTTTTCAAAGGGTAACGGAACAATATGTTCATTTTTTATTTACTTTTTGTCGTTACACTTTAAACGGGGTAAGATATTTTGACAAATTTTCCAATTTGAGGGTAATAAAATGGGAGTATCTATAGTTAAATCTTAACCAAACACATCTAGAATTAATTTTTTATTGATTATTTATGCACATAAGTAAACAAAATTACACTATTAAACAGGTGTAAAACCACATAGAGAATGTGTTTATTTGTCTAAATGATTTAAAATTGTCTCTTGACTTTCGGCTCTTGTTGTTCGGTCGGTTTTCTTGCTCTGTAATTATCTCATGACTTTCGGCTCTTTTTGTTCGGTCAGTTTCTTACGTCCATTGCAAATGAAAAAAAATGTTATTACAACTCAAAGTCATCTTCAACTTAAGAAATCACCATAAACAATCTGCTTACCATAGTATTTCGCAAATGTACTTAAATTGCTCCATCCAGCCTTATCAAGTATCTTTGAAATTGGTAAAGAGATGGGGCCGCTTTAGATGCTGCTGCCGCTCTTACACTATGGGCCTTGTAAATTGACGTGTCAATCTTTCCTTTAACCAATACTATTTTAATCCATCTAGATATATCATTTTAAACGGCACAGTGAGGTTTAATATAACTAATAAAAAGTTTGTTATGGTTCTTCCTGAACTTTTTTGTACGAGACACATACTCCTTATAAACTGTTTATACACATATTCTGCAATCTGGAGAATAAGCTTTAATATTAATAGTAGACTCCCTATAACAACCAGGTATACTTTGCTTGATAAGTTCAAAAACATATTCTACTTTGAACTTATATATATTATGTACATTTATTAAATGAATTTACTGAGTACGAGTTGCACTTAAAAGAGCTTCAAGAAACAATAATTTCAGTGTCAAATTTAGTAACGACAATGCTTTAACCGGAAACAAGTTCAGTTAATAATTTAATACAGTATCTACACAATAGGTCTAGGTGTTTTGGGGAACCAAGACTGAGTGAGCCATAGAGGGGCCACAATCATTTCTCGTATCTCTTTCAAATGCAGCGTCCTTATAATCTGAAAGAAATAGATAAATTTAGATAAATGTACCCCAGTGTAAAGAAAATGCATCGACAAAGGAGCAAGTATGATCTGGCTTCCATGGGCAATAATTTTCAATTTGACAATTAAACCTACAGACATAAAAATCCACATCCGGCTTTAAAAATATATTGCAAATTTGTTCAAATATCTCTTTATTTAGTTGCCATTCTAACTGATCATCAAATTCTCTTGACTTTTTATCTGCTTTACCATATGATACACCCGGTATATGTGCACATGTAAGCCAGATCTTATTTTGTCTGCAAAATAACAATTTTTTCCTGGCGATCCCATTACATTCTCTAGATTTAGTTCCTCCCATATTCAATATATATGAAACTGCAGTGCTATTGTCTGTTACATCTTAAAATGTTTATTTGAAATAAAGCTCAGGAAGATTTATTTGCAAAATTAATTGCTTATAACTCTAAATGGTTTATATAATGATGTTTTTCATTTTCATTCTAACGGCCTCCGATTTCCTTTGTATAAAAAACAGCACCCAACCTTTCAAACAGGCATCTGTTTGTATGCAAGCAACAATGTTACAATGATAAATATGTCTTACTTATTTTCAACATTCACTATCCTTTTTTCAAAGCTTGAATTTTTTCATGTTCAAGGTTTCCGAAATATAATATACCACATTCAATATCTGCAAAAGCATAAACCATAAACCCAATTTGAGTTACGTTACTTGTCTGATTTTAACTTTACTTTCTATCAAAGATTTACATTCAGAAGTAATTTTCTGATTTTTCTCCTCTTTGTCAATGATATTTCTCAGAAAAAAACAATTCTTTTCGTTGGAATAAATATTGACTTATCTTGATGGATATGAAACCCTAATTTTGACACTAATGGAACTGTTTCCTGAACATTCATTCTACATTCTAAAAAGCTACCTCTACACAATAAACTATCATAAATACAACCTATATTCACACATCCTATATATCTTTACTTTGCACTTACTGGTTTCATTAATTTATTAAATAAACTTGAAGCGGGAGAAACTCCATTACGTAGACATGTGTACTGATAACGTTTTCATTCCCATTCAAATTTTAACATTTTTTGATGTTCTTCTGCTATCGGAACACTATAGTAAGCATGACGAAGATCTATAGATGCCATATAACAATTTTCTGAAATAATGTTTTGAGCATTTTAGAATGTATCCATTTTGAAATGGTGATATTCAACGGTTTTGGTTACCTTTTTCAAATTCAATATCATTTTAAATTCACCATTCTCTGAGGCCTAAAAATATTGAAGAGAGAAATTGACCTTCTTCGGGTTCAACGATTTTGAGAACTGATAATTTTATTAGTTAGCCAATTTCTTTAGATTCAATTTTAGAATCATTTATATTGAATACAGATTTAGTATGATATGAGTTATGAAATGGCTCTTTGTCATCTTCAAATTCTATGTAACAAGAAAATAGCAAAGAAAACCGACCGAACAACAAGAGCCAAAAGTCAAGGGACAGGCATAAATTCGGAAATACACTAACGCAACAAAAAAACCAAAAACACAAAAAAAACCAGAGTAACCGGAGCCAATAAAAACCATGGGTGCACTCAGGTGCTCCGGACGAGTAAGCAGTGCCTGCCTCTAATTAGACACCCGTCGAGTTACTCATTGTCATGTCTAGGAAAAAGCCAAATCCATGAATAGAAAACACTACCTATGACTTAGGGAAAATGTCTGATCGTATTTGAGACACTGATGTCCCATAGCCATCAATAAAGTCATGACGACAACCATATAACTTCTGGAGAGATAAAATCAACCTTGGTACAACAAACATTTATTTGAGTAGTTTAGAAGTCAACAGCAGTAATAGGCATAGAAAAGCTGAATACCGATCGCAGGATCTAGAATAACGTAAGTTGTGAAATATACAAACCATACGCTAGAGCTGCTGGAATGATGCTGGCGATAAACGGGAAGTTGACAATTGGCAAGTTAAAGTTATCACAAGTCTATTTCTAGAAGTAGGTATAAGTGAGAGGCTGACATTTGTGTATTGGTGGTGTCTAAAATTTAAATTGTCTAAAATAAATTTGTCTGAAGTAATTTCTTCTAATTCATGAGAAAATATTTTCAGTACACCTGCCTTAAATTCTGAACTTATTTCAATTGAATCATTTAATGTTTGTCCTTTTGAGAATTCTCACTGTCTAGTAGTTTTTTATGTGAGGCATGGGATCCTGTAGTTTTCCATTGAGCCTCTACCTCTACCAGCATCTTTTGGAGCATCTCGATAACCGCTTCTAAAGCCAGGGTATCCTCTGCCACCTCTAGCTCTCCCATCAGGTTTACGATGACGGACGACAGGTGATGGCAACAGCTGAGATGGTAATTGGATCAAAGTGGTCATATTTTCATTTGTTTACGCTATATCGGCAGAAATGAAATAATTTAAATATTTTGGCAATAAGTCGGAAGAACATAATTATATAAATATCTTGTACAGTTAGTGATCTACATACAGACCAATCCACAGCATAGACGAATTTTAACATGTAGTAATAAATTGTGCTGAATCAATGAATTATCTCAACAAAATCGAATCAGCAGAACTATATCCATGTTAACAACTGTGAAATTATATTTTTTGTTAACCTCACGTGATAATTGTACTGAAATATTGCTGTTTTATGATTGTTTCTGGTTATTTTTATATTATTAACATCATATAACCCACTGACCCTCTCCCAAGAAAGAAATAATCACAAAATAACCTCTACTGCTTAGATTCAGCAATTATGTTTTGATTGATTGAATGAATGATGCTTAACTTATTGAAATCAACATCTCAACATTAGTGTTTTATATAATTTTATATAATTTATAATACTTAAGTCTTAGTTGACGTCTTATATATAACTTTGCAGAGAAACTGGCAATTATTCTAAATACTTACACTTATAATTTAAATATTTTTCCCAGCTCCAAAGCATAGTTGCATGATGGATTGCTTCAAGAATTATCACATACAATTTGCAGGCAATATCGTGCATAAAGCAACCATAACTTCAAGCGCACTTCAATCTATATAAATTTATTAAAACACAGCGATCAGGACCACAGATAGGGATACAGATATTTGAACAATGCTCTTATGCAATTGTTTTTTTCTCCACATTTTAAGAGATAAGAAAATATAGTTGACAGTTAAAATTAAGACTAAGAAAGGTCTCTTGAATATTTTTCAAAAGACTATACATGATACAAAATTATAATCAGGAGACATTTTTTGTTACAAAAATGCATATCAACTGTTATAACGCAATTTTCCATTGATCATATTTGTATTCTATAAGTCATAATTAGTAGTCGAATATCAATACTAATCTTTTTTTTTCCTTCAATAACATAGACTAAAATCATGAACATACATCTAGACGTCATTATTAACTTACAAAATGCTTAATTTAATTCTAACTAAAGTACCATAATTAACTGGGATGGTTCCAAATGTATAATAAAAATCATACTGCCTTTGAACTTGGGTGTTAGGGTAGATTATCACATGAAGAAAAAATTATCACCCGAAACGAAGTCAAGGGTTATCATTTTTTCTTCATGTGATAATCTACCCTAACACCCAAGTTCAAAGGCAGTATGATTTTTATTATACTGAATGCCTATTATCTAATGAAGAAATGTAAACTACCACATAGATACTGTACTGAATCATATTTTTGATGTAAAATGCTTGTTTGTCTGCTAGTTGTTTTTCCAAATAATAATTGCCCATTTTGTCTTTGAAATGTTTGCGCGGAAAGACACACGACCTGTAAGTAAATTTTAGCTAATGCGATTGCGGCTGCTCATTTTGCAGATTAGCAAATTTCTTTCTGATATTATTTTTATATCACTCGTAAACTTCGGCTGGAGCGGGTGATAGTTCGGCAATCTCCGGTCTTAGCGGGTGTTAATTTTTTTTTATATCACCCGTTGCGAGGAAATCACGAGGAATTACACCCGTTGCTATAATGGGCGGGTCTAAAACAAGAAACAGTAGAAATTAACACATGGTTACTGTCCAATAAAAAGACAGCATTTTTGCATGAAGTATAATAATAAATAATACAGATTTAGCCGTAGATAATACCAGATATAGCAGTAAATAATCAAGATTTAGCAGTAGATTATACCAGATATAGCAGATATATTTAGGAACCTTCCAAAACAGCAATATCATTTTTTTTTCAAAGGTGTTCATTCGATTCTCCTCCGAAGAAAGCCGAATTAAATTAGACTTATTTGCAGTCGAATCCGTTGTTCTCTTTACAATAACGAGAGGCTGATTATGGTGGAATCACGTTAAATGCACATAATCAAAAATAAATTCAGGCATACACTATTTCAACTTCAAAGGAGATCATTTTAAGATTGTCTTTAAAGACGACAGACTACAAGACGGCTACAACTCAGCCAATAAAATTCTTTATAAGAAAAAAAAACCGATTTCTGATCACCTGAAGGAAACTGGGTTCTTTGTGAATGGTTTCAGTGGCTTTTTTGGATTTTTTTGTGCTTGTTTAAGATTGTTGCAATTGCCCAACTGATTAACTGTTGTCAACGTGTTATCTTCATACTATGTCTGCTCTTTAGTACTCTGAACGTATTTTATTAAACATCCAATATATTTAAACTATTCATAAAAACCAGAAAACGGTGTCAAAAATAATTAAAAGTATATAACTGTCGGTTTTGACCTAAAAGTTTTTGTCGTGCTTGGTTTTTTTTTAGGTTTTTCACATTTTCGACAACTCTGCCAGCTTTTTCATAGTTAATCAGTGTTTTCTTTTTGTTTCATTGGTGGCGCTGGAACCCGGACTGATCCGTGCAAATACTGGTAGTCAGTTTAAGTTAGAAATACACACCTTGTCGAAAGGCAGTCTCACAACCGTGGTGCTGATGCGAAGTGATCACTAACAAATTATTACCAAAATAGAGCTATTGAACACCGATTGCGATGTTTCATAAGTAAAAGTGGTTTTACGTTGTCTCCTTTGATGTAAGTAATGATCTCAAACATGTCATTCTCGGGTTGGAGATCTTCCTAAGGCTTTCATCCCCATCTGTCGTATGTGAGTCTTCTCATCTTATGTCTTCCTGTTCAGCGATTTTACATGACATGCTTCTGCGATCATAGCTAGCTTGCAAGCTTTTACCAGAATGGTTGATTAACCTCTTGCCCAATCTTCCTCCTTTCTCATCTAAGCTTGGGGCGGGCCATGGCAGGGTTAGGACAAGAGACAAAACAACATCAAGACAAAAACTTGCAAATTTGAACTGCTTAAAATTTTGATTACTTATAGACGGAACAATGTTGGACACGCAAAATTTTTCGTCATGGGCTTACATATAAAATAAATCATTTCCTCTACTTTGTACACAACCCGAAACTGTTTATGTTGCGGTCTATATACAGACAAGGCAAGACCACAGCTAAAACCACTGAGTACCCGGATGTTGGATAGGAAATTCCTTCTCGATTCAGAATTGTATTGTTTATAGTACAAAACTGCTAGCCACTAACCATTGTGGTCGACCTTTTATTACTTTTTTTAATAACTACAAGAATTATTTTCTCCGGCGAGGTGTAACACAGTTTCGCTGTGTATATTTTCTAATCCGCAATGGAAAAAATATTTTACCAAAAAAAATAAACTTAAAAATTTGATTTGTAATTTTACATTTTTTGGAAAAACGGTCAACACACCAACTCTAAGTGTTCCGCGGAGTAATATATTACGTTTCAGATTTTTTTCTCCATCCTATGATAGAAAATATGTTCTCGACTTGGTTTTCGAACTATTATTCCTCGGCATGAATAAATATCTGATAGGACTATGTTTAACTATATTGTCCGTTTTCATGCAAGTCTTCTGGTGGAAAGCCATCTTTGATTGAAATTGGATCAGCCTACTCTATATGAAAAGAAATCATTTTAACATTTTTAATATAATGATTGATAAATTTTACGAAAACACGACATCCTAAAACTTAACTGAACGCATCCACTTTTCAGAATAAATCTAGCCATATCATCTTGACAACAATTAATTAAATGTTAAACGTTCACAGTAAACACATGTTGTTTTCCAAACGAAAACTGTTGAACTCGATAAGAATTACACAAATTATCACTCTCATTAAGGGTTGAATAGTAGGTGGAACTTAAACTAATCTAATTAACTGATTAATTCTATCAGCCCACCACATTATGTTTTTCTAACTGTTCCAATGCATTACTGGGGCCTCGGTGATTATGCGTGTTAAGGAAGTTTGTCATCAGCTATTTATCACGGGCAAAGCGTGCTCGTCTTCAATCTTAAGGTATAGGACCACCATTGTTTTTTTACTCTTCGGCTATATTAAAATTTGATAATTTTGACTTACCCTAGAAAATTTACCTTTATTTCAAATTAAGTGAAACTTCTGCCCCATATAAAAATGAACTGGGTGAACATTCTGCCAAAATTTCACAATATGTTTCATGGCATATAAGAACGAACGCTCAAACTGAAGTCCGCGTGGTCTAAAAATCTACTTTCACTTTCTATTTCAGTCCAAAAATAGTGCAAGTCCCTAATTGACTATCAACATTTTTATGTTCATTTAAAACCAATAAAACTTTATCCTCAAGTTTCCTAGAATATTCAGCTTTCCAAAAATACCAAATTTATTCTGGTATCATGTGCGGTTCAAATTTTATATGAGGCAAGAGTGAGCCTGTCTGTTGGACTGGTTCCCGGTATTTGGTGGTCCTACACCTTAATTGACATGGATGTAAGTTTTCCTTCCGAAGATCGGGAGTTTTATTCGAATGCTCCTGATTCCTCCCCAAAAACCTGGGTGCCGTTTCATAAAGCGATCGCTAATTAACGTGCTCGTTATTCCATGTAATTTATATGGGATAACGTGCACTTTAAGCTAACGATCGCTTTATGAAACGACACCCATGACACAACGAAATAGCTGAAAGAAACAAACAAATCACTTTCTTTTCGACCTCGTATAGTTCCTTTATAATTCCATTATAATTCCTGTTTGATTATTTTGAGTTACATGTAGAAAAAAATGTGTTTGATAAAGAAATTTACTTAAAACGACATAGTCAATTCTTCCTATAATAAAAAATACCGGAGGCAATCCGTCCTTTATCAGTAAACATCAGTAACCATCAGAGGAAATCCGTCCTTTATCAGTAAACATCATTTAACATTAGAGGCAATCCGTCCTTTATCAGTAAACATCAGTAACCATCAAAGGTAATTCGTCCGTTATCAGTAAACATCAGTAACCATTAGAGGCAATCCGTCCTTTATCAGTTAACATCAGTAACCATCAGAGGCAATCCGTCCTTTATCAGTAAACATCAGTAACCATTAGAGGCAATCCGTCCTTTATCAGTAAACATCATTTACCATCAGAGGCAATCCGTAATTTATCAGTAAACATCAGTAACCATCAGAGGTAATCCGTCCTTTATCAGTAAACATCAGTAACCATCAGAAGCTATCATTCTTTAACAATAAATATCTTAGTCAGCTCGTCCTGTATCAATAAACATAAGAAGCCATCGTTTTATCATAATAAGCATCAGAGGCAACCCGTCCTGTCATGATGAACATTCTCTCTTGTAACAATTAACATCAAAAGCCATGGTGCGGATTCAGGCTGTGGCTCACCGGGCGCGCACCCTTGCCCCCTAAAAAAAATTTAAAAACTGAAGAAAGACAGAAAAATACAAACGATCTCAAAGTGTTTCCAAGTTCCTTACAGTAAATTTTCAATATTTTCATTTATCGAACTAAAGGCACTCTTAGGTAAATGGTTAAGATAATAAACATAAAAATATTAGTAACAAGTAATGAACTAAAGCGTAAAATAGAAAGAATATTTTTTAAGATCATGTACCTAGAACTTCAACGTTCAAATAATCTGACAAGAAAAAATTAACCGTCTGAACACTATCTAAAATGACCTATTAGAATCTTTCTCTTTAGAGCTTCCGAGAGGTTTCACTCCCTTGAGCCCCTACACGGGCATTGCCCTGGAACCACTGGAGGCCTTAGGCGGATCTCAGACTCTTCGCCCATTTGGTGCGCCCCCTCTAACTGAAAATCCTGTATCCGTGTTTGTAGGCAATACTTCCTGTAACAATAAACATCATATTCAATCCGTTTTTACCAAAACGCAATCCGTCATGTAATAATAAACATAATAGTCAATCACTCTTGTGACAAAACAAATCATAGACAATCCGTCCTGTAACATTAAATATCGCAGGCAATCCGTCCTGTAACAAACGACATCATAGACAATCATTACTGTAAAAATAAACATCATATCCAATCCGTCATGTTGAATAAACATAGCAGGGAATCCGTCGTGTACCAAAAAACATCGTAGGCTATCCTTCCTGTAACAACAAACATCATAGAAGATCCGTCCTGTAACAAAAGACATCGTAGGAAATCCGTCCTGTACCCAAAGATATCATAGGCATTCCGCCCTGAACAATAAACATTAAAGAGAATCCATCCTGAAAAAAGTCATAGGCAATCCGTTCTGCAACAATAAATATCATAGTAAATCCGTCCTGTAACAATAAAAATCCCAAGTAATTCGTCCTGTTACAATAAACATCGTAGGCAATACGTCCTGTTGAATAAACATAGCAGGTTAATCCATCCTTCAACAAAAACAACATCATAGGCAATCCGTCGTGTAACAACAAACCTCTTAGTCAACCCGTCCTGTAACAATAAACATCATAGACAATCCGTCTTGTTGATTAAACATAGCAGGGAATCCGTCGTGTAACAAAAAACATCGTAGGCAATCCGTCCCGTATCAAAAAACCTTTAGTCAATCTGTCCTGAAAAAAATAAACATCATGGGCAATCGGCTTGTTAACTTAATTAATAAAAGCATAGCGATCATTTTGAAAATCAAGCCGATGAAAAAACTTCATAAAGGAAAAATATTCGGCTTACTTTTTAAAAGTATCTCGATATCTTGATGCTTGTAACAAGTATCGCGATGCTCTTACAAGTAACTTGATGCTTTTGACAAGTATTGCAATGCTTTGAACAAGTCTCGCAGTGGTTGCTTCTAATAAGACACCCGTCGAGTTACTCTTTGTAATCTCTATGAAAAAGTCAAATCCAGAATAATAAACACTACCTATGACTCAGCAAAAATGTCCGATCGCTGGATCTAGAATAACGTATAAGTTTTGAAATGTACATACTATACGCTTGAGCTGCTGGAATGTTGCTGTCGATGAACGGGAAGTTGATAATTGGAAAGTTTAAGTCATCACGTTTGTCGTAGAGTCTACTGTAGTTTTCCTTAGTCTATTTCTAGAAGTAGGTCTAAGTTTGCGGGTTAATGTGTGCACGTAATTATCGGACAAAAAGTGACATCGGACAAAAAGAAAATGTCGGACATAAAGCATCGTATCACACGTATGAATATTTGGGCTAAAGATGTTTTCTGCTATTAAAAATGATGAAATCAGCAAACGTTAGTTATCCATGCCTATGTATATTTTTGCAGTTGGGAGTCGCAAGCAGACAACGTTTGAATCCGCGAAGAATAATTTGCAGTGTATTGATGCTATGCTTCAAAATATTTGTCTTGTTATTGTGTACATTTTGTGTCACCCTACACAATTTAAATTCCAGATTTTTTTAAATAATTTTGGTCCACACAAGTGTCAAAATCAAATAAAAACTTTCATCGAACTTGAATTTATATTAAAAAAAAGAGAACTAGGCAGTTTGCAATTAGCAGTTTGGATCAACTGTGCACAATTTTTTGATAATTATTTAATAGAACTGATAATCAATAACTTAAGCGGACATTAAAAGTATTGTAATAAACGAATGCAACAGGTGTTCCGGAAAAAATGAAATATTATCACAATTAGCAGTACATTAATAATACAAATCAGGAGAAAATTGCAATAATTATCCCCAAAGTATGAATTTCAATAAAACAAAAAACACGTGGATACACATGTAAACTATCTGGAATACTGTAAACGTGATGTTTTCATATTAGCCAATCGTAACTCACATACTATAATATAAGTCAAAAGACTTTTCAACCGAATTCATATTGACGAAAGAGAGCTAAAAATGTCGGTACTGATTGACGAAAGCTTTGATAGTTTTCCACAGGTAAGTTTATTTATTTATTTATTTATTTATTTATTTATTTATTTATTTATTTATTTATTTTATTTTATTTTATTTTATTTTATTTTATTTTATTTTATTTTATTTTATTTTATTTTATTTTATTTTATTTTATTTTATTTTATTTTATTTTATTTTATTTTATTTTATTAATTATTAATTATTATTGTTGTTGTTGGTGTTGTTGTTTTTATTTGTTGTGGTTCAGCATGTTAAAATGAGAAACAGTAGAGACTTGGAAACTAGCAAAACTATTTTGGTCTTATTAATACAGGATTTCGCTAATGTAAGGACAGTGGATTATAAAACTACTAGTTACTTCAAAATATCCGTCAAAATGTTTTGTCCACCTCATTGTACCTGATATAGTCTCCCCCTGGAATTTATCGTACCTGATGTAGCCCACCCCGGACCTTTTTGTAGCTGATATAGTCCCCCCTGGACCTCTACAGAGTCTATCCATTGACTTCAATAGACCTGCTTGATTGAACTTATTATTATCCATCCCTGGAACTCCTCAGTGTCATTTGATTGAAATATTTTTCTTGTAGATTGTGAAGTTTAAATCATACAAAAATATTGACTCAAGCAAACGGATGAAATAAGGCTTTTGATCATTATGAATTCTAAGGTGAAGTCGATTTTAATGAGAGAAGGTGGAAACATGTCAAAGACATGTTACGTCATTGAAAAAATGGTTTCTTTGTAATTGTAAGTTAAATAAAAAGGGACAATAGATGGGTTGAGTAAATTTTGAAAAATGTGTCAATGATATATTTTAACTGTAACAATGAAACTGAATATGTTAATAATGTCATCAAAAGTACCAATTTGATAACTTAACTACGTCATGCGCGCGTTTGTTCTATACAAGATATAATTGGCACTCAAAGCATTTAAGAAAGACTTGGTTTCAGAGTGGATTAAAATGTTACAAATATATGTCCTTTAATAAAATCAAAATGAACAAACGATCAAAATAAATTTTTAACAATCCAAAATTCAATGCATTTTAATGAAAATTCGTATAAGTAAAATGGGATATGCTGCATTCTATTACACTCTTATTGACTTTCTATGGCGATCATTTTTACTCTAAGATGGCAGCAAACAATTGTTCAATTGTACGAAACTTCGTTTACTGGTAGACTTTGATGTTGTGAATGAATGTTAAAAACAAAATTCAAAACAAGTTTTATGGATTTTACGGAAATTGGTATATAGACGGAAAAGGATATGCGCACCTTATGACCCACATGTTGACGTTCTATGGTGGCCAGTCTGAATCACCAAAATTGAAAATGCACCGATTTGCATGAAACTTGGTTTTCTGTCAGATAAAAAGGTGGTATGATGTTTATTATGCAAATTTGAAGTTGATAATAGCTGCAATCTCGAAATAGATGCTGCTATATAGATATCTGAACGTGAGTATCCACAGCGGTCGTTTGAGCCATTCATTTCTCACTTATTCATTTTTAAAAAATCCGTTAATCTTCTTTTGGTAGGTGTCAACATATAAAGTTATCTACCCTGAACGTAATCTCCAGTGTACATGTGTTTTGCGACTCCGTGTTTGTTATTATGTGCACCGCTATCATATTGAGGCATAAATTGGGTCATGGAAGCTCAGATATGTTGTTTTCATGTTAATATTTTAAGAGGCCAACGCAACTAAAGCAAATATTTTATTTTATTGCTGAACCAACAGTTGACGTCACAATACATTTTTGCGGGAAAAGCAGCGTGAAATTCTTATCTCACCCAGTATGGACTGTGAGCACCTTCGCTTTCAAGTCAAATTATCTCCCCCTAATGATATCTGAGATCAATAAAAATCCTTCATGCACATCTACATAAAATGTACTTCCTAAGTTTCATTAAATTTCATCAAGCGGTTTAGGAGGAGTTGCGCTTACAAGGGATGTTGACAAACGGCCAGACAGACAGACAGACAGACAGACAGGGTCCTATATACCCCAAAACAAGTTTGCGGAGGGGGTTATAATAATATCTTTACATTGTCAAAAAATTCATATGCATTTGCCACGAAACAGGCGATAAATGCTCGAAAGATCCTCGCAGTACTATTTGTTCACTGTTCTTACTGTTCGTGCAAACAAACTTGATGTTTTCTAGCAATGTACAAATATTGTATGCATAACAAGCCATCTTAAACACATCTGGGAGACCATACATCCTAATTTGTGCAACTCAAGTGCCGTGAAACTTGTAAAATGTTTAAATTTGTTAAAGCAGAAAATACTATTTTATTTACGAAAAAGTTCATTATCTTTTGCAGAGTACGCAAAACATGTCCTTTCCCGATACAAATACGGCACACACCACAGAAGAATATGTCAGTACTAAAGTTATGCCCACTTTACTAGAAAGCAATTTCCCCCTGGCGGTGGTGTATATTGCAATAACTTCAGTTGCTATTTTGATTGGAACGTTTGGTAACATCATGATATTAGTGATAGCAGGCCTGACAAGAAGACTTAACAGAGTAGGACGGGAGTTCATGATAAACCTCGCTCTGGCAGACCTGTGTGTCTCTGGTGTTATTGATCCGATGTGTATTGTCGGTAAGTCTAAATTATTTCTATTGATTGATTAATTGATACATAATAAATTAATTACAAAGAGATAATATTCTTAACGTTATAAAATGAGTGCTTATAAAAAAAACGTAGAACAAATTATCAAAACTCGTCAAGAATTTTAAGGAAAGCGATATTTTCTAACGTACTTGTCATTTGAGGTACCCATCTGACAGATTTATAAATTTCGCGCAGACAGATCCGGTTACAAAAACTTGTACTCTCAATACAAATTATACTGGGTCTATCTTTATTACCCGGGAATTTCTTCCAAAAGCTATTAAGTAAATTAATATAAAGTCAAGACAACAGGAACACGCTAACACCATTTGTGGTGCTCCGGAAAGAAATTTAATTCTCTTTGTTCAAGACATCGCAGTACCAACGTTGAGGAGTGATAAAAAATAAAACAATATGCCATTGATAAATTTACGTGTTTACTTAAATATATGTAGAAAAAATACATCTAGTAAAGATATATTTGAAACGCAACTCTTTCTTGCTATTAAGAGTACTACTTTGTGCGTATTGTTTGTTTTTCAGGAGTTATAAAAGGGCAGCGGTATTTTGATACAATGCCTATATTATGCCATATGATTGCAACGCTTTGTTTAACGGCCTGCTTTTGTGCTTTTATAAGCTTGTCTTTGCTGGCCTTCAACAGGTATATCGACATCTGTCACAATAACATTTACCCTAGAATGTTTGGGCGGAAAACCTGCGTTGCTCTGTGTGCCATGGGATGGATAGTTTCCATGCTTTGTGATATTCCGAACTACGTTGGATGGAACGCCCACTTGTTTGACGGGAAGAATCACCAATGTATCTGGGAGCGGCTAAGTCCTCAGTCATATATGTTTTTTGTTGCTGGTGTCTTTTGTATTCCTTTATCGCTGGTTATAATGAGTTTTGTGCTAATTTTTCGCAAGATCTGGAATACTAAAAAGATGCTATATAGCATAGACACCGATAAGTCCGAAAGGACAAGGAGAGTGATGAAGGAATCGGTACGATCAGCTAAAAACATTTTCGCCATGTTCTTGGTTTATGTGTTCTGTTGGATGCCCTACGTTATGGTGATTGCAACTGACATTAAAGACCAGCTCCCCATGGAGGTACACCTCATTGTCACACTCTTAGCACATCTACACTCGTCATGTAATTTTACCGTCTACGTCATATTAAACAAAAGGTTTCGAGAAACGTTTGTACAAATTTGGAGATGTCACTATGAAAACTCCAGCATGGAATCAGAAACGAAGAGTTCAAATTCTACTGACAACTGCAATAAATTTAATAATTTCAAGAATATAAATTCACACCATGTCAGTTCGAAATCAAAACTGTACTCATGTTCATCTCAGAGCTCTAACTAACGATCCAAGATTTTGAAGAATCATTTTACAATTCTTTAATATAGACCCTATAAGCTTCTATCTGGTCAATTCCTGAATTTGGTGGTTTTTCTTTATGAAACCAGAGCGTATCCGTCTTACTTGAAAAGTCCAACGGTTAACCCTTATAAATTGATAAAATTGTCTATTTCATCAAAACTTTTTACAAATACCTAAACTCTATTATAAATAATAATTTTTGAAAGTATAAACATATAAACAGTCTGTCTAAATTCAGTCAAAACTTCAACAGTGCCCTTCACACTATTCAATCAATAGCACGGATTTTGAGTTCGACCCTAAATCGAAATATTCAAATCGTTGTATCTTAGTTCACAATGCTTAAATTGTCCAGACAACGAACATGACCCCAAAACTGTTTTTTTTTATTGTTGATTTTGTCGTTTGTGTATTTTGTTATTTCCGTTGTCATTCATATATATGTCGTAGTAACCATTGCCGAACATGTGCGTCGTAGTAACCGTAATTCTACATAAATGTCGTAGTCACCATTTACCGAACATGTGCGTCGTAGTAATCGTAATTCTACATAAATGTCGTAGTCACCATTTACCGAACATGTGCGTCGTAATATCCGTAATTCTACATAAATGTCGTAGTTACCATTGCCGAACACGTGCGTCGTAGTAACCGTAATTCTACATAAATGTTGTAGTGGCCATCGCATTAAATCGTAGTAACCGCAGTTCTACATATTTGTCTCAATTACCGTAACCTTACATATTTATGTCGTTGATTACCGTAACCCAACATATTTATGTCGTTGAATGCCGTAACCCTACATATTGTGTACGCAGTGTTTCAAATTTTCTGATGTCACTAATGTCGTGTTTACCCTGCACGGAAATCGTTAGCTATAATCTAATCTTACAGAGCTACAAAAAATTCCCATTATTACTAAAGGAGCAGCCCGTGTGTGATTCAACTCGGAAGTGTATCCGCGAATGCATTTTCTATCATTTGGAAAAAAACTGTCCATGAATGCAATTTTGAGCTTAATAAAGCGTCCCTGGGACAGTGAAAAAAGTCATAACAATACAATATAAAGTTGTTAGGCTCTAGACAAATCACCTGTCGTATTTTACATATTTTTTTTTAGGTATGTTAAACATTTTTTTACATTTACTTGTATATATTTCTTTATTTGTGGATTTTTGTTGTAACCTTTTATCTAGTGCTATTAACCTCTTATATAAGTATAAATTGTTTTTGCTTGTATTATTTTATATCGCATATCTTTTTAAAACTAAATATGACCTGATTTGTTATTATTGTTTGATTAAATAAACCATGACAAATACTGTTAGTCAGGTGAAATTTGTGTGCTTTTATGAACATAAGAACAAATTAAACCAAATGCAATAAGAATTTAATTGTAAAACTGTCAAATGTTTTCTTAGCCTTGGCTCAATTCAAATTTACACCTGGGCTAGATAGCGAATTTTACCGAATGTTCAGGCGAGCGATTTGTCCATACAGCAGTCGAATGGGTGACGCAGTGTCTCAATGGACTAAGAATTAAATATTATTGCATCATTGCATGAATATTAAACAATTACTGCACTTGAATGAGGTCAATATGAGGTTTTATGGAGCAGGGTAGAATAATGTTGAACGGGACGAAGACGAGTTCAATATTGTTGTACCGTGCTGCATAAAATGTCATAATATCATTAAGTTGAAGTGTAGTAATTGTTTTATTACATATTACTTGTGACATTGGAATAGACATGAACTGATTTACTACACCTTTAGTTTCAGTGAAATTTAAAATACCGAGCCACTTTATCAAATAAATAATTTTAATGTACATGTAACAACAAGAAGAATTCAACAATATTCAGTAATTTAATAGTTATTTCTAATGAACATGATTTTGATAAGCAAAATACCCATTCTGCTCAATAAAAAGCAATATTGCTCTGTCGTGATTTGATTGACTATAGTATCTTCCGAATGAAAATACAAAAACCAATCACATCACAAGAGGGCAATATGATTTTTAGCAGAATGGGTGTAGAATATTATATGACTCGAGCTTGCAATTGTAATCTGTTTTGTGTGACGAACAAAATTCAACAATATTTGGACTATGATCCATTTTTTCTATGGCAACACCTTATTAGAAATTCTAACATGAACGTTTTTCGTTTGCTATGTAAAACAAGCCGTGTTAAAATACAAATAAATTTAGTTCGCACACGCGCAATTTGTTGCTTTTAGTTAAAGTAAACAGATGATTAAAAATCACTTTTGTTATTTGTTATCCATAATTATCGTTATTGTTAATAAAGTTCAACTTGATATTTTTTGTTTGAATTCTTAAATTTGCATTATTTAACATATTGCCCATGACATTAATTTTCTTACAACTCTCAATTTGACACGCAGGAGGTACTTGGAACAGCCATACACTAGCGTATAGACAGGTATATCAACTTCTATTTCTTTTGATAAAAATGGTACTAAAAGAAGGTAGATCACCAAGACTATCATTTTAATTGCTTATCAAAGCCAAAACCTATAGTGGGGGTCAAATTTCAGCCTAAATATGGTATTATGAAATATTGTATGAAATTATGGGGTCTGCAGTGGTCCGCGCTTAGTAGAATGTGCTTTAATTTAAATAAACTCCTGTTTTAGGTTTTGGATGTAATGAAAGGGTCAAAATGTATAAAACTAGAACTGGTAGACATTCTAGTATGCAGAAAAATAGTGTATTTAAGATGAATTTGTCAATTTTACACCTGCGGCTTAAGTCGGTTACATTGCTGGCATGGGTTAATACTAAAATTATTTATTTTCTAATCTGATGCTTGCTAAGGGTAAATTTGCTAGTAAACTAGTAACCATATGCAATAATTGTACTTGTTAAGATAATTGGGCCTTGAGATGATGGTACTTCTGTCAAAAATTCCTTAAACATGAGCAGTAATGGGAAATTGGCCAATTTTTGCAATTTCATACCAAGCAAGATATAATTTTGTTTCTTTGTATGCCAGTTTGAACTTTAGTGGGCATTTTTTAGTAAGGAATATTCATTTAACTATTAAGCTTAATGGAATAGTGAACGTATTTAATGAAATTCATAAAATTTAAGTCTCAGTTTAGAAACTATTAATGTACACCTCCAAAGTATAGTACAACTGAATATCAATAAATTTAAATTTGAACTCAAAAACTTTCTCAGGATGTACTAGGTGCATAATTAGGACAGTTTCATACTATTTTTCTTAATTGAAATGTATTTCAAGAGATAAAAGTCTTATCCCAACAGTTTGAAGGTACTCAGTATCTCACTTTGTAAAAAGGGGGGATGTGAAATTAATTTAAAAAGATGCAAAATTTATGATAAAATTATGTAATTGGTGCCTTTCTATGTGTGAAATAAGTCCATTTGTGTTGGATGTATATTGCCAAGCTTGCTATTTACATCTGCAACTAAGAAATTGAAAAATTAAGGAATAATGCATTTCTTGATCACCAAGCTAATTTTTCATGATAACGCGCATGTGAGGTCTTTGTATGTTTTCATGCATTTCTTGAAAACCGCTGAAAGGAATTCAACAAAATTTTAGAATTTGTTTCGACTAACATAAATCTAACACCAGAAAAACTTAATTTAATTTGTTGAACAAAAACATCTTCTTTAAGTGTAGGACCACCAAATACCGGGAACCAGTACAGAGGTTGTACGTAAAAGTAGTACTAGTCAACAGACAGGTTCACTCTTGCATCATATAGAATTTGAACCGCACATGATACCAGAATAAATGTGGTATTTTTGGAAAGCTGAATATTCTAGGAAACTTGAGGATAAAGTTTTATTGGTTTTAAATGAACATAAAAATGTTGAGAGTCAATTAGGGACAAGCACTATTTTTGGACTGAAATAGAAAGTGAAAGTAGATTTTTAGACCACGTGGACTTCAGGTTGAGCGTTTTTTCTTATTTGCAATGAAACATATTGTGAAATTTTGACAGAATGTTCGGCCAGTGCATTTTTATAGGGGACATCAGTGTCACTTAATTTGAAACAAAGGTAAATTTTCTAGGATAAGTCAAAATTATCAAATTTTAATATAGCAGAAGAGTAAAAAATCTATGGTGGTCCTACACCTATATTTATCTGCCGATTCTATGTACAGATTACCGTATGAGTAATGATTAGAATCGAAATAATTATTGCATATCATACGCTTTTGTCGTTTTAATATGGCTGGGGATTATATTCGTGATATTTACCATTGGCTATCACTCATGAGTAAAATATTCACGCATATAATACCAACCCACGTTAAAACAACAATAAAATATGCTATGCATACATAATTTCTAAATTCTTACATGTAAATTTGGAAGCCACCAACGGAAAGTCAAAACAAATAATAACAAATCCGGATACAGAAAAAAAACACAATACACAAAACGTAAACCAAAAACATCAAAAAGTAAGCAAACCAAACCTAACAAAACCATGAGTCCATTCAAGTGTTCTGGACATGTAATAAAATCATGGGTTCATTAAGGTGTACTGGACATGCAAGTTTCTAATTAGACACATGTTCAATTACTCATTCCCATGTCTAGGAAAAAGTCAAGGAAGTTGAACGACTTCTTATGACAATGAAAGTAATATGGTGCAGCTTGCAATACAGCACACTGCACGCCTACATTGACATTCTACAGGAAATGTGTACCAAGTGCATTATAATCATCATCGAGTAAAATTGAATACAGTTTTACAGGGTTCTTATTTGTTCAATATTAAATAAGCGTCCTTTATATTTCTACTAGTGCTATATCTTAGAAAATTAGAATTTGGAAGTCTAATACATCCACTTGTTCGGATTGCATTGAATGAGATTTAAATAAATCCAATTCTTAGCCAAATCTAGTTTTAAAAAGCTGGAGGACACACCCCACTTGGGATTCTTAGAGCTGTAAATTATTCAAAACTACCTTTTAACAAAGTTTGTATGTGTATTGCAAAAAGGTTTTTCCTGTATTTTCTACCATGAAGTTAAAATAATTATTTTTAACTTTAAACATAGACTACGTGCCATTGTCTCCTTATTTTAAAATAAACGTTTGGTTTAGTTTAATACTTTTACATTTATATATTTAACAAAATCTTAACTTGTGGCATTTTATATACTCCCATATTTCCTCCTCTCGACTTGTTTTTTTTTATTTCTTCATTCGTTCCTCATGTGTCTATTGAATGAAGGTAATAACGAACACCAAGGAAACTGTCAAAAAAGCCAATCCACAAATCTAAGTCCAAGAAAACAAACTTGAGAACCAAGTAGCAAAATCATAGCAACTACAGCAACGGCCCTGACTTGATACACGTATTTGAACGAAATGGTGGATTAAACCAGATTTTATGGCATGCTAAACCATCCATCAGTGTTGTATTCCATTAGTGTAGTGGGTTAGTTGAAGAAATACGACATTCGCCATGCTTTTTGTCACTTTTCGTAATAGAAGTATGATGTTGTTTCACAGAATAACACTTAGGTAGCTGGCCAGTAAGGACACTACCAATGTAATTTAATATGACTCTTACCTTGACATTATTCTCAGAATTGACTCAGATGGAAAACTATGAACAAAATGAGCAACATTTTATCAGCTCCAGTGTGCAGTGATTACATTTAACAACTCATTTTCTACACAGCACGCTGCTGTTGACCAATAAATTATTCAAACAGAAATTTGTTACATCTAGGTTAATGGCATCTATTCATCTCCTTCATCACGACTAGGTTGATTGTTAATTTATAAAATTATATATAAAATATACTAAAATTAATGTCTGATATGAGATCAGACATTGTTTATGAGCAATAAAGATTTTCCAATTCCTGGACGTGACACATGTTTGGTTTCGTCTGTATGTCATATGGGTGTCGTGCGTCTTTGTTTCAATTTGGATTTTGTCGTTGTTATATTGTTTTGCATTCTTGTTGACAGTTACCGTTGTCATTATGCAAGAACAAATTACCTGGCATTATTGTTAAAATTAAAATCATCCACACCATTTTACTTGATATATGGGGAGCTTGGTATTTATCTATTTGAAATTGATATCAAACTAAGATTGATATCTTGCCTAATAAGGCTAATAAATGGTAGAGACACAAAGCTGTCCAAAAATCATTCATGACGTTGTACAAATTACAATAAAAACAGTTTTAATATTTCCTGGGTAGCTTTGTCAACAAGATATTTGAAAATATTCGTCTTACATACATCTGTACAAATCTAGAGTTTCAAAACCACTAGTGGATTATCCGAAATCAAAACGAGACTGTAAGACCAATTTATACAATACTGGAGGTCTCTCGTAGAAAACTCTCCAAAAACAGTTATTATAGATTATTTTTAAAATAATATATACTATTATATATTTTTAGTATACTAGATGATAGTGAACTCTACACTTTATGTAGATTTCGCACTACAAACCACAAACTACCTATTGAAATAGGACGGTGGAATAAAACTGACAGAGAAGATAGACTTTGTACAAAATGTCACTATAGATCAATTGGCGATGAATACCATTATATAATGGATTGTATTTTTTTAAAGCAAGTTCGAAAAAAAATTACTAGATAGAAACTTTACACATAGACCAAATATATTGAAATTGAAACAAATTATGTGTGCGACCACCAAAACGCAATTAGCAAAATCATGTAGACTTGTAAGAACAATACTTAAAACAGACTTTCTCTCCACTCCTTATGTAATTGTATATTTCATATGTATATATGTCAGGTATGCTTTGTGTACACATGTGGTATGTTTGTGTTGACTGTATGTTCCATACGCATGGATATTACTCTGTACCACTGTAATTGGCTTATGAGAATAAAAGATTGTCTTGTCTTGTACAAATGACACTTAATTATTGTTTTTACACTCAAAACGTGTAAGAAAAATACAGGTTGGACAATTGTGAATACCTTAATTTTTGAATTGGGGAAGGAAGCTTGAGTATCTAATGCCAACCACCGACCTACTGCAGAAAAGAAAACTGGCAACCCTTGTCAATTAAGGTTGGAGTCGAGCACACCCAGACACCATGTCGCAGTAAGGGTCGAACTGACAACCTCAGTGTTCACGTCAATAGCAGATGACTAACCACCGTTATCACTCGAGAATATATAATAAGCGACGTTATTAATAGAATATCTCAATTGAAATCTCTTCGAAATTAAGTTTTTTTGCAGAAGTATCGAAATTGTAAGTCAAAAGTTTCATGTCATTATCTCATATGGAACTGCAAATCCGTATGATAGGGGCGCTTCCCATTGATATAAATACTGTTGACCGGTATTACGGGTATAGAAGCATGCAGTAAACTCTAAGAAACAGTTTTTCATTCTGCTTGGTGTATTTTTCATTATAATGAATGTGTATGAAGGTTTGTCTTTTTTATACAGATTAAGATAAGTATATGCTAACATGTTAGCAGTTACTGCGAGCAACTAAGCCTATATATTTGTTTTGTCTTGCATAGAGTAGAAATAATTAACACCAATTCTCCATAAGGACCAACGGATTTCCATATATAGTAAGACATGACGTGTCTCAGATTTAGCTGATTTTCATTTTATAAGTTGAAATTGACCATTGGATCACAAAATAATGATTGTTTGTTATGATTTGACTTCGGTTGCCATGGTAACTGTGGCAGCCATTTTGGGCCGATTAAAATACAGTGAAAAGGGCGATATTTAAATCCCAATTTTTCAGGGGAAAATCAATTCATATTCAAAAGAATTTTTTTATTTGCTTAATTCAATATCTCATTGACAATATTCAAAACAGTTACAAAACTTTCAAATATGTGTAATCAGACTGAGACTATTGAACATGTCAAGAAATAGGGCATTATTCTCTGTAATTTTTGGTAAAAAATATTACCATTTTTGCCACTTTTCTGACTTCATTTTCAGAAAATGCACCAATCACAAATACTCGTCATGAATATAATTACATAGATTGATGATTAATATTAAATAAAATTTTAAATCTCAATGGGGTAAGATAAAATGTCTTAAGGAAACACCGTTAAAGTTGGTTACCATGGTAATAAAACAAAAACGGCAATTTTTCGATATTTAAATATATGTATGACCACACTTCTAATATGAGCCAAGATAACAATTGTTGTCATCATATGTACCTAAAAGGGATCTTTTCAACATAGCGTGACCTTAAAAAACTTTCAAGGTCACTTGTGTTGTTCTCAAAGTCACTTAAAATTGATTTTGCTTCGAGATTTTCATATTTTAAAGCTCAATTTTTAGTTGACCTTGACCTTGAGACACTGTACCCTGAAATGATTTCAATGTCATTTTAAGTTTATAGGATGTCTGTTAAAAATAATAATTAAGGATGATTTAGTTTAACCCTTAGAAATAGTAGTTTCGTGGAAATATTGAAAAATACAGAATTGGTTTTTTTTCACAAGTTATAATGGTAACCATCTTTGACAGTGCTTTCTTAAGACATCTTTTGTTACCCCATTAAGATTTTTATAAGTTTTGAATATTAATTATCAATTTATGTAATTATATTCTTCATGAGTATTTGTGATTGGTGCATTTTCTGAAAATGGAGTCAGAAACGTGGCAAAAATGGAAATTTTTTGGTAAAAAAATTCCAGAGAAAATCCATGATTTCTTGACATATTCCATAGCCTCGTTCTGACTGCACATTTATGTTTAGTATTGAAACTGTTTTGAATATTGTCAATGAGGTATTGAATTAAGCAAATAAAATGTTATATTGAATATTCATTGATTTTTGGATAACAAATTGGGATTCGCAGTATGAGAAATGATAAAAAAGGACCGCCTCGGTTACCATGGCAACCGTGGTCAATCATAACAAACAGTCATCATTTTTGTGATCCAATTGTCAATTGCAACTTATGAAATGAAAATCTGAGACATGTCCCAGTTATTTTGGTGCTTAGGGATAATTGGTCTTAACATTGGACGATTTTTAATAGGGAAAATTGTTGAACATTTCCCGCTGCGTTATGGAAACGATGTCGACGTCGTTTAAAACGCATGACTGATATTGCAATTATTACGATGTATTCTGTGTAATCCACTTTTTCATTTTTTCATTATGTATAGCTATAATATTATAAAAATCATAAATAATTTCAACATTTTTTAGTTAAATTTATATCCATAATCATGTACATGTAGCAGAAACTGACAATCTAGTAATAATTGTACATCGATCTTTTTTCCAAACTGCAAAATGCTTCATGACCTGTTTTGTTAATTTATTTGTTTGTTTCCTTGTTTTTACGCATATAGTTCTGCACATTCTTAACTACATAGCGTGTTTTTTGGAGGAGAAATCCAGAGTAACCAGGAAACAACATCCGCGGATATTGGCGGAGTAAAGGTTGTAGTCAAGTACATCCTGCTCGCAGTCAGGTTTGAACCCGCAGTCTCAGTTTTGACAGGCATACTGGTAGATGACCTTCACCACTCGGCCACTATTACAAGTTACAGTAAAAGTCTCTACATATTTTGTCACATATTACAAAAATTAACAACGCTCTTAATAATTGTTGTATAATATTGCTGCATTATGTCCTTTTATCATTGTCTCATTATAATAGTTAATCCTTATTTTTTATTAACAAATTGTATGTTTTCGCCGTCATGAATTTATCGTTAAATTACGTAGACATTGAAAGTCCAACTTATTGGAAAATCGCTTATGTCACAAAGGTCCACTTTCGTTAATAAACTTTTATAAATTAGAACTCTTCTGTTGTACACTTATTAATTGCGATCTTGTTCTGTCAATAAAAATTGTTGGTTTTTGTAAAATGTGTTTTGAACCTGTACTGCAAACAAAATAGATTTTATCTATGTGTCCTGCAGTATTAGGGACCAACATTGTACAATGAGGTATATTGTGTAGATAGATGGCACTCATAATTGTTTTTTTATCAATCAATTAGATTTCAAAGCTTAAAATACAACGTCAAAGTCTATTATGTCATCTTTTTGTGGTTTTATTTCTCTCTCTTTGATAACAGAATCTACATGATTCAAATAGAAAGTAGTTTTTCTTCTTAGTCACAGCTGTTGTTACTGCATCAGGGATATTTCGACATTTGAAACACATGTCGGTGGCATTGTTTTATATGTGGCACGAAATATGAATTAATAGCTTAAATATTTAAAAAGCTTATATGTTGATGATGTTCTCATATTTAAAAAAGCTTAAAAAAAAGTTTAATATTAATGATGTAATCAGCTCATTTTATTTTTTTTCTGTAATATTCAAACCGCTCTGGTTTGCAATTTTGTTTATTCGTTTTTTTAATAATAATGTCATAAATAAAAATAATAATGGCATAAACAAAACAGCTTCAATTTACCGCATGACCATAAAACTGGGTTTAGGAGAATTTGTGTATGATTTCGCCAACTACTTTTTTAAAATTAGAGAAACAGAATCTTACATTAGGACCTTATTTTATAGGATTTCTTCAATCTCGATAATCCGCTTGTACTAATGTCAGATCCTATATTTAAATGGCCTTAATATAAACTTTTAAGTACCTTAAATATTGTCTTAATAGCTTAATTATTAATAGTTTTCACATATGTTATATACGTTAATGTTCAAAAATATTGATGTTCTCATCTTTAAGTAGCTTACATACTTTTCATGTGGACCTCGTTGGACTGAGTAGTTAACGTAGTTAGTCATTTACTATTTTCACGTGTCGATCAAAACTGAGGTCAGGTAAGAGTCTCACTGCATAGGGTAAGCTCGACTTCAATCTTATTTGACAATGTTGTAAGTTTTTCTACCGAAGATCTGGGATTTTCATTAGGTACAGCTTCCTCGCCAATAAAACTGGACGCCACGATATAGATAAAAAAATTGCTGAAACAAACAAACAAAATATTCTTATGTTTTAGATGGTTAAAATATTGAAATTCCCCTCATCTCTAAACAGTAATATTTATTGGCGTTATCAACTTAAAAAAACCTTTACAAATACTGTTGAGGGTCTGGTCAGACTATATAAATATGTATTGCTTATGAATTCTGTTAAATAGTCTTTAAAATGGACGTTGTTTATCTTACACATTTCCCAAATTAAATGTTAATTATTTAAGAGAACTAATTGTAAATAAATATACATATTTTTCGTCTAAAACATACATACAATTCAAACAATTTATATGTTTTAAGTAATGTTAAATATTTTAAGGAATATCGTTTTCACAGTTTTTCGGCTAGTAATTTAAATTAACACGAAGAACTGTTGTAGAAATATGCACCATAAGCGCAGCGATAAAATTTAACAAACTGAAATGTGATTCTCACTAATGTTAAATGAAGACGAAATGCAAACTGTAGCGCCATCTGTTATCACTGTTCACAAAATGCTTTGACAAATTCTGAAACGATAAATTAGAAACAAATCACAAAACATTGTTGTTTCCAAGCACACATTATGTTTGTCCTGATTCTTGTATACGGATTAATGTCTTTTTACGGTATATTATAGAGCGTGTAGCCAGGAATTGATGTAAAGAGGCGTCTAGGTGCCTGCAGAGCCCCGATAGGGAGTCGTGGGAGACTGATAATAAAAAGTACTATTTTTTTATTCAAATTCGGCATTCTATACCTTTTGGTCGACGTTTCGAGAGTGCTCGCCGGATGCAACCCCCCCCCCCTTTTCAAAATAACATCTGCCACTGATTATGTCGGTTTAAATAAATATTCCTGCAAAAGAAAGGTGTGTCAACTTACCTGTTGAAATGGTCTGGTCACACAAACTTATGAGTGTTAGAGGCGCAGGTCACACAAACTTACATTTGTGTAAGGCGGTTAATACGATCTTACATGATCGACGTGTGACTCTTTTTTCACAAATAGATCTCAAGCATGATAATAATTGTCTTGATCTAAATAACCAACAGGATAGATAGTTATACATGTATAGCTTAAATTGTATACCATCCACCTTTAATAATCAACCAAATTTCTATTAAATATGTCACCTCCCATAAACATTTAGGTCTTACTTTTTCAAGTGATGGAACCTGGAACACGCATTAGATGACATTATATTGAAAGCATCATACAGACATAATAAAATAAATTAAAATTTCAAGATGACAGGAGATCTTTGGAAAAACTTTACTTTGGCTTTATTCGGTTCTCGGGTACGCATGTAATATGGGACAATTGTACAGACTAAATGAAACTAAAGCTTGAACAAATGAACTACGAGGATAATCACTGCATGGTGCTACCATATTGACAAATATTTCTTTACTCTTACCAGAATGCGGATGAGGACCACATGAAAAACAAAAGCTCATACATTTCATAAAATGGAACTGAATACTTGTCAAACTTAGTTCCGGTTAGCTTTCAAACTCACTATTACAGAACTTGAAACGCTAATAACCTAGTTCTCCCTACCCCTTACCCCCAAACAGTATAACAGCTTCATACCATCCTCTGCACGACTTTACGACTTTGGAATAACCTTCCTGTTAACCAAAAATCAATGATTCTATCACAGTAGTCCCGTAATATTTTGTGCGGGTTGTCGTATCGGCCAAAAACTTCATGCTAAAATAAGGACTGAAAGTATTGTCCTATAAGATCACCTTTTCAAATAGAATCTCGATTCTGACTTCGAAATATTTTGTTTCAAAACTTATAATGTTACCTTAATATTAGAAACCTATACTATGGGGACCCAAGCTTTTATGTATTATGCACTTATAAATAAAATATTGTTTACACCAGCATAACAGATAATTTGAGCTCCAAGTTGCCAGCCTAATTTTATCTAAAATTGCATTTTAAACTTATAACCAACGGCTTAATTGTTTTTAATTGTAATATTTCACATGTTACATAACCGGTTTACTCTTCTTGTCAAATATTCCCCAGTTTACCTTTATATTCCAGTTTCCCATCATTATTCGTATCAGCCTCTTCAAAAAGCTCGTTTAGATAAGCTATATCGTCATCCGTCCATTTTGCGCCTTTCTTTTTAAGCATTGTTTTCAATTCTGACTTTTCAATATACCCACTGCCGTCTTTGTCAAATTTCTTGAAAGCATCTAAAAACAGTTTCTCTTCATAAGATTGTTTTTTAATCTGTCCAGCCATAGCATTTAGATATTCGTCCCATGTAACAAGTCCGTCTCCTGTAGATACATCAACATAAATGAATGAATGAATGAATGAATGAATGAATGGAATGAATGAATGAATGAATAAATAAATAAATAAATAAATAAATAAATAAATAAATAAATAAATAAATAAATAAATAAATAAATAAATAAATAAATAAATAAATAAATAAATAAATAAATAAATAAATAAATAAATCAATCAATCAATCAATCAAGTTTAAAAACAATAAACCAACGGGACAAGTGGTGGGATATCAGAAACACACTTTCGACTGCCACCGAAAAAAAGTACGAAGTATTTTAAAGGCTACAATCAGCCTACTCGCTATCGAAATCTACGAAAAGGATCATGCAAGGACCGTGTTATTCTCAAAACAAGTTACACACAGCTGTCAGGGTTTCCGTATTATAACCTG
Organism: Limnoperna fortunei; assembly: GCA_944474755.1. Lineage (NCBI taxonomy): Eukaryota > Metazoa > Mollusca > Bivalvia > Mytilida > Modiolidae > Limnoperna > Limnoperna fortunei. Next base: position 30,992,594 of record OX104124.1, on the reverse strand, counting down.
ACAACCCCCTTTTAAAAACCAAGAAAACATCACCAAGTTGTAACTGTTGTGGGGGGGGGGGTTGTTTTTTTGATTTTGTTTTTGCTTTTGTTGGCGATTCTATTAATGACTTAAAAATCATTAAAGAAGCCAAACACAGTCCCGTATTTTACTACATGCTGAATTAGGACTGAAAGTAGTGACTTAAAAGATTACTTTTCACGGTGTTAGTTTGTCTTGCATCAGATATAACAATGTGGTATTGTTGTTTAAAAGTGAGATAACCGGCAGAATAAGAGTGTAGATGCTTTTGTTTCTTTAGAAGAGTGTTCTATTTGTTGCTTCAGAAGGGCTGCTGGATATTTGACATTAGAAGGGAGATAATCTGGTGCATTTTTTACTTCACTACATTCAATTACCTTTCTTCGATGATTATTGATACATGTATTACTGACTAGAAGTGTATGATACCTAGCTATTACCTTACAAAAATTACAAAACAGGAAATCCTTTAAAAAAAATTTTCCGAGGATTTTCTCGTGGTACTTCGGCTTCCTCCCCCATTAAAAAACTGGACCTCATGATATAGCTGAAAAAATGCTGTAAATGGCGTTAAACACCATACAAACAAACATCTATTCCTTTTTCTTTCATAATAAGGGAGATAATCGCGGTACACGTTTTAGCTTTAGGCTGTTTTCTAATTTTCTAATTATTTGCGTCACTGATAAGTTTTGATTAGAAAATGTATAAACTTTTAAGGTTTTTATATTCCAAAGGTGTAGGGGACCGAACATTTTACTTGCGGGGGGGGGGCTTAGTTTTTTCCTAAAAAAAATGTTTTGAAAATGATTTTTGATGAAAAAAATATTTGGGGAATCAGAAGGTAAGAAACAAAATATTCTGAAGAAGGATTTCTGCTTATAAAATAATGCTAATAATGAAAAAAATATTCTGTCGCGACGCCTTCAAAAAATAAATTTTCTGACCAAAACAAAAAACCAAGGCCCCACCACCCCCCTTCAAGTTAAATGGACTGTCCCTAAATGGCCTTAGAAAAATCGGCATATCTCTTCAGCATATTATTATGTGGCCTTCTAGTATTTCTGATTTGTTGATGAGGCTAGATATCTGGAGATATTTTATAGCCTTAGTATTTTAGTCAGTGTACTCGATGTTGGATAATAAATGTATATAGTTGTGATTTGTGATGTATATATGCTGCATTAGAAGTGAGAGAACAGTTCTGTGTGTGCTCACTTTCAAGGGAGATAACAGTTCTGTATTTGAAAGGAGAGACAGCCGCCGTCATGTGCTGCATTTAGAAAGTACTAGAACCGGAATCTGAATTGGTTGAAAGACTTGAAAAACACCTTATTATTGTTATTATAACAACCATCCTCCCATGTCAGGGGTTCTGAGTCAGTGTGTGATAAACGCGGACTCAGAATCCTTGATTTGGGAGGATGACAAACAAACAACATATCATAGCATTACCTACCGTCCAGATCCAACGCTTCAATAATGTCCTGTGTTTCCTCCTCCGTGGGATGTACTTTAAGTAAATGTATTCCTTTGATTATTTCACTCGACGACAGGCGCTCATCATGATTGACATCTAGCATGTTGAAAGTCCTGCGAATTTCTGACAAACAAAACAGTGTTATATTTTAAAACACGACTACCGTAAGAAAAAGTGATAAAGAATAAAATTATTTCCATTCGCGTATTGTGATCAACTTCTTCAGGTTTTAGCAGTATCAGTATACTTACCTTTTAGTTCTTCGTTACTTAGACCCTCTGCCATCTTGCTTCTTCAGGCTAAATATGAATATAACTGGAAGTAGATAATTTCATTCTCTTGAGAACATAAAATCGCTAAAATTACCTTTGGGCAAGTAAATTATTTTTTTCAAGTGAAACATTAAAGTATGATCAGAAGTACCTTTCTTTCTAGTACTAATAAAATCGACAGAAACGCATGTTAACATAATTGCTTTATTTACATCCTCGTTTCTTTTTAAAATATACACTTTATCATGTTAAAGAATAGAAAACGCCGTAAAATAGAAAAGACATTCTTTGTCTTAGAAAATTTTCTAAACAAATAATCAACTAAAATTCTACCGACCTGTTACTGTACTACTGTATACAACAAAGATTTGTTTACACGGAATCCATATTTAAATACAATGTACTTAACTTTTACTTGTAAAATTTAACATGTTTGAATAGCCTGAATAAACCAGTTAAGGACATTGTAATCAAATATGATTCCTTGTAAACACTTTTTTTTTCTATGTGTATTCAAACATTTTAGATTTTACATAAAATATTAGGAAATTCATGTTTTAATAGCCAGAATAGTTAGAAATGTTGGAAGAACCAGAAGACACTACTATACTGTACTTACTTTATCCTTGGTGGTTCTTTTCAACTTATTCAAACGCGTCGAACAATTAGATTAAATTTCATGCTTTACTCTTAAATCTATGTTTGTTTGAATACTTTTCACCTTGAAACAAGACATCAATTTCACGGTTTATTACACGTATTGTCATATAATTTTCAGTATAATTTAAATCAGATTACGCGTGAAATACATCATTATGAATTTTATAACCTTCTAAATAGTGATTTAATAATTATGATGATAATCTCGTCTGTTAATCGATTCAGTTGATTAAGCAATTGTTGATCTTTTGTTCTCTATTTAAGTTTTTAAATACTTCAGTCAGTAATCGTATTAGGGACATTTCGAAAAAATGGTATCTCGACACGGCGAGCACGGCCAGTTACTATCTCACCACGGCACGTTACTATCTCACCTTGCATTTGGCAAGATATCATTTAATTAAAAAAATTGTTTGTAGCATCAATGATCCCTGGATATACCTCTTAAAAAGTGTGGTGGGGACCATACTGAGAGGGTTCCCAGTGTTCGGCCCAAAGAGCTGCTCATTTGCGTCTAGGACCTTGTGGCACTTACGGGAGGCGTTCTCGTTAAGGGTTAACAGGTCATAATAGGGTCGCGGGCCTTTGTGAGTTCAGTATATGTTTGAAAAGTGCCCTTTTGTAGATTTCGAGAAAGAGTAAGTTCATTGTAACCGATAAAAGTCTAAATTTTCCACCCCTTCCCGATACTCAATACCTTTCCAGTGGCAGTCAGAATTTGTTCTCGTTCTAAATATAGCTGAAATTTAGGCTCTCTTATATCGATAAAGTACATCTGTGCCTTATTTAATATTGGATTCCAATGCAGGTTTTATTGAAAACTTTTCTTGACAGAAAGTATCAAGCCAATTGAGTGTGTTTTTTTGCTCCATGTACATGATTATTGTATCTACCTTCACAAAAGTCATGCATGTTTTTCATGTTGACCGGAAAATATCGAGATAGCAGCAGCAGTTGGACCTAGTTTAAATTGAACCCTTTGGGAATTGGTACACAATTCTTCTCGTCAGAAAAAACCTAATTCATAACTGAGGGCTTCATTGACCGAGTAGTTAAGGTCGTAATTTATTTTTGATCAAGTGGTCTGTCAATACTGAGGTTGCGGATTCATGTTTCACTGCGGGCAGGGTGCACTCGACTCCAATCCGAATTGACAAGGGTTGTCAGTTTTCCGGTCGGGGCTTTTCGTCGTATACTACGGCTTCCCCGCCCCTCTCCAATAAAAACTGGACGCCGTAATGTATCTGAAAAATTGCTGAAAGTGGCGTTAACATCATTCAAACAAATTGAAAACCTTATTAACTAGAGTCTTTGGTAAACTTTTATCGCGCACCTTATATAAAAGACCCTTATTAATTAATTCATTAGGTAGTGTGCTTTTTAGAGGTAGAGCATTCTTAATCATAACAAAATATCTTCCCTTAGTGGCCATTTTGAATTCCTGATAACACGAAAAATATAATGTTTGAAGAGCACTATCTATTTTACATCATTGCCAAGGTTGGTTAAAATTGATCAAGTATAGCTCCATAGGAGAAGTTCTAAATGTGAAAAGATAACGACGAAGGAAAGACATGATCAGTGGTAGATAAAAAAATTGACCAGCTTTGTTGACCGAACAAATCTGTGTGCACATTTCAGGCTCTATGGAACCTCTGGTTATTGTTTTATAGTACGGTATAATTTGGATAGGACTTGTTAACATCTTGTTGATGACTATGACTGACTGACAGTTTTATGTGAGCTAACAAAAGTAGATACTAAAGTATATCTCGCCTGCCTTAACCATCTGCAATCAACATACTACCAGTACATTTTTTTTAAATAAAAGATAGGACGTGAAACTACGATACTTTGTACTTAGGCATCTGCATATAAATTTTCATCAACCTAATCCTTCTACTTCTTCAGATGGATTTGACCATCAAACTGGACGCAAAATAAATAAAATCATTCAACCATAAAAATGATATCAAGACAAATGACAGGCGTCAGTCTGACAAACCCTTGTAGTAAGGCACGTGCATACTAAATTTCATTGGACATATCGTAGCTATGAACTTTAAGAGGTCAAAAAGTATCATACGACGGTGAGATAATATTTTTTTATGCTCGTAAATAATTCTTACTTGTTCATGACATGATTGGTTGGCAATCAAATGTTTACATATATCATCACAATCAGTGTATAGGCAATAGAAAAGATTCATAAAATTAAATAGTTATCCCCAATTCGCCTATTCTGTAGGATGGGACCAAATTTGTGCTCGTTTTGAAAAAAATACCACAAAAATACATGACAAGAATAATGACCAAGGAAAAAGTCCGAAAACAATATTCTTATTATTGGTTGGATCTATAAAATCAGAGACCGACATCATCACCATGCTACGATTTATTTTTCCCGACTTTTCAAATTTAAATTTTAAGATGTGTCATTTTTGAATGATAGGTATGTTTTGAAAAATTATATTGGCGTCATAGTTTTCTTTTTGTAGTTGGTGCATATTTATTCTCTAAAGTCTTAGCAGATCCTAGCCCTCTATTGTTGCGGACAGTGAAAGCGCTATATTGTTTATGTTAGATGCTGAATGAAAAAGTCCGAAGACAATGAAGACAACTGAGAAACAGGCGGGAATATTTGAATATAACTTTACATTAATATTGTATCCAATCTCCAAAACAGACACTACATATCCTTCTACGTCAGAATTCACCTCTGTCATACAAAGAATTTAGCTCCTCCCATATATTTATTGATTTGTTAACCTCTAGAAAATAACGAAATTACTTGATCAATTGATTTCAAATTTTAAAAAGTGTTTCATTCTTATTAAATACACTGATATATGTTAACTAAATTATAAACTAAGATACTAGTAATCGTAAAAGTAGTTTTTTTTCATATTTATTTCGAGATTATCTACGTTGTGTATTAATTGTTTGCAATTTCAATTGACAAATCTTTCAACCTAATTAACTTTTCAAATTTATAATTAAATTCGATTAACTATCGTTAAAAATAAGTCCAGCGTGAAACAGTGAATTTTCTTGGTATTGCTATAATTTGGACCGTTTAGTAGGGTTTTATTGGGAAAGGTCAAGCTGGTGTGGCAGAGGTGATATCCTTAGTGTAATGTTACGGAGTTTGGAATTGAGCGATATGACCTTAGCTCCGGAGATTGTACTGTAGAATTCTGAAAAAGTTTTGATCATTTGTCACGTGGAAAATAGAAATCCAATCACAGAATGCTACTTAAAAATAATAAAATAATAATAGTAATAATAAATACTTCATTTTAATTATTACAAATAGGGTTTAGTACCATTTGAAGCGAAGCAAATAACTGTCGTTAAAATCCATAGTAGTCTTGCACAATTATATGTTACACATTTTTGTGGTGACTACGTAATTCGGACATTAACAGATTGTTTGTATTACACAATTATATGTTACACATTTTTGTGGTGACTACGTAATTCGGACATTAACAGATTGATTACATTACACAATTATATGTTACACATTTTTGTTGGTGACTACGTAATTCGGACATTAACAGATTGATAACATATCTAATGTTAATCCCTTAATTTCCAGTTAATAGAATTATCGCCCGATTGACGCTAATCTGTAAAACGTAAGATGGGAATTACTTTTTATTGTTACGTCGATGCATGTTGTATGCCTCTTATTGCATGTTTTATGTTGGGCAATACCAGATTCCCAGAGTTAGACCCATAAAGCTGCTCATCGCTATTACAGGTGGTAGATAGCGGAGGCCACCGATGGTAGTTATTAGATTTATAATTCGCAAAGCTTGACCTCTGAATATAATGGCTAACGTGTTTGAAATAAGCCACGCTTGCATAATAAACTCACCTTTTGTAACTCTAGAAAAAGATTATCAACTATTGAAGATTTATTCTCAGTCCCGACCTAATAACCCACATTTTTCCAATCAATCAATCAATCAATCAATCTAGTTTAAGCACTCTATGTTTAACCTTCGATCAGTAAAATGTATCCTCTCCCCCAACAAAAACTGCAAAAAATCGACTGCGATCGTCTCATTGTTACGGTTGACCGATGTTTGCTTAGCGTCCAATGGGCATTTTTTTCAGGACGGTAACAACTTAACAAACAATAATTAATTCGGGTAAGATGGACCAAAGGGCAAAAAATGGTATTGCTACTGGAAAAGTATGGGGTATGGGAAGGAGGAATGTTTTATTTCGTAATTAACGACTCCAACGTGCCTAATTGGGTTTAGCAAACTTTTCACCATTGTTTCGTTTAGTTTATGAAATTCGGGATATTTATACTTAAAAAAATGAACACTACCACTTGATCTATATTTATTTACAAATCCGTACATCCGTGTCCCGTTTAATAAGTTTATTTCAGAATCCGTATATTTAATCAGGTTTAATCATTAAGCCGGACATCATATTTATACAGTTTTCAAGAAGGAAACATTGATAAAATATACAAAGGCAAGCGAAAAATTTGTAATGTAAGTAAATTTTATTATTTTAATGTTAAGTATTCTTGTTAAATAAATTTTACTTGATGAATTTTCTAGTTGTCGTAATCTATTAAATATTTAATTTTTTAATTGGTGAAAAATTCAGCCAAACATATGAGTCATATTTAATTTGTGATATATTCCACTAAAATGTGTACACTGAATATTATTTAATTAAAATATTAATAACAAATATGATCTATGTAAGTATTCATTTATATACACGTTTTCGTTAAGCTCTGTTATCGACAATTACTTGGAAATAATCATTAATATTTACACTTTATTTGTAATCATGCAATTTTTTTGCAGGTATTAAATCAATCCCGGTAATAGTTACAACTGTTTGATGCAACAAACTAACAAATGTTTATTTAACATTAAGATTTTAAATAACCAGAAATAGGGTATTATTTCGTACGTTATTGTCACACCAAGAAATTGTGTATTATTTTCTGTACGTAATTCGATTTAATTAAAAAAATAGAAAGGTAAAGAATTATTGTCTGTTCATTAACACATGATTAACAGTCTGTGAGATTTCATGAAAACAAAGATATTTTTTTTATAATTTGTTTGTTTGTTTTACGTCACCGTCAGCCATTTAACCATGGCGTCCACATATTACCGGGTGCATATAGGGTAAACCGGTGTAATGGCGTCCTGTTATTACTGGGCGCAGGGGATAAGTCGATGTAACCGGTAAAAAACCCACGACCGTGACAGGAAACTGGCAATCTTTGTGAATAATGTTCTAAGTCAAGCACAACCGTCCCAAAATCGACCTGGAATTCGCAAATCCACTGTTGACACACTGGTGATGAATTCGAGATAAACTAACTGCCTTAAACACTCGGCCACCGACGGCCCACGAGTGAATAAGTAAGAAACGTCATTGTACCAACTTTTTTCTACATATGATTTAATGGAACCAGCTTTGGGGGGGGGGGGGGGGCCTATGACGTAATGGAACCAGGGTCCGTGTACCAATGACGCTTATAGGCCAGCTCTAATTTACCTTTTACGCTAATGAACCAACTTTGGGGTGTATGTGACATAATAGAGCCAACTTCGGGGTACCAATTTTTTGAATAATTGTTTGTCTGTTTGTTTGTTTCTTTGTTTGTTTTACGTCACCGTCAGCCATTTTACCATGGCGTCCACGAATTATCGGGTGCATAGGGTAAGCCGGTGTAATGGCGTCCTCTTACAATTGGGTGCAGGGGGTAAGTCGATGTAACCGGTAAAAAACCCACGACCGTGACATGAAAACTGGCAATCTTTGTCAATAAGGTTTTTAGTCAAACACAATTGTTCCAAAATCGACCTGAAATTAGCAAATCCCACTGTTGACACACTGGTGATAAACTAACTACATTAAACAATCGGCCACAGACGGCCCACGAGTGATTAAGTAAGAAACGTCATTGTACCAGCTTTTTTCTACATATGATTTAATGGCACCAGCTTTGGGGGGCACCTATGACGTAATGGAACCAGGGTTTGGGTACCAATGACGATAAAAGGCCAGCTTTGGTTTACCTTTGACGCTAATGAAACAACTTTGGGGTGTATGTGATATAATAGAGTCAACTTCGGGGTACCAATTGTTTGAATAATTGTTGTTTGCTTGTTTGTTTTTCGTCACCGTCAGCCATTTTACCATGGCGTCCACATATTACCAGGTGCATGGGGTAAGCCTGTGTAATGGCGTCCTCTTATTACTGGGAGCAGGGGTAAGTCGGTGTAACCGGTAAAAGACCCACGGCTGTTGACAGAAAAACTGGCAATCTTTGTCAATAAGGTTGTTAGTCAAGCACAACCGTCCCAAAATCGACCTGGAATTCGAAAATCCCGATGAATTCGAGACAAACTAACTACCTTAAACACTCGGCCATCGAGGCCTCTCGAGTGATTAAGTAAGAAACGTCATTGTACCAGCTTTTTCTACATATGACTTAATGGAACCAGCTTTGGGGCACCTATGACGTAATGGAACCAGGTTTTGGGTAACAATGACGCTAATATGCCAGCTTGGGTTTACCTTTGATGCTGATGAACCAACTTTGTGGTGTATGTGACATAGAGCTAACTTCGGGGTATTTTGTCATAATGAAACCAGCTTTGGATTTACATTTTTTGACGTAATGAAACCAACTTTAAAATTCTTATGCCGTAGTGGAACCAGCATTAGGGTACATATGACATGCAGAGCCATCTTTAGGGATACATATGATATACTGCAACCAGCTTTGGTTTTACGTTTGACGTAATGAAACCAGAACTGGTAATCGTGTGAATGCACGCACGGTATCACTGTAAATTCAAGTGTTAAAACCGAGAACACCTAATGAACACTTTTTTGTAACACTTATTGAACGTGTAATGGCGTTCCCAAAATTAACACTGTTGTTCATCATATTTATGCCAAGTGTTAAGTGTTTGAACACTGGTGTTCTGCTGTTGGGTGTCTATGTGTGTCGTTTTTAAACACTAGTGTAAACGTTTTGAATACCGGTGTGCAATATTTTGAACACGTCCGTATGTTCAAGAATTTAATGCCAAGACGTGTTCTAAGGCCCTGTAACACTTTTTGAACACACAGAACATGTTCAAAGAAAGAATGTAAAGATTGTGAACACCCTTTTCAAGTGTTCAAAGGGAAATGTTAAAAAGTAGAACACTGCAATGTTCATATTGCGAACATGTTCTGTGGGTAACATTTTCCGACTAAGTAAATTGTAAAGGATGATCCAGTCGATTTGGAAATGAAGATGTATTGCAATCAAAAATCTAAATATACTTATATCATTTCAATGTATCTGTAGTTTAGACAATACATTTCAACCATACTTAAAACCATTTTTGTAAATGTTCATCTCCAATAAAAATAAATAAATAAGATAAGTATTAATGTTTTAATTGTCTCAGTAAAACATAAAAAATTTTATGCTGCAAAAATAATAAGTTTACAATATTTCTTAAGACAAATATATCTTTAAAAAATGAGAGGATTTTATTTTTATTAATTGGTATAGGAAAGATTTCTCCCAATAAATACTAGAGGTAATGATACAGCTAAAAATGAAGATGAAAGTGGCGCTAAACCCAATTCAATTAAACAAAATAATTTTAAAAAGCATAATAAAATAAACAGATTATTACATTTAATGTAGGCAACGCTTCAATTGCCATACTATACCATGAATTGAGCATCCAAATGTCATTTTTAATTAATCAGATTATTCAAGATGGTGACTTCCAATAGTAACAAGTAGAGAAACTATGGTTTTTCAGAAGTCATTATCCAATCAGATTCATTGGTAACAAATGAATGCACTAGAATTATATATTTATGCATAAAAATATTTAACATACCTCAACAAGAGTTTCTTTTTAAGCCAATAATACAATAATAAATAGTAAATTGCTTTGTATTAAAAAAAGCACATACATTGAGTGGTAAGATATCATTTAATAAAAAAATGTATACACCATTGATACATATAGACATAATGAAACTACTTAAATACACTCTGAATAAAACTGTCTTAGAAAAAGCATCCATCTCATTTCTGTTCAATGCACTTTCCTGATGAGTTGTAACAATAAACATACATAGCATATGCTAAAAGAGAAACAAACAAGATTGCTACAGATAGCTATGTATGCATGCACAGGAGTTCTTGTCCACAAGTTTGTCCAAAGAACAAATGACAGATTGATGTACATAACTCCAAATAAATGGTCAGATAAAATTTAGTACATGTCTGAATACACAATATGTCTATCCATCCTACAAGTCATCTATACCTGTCTTTCATTCCCTATATTACAGGAGACAAACGGGTAAATTTATCCACCACCACTTTCAATAATTTTGCGATTCGTACGTAGAAGTCCGTTCCGAAGCACAGTCTCTCACATGTCTATATGTCAAGCATCTCTTTCTATTCGTCCTTTAGTTTGGATAGATAAGGCTTGTGCCTTAGAATTTGCCTTGTGTATCTCTGGGATGATACGAGTTTTACACTCACATGTCATATGCTCCAAACACACAATTAACAAACAAGTTGGGGTTATTCAAATGAACTTTCAGCAGTGATATGTTGTAAATGAACAAAGTAATCCTTCATTCTCCATGACAACAGCAAGTATATTGTACGTCTGCAACTTTGAATTCCACCGCCCAAAAAATGAAACATGCAGACTTCCGGTGGTGCATTCTGGTACTATATAGCGCGGTAAATTTCGATCACCCGTGTTCAGATATAGAACACTTGATAAACACACAGTGTTCAATAACAGAACAGATTAGGACATTTATGATGAAGTTTAAACCATAATACAAATGTTTGCAACAGAAGTATTTTGGAAATGTGTACTATAAATTAATAAAAGGAACGACATGACCACTGCACATTATTTTATTCATGATAAAACATGTGTTTGTAAGAAAAAGACAGAGAACACCAATGTAACTTTAAATAGCTATGTTAAAGGCATTTAATAATATCATTATGTATGTTTTTTTTAAATTCATTCAATGTGCATCAAAATAATATAAAAACAAAGATAAAATTCATTTCCCCTTTGAATTTATTGAACACTTGAATGTTAACGTTTATTGAACACTTGAATGTGAACGTTTTAAACACAGATGTTTAAGACTTGGAAACTATTTGTTAAGATGAACACTTCTTGAACATGCAGTGTTAAATCTTTGCACACTACGCGTATACAATTTAAACGCGTCCGGACACGTTAGCGTCCGTTATATTTACAGTGTACACATTTTATACACTATGCAATTGCGTAAATGGTTTATAAATAATGTTCACTTTATTCGCCGCGCAGTTTTCAATTAATTAATTTTAAAACTTAATTCGTAATCAGGCAATTCATTTGCAAACTTTCACAGTTATCATATTAAACTTTAATGCCAATACTTACTTATAATTGTTCAATGCAATAAACTAACGAATATTAATGCAAAATTAAGTTTTTGAACAGCTAGAATAGCCTAGGTTGCTTACGTTATTGTCTTTCGCCATGGAAGTGTATATTTTTCTCTGTAATTAAGCCGCTACGCATTTTATCCCAACCGTTTAAGAAGTATATTAAAGAATTAGTTCTAGCTATATCAAAGATACATATGTAATATAATATTGTTATTTTGTTACTTTGAACCTTTTTGTTTAGACAGTGAAGGGACACAATATATTAGAACATAGAGGTCCTAGACAGTCAAACTTCATTACAACTGGTTTTTTTTTAGATTTAAGATGCTGCATACCAGTTTAATTGTTTGGTTGTGTTGTTTTCTGGCCTTTGTCCGGATAGACGCCAGACCAAGGACAAGAAAAGATGTAATACAAAATCTTCCTTATAGTGGTGACAATAATATAAATGAGGATATACCAGTTCCTCTCACTGCAGAGGAAACCGGACCAGGTCAACCATACGGTGATGATGTAAACCCAGGACGCGTGTCAGCGGATGAAAACAGGCCTGATCAGGTGTGTCATGGTTTTTCACCTGTAAAATAGGTTTCATGTGTTGATTAATCCAAAGGAGACAAACACAATTTATTCGTTTCTTTAACTATTCAAAGGTTGATGTAATAAAATAAATTTCGCCTTTAATTTTATATTATAGTAGTCTTTTTATTTTTATTTTTAACTAGCAGGTCAATGCTTAATGTTGTCCTGCATATCGATACCAAAAAATATCCTGAATATAATATATGGGCAGAGTCAACAGAAAAATTGTAGTTCTTTTTATAGCCAATCCACGTTTTTCTTCTACGAATAACTACGTCTATATTACAAAGTTTGGGGAATATTGTACACCAAATGTAAAATGATATACTTTTTTGTTTAAACAGATCGGTCAGATAATGGATCAAGTTTTCCCAGGCAAAACCTCACCATAAAAAAGTAAGTATTTATTTCATGAATTAAGTCGAATTAAACCAATTTTGCAAGAAAAAAATAAAATTATTGAAAATATTATAAAACATATTGACTCGGATAAGCTGACAAAAAAACACTATATAATACTACACGAATCCGGATTTGACTTTTGGATTTTGTTGTTCGGTCGTTTTTTTGGTTTTTTTTTTGTTATTTTTCTAGCAAAAAGGAGACGATTGCGATGTAATATTGCGTAACGAAATATATGTTTTGATATGATGTAGTGGGGAAATAGATTACATAACATGAATGTTGCCACAAAAATATTCCTGACCCACAAGAGAGTATGCGCAAAAACATGCAAGGTAGTCGACCTGTTTGTTTGCTATTATATTTTCTAATATGTCGTTCTTCATACGCTTTGAGAACACATTAGGGTTCTAATAAGCATAGCGCCCGCTATGACGTAACAATTAGAATTCCCTACGTCATATACATACATATATACATACGTCATATACGTCATATACACTAAACTGACCATTTCAACCTGGAACGATGCCATTTTTGAAGATTGTCAATATTTTGGCCGCCCTTCTTAGCAGTTAACATTTTGTCGGCAAAAAAAAACCATCGTACAGACAGAGTTGCGTTTAGTATAGTGTCCGCATACATGTATTTCCTTTTTCTATAATAAGATTTATATATGTAATGTAAAAATGACGTGTTTTTCAAATAAAATTTTTTTAGTATTAATATATTGCTGGTAACAGGCCAGATTTTAGAAAAACGGTACGCTAATCTTAGTACAGTCCGATCTTCTTGATCATTCAACTTTATTGCCGAAAACTGTTTCGTTTATCTTCAGGAACGCAAACCCTGACAACGTCACCAATAAAAGAGCACAATTTTAATTTCAGATCTACATAATTCTAAAGGTAATAGGACGGAGACCGATTTCAGAACATATTTTAAATTGATAAAAAAGTAAAATATCTATTTGAAAAGTTTGCACAATCGACTTTTTTTCTAAATGCAGATATTTCATGATGTTAAAAAAAAAATTATTAAAATGTATTTTAATTAAAGGTTATTTTGATAATATAAAATGTCACGAAAATTTTTTTTTAATTTTTTTTTTTTTTGACATTCAAAATTCACAAAAACATTAATCTTTTTTGATTCTAGTTTATTAACTGGACCTTTTAAATAGTTTCATATCAATAATTAGTGTATTTACCTTATAATGTTGTAGAAAGAGACGCGTTCACAATTTGTGCATTTTTTTAAAATAACCGATATATGTTATAAACTGCTTTTCTTTGTTATTTTAAAGTCGGCTTTCCTCGAACACATTTTTTTTCTATTTACAGTTTTCAAGTGATACAGTGGAAAGTAGCGGTTGCCTCCCTTCGAACACTCATTTTGCTAATGACTGCTATACTTTTTACACGTCACGAAAATTTTTCTTATAGTTTAAATAGCTGTATAAAGTATTGTTCTATCTTTTTAATAAAAAGAATTTATAATTACTTACTTTTTTTTTCAATCAAGAGAAAACTGTTTCATATGAATTACCGATCATTTAGTTTTAACATGCAACGTATATAAAAATTCGGCTTATTAAGATCTATCGTTCCGCAAGAAAACCCCAAAGGTTTAGGCAGTTTGGCTTCATTGTCAGTGGCGCGCCCGTTTCATCCGGACATTAAATACGGTCATGCGTCTGCTATAGTGTCATGACCTAAGAGTAAAAGATTTTGAATAAGTACAATAAAGGACAGCCTACTTTTTCCACTAAGCTAGCAAGATCCCTTTACACAGCATCCACTAGGATAGCAGGGTCCTTGTACACATGCATCCACAGGGCTAGCTTGACCAACGTACACACTGTCCACTAAGCTAGCAGGATCCCTGTACACACATCCACTAGGCTAGCAGGGTCCTTGTACACATCATCCACAAGGCTAGCTTGACCAACGTACACACTGTCCACTAAGCTAGCAGCTAGCAGGATCCCTGTACACACATCCACTAGGCTAGCAGGGTCCTTGTACACACATCCACTAGGCTAGCAGTGTCCTTGTACACATCATCCACTAGGCTAGCTTGACCAACGCATACACTGACCACTAAGCTAGCAGGATCCCTGTACACAGTATCCACCAGGCTAGCAGGATTCTTGTACACAGCATCCACTAGGTAAGCAAGGTTCTTGTACACAACGTCTACTAGGCTAGCGATTCCTGTACACAACGTCCAACCGTAGGATCACTATACACATGCATGCAACGTTCATTGTTCTGTACATAGTATCCACCAGGCTAGCAGGTCCCTGAACACAGCGTCACTTGGCTAGTAGGTTTTTGTACACAAAATCCACTGGGCTAGCAGGGTCACCGTATACAGCGTTCATTCAGCTTGCAGGATGCATGTACATTACGTCCACTAGGCTGGCACTCTTTCTATAAACAGCGTCTGCAAGACTAGCAGGGTCTCTGTATGCTGCGTTCATTCAGCTTGCAGGATCCTGTACATCACGTCTAATAGTCTGGCATGGTTTCTGTATACGTCTGCAAGGCTAGCAGCGAGCCTGCACAATGCGAGCCGATTTTCTTGCAGAATTCTTTATAGAACCAAGAACACAATATTTGATAGCGAACTATGATGAACCATGTGTTTGGTTCGGACTGAAATAAAGATTTAGCTACACTTATGTGTGAAAAGTTTACAGAAGGCGAGTTAAAGTAATCGGAATTTACCTTGAAGACAAATAAAAAAATATGCCACGTGATGAGTAGTATATTTGTACGTACTGTGTAGATTTTCTGCAATATCCATATATTATTAATTTTTTAAATCGGAGTATATTATTTATAAACTTTCTACCAACTATACCAGTGACATGGACAGAACTTTCAATGTGTACACACAAAAAGACGTATAACAGAAATTAAGCCTTTAATCTCTAAACGTTCAAAATAAATTTATTTATATTTGTATTTATATATCTAATGTAACTACACGAGAAACAATTTTTCAAAGTACGAACAGAAAAGTAATAAATACAAATAACATGTTTTTACGTTTGATGTTATAGTAATCAGTACTAATATATTATCCTACCAACACTAATAATAGGGTAATTATGGTACTGGTCTTTATTTACAAACGTCTACATTCTAGTACTTGTTTACATACCGTTACCGCACGTGCTTTTGATTTACGGTAACAGAGGGAGTTACTGTTGTCTAATGGATACATCGTGACCTACGACAACTCATTAATTGGTCATAAACTAATTATTCTTATAGAAATAGGGTTCAACAGTTCAGATGTTACTGACAATAAGTTCTGTGTTAAGCACCCTTGCCTGTAGTAGGCTCGAATTCACAAACACAGTTGACAGCTTCGGTATCATTGTTTGATTAGAGTTAAACGCTAATTTTAATGACTTTTTCAGCTTTGTTATGGCAGCCAGAGAAGATGCCAAAGTACCCGGTGAAAACCCCTGACATTCGGCAGTAAAACTGACAATCCTTGTTAAATAAGATCTGAGTCGAGCACACCTTGCCGAAGTCGGCTAGAATTCACAGCTAGTTATCAATGAATTACTACCACTCGAGATCCCCTTACTATGAACATTATGAGGCCCAAACATTTCAAGTTTATTGGGAATCGGGCAAAATACTGAGCTTCAATAATGTAGATCCAGTGATATTTTTTTTTATTTATGCTGAGCTATAATGTTGATTCATTTATAGTTATGGGACACTTCTTTGATTTCCAGCCTTATTTAAAATACCCCTCCCCAATAGCATCTTTACAGGGACTACATAGTACACCAGAGCACAGAACCCGGATATTAAGTGGTAAGGAGACAATCGACACCATTTGTTTTGTATTGATACTCGACTAGGTACATATATTAATACGATATGATCTGTTTTAAATAGAACTTTTAAAAAGATTTTTGGGGGCCTCGGTGGCCGAGTGGTCAAGGTAGTTCGTCTATTATTAATCACGTGGTCTGTCAACACTGAGATTGCGGGTTCGATTCTCACTGCTGGCAGGGTGTACTCGACTCCAATCTTAATTGACAAGGATTGCCAGTTTTCCTACCATAGGTCGGGGGTTTTCTCCGGGTACTCCGGCTTCCTCCCCCAATAAAAACTGGACGCCATGATATAGCTGAAAAATTGCTGAAAGTGGCGTTAAACACGATCAAACAAACAACAAACAAACAAATAAAAGATTTTTGGAATGAAAAAATTGCGTTAAAACTCGTCAATAATAAAAATATGTTTGTGTAAGCTTATGCTCCCTGATGATTCACTCACTCTACAACTTTTTTTTATATACACACAAACACAGACCTAAAACAGTATACCACCGTATGGGGAGGGGTATAAGATATCCCCAAATATCGAGCTATTGTCAAAATCTCAGAATTGTATCAGTTATCATTGCTGAGAAAATGTGACGGAAAATTACAAGGATAAAAGAGGTCGGTAAAAAGTTAGAAGAGGAGAGATCTTAACATGAATTTCACAATATACCATGCTGACAAAAATAGTTGTGTCATTTATCATTGCTTAGGAAAATGTGACGGTAAATGATTACAGACGGACGCTCACACAAACACAACACAAAGACGCACACAGACCGAAAAAAGTATATCCCATATTACCTGTAGAAATTACATTCGTTGTGACATCAGAGAGTTGACTTTAATTTTAAAACGAATAAATAATCAATGAAGACTGTGTCGATTTCCATGGCAACCGAAAACATACGTAAGGTTTGTTACTTTTATAATAGAGAGCTCCGATTCTATTGTTATATTGTTTACCGGAAATCTGTATAAATTTTGCTATAAATATAGATTTTAAAGATAAGAAAACATATTTTTAATGCGTTCTTTATACCACCAGAATCGTGCCTCGATGATAAATATATATGTGAACTTAATTTTTGTTTTATGAATAGCAAAACAAGATGAGGCATAAAAAACGCTAACATTTGTATATATTATTTATAAACTCCACACAACGGGTTATCACGTTACCCTGAATAATTAAACAATGAACAGAAATGTCGAAAGATAATTCTTATCAATTACATATGAATCAAAATTCCAATAAAACTAACTGACGCAGGTTCTGCCATTCTACTCATCTAAAATATTGGCAACTGGTATGTTATAAAATACAGTACATGTGAACTCGGCGACGATTAACCACCCTACACGTATACATATATAGAAAATATAAAAGTCAAAGTTTATTTCGTTTATAAATAAAATTCAATGCCTACTTTTATCAGTTGTTAAGCTATATCAATTCGTCCAGCTGTTGTGAGTCAAATCACCAGAACTTTCGAACTTTGGCATGGAAACTGCCGGGGGGGTGGGGCGGTGGGAAACTGGCACTTCTTGTCAATTAAGAGTCGAGTGCACCATGTCGGAAGTTAGGCTCTAACTCTCATCCGCAGAGCTTACAAGCCGGTGACCGAACTACATTGACTGAACGGCAAGATAGAGCTTAAAAATTGCTGTGTGACGCTAAACACCATTCAAACAAAAAACTCTGAAATGAAGTGTAAATTGAAATCATATATAACCGGCGGTATTGTGTTTAACAAAATTGTTCTGCCGAATTTTACTGCTGTAAATGTCAGTATTTTGATTTGTCAGATGATATATGCAACTACTTTTCGACATCAAAGTGCCGGATTTATCCACTCCCTCTGCTATATTACTGGTTCTAGGACTAAACTCGTACCCGCGCCAAAAATAAAATGCGAGGGTACGATTATTCGTTCTACAAAATTGTATAAATGTCTTTCTTTGCATGATAGGGTTTTTTGGTAAATAAAAATGTTCTGAGCTATTTTTCCATAATGTTTATTTCATGCAAAATATTTCCTACTGTAGAATTCATAGTTTTGTTACAGAAAGACAACTGTGTCTTTGAGAGGAGGTGTCTCCAATTTATTCCAGCAGAGTGAAGAATCTTAATATACAATTAGTTAATGCGTTCTGAATACATAAAGCATCGGACTGATTACAAAGGAATTCCGTTCAAAGACATAATTTTGTTTATTTCATACACTTGTGTCATTATGTTGAAATTAACAAACAGTTAACATGTGTAAGTCTCATTATTGATTCAGGACGAAATGGCTTTGAAAAGACTTTATTTATTCGTTTACGAAATTGTGGGCCAATTTACTTCATGTCAATATGTTATCAATTCTTCATTTTACATTCGAGGCCATCTTGTTTCTCTCCCTTAGACAAGACCACGCACAGTGCACCCCCTTGTAACTTCCGGCTAAAATGCCCAATAAAAGAACAATAAAAAGAAATCATACACCATATTGCCCCACTTAAAAGAATACCGGTCAATCTGATTATTTCTTAATCAAAATATTACGCACTCTGTGGACGGTCAAAATAAGCTCCTGTGTCCAAAACCGGATACATGTTTTAGTTAACTATTGATCACTTCAGTGGATACAAAATTAATAAGACGTGTTTATACGCGGAATGCAAACTAGTTTGCATTGTAAGATAAAATCTATTTTTTAAAATGCATATTTAGGTTTCGAGATTTTCTCACTAAAGCTCTAGGAGATGACTTCTAACAGGCGTTCTTTTGAAACTCAATTAAAAATTTATTTAAAATTTTAAGTCGATAGTACTTTCAAAAAGCATTTTATTATCTAATTATCTATTTATTTTGAAATGTGAATGTACATGAATGAATTATTTATTAACACGAGGCACGCACATCCTGTTTTTACGCTTTGGTGACTCGGTCATTTTCAGCATACTTATACAGTCTATTAACCGATCTGTCTAAAAGAATAGTTTCAAGAACACGTACATTCAGTCACTCATTATAAAACGGCAGGTATTTGCGTGAGTCTCATTTTTTCGAAGCAAATATATACTTTATTTCCTTATGGAAACAAAATACGTTATAAAAATCACCGGCCTCACTCTCCGAATGGTTATTTTAATAATAGTTGTCTTCTATTGATCTCATGGGCTATCAACATTGAGGTTGTAAGTTGAAGCCTTAATGCGGGCAGTGTGTGATCGACTCCAATCTGAACAGACAGTTTTCTTGCCTTTCACTGTCAACGTTCGCACTTTTTCAACGAATACTCCGGCTACCTTAAAACTGACGCTATGATATAGCGGAAAATTGCAGAAAGTGGCGTTAAACCACAACAAGCAAACAAATAAAACATTGAAGAATTATTATACATACGTAAGTTAATTAGGTACACAGTATACGCCAGGAAAGTAATGTTTTCCAAATCTAGATTAGTACTTATATTTGACTGATTTTTGCTGGAACTCAATAAACACATAATATAAATAAGTACAATTTTGTTCGCCAATACAGTGACTTAATGTTGACAATGTCTGTCTGCTTCTGAATGCAATATTAAACAACAGTTTTCAATTGTTATAACAGATTTTTTTTAAAATATATAATTAATCAGTAATTTATGAGGTATCGTCAAACCGCCCAGACAAAAATAAAAATATATTCCGAAATAATAAAATGACAGTTTTCGTCGTTAGATTTTATCTGTTACTGTTACAAAACTTTACGATTAAAAAAGGTCCATTAGTCATGAAGTTGGCGTGGGCATTTCCATGAACCCAGGTGGTTAGTGTGGGCTTTCAATATTTACAGGAGTTAGCGTGGGTACATGTATTTCCATAAATCAAAATACTTCCGTCATGAATGAAATGAATAAAATAAAATGAATGAATTGTTAAAAAACAGGTAAACAGGTAAAGAATATAATATTATTAAAAAGATCTTATTGAATTAATTAATCGCAATATCAATACGTCAGCAGTTTTCTGTCCAAGATTATTTTACTTTGGTTATGATAACCAAATAAATTGTTTATGGATAACTGCATGGGTAATGTAACATGGTTCCCCTGACTCCTCCTCTTACTTTGGTTATGATAACCAAGTTGAGTTAAATTGTTTATGGATAACTGCATGGGTAATGTAACATGGTTCCCCTGACTCCTCCTCTTACTTTGGTTATGATAACCAAGTTGAGTTAAATTGTTTATGGATAACTGCATGGGTAATGTAACATGGTTCCCCTGACTCCTCCTCTTACTTTGGTTATGATAACCAAGTTGAGTTAAATTGTTTATGGATAACTGCATGGGTAATGTAACATGGTTCCCCTGACTCCTCCTCTTACTTTGGTTATGATAACCAAGTTGAGTTAAATTGTTTATGGATAACTGCATGGGTAATGTAACATGGTTCCCCTGACTCCTCCTCTTACTTTGGTTATGATAACCAAGTTGAGTTAAATTGTTTATGGATAACTGCATGGGTAATGTAACATGGTTCCCCTGACTCCTCCTCTTACTTTGGTTATGATAACCAAGTTGAGTTAAATTGTTTATGGATAACTGCATGGGTAATGTAACATGGTTCCCCTGACTCCTCCTCTTACTTTGGTTATGATAACCAAGTTGAGTTAAATTGTTTATGGATAACTGCATGGGTAATGTAACATGGTTCCCCTGACTCCTCCTCTTACTTTGGTTATGATAACCAAGTTGAGTTAAATTGTTTATGGATAACTGCATGGGTAATGTAACATGGTTCCCCTGACTCCTCCTCTTACTTTGGTTATGATAACCAAGTTGAGTTAAATTGTTTATGGATAACTGCATGGGTAATGTAACATGGTTCCCCTGACTCCTCCTCTTACTTTGGTTATGATAACCAAGTTGAGTTAAATTGTTTATGGATAACTGCATGGGTAATGTAACATGGTTCCCCTGACTCCTCCTCTCATCCTTAAAGACGATGCTCATTCTGAAATTGTATTTCTCATCTGATTAACCATAACCCATTCTTGTTTAGTATAATCCAATGAGTGCTACTTTCACGTTTTTTAAATTAGTTTAGCAAAGGAATGTCAACAATACCCACACAGTTTTTAACATTTTATTTGCGGTTGTCAATGTTAAAAAAACTTTGTAGAGAATAGCATTTCTACGGAAAGCGCAAGGTATCTTCATACTTCAGACTTCTGACTTCATACAGGAATGTTAAAACTCCCCGTTTCATACTTCTGACTTCATACTTCTAAGTTCAAAGCTCAGACTTCAGAATTCTGACTTCTCACTTCGGACTTCAGAGTTCTGTTAATTAAGCGTATATTTTCCGCGTTAATCACATTTTCGCGTCAAATTATTTCTGAAAGGATAACATTTTTATTCATAGCAATCCACATGGAGTTGTTCGTATTATACGGCCGCGAACAATTTTATGCAAATAATTAGGATTTTCATAATATTTTATGCGGATTTGTTTTTATTTTAAATTCAAACTATAAAATGGAGACAAATGACAGATTTTAAATTACATAAAATATTACAATCATTTTTTTCTTATAGGTTCTTAGCTAAGGGTCTTTCATACAATTGGATTGGTTTTTTATACCTTGGATAATATCCCTAAAACAAAACAAAAAGAAACCATCCAAAGCTAGAACTAAATATTGAATGAAAATTCTTTATTCTACCATTATTGACAGTCTGTGGTAAGACGTCTCTGTGTTTTCCAATTTATGATTGGCGCGAAAATTTATGCTTATATAATTAACAGAACTCTGAAGTCCGAAGTGAGAAGTCTGAATTCTTAAGTCTGAGCTTTGAACTTAGAAGTATGAAGTCAGAAGTATGAAAAGAGAAATTTTAACATTGAAGTATGAAGTCAGAAGTCTGAACTATGAAGTCAGAAGTCTGAAGTATGAAGATACCTCCCGCTTTCCGTACATTTTAGTTCAATATTTAGGTTCAATTTGGCTCTAACCGGTTTGTAATTTATGAGAAGATATTCGATTTTTTAGATAATCTAAGTACTGCGGTGACATCCTTTTGAAATTTATTCCGATCAGTATCAAAAGTGTAAATTCTGTATAGAACCATTCGAGGAATACTACCTGGTTTCATTCTGGTTTCAATTAGTTCAAACTTGACAAGTCTTGCAGTTCCAGGGCAGTGCCTGGGGGAGGCGAAACCATCCAGAAGCCGACTGTGAAAAGATATACGCTAACACCAGATTAAGTATTAGCTGACAATTAATGATTAATCAGGTTTTGTGTTTTGTATAATAGGAACAACTAAGATAAGTTAAAATGTCGTATTATGATTTCCCATAAGTTCTAAGTCATTTTTAATTTTCGAACGGCATGGAACAAAATGGGTAAAACAATATTGCTTGTTTTGTGTTGGTTTCAATAAGTTCAAAGTTATATTTCTTTTAAGGAGTCCATAAGTGTCGTTCAATAAAGTAAGTATTGCAGTATCGCAGTCATCTTTACTTCTTGTAAATAGCCATACATAATACAATGAACCTTTGGCCTTCCAATGTTATTTTTCATAAGGGTACTACGTTTTCGATTATTATTTCATTGAACGTCAAAGTTAATTTAATGTTAACTTAAGAGAGATTATTTATGGTAAAGGATAGGTATTAATAACAATAAGCATTTAGGGGAGTCTCATTTTTTAAAATTTCATCGAGGCGACCCTACGTATTCGAAATTTGATTTCTTCCTCCAAAATGTGTTTAAAAATCTTTTTTTTGTATTTTCATACCAAAGGATGCATTTCTTTCCAAATATATTTACTTGAACAATCATTATTGACCAATCGAGTTTAACCTGACAATTTTTTTCACGCTTTACTTTGTGCTCATAAAATGGCCGCGCCATAACGTTATGCATTAGTACACTGATACCTACAATCTGTATTTTGATTCTCAAAGAGGAAATAATCTACGTCTGCATAAAACATAAGAAACCCAAGGACAAGTCGAGCAAGTTTTTTGTTAACAATTATCTGCAGTGTTGCTATTTTTGAAGAAAATTGAAATATGTATGTTTGATTCCCCTACGAAGACGGACGCAGTGATAATCATAGCCCACATTGATCTAAAAAGTAAAAATTCGTTGATTCGAGTGAACATACGTCAAAGCCGGAAGTAAAACGGAATGAATTCGCTACAAAAAGGTTTACCAGTTTCGGGGGTTTTTTTTGCGAATCACAATTGATAAGTCTATTTATGAATTTTTATATATTTAAGGTGGCGCATTGGTAAAGGTAGATAGTGATCTAATATTGATAACACGCCTTTCACCATTATTGTGGATTCAATCCAAAATGCAGGCAGGGTGTGTTCGACTCTAACTTGAACTGACCATGTTTGTCGGTTTTCCCGCTAAAGGTTGGGGAGAGGAAAGCGGCTTCCTCTAAGTTTTGGGGAGAGGGGTTACAGTACAGCGGCTTCCTCTAAGTTTTGGGGAGAGGGGTTACAGTACAGCGGCTTCCTCTAAGTTTTGGGGAGAGGGGTTACAGTACAGCGGCTTCCTCTAAGGGTTGGGGAGAGGGGTTACAGTACAGCAGCTTCCTCTAAGGGTTGGGGAGTGGGGTTATAGTACAGCAGCTTCCTCTAAGGGTTGGGGAGTGGGGTTATAGTACAGAAGCTTCCTCTAAGGGTTGGGGAGTGGGGTTATAGTACAGCAGCTTCCTCTAAGGGTTGGGGAGTGGGGTTATAGTACAGCAGCTTCCTCTAAGGGTTGGAGAGAGGAGTTACAGTACAGCAGCTTCCTCTAAGGGTTGGGGAGTGGGGTTATAGTACAGCAGCTTCCTCTAAGGGTTGGAGAGAGGAGTTACAGTAAAACAGCTTCCTCTAAGGGTTGGAGAGTGGGGTTGCATTACAGCGGCTTCCTCTAAGGGTTGGAGAGTGGGGTTGCAGTACAGCAGCTTCCTCTAAGGGTTGGGGAGAGGGGTTACAGTACAGCAGCTTCCTCTAAGGGTTGGAGAGAGGGGTTACAGTACAGCAGCTTCCTCTAAGGGTTGGGGAGAGGGCTTACAGTACAGCAGCTTCCTCTAAGGGTTGGAGAGAGGGGTTACAGTACAGCAGCTTCCTCTAAGGGTTGGAGAGAGGGGTTACAGTACAGCAGCTTCCTCTAAGGGTTGAGGAGTAAGTACAGTACAGCAGCTTCCCCTAAGGGTTGGGGAGTGGGGTTATAGTACAGAAGCTTCCTCTAAGGGTTGGGAAGAGGGGTTACAGTACAGAAGCTTCCTCTAAGGGTTGGGGAAAGGCGTTACAGTACTCGGGCTTCCTTACACAACAGTTGTTTTTCAGACAAACAACACCCACACAATTATTTTAAATAAACAATAATTATTCATGTTAGACATTTGCAAAAAACAAACATTGTATGTTGCAAAATTCTAGAATTATCTAAGCTAATTACGAAACAAGTGTTGTTGTCATCTGGTTTAAACCAAGATTTTTTAGAATCATATGTTGCGGAATAGCTTTAAAAAATGGTAAGAACCCGTTCAGTCAAGAAGAACCGAAAACTAAAGGGCAGTTTGAAACTGCATATTGATACAGACACAATACACAAATGAGAAGCCAAAAACAACATATACCAATAAGTGTAACACGATACGTCAAACGTAGCATTGATATAATTCGATATGCTGCAAATTAATATAACATTGCCGACATGCTGTGTTTGTGCCATGAACGCGTGTGGGCTTTGTAGACAGTGGGAAACAGAATCATTCATTAGTAGTTCGTCAATTAGTATTGACAATGTTAATTAATTATTGATTGATCAGTGCAACACGGTCGTGATTTCTGTCAAGATAAACATTCACTATAAGATGTCGAATATGCGTTATGGTATCTAAGAAACCAATCACAACACATGGTTGTAGTTTTTCAAGGATACGAAATAACTATCAATTATTCAGATGTAAGTTTCAATTTCGTTTGACACTTGGCTTCCCAAGAGTCGTGTTTTACTTATGGCAGAAATAATACATTATGACACATTCTTTGTATTTGAATGTGGGTGCGATCAAAGAAATGCAATGTTCAGTAGAAGCACTTTGAAAGTCATTCATGAATACTTCTTCATTGTCAAGGTCAAATTCCCATTTTTTGTGGGATAGGGTAGGTTAGGTGACAATTGAAGCAGCAAAAAGATATATACTATTGTACTAAACCGATATTTTCCTAGATTTAACAAAAAATGTCCCGGACTCGCCCGGTTTTAAATGGGATTCTAGTTACCCAATTCTTTCTTTGTATGGTGTTCGTCTGTTTGTTTTGTTTTTGTCCCATTTTGTTTAACTATGTCTTTTTTCCTGACTTGTCGTATTTTTCTGATTTCTCTGTTTCTTCGAATTTTTTTTTCTGTAACAACCAAAAAGTTAACTTTGGCGATAAAATCGTTGGATGGACAATTATGCACCTCTCATTTATAATTTTTTAAGTATATTTTTATATAATCATTGTCTTTCGGGTGTTCACTATTAACTTATAGATATTTTATTACAAAAACGCGTTTGTTTATGAAACCGGAGAAATCTGGTAGCCGTAGATATAATTACTGCCCACGTTTTTGCTCAGCTTGGTGTCAGGTATTGTTGATGTTAACCCTTTACACACAAACAAGAACGATATTAACGTAAGTAAACAAAAAGGAAAAACGATATAATAGTAAATATCTGAAACAATATATACTGAAAATGACAATCATAAATCCTTTTGTTCTCTTTTGAGGGGTTCAGTTGGGGGTAAATACAATTCTTGGATAAACCTTTTCACACTAAGGCAATTTGTGAACTCGTTGAATGACTATAAATAAAAAACTTGGAGTACAAAAGATCAAATTTTGTAAAAAAAATGTGAAAAGATAAAGACGAAATTCCATCAAGCGAGCTAATATTGACGATGGAATCAAACCAACCAACGGTCCATCCACCCAAAGTGACCCTCCGTGTGGTAT
This sequence comes from Limnoperna fortunei, assembly GCA_944474755.1. Taxonomy (NCBI): domain Eukaryota; kingdom Metazoa; phylum Mollusca; class Bivalvia; order Mytilida; family Modiolidae; genus Limnoperna; species Limnoperna fortunei. Next base: position 30,965,837 of record OX104124.1, on the reverse strand, counting down.
GTTTAAGGAAAATATATATATAATATCTACTGTGGTATCACTATTTATTGAGACATTTAAAGTCATGGAAACAATTTAGATCATTTTTTCCACACGTCTGACGTAATTAGAAACATTTGTACACGTTATCGTCTGCTAAAGCACGTGCCTTCAATCCTCCTGCAGGAATCTGGGACATTCTCAAACGTCAGAAGCAATATCACTGTGTTCGTCTCTGGCTAGAATTAGAGGAAAACCATTTTATGTATCTTCAAAAATGACGACCATATTTTATCCACCCACCATCGGTACCCAGTCACAGAGAGACATAACGATAAGTGCGTACCTTCTGCGGGACTGCTTACCCTTTTCAAGCGTCCAATGTAAACAGAAATTAATTGCTTTTGTTAATTCCGAAGAAATTTACAACGCGATTGCAGATTAAATTCTGCAATTAATTATCAAAGTTTATAATAAACTTTAGGAGTATATTTTATTATTAGATGTATATTAAACAAAAACAATTGTATATTTAAATAGCTCCAAAGTATTTACAAATTTCCTTTGATGTCTACAAATGTTTATGACATAAATAATTATTTAACTTTTCATTCTTGCATATTTCACAATAAAAAATATGATAACTGTAGATTTTTGATCTGATGGTGTATAAAAGGTTATCAATTAAGACTATGTACTCGAGCATGTGTAAACCTTCCAAACTGATGTTTGCATTGTTTAAACAAATTTCTGAATGTCATTGTTTCCTCGTTGTTTAGCGGCTTCTGTGTAGATATGTTTTACGTAACTATCAAATAATAAGATAGTGCCATGCGCAATCTGTTAAATTTATTATTTTAATTAAGTAAATGAAACACTTTACATACTTTATGATAGCCTAGGCGCGCCAGGGATACCTTTGGGATTTTTTACTTATTTTGAAGGTAATAATGAAATTATTGATTTAGGCGAATACGTGCAATATTTTCTTATTTAATTTCTCGGGCTTTTATAAAGTTCTTTAGAAAATGCTATTTTTAGATGGTAAAAATTTATGCCACAAATTTTGGTCCATGTGTCCATTTCAGTTAAGGAAACTATAACACTAAATATTTATGAGATATAGGGTGGATTAAGAGTAATTTAGTCAAGTGAAAAGTAGATGTTGCCTGTTTCAGAATAATTCGGACTACACCAATGAGGGTAGGGATGGTTCCAGAGCTTTACAAAGAGTTAGGCATAGTCAGTGTTTCTGATTTTTTAAATATTTATGTTAACTTTTATTGTACTTGTATGCCATTAAAAGACCTTCTACAGTGCATGTTTTGAAATTGGCTTTCTGTTACAATCAACATGTACGCGACGCGAAATCAATGGTGGTCTCAGACCTTGTACCTTCGGTCAACTATCAAACTAGTCCTACACAACGATATCCTTCAAAAAGCTAAATCTGTGATAGGTGTAAAGAATTTCCGGTTTATATAGACATCGTTGTCCTATTCTGGAAAGAATTCCCGGTGTATAGAAAAGCATCTTTATTATCATATAAATCAATACAGGATTAACCAGTGACATAAAACAAAGAAATAACAAACATAGAATTGCAACAACAAAACAATCGACACAATATACAAGTCTATGTCCTCAGTGCCAAAGACTGTTTAATGAAAGAACCAAAAGTCTGCTTTTATGCCAAATCTGTGAATCCAGTATATTATTGCGTAATTTGAACAAAACATCCTAGTCAGTCGATATGTCTTTCTCTTTTTTTCAGTGACTTGGTATGTAAAAAGTAAAAAAAAAAGATCTAAACGATTCTTTTATATTTGAAGTTTATCTTATTTCTTTCAGAAAACAAGCCATATTTCTACTGTGTGCATAGCTGAATTAAAGTTCAAGCAGCATTAATGAGACTTCTAAGTTCATTTATATACTGATAAAAGCTAAGAACAGCTTTTTAGTTTGGTTTTTTCTTTTTTTTAAAGAAAATGTTTATTTTTATATTATACTGTCATATGCACAGAGTTGTCCGATTTCAATCACCTACTCCTAATGTAAGGTCTTAGTTGACAAAATGTTGGTTTGATCGAATGTGATTTTTGTTTTTTTAACTAAGACCTGCCCTATCATAGAGGGATGACGTTTTGCCTGTTTTGCAAAATTTGTAGAACAAATTTAAACTGCATAAAGAAACAGGAACGATAGAGAAATTGAGAGTAATATTTTCAATGCTGCCATTTGACATGCAACGGAAATTCATTCCAAAAAGGGGGTAATGAACCCTTCGACCCGGCAAGATAACAGTTATTTGTGAATAAAATCATTATGCAGATTAAATTTGTTCCAGTGACTTGAAAAATCTGCAAAATTGTATGGCATTACTGTAGACCGAGAATACATTTTCCAGTCACTGTTTTTACAATGAAAGAAATAAAAGTTTTAAGTGAAAGAAAATGTTTTTTTTTTTAAAACATATGAAATCGGTCCCGTTCAGTTACAATTGCACAGGCCATCGAATTGGATAATGAGCTCTTTACAATCGTCCTACCTAGATTTTACGGTCAAGTTATCTCTCATTTTGCACCTGCTTTATAAATGCCAAAACAACATCGGCTAATTATCCGTCTTAACTTTTAATGGCCCTGAACTGTTAATTACATTTTCTAAAGAAAATATCTTAAAAACTTTTTGCTAATGTATTTTCTTGCTGGACAACAGGAAACAGTCTTTCAAGTAATAACTACAAAAGAGAAATTCGTTTCGTTACAAACAATTTTGGAAGACATCAATACATCAACACAACTATTCTAATTTGCGAAGTTTTTCTTCCGAGTGACAAACTAATGTTAGAAACAGCAATGCACTATTTTGAAAGTGTCATTAAACACGGAAGAAAGAAAACAAAGTTTGAAACAATTACTAATAAACGGGCAATTAACACTTCTCTTATTTAACCAATTTTTCTGAGTGTGCTTATTAAACTTGGCTTGTCTTCCAATTACGACCGCCATCTTCTCTTGTAACTGACAACAAATAACATCCTCTAATGGAAACATGACATGGCTGTCAAAGGCTTTACGAAACATTAAGCTTCAAAGGGTTAGAGAAGTCTTCATTATTAGTTTTAAATTTACTAACGTATGAACAAAAGTAACATAAGCGCGAACTGTTCATCATTTTTACAGGATGTTTTAATGGAAATACGAACCTAATATAAATTAAATCTGATTTGAAAAAAAACGTTTAAAGATCTATCGAGTTTTTGTTCGTCATTCGTACACAAAATTCTGAAATCGCAACAAAATCTTAGTTCAAATAAATATTGCCTGTATTATTTTCTCCTAGATTTTGAAAATATTGAGTCTTAATTTTAAAGGAATTTTGTATAAAAGTTGTTTTCCCATTTAGAGTGTTGTGTTAACAATAAACTACGGTGGCCGAGTGATTAACATAATTAACCATATACTGTTGATCAATACTGAGATTGCGAGTTCGAGTCTTACTGCGGGCAGCGTTTGTTCGTCTCAAATCTTAATCGACAAGGAATGCCCGTTTTTCAACCGAAGTTGGGGGATTTTCACCGTTAAACACTATTCAAACAGACACACAAACCGTTTTCCTGCCGAATGTCAGGCTTTTTACGGAGTACTCCGGCTTTCTCCCATACATAAACTAGATGCCACTATATAGCTAAAATATGTTGAAAGCGGCGTTAAACATCAAGGTCTGGGTTTTCACCGGCATACCGGTTTTCTCTGGACGCTACATGTAGCTGAAAATATTACTGAAAGTGGCACCAAACCCAAAGAAACAATCAATATACGTGTAACGGTGTTCATACAAAAAATGCCAGGCAATTTGTTTTAGGATAATAACTCTAAATTTGTTAAAATTGACAACACAAATATTCGTAAAAAAGATAGAGTATTATTATTTTTAATTGCAATGAATGAGTTTTTTAAAGTTAGTTTCAAGTGAATATTAAATTTAACACATTATTTTAACATGCATTTTTTGTTTAAATTTCTCAATATTTTACTAAGATCGTTCTCAATATTTGTTGCTTTCCTGTTTGAATGGTGTTACATTTTGTAAGCCACTTTCATCAGTTTTTTTCATCTATATCATCGCAAATGTTTTACAGGGGCAGGAAGCTGGAGAAAATCCCCGACCTTCGGTAGGAAATCCTTGTAAATTAAGATTGGAGTCGAGCGCATCCTGCCCACAGTAAGACTCGAACCCGCAACCTTAGCGTTGACAGACCACGTGGCCAATAGTAGACGAACTATCTTAACCACTAGGCCACTGAGTATGTACCGGAAACCGCCAAAATTGAACTTCCCACCAGACCCCCGACATTTTGTTCTTCCCACCTGCAGACCCCGACATTATGTACCTTTCACCAGACCCCGACATTTTGTACTTCCCATCAGACAACCGAAATTTGTTATCCACCAGACGCCGACATTTTGTACTTCCCTCCAGACCCCGACATTTTGTACTTCCCTCCAGACAACCGAAATTTGTTATCCACCAGACGCAGACATTTTGTACTTCCCTCCAGACAACCGAAATTTGTTGTCCACAAGACGCCGACATTTTGTACTTCCCTCCAGACAATCGAAATTTGTTATCCACCAGACCCCGACATTTTGTACTTCCAACCAGACAACCGACATTTTGTACTGCTCACCAGACATCCGAAATGTGTTATCCACCAGACCCCGACATTTTGTACTTCCCACCAGACAACCGAAATTTGTTTTCCACCAGACCCCGACATTTTGTACTTTCAACCAGACAACCGACATTTGTTATCTTCCCACCAGACCCCGACATTATATAATAAATGAATTTCGTTCATCTTGCCCGTCTTCTATCATTATACTATCATTACATCATTACGACACGTGTGACGTAATACGAATATCATAACAGCTGATAAATGACAAAACTGTTTTTATTATTTAACATATTGTTTTGCAATACAAACTCGGGCAACAAGAAGACAGATCATGTTTCTATTCTGTCAAGTAGATGCAGACTAAAAGACAACGAGCAGACGATAGGTGATCAATATTTTGTCACTAATTATACAGGGCTAATGGAACTTTGTAGGTTACCAAATAACTCTCCCCTGTGATTAAAATTTGAGCATGCGCAGTCCTCTTGTGTCCTCTTAGTATTGTGATTGCTTGGAACATCTCACTCAAGGTCGTGATATGCGCCATCACAAAGTCTTTAAAAAGTAAATCAGAAAATACAAAATACAAATAACAAAATCCAATTGCAAAACTGAAAAGACACGGCTAACGAAAAATAACAAACAAAACAAAAACCAACACACAGTGAACAATATACACGTAAGCAACACAAAGTTTAAAGCTTTAACAACGGTAGGCGGGTCTTGCTCCAACTTTAACATCCGTCGTATTGCTTATGATTAAATCTAAGCGAGAACACGAACGACAGAAGAGACCAATAATATACGATAATATCTGAGCATAATATCAATTGGTTTAAGATGACGATAAAATTCGATAAGGCTTATTCGGGCCTCTGGAAAAATAAATTTTAATTGCGTCCAACAAAGTGGCTCGAATACGTTTCCGTACTAATTCAATGTCAATCCTCACTTTTTTCAGAGTGGAAACTCGCCTCTTTCCAGTAAATCACTATAGAAATCAACTGTCTGTGTTATCTTAAAAGTTTTGACATTTATATTTAATTGGAATATCAAGTAAAAGACAGGTGGAATATCAAGTAAAAGACAGGTGAAATTTATTCTTGAGAAACTGAAGTTGTCTCGCTTGTCAGTTTGTCGGTCATCGTTGTAGATTTCAAGATATGCATATATAAATACCTAACAGGCTTTAACTATTTCTTGTCTTTTTAAAACTCAATCGCGTTTGATAAATACGACAACTAACCAAGGAAATATAACTTGAAAAATTGTATATGCGAGGTAAATTTAAAGCAATTGACTGCTCTAACGTGCCGAAAATCTGACGCTACTTAACGTGTTGAAAACTGAAAAGTCTAACGTGCTACAAACTGACACTGTCTAACGTGTTACAAACTGACGGTGTGTAGCGTGATCAGAAACTGACTCCGACTAACGTTCTTAAACTGTAAAACTGACACTGTCTAACGTACTTAAACTGTAAAACTGACACTGTCTAACGTACTTAAACTGTAAAACTGACACTGTCTAACGTACTTAAACGGACACTTTCTAACGTATTTAACCTGACACCGTCAAAACTACTTAAACTGACACCGTCTTACGTCTTTTAACGGACACTGTCTAACGTATCTAACCTCAGACCGTCTAACGCACTTCAACTGAAACTGTCTAACGTTTAACTGACACTGTCTAACGTACTTAAACGGACACTATATATAACGTATTTAACCGGACACCGTCGAACGTACTTAAAACATACTATTTCATTTGATAAAATTTATTTGCTTTATATGTTTGAATTTTTGCTCACCTCTGCACGTGTTTTAAATAAAAGTGACAGGAGAAAATGAATAGTATCTACTATTTCAATCCATTCACATCTAAGCACAGCACCACACGTCATTGACTCCAGATCAGAGATCACTCGTTCTAGTTAATTCTGCACGTGTGATATTTGTGCTTACCTATGCATGTCTTTGTAAGTGAAAGTGACAGGGGAAAATGAATAGTATTTACGATTTCAATCTGTTCACAACTAAGCATAGCCACCCACGTCATTGATGATGTCGCTTACTGTCATAACAATCAAACAAAGATACAACAAGAATGATAATACATAAGAAGAAAAGTACATTTATCTGTTAGGATTAACATGAGAAATTTATAAAAAGTGACATTAATGTTTATAAACATACCTTTATTGTGTTTTTTCTCAATAAGATATTGATCGTAGTGTTAGTTCAAAATTCCAGTCCTTGATCTTCGAATTTTGTCGGTCGAGATTGCTATTAATAGCTTGCAAAGAAAGTATTCGCATCTTTAACGAATATTTATAAACGGGTTTTTTGTGTCAATACAAATTAAATGAAATTCATTTAGCTGTAAGTTGTAATGATATATATGTGTTTTTTCTTTTATTTCTGGGGTTATGTTTTATCAAAAAATCCCGACCATGAATGTATAATAAAAGTACTAAACCCCGCAAATTTTTAGACAATTAATGGTCTTGCCGTCTTCTTTATAGGCTTGTTAATTTGTCGAAATTTATTTGTCATGTTTGCTCGCAAAATCATTTAAATGTTGATTAAATGACAATTAAGATATACATTTATCAAAATTATTACAAAAACATTGAAATAGAACAAAAAATATCAAGTTTCTTAGCACAATTTTTTTATAGCAAACAAATAATAAAACCATTATATGCTGGATATTCATGTAATTGCCTTAAGTCGAAATGGCCTCTTCCGACCACCATACTTTTTAGAAATCTGTTAATAATTAGGTAACACAATCCCGCACACCTAGACAGTCATTAGTATTTTAATTCTGTTATCTCTTTAAATATGCAAAGATGAAATGTTTCTGAATGTATTAGGCTTGATCAACAATAAAGTGACTATTACAATGATCAAAGAGACGACTTGAAGGAAACGATATATGCTAATAATTTTCAAATGAAAGTTAAATGCAGCTAGGTTTGTTTTGCAAAGTAAAACACTTCGTTTATTTTGGCGAATTTAATCTGCAGTAACATAGTATCATTACGTCCGAGTATTAATGACCTGGGTGCCGTTTCATAAAGCGATCGCTAATTAACGTGCTCGTTATCCCATGCAATTTGAATGGGATAACGTGCACGTTAAGCTAACGATCGCTTTATGAAACGGCACCCTGGATTTTGATGGTTTAAGAGTTTTGCGCCACTTTCAGCACTTTGTATCTGTATCTTGGATTCGTTTTTGTGGTAGCTGTATCTTGGAGCATCATGAGAAAACCATTTACCTTTTTGCGGTTAAATAAACTGCCATTTCTTGTCACAAAAGGTTATAGACGAATATTTACATTACGTACGTCCTCGTTTATAGATGTCCTAGATTTCTTTTAGTTCAAACCAACAGTGACGTAGAATCAAAACAATAGTCTTAAAATTGATGAAATTTAATTACTAAGGTAATAGTCCGAAGCCAGAAAGAATTACCCAGAGTTCATGTGTCTTAATCTATTCGCGAGAACTAAAAGTAGCCGTATCCGGCTTCCATACATCTCGCGCACACAAAAAAACTGAATATTATCTACGTCTTTACCTACAATGTAATGTTTGTGACATGATGTCTTTGTGTTGAGAAGTAGTAATCTATTTTTGCCAAGAATGTAATAAGACATTATTTCGTAAGTGTGAATTCAGGCAATAATTGTTCTGCATCTGGCTTCTATTGTATCGCCTAAACGAAACAGATGGTAATTATATCGATTAAAGAAGAAGTTGTTTCTTATGTCCCTCTTTATTTATCCCTGCGTAGGAGTCTATGACCGAAGTCTACACAGTCATCTGTTTTAAGCGCCCTATTTAATGAAATGATATCTTTGTTATAAAGTTCACTATCGTACCTTTTCGTCGTTGTTGTTTTCGAATTCAAAAACAAAACAAACGAAAAAAAAATAAATGCAAGAAAGAGATATATCATCGAGTGTACAATACCCGTGTGTTGTACATGCTTCACTTCCTTTGATAGTGTTAGACTTTTATAGTGTTGCACACGCTCTCCTGAAGTATACTGGCGAGCACCCGATCTCATGCAATCAAGGTGACGGCGAGCACCCAATCCACTGCAATCAAGGCGAGCACCTGATCTCAGACATCAGAATTCAGTTAATTCAGAAAACAATATGGCAAAAGTTAATAACTTCGATATTGTTGATATGGTACAGTTTGAGTTTCAAAGAACAGTTTTACGCAATATGTATAGATGACTTTTATTACACCTAGTAATACAAAAAATTATAATGCATAAGATCTATTTCATGTTAGTTTAATTTATAAAAAATTCATATCAGCTGCAAAACTTCATTTTCAGACAATTTCATTAAGTAGGAATGTTGCCGAGGCCTTGGTCTGTTACTACAATATCACTTTATATTTCTGATAATCTTTTGAACTTTCATATGACTATGACGTGACAGAATATTATGATACCGTTCGTATCATCAAAGAATGCCACTAAAATAAAGGAACAGCTTGTTTTTATTATTTCTAGTATTATCGTAGATATATGTGCACAAGTCGTGAGAGTTATAGTGTTCATTTAGCTTTGACATAAGTTGGAAAATGATACATAAAAATATGCAGAAATTACAAAGAAAAACATCACTTAAACACGTACGACTCGCCATGTTTACTAAAATAATTAATGTCTGCGGTGTGATGATTAAGGTTCGCGCTAATTAGTTAACAATGATACACTGCAAAAACTGGGTACACACAATGCGTCTTTGAATACGCTTGCTTAAAGATGACTTTTGTTTGTGTATTTAAATGGGGTCTAAAGCCATTATCATTCAGCCGTTTTTTCAAATATATTCTGGCGTTCAATTTTTATTGGGGGAGGAAGGCGTATTGACGTGGGCGTTTTACGCGGCGAAAACCTGTGAACTCTTTAAGGTGGTAAGAGGCCACTATAAATATACTTTCACAGTACTATAAAAGCCATCAATACATTTCTGCATACTCGTGTTTATTGCAGTGACGAATTAATATATATTAATATTTAAACAAACACAAGAACATAAAATCAATACAAAATTATTTATTAAAAAAAGAATCGTTATGTATCACTTCGAACATCTGGAATATCAACAGTTTTGGAATGATTGTTCACAAAAAGAGTGCCAAGTAGATGATTATTATGGCAAAATCGTGACATGTAACTTGTGATGTTCTCAATTTTTTATGGTTGGAGACAGCGATAATAAAAACAGATTGTTTTCATTACGAGACTAAAGTAGGAACTTTCGTTTGAAAAAACACCAGTCATGGTATGTAACAACCTACCATGGTGCTTTAAAAAAAAAGCAAAGGAAACCGACCACGTGAAACCGACCTAACAACAAAGAGCCGAAAGTCAAGGGACAATTACGGATATAGACAAACATATACAACGGAAAACAAAAACCAAAAAAAAAACATAAAAACAAAAATGTGAGTGACCCGAACCTTATAAAAACAATGGGTGCACTCGGGTGGTCCGACCTAGTAAGCAGTGCCTGCATCCAATTAGACATTTGTTGAGTTACTCATTGTTACTAGTAAAGTCAAATCCAGGAATAGGAAAGACTATAAGAACCAGCATAAATGTCCTATCTTATTTCAGATATGGATTTCTTAAAGCGATCAACGAAATCATGGTGACGACCATAGAACTTCTGGAGAGATAACATCAACCTAGGTACGATGTCGCGTGAGATCTGCAAGTCCCGTGAAAATTGCAAGTTCCGCTTCCGGTATCCGGTAAAACTTGCAACTCTCACGTTGGGCATCGTGAGAGTTACAAGGTTGTGAGAAACGCAAGTCTGCTATAAAATTCAACTGTGCACATTTTAGTAAAAATAAAACAAGTCATTATTTCATTACATAAATAAAAGAACATTTGTATGTAAAGGAATAAATAGTTAAACGTAGTTTTAGGAATTACTTTGGCGTAACAAAATTTGATGTTGTGTAAAGTAAAAGTAGAAATAGCAATATAATAATGTCTATATAAATTACGCTTTTCGTTTCTGTAAGTAGTTAATTGTATAATGCATAGTAAAATATTGATATACTTATAATGTAAACACTATATATCAACCATCTTGCATTTACGAGATTTGACGCACTGTGATATATGCACAAAGATTTTTCCTCCTTATATAAATTCTCTAACCCTTTTTATTGCAAGTTGATTTTGTACCATGTTAACTTTTGAACCAGCTGTGATAGAGACGTAAAGTTGTAATGGTCATCATTGACATTTACCTTTGAAAAAGGTCACAAGGTAAAGGTCAAAGTTAAATGTTGAAATAATTATTTAGGTTTATCTAAATTTAAATAAAGTACTTTTACATCCATGCGAATTTTAAGTCTGGTAAACTGAGGCAGTGATTGCCTATAGTGAACTGCTGAAATATTGTAAGTTGACCCAAGTGTTTAAATAAGTAGTTTTACAGCAACGAGATACGTAAGTCGGGTCAAACCGAGGCCATGACTGACTATATAAGTAGTAGGCAACTGAAATATTATAGGTTGACTATAAATGTTAAAAAAAAAGTACTTTTATACAGCCATGATAATGACAAGTCATGTCAAACCAAAGCACTGATTGCCTATAACGGTCTACTGAATTACAAGTAAGTGTGCATGCATGAGAATTGCACTTGATTAAGTCAAATCGAGGCATATATGGATTACAGATGCTGGTCATTTACATTTCATGTTGTTTAAAATATTCATTTTAGTTGAAATACAATTTTTTCTCAAGTTTAATATCATATAATATAACAATTTTATCCTTTGATTAAATAATATGATCACATAAATTACATTTATGATCATATAATATCCACGGGATGTTAATAGTTTACGATTAATTAATAACTTTACTTAAAAATTATCTTTTTGAAATAAAAAGTATAAATTGGCCATATAATAAACATATTCTGTGTTGACAGAACTTAGATAATTTATTTACCCCCCTTCTCTATTATACCTATAAAACCGGAAATTTTGAATAGAAAGGAGTCAAACTTGCGTTTCTCACGGCGGAAGTGACTTTTAAAAAAAATATATTTTGCACATGCGTGCTTGCAATTTTCACGGGACTTGCATATCTCACGCGACAGCGACAAACTCTTGTTCGAGTAGTTTAGTATTAAACTAGAAAGTCGGAAAATAAAATATAAAATAGAATAGCGTACATAAATTTATGAAATGTACACACCACACCCTGGAGCTGCTGGAATGTTGCTTTCAATGAACAGATAAACACCCTGCCTGCTGTGATACTCGAAATCACAACCTCGGAGTTGACATGCACGTAATCAACAGATGACTTATTTCTTTAGCAATCGGCCACCGAGGACCCTGACGTCATAAAATATTTGCTGAATTTTTTTTTTATTTTATCCAACGACAAACATTCGATATTCTCTGTTGCCAGAGGACTATAAATGTGTATTTTGTCAAATACACTAAAACATCGTTCATGTGTGGAAGCTTTATTCAGCGAAATAAAATCTCGTAATTTTAACATAATAAGTCATAATTATGATATTATTTTTATGTGATATGCAGTAAAACGCTTTGATATCCCTGCAAATATGATACGGGTTCAGTAATTTGAGGTAGTACAAAAAAATTAGCGAATGATCTTTCAAAAGTTTTTTTTAGTTTTTATTTCATTAATGGCCTCACATGAGGCAAATACTATTCAAATCACATTTTTAAAGTGAGTTGTCTTTCATTAAATATATGTGCAGGATTAAGTTAGTAATACGATATTTTTTACCAATAGACTCTAGGGTATAACTTTACTAGAAATGTTAAAGAGTGCAGAAACCCAAACGAAATTGGACAGTTATCACAATTCAAAACGCATAGTTGAGCTCGTTTGCCGATTGGTTTAACATGTACTATTTATCACCGCAGTGTCAACAGCAAGAGAAAGTTCGGGCCTGACCTAGTGCAGAGTCGGTGTTCGACTTTAACATAAACAGTCAGGATTGCTACTTTTCCTTCGGAAGTTCCGGGTTTTAGCCGGGTACTCCTGCTTCAATAAAAACAAAAAACAAAATGTTGACAGTGGCGTTAAACACTTTACAAGCCAAAAAATATTTATCAAAGTCTTTCCTTATACCTTAAGCAGAATGTAGATTAAAAGCAATGTTTAAATAATATTTGTAAAGAACAACTATACATACTAAATTTTGTCAAACAAAGATACGCTGACAGACTCAGACATGCTAGATTCTTTAACATATTTAATTAACGATATAAATCTTAATTACTTTGATTTAAAAAAACCACACAAATCAAAAAGACAGAATCAGCATAAATGGTTTCGTATTTAAAATAAGTTTATCTTATAGTCAGTGTCTTTGGAGTTTTCTTCAAGTATAAAACGTTTAAGATTGCTACAGTCGGATATACAAAATTAATTTGGATGTGAATTGTAAAATAACAATTACACTTGTACTAAATAAAACACTTTAGATTTTCAAAATTTTATAACGCTTTCTTGTCTTATTTCTTATCTTTTTTTTAAACTTCTCATTCTGTTGAAACCTACCCATTTATATCAGTGCTTGAAATTACACCTGTATAATTTCACAAAGTATTAAATGCATGACACAAAGAGTCGATCATAAAATAATTAGATCAGTGAATTATACAATACAACGAAACAGACTGATGCTAATTTAATACTAATACATGTATCACTGTTTGAGTCAACCGAAAGTTTTGTCATTTTAACAGTATCTCGTTAAGTGTATCATATTTATATGAGATGTGCGGACGAAGATTTGAAAACCCACCATATTCATATATTTTCGGACGTAATAAAACGGAAACTAATCGTATACTGAATTGTAAAAATCACCGTGGTTAACATAGGCTTAACATGCTTAAGATAAGAATTGAGACATGGATATAGTTGGACAATTAACAACTACCCAATGCCATATATTTTTCAATGAATAAGCTACCTTTCACATATTTCGAGAGGTAAAAATGTGTATTCCGTATTACCCTATATTTATACCAAGACCCTCCCCCCACACATTTTGTAAATAAGGCTATCGCTTTGTTTTGGTTTTGTTGCCATTTATTTTATGTATCAACTAGTTACGTTTTAATCCGAATGTTTTATTGGGTCTCTTGTTTTTTGGTTGATCTCTCATATAATGTTAAAGGCACGCAATGTTTATTAATGTCCTTGCATTGAACTATGAACATATATAAAACAAATTGAACCTCTTGAAAAAAATACACAGGAAGACACCTAACTTTTTCTATATCAATATATCATTATCGTTCTTATTTCTTAAGAATAATCATGGCGTTGAACTGGGAGATGACCTAAAATGAAATCTCGCGGTGACGAGACACGTTATTCGATGTTGTCGCTAGGAGAGGATTAATTTTCCTGTCATTTATTTTCACTTATCAAAGTCGTAATACCCTTCAAATGTGTCGTATCGTATGTTTGAAGACTATCATAAACCAAAGAGTTATTGATGTGCATTTGAAAATTGATTTCTTTTCATTGGACAATTTCGTTATCATTGTTTGCTTTGATTCTGTCTATTACTTTGACCTTATAAGTCCGTACAGGCCGGAAGTGAAACGGTTACGAAGTCCAATGGGACAAACGCGAATATTTTTGCCAAAATTTGTACCTTTAATTGTAATATCAATAAAGTAATTGATGTTGACATACTATTTGACTCAAGTAGCGCACTAGAGATCAAAAACCCATATGTGTGACCAGTATCTCTGTTGCAGTGATACAGACTTATTCTTTGAAATAACTTGTCATATTGATATCGTTTCAAAAGGCTAATTCGTGTCAAAACAGACTACAAAGGACAATTTAAAACGATTCACACACACAAAATGCAAAATGGTTAGAATTTTTTTAAGATGTTTTAACCACCCAGATTATGAATAGACATGTCAGCATTTTCGTCTTCGCACCTCGGTCTGCACTTTTGAGGACTTCAACACGAAACAGATAAATAAATAACTCTACCGAGTGATCAGATCAAAAAAATCAAATTAAATGGTATTTACAAATCAGAGATACCATCGTTTATTTCAACAATATAACTTTAGGAATCATTAAACTGTGCTGTTTAGTATTGTGGGAATATCATATGCCTTGTGAACACAATATCCCTTATCAGTTGAAATTATCAAATATTTCGCGTGTTATTTAATGATAAAAGAACCAATAACTGTTCGAAAGAATCGATATGATATTTTAAATCGATATCTTTGATCAAATTGGAGCAGGGATGTCTTAAAATGAATGGACACCTGGATTGATCTCCTGACCCTGTGACCGGAAGTTTATCGAAATCATCTTTTAATATAGGGTTTAGAAGACAGTTACGAATGCGATGCGACAAACATATTATAATCAGCTGTAAGATTTAGTTTTGGTAAATAACCCACAAATGAACGACACAATAAAATGAAACAATGTAACGTATTACAGATTGTATCGCGTGGACGGTATTGGTATATATTTTTGACAACTCACCAGCCAGAACGTATTCAACAAAAGAATCTAACAAGTGGCCAATGCGTCACGAATTAAAGTGTCAAAAGATCAATTTTCCGGTAGTTTTAACTCAACAGATTTATGGCCTCGTTTTGGATGGTCATCTTTTACGATTTGAAACATTTGGTTATAACAATTAACTTTGTTCGATAAGAAGCTATCTAATTTATAATTATGCTCTTTGTTTTTACCTGAATGCAAACCAATGTGATATATTTGTTTTGCAAAAAGTAGGCCACAGTAATGATGACCTTAATGTTTAATAGGACAAAGAGGCAAACGCTGTAAATGTGGCATCAAATCGGAACAAAATCAAGCAGCAAATAATTATAACTGAAACATTTCTTGTAATTGTGGCAGTTTTTTCATGTTTGAGAATTCTTATCTTACTGAATCGAACACGATTCCATAGTTGGTTATGATATGTAGATCTATGAAAGCCGTTAGATGAAAAAATCTCGCTTAGATTGAGACATAAAAAAATTAAACATCATTATCTCGACAAATTTGAAACTGAGTACCAATGTCTTATTTCTCGTGTCATTTTTATCAAACTAATCTATTTCATGTACAGAAAAGATTCGCCTCGTTTTCAATTTTATTAACTTAAAGTTAATTATATAAGCGACTTAAGGCACAATATTTATAATATACCCGCTAGCATTATTATTATTAACTAGTTTATAGCTAGTTTACTATTTGTTATTAGCGTCTTGCATGTGTATCACAGGTTTGGTGTATTGTCTTGCTTTTATTGGCAACAATTATATTTTTAGTTAATATTTGTGATTGAATTGCTGTAATAAATACATCTGACCCAAAATGTTTCTTCTTGTTTGGTTAAGGTAGTCGAAAGAATTGTTTATAAATAAATTTACCAGATATTAAAAGTGCTTGATAACAACGAATGATTTCAATTTCATCATTTTTTTTAAAATCACCTCCATTTTTTGTTTTATAAGATTTTTTTCTTTATGCTATTTAAAATCTATTAATTTTGGTATATGACTTAACTGAAAATATCGTGGTTTTATCTATCGTTGCGATCTTTATACGTATATTAATTTGACACAGTTCATTATTTTACAAATAATGTCAACCATTTGTAATTATTCGGACGATCAATGATCCAGGTCCACAATTACAAAAGCCCCATAACAGGTGTAAACTACTAGAGGACTAATCGTCATCTCGGAGGGTCCGTTTGGGGAAAAAACTTGACTTTGGAAACGTCGTCATCCCATTTATGTTGGACCCATAAATTTAAACATCTTCATACCGGAGTACTTGATTGGGGAACATCGTTATACTGTAGGGGGGACTTGATAGGGTAGCATCGTCATATTGAGGACTTGATTGATGAACCTCGTCATACTGGATGACTTAATTGGGGGACATCGCCATACCGGAGGACTTAATTGAGGAACATATTCATACTGAAGAATGATTGGAGAACATAGTTATACTTACAGATTTGATTGGAGAACATAGTCATACTGGAAGACTTGAGTGGAGAACATAGTCATACTGGAAGACTTAATTGGAGAACATAGTCATACTTGAGAATGATTGGAAAACATAGTTATACTGGAAGACTTGATTGGGGAAATCGTCATACTGGAGAATGATTGGAAAGCATAGTCATACTGGAAGACTTGATTGGGGAAATCGTCATACTGGAGAATGACTGGAGAACATAGTCATGCTGGAGGACTTAATTGGGCAACATCGTCATACTGGAGAATGATTGGCGAACATCGTCTAACCTGAGGAGTTGATTGGAAAACATCGTCTTATTGGATGACTCAAATTTCGAACATAGTCATGCTGGATTGCCAGTTTTCTTACCAAAGTTCGGGAAGTTTTGTCCAGCTACTCTGGCTTCCTGTCTTAATTAAAACAGGACGCAGTGATATCGATGTAGCCGTAATGAAAAACCGCTGAAGTTGGCGTTAAATACCGTTAAAATATTAACGCATCAATTAAAAAATATTATATTTTTGTTTCCTAAAGTATATAAACACAGTTTTTTTTTATTTTTATATCTATTTATAATTATGCTACAAGGATTGGCAGTTTTCCTACCGCAGGTCGGGGGTTTTCTCCGGGTACTCCGGCTTCCTCCTCCAAAAAAACTGGACGCCACGATGTAGCTGAAAAATTGCTGAAAGTGGCGTAAACACCATTCAAACAAACAAAATATAATTATGCCAAGGCAATATTATTCATTGTTACTCTTCATGTAAAAGTCAGAAGAAATATACATAACATTATAAACAATGTATCGCACACAATTCATTTGTTATACGTATAATTTCAGTATTTCCAAATGTGCAAATAACAAAGTTGTAACAAATGAACCGTTTTTTTTTTCGTTGTAATACAATATGTTTGGCCTACGCCTGTTGTGACCCTCATTTTATCAAATTGGCTAGTTGCCACAAAATATAAATGCAATATCTTTTGTCCCTGAATCAAAACAATGACTACATAATAAAAACAACATGTTATGTTCAATTATTAAAACCTTGTGGTTACTTTTTCCGTCATCTTGTGGTCAGGACTGTGGTCAAATTATTGGCTTTATGAGTCTTTTGAATGTTTGAATCATGATTCCAGAAGCGCGTTCGGAATACCGTGACTACTATTTGTATAAGAATCTATTAGGCATGAATCAGTTATTTTTTTAATAACTTTTTAATTGTTTATTTTACTTATTTAGTTATTTAATTTTGCTTTGATATGCGTACATTATTTAATTACGGTTCGCATCAAGACTCCTAGGTATGCTGTAAGAAGGACAGAAATATGCTTGCAATCTCGTGATATTTATAGACAAATGCACAAACATGAAAACAATATACAATTATACAATTATAAAAATGATGCTAATTTTTAGTCATATCTCAGAATAATAGCCAAGCAGACCGTCGTGAGCCCTGAATGGTCCAACTATCACCCATTGTCTTGATATGGAAAGGTTAACCCTGCCCCTACATGACTTGCCAGCTGCATTGAAATTCTTGATCTCACTAACGCTGGTCAAGCACATATTAGTGGTAACAATCACTTTTTGAATATTTGGTTGTATTTATTAATACAATTGATATAGTGTAATTTTATCAATATGTCGACAGCAGTTTGTTTTTCTTTTTTATCAGTATGCCGTTTTAGTTTGTTGGAATATGTTTAGTTACCATTAATTTTCAACAATTTTTAAGCTATATAACTATATCATCGCTTATATTTGTATATGAGATGAAGACAGAGTTTTCGGAGTAAACACCCGACGTTTGGTACGGGAACTGACATCCTTTTTTATTATGGTTCAGGTAGAGAACAACCTGCGCAAAGTCGGACTCAAAATCTCTACGCAGGTGGTATGATTGTTTATAGTTCTTGTTGTCTATATGTGATGACTTATTTATTTTTGAGTGTTTATCTTTTATACTGATCTTTAGACTTGTTTTTGTCCACGCTTTTTATTTCAACAAATAATTTCCGTAGCTATTATTTTTATTTGTTTAAGAAAAGTGACATGAATTTTTTTCTTTTGATTTTAAATTTCAAAAGTAATGAACTGTGAAAAATAAAAGTAAAATAAACATTATGATGTTTGGTATTGAACACATTCCAATGTAAGAAGTCTCGAAACATAATAATTGTTATAAGAGTGAAATATACAACTCTAATTAAGTTTATTTATTGTAATAAACTAATTTTTAAATTGAACCTCTACGTCAAGGTTTAACACGATTTAATTACTTCAGATTTTTTATGTTTTCTATTATCTTTTTTATTTCTGTTTTGTAATTAGTTTGTTATAAAAATGACGTGTCAATCATCGGTGACGGGCAACAAATTCACAGAGGCTGGGGCGTATGGTTTGTTAATTGACAACTTGTTTAGTTTACTTGTTTTTTTGGTAGAAGGTCGATTTCATATAACGTTCGATTGTGTGTTGTGTTTGTTTGAATGGTGTTTAGCGCACTTTCATCATTTTTGTAGTTATATAGTGGCGTCCAAATTGGAAGCCGACGTACCCGGAGAAAACCGAAAACCTTCGGTCGAAAATCTTGCAATCCTTGTCTATTAGAAATATGGTCGAGCACACTGTGCATGGACTCGCACCCCAGTGTTGACAGGTACGCGATCAATGACTTGGGGAATTTTTTACGCCCTACTTAATGCCCTTGGTCGTAGATGACTACCTTAACTATTGGATCAGGGAGGCCTCTGGAACGGTCGAAAAAATAATATGCTTCATATACACATTATAGCGCAATATTTTTATAACACTTGAAATCTACTACTGCTAATAAAAAACCCATTTCCAACATTCTTTCACAAACTATATACTGATATACGATCCGAGCATCTGTGGTAAAATGACAATTTCTGAACTTGAATGTAAACCGAATAAATTTTAAAAATTACTCTGTCAAGATGTACCACATGTATGAATTAATTGACAGATTATACAAGACCTATTTTCTTAGGCAATAAATTGCTGTCGGGCTATTAATACACTGTTTGATGGGTTTTTGTCAAGTTAGTGCTTACTGCATGGTTCTGTTTGCACTTGTCTCTTGACACAAACCTCCATGTTTGGTTTGAAGATGAGCTTCTTTAAAAGTCGTGTAGTTTATTCTTATTCTTTGTCGGTATTTTTCACTTTTAACAAACCTTTTCCTAATTAATTGTTTCGTAATCCAACTTTTTCATTGTTACCTAAATACAAGTTAAACAGTTCAAATGGTTTATAGACTTTCGGGACACCGGTGCAGGTGGTTATCCTTGTTCTAAGCCTATTGTAGAGGTTCGGTAAAGTTTAAGCCATATTACCGATTTAAGAGATTAAGCTGTCTAGCTTGTTGATGGCTTAAATTTATTGTATTGATAATACGTCTTACATTTTAAATTTTAAGAACTTGTATTAACTTCAAGTTCGAAACTTGTTTGAAGTTGGAAATTCTATCAATGATTCATCCCAAAATAAGAAGTACTCAGCATGAGTAACGTTAACATTTTTTATGTCTGGATTTTTTTGTTACAATGAACTTTGTTAGTTGCGTTTTGTACAACTTTTGAAAAGAAAAAGATAGTTTATGCCATATAATTGATCAGTAGTCACAGAATACATTACCTCATGGCGAACATCACTAAGAGAGCTTCTGTGATGGACCCTGGGCCCAGCGCGTCTCGAGGTCGCGAATACGAAAGGGGCAAGCCAGACCGCGTAGCGTAGTGGGTAAAGTTTGGAGAATGTCACTCTTCAAGTACGATAAAGACCCCGTTTGTAGATTATGAAAAAGAGTAGAACTATATGCCGCTAAAAAGCTAAATTCTCCATTCCGACTTCAATGCTAAATATTTTCCAGTGGGTTAAACTTATGTTCCGAATGTCTTTATGATCCGAATGTCACGATTCTTGTTTATTTGGTGTGTGATTATGGGTTTTCGCGCTTAAAATAGGTGATGAATTATAACTGACTGGACGTCAATAAATCAATCAATCAATCAATCAATCAATCAATCAATCAATCAATCAATCAATCAATCAATCAATCAATCAATCAATCAATCAATCAATCGATCAATCAATCAATCAATTATGTGTCGATCACGACACTGGGGACCATGAATCTCCTTTATTGCCCAGTTCTTAAAGATGCTTACAGATCGCATCTTCAGCAATCGCAACCAAACTTCGTGGCGTTCTTGGTGGCTACTTTAATAATGCTGTTGTTAATTGATAGTAGCTATATTCTGTAACAGTCATCTGTAAATAATGTGAGAGGACTTCAAGTCCGAACCTCACCCGGATGTAACAGTCATCAGTAAACAATAAGAGAACCTCAAGTCCAAACCCCACCCGGATGTAACAGTCATCTGTAAATAATGTGAAAGAACCTCAAGTCCAAACCCCACCCGGATATAACAGTCATCTGTAAATAATGTGAAAGAACCTCAAGTCCAAACCCCACCCGGATAATCCTAACAATATTTTATGGATTGCATATGTTTATTTCATCGTAACATTGAAATCTATATTGAAGCTATTGATTCTTTTTTATCATGTAATATATTAAGAGCTGTCAACCTTCTTTTTCATTTTTGCCAGGTTATGAAGTATGCATAACTTAATAGATACGAAACTATGGCTACATAGACTCCGACTGTCACACAAAGGACTGGGTTACGCTCAAGGTTAACTTAGATCTACTCTCAACAAATGTTATGATCGACTTCTTGAGCTTGTTGATAGATACAAAGTAAGTGTCATGCAATTGATCTCACCAAACTGTAACTTCATTAGTTTTGTCATACATGTCACGAAATTGACTTTGCCTTGTATTGGACTAAAGAACAAAATACATGTGTCGTAAATGATGCCCGAAATAAGTGTTGATTTTTTCCTGTTTTTGTTTTGCATTTCTTTTTTATGAACGTTGTTTTGTTGTTGTCTGTCTTTCGGATAGCGAGTCCTATCTAGACCATTGTTTGTATTCTTCTTGATTGAATCTAATATAGACTTCTTTTATTATTTGTTCTAATTTACATAGTATTTTTCTATTTATTATTATAAAATTTTAATATTCTCAGAGTTTAAAGTTGTATTCACATTTATTGTTTTTTTTTTTTGTGTATTCAACCTAGATTGTGACCTTTACCATCTCTTTCTAGATTTCCATGTACTTGTAGTTTCTCTGTCAAATTCGACATCCCAGGTATACCTTCTTACCTGTACTTCTACTTTGTTTTTTGTATGCATGTTTAGTTGTGCATTATCCAGAAATGTGCACAAATTTTTGTTTCGACATCTGTGTCAAAAATGTGTTATTAAATTTAATGTATTTTTCATGTGTTTCTACATTTAATTCTATTATCACATTCTATTTTGCTATTTCTTTTAGTAGGGCCTGGCGAGTCATCTACTATTGATCACGTGGTCTGTTAACACTGATGTTGCGGATTCAAGTTTCACTGCGTGCAGGGTGTACTCGATTTTATTCTTAATTGACAGGATTGCAAGTTTTCCTACCGCAGGTCGGGGGTTTCTCCGTGTACTCCGCCCCCCCTCTCCCAATAAAAACTGGACGCCATGATATAGCTAAAAACTGCTGGAAGTTGCTATAACAACATTCAAACAAACTTTTTTTAGTAGCTTTTTACCTTTACTTGATCCCATCGAATGAATTGTTACTTGTCATGCCTTCTTTTCTGACAATTTTATAATTTTATAGGCAAACTGTCTTGTTCTTTAAATTGGTTAACTATCTACTTAGCACCGTACGGAATATACGTGTAATTGATACTATACTATAGAGCTTTTTCATTGACTTGCATTTACGTGTTGTTATAAAGACACATTCTTATCGTTTAGATCTGCCATTCTCATATAATAATTGAAATGTAAAAATGTCATAATTTATGAAACACTTCTGTCACAATTTGGATAGAGCCACCATTAAACATATGTTGGCCGTATGTAAAAACTGCTAACGTCAACAAATAACAATGATCTGACGCTTGTCATTGTATGCAGCAGTAAATTCACCTTGTATCTTGTCATTTCCAATATCATTATGTTTTCTTAGAAATCTTATATATAAGCCACAAGTTACAACCATGTACTGAATGCCAACAATATGAAATTTTGAGTGTGAGCGACACAATTTTTGTCTCAAATTGTATTCTGCCATTTTAATCTAATTTTAACGCTTAATTAAGAACAAAATGTTAAAGAAATAATTCATTGGGACATAAATAAATACTAATTTTACTTAAGGTTGACCATTTATGCCAAATATTTTACCCCGAGCGTTAGCGAGTTGTGTTGTAAAATGTGAGCATAGAAGTCCAAACCGTGGTAAAATCAGTATATCTTCGTGTCCCTAAATGAATTATTTAATTATTCCGATCCTAATAGAACATATACTAGGTTGTGACGTAGTTCAAATATGTGAAAAATCTTGCCGTGACGTCTCCATAGTGTTTATACACGTTTTACCATAGGTATGGCCTGAAAGCATTTTAGGCACGTCATATTAGAATGCATATTTTGAGTTAAAAAGATATATAATACACAAAAACACAACACTTAGAAAATATTTTGTGTTTACTAGCAGAGGGCGTCGAAGACATCATATGACAACACTACTGCACCCGCCAGCGCTCTACACCAAACAACCAAATTTACATTTAACAAATACAACTTGTTCATATTTAAATATTCAATTCTTTATATCAAGCAATTTATTCTAATATCAGACAATTAAGCAATTTATAAAATAATTTCTTTTTAAAGCTATAAAATAGGTTTTCTTATACAATTCTTTTGCCATTATAAATGTCTGGCTAACCAAACAGTCATTTTTGATTTCAAGAAATATGTCTTAGATTTTATAGCAGAAAATGAAAACAAAAAATAATGAACGTTCTGTGACATTTACTTAGGGTTTAAATTTCAGTGATTAAAATACATATCAGTTCATATTGAGTTACATACAAGTATTTTGAAGCATTCAAAGTGTTGTATTAAGAAAACTACAGACAATTGTACATATATATCAATAAAAGGAAATTTTGATATCCAGAAATATTTTTGTTTCATTTTAATAAAATTGCAAATAAATTGTAGTTAAACGGCGCTTCGTGGTAGTTTTCGTTGCCATTACGCATTAATGTGACAATAATGTAATTCAGAATTTTGTTTAACTCTGTGCTTGAAAAATATGCCATGTTATTTGTTAGTTTTTTATTACAATTCTTTAGAATATTAACATGCGTCTTTATGTCTTAGGGCACCACGGTTCATTGCTAATCACTATCCTTGATTTTCGTCAATGGCATTGTTTTCTATATTGCTTGGCGCAACATCCAACATTTCTATCAGAATAAACATCTTAATGATACCAACGAGTTGACAGATGCATTATGGTACCATAATGGAAAAATAAATATTAGCAAAAGATCACATGTTGCCAAGGTCGACCGATATATCGCGTATTGACTTGAAAATGTTGTAATTACATCCAGAACATACAACAAAGTAAAAACACACACGCGATCATCATAATATTGTTTATAGAGAAAATAAGACATAATGGTCAATTATCTGAGTGATATATACGTTGTTCTACATTACTTAACACAGGCGAGAGTTAACTCCTTTGGGAGCATGTCTATTGGTGGTTTATTTAAAGATGTAAAAAAAACTGTAAATGTCATAAAAGTAACATACAGAAGTGCTTTACAATATACCGGCTGGAACGAGATAATAAAAGTAACATACATAAGTGCTCTAGAATATACCGGCTGGAACGAGATAATAAAAGAAAGATACAGAAGAGTTCCATAATATACCGACTGGAACCAGATAATAAAAGTAACATTCAGAAGTGCTCTACAATATACCGGCTGGAACGAGATAATAAAAGTAACATACAAAAGAGTTCCATAATATACCGACTGGAACCAGATAATAAAAGTAACATTCAGAAGTGCTCTACAGTATACCGGCTGGAACGAGATAATAAAAGTAACATACAAAAGAGTTCCATAATATACCGACTGGAACCAGATAATAAAAGTAACATACAGAAGTGCTCTACAATATACCGGCTGGAACGAGATAATAAAAGTAACATACAAAAGAGTTCCATAATATACCGGCTAGAACCAGATAATAAAAGTAACATACAGAAGTGCTCTACAATATACCGGCTGGAACGAGATAATAAAAGTAACATACATAAGTGCTCTAGAATATACCGGCTGGAACGAGATAATAAAAGAAAGATACAGAAGAGTTCCATAATATACCGACTGGAACCAGATAATAAAAGTAACATACAGAAGTGCTCTAGAATATACCGGCTGGAACGAGATAATAAAAGTAAGATACAGAAGAGTTCCATAATATACCGACTGGAACCAGATAATAAAAGTAACATACATAAGTGCTCTAGAATATACCACCTGGAACGAGATAATAAAAGTAAGAAACAGAAGAGTTCCATAATATACCGACTGGAACCAGATAATAAAAGTAACATACAGAAGTGCTCTAGAATATACCGGCTAGAACGAGATAATAAAAGTAACATACATAAGTGCTATAGAATATTCGTCTAGAACGAAATAAATAAGTAACATACAGAAGTGCTCTAGAATATACCGGCTGGAACGAGATAATAAAAGTAACATACAGAAGCGCTCTGTAATATACTGGCTAGAAGTAGATAATAAAAATTACATACAGAAGCGCTCTGCAATATAACGGCTGAAACGAAATAATAAAAGCAACATACAGAACCTCTCTACAATATACCGGCTGGAACTAGATAAAAAGTAACATACAGAACCTCTCTACAATATACCGGGTGGAACAAGATAATAAAAGTAACATACAGAAACTCTCTACAATATACCGGCTGGAACGAGATAATAAAAATAACATACAGAAGCGCTTTGCAATATACCGGCTGGAACAAGATAATAAAAGTAACATACAGAACCGCTCTACAATATACCGGCTGGAACAAGATAATAAAAGTAACATACAGAACCGCTCTACAATATACCGGCTGGAACGAGATAATAAAAGTAACATACAGAACCGCTCTACAATATACCGGCTGGAACGAGATAATAAAAGTAACATACAGAAGCGCTCTGCAATATACCGGCTGGAACTAGATAAAAAGGTAACATACAGAACCGCTCTACAATATAAAGGCTGGAACAAGATAATAAAAGTAACATACAGAACCGCTCTACAATGTACCGGCTGGAACAAGATAATAAAAGTAACATACAGAAACGCTCTACAATATACCGGCTGGAACAAGATAATAAAAGTAACATACAGAAACGCTCTACAATATACTGGCTGGAACGAGATAATAAAAGGAACATACAGAAGAGTTCCATAATATACCGGCTGAAACGAAATAAATAAAGCAACATACAGAACCGCTGTACAATATACCGGCTGAAACAAGGTAATAACAGTAACATACAGAACCGCTGTACAATATACCGGCTGAAACAAGGTAATAACAGTAACATACAGAACCGCTGTACAATATACCGGCTGAAACAAGGTAATAACAGTAACATACAGAAACGCTCTACAATATACCGGCTGAAACAAGATAATAAAAGTAACATACAGAACCGCTCTACAATATACCGGCTGGAACAAGGTAATAAAAGTAACATACAGAACCACTCTACAATATAACGGCTGGAACGAGATAATAAAAGGAACATACAGAAGAGTTCCATAATATACCGGCTGAAACGAAATAAATAAAGCAACATACAGAACCGCTCTACAATATACCGGCTGAAACAAGGTAATAAAAGTAACATACAGAAACGCTCTACAATAAAACGGCTGGAACGAGATAATAAAAGGAACACACGGAAGAGTTCCATAATATACCGTCTGAAACCAAATAAATAAAGCAACATACAGAACCGCTGTACAATATACCGGCTGGAACAAGGTAATAAAAGTAACATACAGAAGTGCTTTACAATATACCGGCTGGAACGAGATAATAACAGAAACATACATAAGTGCTCTAGAATATACCGACTGGAACGAGATAGTAAAAGTAACATACAGAAGCGCTCTGAAATATACCGGGTAGAACGCGATAATAAAAGTAACATACAGAAGCGCTCTGTAATATACCAGCTGGAACGAGATAATAAAAGGAACATACAGAACCGCTCTACAATATACCGGCTGGAACAAGATAATAAAAGTAACATAGATAAGTGCTCTAAAATATTCGGCTAGAACCACATAATAAAAGTAACATACAGAAGCGCTCTGCAATATACCAGCTGGAACGAGATAATAAAAGGAACATACAGAAACGCTCTACAATATAACGGCTGGAACGAGATAATAAAAGGAACATACAGAAGAGTTCCATAATATACCGGCTGGAACAAGGTAAAAAAAGTAACATACAGAAACGCTCTACAATATAACGGCTGGAACGAGATAATAAAAGGAACATACAGAACCGCTCTACAATATACCGGCTGGAACAAGGTAAAAAAAGTAACATACAGAACCGCTCTACAATATACCGGCTAGAACGAGATAATAAAAGGAACATACAGAACCGCTCTACAATATACCGGCTGGAACAAGATAATAAAAGTAACATACAGAACCGCTCTACAATATACCGCTGGAACGAGATAATAAAAGGAACATACAGAACCGCTCTACAATATACCAGCTGGAACAAGATAGTAAAAGTAACATACAAAAGAGCTGTGCAATATACCAGCTGGAACGAGTTGATAAAAGAAACATACAGAACCCTCTAATATACCGGCTGGAACAAGATAAAAAAGTAACATACATAAGTGCTCTGCAATATACCGGCTGAAACGAGATAATAAAAGAAACATACAGAACCGCTCTTCAATATACTGGCTGGAAAAAGATAATAAAAGTAGCATACATAAGTGCTCTAGAATATACCGGCTGGAACGAGATAATAAAAGTAACAAACAGAAATGCTCTAGAATATTCGGCTTGAACGAGATCATAAAAGTAACATACAGAATGGCTCTACAATATACCGGCTGGAACGAGATAATAAAAGAAACATACAGAACCACTCTGCAGTATACCGGCTGGAACAAGATAATAAAAATAACATACATAAGTGCTCTAGAATATTCGGCTAGAACGAGATAATAAAAGTAACATACAGAAGTGCTCTGCAATATACCGGCTGGAACGATATAATAAAAGAAACATACAGAAGCGCTCTGCAATATACCGGCTAGAACCTTAAGAAAGGGTCTCCCTTATCCGCCGCGCGGGAACCGGCTGGAGTGAGATAATAAAAGTAACAAAAGCTCTACAGCATGCCGGTTGGAACGAGACATAAAAGTAACATACAGAAGCGTATACCGGCTGGAACGGTATAATAAAGTAATATACAGAACGCTCTACAACATACCGGCTGGAACAGTATCATAAAGTAACATACAGAACGCTCTACAACATACCGGCTGGAACGGTATCATAAAGTTACATACAGAACGCTCTACAACATACCGGATGGAACGGTATAATAAAGTAATATACAGAACGCTCTACAACATACCGGCTGGAACGGTATCATAAAGTAACATACAGAACGCTCTACAACATACCGGCTGAAACGGTATCATAAAGTAACATACAGAACGCTCTACAACATACCGGCTGAAACAGTATCATGAAGTAACATACAGAACGATCTATGAAAAACCGGCTGAAACGGTATCATAAAGTAACATACGAACGATCTACAACATACCGGCTGGAACGGTATCACAAAGTAACATACAGAACGCTCTACAACGTACCGGCTGAAACGGTATCATAAAGTAACATACAGAACGATCTATAAAAAACCGGCTGAAACGGTATCATAAAGTAACATACAGAACGATCTACAACATACCGGCTGGAACGGTATCACAAAGTAACATACAGAACGCTCTACAACATACCGGCTGAAACGGTATCATGAAGTAACATACAGAACGCTCTACAACATACCGGCTGGAACGGTATTATGAAGTAACATACAGAACGATCTACAACATACCGGCTGGAACGGTATTATGAAGTAACATACAGAACGATCTACAACATACCGGCTGGAACGGTATTATGAAGTAACATACAGAACGATCTACAACATACCGGCTGGAACGGTATTATGAAGTAACATACAGAACGATCTACAACATACCGGCTGGAACGGTATCATAAGGTAACATACAGAACGCTCTACAACATACCGGCTGGAACGGTATTATGAAGTAACATACAGAACGATCTACAACATACCGGCTGGAACGGTATTATGAAGTAACATACAGAACGATCTACAACATACCGGCTGGAACGGTATTATGAAGTAACATACAGAACGATCTACAACATACCGGCTGGAACGGTATCATGAAGTAACATACAGAACGCTCTACAACATACCGGCTGGAACGGTATCATGAAGTAACATACAGAACGCTCTACAACATACCGGCTGGAACGGTATCATAAAGTAACATACAGAAGGATCTACAACATACCGGCTGGAACGGTATCATAAAGTAACATACAGAAGGCTCTACAACATACCGGCTGGAACGGTATCATAAAGTAACATACAGAACGCTCTACAACATACCGGCTGGAACGGTATCATGAAGTAACATACAGAACGCTCTACAATATACCGACTGGATCGGTATCATAAAGTAACATACAAAAGGCTCTACAACATACCGGCTGGAACGGTATCATAAAGTAACATACAGAACGCTCTACAACATACCGGCTGGAACGGTATCATAAAGTAACATACAGAAGGATCTACAACATACCGGCTGGAACGGTATCATAAAGTAACATACAGAACGCTCTACAACATACCGGCTGGAACGGTATCATAAAGTTACATACAGAACGCTCTACAACATACCGGCTGGAACGGTATCATGAAGTAACATACAGAACGATCTACAACATACCGGCTGTAACGGTATCATAAAGTAACATACAGAACGCTCTACAACATACCGACTGGAACGGTATCATGAAGTAACATACAGAAGCGTAATACAATATACCGTCTGGAACGGTTTCATAAAAGTAACATTCATAAGCGCTTTATATCGTTTCAACCGGTATGTTGCAGTTTACTGCCTGGAGTGTTATAACTTTGCACAAATCTTTAAACTTAATTCTCGCTTTCAAAGACCCCATTATATTGGTAAAAAATGCTGAAAAAGCTATATAAAACCATAAAAAGTACATAATTCTTAATGCCTTGTGGTTAAAAACATACATAAGTGTAGATACTGTTGGAGTTCAATTTTGTTGTTTGTTCTTTTGGACTTTTGAAGAGTTTAATACGCTTTACATGGAAATTGAAGAACAATATTAACCGACTTTGAAGTCGGAAGTCAATATCTTTATACATGCACAAGCAAGGTCAATATAATGCGTATCAACCGATTTTAAAAGTCCTTAATTGTTACATATGAAAACAACATCAGTACGCCTACCCATATTGTTTATTTAGTAACCTGCCTCGGGTCTGTTTTTAGTAACTTAGCTGGAATATACCTAAAAATAGAAACAAAGCGTCAATATTTAAAAAAAAAGTAACAATACGCCGGGAACGCAATTATTTCTAAAAATACGCAGAATACAAATTGATCAGTTTGTAATAATTACACATTAAAACAATCATATACATGGAATACTCCCTTATTAATTTTAATATTGGGTACATTCCCCGTATTAATTTTAATTTAGTTTTTCTCAAAACAGTACGGGAGCCTCGGTGGCAGAGTGGTAAAGGTAGTTCGTCTACTATTGATTACGTGGTCTGTCAACACTGCAGTTGCGGTTTCGAGTCTCACTGCTGGCAGGGTGTAATCGACTTCGATCTTAATTGACAAGGATTGCCAGTTTTCCTGTCGCAGGTCCTGGGTTTTCTCCGGATTCTCCGGCCCTTTTCCCCCAATAAAAACTGGACGCCACGATATATCTGAAAAATTGCTGAAAGCGGCGTTAAAACATCAAATACACAAACAAAACTACGCGACGAAACAATACTGCTGTCTTTCCATTAATGCACTCGTTTGCATTTGGAAATTAGAATCTTAACAGGAAGTTTGCAATCTTATTGTCTCTAGAAGGCCGTTTAATATGTGTTCGAACAGTAATAAAACAATTATTGCCTGCTTTTTGTGCATGTTGGTGTTTCCCCACGGGATCATAACATCCTTTGAGTGAACAATTATGATGTTTACTTCAGTGCAGGCACGTATAATGTCTATTATCAGAAGTCAATATATTACTTAGTGATACTTATACAAATGCAATACGAAGGAATACGTAATATATAACATATTCATAAACATAGCTATACTACTGCCGGTTTGACGTTAAACATAGCTGTTCTCTTGCCTGTTTGACGTTAAACATATCTGTAATACTGCCTGTTAGAAGTTAAACATAGCTGTACTACTGATGTTTGACGTTAAACATTAATTATTTACTCAATTTTCTCGACCTATCATGAACAATAAGTTTTGCTTTCCAGTTTTTATTTCGCCGGATGTTATGAAACGTTTATTCATTGGTGAATTATATATAAATAATACATGTTACGAAATCGAGAACAAAATGGCGGAGAAAATGAAATGAAGTAATCGTTAAAAGATTTTGGTACAATGTACATTTAAAACTCAGGTGTGAAATAAGTTCTATTTTTGTCTATATTAGTATTACGTAATTTTTACTTCTTTCAATAGCAAAAGGTGAATTTTCAGTACATATTCTATACAGTTTGCAAATACGATACATATGTGCAAACAAAATGTTCGGGACAAAGTAAATATGAAAGAAAGTAAAATGCGTTTTATATCATAAATCAAATAAGCCCCATGCTTAGTTCTGACGTACGGAGTTTATAAATATTCGCGGTAATCTTTTAAACCAGTTTTTTGTGTCTATCCCTGGGTAGATGAAGTTCATAAATCAACTCAAAGGAACTGTTTAAAATAAAAACGTTTTGATGAACTCGAAGACCCAAAGATCTGAAGAGGCTAAACGTTTATTTGAAACTTTCAATCACAATAATTAATCCCCTGTGCCAATATTTACATCCAATATCTTTGATTTTATAGGTCACATCTCGTAATAGTGTTTCTTTTTAATATTGACACGTTATCAAAACTGGATAAACGTTTTATTTACCCCCTCAAGCCGTCTCAGTCCATTCATTCAGATGTTTTAAAAGCATTAATCCCATTTATTGGAACATACTTGACATTTAAAAAATGTATACTATATTGGTCACGTATATTGGGACTAAAGGTAATACAGGTCTTTTTGTTTTGTTAAATTCTGGTCCAGTTGTGCAAACTCATAAAAATTGTTGATATTACGTGTCAGATAACAGTTTTAACTTTGCATTCTAAAATAAAAAGACTCTAATCTTAATTGACAAGGATTGCCAGTTTCCATTCCGAAGATCGGGGGCTTTCTTCTGCTTACTCCCCCAATAAAAACTGGACGCCATGACATAGCTAAAGAAAATTAAGAAAGTGGCGTTAAACATCATTCAATCAAACAAAGAAACAAACATATTAAAATGAAAAGAAAGATAGGTAATTCATCGTGCAACTCTATTAGAAAAATTACAAAATTTAGAGTTTTAACTTGCATTCGCACTTTAAAATCGAATGCTTTAAAAAGCTGAAATGCTTATCGCGTATCTACGTGCTACTAAGGCTCGTACACTTATTTTCTGTCTATCGGTATTTGTCATTACTGCAATCAGACGCCACAAGAAAATGATCATTTTGTTATGTGACAGATGGAGCATTAAAGATCCTGGTAATAGTTTATACTTTATAGTTTATACTTATATGCAATTGTTTCTTGGTACTAATATAACGTGCATGTTAACAATTAAAATGTTATGACTTGTGTTATTGACGCGTTTAGGAGAAGTTAAAACAAACAGCATGCTTGATACGTTACAATGGCCTAGTAATTAAAGGCGACCTTGATGGTTCTTGAAAGTTCATGGGTAGTATATTGTGAAAAGCTCATTTTACAATAGAAAAATTCATCTTTTAATCTGAGTCCCCACTGAACGCTTAAGAATATCAATAAGATCAGAATAAAACCGTGGAATATATAACAATAACGGTTGGGACGGATCTCTGAGGGTTTCGGGTGGATGCGGGACTCTGAAGGTTTCAGGGGAATTGTACATTCTCTAGTAATATCGCAAGAAACGTCACCCGTCTGCAACTGTTTGCACTGATTTTGTAATCTATTTAATAATCTTAAGTGCAAACAAAACCCCATTAAAATGCATCTACCTTTAACATATTCAACATGTCAAGTTCATATCAACTATAAATCTACAACATTCTAAATACAGAAATACATTTAAGTAGAAAATATGGCACCACCATAACTGCTATCCGCTTTGTTTAAATAGAATTTAAAGCACAATAACTGCTATTCACTTTATTGTTCCCTTATTGATGTTCACCTTGTCGTCCCTGCTATTCACATCATGGCCCACTACTGCTGTCCACATCATGGCCCACTACTGCTATCCACATCATGGCCCACTACGGCTGTCCACCTTGTGACCCTATTACAATTAAATAAAATTATGGCCCCATTACTGCTGTTTACGATATGGTCCCATTACTGCTGTTTACTCAATGACTCCATTACTGCTGTTTACTTTATGACCCCATTAATACTGTTTACTCTTTGGCCCCATTGATGCTGTGTCCTCGATGGCTCCATTACTGCTGTTTACTTTATGACCCCATTACTATTGTTTACTCTGTGACCCCATTACTGCTGTTTACTCTATGGCCCTATTACTGCTGTTTACTCTATGGTCCCGTTGCTGCTGTTTACTCTATGGCCCCATTACTGCTGTTTACTCTGTGGCCCCATTACTGCTATTTACTCTATGGTCCCATTACTGCTGTTTACTCCATGGTCCCATTACTGCTGTTTACTCTACAGTCCCATTACTGCTGTTTACTCTATGGTCCCATTACTGCTGTTTACTCTGTGACCCCATTACTGCTGTTTACTCTATGGCCCCATTACTGCTGTTCCCTCTATGGTCCCGTTACTGCTGTTTACTTTACGGTTCCATTACTACTGTTTACTTTGTGACCCCATTACTGCTGTTTACTCTATGGCCCTATTACTGCTGTTTACTCTATGGTCCCGTTGCTGCTGTTTACTCTTTGGCCCCATTACCGCTGTTTGCTCTGTGGCCCCATTACTGCTATTTACTCTATGGTCCCATTACTGCTGTTTACTCCATGGTCCCATTACTGCTGTTTACTCTACAGTCCCATTACTGCTGTTTACTCTGTGACCCCATTACTGCTGTTTACTCTATGGCCCCATTACTGCTGTTCCCTCTATGGTCCCGTTACTGCTGTTTACTTTACGGTCCCATTACTACTGTTTACTCTGTGACCCCGTTACTGCTGTTTACTCTACGGTCCCATTACTGCTGTTTACTCTATAACCCCATTAATGCTGTTTACTCTATGGCCCCATGACTGCTGTTTACTGTATGGCCCCATTACTGCTGTTTAATCTTTGGCCCCATTATTGCTGTTTACTCTGTGACCCCATTACTGCTGTTACTCTACGGTCTCATTACTGCTGTTTACTCTATGACCCCATTATTGCTGTTTACTCTGTGACCCCGTTACTGCTGTTTACTCTACGGTCCCATTACTGCTGTTTACTCTATAACCCCATTAATGCTGTTTACTCTATGGTCCCATGACTGCTGTTTACTGTATGGCCCCATTACTGCTGTTTACTCTATGGCCCCATTATTGCTGTTTACTCTGTGACCCCATTACTGCTGTTTACTCTACGGTCCCATTACTGCTGTTTATTCTGTGACCCCATTACTGCTGTTTACTCTACGGTCCCATTACTGCTGTTTATTCTGTGACCCCATTATTGCTGTTTACTCTACGGTCCCATTACTGCTGTTTACTCTGTGACACCATTACTGCTGTTTACTCTGTGACCCTATTACTGCTGTTACTCTATTGCCCTTTTATTGCTGTTTACTCTGTGACCCCATTACTGCTGTTTACTCTACGGTCCCATTACTGCTGTTTACTCTGTGACCCAATTACTGCTGTTTACTCTGTGACCCAATTACTGCTGTTTACTCTACGGTCCCATTACTGCTGTTTACTATGTGACACCATTATTGCTGTTTGATCTTTGACCCAAATTACTGCTGTTTACTTTATGGCCCCATTACTGCTGTTTACCTTGTGGCCCCATTACTGCTGTTTCCTCTGTGGCCCATTACTGCTGTTTACTCTGTAATACTATTACAGCAGTCCACTCTGTGGTCCCATTACTGCAGTCCACTCTGTGGTCCCACACTGCAGTCCACTCTGTGGTCCCACACTGCAGTCCACTCTGTGGTCCCATTCCTGCAGTAACTCTGTGGACATGCAGTCAAATCTTTGGTTCCATTACTGCTGTCCACTCTGTGGTCCCATTATTGAAGTCTATTCTGTGGTTCCATTACTCCAGTCCACTTTGTGGTCCCATTACTTTAGTCCATTCTGTGGTTCCATTACTTCAGTCAATCGGTGGTCACATTACTGCATTCACTATGTGATCTCATTACTGCATTTAATTTGTGGTCCTATTACTACAGTCCACTCTTTGGTCCCATTACTGCAGTCCACTCTGTGGTCCCACACTGCAGTCCACCCTTTTGTTCAGTCTGGATTTCCATTAATGCTGTAAATTCTGTGGTTCCATAAATACCTCCATTCTGTTTCTCTTTAAATGCAGTTTACTCTGACATCAAATAATTATGTCAGGTTCTTTAATGAAATTGCACGACTAGTACTTGTATATATTTACGGTATTCTTGTGTTGACTATTACCAATTACCACAAACACATTCTGTTTGGAGTAGAACATGTTTACCATTGATGATTGTTCGTCTTGTTTGGTCTCATTTAATTTAAAGCTTATCAAGGGAGATAATGCTTGCTTCAGATCTCCAAACTCATTACAACATAAACAATTATAAAAGACACTCAAAAATAAATTGAAGAGTTGTCATGTTTATAACTGTAAAAAAAGACTATTAAGGCACACGTTTAATAATCGTAATGGAGATTTTATTTTGTTAGTGAAGACACTAAAATTGTCTTGAATTTTGTTTGGCACAGAAAGATATAATTCCTAACATAAAGCACAGAAAACTACAAATGTTTTTCTTCTCTTTGATCAAGAAATTCGTTTGC
Source organism: Limnoperna fortunei (assembly GCA_944474755.1). Taxonomy (NCBI): domain Eukaryota; kingdom Metazoa; phylum Mollusca; class Bivalvia; order Mytilida; family Modiolidae; genus Limnoperna; species Limnoperna fortunei. The sequence goes on along the minus strand of OX104124.1, from coordinate 30,929,660 downwards.
TGTTAGTATTGTTATAGCCATTATTTGGTAAAAATATTACATATGCATATATTTATTGTTGTTATTCAAATTTAGCATTCTTTGGTTTCTCGGGAATCTTGAGTATATTTCGTACAACGCTTGGTCATGCTCACGTGTAAAATACAGTCTGTCTAGTTTTAGCTTGACGAATGTTATATTCTGTTTGATGCTTATGCGGGGAAATAAAATGAACTTGTTCTTTATGCTCATAGATTGCACAGAAAGGTATATTTGTTACATGGCCAATTGTCAGTAAGTTTAATAATGTTGTACATCGACCTGTTCTGCATTGTACTTATTTTTAACCGAAAATGAATTGTTCTCATTCCTTTAGATTAGACATAAAGAGTTATGATTACAGCTTACCGAACATACTATATATCTATATTCTGTCGTATAATTTTGTTCACGGGTATTTATATCTTGTTTTGATTTTGTGTTGAATTGTGTCGTTGTCTGCATGTTTGAATAATTTTTGCTCCTTTGTTTGAATTGGACTAAACGCCATTTTTAGCAATTGCTTATCGATATCATCCGTTTTAATTTTGGGAAGAATCCGGAGTACTGGTGACATCGCTGACCTTTGGCAGGACGGGAAGAATCCGGAGTACCGGTGGACATCGCTGACATTCGACAGGAAAGCTGCCAATCCTTGGATAAATGCACCTGTGTGGTTGGGGCATAAACATTTGTAGGACTTGTGATCCCATTAACAGATTGAACCATTGTATTTGTCCTGTTTGTTATTTGTTTTCGTCAGTTTTGTTTTTGTTTTTGTTTTTTTTATGATGATTTTTTGTGTCTTTTAGTGATAGTTTTATGTTTAGTTGATCTATACTGTCAAGCTCAAACCGTACCAGGTGTAAAATGTGACATGCACTTTCTTCACGTCAAAATATAATATCGATTTGACAGCAACATGTACAAAGGGCCAAAAAGGTGATTCAAACATCTCGATTAAATTGACAAATTTGTTCACAATGCTGAGTAGTAAAAGTAAACAGTGGGCTTTACAAAGACTTCAAAATGTTGGTAATTGGTCCAACTGCCTGTTCAAATAATTTAAATGCTACCATTTAAATGTAAACAAATTAGCGTCGGTAGGAGATCTGAAACGCCGTTCGATCATCAAGAATGCACTTGCATTCTGAATTGTTTGTTTAAATATGCAAAACTGTACCTTGTGAAATGAATACGCCTTCGTGGAATTAATGCGTCGGAGTAAATAATATTTCAATATATTGTATAAGATTTCAGATAAAAATTTTCTCTTAAGTTTGAATATTGGCTAAAACACGAAAAATGCGACCCCGTATGGTTTGCAGACTAAGAAAAACAGTATGTCGCGAACAATGAAAACAACGAAAATCTTCCATTTAAAATTTGTATTAAACACTCTTTCAGCTATATTTTTGGCGGGTAGGATTTGGGATAATGAATACAAATGCTGATTAACTGGAAATTTCTTTCATGATATATTTCCGCCCATGTTCCGTCTCTGAAGTTATCGGGTAGAATTCTCGTAGACATGAAGCGTTTCAGATCGCACAGTAGTTGTGTAATAAGGGTTCACTTGACTTGCAATATGACAATAATATGGGTTAATAGCAATAAACCCAAAGGAGAGTATTTGCTCTACCTAGTTACTCGTTTCTTTATAGAATAATTAATTATTATTATATTTGAATCTGTTCTTTTGGTTTGTTAAATTTTTATGTTTATATGTATAACTTTGCTCTGCATGAATAATTAGAGTGTGTGGAGGCTCTGTCTATATAAATAGCTCATCTAAACCACAGACAAAAAAGTCTAGACATGTATACATAGAAATGTTTGTATACCATAAAACAACAAAGCTTTAGAATACAAGCAACTGTGTTTACTAAAGATTAGGATTCTTAAACTAAAATCGTGTTAATTTAGCCTGAAATGTTGATGATTGAATATGTGGCGAAATTAAAGTTGTTTCAGATAATTAAAGGGTTAAAAAGTGTGAAAATAATTAAATTTCTATATATTTACAAAACATCAAAAGCATTAAAACAACATATGTAAGTTATGAGTGGTGTATTGCTTGCGGTCTGTTTGTTTATGTGCTAAATATAAATATTAAATAGGTCATAAATTTTAGATGGAGCCACTGTCACCAATACATGACCAATTAATTCAACGAATCTGACCTTGTTATTATTTGTCTTGATTCCGAACACTAAACTCATCGGTAAACGGACAAGACTGAAACCCATATAGCAATCAAATTACAGCATACCTTTGTTTGAATAGTGTAACGCTACTTCAGCAATTTTCAGATATATTGTTGGGTTCAGTTTTTTTTTTTTTTTTTTTGGGGGGGGGGAGAAAGCAAGGTACCTAGAGAAAACCCGACCTTCAGCAGAAAAACTGACAATCCTTGTCATTAAAGATTGAAATCGAGCACAATTTACTCGCAGTGAGGTGATCAACAGTGTAGTGAGTAACTAAAAACTCCAACCAAAGCCTTCTCCCCCAAGGGCCACTTTTGCGTTAACACAGGGAAATTGAATAATTTCTGGAAAATAAGTTGCAGAAACTATACACATATCTGGCATTATTTTCGAGAGAAATAACACATACTATATTATTATACTGTTTGTCTCCTTTTTCTCCCGCTAGTTGTCGCCCCTTTTGTCTCTTGCCTCAGGCTCCGCCTATAGGCCGAATTTTACGGCGATAATCCAAACTTAGTTATGTTACTTAGTGATTTGTCGGATTCAGTTGCTCGTAATGTAGAAAATAAAAAATTCTAACTTCGGTCTATTTATACAAAATTCATACATAATATTCTTCTTCTTTACGTTATTAAGCTTTAAACATTGCGAAACTAACGGGAAACGATCTTTATTGAAGAACTTTTTTTTTTCGTCTTTGAAAATGCAAAGCTATGTTGATAATTTTTCCGTATGGAAAATGTGCCCAATTTTATTATAAACGTGCTAATTTGCAACTATAATAACCATTACGTAGTAAGAATCCATTAATTTACATGTGTATTACCCAAGATGCAACACGCCATTCAGTTTCGGGTTTCTCAATGTTTTTCATGTAGTAAACGTAATTAAAAAGAGACACGAATGTATATTAATACACAACGCACAGCGGGTTATTAAAAACGGCAATAACTATCATCACGTATCAATAATGATCGATTTTGAACACGAAACCGATAAAAAAAACGGTGACACTGTCGAAAGATATCAAGATCAACCACGTCTGATTGTATATGCAACATCTTTTGGACATCAAAGTGCCGGAAGTAAATCACTGCCGCTCTGCTACATTACAAGTAATGTGACTAAATTCGTACCTTAGCAAAAAAGCGAGGGTACGATTATTCGTTCTAGTCTTATTCACCCCCCCCCCTTTATTGCCTGCTTTCTTTGTGTGTACTCTAAGTGCTCCATTTCTGCTGCCTTTGCCTTACTTCTGTCCCTTGTCTCCTAACTTTTCATTCACGTCTCGTCTGACATTTGTCTCACCCCCTTTTTGTAGAAAAATGTCATATTAACACTTCCCATGAGTATCGTTAAAGATCATTGTAATGACTTTGAAAAAAAATCGATTAAGAATTTATAAAAGTCGGACCTTACTATTGATCACGTGGTCTGTCAACACTGAGATTGAGGGTTTGAGTCTCACCTCGGGTAGATCTGGGGGGGGGAGGGGGGTTCCGTACCGTATAGTCCGGCTTTCTCCTCGATCCATTAATTACTAAAAGCCATGATATAATTTTAAAAAACCGTTGAAAGTGGCGTTAAACATAATTACAAAACAATAATTATAACTCGTAAATAGTAACGATAACTCCTCCTGTTCTTTCTATCATTACTATTATCGCAATACTGCCCAAAACTTCAAAATATTTTATAATTCTTTTTCAAAGCAAACGATGTTTAAAAAACATACCCTCTAAATGTCTTCATTAAGACAAGATTTTGTCACAAACCCATCATACTTTTCATCGTTGTTGGGATTTGAACCCAAATCTTCCACTGATAAACCAGCGGTTGCTCTGCACTAAGCTACAACGATTTGTATAGAAAAAGTAATGGGATATATGGATCAGACTAAATCTTGAATATTGGGTATACAGTATTATCTTGCCAGGGAAAAGTGCTTAAATTTCTGTCAACGACACCTAGCTAATGATTTGTTTGTTTGTTTTTTTGGTTTATTTGTTTGTTTGAATGGGGTTTAATGCCACTTTAAGCGATCTTTTGACAATATCATGGGGTCCAGTTATTATTAGGAGAAAACCGGAGTATCAAATGAAAATCCCGACGTCTGCAGGAAAACCCTGACGTCTGTAGGAAAACCCTGACGTCTGTAGGAAATTCCCGACGTCTGTAGGAAAATCCTGACGTCTGTAGGAAAACCCCGACGTCTGTAGGAAAAACCCGACGTCTGTAGGAAAACCCTGATGTCTGTAGGAAAACCCTGACTTCTGTAGGAAAACCCCGACGTCTGTAGGAAAACCCTGACGTCTGTAGGAAAACCCTGACGTCTGCAGAAAAACCCTGACGTCTGCAGAAAAACCCTGACGTCTGTAGGAAAACCCCGAGGTCAGTTGGAAAACCCTGACGTCTGTAGGAAAACCCTGACGTCTGCAGAAAAATCCTGACGTCTGCAGAAAAACCCTGACGTCTGTAGGAAAACCCTGACCCTGACGTCTGTAGAAAAACCCTGACGTCTGTAGATAAACCCTGACGTCTGCAGAAAAACCCTGACGTCTGTAGAAAAACCCTGACGTCTGTAGGAAAACCCTGACGTCTGTAGAAAAACCCTGACGTCTGTAGGAAAACCCTGACGTTTGTAGGAAAACCCTGACGTCTGTAGGAAAACCCTGACGTCTGCAGAAAAACCCTGACGTCTGTAGGAAAACCCTGACGTCTGTAGAACCCTGACGTCTGCAGGAAAACCCTGACGTCTGTAGGAAAACCCTGACGTCTGTAGGAAAACCCTGACGTCTGTAGGAAAACCCTGATGTCTGCAGAAAAACCCTTACGTCTGTAGGAAAACCCTGACGTCTGTAGAACCCTGACGTCTGCAGGAAAACCCTGACGTCTGTAGGAAAACCCTGACGTCTGTAGGAAAACCCTGACGTCTGTAGGAAAACCCCGACGTCTATAGGAAACCCTGACGTCTGTAGGAAAACCCTAACGTCTGTAGGAAAGCTGGCAATCCTTGTCAATTAGGGCTGAGGTCCAACATACCCCGCCCTAATGTAGTTCAACCCGCATTCTCAGTATTGACATGCACGTGATCACTAGTAGTAGACTTAACCACTAAGCCACCCAGACCAAGCTATAGCTTATGATTAATATATCGTATCATAGATTGCCATTTGATAGCCAGGTTTATGATGTCCGCTAATTGAGGGTCAAAACGTGCTGTTAATTTTAGGTCTTTATGTTAGCTATTGATAAAGTGTACACGTGTCGTTACTGTAGAGCACACAGGAACTATCTACAATCGGAGTACTCAGTAACATACAACACAATTGGTAACAATTTGAATTGGCTTTTGTCTTTTGTCTTTATGGCCCAATAAATGTTAAAAAGTACAACGATCAATCGCAGACTTCCAAAAGTTAACAATATCGACCTGACTTCCGGTCAATCAGCTGACTGAACAGTTTTACCGAACTCTAATATAGTATTAATGAGAATTTAAACTTTGTGTGTCATGTTCATTTCAGGAAGATTGACTACAGCATATTTCAAAGTTTTCATCTTCGTCAGAAACATCGGAGTCGATAACATATGGTTAAAACTGGCTACTATTGAGTAGAAAAGTTGCCATGGTAACGATTGAGTTGAGAAGTTGGCATAGTTTTAATTACTTTATAATTTTTTTGCTAATGAATTGAGCTTTCCTCCCCTCCACCAGAAAGTGACAGTTCCTGTACTCTGAATTTCATGATTTTAGAACGATATACTGCGATCTTGACATTTTGTTAAAAGGACGTCATGCAGAAATGAAATGCACGTATATTTTCGAATATTTGCACACAAAAAAACGTGCAAAATCGTATTTTTGACAAGTATATCATAGATTATTTCTGTGATATAGACAGTCTCGAATATTTGTATTCGCAAGTATTTGGCCTTTTTTGGATTTGGTATAACGTGGAAATGTAATAATATAGCTCTACGATTGATCTGTTTGAGCTCCATAGAATAGCCTTGATTCGACGAAACGCGCAAGTAGCGTAACCTTGGTAACTTTGATGACATGTTATTTGACTTTTTTACAATGTTTTATCGGACTTTAACATTTGTTCTTAAACAGTATATTCAATATAATTCGCTGTAAACATTGAGGTTGCTGGTCGAGTCTTACTGCGGACAGGGTATCATCGACTGCAATATAAATTGATAAGGCCAGGTCGTTGGCTTACTAGTCTATCGTTATAACGAGTAAGCTTAGTTGTTATAACCAGTAAGCTAAGTCGTTATAACAAGTAAGTAAGTTGTTATAACGACTTAAAAATAAAACTCTTCATGGCACTAACGGGCTTCCGTAATCATTCATTATGTGTATGCGGGTATTTTAGCACTTTAAACCGTCTCTGATTTGATCATGTGATCACTGACACGATGCTTATATACGTGATGATACCGGTGTGCAAACATTTAATATGATACCCCACCCCTGCAAAACGAATAACGCTTTTAATTGTCATTAAGCATATAAAATTTTAATTCATAATGGGTACTTCTCATTGTTCAAAAATGTTATTTTCTCTATACAATACCCACATGCCGAGACGCTTTAATTTACATAAATTGATCTTAATTCTAAATTATGAATTACATTTTGCTGATTTGTCAGTTCTGAGATTATTCTGAATGACAATCAAGGTTAATTTAATATAATCTGGTGTTAAGTGGTTAAGTTGTGGTAATCGGATATTGCTAACAAGTAGGGACATTATTAAACACAGACTCTGGGGGAGCCATCCCGGTCACCTGTCTGTACATGGAACTATATCTTGCGTAATTTATATTTACCGGTAATACATTTTTTGTCAAATGTAAGCTTTCTAAATACTATTAATTGAAATGTTTAATATAGCTTCTTCTGCAACATGTAAACAAACAAATAAATAATGAATAAAATATTCAAAAATATAGTTAATTTATTGGCTAAAATATTTATACATACCCAAATTGTGTACATTTTTATGTGATTTTGGAAGTGAGAAAAAGAAACACGATTTTACCTAACCCTAACTAAACTTTTAAAACGGATTTGAGTAGCTGTTTAAGACTTATTTACGTTATGGGGGTTAATGTATTTAAGTTGAGTGGGTTCATTAGATGACAGTATTAGCTCGAATAGTTTCACGAAATGACTGTGTTGTGCTTGAGTAGTTTCATGAGATGTCTGTATTGTGCTTGAGTAGTATCATGAGATGTCTGTATTGTGCTTAAGTAGTTTCATGAGATGTCTGTATTGTGCTTGAGTAGTATCATGAGATGTCTGTATTGTGCTTGAGTAGTATCATGAGATGTCTGTATTGGGCTTGAGTAGTTTCATGAGATGTCTGTATTGTGCTTGAGTAGTTTCATGAGATGTCTGTATTGTGCTTGAGTAGTATCATGAGATGTCTGTATTGTGCTTGAGTAGTATCATGAGATGTCTGTATTGTGCTTGAGTAGTTTCATGAGATGTCTGTATTGTGCTTGAGTAGTTTCATGAGATGTCTGTATTGTGCTTGAGTAGTTTCATGAGATGTCTGTATTGTGCTTGAGTAGTTTCATGAGATGTCTGTATTGTGCTTGAGTAGTATCATGAGATGTCTGTATTGTGCTTGAGTAGTTTCATGAGATGTCTGTATTGTGCTTGAGTAGTTTCATGAGATGTCTGTATTGTGCTTGAGTAGTATCATGAGATGTCTGTATTGTGCTTGAGTAGTTATGAGATGTCTGTATTGTGCTTGAGTAGTTTCATGAGATGTCTGTATTGTGCTTGAGTAGTATCATGAGATGTCTGTATTGTGCTTGAGTAGTATCATGAGATGTCTGTATTGTGCTTGAGTAGTTTCATGAGATGTCTGTATTGTGCTTGAGTAGTTTCATGAGATGTCTGTATTGTGCTTGAGTAGTTTCATGAGATGTCTGTATTGTGCTTGAGTAGTATCATGAGATGTCTGTATTGTGCTTGAGTAGTTTCATGAGATGTCTGTATTGTGCTTGAGTAGTTTCATGAGATGTCTGTATTGTGCTTGAGTAGTTTCATGAGATGTCTGTATTGTGCTTGAGTAGTATCATGAGATGTATGTATTGTGCTTGAGTAGTTTCATGAGATGATTGTTTAAGACCTGCGTAGTTTCAAGAGTTAACCGTATTTGGCTTAAGTAGTTTAAGAGATGACCGTATTGCGGTTGACTAGCTTTGCGACATGACTGAAATAAACTAGGTTTAGCACAAACCTGTATGGAGCTTGAGCAGTTTCACGAGATGACTCTTTTGGACTGCTTTGTTTAACGAGATGATTATGGGGTTTGCGTAGTTTCAGGGGATGACTGCAGTGGGCTTGCGTATTTTCACAAAATGACTGTACTATACTTGTGTAGCTTCGTGAGATCACTGTAGTGGGCATGCGTAGTTTCACGAGATAATTGTATTAAGCTTAAGTAGTTTCACTATATTAGGCTTGCTTAGTTTCACAAGGTGACTGTATTAGACTTGAGTAGTTTCACATGGTGACTGTTTTAGATTGAGTAGTTTCACAAGATGACTGTATTAGACTTGAGTAGTTTCACTAGTTGACTGTATTAGACTTGAGTAGTTTCACAAGATGACTGTATTTGACTGGAGTAGTTTCACAAGATGACTGTATTAAACTTGAGTAGTTTTACAAGATGACTGTATTAGACTTGAGTCGTTTCACAAGATGACTGTATTAGACTTGAGTACCGGTAGTTTCACAAGATGTCTGTATTAGACTTGAGTAGTTCCACAAGATGACTGTATTAGCTTGAGTAGTTTTACAAGATGACTCTATTAGACTTGAGTAGTTTCACAATTTGACTGTATTATACTTGAGTAGCTTCGTGAGATCACTGTAGTGGGCATGCATAGTTTCACGAGATAATTGTATTGAGCTTAAGTAGTTTCACTTTATTAGGCTTGCTTAGTTTCACAAGGTGACTGTATTAGACTTGAGTAGTTTCACATGGTGACTGTTTTAGACTTGAGTAGTTTCACAAGATGACTGTATAAGACTTGAGTAGTTTCACTAGTTGATTGTATTAGACTTGAGTAGGTTCACAAGATGACTGTATTTGACTGGAGTAGTTTCACAAGATGACTGTATTAAACTTGAGTAGTTTTACAAGATGACTGTATTAGACTTGAGTCGTTTCACAAGATGACTGTATTAGCTTGAGTAGTTTTACAAGATGACTCTATTATACTTGAGTAGTTTCACAATTTGACTGTATTATACTTGAGTAGCTTCGTGAGATCACTGTAGTGGGCATGCATAGCTTCACGAGATAATTGTATTGAGCTTAAGTAGTTTCACTTTATTAGGCTTGCTTAGTTTCACAAGGTGACTGTATAAGACTTGAGTAGTTTCACAAGATGTCTGTATTAGCGTGAGTAGTTTTACAAGATGACTGTATTAGACTTGAGTAGTTTTACAAGATGACTGTATAAGACTTGAGTAGTTTCACAAAATGACTGTACTATACTTGAGTAGCTTCGTGAGATCACTGTAGTGGGCATGCATAGTTTCACGAGATAATTGTATTGAGCTTAAGTAGTTTCACTTTATTAGGCTTGCTTAGTTTCACAAGATGACTGTATTAGACTTGAGTAGTTTCACAAGATGTCTGTATTATACTTGAGTAGTTTCACAAAATGACTGTATAAGCTTGAGTAGTTTCACAAGATGACTGTATAAGACTGAGTAGTTTCACAAGATGACTGTATTAGACTTGAGTAGTTTCACAAAATGACTGTATTAGATTGAGTAGTTTCACAAGATGACTGTATTAGACTTGAGTAGTTTCACAAGATGACTGTATTGTTTTTGCATAGTTTTATAAGATGATTATATTAGGCTTCCTTAGTTTCATTAGAGGACTGTATTATACTTGTGTATAGTTTCTCGAGATGACTGCATTGGGCGAGACTAGCTTTGCGAACGACTGTATTGAACTGGAGTAGGTTTTGCAAATAACTATTGATCTTTCTTAGTGTTATGAGATGATTGTATTGGGTTGCTTAGTTTCATGAGATGACTTATTGGGCGTGCGTAGTTCACAAAATGACTGTATTTGGTTTGAGTAGTTTCAATAGATGACTGTATTGGATTTGCTTAGTTTCACAAGATGACTGTATTAGACGAGTAGTTTCGTGCGATCACTGTATTATAATGATAATGATTGTATTTAGCTGAAATAGTTTCATGAGATGACTGTATTTGGGCTTGTGTAGTTTCATAAGATAAGTGCATTTGTTTCTATATTTAGTCACTTCGCAAAATAACAGTTTCGGGCTTTACGTGATCGCGGGAAATTGTGGTCAGAATATTCAGTAAACAGCAGAGTATTCCGGTTTTCTTTAAAAAGTCGGTATGATTATTTATAGGTTCTGACTTATTTTATACATCTATGTAATTCTAAAGTGTTTCCAAACTCCTGCATCATTTGACTGTATATAGTGCTAAATACTTGACAGCAGCCATCTGTTTGAAAATTATATTGTCTTTTTAAGATGATGAAATTAATCAAACTGTCAAAGTGTGTACTCGGTTCTTATTTACCGGAAGTTGAACCAAAGCAATCCACAGTCAATACATAGTACATTGCGGGCACTATATGGTATTAACAAATAAACGTTTTTCATTTGAAATAAAACGTATATGACAATTGTTTGTTTATAGCTATAAGACAAGTATGTTTCGGTTTTTTTAAGTGTGCAATAATAATGACTTCTGGTATTTTAAATGATGCCCGACGAAACATGACTCAAATCTAAACAAAAAAGAAACAAAAAAATCCAATAACGTCATTGTGTAAGCAGACAAAAATTTGTAGCAGTTTTTATTTAAATATAACACTATCTGTAGATCTTATTTTAAAATGTCGATTTCACTGGCGACAAATTAGTTACTAATAGTGTTGTTGTATAGGAAATCGAACCGATTAATAATAAAGTTTATGACACGTAAACAATTAATATTTAATAAAGGACAAAAAGCAAATATAATTTTTCTACAGTGCAGTTCATTTGTTTTGAATTCGACTTAGTTATAGCAAATTTAAAATCGATGATTAAATTGCTCTCACTTCGAGAACTTATATTTTTAGTTGTGTTTTCAGAATTTAAAAGCTATATTTCCTAAACTAGAAATATATAAATATCCATTTCATGCAATTAGACGTTGTTGCTAATTAAGATATAAGTACTCAGAAAAGTCTTAGCAAATGAACAACTATAGAAAAAATGTCAATTTCATGGTTCATTGTGGCCGATTTCAATTTGCGACCCACGATTTTCACATTTTTGTTACTTGCGCATGACTTTGGCAGTACCAATGCACAGTTCGTGTTTGGTAAATCGCTTCTAGTTTTAAATGAGGTTGGCGATGAAAGGGTAGCAATTCATCCTTGCGATTCTAATTAACGCTCGCTAATTTCAGCACCATGTTCAACCACTTTGTAGACCCAGACTGACCTTTTTGTTATCTTTTTATATTTTTTCATTGTCTGGAAAATTTTTGTTTTGTAAAAGATCGATTCCGTTTCGAGCAATCTAAATTATTCGGTTGATTTCGAAGCTCTTTTTATTCCATTATTTACTTTCCGGAAGCTATTTTGACATTGACGCGTGCATATCACATTAGAAGACATGAACAACACAGCGATGTTTAACTCATCTTAACTCAGGGTTCAAGTGTCAAAACGGTACAAGCAGGTTTAAATTAAGTCTAAATATTTCTGTCGTGTAATTGAAAACGAAATTACTAAAACAGACTGAAATATTTACAAATATCATGTTTGCTTTTTATGTATTTTACCAGTCACCGCTTAAATGATTACCTTAAATCCCACGACGTTTGAAATGGGACTGCTTATTTTAAATTTTACAAAATTACAAAAAAATTAATGTGCTTAAATTGTACAAAAGTCGAGTTTTAATTAGGACATTAACTTTTTACTTTCAATGATTAACTTTATTTTTTAATCGTTCTAAAGAAATAAAAGAATAATAGTGACGAATCATTTAGTCTGACTGACGTCGCTAACTTCCCTAACGATCAACAAAAACGTTCTATTGTGCTGTGCGACGTTATCTGATCAGTTCCCGTTATAATATTGAAGTCACGTGGTGTCATGTTACATCGTAGATAAAGACGATATAGGTACCGTCATGGCTACTTGCATACATTGTGTCCTGTGTACTTTAGAAAAGGGTCAGTGTTATTTAATACATTACGTTAGCGGTGAAAAATGTCTTTGTGTTGCATTATAACAAAAAAAAATGTCGTCCGACAAATGCTTGAAATAATACCATTAACTCAGGTTTAAATACAAGTGTATGAATAATTAGCATGACGAGTATTTTACCATCGCGGAACAAGGCTAAAATGTAGCATCAGATTGTAACGTTTTGTTCACTTCATGCTCCCTGTCTATATAAGTGATCATCGCATATTTGGTTTGTGGGACATGTTTACTTTTCTAAAACCGCTTGTTATTCATTGTTCCATAGCAAATAAAAAAAAATGTAAGAAACAGAACGGTCAACAAGACCCGAAAACCAGTGACAAAATCAGTACTGATCTTGGATTGGAAGAGTTATTAATGTCCTCTAGACCGATAACCTTATGCCTCTGGTCGGTATTGAGACAAAGACACGCGATATAAAATTAAAAACCGAAAAGAACAACAAAAACCAAAAATGAGAACATAAACACATTTACACAAACCATGGGTGCACACCAGTGCTCGAGATGAGTAAAGAGGGAAATCGATCGCAAGAAGTATAACGTATGAGTTGACAGGCACGTGATCAATAGTAGACGACTAACTACCTTAACCACTAAGTCACTGAGCCGTTATCCTACTTTCAAATCTGTTATTTTCTTAATGTATTCGGGTGTATTCTTTACTTTTGTGTTTACTCCATGTTTATATGATATGAACCCCTTTGCTTTGAATAAAAAAAATAATTTTTATTGCTACATCTTCTATTGATTTTTTTTCAATTGTGTCCGGTCTACTATGTTTAAAAAAATTTAATTGTGTTCATATTTAATAAATATTTTCTAATCCTTTAACTATAAAACCCTTTTCAAAATAAAAACACGTACTTCAATTTGTTTTAAACTATTCAGTATTTAAAATAACTATATCAAAATAAAAAGACTAATCAGTGATTTACAGTACTTAGGGAAATGATTGAAAAGGGTTGGAAATGCGAATGTGTAACCGGACCCCTCCCCCCCCCAACCAAAAAATAATACACAAAAACAAAAAAGGAAAGAAAGAAAAACAAAACAAAATACTTTTTAATCTGCTTTGCAAATACTGTTCTACAAATTATGAATAGAAAAAAGTGTCTCTATCTGCAAAACGAGTTCCTATAAATTTAATGTATATATTGTAATCTTAGTATTAAATTTAAGGAAATATATCTATATTAACTCCCACTTCCATTCCTTGTTGTCGCTCATTTTAGAAGGCAAAAGCTCATAAAAGTTTGTTGCATTGAGGTATTTCTGATAATTATTATTAATACTTTCGTCATCTCTGTGGAATATTGTCGACATTTTTTACTTAGAACCTCGTGTCTATGACTTATGAACTTATGGCTATAATATAACCACTCGTGTTTATTACGTAACAACTCGTTGACAAGAATTATTTGATTTTTATTTTTGAACATGATTCAAATTGGCTTTAATTGGTGTCACTATAAAAATAAATTTGTTTTTCGCAAATTTGACTGAAGTGGACTACAGGTGTCGTACAATGACAACGAAAAAAATAAAAGATTCGTTATCAGTTTGTCTCAATTTTACGGACAATAACAACGTTTATTTAAAGTGTTTGACAAAATTATATCATAGAGTAACTATTGATGTTAGTGAGTAAACGAATTGTTTAGTGTAGACGGTTCATTTCTTGATTCAAAGAAAACATAAATAAAAGGACGGTGTAAATAATGAAACGTATTAGGTCACTAGGAAAATAGCAGGTGTATTTCCCTTTGTCATGCGCTGTAAAGAAGTGAAATATATATTTCACTACATTTCACTACTCGAACTGTTAATAAACAAAGCAAAGACCTTAATGAAATCCGACAAGTGTTATCAAGAAAAACTGTAAATACATCTTTTCGATAAAAACACAAATACTTAATATAACCTGATTTAGAGCTTGCACTGAATAGCAAATTTAGTTTAAAATAGTAAAATGACCCTGACTCTGCTTTTCATATATAAAATATCATATATTTTGCCTCAATGCGTAAATAGAAATGCATAATTGTTAATATTTTTTAAATATTGATATCAATAAGTGAATCTTTTTTCTACTACATGGATAGAAATGTTATAATGCAGATGTATTTATTACTAACCTTGGATATCATTTATTCATTAGACCATGGTACTCGTTTGTCATTATAGTCAAATTGCAGACAAAAAATGTACACGCTACTTACAACGTGAATCCGGCATAAGAATAGACACAGAATAATATATTTGTATCAGTCTTTGCGATTATTAAATAAAAATATTTTGAATCAAGTTTTCTCTCTTTATAATAACCTTTTGCATGTTAATAAACAACAACGTTCAGTTACAAAAACATCAACTGATGTATCCTTTGTCGTTTATTTTAATTGTACTATGTTCTGTCATTATCTTTCCATCTAGCAACTCCCTCCCTGTCATTGTTATATGTCGTTTGTGTGCTTTTGTTTGTTTCCTTGTGGTTTAACACCACTTACAAGAATTATTCAGCTAAATCGTGAAGTCAAGTTTTGTTGGTAATGAAGCCAGAGTACCCGGTGAAAACCCCGGACCTTTCAGCATATAATACTGGCATATATTGAAATAAAGAATTTAAGATTTGTTTTCGTAACATGTTGTTGTATTAATGATGATATTTATCAAATATTTTAGTTTGTAATATTTTTTAAACACCGCAGCATGTCATATTTAAATTTCATTATCTTGATTATCTATAAAAAAAAATAGGTAACGTCAGAAATCAATCAGCTTGTTGATAATCGATAAGATCAATACAGAATTAAGAGATTAGTGACACGAAGATTAATTAATACCAAGTGACCTACTTAGATTCTTAGGATTAGTGGTCAACAAATTACATATACACCTCATTAGGATGAAATACTGAATTTAAGAATTAATAAACCCCATGGATTTGATTCAAATCATCATTTGTTACATTGTAATTGATATACTTGTCCGAACAGTAAACAACAATCAAGATTTTGTTAATTTCTTAAGTATTATTTTTGGTTATTATTTTCTTAATCCGTTTAGCGTCGTAATCCGTTTCTGTTTATTTCTGAATACCACGTTTTGACAAAAACTAATTGAAAAACATGTTTTGATTTGTAAAAATATTGTTGAAATATATCAGCAAATTTGTGTATTGCGTTTTAGTACAATCTTAGTCTACAATTAATATAATAAAGAATTAATTAATATAAGAAATACCACAATAAAAACTGATGAGCAATAACAGTAAATTTAACTAGTCGTGTCACGGTTAACTGTCATACCATGTTTTAATGGGCGTTTGTATTACCAATTACTACATATTTTCAAAAATGACATAAAAATACCAAGGTAATAAAACTTAGTAGTTCGGCTACTATTGATCATGCGATTTGTCAACACTGAAATTGGGGGTTCTAGTCTCACTGCGGGTAGGGTGCGCTCGACTCCAATTTTAATTGATCGGGGTTTTCCAGGGGTACTCTTTCTTCCTCCAGAAATACAAACTGGACGCCATGATATAGCTGAAAAGTTGCTGGAAATGGCGTTAAACAATACTCAAACAAACAAAATAAAATCATCCCAATCCAGGAGTTCTGTAGGAGCGAACGTGTAATAAATTTATTTATTTATTAACACATTTATACCCCAAGGGGTTGATGGCAATACAGTTACACAATTATACACAAACAATAAACATATATAACAGAGTCCACTTTCCTCAGCACTAACGACTTTTTTATAAAAGAACCATTCACTTGGGGTATTAGAAACTTACTACGCCAGACGCACATTTTCTCTATTTAAATTCATCAGTAGCGCTAAAACAAAAAGAATGTTGAAATTTGAAGGGCCAAATAAATCAGGTGTTGTATATCATTACTGAACTACCTTTAAAATAAAAAAAATCAAATAAAATTACTTATAAGAAAAAATGTTAATGAATAGATAAGACGCCCGGGTTAGATGTAACCTCCTTTATCGAATTTTGTTTAAGTACTGAAGGAGTTCGATTTCGTGTAAGACAAGTGACACAAATTGTTCGGGATCTAATAAGGTAAAATCAAACAAGTAACTAACGATGTCAAACTAACAATAGTTCATTTATTGTTAGTTCTACAGGGTTATTTCAGATTATTGGTAAATATTCTTCAGAGCTGAATATTAATAGTGCACTATCTTACGAGTGGCAAGAGTCGGCGAAGAATATCTGGTCGTACGTTAATCTTAATCAGTTACAATATAAAGTATGCCTCGAATACGAAAATAATAGAAAAAGGACGTGTTGAAGTATCGTGATAAGATCTCAAACAATCCCGACCCCTAAACGTCAACATCAGATTCTTGTAAGTGATGTATATTTCAAGACGATCATCTGTCGTGCGCAAAATTAACAAGAACGAATAAACATAATCAAGGATAGAATTACTGCGCCTGTCTTTAAGAATTAATAACACATTCTGCTGATTAACCCCCAGAAGTCCACGGCTATATAAACTGATACATATGATTATTACCTTGGGATTGCCTAATATATGGACCAAATTAACGTCTCTTAGGGCCTTCAAATGACGTTTAGTTAGAAAGACTTGTGACGTTGCCAAATGTGCAACAAGATGAAATGTATCCGTCTTGTGTTTTACGCGTATGTCATATAAAAGAAACCCACTATCTATGCATGGAATCAATATTCGTGCGACCTCCCTTTGGAATGTTCAGTATTCATGTCAGAAGTATACGTTGACGCCAACTTTTTGATATTTATTAATGAAAGAGTGAAGGACAACTTTTTCGTCTCAAAATGGTCGGATAATTTGGACTTTCAACAAGAGCTCTAATAATGGGAACGAGACCGAGCAATCACGATGTGAACAAGATAATTTCCGGAAATTATTTTTAAAAAGTCTTTAAAAACAACACAGTCGTATGATTACGAATTCAAAGACATTTTATTATCAGTTTCACGTCCTCGTTTCTTCACATGAGGATTGAAAGAAAAGAACGAAGACTGAAGAACGATGAAATCTCGCGATATTTAAAACAGATGAAATAAACAGCTCTCTTGCATAACATATAAAAGAATAAAAACAATAATAAGATTAAACTAATATTACCAAAACGAAATGTATTAAACATCAACATTAATATGCTGGTGTGCAAACTTTTGTAATAAACCACATAGAAGAAAATTGATATATCATAACTGAATTTAAGGAACATGAATTGTAGTTTAAATATAGTGCATACGTGACATTTTTAATGACTGGTCAATGCAATGAGGTGCCAATCTCCGTTGACATGGATATGTCGTTCGGGTTCCCTTCTTCGACAAAGTGAATACGAGAAAATACTTTGAAAAATGCAGACAAGATCAGGTGTAATTGTTTTAAATATCTCAAGTATCAATTTAACAAAAAATAGAAGTCATAAATGGTTCTGTCATTTTAAATTGCTGTTATACTATTTCATAAACACATACATCTTATATTGTGATCTATAAATTACGAAAATACCTGCAGACAGACCAACATAAAATAAAATATTATTATTATCTGAACGTTGATTGATTTTTTGGTTTAATATTGCAAATGTCTTGAGATTTTTATCATTTTTCTTTACAGAATTTATGTTAATATCTAAACAAATAAGGAAGAAACGTTTTAAAACAAGAAAATTTCCAACGACAAAATTTAATGTATATTTCAGAACATGTTTTGACGTTACGGACGATTGACCTTTTCAAAATGAGTCTTCGGGAATCATAAATCATATTAATGTAATTAGTCTAATATTCCGAATAGCTTCATCGCATTTAATGTCACGTATTGCGAACGTTTGATTGTAAAGTGAGTTTTGTATTCTTTGTTGTCACACTACAAAAATGGTTCCTAAATAAAAAAAATGCCATATAACAACATCCAGTTGCATAACTCCCAAAAGTTTGAGAGCATTCAATTAAAATCAACGTGATGATGCATTGTGTCTTTCATTTCAATCACATAAGCATAAATATGTTTTTCTATTGTAAGAAAATTTACTTGAATAGCAAATATTAAAAATTCCATAATGAATGAATCTTATATACACGGTTTTTTAATGTCAGTAATTTTTTTAAGGTTTATGCCATACAAAAAAACACGTAAACACTTACATCACATAATATGTCCCTATATTCACATCATTAGCATACAATAGTTTTTATATTATTATACTATTTATATTTATTTTAGTATTCGTTATTTTATTAAGTAGTGTTTCTTAATTTTACTTTACGGTTATGCCGTTCACACGATATTCAGAGAGAACAAAAATTGTTGAAAGAGCACCAACAGTTTGTAGGATATCTCAAACTGACGACATGTTATCTTAACCGAATTGACTGAGGTGGTAAACAGTTGACTAACCTAGCCAGAAGTCTAATGATTGTAAAATACAAAACGTAATGATATATTTGAACAATAAGACTAATTTGACTGGTATATGACAGACCACTGTGGATCTGACCAATAAGACCTTTTTGACTGGCTTATGATAGACCACAAAGGCTCTGAACCAATCAGACCCATTTGACTGATCTAGCTATGAAAGACCACAGAAGCTCTGAACCAATCAGCCATGTTTAACTGGTCTATGATGGGCAACTGAAGCTCAGAACCAATCCGAACTATTTGACTGGCCTATGATAGACCACTGAAGCTCTGAACCTATTAGACCCATTTGACAGACCTTTTTGACTGGCTTATGATAGACCACTGAGGCTCTGAACCAATCGGGCCTATTTGACTTGTCCATGATAGACCAGTGAGGCTATGAACCAATCGGACCTATTTGACATTGACAAGTCAAGCTCTGAACCAATTAGACCTATTTGACAAGTCTATGGCATATCACTGAAGCTCTGAATCTATTAGACCCATTTGACAGGTCTATGATGGACGTCTGAAGCTCTGAACCAATCAGACCTATTTGACAAGTCTATGATAGACCACTGAAGCTCTGAACCAATCAGACCTATTTGACAGGTCTATGACATATCACTGAAGCTCTGAACCTATTAGACCCATTTGACAGGTCTATGATGGACTATACTGAAGCTCTGAACCAATCAGACCTATTTGACAAGTCTATGATAGACCACTAAAGCTCTGAACCTATTAGACTCATTTGATAGGTCTATGATGGACCACTGAAGCTCTGAACCAATTAGAAACATTTGACTGGTCTATTGTAGACCACTGCAGCTGCAGCTGAACCAATTAGATCCATTTGACTAGTCTATTGTAGACCACTGAAGCTCTGAACCAATTAGATCCATTTGACTGGCCTATGATATAGTCGAAAATTCCTACCGACAAAGGGTATTAGGTTGTCAACGTTAAAAAGTCAAGTAGTCTAGAGAATTAGCATAAAAACAGACTCTTTATAGCTTATCAGACAGTGGAAATACTTTACTGTCTTGACTTACATACTTATTTATATTAAAACAATATTCGTCTTTAGTTTTTGTCTCTCGTTTTGTTTCATGCATTGCGTATAAACTAGAGACAATTTACAGAAAATTGACAAGTTTGCTGGGTTTTCTTCAATATTCACAACAAAATGAAACTTTAATCCCATTGTAGCCGTTTACAGTTAATTCTGGTCTGCAACACATGAAAGAAAAGTAAATCGCTTGTAGACTTGTATCAGATACGTTAGAATATACGTTAGAATTTTAATCTTAAATCTTCATACCAGCTTTAACAATACCCATGTTTTAGCGGTTTACATACTTCATTACATCTGAATGAGAAGACTTTATGAATTTCAGCTTGAATTATGCGACTTTAAAAAATTAACAAAGAGATTTTCTCACTATTATGTTTAATTCGTTTCGTTATATCGATATTCGTTTCAATGACGAAGGACACGTGTTTAAAGGATTAAACTTTTACTTTTTATCTTTTATAAAGCGTTTAAATAAAACAAAAGGAAAAAATAGGTCAAGAAAAAAGAAATTCAACACCAGCGCTATTATTCTTTGTTTAAACATTTTAATATTTGAAGAATTACGTTTTTCCTTCATTGGAACACTTGGCTATATTCTATTTGTTCATACCTCCTATTATTGTCGGTAGCATTAAACATTTGACAGCTTTTAAACTTCTCTTCTATTGACATTATTAATGTATATCTTTTTAATGTAAACAATTTACTTAACCACAAAAACTCGCGATAGATTGTCACAAAAGCTCATTATGACACTATTTATAAATGGCGGACATGTGAATTTCACTGTCGAAATTGTACATTATTACATATAAATGGTGGCCTTGTAAATTTCCATTTTGCAACTGCACATTGCGGCGGACATTTTAATTTTATTGCTAGTTATGCCGCAATCTATTGTAGCATTTCTATTTGTTGCAGAAAATTGCATAGTTCTTTACATTATAGTGCTTTGTCATACAGCAGTATATACAGTATTTAAAACCCAGTAGTAATAAGAGTATGTCACTGCCACAAATTCATACTGATTTTATTGTGCCCAATCGTTTTATATTTAACGCCCAATCAGCAATATTTAATCATTATTCATAACGTGAACAAACTCTGAGTCGCGCTGAGATTTAGATGACTTGGAAGAAACAAGAGACTGACTTTGTTTGAGCTACTTATATATGATACAATTTAACTTTTTTAAAGCTCTATGTGACTCTTCGGACTCCAAGACCACCGGACACCCCTTGTTTTGCCTCTGTGATTTTTCGTTTACATTCGACCCTTTGATCTTGTATGTTAATTCCAACAAAAAATTAAAGAAACTGTGTACAAAATGGAGGAATTCAATTCCTGAATTGCATTAACCTAAATTCTTGTGTTGTCTTTCATCATCTTCGTTATCCTTCAAATGCTCATTTCATGTTGACGTTATAAGTTAATATATACCTACACTCTGAAGTGTTTCTATGGATTTCACACGTAAACATGTTTCTTTCGTACCTAATTTTATAGAAGTGCATAGTATGTCAGATTGCACAAATCTAAAATTAATCCGATAAAACACGGTTCGAAGTGGAAACCAGTCACTAAAGATTACACTCTAAAAAAGTAACGAGTGCTATTTTTATTTTGGTAAAAACAAAACAGATTTTACAACATCCGGCTACCAATTCTTCCGCCCCCTCTGTTTTCACTCTGGACTACTGTACATGTTTTCTGTTGGTCAAATAGACGGTGCGCCAAAGTGTCGCAACAGCTTTCTCAACAACAATTTCTTTTTTTCCTCGATATTATTATCGAGCAATTTGTTAACACATAAACCAAGAGACTGTTTGTTTGTTTGTATGATGATTAAGGCCGTAAGAAAGTTCTCAGAATTGTCTTAGATAGTCATACGATAGCTGTCAGACTTGTCCTAAGAGAGTTGTACAATAGGTCTCAGACTTGTCCTAAGATAGTCGTACGATAGGTCTCAGACTTGTCGTAAGATAGTCGTAAGATAGGTCTCAGACGTCCTAAGTTAGTCGTACAATAGGTCTCAGACTTGTCCTAAGTAAGTCGTACGATAGGTCTCAGACTTGTCCTGTGCTAAGATAGTCGTACGATAGGTCTCAGACTTGTCCTAAGATAGTCGTACGATAGGTGTCACCCTTGTTATGAGATAAACTAAAGATGGAGTCTAAGACTTGTATAAAGATACCAGTAGTCATAAGATGAGGTATTAGATGTATAGCCTAAATTGGTCTCAGACGTGGTCTACAATAGTCCTAAGATGGATTCTCAGACTTGACATAAGACACTCCTAAGATGGGGATTCAAACTTGTTAAAAATAGTACTAAGATAGAGTCTTAGACGTGTCCAAATATATTACTAAAATGGGGCGTCAGACGTGTTCTAAAATGGTCCTAAGGTGCAATATCAGAATTATCATAATGTAGTCCTTAGACGGTTGCTCAGCCGTGTCCTAAGTCATTCCTAACATGGAGTCTCAGACAAGTCTTAAGATATTTCTGGGATGGGGTCTCAAACTACTAAAATGGAATCTTAGACATGTTCAAAGATATTCCTAGGATGGAGTCTCGGACATTTATGATACTTCTAAAATAGGTTTCAGACTTCTTATAAGTTGGTACTAAGAGGTCGCAGACCTGTCCTAAGATTCTTCGAGGATGATGTGTGACCTGTCCTAAGATTGCTCTAAGACTCAGAGTGTCCTAAGATACTCCTAAGATTAGGAGTTAGACTTGTCCGAAGATTGCTCTAAGACTCAGAGTGTCCTAAGATACTCATAAGATTAGGAGTTAGACCTGTCCGAAGATTGCTCTAAGACTCAGAGTGTCCTAAGATACTCCTAAGATTAGGAGTTAGACCTGTCCGAAGATCTTCTCTAAGTCTTATGATTGTCCTAATTTAGGTCTAAGGACACTCACATTCAACAGGCCCCTTGTTAAACTTAGCCTAGAATCTTTGTTTTTGTCGATGATTTAGCGGGTTTATATGCACAGACCTGCATTAAAAAAGCGTGCGTTTTAGTAAAACTAACTGATATCATATCATACACACATTAGTCAAAAAGCATGTTGCTGTACCCTTTCCGATAAAACCTTGATAAAATATACATAAAACATAATTAAGATATTTCGTAATCACATTTTTTTCAAGTAGCGAACATAGTAAGATAAATATATATTTTCTTTTGTTTTGTTTATTTTATTTGTCATGTTTTATCAAAAGCATACAAGTCTTATTTGAACAAGCAACATGGTAACATAAACCATACCTGCTGTTCCAATAACCATCTGGTTATGTTCAGAGTTTGAGGTCGCGAGTTGTTCAGGTGCAAAACATGTTTCTGGTTAACATTTGTCTTTGAAAAGGATGCTATATGCTACCTTTCTATTTTTTGTACAAGAGAAATGTTTTCTTGCAGAGTATATATAGTAAACTATAAGAAATTGTTAAATTTATATTCCAACATTAGGTGATAAACAAATGTATGTTTCCAGTTTCCCTCTCCCATCCCACGTGTCCCATCCCCTCTATTTTCTATGTAGTCTTCGATACAACAAGTGACTTATAATACGAATTTACTAATGACTTCAATACTTTTAATAGGTCTTAATTGATCGAATGTTTGCTTTATGTATATCAAACAGTATTTCAGATACATTCAAGACAATGACAAGTAAACGAACAATAAGTCGTTGGGAAATGGAAATGTAAAAGAATGGAGTTTTTTGGGTAGGGCGGAAAATTTAGACTGATTGTAGCGGCTGCAACGATTTAAGAAATATTCTTTAGCGTTCAAATATCGTGGCACCCTACAAACGTCTTCGTATTATGACCTGATGACCCAAATCTCCTATCCGTCACGTGAGGGTATGCTTGGCAGGTATGCGGGTCGAGCACTGGTAACCACAGGTACCGGCATATGTTTTCATAATATTGCATGACAAAGGAATGAAGCATTATGAATAGTGCTTGAATTGTGTTATACGTCGTTTTTAAACACTTTTTTTTTTCAAATGTTAGAAATAACTACTTCAGTAGCAGCCATCTTGAATTTGCTTACTATCTCTTGTGACCCTGATAAGGTAATACATTGACGATTAATATAAACGTATACTAGATGCTACATATGTATTAAAACCTAATACAATTACACAGAAAATTTTATTTTCAGGCGATTTTTAAATTTTAAACAACTGTTATAGTAATGGACTATGACAGCACATAAAAACTTGTGTGCATTAGTTGTAATTAGTCACCAATTTGCTGTTTAAAGAATACTGAAATGTCATAATTTAACAAAAATCTTCAAATCAAAACTAGACATTATATAATATACTGGCCTTCATACAATTATTCGTATGCTTTCTATTGTATTTGTAATAAAAATTATCACGACCTTTTCTGCTCCTGAATAATTTTGTTTCTCAACACGTGTATGAGAAATTAGAAATAATATTAATATTTTAAATTTTATAATTGTGGTATATTTCTTACTGAAAGACTGGTGATAAAAAGTGTATATTTCTTTATCCAAAGTACACAATGAAATATACATCATTAACAATAATATGACATAAATGTATATAACTTGTTGTCCTGTATGTACATTGTACATTGTATTGTCTTTTTTAACTTTTTTTATAGTGTTAAACTTATGCTTCGTTTCTTAAAATGTACAATTTATTGATGCAAAATTTAACGTTATCAAACAAATATGTGTTCCACACAAACAATTTGAATGCAATTATTGATGGCACGTGCCGGTTGATAAAAGATCATAAAACAATTTCGGATATTAAACGTTTGTTATTGAATACAAAACCATATGATTTGTCTTATACTAATTCTGTATCATCATAAACTAATCATTTAATTAAATATAATTATTCTTACACAGCATGGCCGAAACAATAAATAGGAGGAAATGGGCACGAGAAAATTTGCCACATGTGGAACTCCGGGTACGGGATACGTAATCCGGCTTCTGGCAACGCAGCTGTGTGTATATGCTAAATAGATTATGTCACCCGCGATAACCGGATGTTGACCGACACAGGGTGAGGACAACTGTATCCAATTAACGCAGTATCTTGTCTGTTTATTAAGACATTCCGCGGGTTTGACACGCCTTAACGAGTATTGTCAGCTACAATAAATTCCCCTGAATATGTCATAAATTCTTCGCATATCGTGAGGCAAATGAAATCCATATTTTCAGACACTTTATGACCATTGTGTGAAAAAAGAATTTTTACATCAAACGAAGCAACATTTTTTTCACTTTATGGTTCGTGCTATTAAAACTACATTTTGTACATAAATATTTTAACCTACAATATTATTTATTTGTTTTGCTCGGACAGATCAATGTGTTAGGGTCTTTGGGAAAAACTCATATCTAATACCTTTTTTATTTTATAATATACAAATATATTTGCATGCACTAGTTTTATTAATATTAAAGTTATAACCATTTTCTGTTAAAAAAACATTTAACTTTTTTCTTTTTTAAGAAAATTAATATGTCAGATATATGCTTTTGTAGAGCAATTATTATATAGATAAAAAGTCCATTGTATTTTTATTGTTTGAAAACTTGAAGTGCCGTGCACAGTGTACAAATATTCCACTAAGACATCAAATCAAATATTTATTCAACAGGGGATACAATTTAACCAGCAGTTAGGAATAAAATATGAAAACAGTTGTTTATCTTTTTAATTTAAAAAATGTTTCGTTTCTTAACCAGTTTTGCAAACATGAAAAATAAAATAAATAAATTTCGCAAAAAAATGGGAGTTCATTTAGTAAGCAGTAGTTTTATTGTATATACCTTTGATAAAGAACGGTAAATATTCAACAATACAATATTTTACTTTAAAGAGAACCACAAAGGTATCCAACGTTGACCGGGTCAAAGTTTTCAAATTAAAATTCGATGTTTTTGTTCCAGACAATGGCATGAGAAATACGACTGCTGCCGTATATTTAGATAGATAGTTCATGCTAAGAGTTTTCCGTTTGCACACATGTTACTCAAAGAAAATTCCTACATTTAAATTCTGTTATTTTCAGAAAGACTGGCCCCGTTAGTTCTGTTTTTCTTTGTTCTTTTATATTGCAAGCATTGTTATGATTTAAGCTGATATAATCGCGAAAAAAATGTAAAAAAAAAACATAAGCGTTTAGCTATTTTAAATATTAACACACACCATCGTTATTCTTTTAGGATAGATAAGATACGAATTCAAGTGTTGATTAAAATGTAGTTGAAAACGAATTACATTTTGGGCTATAAGAAGTATAGGGTCTATAAAGGGTAGGAAGTTTTCAGAAAAGTTTCTGTATAATAAACTATAGCACACCATTTTATTTACGCAGAACAGAACAAATACAACAATTCAAAATGACTCACTGCCTTTAAAATTATTTCAATGGTATTGGTGGGGTATTTTAAGCAAATTTAGCACAATCAGAAATGTCTGTATGCTTAATATACAAGTACTTAATGTAGAACAGCTATGTTACAAACAATCAAAATCACTCTCTTTTAAAATCAATAATAAATTTATCAAAGCACCGGTAACTTTAAAGATTTATTTGTTCAGTTGAATGAAATAAAATTTGTCTTTTGTTAAAATTTATGTTTACTTTCGGTCTCATTCAATATACACGTATATTTGTTCGTATTTGTATTTGCCAAAATTACTGTACACATGTAACCACACAGCACACATACTCTGATATTTTTCGTGTGAATTATTTGTGTTTCTAATTCGTCCCCACTGTCTATTAATCAGAATATAATGAACAACATAACAATTTTCTTTTTGCTTTTGTATTTTTTTATTTTTATTTTTCCTTATTTTTTTTTGGTTATTTCAGTAGTTTAACCTTTAAGTTAGTTGTTTCCAAGTCATAAAAATCGAAACATATAGTTTTATTAAGGTACTTATTATCGGTATATTCATATTCTTCCTGTTACATGTATAGACATATTTTTGTATTTCTGAGTTTGACATGTATTCGCTCTTGAATTCCAAAAAATGAGAGAAACAAAATTGTATGATTATGGAAACAACAAAATTGAGAATCTGATATACATATAAACTAAAGGGCTAGAAAGCACTGCAAACTAAAAACACAAAACCACACACAGAGTCCCACAAGCGCGTGCTGCTAGCACAAATAACTTTATTGTTTTTATCATCAATGTCTAATGGACAGAAACAATGTAAAGGTACAAAGAAAAAAAGCACACAAATATAAAAATCAAACAAAGAAAAATGAACAATACACATAAAACACACAAAAAGGCAGAAATCATTTCGAAGAAATTCTTTATTAAACATCTAAAAAATTATATAGAAAGAAAAGAAAAGAAAAAAGGTTAGTTTTTTTCAGAGAATATATATTGAAATAGATCACAGCAAACTACGGCAAAAAGTCAACCCACTCGGCAGCTCACCTGAAACTAGAGACAACTATCCTGAGGAAATGATTTAGAAAAAAACTAAAATAATAAAGAAATAATCCAAGAAAACAGATAATTCCTACTTCGTTGGGGAGCCATTTTGTTCAATGCATGAGGTATCCCGAATGACGTAGATTTTCGGTATCCATCGCAATGTCAATCAATTAATTAGCATATAAAGTAATATGCAAATTAGACCTTGCAAAACAGTTCCACAAATGTCACAGTTTTTCACAATTCAAAATCTTTTCAACGATTCAAATAAACTTTTCACTGAACAACCTTCATATTGGTTCTATTTTGTCGCTGTAAACTTTAAATTTCTTCGTTTAAAAAGAATGTAAATAGCAATAAAATTATTTAGATTGAAATTGACAGGTAAAAACCAATATTATGATAGACCTGAAATGTCGATTTTGGAGACATGCCAAAACGTGTCTATTTCAAAAGAAAAAAGTTTATAACTGATAAATTACAAAAGTCTATAACGGTTCCCTGTATTTTTAAAGCCCTTTGTCCTCATCTAGATACCGTGTATTCCTGTGACAAAACATGCATTTTAAATTTGGGATATAAAACAATACAATTTTTACTGCTGAAATAAAACCTTAAATCTCAAATGTAAAAATATGAAGCGTGAAAAAATCAGATAATTTATTATTGGATTTAGTAAATGTGATATCCCAAGCTTAGGGGAGGTCAGATGGGCGGGGCAAAGCACGTGGCTAATAAGTATGCAATGTGGGCGGAGTTAACGGGGCTCATATATTCGATATTACAATAACGGTTTTAGTGATTACAAGTTTGTGTGCCAAAATATGAAAAACGTGAAATGACACTGGGTATCGTAGTTTAAAAAAGTAGAAAAAAGCACTAGTCGACTCGTTATAGGATATACTCAGTTAAGGAGAGGAATCGTTTACTCAGTGATTGTTAAATTTATTGTGTTGTTAATTTATTGAATATTGTTCAGTGTTAATTGTATTTATTTATTTATTTATTAATCAATCTAAAATGGCCAATACTATAACACAGAAAGATACAACGCTCACAAAGATCTTTGTTGGAGGACTCCCGTACCACACAACGGACAAATCGTTGCGGGAATTCTTTGATAAATTTGGAGACATAGAAGAAGCTGTGGTCATAACAGACAGACAAACAGGCAAAAGTCGAGGATATGGATTTGTAAGTAGTATTTTCTTTATTTCAATTATTTTAAATATCAGTTTGTGTACAAAGTACACATGTAAAACGCATTTAATTCGAGAGGCGGACATGCAAGAGTTATAGACTTTTAAACTTCTAAGTTATTTTGCAGAATGAATGCAAGAATGCCACATTCAGACTTAATAATGTTGAAGTATCTACAGTACTTTTACACGTTTTCGTTTTGTGAATTAAAAAGTTCAAACATTATATTTGCCTTTCTTTACAGTATTAAAATTAAAAAAAAAAACACCTACAACCTTCCATTTACCTATACGTCATATTTAATCCATTGTGTTCCTAAGTACTCATTAAGAGATCCAAGACAAATACATTTCGTTATTTTATGGGTCCTATACTCCTCGTAACATATGATCTAAGTCTACGATAAGATAACGGAGCCATAATTTATGATGTATATGATATTTAAAACTTTTTTTAATATTTTTATTCATTTTAAAGTTCCATATACAAATACCTGCCAGATTTCGCTGAATGAGAAAAAAAGTCCTTACGAGTATATTAAATACTTTTTAGAGGGAATGAATTGTGTTGTATTGAAAATAATGTTTTTTTTTAATCTTTTGTATCTGGAAATGTGAGATTTTAAGAAATGTGATGTTTAGTCACTTTAAACAGCCATGTGAAAAATTTTAAATCGTGTATGGCTACCTGAAGTGGCTTTGAATTGCATTTAATTTTATGCTTTGTAATATATTAAAGATATTTTGATAATATTTGACAAATATTGCAGTGTGAATAAAAAAGGTAAGGAAAATGAACTTGACAGTGATATTGTGCCCCCGTTTAATATTTATAACTTATCATATTGAAACATCACACCATTTGGTGAACCTCGTGTTTCATCCAATTATTACTATTTACATGAATTGTTTCTTTCAGGTTACGATGTCAAACAAAGAGGGTGCCGAAAGGGCATGCAAAGAACCAAACCCCATCATTGACGGCAGAAAAGCTAACGTCAATTTAGCATATTTGGGGGCTAAGCCAAGAGGTATAGTGACGGGTAAAATCCTTTTTATTTTTTAAATGTTGTTATGGTTTATCTGCTAAACATTAACATCGTCATATGGTGTTCTGGTCACATATGGTTGTATTCCTGCAGTGACGTCTGTATTGTCTTTAAAAAATTGGCTCGAATAAAGTGTTTGTTATTCTGAAGCCGAGTTTGTTTATGTTATACGTTGGATTTTGTTAACAATTCTACGAGGAAACTGAAAACGCTGTTTGTTTATCAATATTATGATAATGTATACCGACAGATTAATTCCTTCAAACTGAATATACATGTATTTTCTGACCCAATTATAATTCTCTTGGTATCTCATGGTAGCTATCTGACATGTCTTTTCAATTAAGAGCGAACGAGGCTAATTAAATTTAACCCCCTAATTACAGGAAAACGAGGTAAACAACAATTTCACACTAATAGGTCTTAAATTTGTGTGGATTAATTGTGCGTCAAATTCACCATTAGATTTGATGCTGTGTGTTGTGCTTTTCACGTTTAAATTTATAAAGAAGCATAGATTTATTCAAGATGGCATAAGCTTAACGCCATTTTCTGTTGATACCGACGTATTTCCATGTTGATTTCAGATTCAAAAGTAATTGGTTTCAGCGGTATCGACATATGTTTAAGTAATTTATTTCATAGAAAAGACACGGCTCTAATTATAGTGAGGGGAGAAATGGGGTCTTCCCTTTAAGTGAATGCTAAATGTTCCCAATGCTAAATCCTATTTAAAAGTTCAGTTGTATACGTTGATTGCTTGGACGACTACGTCATTCCCCTCCACAAGAATTTGTCGATTCCTCTGGAAGTTCCAATAAAAGTAAAGCCAATAGCTAATGCAATGTTTGTTTTTAATGTTGTATTAAAAAAAACAGCTGAATCAGCAATGTCAATTAATAAGGGTTTCTTTACATTTTTGTTTACATTGAAAGTTGAACTAGGCTGCTGAAAACAATAATATATGAAACTCTTTTTCGAAGATTTCAGAACAGTTGTTCTCAACACCTTCCCCGACTTATTACACCCCAAAAATAACTTTCACATACACAATTTGTGTTGACTGTGACACTTACTTGTTCTCAGTGTATAAAAATTGAAAGCTAACAAATATGTGTGCTGTACATTTATTTTTCCATGTACCTTTATGTGTACTCGAAAAATAATCAGTATATGTAGCCGTTGTCTCAAGTGGTCTAGAAATAGGTACACAATTTCTCACATTTAATGATTTGCTTAAATGAAAGTTAGATAAAACAGGGGTACCCTTGGGGATATTTCAAAGTATAGGAATTTCGGTGATGTGTTTATTTGTAGCACAACAGTGGATATAAAAAATGTTACTGTGCTGTTACTAATCAACAAAAGTTAGTAGTGTAGAGCTAACCAACATAAGATTCGTCATTTAAACCAGTTGTGTAATTCGTTAGGATAGTTCAAACTAGGGCCAGAGGGGACTTATGATGTATTTTTGGAAAATATTGTAAATACATCATATTAGGGATATTGATACTTTTTAATTACTGTAATCCCTTTAATTCCTACTTAAATCATGAATGTTTGTAAATTAATACGAAACACGACACAATAGAGCTAGCTTTTAATATAGGATTTTTAAATGTAAGCTTCTAAATCATAGTGCGATCTACAATTCAAAATGTTTGATTGTTTTCCACACAAAAGAATAAAAGACTTTAAGTTTGACAAAAGAGTTTGACATCAATAATTTAATCAGCTTTTAAATTTAAAAACCGTTGCTCCGTGGCATACGGGTTTATGAGGCGTTTCTTGAATCATTGTATGCGATTTTTCAAACGTGTCTTTGCATGTGGTGTAGTTTTTGTGTCCGAAATGAAATAATCTGATATCATTGTTTATAACACATCGCATTGAAAACATCCATGCCAATAACTGTTTATAATACACAAACAATCAAATCTGAAGTACGGTTATCGACTTTGATTAAAATGTTTATAACAGTTTTTACCCTGAGCCGTTTTAATGGGTTCAAATTTCAATTATCAAAAGTTTGTGAATAGGTAACTATTTTTCAAATTCAATTAAAAATCGAAATAAAAACAATACATTTATACAACGTTATTGTGTTGTTTTTGTTTTGTTTTGTTTGTTGGTGTGTGTGTTTATTTCTTTCTTTTTTAAAGGGAAAGGGGTGGGGTTGTAGCCAGGGTTGATTGTTTGTACATCACAAAAATAGACAATTGTTTTATTTTTGTACATGCATTAATTTTACGTTGTTTTTTCTCAGGAATTCCAATAGCTATTAAAACAGGGTTACCAACTGCAGTTCCTATGTCATATGCTGGGTAAGTAATCATTTATCATAATTTTCAAAAGGGAAACTATGGAAGTGGGGAAAGGGATAACTATGGTGCAACTTCAATGTATTGGAAGGCCGGTAATTGGAAACAATATGTGAGGATCGCTATACAACATCCTGGATGTCCACTATTGTCAGTAGTGCCGGTCAATAGAGATAATGGTTATTATATTACTCAGAATATGCTTATAAACCTTGAGTCTGTCTAATCCCCACTTAAATTATGTACTATGTATTAATTGTTTACAATTTATTTGATAAAATTAGCTGCCAAGCAACACATTTGATATGCAATTTCTCATAACAGCACAAACATTCAATTTCTCATTTATGCATTGAAATACGACCACCCATTTGTATATTGATAAAATCGTAGAACAAATTTCATGCTAAATCAACGTTAGCTGTTGTGTGTGAAATTTTGTACCATAATCTGGTGTTATCTTCTTCCAAACCCATCAAATATTCATTTTTATTACCAGCTTATAGCACATAGAAGCAACTCGATCCAGAAAAATGTCCGGATTGGATCCGGAAATTTAGATAATCAGGATAAATCTACTCCAATATATAACGGTGAATTTGATTGGCAGTTTGAATGCTTGATGTGTAGTTTTTTTGGTAATTTGTTTTCAAACTTCCGTTTCTGTTTTGCTTGATTTCGTGTGGTTCCTATATGTAATTTATGACATGGACTTTGGCGTGATGTGAACTTCAAAACGTGGTAAAATGATTCTTGTTTGCAGTATATCCTTTAAACAAAATTTAAATTCACTCAACACGTGTTATTTGATATTTTCGTTGATTTTTTTTTATTTATAATTTTCATTTTTCCCTGTGTGTCGTTGATAGTGAGTGCGGTGGTGATTTTGCACTGTTGTTCAAATGTCTTCCAGACGACAACTTTGAAACTAACAAATCACGTGATTTTGGTCACATGGGTTAATTTAAGTGGAAACGTTAATTTTGACACTTAAAAACTAGTCTTAAATCTAATAATAACACGAACTGGCTGCTTTCAATTATACACAATAAAAAAATACGGCTCTATGAAAACAGCTGGATATCTGTTAATGACTTTGTTTCACAAGAGCATATGAAATAAATATACGCCACGTGCCGCACATTATATTTGACGGAGTAGAACAATTTTCACTAGAAATCTCTGGTAACAAATTGGAAACTGCTCTTTAAGTGTGTACAGTTTCATAGCTGACTTATCTATTCTATCAATTATTTTGAAATCTCGAATAGAATTTTGATCAGTTAAAATAAAATTTCATTTTGTTTTGGGCGTTGTATCAACATAAGCTCTAGTTTTTTAGTAATTTTCTATTTGATTGCGATCATTTTTTGTAATGTAGTCCATGCAAATTGAATATGAATTTGTTTGCCAGAGGTTTACGAAAGCGTACATTAACTTACGTTTAAAGTATGTTAAAATAACTTTAGGGGGGGGTGGGGGTTTATGCACATGACACGTAAAGTCACCATTCCATCAGTCAATCATTCAATCATGCATACAGCTGACTTGATAGTCTTGTATTTTGTATCGTTAATCCGGGCACCACCAACATGTCGAATCAATTTTATTATTTTAATCTTATCAAGCGAATTACAGACCTAATAAATCGTCACCTTTGAAATGCAGCGAATTCTATTCATACAAGCCTTTAAGTAAATGGAGGGCATTTCCAAAGATTTTTCGGTTGTCAGAAAATTTTGATTTGTGGACCCGCTATACACAGTCTACTCAGACATTGTCAGATAAACATTATCTTGCATATAAAATCTATCGACAGAAAACGATTTAAACTGTCGAACCTTGTGATTAGTATCTATTGTGCGATGAAAGTTTATAAAGCTTGTTTAATGTACAAAAGTAAACAAAATCTGGTATTCAGAAACGCTGGCGAATAAAGGTAAACTCGTCTGTTGTTCAACTTCCGTTATTCTCCACCATTGTGAACAGGAATCAGAGCAATCCATGACGTCATCAGGAAAGGTACCATTGTACCCTCGACAGAACAGCATTCTTAATATGCATGTCATTTAAATAAATTAATGTTAATTATTATAATATTGGTGAAAAAAATTCAATGTAGACGCGGGAATATGTGTAAGAATTTAGAAATTTAATAACGGAATCCAATATATCATCAGATCAAACAATAGCTGCTATTTTCTGATGTATCTGAAATATAACGATAAAACCATCTTCGTATCTGTTGGCTTTATGCTGATTCATAAAAAACCTGAACAAAGAGTTATCAAAATTAATTAAACAAGAAATTAAACAAGGACTATTTTTTCAACAGTTTGATAATGTGTAGTACGGTCATGCCGGGCTTCCATTTGTACTACGACAGCGTTTTGGCTAAATTTATCCGTGCAGATGAGAGGGTTCGGGGTGGGAGGGAATGACTTGATTCGAAAATACGTTTCTCAATGTAATGAGTTATATTTACTTATTGCTTTTGTATTTTCTATTCTCTGTGTTTTTTATGGATAAGTACAGTTCTTTGTCTCTTTATTTGTTTTAATTTGCAAATGATATAAAATTAGTATTTTGAAATGACAAAGATACTTCCAAACACAGTCGACGTACATGTACATATAGGCAAAAAACACTTAACAGCTATTAGTAAGTTTAATTTATGAAATTATGCCACATTAAAAGGGGATTTTTTGTTTTGATTTACTTAATTCAATTTAGTTTCTTTGAAGTTTCTTAAGTGACCAATAAAGTACATATATAACGATGAATCTTTTGTAGTGGTAGAAATTTATTAATTACTCTTGTGTTACTTGAGTAGGGGCTTAGACACTATTACTGTTGATTGCAGGAACTAAGTCGGGCAAGGACGTGAAATTCCGAGTTAGAACAACTGTCGGTTGCGCAAGTTGAAAGAAATTATGTTTAAACACGTTACTTTTGTAGCTGCAACCAAAAAATATTTGATGATTAAGGGGGAGGGTGTATACAAATAACATATGTGGGTTACCATTAAACATTGGGTAAATAGGGTATAAAAATTCTTACCGTTCTTTTGTGCTATTCTAATATTCGGTTCGTTGATCTATATTTCTGTTACAAATGAACGGCTAAAACAAATTTGTTAATTTTAAGTTATTTTAACAAATAGTTTAGTATGTTTTAATAGTATTATCTCTTTTCCTGTTATAAGAGGAACTTTTCTAGGTTTGTCCAACGTTTTGTGCAATACATATTTTTTCATTTTAAAAACTTCTCATCAATCTGGAAGGCCGCATTTTTCTTTAAATTACCTAATTTGTTTTAAGTAAATATAGCTGGGCTAAAAAGCCTTAATCAAACATACATTTCCAAAATGCATTCAAGTTTAAATCAGTCTGGTTGTGTACCCAGGCTATTATTCTAATCAATAGTATTTGTGTCAAATATAAATATATAACATAAAAGAGTTTTGTATGAAGGGTTAAGCAGTCCAGAACAATTTTTAAAGGAATTATTTGTTTTTCATCATAACAATCCAAAAATGTATAAAATTAATCCGACATGTTTTGTTATATTTTGGGGGTAAAGAAACACTTCAACGTTAAACATTTGTAGAAAAATTCGTGTCATGTATATACAAAATATTGGTTACAATAGAAAAAGTGGGAGACAATTAAACGTATTATTTTAATTATAGTGTGTTCAAATTAGAACATGAACAAGAATACTAAAATATCTATGAAACGAAATTAGGTGGGGACCGTGGGATTACATGATGCACATTAATTTCTGAATGTAGATATTTGTATCCTTATGAATCCGAAAATCTGTCTACACGTTTAGTCTCAGAACAAATGCAAAGATAAACCGATAAAAACATTTAGAACATATGTTTCAAAGTGTACGTCGGAAGACATTTTTATTTGGGCACAAAGACTACTCAATACCATGCATATACATGTGTGTTGTCAATTGGACAAAACGTGTGGTCGTTTTCATTGCATCGGTATATGATATGCTGCGAGCAATATCCGGTAATCAACGAGGAGGGATTCGGATCGGGATAAGACTGTTATTGATAAATACTCCACCAGAAATAGAGAGTATATTTTACATGTGTAGTAAACTTCATAATTATCCTCATTCAAAATCATATGTGCAATTTATGGTCAATGTGTGACTCTTCAGAAACTGTTTATTCTATCAAAAAAAAACAACAGCTGTTCGCAAATATTGCTTTTACAAATTTCCTTTTCTTCAATTAACCCACATTTTGAAAGTATTTATTCACTTACTACCCACCCTATCCCCTCGCTTGATTTTTAAAACATTCGTGCTGAACGACAGCAGCAAACGCCATATTTTGTGTGAAATTCGAAAACAGATTATTTACATTCAAAACATATGTCACATGAATTTTGATAATTTAACAAGTGGAGTTCTACAAGTTTTGATATTTAATCATATATATACGAGTTTAAAGGGTTTTCATACCTCCGTTTCTAAAGACTTTTCTCTGCTAGAACAAATGTAGCTATTGAACACTTATCGACAAACGTTTAGATTTAATTTCCGTGTTCTATATTGTAACGGTATTTAAAATTATCACGAAGTCTGGTATTGATTTTAAAAATATGTGTCATTTGTAAATTTCTATAACGGTCGTCTGCTAGCTTATTCATTGTCGAATTCGAATTGTCCTTAACAATTTTGACGTATCACTAAGAACAGAGTACATAAAATAAATGTGTTCCTAAAGCTGTTTTAGACAGAATAACAGATGGTTACAAAATTGTCAGCTCTGAAATTTGATCACATTTGCTAAAATATGGCTGGTATATATAAATATATATTCATATACTCAAATTTTTGTTTTCAATGGCTATTTCGTGTGTTCCTTCTTTTTCTAAT
The DNA here is from genome assembly GCA_944474755.1 of Limnoperna fortunei. Lineage (NCBI taxonomy): Eukaryota > Metazoa > Mollusca > Bivalvia > Mytilida > Modiolidae > Limnoperna > Limnoperna fortunei. Next base: position 30,892,674 of record OX104124.1, on the reverse strand, counting down.
AATAGAAATATACCTCTTCTGAATTTGCAGTGACTGTGTATATGTAATCTTTGATTTCGGTATTTATAATTTGTTTTACAAAAAACTTTAATAAAATCAGTTGTTAATATCAGAGCAACATTTCGATACAATTTTTTACATGAACGTGCAAATTTTCATTGACCAATGTCGGTCGAAATGGATCCATTTTTATAATAAAATTAAACATAGGTCGGTCCCTTGATTGAATAGCCAGTGTTCTTTGTATATCCGGGTATGTTAGAAGCAATAAATCCACATTGTTTAGAAGGACAAATTAACGCTATTGTTGTTTTAAACTTCAAGGACAAAATCAATGTTGAGCACTCGTCTTAATTAATTGGCAAGTCATGACTAGAAGTGCTCGTCTGGTTCAGGGTGTTTTGAAACAGTTAGATTATATGCAGAAAGACATAAATCTTCAATTCAAGGACATTTTAACACCTCTGTCACACAAACAGCGTGAAAATTGATTCAGACAGAAAATTACCCTTTAACGGTAATTTATGATAAACTAGTAATTAAAAGTCAATGTAATTTAAAAAGCTTTAAATACGGATATTTTTTGCGTTAACTTACATAATTAACGCTAATTTTGACAGGTAATGCATTGCCTTATTATCATTTAAATGAATTTAGTAACGGCGTGTTTATTTATTTTTGTTTTTATTTACAGAATACCGCAGTATATTTACCCGTCTGCAGCATACGTCTCGGCTGCTACAACGCCCAACCTTTTGACGTCAAGTCTTGCGTCACCACTGTCACCAACTGCAGGACAATATATCGACTACTCGGCGTATGCGGCACAGTTTGCAGCCGCTGGTTACGAAGCGGCATATCCCTATGGGACAACTACTAGCGCATTCGTTACTCCTTCTGGAGCAGCTTACACTGCATATGCTATGCCACAACAAATCGCCGCTGGAACTGCCGCGATCCATTTTCAGCCTCAACAGATTCAAGCAGAAAGGATGCAATGATGATTAAGGAAAATAGACTTCACGAAAACAAAATCAAATTCCGCCCACTTTCCGGACGATTTATTGTACAGTATTTATTATTAGCAGGGGAGAACATATACAGAATTCATGATCTCTATGCAACAAACAATTAAATTTAAAGAAAAGAATCAAAGGAGGTCTATCTTCGATATGCAAATGTATACATTAATCTATAGTTAAATGTTCGATGTACGTTCGACTGAATAATTGAGATGCATTGTGGGTAACGGATGTATGAATGTGAAGAATGGCATACGAGTCGATATTGTTAATAGTTTTTGTACAAATATAGGTATATATTGTTCATAATAATATAAGCTTAACATTTTTATCGTCCACTTTAACAGTTCACATGTTTAATGTTACTATTTATTTATTATTGTTATTTTAATGGTTGCTCCGTCCAGCGTGCTCAGCCTTGCCGTATCATCATGGTCACGAGATCATTGTCAAGGAAATATGGGAGGACCATACAAATCTCGTTATCGTCTCATGTGACAGACTGTCATGACATTTTATGCTGGATGGAGGACATTGTTAGCATAGTCGAAAGGACATATTGTTATACAATGTATTCAGTAATTATAGGGACCATCTCAAAACTATTTTCATTTGTTCTTGAAATAATATTTTCATAATTAGTTTAGAAAAATTCCGTCCTTGTAGACTTATTTTTTGTTAACGACATTAAAAAAATCAAATTGTGTGTACAAGTAAAAAATAATAATTTTGAGATGGTCCCGCTATAGTGCCCATTGTATATACTCCATAATTATTAAATGTTGATAATGTTATTTGTTAGACATTAAGGAACCGTAGAACGTTGTTAGATCATATGAAATTAAATAGCAAAACGAAATTATTAGATGTATATTAAGTGCTAACTTGTAAGTAGCTCTAGAAAAGACCGCCATATTGTGACATACCTTACTATTAACACAAGGTTCAATATCTCTTATTTATTTAGATTAAAAATAGTTTTAGATTTTCATAAAACATTTTATTTGTTAGTCAGAAATTCACTAGAGTTTCATCTTGAGCAAAGAAATCCAAAGTATTATCTTTTTTTAAAAAAGAAATCCATTCATTTTTCGGATCGAATATGGACGTCTATTAATTGTTGAAAGAATGCGTGTTTATTATCATTATTGCATGTGACTGTGATGCAAGCCATGGGTGATATTGTATGAAGAGCCTTTCATAAAAGATTGGTTCGTAGTTCGTGAATGGATTAGTATGGAACAGCCATTAAAACATAGGTCACGTGATTATGTAACTATGTAGTACATTCATTTTCATATATGTATAGAATCTCTCTCATTTTCGCATACATCTGAAAGTTATGCATTTTGTAAACTTTAACACAGACGAGGCTTTTGGCATTTATTTTTTTATCTTAACATTTAATGCGCTTTTCACAAGGCCGTTGATTAGTGTATCCTAGATGCTTCAATGTTAAGGTGAAATATACATCACCCTTATTAGTTCACCGTCCGTTAAACCTGGCTTTTTTGGTCATTGTCTGTACTTCAAGACAACTGGTTCACGTTTTGTTACAACTCCTAATATTTTGGGTTCTTTTTATGCATTCCGAGCGTCCAAATTTCGTTTTTTTAAATACTCAGGTTTTATTTATTTAAGTAATAAATACACAAAAAATTTGTCATAGACTGATAATATATATTTCCACTAATGAACTTCAATAATAAATGTTTTTCAGGTTTTTTTAGAAATAAGGTTGTCATGTGTCGTTTGTACTACATGTACCTTGAAATATGAAATATGTTTGGTGTTTAGCTGTATTCATTTGTAAGACAAAGTCAAATAATCAAATTTCATACTTCAGATGTAAGCGGATTATCCGCAGTCAAGCATAATCGATGTTAAAAGAAAAAAAAAACACTATTATGTTTAAATAAATTTACCTATGTTAAAATCATGAACAAAAATAAAAATTCCAAAATAGAATTATGTTATTTGTTATTTCCTGATTATAACAGTACGAAGTGCCTCCTATTATAACTGCTAGAAAAGCTGTAATTCTCTGTCTATTTTGACAACTCAAAAACGAGTTATACGCCTTTAGTTTTATGTATCATTGATACATTGAAATCTGGTTACATATCCAAGGTTCACTTGTTACCCTGAGGACGGGTTACATATCCAAGGGTTTACTTGTTACACTTAGGACGGGTTACTTAACCAATGGTTCACTTGATACCGTGAGGACGGGTTACATACCCAATGGTTCACTTGATACATTGAGGACGACGGGTTACATATCCAAGGGTTTACTTGTTACACTTAGGACGGGTTACTTAACCAATGGTTCACTTGATACCGTGAGGACGGGTTACATAGCCAATAGTTCACTTGATACATTGAGGACGGGTTACATACCCAATGGTTCACTTGATACCACGAGGACGGGTTACATAACCAATGGTTCATTTTATACCATGAGGACGGGTTACATACCCAATGGTTCACATGATAACGTAAGGACGGGTTACATACCCAATGGTTCACATGATAACGTAAGGACGGGTTACACACCTAATGGTTCCTTTGATACCTAGAGGACGGGTTACATACCCAAGGGTTCACTTGATACCATGAGGTCGGGTTAAATACCCAATGGTTACCTTGATACCTTGAGGACGGATTTCATAACCAATGGTTACCTTGATACCGTGAGGACGGGTTACATACCCCATGGTTCACATGATACCGTGGGGACGGGTTACATACCCAATGGTTACCTTAATACCTAGAGGACGGGTTACATACCCAATGGTTACCTTAATACCTAGAGGACGGGTTACATACCCAATGGTTACCTTGATACCATGAGGACGGGTTACATACCCAATGGTTCACATGATACCGTGGGGACGGGTTACATACCCAATGGTTACCTTAATACCTAGAGGACGGGTTACATACCCAATGGTTACCTTGATACCATGAGGACGGGTTACATACCCAATTGTTCACTTGATACCTAGAGGACGGGTTACATACCCAATGGTTCACATGATACCTTGAGGACGGGTTACATACCCAATGGTTCACTTGATACCTTGAGGACGGGTTACATACCCAATGGTTCACTTGATACCTTGAGGACGGGTTACATACCCAATGGTTCACTTGATACCTTGAGGACGGGTTACATACCCAATGGTTCACTTGATACCTTGAGGACGGGTTACATACCCAATGGTTCACTTGATACCTTGAGGACGGGTTACATACCCAATGGTTCACTTGATACCTTGAGGACGGGTTACATACCCAATGGTTTACTTGATACCTTGAGGACGGGTTACATACCCAATGGTTCACTTGATACCTTGAGAACGGATTACATACCCAATGGTTCACATGATACCATGAGGACGGGTTGCATACCCAATGGTTCACATGATACCTTGAGGACGGGTTACATACCCAATTGTTCACTTGATACCTAGAGGACGGGTTACACACCTAATGGTTTACTTGATACCTAGAGGACGGGTTACATACCCAAGGGTTCACATGATACCTAGAGGATGGGTTACATACCCAATGGTTTACTTGATACCTTGAGGACGGATTACATACCCAATGGTTCACTTGATACCGTGAGGGCGGGTTACATACCAAATGGTTCACATGATACCGTGAGGACGGGTTACATAACCAATGGTTCACATGATACCATGAGGACGGGTTACATACCCAATTGTTCACTTGATACCTAGAGGACGGGTTACATACCCAATGGTTCACATGATACCATGAGGACGGGTTACATACCCAATGGTTCACATGATACCATGAGGACGGGTTACATACCCAATGGTTAACTTGATACCATGAGGACGGGTTACATACCCAATGGTTCACTTGATACCTAGAGGACGGGTTACATGCCCAAGGGTTCACATGATACCATGAGGACGGGTTACATACCCAATGGTTACCTTGATACCACGAGGACGGGTTACATACCCAATGGTTACCTTGATACCACGAGGACGGGTTACATACCCAATGGTTACCTTGATACCTTGAGGACGGGTTACACACCTAATGGTTCACTTGATACCTAGAGGACGGGTTACATGCCCAAGGGTTCACATGATACCATGAGGACGGGTTACATACCCAATGGTTACCTTGATACCACGAGGACGGGTTACATACCCAATGGTTATCTTGATACCATGAGGACGGGTTACATACCCAATTGTTCACTTGATACCTTGAGGACGGATTACATACCCAATTGTTCACTTGATACCTTGAGGACGGATAACATACCCAATGGTTACCTTGATACCTTGAGGACGGGTTACATACCCATTGGTTCACTTGATTCCTTGAGGACGGATTACATACCCAATGGTTCACATGATACCTTGAGGACGGATTACATACCCAATGGTTCACTTCATTCCTTGAAGACAGATTACATACCCAATGGTTCACTTAATTCCTTGAGGACGGATTACATACCCAATGGTTCACTTGATTCCTTGAGGACGGATTACATACCAAATGGTTCACTTGATACCTTGAGGACGGATTACATACCCAATGGTTCACATGATACCTTGAGGACGGGTTACATACCCAATGGTTCACTTGATACCTTGAGGACGGGTTACATACCCAATGGTTCACATGATACCACGAGGACGGATTACATACCCAATGGTTCAAATGATACCTTGAGGACGGGTTACATACCCAATGGTTCACTTGATACCTTGAGGATGGGTTACATACCCAATGGTTTACTTGATACCTAGAGGACGGGTTACATACCCAATGGTTCACTTGATACCGTGAGGACGGGTTACATACCCAATGGTTCACATGATACCGTGAGGACAGGCTACATACCCAATGGTTCACATGATACCTTGAGGACGGGCTATATACCCAATGGTTCACATGATGCCACGAGGACGGGTTACATACCCAATGGTTCACATTATACCTAGAGGACGGATTACATACCCAATGGTTCACTTGATACCTTGAGGACGGGTTACATACCCAATGGTTCACTTGATACCTTGAGGACGGGTTACATACCCAATGGTTTACTTGATACCTTGAGGACGGGTTACATACCCAATGGTTCACTTGATACCTTGAGAACGGATTACATACCCAATGGTTCACATGATACCATGAGGACGGGTTGCATACCCAATGGTTCACATGATACCTTGAGGACGGGTTACATACCCAATTGTTCACTTGATACCTAGAGGACGGGTTACACACCTAATGGTTTACTTGATACCTAGAGGACGGGTTACATACCCAATGGTTCACATGATACCTAGAGGATGGGTTACATACCCAATGGTTTACTTGATACCTTGAGGACGGATTACATACCCAATGGTTCACTTGATACCGTGAGGGCGGGTTACATACCAAATGGTTCACATGATACCGTGAGGACGGGTTACATAACCAATGGTTCACATGATACCATGAGGACGGGTTACATACCCAATTGTTCACTTGATACCTAGAGGACGGGTTACATACCCAATGGTTCACATGATACCATGAGGACGGGTTACATACCCAATGGTTCACATGATACCATGAGGACGGGTTACATACCCAATGGTTAACTTGATACCATGAGGACGGGTTACATACCCAATGGTTCACTTGATACCTAGAGGACGGGTTACATGCCCAAGGGTTCACATGATACCATGAGGACGGGTTACATACCCAATGGTTACCTTGATACCACGAGGACGGGTTACATACCCAATGGTTACCTTGATACCACGAGGACGGGTTACATACCCAATGGTTACCTTGATACCTTGAGGACGGGTTACACACCTAATGGTTCACTTGATACCTAGAGGACGGGTTACATGCCCAAGGGTTCACATGATACCATGAGGACGGGTTACATACCCAATGGTTACCTTGATACCACGAGGACGGGTTACATACCCAATGGTTATCTTGATACCATGAGGACGGGTTACATACCCAATTGTTCACTTGATACCTTGAGGACGGATTACATACCCAATTGTTCACTTGATACCTTGAGGACGGATAACATACCCAATGGTTACCTTGATACCTTGAGGACGGGTTACATACCCATTGGTTCACTTGATTCCTTGAGGACGGATTACATACCCAATGGTTCACATGATACCTTGAGGACGGATTACATACCCAATGGTTCACTTCATTCCTTGAAGACAGATTACATACCCAATGGTTCACTTAATTCCTTGAGGACGGATTACATACCCAATGGTTCACTTGATTCCTTGAGGACGGATTACATACCAAATGGTTCACTTGATACCTTGAGGACGGATTACATACCCAATGGTTCACATGATACCTTGAGGACGGGTTACATACCCAATGGTTCACTTGATACCTTGAGGACGGGTTACATACCCAATGGTTCACATGATACCACGAGGACGGATTACATACCCAATGGTTCAAATGATACCTTGAGGACGGGTTACATACCCAATGGTTCACTTGATACCTTGAGGATGGTTTACATACCCAATGGTTTACTTGATACCTAGAGGACGGGTTACATACCCAATGGTTCACTTGATACCGTGAGGACGGGTTACATACCCAATGGTTCACATGATACCGTGAGGACAGGCTACATACCCAATGGTTCACATGATACCTTGAGGACGGGCTATATACCCAATGGTTCACATGATGCCACGAGGACGGGTTACATACCCAATGGTTCACATTATACCTAGAGGACGGATTACATACCCAATGGTTCACTTGATACCTTGAGGACGGGTTACATACCCAATGGTTACCTTAATACCGTGAGGACGGGTTACATACCCAATGGTTCACATGATACATTGAGGACGGATTACATACCCAATGGTTCACATGATACCTTGAGGACGGGTTACATACCAAATGGTTCACATGATACCTTGAGGACGGGTTACATACCCAATGGTTCACATGATACCATGAGGACGGATTACATACCCAATGGTTCACATGATACCTTGAGGACGGGTTACATACCCAATGGTTCACTTGATTCCTTGAGGACGGGTTACATACCCAATGGTTCACTTGATACCTTGAGGACGGGTTACATACCTAATGGTTCACATGATACCTTGAGGACGGATTACATACCCAATGGTTCACTTGATACCTTGAGGACGGATTACATACCCAATGGTTCACATGATGCCTTGAGGACGGATTACATACCAAATGGTTCACTTGATACCTAGAGGATGGATTACATACCCAATGGTTCACATGATACCTTGAGGACGGGTTACATACACAATGGTTCACTTGATACCTTGAGGACGGGTTACATACCCAATGGTTCACATGATACCACGAGGACGGATTACATACCCAATGGTTCACATGATACCTTGAGGACGGATTACCTACCCAATGGTTCACTTGATACCTTGAGGACGGGTTACATGCCCAATGGTTACCTTAATACCGTGAGGACGGGCTACATACCCAATGGTTCACATGATACCATGAGGACGGATTACATACCCAATGGTTCACATGATACCTTGAGGACGGGGTACATACCAAATGGTTCACATGATACCTTGAGGACGGGTTGCATACCCAATGGTTCGCATGATACCATGAGGACGGGTTACATACCCAATGGTTCACATGATACCTTGAGGACGGGTTACATACCCAATGGTTCACATGATACCTTGATTACGGGTTACATACCCAATGGTTCACATGATACCTTGAGGACGGGTTACATACCAAATGGTTCACTTGATACCTAGAGGAAGGGTTACATACCCAATGGTTAACTTGATACCGTGAGGACGGGTTACATATCCAATGGTTCACTTGATACCATGAGGACGGGTTACATACCCAATGGTTATCTTGATACCATGAGGACGGGTTACATACCCAATTGTTCACTTGATACCTTGAGGACGGATTACATACCCAATTGTTCACTTGATACCTTGAGGACGGATAACATACCCAATGGTTACCTTGATACCTTGAGGACGGGTTACATACCCATTGGTTCACTTGATTCCTTGAGGACGGATTACATACCCAATGGTTCACATGATACCTTGAGGACGGATTACATACCCAATGGTTCACTTGATTCCTTGAAGACGGATTACATACCCAATGGTTCACTTAATTCCTTGAGGACGGATTACATACCCAATGGTTCACTTGATTCCTTGAGGACGGATTACATACCAAATGGTTCACTTGATACCTTGAGGACGGATTACATACCCAATGGTTCACATGATACCATGAGGACGGATTACATACCAAATGGTTCACTTGATACCTTGAGGACGGATTACATACCCAATGGTTCACATGATACCATGAGGACGGATTACATACCCAATGGTTCACTTGATTCCTTGAGGACGGATTACATACCCAATGGTTCACATGATACCTTGAGGACGGGTTACATACCCAATGGTTCACATGATACCACGAGGACGGATTACATACCCAATGGTTCAAATGATACCTTGAGGACGGGTTACATACCCAATGGTTCACTTGATACCTTGAGGATGGGTTACATACCCAAAGGTTTACTTGATACCTAGAGGACGGGTTACATACCCAATGGTTCACTTGATACCGTGAGGACGGGTTACATACCCAATGGTTCACATGATACCGTGAGGACAGGCTACATACCCAATGGTTCACATGATACCTTGAGGACGGGCTATATACCCAATGGTTCACATGATGCCACGAGGACGGGTTACATACCCAATGGTTCACATTATACCTAGAGGACGGATTACATACCCAATGGTTCACTTGATACCTTGAGGACGGGTTACATACCCAATGGTTACCTTAATACCGTGAGGACGGGTTACATACCCAATGGTTCACATGATACATTGAGGACGGATTACATACCCAATGGTTCACATGATACCTTGAGGACGGGTTACATACCAAATGGTTCACATGATACCTTGAGGACGGGTTACATACCCAATGGTTCACATGATACCATGAGGACGGATTACATACCCAATGGTTCACATGATACCTTGAGGACGGGTTACATACCCAATGGTTCACTTGATTCCTTGAGGACGGGTTACATACCCAATGGTTCACTTGATACCTTGAGGACGGGTTACATACCTAATGGTTCACATGATACCTTGAGGACGGATTACATACCCAATGGTTCACTTGATACCTTGAGGACGGATTACATACCCAATGGTTCACATGATGCCTTGAGGACGGATTACATACCAAATGGTTCACTTGATACCTAGAGGATGGATTACATACCCAATGGTTCACATGATACCTTGAGGACGGGTTACATACACAATGGTTCACTAGATACCTTGAGGACGGGTTACATACCCAATGGTTCACATGATACCACGAGGACGGATTACATACCCAATGGTTCACATGATACCTTGAGGACGGGTTACATACCCAATGGTTCACTTGATACCTTGAGGACGGGTTACATACCCAATGGTTTACTTGATACCTAGAGGACGGGTTACATACCCAATGGTTCACATGATACCTTGAGGACGGATTACATACCCAATGGTTCACTTGATACCTTGAGGACGGGTTACATGCCCAATGGTTACCTTAATACCGTGAGGACGGGCTACATACCCAATGGTTCACATGATACCATGAGGACGGATTACATACCCAATGGTTCACATGATACCTTGAGGACGGGGTACATACCAAATGGTTCACATGATACCTTGAGGACGGGTTGCATACCCAATGGTTCACATGATACCATGAGGACGGGTTACATACCCAATGGTTCACATGATACCTTGAGGACGGGTTACATACCCAATGGTTCACATGATACCTTGATTACGGGTTACATACCCAATGGTTCACATGATACCTTGAGGACGGGTTACATACCAAATGGTTCACTTGATACCTAGAGGAAGGGTTACATACCCAATGGTTAACTTGATACCGTGAGGACGGGTTACATATCCAATGGTTCACTTGATACCATGAGGACGGGTTACATACCCAATGGTTCTCTCAATACCGTGTGGACGGGTTACATACCCAATGGTCCTCTTGATACCAGGAGGACGGGTTACGTATACCCAATGGTTACCTTGATACCTTGTTGACGGGTTACATACCCAACCTTGATACCTTGAGGACGGGCTATATACCCAATGGTTCACATGATACCACGAGGACTGATTACATACCCAATGGTTCACTTGATACCATGAGGACGGGTTACATACCCAATGGTTCACATGATGCCACGAGGACGGGTTGCATACCCAATGGTTATCTTGATTCCATGAGGACGGGTTACATACCCAATTGTTCACTTGATACCTAGAGGACGGGTTACATACCTAATGGTTCTCTTGATACCGTGAGGACGGGTTACATACCCAATGATTACCTTGATACCGTGAGGACGGGTCACATACCCAATGGTTCTCTTGATACTATGAGGACGGGTTACATAACCAATGGTTATCTTGATACCATGAGGACGGGTTACATAACCAATGGTTAGCTTGATACCGTTAGGACGGGTTACATACCCAATGGTTCACATGATATCGCAATGTGAAAGTTGTTGGTTTACGGAAGCGATTGGTATTTTGATGCTCTTTGGGGAATGCCCGTGTGATCTTCCCCTCGTGATAAAAACTGTTTGTACATAAAATCACTACTGATGATCACACAGTCGTTCCCCAAAAACGTAAGACCCTATTAATCTTAACATCCTAACAAGAAGCATCAAAATGCTTACGAATTAGTTTAATGCCCGGAGCTAATGTCGGACAGAAGATATTGCGGATTACAACTAATGTTTCGTTAAGACCATTAAATTATTGACTGATCTAAACATATCCACGAACTCTTCATGGCAATTTAACACTTCGCCTTATAAATAGATGGCTCAAATACAGATAATGGTCCGGTGTTTGTTGACTTAACGTTAACAATCAGTTCAATATGTTTGCCGATAACGTGTTGGCCAGCAAACCTCTTACCATCGGTATCGCGTTGTAAAAACACACTTAATCTTTTCAATGGACATCCAGCGATACTGTATATAAATCTGCTTTGGTAATCTTAAAACTGAAAAGGAAATTTATTTATGACACGTTGTGGTATGTGCTTAAAGGTAAATATATATCACAAAGTAAAGATTGCTATTTAACATAGGATCATTAGTGAGGAGTATCGAAGAGATACTTCAATCAGAAAAGGGAATAAAAATAACATGGTAGTATGTCATGATTTCATTATAGTACAATTTAGTTTATTAGAGAACATTGGATAATGGGATCTCCCATACTAAAGAACCAAACACGCCAGCCCTGTAAATAGGGGTAATACAACCTCACCACACTGGAAATTATAGGTTACTAAGATTTTCACACTTTAGAGAATTGAGGTTAATGAGATACCCACAGACACTGACCATAGATAACCACACGGCACAATAGAGGTTAATAAGATTCCCTCTTAATGGAGAATACAGGTTAATAAGATCTCACCCCACCGGAGAATGTAGGTTTTTAAGATCTCGCCACACTTGGGAATGGAGGTTAACAAGATCCCACCACACTGGAGAATGGAGGTTAAAAAGATCTCAACCCACTGGAGAATGAAGGTTAATAAGATCCCACAACACTGGAGAATGTAAGTTAATACGATCTAACCCCACTGGATAATTTAAGTTAATAAGATCTAACCGCACTGGAGAAAGGAGATTAATACGATCTCAACACGATGGAGAATGGAGGTTACCAAGATCCCACAACACTGGAGAAACTAGGTTTACAAGATCTTGTCACACCGGAGAATGTAAACTAATATGATTACCACTCATTGGAGAATGGAAGGTAGATTATGTTAATAAGATATTTATTCTGGAGAATATACTTAACACGATCCTAACACACTGGAGAATGAAAGTTAGTCTGATCTTCAACAGGAGAATAGAGGTGAATAAAAAGTTCTTCTTTACACGGCAGGTTTTCCATATCCACACGTGGCCACCCTGTTGTTTTTTTGTTCAATGCCCGGACTATAAAGATTTCATCTGAAATAACTATTGTTTGCTAGTTTGTTTGAATTGTGTTTAACGCCACTTTCAGCCATTTTCAGCTGTATCGCATGGCGCCCAGTTTTTATTGGAGAGAAAGCCGGAGTACCCAGAGAAAACTCCCGACCTGTGCGGTGGGTAATCAATTAAGATTGGCCAACGACCCCCTCCCCATCATCATAACTTTAAAAATACCAACTAAACACATTAATATTTAAAGAAACCAGATTTGTTTTTGCAGTTGCATACATACAATATTTCGGAGAGGGACAACCTCAAACCAATCCTGTAAAAATCGAGTTTCTGATTGGCTACATGCTTGCAAAATATCGCCAATCAAAAAGGTGACTTGCAGCTTGGCAATTTCATATTGGTTTCATATGCTAGTGTGGGCGCGGAAATTTTGTGAGGATGGCAGCTTAGAGCAGTTGGGTTTCATAAGTTTTGTTTTATTTGTACGGGTCATAACGAAACCATTCTTAGTGACCTTATTAGCACGTAAAGATGTTAGAAACCGATCGAATGTGATTTTAAAACATAATATTTTTAAATTTAAGTGATAATAATACATGCGTTGGTGCTTTGAAACTGCGTTAAATGGGCCTATTCGATTTATGAATAGAAAAATATGTTTACAGTTAAACGCATCATTAAAATGGATTTGCAGCTTTTAAGATCACATTCCCGCTGAAATATATTACTGTAAAATTATGTAACAATGTATTAAATAACTCTAGCAATGATTCATCGTGTAGGCCCCACCGAGCGAATATATTGAATACATATAGTATACTGTATAAGGTTAATTGAGAAATAGTTACAGTTATATAAATTATGGATTTGTAAACGATACGAATCCTGGAATCAAATGTGTCATAAATCCTAACAAACACTGAAATGGAATTTACCAACTATATATTAATTTATTTTTGTACTTGTAACCGTAGTCAGTGTTTGTCACCGTTTGTCAATAATGATTTTATGTGACTTCTAAAAAGCCGGACGGGTCACGTGGGTCCGGTTTATCCCTTGATAGTTATACACTACACTTTCTAAATGTACACGCGGATTTTTGTTTGTTGCTTTAATTAATGTTTGCTGTCATTTAGTAAATAATTGATTTATATAAGGTTTATGTTTTGTTTATATACTCTCTGTATGTTAGATATGCATATGTTATTACGACATCATGTCAACTTTTGGGGCTGTATGTGAACTATGCCAACTTCTTTGGTGAATAAACGTGACTATGACAAATGATATATGTATGTTTGTTTAACGTCAAGTAAATGTGTTAGTATAATATGGCCTCCTCGTTGTATCAGAACTGTATTCTGGGTGGATGTTGCATCCTGAGGTAATAGTTACCAGTTAAACAAATAATATTATTCCGCGACGGTCGTGCTAAATATACCTATGTTACCAATTTGTGAATTAAGTAGCAAGTTCATAGTTATCTTCCTTCCGAGCGTTGTATGTGGCCGATGTCGTATGCGATTGCTCTTAATTTCATTTCCGTTATTAACACTATCGTTCTTATAAATTCACTGCATTAAATTTGGACTAAACTTGGGGGAGTTTTTAACGTCCTATACCGACAACCTAATGCCTTTTGTCGAACGGTAAAATTCAACTTTAACTTTGTGAGACTTCAAATATATCCGACACGTCGGTTATTATTTGTTACAAATTATAGGAGCTCTTAACTATATGGTTAAAGAAACGTTTGTGTGCCTTATCATAATTGTGGTCCCAAATAGGTCTTTCATTTCCGATGTTCATTAGAACGGCATTTACATGAAATAATAAAATTATGATGATTTTTTACACTCCAGTAGGTCACGTGTCAAATTGAATATAATTGTAATAATTTGATTTTCAGTATATATTAATTTCATTTTTTATGGATATTGATTTCACCCGTGAAAGGTACAAATAATATTTTGAAATTAATTAATCAAGTCTACCATAATTATAATTGGGGTCTCAAGTGCGTTTATCTGTCTGTGACATGTTACGCACTCATAAAGAACACAAACATCTTCGATTTATTGCAAAATCATGGGGTTGAGTTTCACTACAAATGTTTAGGAAAAGGTACACACATTGACTGTACTAAAAGTAAAAAACAAATCCGTCAAGGACATTGAATGCTTATATAAATATTTAAAAGGTAATTTGCTAAACATTTGCTAAATAACATTAATTCACTAAATTAATTACGTCATTTTTATTTGTATATATAGCAGATAATATAGTAGATATATATCTAATTAAGCAGCTCGTTTATCTTGTATACAGAAGTAAATATTAAACACAAAATGTCCAAAATAGAAATGTAAATTCTGGTTACGTTGAACTTATGTTTTAATATACATAGGCAGACAAAACAGAATTGGCGAACGGGGTTCAATCCGGGCTTTTAAAACTAAACATGATGTTGTTTCATGATCTACCGGTTGTATACTGTTGCCATGATAACCTTTTTTAAAAGATACGGAGACTATTTTATTGTAGTATAAAGGGGATAACAACATCTTTGCTTTCCATGCCCGACCTCTCGCTCAGTTTTCTTTTTGGCCTGAATATAGATAAAATATTGCTGGCTGATATAACATATAAATGTCAGAGATTTTTGTGAGAACTTTAAACCAACAATAATCATGTAATATATGTTATAAAACTTAATAGACACTGCAACCCGGAAGGAAAACCATTGAAGTTCTAGTTCGATTAACGTCATAATCTACTTTCAGGGTGCATTTTAAAGCCATATTAAACATTTATTACCACTTCGAGGGCGAAAAACATTCAAAATTTATAACTTGTAGCTATGCTCTCATTAAAAACTTTTCAAAACATAAAAATACATGAATTATTAAACTGCCATTATTTGATCATAGTCCACCTGTGTAAATAAAAACAAAGACGACTTTACTCGGGATGCTTACATAAATTTGTAGGGGGCGCTAACAGATATATATTATCATTTGAGTACATTTTAGACTCCATATTTTGTGTTAACGGACGTGTTTCTATTGTGCAACTGAGATGATTTCCGGGATATCATCTATGAGACTATTTACGGTATTCATAAAAAGTTAAAAAAAATTTAAAAAGGGGTGGGGGTGGCGCCTATACGTAAAAACAGGCCTATGGCAATCAACAATTTAATAATGATACACTTTTTAAGCATTTGATATGCTTCAGCAATACCAGACTTTTGTAGCTCGATGTTTTTATTTTAAACCACATGTACTGCCATAGTCCGTAATGATTTCATATCCCACCCCAGACCAGACGATACATTAGTACTTAAGCTTAGTTCGAAATGAGGTTTGGCATTGGTTGATATACGTACAAAATGACTGATTAACGACTATGTCTGATGAAATCTTGCTGAACAGAAGCCAAAAATTGTAAGTGAAGCTTAAACAGATGAGGCGTCTGTAATAGGACCTCTGAATGGCAACTAGGGTCCATTCATTGTTTATAAAAGTTTATTTTGTGGGGAATAACCCCGCAGGGTGGAGTGAGGAACGTAATAAACTGAGTCATCCATTACCGACGAGGAGGATGAGCTGTGGGTTACCGACGACGAGATATGTTATGGAATAAACCTTGGTTACGTACGACGAGATACATACCGGAATTAAAATTGGTTACCTGCGACGAGATATGTTATGGAATAAGCTCGTGGTTACCGACGACGAGATACTTTATAGAATAAGCTATGGGTTAACGACGACGAGATACGTAAAGTAATAAGCCTTGTGTTACTGACGACGAGATACTAGTACTTAACGGAAAACAACTTGAATTACGAGATCCGTACTGGAATAAGCCGCGGGTTACCAACAAGGAGATACGTTATGTAAGAGGTAGTGGGTTAACGACGACGAGATACTTTGCGTGGGTTACCGACAACGAAATACGTAGTGGAATAAGCATTAGATTACCGACGAAAATGCAATGAAATTTACCCGAAGTCAGTGTCTCATTTTAAACTGCAGCTTGTTGTTTTCTAATTCTAGTTCTAATATTGAATGCATCCTAAAAGGCTCTTTGCAGAGGATTGGTCTTAATGAATAATATACCATACATAACAAAACAAAACTTTTTAACTGTATGATTTTAAAAACTCCAGCTTGACTTAGATTATATGTTGGCTTCATTATTTGTTTGTTATATATGCTTTAACCCAAAAGGGGTATATAATTGGGATTTTTAATAATGGATTAAACAAAAGAAATATACATCGACATGAATATAGCTGACATGAAAGCTCATTGAGCATTAAACATAAATCAGTCATTAATTTTTTAAGATGTGACGGATCATTGAAACGTTTTACTAGAAATAATAAAGTGTACATCTTTCAAAATATGTCGATAATGGATTTATGTGTAAAGATTTCATAAATGTTTGTTCATTCACATCTGTAGTATGAAACGCGAATTCTTTCTTTAATTATCATAAAACAATAACAGAATGCCAATGTAACCGACAGTACATGTCTCTTAATTGAAATATTCAAGTACATTTGGTTACTGTAGTGTAGCACGTTTGTTACTTTGTTTTGAATGAGGTTGAAAGCCACGTTCTGCAATTTTCAGCTATCTCGTGGCGTCTAGTTATTACTGGGGAGGAAGATAGACTACCGAGAGAAAACACCCGATATTTTATAGAAAAAAATGCAAACCTTGTCCATTAAGATAAGTTTCAGACACACCATGCCCGATGAGAGGCCAGAATCTGCAACTGCAAAGTTAACATGTGAGAGGACTACCTGTCATAACCATGCCATCAGTGTAATACGAAACAAAGTTATATTAGCAGATTTGTTGTAAATAGTTCTTGTGCATTTATAAAAAGAGAAATTAACTACCTTTTGTGATGCCAAGATTGTAAATCTTAGTTATGTAAATATACCATTAAGTTTTAAAATTTATTACTTAGCCAAATTCTGCAGATGTGAAAATGAGGCAGTGTTGTTACTGTAAGCGATTAGTTAAAATAAACGTCTTTATTCTTTAGAAAAAATGTTGAATATTTATTCAGACCAATAAACAAGTTCATTTTAAAGTCTCTCTACTTACTGAACTATCAAAAGGTACAACATGAAAAGTGTCATCATGTAGTCAAACACCAATATTTAGTACATTTCACACTATATTAAAGATTTTCAAGTATTTTGGTAAATAGTTAGATCATGGTAGATAAGACAAAACGCCATAAACATGACCTCAAGTATGCCATAAAGGAAATAGCCTAATAATATTTTCAAAATGGCTTCCTGGATCGCCGAAATGATACAGTATTTGCAGTAGATCTTAATGCAAACGAAAAGCATTTTATTGCATAATGACTTAAATATATGTAAAACTATCATCCATTTTAAGGTAAAACTTTGTACTTTGATATATTCTTCAGCGTGTTCGGTTTCTTTCGAAAATATAATATCGTATGTTGTACAAATACAAATACAAATAATTTTATTGGCTCAAACTCATCTACAATAAATGGTTAAGGCCTATGACAATAATTGGATACAAAATTGAAATTACAACCCATACAGTAGGGTTACTATTATAATATAATGTAATATGGATAATACTTATTAATTATACAGGTAAATTAACATGTCATTTCCTCATATTTAACCCAGCTGATATGAAGGAGGAAGTCAACTTTAATATGTGGTATGAGGTATTATTTAAAAGAAAGTTTAAGTCTTGGGAATTTTTAAAACAATGATTCTTGTTTTGAGTAAGATTCAATATCTTTGTATGAAATGTTTCCCTTAGTTGCTTGTATTTTGAACAGTATAAAATAAAGTGATTTTCATCTTCTATCTGACCAGAATTACAAAAATTACAAACTCTTAACTCTTTCGGAATTTTAAGGTGTCTTCCTCTTTCAATCATTAATGTATGAGTATCGTATGGCGCGTACTTGTAATAAATGAAAATAATAATATTTGACGCATGATCGTATTAATCCGGAAATAGAAGATTTCGTTTTGCGCTTGCTTGCAATGGTCCAGATTAATCATGTTTCGTTACTATTTATATTCATACTATTGAAGGATTTTGATTGGTACTTTAAGGAAACCTATCATACAGGTGCATTGTAATAAATTAAAAGTTGAAAGCGTTTTTCTTATTTCAATACCTATTTGAAACAGTTTACTTTTCTTCTCAAACTAACAAGTATAAAAGCAGTTTGGAGTTAACAATATATTGTAACTGGACACTCTAAAAAGCTAATGAATACGAAACGGTTAACTCGAAATGACTTTTGTAGTAAATATAAAGATAATGATTTTTTCTAAAGTTTAAGATGTAAAAATGTTTGAATTAATATTAATCAATAAGTGTTTTGCAATTCATGTGTTTACACATATTCAACAATAAAATTTGTATGAGAACAATATCCTGATTACTAAATTCAAGTTTAGACACACATTTCATCACGTGATTTAAGATAAAATCCAATGTATTTTGATTTCTAATTACCAATTAAAATAGTTGGCATGCAAAAATGCATAACCTCACATAATCACGTTTTTATCTCGCGTCCATGAATGTGACAAAACTATGTTGAACTATTTAGACATGATTGCTTACACACAATATTTTAGGTGGCGCCACCTATCAAACTGGACTGTGAATGAATATGTGAACAATTAAAAGACGACGACAATTTATGTTTTATTTACAACGAAAACAGAAGGAAGATGCCGTATACATAAAACACTCATGAAGGATCTCGTACGTGTAGAGAACGAACAATTGCACATGCAGCACATCTGGAAAGCCAGCCGACATAACCTTTACCGCGCATGCCTAACAATCCAGGTCATCCTCTATACTCCGAGATGTTGGGTTCTAGTTACAATAGCAGTATTAAAAGTTGCTTACCTGGTCCTTACAGTAGTCATGCTAGATACTCTGGTCCTCTTTCAAGAAATCATCTCAGATACTCTGGTCGTCCTTACAGTAGTCATGACAGATACTTTGGTCGTGCTTACAGTAGTCTTGTCAGATACTCTGGTTGTCCTTACAGCTGTCATGTCAGATACACTGGTCGTGCTTACAGTAGTCATGTCAGATACTCTGGTTGTCCTTACAGTAGTCAGGTAAGATACTGTGGTTATCCTTACAGAAGGTATGTCATAAACTCTGGTCACGCTTACAGTAGTCATGTCAGATACTCTGGTCGTCCTTACAGTAGTCATGTCAGATACTCTGGTCGTCCTTAAAGTAGTCATGTCAGATACTCTGGTCGTCCTTAAAGTAGTCATGTAGATACTCTGGTCGTCCTTACAGTAGTCATGTAAGATACTGGGGTCGTCCTTACAGAAGGTATGTCATAAACTCTGGTCACCCTTACAGTAGTCATGTAAGATACTCTGGTCGTCCTTACAGAAGGTATGTCATAAACTCTGGTCACCCTAACAGTAGTCATGTCAGATACTCTGGTCGTCCTTACAGTAGTCATGTCAGATACTCTGGTCGTCCCCACACTAGTCATGTCAGATACTCTGGTTGTCCTTAAAGTAGTCATGTTAGATACTCTGGTCGTCCTTACAGAAGGTATGTCATAAACTCTGGTCACCCTTACAGTAGTCATGTCAGATACTCTGGTCGTCCCCACACTAGTCATGTCAGATACTCTGGTTGTCCTTAAAGTAGTCATGTCAGATACTCTGGTCGTCCTTACAGTAGTCATGTCAGATACTCTGGTCGTCCTTACAGTAGTCATGTCAGATACTCTGGTCGTTCTTACAGTAGTCATGTCAGATACTTTGGTCGTCCTTACAGTAGTCATGTCAGATACTCTGGTCGTTCTTACAGTAGTCATGTCAGATACTCTTGTCGTCCTTACAGTAGTCATGTCAGATACTCTGGTCGTCCTTAAAGTAGTCATGTCAGATACTCTGAACGTCCTTTAAGTAGTCGTGTCAGATACTCTTCATAACTCGACGGAGCTTATGTTGGCAGGCAATAAACATGGCAAAAATGAGTTATCTGGCAAGAATGAAGGTCAGTTTCACAGTTGCAGACCACAAAGATCTAGAAATCAATTAAAATTTAAGCGCGAAAAGGGAGAATAGTTGTGACATAAAATAAACCTTTTTTTGTGTGTGTTGTTTGATCAAATTTTTCAGTATCCAGAAATGACTCCTGGTTCCCTTGTCACCACTAAATTGAATATTCTGCAGTGCATTTCACAAAAAGTCAATGGAAATGCATTGTGACGTCAGCAATTACGATGTACTGGTATTAGCATTTACGAATACGATAAAACGTCATGTCCCCACTAGGTTACGTCTAACACCTTACGTCTGACGCTCACAATCGGCATGAAATTATCTTTTTTCATTCCTTTTCAGTATAAAATGTATTTTATAAAAAGCTTTTTAATGAATTGTCAACAACAACAAAAATTTAATTGTATTAGCCTTGATAGACGTTCACACTTTATGAAAATGTACAAAGAATAAACATAATGTACATAAAGATTCCACTGAAGGGATTTGACATTGCTGACTGAGTGGGTACGACAACAGTTGATTAAAAGAGTACCACAAAGCTGTTTAAGTGAACTGAATGAATACGAAAAAATAAGTTAAAAGAGTACGACAACACTTATTAGGTGGACTGAAGAAATACGAAAAAGTTGATAAAAAGAGTGCGGCAAAGCTGTTTAAGTGAACTGAATGAATACGAAAAAGTTGATTAAAAGAGTACGACAAAGCTGTTTAAGTGAACTGAATGAATACGAAAAAAAGTTAATTAAGTACGACAAAGCTGTTTAAGTGAACTTAAGGAATACGAAAAAAAGTTGATTTAAAGAGCACGACAAAGCTGATAAAGTGAACTGAATGAATACAAAAAAGCTGATTAAGTATCTAAACTGAGGGAATACGAACAGTTGATTGGTTGTTTGTTTGTTTGAACGAAATGAGGGAGCACGAGACAGGTTATTGAAGGACAGAGAACGAAATGAGGGAGCACGAGACAGGTTATTGAAGGGTAGGACAAAAATGATTGGGGAAGTATGACAAAGCTAAGTTATGACGAATATCTCTATTGATTACTTTTACTTTTAAGTACATATTATAAGATAAACAGACAAACGTTGTCCTAATATTGGTGCGATGTAATAAGATACTGCTTTCCCCAGATTAACGCTAAATCTATTAGACTTAAATCCTAAGTGTTTGTTTTCATAAGGCATGCTACATCTTAGTGCAATCCTTATCTTCATATCATGTTCATATCATCTGTAATAACTAGAATACAATCAATTTCAAACATATGTTGAAAATTTAATATTAATAAAAGTGGAAGTCAAAATAAAATAGAATGCTTTGCTAGAAATTGTAATTCCGCCATTTTGTTTGTATATATATAGTTGTAGATGATATAACAATCACGCGTAAATTCGGATGACAGCCAAGTGACTCCTATATTATTGATAAATATTTAGCGATTATGTCTGCATACAACATAACTTCATCTAAAATTCCTTATGTTCATAAACCAACTTCATTAACTTTAGATCAGGACGGTGCAAACTGCATATATAAAATTACACAGTCGGAAAATTGAGAGGTCATTATCCTATTGGATGGAATGTGTACCGAAAGGTCGAGACATCTAAATTTTCATTAAAAAAATCTTTCTTTATCTAGAAATTATATATATGGGGCATTACACATATAATGCTAAATTTCATCAAAATGGAGAAAAAAGTATGGGTGTCCACGAACTTTATGCGGGAAGTGCATGTACTGTACGAGATTGAATGGAAACAAAAATATTATTCTTATTCTACAGTAACGCATACCTTTCAAAATATACAACTCTTAAGCAATAGCAGTTATAACCAAAAGCAGAAACCAAAGAGAAAATTGACACTATTTTTTTTCATCCGGCCATGTTTTGACACTCACCAGAAGTTCATTCCATAAATAGGATAATGACCCCTTGAACACTACCCTAGAATAGTCATTACAAAGCCAAAACGGACATTTCGTCATGTAAAGTACCGTGTATTCAGTATGGAGACATAATCCAGCCTGTGATTTTAACATGTAGTACCCGGGATGTGTGATGTGCATATTTGTATTGCATTGCCTTATGTTGCGAGTCCTCATTGCTCTTAAGCACAGAGTACGAGTTAAGTTTCCCTATGTATTAAAGTGTTGTACTCACTAACACATATTCAATATATTTAAATCAAATGATCGACGTATGTGTAATCTGTTCTAATACCAACGGCAAAATAACTAACGGAAACCAATGTTCCGATTCATTAAAACCATTTCTGGCATCAAATGGCGTCTGTCGTCGGTCGTCCGTCGTAAACTTAAAAAAAATTGTCTTCTCTGAAACTATTTGGTCAATTTTTTTCAAACCTAGGCCACAATCATCCTTAAGGCACCTAGTTTCAAAGTTTTATCCATGGTGTTGATTAAAGGACAAAGATTGCCGCTGTTACTAAACATACAAAATATTAACACTCGTTTCTGGTCAATAGCTAAAAATTATAATAGCTATAGAGACAACCTTTACCTCAAATTGATAAATTAATCTCTTCAAATTTTCTCTTTAGTCCAAAGTTGTGTAAGGACTTGATATAGGAGTTAAAGCCTTAAAATTACGATTTTGAATCAAATGATTTTACAAAATAATTACAAAAAAGAGATAAAGTAACATTGTAATTTGCATAAATGAGCACCAAATAATGTCTACAAACACACAGTTGGTTAAAATTTCTCAACCACTCCTTATAGGAGTTACTGCACTTAATGACATTTTTTTATGAAATTTTCATTTTTGTTCTGTAACCTTAAAACTTGACAGCTAGAGTAAAGCTTTAAATTGCAAAATGATCAGCAGTACAAGTCCTACAATTCATTTAATTGGTTTGAGATTGTAAAATGACGACTTTTTATATAGGAGTTTTGCCATTGTATGACGATTTTATTAAAAAATGAATTGCATTAAAAATGAAAAAAATTTATATACATAGAGTAAAACTGTAAACAGCAAAATAACCAGAAGGACAATGCCTACAAATCATTGTCTGAAATTTCCGATGAATCCTTATAAGAGTTATTGCCCTTTAATAACAATTTGGGTGACATTTGTTGTTGGCCTGTAACTTAAACTCCATAATAGCTAAAGTGAAACGGTAAATTGCAAAAAATGATCAGCAAATACAAGTATAAACACATTCTAAGTCCAAACTTGTCAGATGACTCTTTATACATGTTATATGAGATTTTGCAGTTTAAATACGAATTCGGACAAAATAATCAGTTTTATGTTATTAATAAGGTTTATAACATTTACAGTATAACTGTATATTATAAATTAACAGTGGACAAGGCCTACAAATTACTGATGGCACCCGGGAGTTATTGTCCTTAATCAAAAGTTTGGGGGGATTCAGTGACCGAGTGGTTAAGGTAGTTCGACTACTATTGATCATGTGATCTGTCAACACTTGAGGTTGCGGGTTCCAGTCTCACTGCAAGTCGGGTGCGCTTGACTCCGATCTTAATTTACTAGGATTGTCAGTTTTCCTTCCGCAAGTATAGGGTACTCCCGCTTCCCCTCTCAATTTAAACGACTCCATGAAATAGCTGAAAATTTGCTGAAAGTGGCGTTAAACACCAATTAAACAAACAAACAAACATCATTTTTTGTTTGTTGCCTAGCAATTTAAAAGCTTTAACAGCTACACTGAAACTCTAAATTGCAAAAATGTAATGATAGCTCGAAGTTTGTGTTCAATGGGAGCGATTACATGCTCCTATGAGCCTCTAGTTTATTACTGTAATAGAAAAATCAGCATACGATAACCAATATAATGTTTCGATTCATTGAAACGATGTCTTTTATTTCTTGGATAGATACCACAGCCTACGATAAGCACCCTACGATGTCTTTTTTATTACTGGGATAGATTCCACACACATCCTAAGATAAGGACAATAATGTTCCGATTAATTGAAACGTTGCCTTTTTTATTTCCGTGAAATATACCACAGCCTACGATAATCACCCTAATCTTCATATTCACCGAAACCCTGTCTGTTTTATAACTGATATACCACAGCCTACGATAACCACCCTTATGTTCCGATTAATTGAAACCATGTCTGTTTTATTACTGATAAACCACAGCCTACGATAACCACCCTAATGTTCCGATAAATTGAAACCATGTCTTTTATTTTTATTACCAGTATACCACAGCCTACGATAACCAACCTAATGTTCTGATTCATTGATTTATTACCAGGATAGATAGTTTTTTTTTATCCTATTAAATTAAGTAGAAAAATGACGTATTTTATGGTATTAATATTTATTTAATGAGGTAAATTATTTACATAAGATCATAAATCACTGATCTTGTACGCTTCAAGTATCAAAGCAGTGTTAATGTCGTTGAGGCGTAACTATCTTGTCACTGTAACGTTGAAATGTTAAAATCTTTATAGAACGACGGCGTTTAAACCTTCTCGAGGCACTACCACAGAAAACAAGACATGAAATCTTGCAAAACAACATGTAAACGGACGAATCAACATCGCGTTGACAGAGTTTTGAACATCACGGGAAAGGACGTGTACGCCTTACGATTAAGGGCATGCACACTCACAGTGAAGGACGTGTAAACACCACAGTGATGGACGAGTAAACCTTACGAAGAGGATTGTGTTAGCACCACAGTACAGAACGTGTGAACCCCACGGTAAAGGACTTGTGAACTCCACGGTAAGGGTATTCCAAGAACTTCTGCCGTCGACTGCTTTTTTAAGACTTGATTGGTAGCGGGTCCCACGTTCCCATCAAAATCTGAAAAGCGTTGTAAATAGAATTCTCGGACTAGATTAACAGGCGTGAACCACGCGGTAAATGACGTTTTAACGCTACGGTTAATCCCCTGATGAAGAACGAGAAAACCCCAAGGTTACCATTGACCTAAGCTCTAAATGGTACTTTGGCTTGAAAAAATATTAAAAAATTACACGTTGCTTAATGGCGTTAAAAATATCAACATTTTATATTTTGCAGTGGTTATGAATGCATGCCTTATATTTTGCAGTGGTTATGAATGCATGCCTAATCTTTGTAGAGTCTTCTTGTAGACTTTCAATGACCCAATAAATAACGTAATACTGTAATATATAAGTGACTTTTACCTTCACCCGTTGGTAGTAAACAGTCAATATTCACACGAAAAGTAAATAGATCAAACGACTAACATCCAAACCTCATCCTTTTAACACTCAATGTATTTCGCTCGTCAGTTAATCCACTTTTTTGTTCGAAAGTTAAGCCTTTAAAAGTGTCCTGACTCACGAAATTTTCTTTAAAATTTTCTTATAAATACGAAATGAATTGCCTATTATATTGATAATAGTCGGGGAATTTTGTATTTATAGTTTTGGTGTCAAACAGGTACTTTTCAAGGTAAACACTGTTAAAAAAATTAGTTGATTCTTACTAAATTGTGCATAATTTTCTTGGTGGATTTAGTTTGAATCTTTGGTATTAAGACATGACTTTGTAGATTTAACAAAGAGCGGGTTATTGTTCGTTACGTGTAAATAGACCAAAGATTTCTCATTTTGTATTTTAAATTTCGTTTTAAAAACTTTTACTCTAACCTAAGTTATGATATTAGGATATGTTCATAGATATATTTGTATTTAAATTGGGTTTGTTGTCTCTTTCAGGTTGAGAAAAATGTCCTACTTCGTGGATATTGGCGTTGGGCCGTTGTAGAAAATATTTTATTTGCTGCGTTTCAAGTTTGTTGATATACAGCTTACGCGAAACTATGGCGTACACTTTAACTATATTCAAACTTAGTTCAGATTGAGAAAAAATGTCCTACTGCTTGGATACGGCTGTAGAATGAGTTTTCTTTGCTTGGCTCCAGGTTTGTTGTTATACAGCTTACGCGAAACTATGGCGTACACTTTAACTATTCAAACTTAGTTCAGAAAAATGTCCTACTGCGTGGATACGGTTCTAGAAAGTATTTTCTTTTCTTGGCTTTAGGTTTGTTGGTATACAACTTACATGAAACTATAGAAAACACTTAAAGTATTCAAAAGTTGAGAAAAATGTCCTACTTCAGGGATATTGATGTTGTCCCGTTCCCTTGTCTTGGTTATAGTTTATTGATATCTTACATGAAGCTATTGTGTAAACTTATCCAAGTATCTATACCTCTCAATTTATGTTTGTATAAAAATAGTAGAATTCCGATTAATGTGATTTAATGTCAGAACGCCACAATATTAAATCGATTAATCAAGTATTCACCGTCTCCGAAATAAAGCAGTAAATGTCCTTCACCTTGAAAATATAGAAGATTTTAATTTGGTTTACAAAAAGTAATTTTACTGATTGTGTAGGATTTTTTTAGAGTAACACTGTTTAAAGTGTAATGTATACAATCTAGTATAGTAGACATTAATTAGAATATGTTTCCAGTTTACTTTCAAGAGTTTACAATGTCAAGGTAATATGTATTGTGTTTATATACTGAAAACAATTATAAAAATCCAAAGCGATACAACTTTAAGTCTTATTTTTCAAGTTGTTTTCCATCTTTTTTTATTTGATTGCTTTTATCGAAAATAGTATATCTTGTTTGTACTAAACGTTTGGTTTGTAAATTGCTGCAATTCATTAAAACGTTATTTTGCATGGCTACTCCAACACTCGCGAGCCTGATCCGTACCAGTACAAGTATACCGGATTAAGTTCACATTTTTATATAGCATGTTCTCCTTTTAAATAATTTATTGTTTTTCGTTTTTGAATACCGCTGGGGCTATTGGATTCTTTGCAAGAAATTTAATTTTCCCCCTTGAACCGTAATGAGAGCTAGGGTTCCCAGTGCTTGAGTCGGAAACCTGCCAGGTGTTGGAAGGGGAGACCATTTCGTTAGGGGATTGTCAGACAATAATACATAGAGCCTGATGCGAACCGCAGTGGGTATCGTTTAAACAATGCCACTCTCCTTGGATGATAAAGACTGTTTTGTAGATTTCAAAAGGAGGATACTTATTGTAGCCGCTATAAAAAGGCTAAATTTTTCGTCTCTACGCTTTACTATTTATTTTTCCAGAGGCAGTGAAAAAGTGTAGAAAATGCTAATGCTTAGACTTTTTATTTTGAAAGAAGAAATCCGGAGAATGACGACCATGCGTGACCATATACTCTGACATTTCCATTATTTTCCAGAATATTGTCATAGATTCTAATCCAAACAGTATTACCTGTTTCTAACTTAAGAACGGCGGATAAGGTTCCCACACCAAAAGTATTAACGTCACCATCATATGAATGAATTAAACCAACTCCGTTTTTGACTAATTCTGTGTCTATGTCCTCTGCATAAATACTCATTATTGTGGCAGAAAAATAGTACAATCCACTAAAAGGTGCTTTGAAGATACTAGTTGTCGGATCCCAGCCATTTCCTTCATTTGTAATTGCATCTGGAAAAACAACTGTTTGGTTGATACCCAAGTGTTCTTGGTGATATGTTGTAACGGCACAGAAAGCCACAGTATGTGCGGTAGGCGCTGATGAAGGACTGGAAACTTCCAAACACAATCAATAAATAGTATTTTGCGACAATGCGAATAATAAAATCAGTTTTTCTGTTTTGCAATTATTGATGTCTATCCACAAAACCCATAAAATATAAATAAATATGAACTCAAATTAAGTACTGGGAACATACTGTGAGGGTTCCCAGTGCACGACCTACAGAGCTGCCCAGCGTGTACCCAGGTTTGGGATGGTCAGGTCATAATATGGAAAGCCTGGCCGCGTACCGTATTGGGTAACGTGTTTGGAGAATGCCACGCTCCTAGCACGCTATAGACCACTTTTGTAGATTTTGAAAAAAAAGAGTAGGCTAATTGTAGCCGCTACAAAAGACTAAATTCTCCACCCCGACTCCATACTTTTCCAGGGGAGTCAAATTTTGTTCCTTATGTCCCATCCTTGTTTCCGTTGATTTATTGTTTGTTAACTTGCTCTTGTCCTAAATATAGCAGAAATACTGCTCGCTGGACGTGCAGCAATTAACCTATCTATCTATCAAATTAATTGCTAAATAGGAATCTTAAAACTTAAAATTGTTTAAATTACCGTAAACAGTTCTAAATTAACCCCAGCGGAAACTCAAATTTCATGTTTACTTAAAAACGAACTAATACTATAAATGTGACCTGCTGCAGATTAACGAACGAATTTTCAAATATGTCTATTATTGTTTTGGAAACTTAGTTCAGAATGTTGGCCAACTTTCTTTAAGTTACCTATTTTTATCACATAATACATGCAATAATCTTACCAACTGGCAGTAAGAGTCGCAAATCACGATCCAAATTAGAATTCTGGTTACACGTGTTATTTCCGGTTAGGTTTATCTATTGAGTTGCTGCTGATGTACATTCATGTTTAACTTTGTCAAGATCAATTTTAACTGCCTTTAATTCGAGTTTCGAAGCGACCAGTTCGGCTTCAAGTTTGTCGTATTTTTCCGATAGCTGTTTGACGACAGGGTCGGCGGTTTTCTCCGAGTACTTCGGCTTTCTCCCCAATAAAAAACAGACTCCATTATTCATGAACACATTTAAGTGACCTTGGACCTATAAAAATAATTTGATATTGGCACTCAAAAAACCTCAAAAACTACAAATAGGATTGTGCTGAAAATTCAACTTGGTTTTCATTTTACAGTATTTAACAACTGTGCAGTTTTGACAATGTTTGTTGGCGCGTTTTGAAGTTATCATCTGGAAACCATGCACAAACTGTTAACAAATAAAAATTGAATTGGCCCAGGTCAAAAGTCAAAAACTACAAATTTGAAAATTGAATTGGATCATTATTCTGTTGTACTTATCAGCTGTGCAAAGTTTTAACAATATCTGTTTACGCGTTTTCAAGTAATAATCTGGAAAACACCAACTGTTAACAAAAATGAATTGGCCTAAGTCGAAAACTAAACGTTTAATTGTTGAAAATCTATCTTGATCTTCATTTGATAGTACTAAACAGATGTTCAAAGTTGAAACTAAATCTGTTGACGCGTTTTCAAATTATTATCTGGAAACCACCGAGGCACGGGCAGTTGAACGCACGGACGGACACTCATATCCATACGGAGGGTATAACATAATACCCCGCCACTGTGTGACGCGGTATAAAAATTGCCGAAAGTGGCGTTTAACACCATTCAAACAAACAAACAATATTTTAGCAAGGCGGTCATTTTGATTGTGGAGCGGGCCAGTTTTTGATCCCCTCCCGGTAAATAATCCCTTTTCCTTGATTTTCTTGTCCTGAATATAGCTGAAATAATGCTAGCACGACGTAAAACAACAATCAATCAATCGTTGATTTATTGTTTGTTAACTTGTTATTGTTCTGAATAGCTGAAATATTGCTCGCTAGTCGTGAAGCAAATAATTAATCAATCCCATTTCTCCTTTTAAGATTTTCCGGTTGAGGGGGAGAGAGTAGGCTGATTATTTTCTTAAGTTCTATTTTAGGTGGAATTCGTTTATACCAATAGACGTACTAATTCTGGTCCAAGCAAAGTCCAAGCAAATGAAACCCTTCAATAAAATGTATTTTAGGCAGATTTTAAGCTTCGTATTAAAAGGAGAATTTCTTTAAACATTAAATATTTAATCTGTGTTGGCAAATGATTTAGAGAAAAAGTTAAATCAACAGGATAAATCGGGTTTATTACCTTACCTTGATCCTTTAATGTATAATTTGAATTTACATGTTTGAAATGTCAGCATACAATAAAAATTAACTATGTACAATCGGCGTGAAATAGACGCAACAAATATTTTTATAGTCGACATCCATAAAATTGTAACAGGATTTGTTTCCGCAGTGTTCTGGGGGGAATTTAACAATAAAATAAGATTTTCGTTTGTAACAATTTCACCTTCACATAGGAAAACCTACATTTTAAAAAGGGGGTTGTTGTGTGTGTTATAACAATAATAATAATTCGTCTATCAATCATATCAATTCTCTTATCTACAAAGGCGTGTCTTATAACCGTGCATAAACCAAAGCCTGTCCAGAGAATGGGTCTACATTTCAATTAAAGCTGTGTGTATAGATCACCAATTCTGTGTCTACAGATCACCACAGCTGTGTAATATATATATATACAAACGTCTAAGTATTGTGACAACCTTATAATATATCTATCCAGCGGATTTCTAAAACATCAGAAATACAGGGTTAATATCAAATATTTATATATGCGTCTACAAATTATGCCCAACACTGTTTGAATTAGATTTTTAACACTGTCAAATTTTTGCGTTCCTTCAGCGGGATTCGAACTCACACCGTTGTTACACTGTGGCACCAATTCGCCAGCACTATGTCCAGCGGTCTAGACCTAACTTTATTGCATAATAAACCCCAAGAGGTTAAGCATACACAAACATACAAAAACAATGAACATGTTACTGTACATATACAACCGATAATATAGTATTTACAAATATGTATGAATTTGACCAATGTGGATCTCATTGTCACAACTCAAATGATTGCTTTACAAAATCAACAACCATGGGTAAAACATCCATATTTGGGTTAAGAACAAAAATTAATTTATCAATGGCATCAAGCTGGTTAAAATTAACATATTTTGTTTGTATAAAATCAATAAATGTTCTTCTTATATTATTATTAATTTGACAATGAAAAAAGAAATGAGCTTTACAGAGTCTTTGTTCTCTTGGTATATTCTTGTATCTACCAAGTTCAATCTCTAAGTTATGGTCACTAATGCGTAGTTTGGTAAGTATTCTTCTACTGTTAAAGTTTTGAAGATTTAAATAGTCTGAAACATTAACATCAGACTTTAGCTTGCTGTAAAGGTATAATTTCGAAGAAGCGTCAAAGCTAGATATTTTATTTATTACAAGTTCATCATATTTCTCTTTAATAGTCTTTTTGATTTCTCTTTTTATGTGAAACTTAATTTCCTTAAAACTTTTATTATCATTTTCAAAATTTTCATAGTCTATTCCAAATTCCGTCATTACAGATCTAGCAAAGCTATACCAAGTATACACACCATCTGTGTGGAGATTTTTATTCAAATAGAATGCTTCTTTTACGAGAGGGTTAATATCTATACAGTTTAGTCTAGAAAAATAGCAAATAACTTGTGTTTTAATAAAAGAATCTAGTGGTAATCTACCAAGTTCAGATT
The DNA here is from genome assembly GCA_944474755.1 of Limnoperna fortunei. Lineage (NCBI taxonomy): Eukaryota > Metazoa > Mollusca > Bivalvia > Mytilida > Modiolidae > Limnoperna > Limnoperna fortunei. Next base: position 30,860,151 of record OX104124.1, on the reverse strand, counting down.
TTGCAGCAATATTACATGATGTTTTTCTTACACCCAAAACACTTTTACAAAATGTATTGTGTACCTTTTCAAAAGCAGGCTTATCAGAAAATGAAAGAATATCGACATTTTTTCCACTTACATTAGATCTTTGAAGTGCTTTATACATTGACAAATAATCATCCATATACCAGATCTCACTGTTATATAAAATTATAGGTCTGATTAAATTGTCAAATAATTTACATGATAGTTCTACTGGTATATGTTTAAAGTTAGACATATACTTTTTAAGGGGTCATCCATAATAGTCAACATTTTTCACGAGTTTGCAAAGAGCACTCTAGGGGGGAGGGGGTTTCAATTTCAACATTTTTTCGGTACGTTCTTTAAACTTCCGGTAATGTGGATGTGCAGACTTGCAAAAAATGTTGACGTACTCTTTTGGAGGGAGGGAGGGGGTTTTCAAAAAGAGTGCTCTTTGCAAACTTGTGAAAAATGTTGACAATTATGGAAGACCCCTAATAGAAAATAGTGCTTTTAATCCCTTTTCTAGACCCCTCGGTTAAATCCGCTATATTAAAATATAGCTTCATTTAACCGGGGTGAACGTAGACATAGATATAGTGCATGTGTACTAGTGTGGGACGATGGAATTTTCGTAACCAATACGTATTAATCTGACAGTAATCTAAATCAGCATTTTTGATTATATTATATAGGATGACAAAGTTACTTGTCATACAGTCACAGTAAGTAAATTATATACAAACGTCTAAGTATTGTGACAACCATGTATATTCAGCTGAAATCCACTGGATAGATTTTTTTTGGTTGTCACAATACTTAGACGTTTGTATATAATTTACTTACTGATGACCAATCTGTGTCTACAGATCACCGAAGCTGTCCACATGATTACCAATCTGTGTCTACAGATAACCAAAGCTGTGTCCACATAATCACCAATTTGTGTCAGCAGACCATCGAAACAGTGTCCACATGATCACCAATTTGTGTCTACAGATCACTGAAGCTTTGTCAACATGATTACCAATCTGTGTCTACAGATCACTGAAGCTGTGTCTACATGATCTACAATCCGTGTCTACAGATAACCAAAACTGTGTCCACATAATCACCAATCTGTGTCTACAAATAACCAAGGTTGTGTCCACATAATCACCAACCTGTGACTACAGATAACAAAGCTGTGTCCACATGTTCACCAATCCGTGTCTACAGATAACCAAAACTGTGTCCACATAATCCCCAATCTGTGTCTACAGATCACTGAAGCTGTGTCCACATGTTCACCAATGCGTGTCTACAGATAACCAAAACTGTGTCCACATAATCACCAACCTGTGTCTACAGATCATTGAAGCTGTGTCCACATGATCACCAATCTGTGTCCACAGATCACTGAAGCTAGAGATCACCAAAGCTTTGTCTACAGATAACTGAAGCTGTGTCCACATGATCACCAATCTGTGTCCACAAATAACCAAGGTTGTGTCCACATAATCACCAACCTGTGTCTACAGATAACAAAGCTGTGTCCACATAATCACCAATCTTTGTCTACAGATTACCAAAACTGTGTCCACATGATCACCAATCTCTGTCTACAGATAACTAATGCTGTGTCCGCATGATCACCAATTTGTGTCAACAGGACATCGAAGCTGTGTCCACATGATCACCAATCTGTGTCTACAGATCACTGAAGCTGTGTCTACATGATCTAAAATCTGTGTCTACAGATAGGTTGTGTCCACATGATCTCCAATCTGTTTCTACAGATAACTAAAGCTGTGTATACATAATCACCAAACTGTGTCTACAGATCACTGAAGCTGTGTCCACATGATCACAAATCTGTGTATACAGATCACTGAAGCTGTGTCCACATGATCACCAATCTGTGTCTACAGATAACTTATGCTGTTTCCACATGATCACCAATCTGTGTCTACAGATAACTTATGCTGTTTCCACATGATCACCAATCTGTGTACAGATCACCGAAGCTGTGTCCATATAATCACCATTTATTAAATCGTTTGAACGGTTTATTAAATGGTTTGAACGGTTTACTCAATAAACCGTTGTAACGATCTAATAAACCGTTCCAACGATTTAATTAACTGTTCAAACTATTTAATAAATCGTTGAAACGATTTAAATAAACCGTTCAAACGAAATTAGAAATTTTTTCTATTTGTTGTTTGGCGCGAATAAGCCGTCGTACAACACCGAACAAAGAACTACAATAAAAATAGCTGTTGCAACATTAGAATGACGGACATAAATATATTACAATATGTTACAGATTGCATATTTGTTTTATTTCAGACAGTATTATTTGTTGAACTGCATGTTAGATTGTTACTCAAAAGAATCACTGCACGGGATCACCTTCATTATTTTGACAGTTACCACAAGGATGCCAATGAAGATCAACATTGGCATGCATTCTTAGACAGAGTTGGTTCATTTTGAAATGTATTAAAACATCATCAGTAACATTCTTTCAAATAAGTTTCCCTCCATGAAACAAAGTGAAAATTACAAGTTTGCAAAAAACGTAGAGTAAAAACAAAAGTAACATACTGAAATTTACGACTAGACTGTTGTGCACAATTACATAAATTAGTCTTATCATTTTCGTTATTTGAACCAGATTAGCAGAAACATTAAAATTTCTACTATAACTTTCTTTACTTTTAAAAAAGCACCGTGTTGAAGTCTTTTACTAAATGGTTTAACCCTGATAAGCACCGTGCTAAAGACTTTCACTAAATGGTTTAACCCTGAGAAGCAACGTGCTAAAGACTTTCACTAAATGGTTTAAACCTGAGAAGCAACGTGCTAAAGACTTTCACTAAATGGTTTAACCCTGAGAAGCAACGTGCTAAAGACTTTCACTAAATGGTTTAAACCTGAGAAGCAACGTGCTAAAGACTTTCACTGAATGGTTTAAACATGAGAAGCACCGTGCTAAAGACTTTCACTGAATGGTTTAAACCTGGGAAGCACCGTGCTAAAGACTTTCACTAAATGGTTTAAAACTGACAAATTGCGTCATATTATGAATGTTTCTGATATTTACTTAAATTATGATGGAAAGATATAAAATCACACATACATTACTTTTTAATTGTAAATTCACGCGTGTGTCAATTGTTGATGCATGACTGAATATTGAAAAGACTTGTCAATGCTATAAAACCAACGATCACGTAAAAATTAATGTGTAATAGTATTTTCAATATTTCATAGCAAAAATCATTTGTGATCTTTTAAGGAAAAGGAAAATTGCAAGAAATTAATTTAGAAAGAATAACAACTGGCTAATATAAAACACATTCGGAAAAAGATAAAAACCAACGAGAACAAACAGAACAAGGTGAGCAACACAATCCATTGAATAGCGGAGCTCTGAACGGCTAATCAACGGAACACAGGAAACTAAATGTAAACAACACTAACCCTATACTAGAAGCTATATAGCGGGGATGGACGCTGGTGATAAAGATGTTGTTAAGGATTTTTCTAAACGGACAGTTAGTAGCATGTTCGTGGCAGCGGAAATGTTCATTTTTCGTTATAACCAAAATGACACACAGCTGGTAGAATAACATCGCATAATCCTTTTTTACATATGATTTTTAAACAATTTAATACAGACTATTGAGCGTCGACCAATTAAAATACTATTATGGAGGTCTCCTTTCTAATAACAAAAGAAAAGAAATAATTCAACAGACGAGCAGAGAGTGTAAATAGAAAGTACAATGTCACAATAGTACAATATAACAAATTCAGCCACTTAAGAATTTGTTTTAATATAAGAGTTATTTGTACTCTAACAAGGAGGTTTGTACCATGACTGTACTAATCATTATTAAGGTATTATAATTGTACTGCTGTTGTTTAACGAAATTATCCTTGCACTTCACAGTTGGAAAACTTATGTAAACATAGTGCTTAAGAATTAATGCAGTTCGACTTACTTAAGTGTCGAATTGTCATTTCTAGTGTATAGTTTCTACTCGTCATGATTTGTCTACGTTGTGTTATTGACAAGCTGATCGGTTTAGAGACGTGGTATTTTGTCGTATGGTTCTAATGGGGGCACGGGTATTTTGTGGTATGGCTCTTAACGGGACACGGGTATTTTGTGGTATGGTTCTAATGGGGGCACGGGTATTTTGTCGTATGATTCTAATTGGACACGGGTATTTTGTTGTACGGTTATTACGGGGACAAGGGTATTTTGTTGAACGGTTATTACGCGGACACGGGTAATTTGTTGTACGGTTATTACGGGGACACGGGTATATTATTGTACTGTTAATACGGGGATACGGGTATTTTATGGTATAGTTATTACGGGGACACGGGTATTTTGTTGTACGGTTACATCGGGGACACGGGTATTTTGTTGTACGGTTATTACGACGACAAGGGTATTTTGGTGTACGGTTAGTACGGGGACAAGGGTATTTTGTTGTACGGTTATTACGGGGATACGGGTAATTTGTGGTATAGTTATTACGGGGACACGGGTATTTTGTTGTACGGTTACTACCGGGACACGGGTATTTTGTTCTACGAAAATTTCGGGGACACGGGTATTTTGTTGTACGGTAATTACGGGGATTCGGGTATTTTGTTGTACGTTTATTATGGGGACAATGGTATTTTGGTGTACGGTTATTACGGGGACAAGGGTATTTTTTGTACGGTTATTACGGGGACAAGGGTATTTTGTTGTACGGTTTTTACGGGGACAAGGGTATTTTGTTGTACGGTTATTACGGGGACAAGGGTATTTTTTGTACGGTTATTACGGGGTCACAGGTATTTTGTTGTACGGTTATTACGGGGACCCGGGTATTTTGTTATTACGAGGATACGGGTATTGTCGCATAGTTATTACGGGGACACGGGTATTTTGTTGTACGGTTACTACGGGGACACATGTATTTTTTTGTACGGTTATTTTACGGGGACACATGTATTTTTTTGTACGGTTATAACGGGGACACATGTATATTTGTTGTACGGTTAATACGGGGACACGGGTATTTTGTTGTTCGATTATTACGGGGACAAGGGTATTGTTGTAGGGGTCACATAAAACACTAAATAATAATAGGTATTTATTGTCTTTGTTTTTCGAAATATTTAAGCTTTATTTTAAATTTCTGATCTGGTTATTATCGATAATACGCGGTACAAAAATAACACCGACGTCCTGAAATAACTTGAATTTTTAAGGGCGTAAGAATAGTTCATGTGAACATCGTAAGTATTAAAGTTGGTCAATCAGATTTCAGCTTATACAATATTAAATTATTATGCAGTAACTAAGTCTTTATGTATAAAAAACTGCTGTATCCTGTAGCCGAGTGTCTACAACATGTCAGACTAGATTTGTTAAATGTGTGTAGTTTTCTTGTTTCGTTTTGTTGTGGTTCATTTGATTATGCTACTTCTTAGATAAACCGATGACCATTTTGAGTTGGTATGCATATTTCTGCGGCTACGGTAATATTTTGTTGTAATTTGTGTGTACGGTGGAAACAAAATGGATTGGTTGATTAATTAAAATAATGAAATTTAACATACACTGTGAAATATATAAACACAATTTCGATTAATTATATGTAGTCTATGTGACAAATTCAAACAAACTAGTGCATTTTCTTTTGCATTTTGCTGTAACTGCATAAAGGAGATCTCTTTGTACCCATGCTTATACCAATACACCCACAGATACTGTGTCTATTGAAATGTTCGCTTTAATTAGGATAATACGGTGGCTGCGTACGGTGATGTCTTATTTTCGTCTCTGATATTTTACAAGAAAAAAAGGTGAAAATGCAAAAAGTCAAATCGCAAAAAGGCGACAACGTGAAAGCAAACACGTGAAATATCCGCATCCTGCCATCCTACCATCCTGCCATCCTACCATCCTGCCATCCTACCATCCTACCATCCTGCCATCCTACCATCCTGCCATCCTACCATCCTGCCATCCTACCATCCTACCATCCTGCCATCCTACGATCAACATATGAAGTTAAATCTGGTTAACTGAATTAAACTTATAAACAAGATGTGTAGATATCAATTGTCATGATATAAAATCTGGTCAGTTCTTTTAAAAAATATTCATACATTAGAATATTAGAATTGAACTATCTTTTTAAAGCACCGATTTATTGGAGTTTTTACCACGGTCGTTCATAGTATAAAAAAAAATGTAAGCCTCGCCAACACTAAGGGTTCAATTTAACTAGTATAATCCGTGGCTTCTATACATTGTTTCTTATACAAAAATATAGCTGTGTTCATTGTGTTGATCGCACTGGTAACAGACTACTAGGTCGGGGCAAGGCTAGACTTGCCACAAGTCCCTTTGAATTTTGTGCTATTAGAGAGATACGTCTTTATTATTAACATTCCTATACTATCTACTTGTGTACAAAGGTTGTGTTGAAAATAAAGATGTTTCCCTCTAATAGCAAAAAATTCACTGAAGGGACTTATGGCAAGTCTAGGGCAAGGCCCTTGATGTCTACTCTTATATGTCGATATTATGTGGGAATAATCTAAAAACGTTACTTTATTATTTCTTACATTAGAGTTTTTTCGGGTAGTGAGGTGAAAAACTAGTTTAACTTTGAGTTAAAATTGTTCATGACAATATAACAACAAAAAGAAAACTGTAAATGATCTGACAAGTTTAAATGTTTATTACAGCAAATGTCACAGCGTCCTTGTAAATAATTGTCACAAAAGATAAACAAATCAACATGCAGACATGTTCCAAATGAATGGGAATTTTCAAGTTTTGACTGACTTTAATATGCCACCAAATTGAATATTTTCATTGCTCTCCAAATGAATATTTACTATGGGATTAACATAGTGTGGCCATAACAAGGATGAACTGTCTCGTCTGAACGCTTCACTTCAAGGTCACACAAATGTTTTATTTCAGAATCGGTCGTCCTTGTTAAAAAGAATATTTAAAAGTTTTTATTCTGTTTGGTCTTTTGACTGATATAAATTGAAAGGTGTAAAGTTAATACACAGACATATGTCACAAAAGAATAATGTACTATCGTAGCCAAGCTTATTTATGGTTTGAATTGAAACGTTTGCTACCTTGAGGAAATAGTTGTCGTTAGAATTCAAATATTGTATTTTTTAATATTAAAAAATCTATTCAAGATGCAAATCTACGAATAATATGATCTCAAAGCGATAAATGTGAAACTCCCTTTACAGTATATAATTTGGCTACATTGTCAACAGAATCTAAGTAGAAGTGAGAATTTTGTGAACAAGGCAGTGTTCGTACTTAATTAATTGTTAGTATCGAAATTGTAATTTCAATACTTCCGTTCTCTTATTCCCATTCTTTCAAAATGTTAACATTCTGATGTAAAAAAAAACCAATTTATTTCTTTTCTATGTCTACTTAACAATTATACCTTTCTTTATGTACGCCCAAAACCATTTTCATGATGCAACACCGTATACGTTTACTGTTTGTATGTAGACTTATGTTTTCTTGATCTGATTTTTTATTTAATTTTTGGTATAGTTGTCTGAATGTTTTCATATTTTACAATAGACTTGCCACAAGTCCCATTTCTTATATCATTTATGACACAAGCTGATAGTATAAGAAAAGTTGATAAACATGTATCTCTCAAATAGCAAAGAGGCTGAATGTAACAACATTTCTCTGTTAAGTCACATTTCAATATGAACAATTTTATTCTAATATAATTCCATTACCTTGGCAATAAAATTGGTTAAATGGTCAAGTTTTCTCATATGTGGAAAGTTTTAATTTTTAATAGGCTAAATTTCTTCATTGAATGAGCTGTGTTAATGTGTCAAAGGAATTTTTCGTACTTTGTATTCGTACTGTGGAGAAATGATAGATCAAAAGGATATAGTTTCGGTTTTACTATATAGTTTATATCTAACTTTTAATTCAATATAAATGGAAATTGTTCTATAATAAATGTTTGGAGGGTAAAATTCTATAGATAACAAGTCTAACGTTAGCAATGCCGCCATAGTATTAACCCTATACAAAAATTCGACTAGTCCATTACAAACTAATACAAACCCAAAAAGTTTTGTAGTGATAGAACCAGGTCACTAGGTGGTCAAAAATCCAGCCGAGTGTCAAGGTAGTTATTTATAATATTAATATCCGACCTGTTAAGACAGAGGCTGGGAGTTTGATCGCAAATTGGGGAAGGGAACGCTACAATCCAAATTGAACAGTTTTGCCAGTTTTCTTGTCTAAGTCGTGAAATTTTCATGGTATTCTACGACCTCATCCTTTTATATATATGGCGCCATAATAAACCTGAATGCTTGCTTAAAAGTAGCGTAGACCCCCTTTTAAAGAAATATTAAAACGCCAGCCTAAATTCACCAACTCGATAATAAATCTTATTATTACTCAAGCTCAGCCATTTTACCCAATAACATATATAATATGTTGAAACATTCTTTAAGTATTTGATGTTGCAAATGTTTTCAAGCATGTTGAACGTTATGAGATATTTATTTACATAAAACAATATACATAATTTAATCACAGCTTAGTTTTCAAACACTTTCCTAACTAAGATGACAAATAGCCTATTCGTGGTATCCAAAACGTTTTGTTTCTAGGTTATGTTGTAATCTCGGACATAATATTTTTATATTCGGAATGCCTTTGATCTTACCTTGTCAATCAATTCACTATTTTCTTTTATAAAGGAGATGAAGTTCAAATTTTGATCTTTGGTTTAGATATTGATTAGATTTTTCTGTTAATAGACATTGCTAACGCCATAATATGGCTGAACGAGCGAGAGAGGTCACGATCTGCAGGACATAATGAGTTAGGAGGCAATTTATTTAGACCATTGAACCCAGTTGATAGTTTTAGAGAACCATCCAATCAATGTTATGTTAATGTTTAACAATTGTTTCTAGTTTATGATAAGTTACATAATATTTTCCTAAACGTCATGCTGTGGTTTCCATATTGGATATCCGATCGAATCATACACTTAGTAGAGGACCACCCAATGAACATTCTGTTGTCTAGTTGTAATATGCATGTATGCTGGTTTATAATGTAGAATGAGCTGATATATTTGACTTCATTAACTTAGTAAGCTATGTTATACTTTGTACATAAATTCAACTTATTTTACAGGAACGCGTATCCAAGTCTTGGCGGCCATCTTTAAACTCGTATATGCATACATTTAGAAATCTTGATATTTCATAGTAGATTATTTGCAAATTTAATTAACCTTAAACACTGTGTTGCAAGTCCGCCAGGCATCAAGAGCAACCAATATGGCATCACCTGACGCTGAACTTAATAATCGAACAACCCGCCGTTTAGGGTAAAAAGGTCGGTCTGATTAAACAATACAATATCAAACAGTACATTGCATGCCATTTTGTAGTCCAATATATTACACATTCATTTCATCAAATAAGTTTAAAACGTCAGCAACGTCTTGTCATTCCTTTAAATTCTTTAATTATATGCCTATTATTACTTATTTATAGTATATAGGCATGGAGTATTTGATCTGTAAACGACTAACGCTACAGGGGCCTCGGGCGCCAAGCTGTTATGGGTATTGCTCACTCTACTCCAAATTTAATTGACAATGATTGCCAGCTTTCCTACCGAAAGTCGGGGTTTTCACTGGGTAGTCCAGGTTCTCCACCTTTTCTTAATAAAGCCTATATGCAATTAAATAGCTGAAAAATGCTGAAAGTGGCGTAAAACCGCATTCATAAAAACAAACAACTGAACGACGTATAACATTGTTTATTTGTTTTATTGTTGATCATAAGTAAACCACTCTGGCGTGTCTCTAAGGTACCGACTTCGAGTTTGATTTTGGGTAAAGTGTGCTCGAACTTAATTGACTAGTTCTAACCGAGTGCTCTTGCTTCCTCCATATGTTATAACTAAGCTAAACAAACAAATAGTATTGTTGATAATAGTCTGGTGTAAATTCGCATTAGACAAGCTAAAAGCACGTCATTCAAACAAGCAAACAAACAAACAAACTATAATTGTTGTCAATAGTTTTGTATAAAATTCATATTGTAATATAAACCGAACAGATCACGACTATTATATACTATATATTTAAAAAAATGGCTATCAATGGTTTGAAGAAAAATAATTAAAAGCTATTAAATATTTTGAAAATTAAACTTTTTATAAATATTTCACGCTTTTCAGCCTGTTGAAGGAAGCTTTATTTGTATCGTATTTCACAAACCGTATCTCAATGGCCATCAATATTGTCTTGCTTCCAAAGAATAAACAACACAAAGAACACATAACAAGCACGTGACAATTGGCGGGCATGATAGATGACGAATTTCATTGAGCCGTATAGATTTAATATATAAATAGAAGAAAACTCATTCTTTAAATCTCAAGATTTTAATATACATTACTCTATTGTTTGTTTGTGTGAAGTTTGATGTCATCAATTTTTTTAAGCTATGTCATGGAGTCCAGTTTTAGTGGTGGAGAAAGCTGGAATACGGTAAGAATTAAATTTTTAGTCTAGCACACACCTTTCCCGAGTTCAGGTTCAACTCTTACAAAACGCCAAACAATTGATGCTCCAGTGCTAGCAACAATCTGTATTAAGTTTATTAAACAAAAGACCCATTTGGAAGACAATATCGAGATCACGTATTATGTGGTTCACATTGCTCTGAGTTCTACGAAAAAAGGAAGGTATCACGAAAATATGTCTATTTTTAGGGGGCCTCGGTGGCCGAATGGTCTAGGTAGTTCGTTTATTATTGATCCCATTGTCTGTCGACACTGAGGTTGCGGGTTGAAGTCTCATTGCGGGCAGGATGCATTAGACTCCAATCTTACTTCACAAATATTGTCAATTTTCCTACCGAAGGTGGGGTTTTCTCCGGCTTCCTCCTATAATTAAAACTAGACACAATATTACTAATAAATTGCTGACAACAAAAAAAAAACAAACAAAAATACATTTCACTTGTATGTATGCTATGACCGAAATTAGGTTCAAACATTATTTGATGCAGTATAAAGTATTTATCTTTCGAAACAATATAGATAACTGCATTTTAAATAGCATGTAATGTTATAAATATGCACAAGCGGCCCCGGTGTTTGCATAATTATTTTTCTAATGTGCCTGTCCCACATACGCTGGTTCTACTGTGTTATCAAATAGTATAACAAAAACACCAGTCTAGTAGAGAGCTAATGCTGTATTAACAATGAAGGCTTATATTCTTGTCTCACTGCCTTCTGGGTGTGCTCGACTCTAACCTTAATTGACAAGTATTTCCAGTCTCCTACCTTAATCGGGTGTACCTAATAAAAACTGAAGAAAACAAAAAAGATGAAAAATGGCTAAAATTGCATGACGTTAAGCCTTATTCAACTAAACAACATATTCTATCCATAATATTCTTAATTAAGGAAAAATGCATTTATTTCTTATAATGAAATTTTATGTCAATAAATTTTGGAAGTTAATGACAAATTTTAGTAAATGTCTGTTATTGACGAATTCGAGTAATGAACATGGCGGATTTCGATGAAATACATAATATATTTATATTCAAGTGACACCGATGTCATACATGTGTTATGCAAGTAGTATAAAGAAAAACCATGAAGCTCAATCCTTTAATTCAGTTTTCAATGTATTAAAGACCTATCTTAATATAATTATGTATTTTTGCATCATATCTAAAGCAAAATTAAACTTTTTTAAAAATCGATGAAACAAAATCTTTCATTTATCAATTTTATGTATTTGACACGATTAGATAATATAAACCATATTTTGCGTTATTTTAAGATAGTGCAATTTCATGCATTAAAAATTGGTAAAATCTCACTTTCAAAAAAGAATTCAAGTTACTACACGAAACATTCACATAATACTATCGTAACAAACGTGTTTAACACGTGGGTAAATTGTACGGAGGATTGCAAATTAATGGGTGGAACTATACTTTAAATACTCTTCCCAAATATGAACGTTTTCAATATTCTTTGTGAAACACCGAGATTTATAAACGTTTCGATACCTTGATTCGTTACTTATAATATTTTTGTCTTGTATAAAAATATGCTGAGTATCTTACGGATCTATATTAGGTCCTGTACTTTTTAGTCTATTCATTAATGACTTGCCACTATATCATTTATATTGTAGACTTGTGTGCTTATCACAGCATGATAAGTATGAGGTTGACACAACTAGCTTGATATGTATGCCGTTAAAAAACTTGATAAGTATGTGGTGGACAAAACTTGATAATTATGAAGACGACACAACTTAACATAGCAATGGCGAATGTAAATTTAAAGTAAAATAAAAATTTTAATTTGATTAATAATGTTATATTTAAGCTGACAAATTCATTGTATGAGAATGTAATAAATATTATAAAAAGCTCAAAGCCTAATATTGATTCTCCTTTTCAAAATTAAATGATCTTTCCATCAAAATAAATTTTTGTGCCAAGTGTTGGGTTTTTTACCGGGTGAACTTAACTCGTTGATATAGCTGAACAGATATTAAAAGTGGCGTTAAACCCCATTAAAAACAATAAAAAAAATGAACGAATATAACATTTTACACCTTTTTTTGTTAATATAAAATGTATTTTATTCTCACATGATAAAGCGTAATCTGTACATTGTCAGACAGTGTAATAAGTCTATTTGTACTCTCAGCACGACAGAACCTCACAATATTAGTTACACAGACTGTTGATGACCTAATACAAGATATACACGATAAGTAGTCCAGTCCCAATGTACTAACCGTATACCGTATAGGGTCAGCAACTGTCTGTGTAACGAATGAATCCTACCAACTGTCAGAAAATATCGGAATTCAATCAACGTTATGTTTGTCAATGTCGTTAAGAACGCTAACTATTACCGAATGACCGTGTATTAAATGTTTTGTTTGTTTAAATGTTTTTTACGCCACTTTCAGCGTTTTCATATGTTCGATCTCTTCTTATTATCTCTTAATGATATATAATTGTTTTCGGGTAAATTGAGCAAAAAGGTAAAAACCATACTCTATACAATATAGTTCATGTTGTAAGTGATAAAATGGCAAATTTAATATTAAAGAAAATATTTCAATTACAGTTTTTCGTATTTGTTAAATCCTTCAAGCTTTAAAATACGTTTTTGTTGTCCTGATCTAATAAGAAGAAGTAAAGGTGTACATAATTGCATATTAATGCGCGCTTTACCAGTATCTCGGTAAAATGAATAGATCCGCTTCAATTTTTAATTTTTGGATTATTTTACTATCTATAGGGTAAGCCTAGTATTTTTATTAATGCATTCTACTCTTGACAAAATAAAATGTATATATTTGAGTTTCTTTTATTAATTAGTTATTTAATTTGATAAGAAAAAGGCATTAAAATATTTTGTTATGTTATATTACGTCGCTTCAATTGTATTTCTTTGATTATTTCGTGATTTATATGTCAAGCTTCGTAATTTTTTATGCATTCTTATTTTAACATGATAAAGTGTAAATTTTTCGGTTTCTTTTATTAGTTACTTAGATAATTTGACAATAAAAGTGCATTTTTAGATATTGTTTAACGCGCTTGTGACCACTCATCCAGAAAACTTATTTATGGATTATTTCATATTTTATAAGGTAGAAAATGGACCTTTAACGCAGAAAATTAGTCATCTTGAAAATTTTATTTAATTTCCCTGGGTTTTGTTTATTGACGGTTGCGAAATCCTAAACTCTCGTAAACGATTCGTGTGTGGTACTGGTGGTTTTAGGGAGGGGGCAGACATTTCTGTGATGTAATTGTATATTAGATGTGCCTTGTTTATTTGCTAATTGATTATTTATTACCTGACACTGAACTTTGATGAAAGGTAAAAATGAAAGACCAATCAGACTCGCATAATAAGCCGCTAAAATGGCTAAATTAGATTATGATTTTGATATATATTGTATATAGCCTGTTGTTTTGTTTGTTTATTTGTTACTTTCTCTGTACCAATTGTATTATTGGCTGGGTGAGAAGAAACTATATATACAAAATTAGATTTTCAAACAGGCATGTTATTTAAAGAAATTGATGTCTGAATCAGTGAAAAATGTGGTAGAAATTAGTAGGGAAAAGAAATTTCTCAATAATAAAAAAAGCACAAAAGATATAGATTTTTATTTAATTCAAGATTTAAAAATTTTAATGTTAATATATTTTTACGAAGCAAGTTATATATATAATAATACAACAGACAAAATACAGTTACGTTCGAATAAAGGTCATCAACAGTTTATATGGTTGAAAATAAATGTAGAAGTTAATAATCTCATCAATTGTTTTGCAAAATAAGACTCTTCTTCTAATTGGTTTTTTTTTTATATTTTAAATTCTGAAAATTTTATAAAGTTCTTAGCAATGTTTATGCACATGAATGCTAGTTTGACGTTTGAAATACATTTAATTGCAAATCTTTTGAAACAATTTTAATTACAGTAAAATTAAATCAATAAAAATTGTAACTTGTCGGTATGTTTTCTTTGATTTTCCGAGGCCGCGATAACTGTCGATCTTACATTCACATTTTCCCCCACAGAACCACTTGACTATGGTTAATGTATTTTTATTGGTAAACATATATTTGTCCTTCCAAAACTTTGCTTTTTTATATTACAGTGCTCTTCTCAAAGTTGAGATATTATAATCAAGATGATTATTTCTTGCCTTTCACAATCGTCTATATCAATCTAATTAAAATTAAATCTTTCACTTCCTCCCCCCCCCTTTTTTTGCTAGGGTCGCTGCGTGTAGCGACCAATAACAAAAAGGAGAGAGCAAGCGAAAGATTTAATTTCAATTAGATTGCGTCTATATTTGCATCCCTTTACCACATATGATGAATTTAAATAAAACAAATTGAAAAAAAAAATATTATACACCTATAACATATATAAATCGAACATCTCTGGATATGGGTTTAACCCATATCTTTTCTTGTTTAGCTATATCATGCCGTTCAGTTTTTATTAGGGAAGCCAACAGGAGTACGCGGAGAAAACCCTATGTTCGGTAGGAAAACTGGCAATCGTTGTCTATTAGGATTGGAGTGGATTGCAGTTAGACTCGAACCCGCAACATCAGTGTTGACAGACCACGTGATAAATAGTAGACTATATTTACCACTAGGCCACCGAGGCCCCCTTATGCATAAAATGTAACCGTGTAGGATAAATATAAGGTCGCCATGTGACATCGATAAGCTAATCCAGAACGCAGATACTTACACGACGGGGGCTATTTACATATTTAGGCTTGTACATTTTCTGGCAATGAACGGATATTGTACAAAGTGGTTTAAATATCGGACAAATAATTTACATACTTATTTTGCTTGCTTAACTTTGATTAAAACATATTATTGTCTTTATTTATATGTCTCCATTACTACAACGATAAGGGCCTTAAGTTAGATAAGTGAAACCTAAGTCGAGTTACCGAAGGGCCTTAAGTTAGATAAGTGAAACCTAAGTCGAGTTACCGAAGGGCCTTAAGTTAGATTAGTGAAACCTAAGTCGAGTTACCGAAGGGCCTTAAGTTAGATTAGTGAAACCTAAGTCGAGTTACCGAAGGGCCTTAAGTTAGATTAGTGAAACCTAAGTCGAGTTACCGAAGGGCCTTAAGTTAGATTAGTGAAACCTAAGTCGAGTTACCGAAGGGCCTTAAGTTAGATTAGTGAAACCTAAGTCGAGTTACCGAAGGGCCTTAAGTTAGATTAGTGAAACCTAAGTCGAGTTACCGAAGGGCCTTAAGTTAGATTAGTGAAACCTAAGTCGAGTTACCGAAATTGGTTAATAAGGACCGACAAAGATAAAATAAAAAGTACGACAAACGATATCATTTTCGTTTGTAAATTTAAATTCATTTCTAGCGAAATTCAAAAGCAACAAGAGATTGAGTTTATATATCTTAATATAAAATTGTAGTATCGATGCATCCTATCGTTATTTTCTCGACAGACAAGAACGGTGTTTAGCCTTAAGTCACTTCATGGAAAGTTATATTGTCGCCATAACGAATTGATTTGATCGCTCTAGAGGGTTCATTATACTATTTGTGGAATAAAAAAATAGTCCCAACTTTCTCCTTTGTTTCTGCTTCTGCTTATAACTGCTATTATTTAGGAGTTGAATGGCATTCCTGTAGAACACAAAATTTTTTCCCAGTCAATGTCTTTACAGTAGAAATACTTACTTAGGTGTGTAATGTGACCACAGCATTGAAATGAAAGTAGAAAAATCATTTTTAAACTTTAAAGTCTAATTCCCGCAAAAAGTTCGTGGCTCATACATTTTCCATTTTTTAATGAAATTTAGCCTTTTGTGTATAATGCCACATATATGAAGTGTCAAGTGAAAGAAAGATTTAAAAAAAATAAGATGTCTCGCCCGTTCGGTTACTTTTAGACAGGCCATCCAATAGGATAATGACCCTTTGAGCGTCTGTCTTAAAAAGTTTTCCCTAAAACCTATCAGATCCAGTTTCAATGAGATTTCATGGCATGATTTCGTGTGTGGATCAAGGAGCATCGGTCTTAGTGTGTAGTTTTATTATGACATGTATAATAATAAATTAGAATGCTTATCCCCAGAAACATAAAAAACATGCAAATTAAAAGCAAGAAAATGTAAATACTTTAGATAAATAATCACATACCAAATAAAAGAACTGTGACAGATCAAGGTAAGAATGACATAACTCGAGGTATGAAATCGAACAATGCATGTGTTGACTCGGCTTGTGACAATGATTAATACCAAAATACAAGTATAGCATTCATTATACTGCTGTGTTTAGATGACACTGTATTACGTGCAATTTTGTGGCATTGTAATTTTTTTAAATTGAACAGAAAATTAACTTAAGTGAGCCTTTGTTATTTCTTGTAATTGCCAGGTTGCAACCCAATGTGGGGTTTGGGGGGGGGGGGCTTGCGGGTGGGGGAGAAGGCAACCGTGGAACTTAATCCTTCCGAAACAGCTTTCAAGACAGTTGACAGCTGAGTTGTTCGTCACTCGACACTCATTCTGGAGAAAAATACTTCCGAATAGGTAATCACTCATTTATTCGAACAGATGACCGAACGGATTGGCTATCACTAAACGTATTTACCCTGATTCATACTTATACAAAATAAAATACATCTGTCTGTGAATCACATGAGAAATATACTTATTTTATTTAATGTTTTTGACCTTGAACAACTATTAGATATTTCGTCGTATGGGTAATTTAATGCAGTATTAGCATAAGATGCACAATTTTCAAAACATCTTTCAGCCTTTTAATTAAATATAAAGCATTCACCTGGTATCATATAGGATTTTATAGAAACCAATATTTGTATTTAACATAATCAAAGGCAATATATGGTTATTTCTCAGCGGGCACCTGCATCTTTAAGAAGATAACAGTCAGTTTCTCTGTTCTGGTCAAGCTCATTAAAATGTTTGAATGTCAGCTATTTCATACATTCAGTTAAACTGAATCACTCCCTATCTGGTGATTTGTTGTCCCGCCTTTGCATAATTAAGTGAATTGAGGGGTTTGTATTTGGTTTTTCTCTTCAATTTATATTTACATGTTTTATACCTAATGTCAGCCCAAGTTTGAAATTAAATTACTTATATCTTTTCACTTTGCTTAATATCCTAAAAACGTGTCGAAATGTACTCATTCGCGCATGAATATTTCGAATTTAAATACTTCCGTCTGAATAGTTTTTACAACCCTACTCGTTTTTAGATAAAATTTGACAACTTAAACATTTTTCATTTAATACTCAATTCAGTAGTTGTGTTTAAATAACCTTGTTAATTATGAGATTTTCCATATCAGATGTTATCAATTTGCAAAATAAAAATGAGGGGTGAGGACGGGGTGGTTCCCCAGTTAATCACGACTTCCCCCGCTTATAAAAATTGGACGCTACAATACAGGATAAACTTGACAAACAAATAATGGAACGTATTTTACACATAAATGAATGCATTTGAATAAGTTGAAAATTTCAATATTAACACGTTATCAATCAATCATGTGCATTGTCTACAAGTTTTAAATCAAAAATGATGTTTAACAAGGAACAATATCCTTTGTAATGCAGAAATTCGTATAAGATCTTAACTTCATACCGTCGAATATAACACAACAAGTTCAAGAAACATTTATTCACCTATATTTTAATATTAATTTTATGTATGCATGTCAATGACCTAATATTGAAACCTTATATTATGTTTTACTACTTCTAAACAGTCAGACTAAATACACCATTAAATCCATAATAATTCGATATGAAAACTGTGTCCATTGCATAAAATATGCCGCTCTGTCCTTTAAATCCAAAATAACTTCGAGTATATGCGCTATGTCCATCAAATCCAAAATAATTCGAAAAGAAGATGCCACTGTCGTTTTGTTTACGTTATATTAATCTGTAATTATTATTCGTTTGGTCAGCGAGATTCTATGAGATATGTTGGTTACAAAGCAAAGTCCGTATAAATAAATTTACTTGTTATAATGAATCTATTCAGATTGCGAAATTGTAGCGAAACCTATAGTATTTACCTTACAATGTTAGGGTATACCATTCATTGTCTAGAATTGAGTTAGAAAATCATATGAAAAATAAATTCAGCTGTCTG
Source organism: Limnoperna fortunei (assembly GCA_944474755.1). Lineage (NCBI taxonomy): Eukaryota > Metazoa > Mollusca > Bivalvia > Mytilida > Modiolidae > Limnoperna > Limnoperna fortunei. The sequence continues at coordinate 30,841,339 of OX104124.1, read as the reverse complement.
TCAGGGTTTATCCTCATGTCCAACCTTGGGTATAACGGTAGTTAATGTGTACCAGTAACAGGTAACCAGTACAACAGTGAATATCGATGTTGTGTTCTAATTGGATCAATAGTGGTTACATCAATACATTTTTTTTATTGTAACCTCCAGCATGGATTAATTTTTTACAAGTTGTCAAACTTGTCTCAGATTTTGCAAGATAAAATTTTGGTAATTGCTTAAACAATTTAGTATTTTTGCATTTACTCATTAGAAATGTTCTAACTAGTGAAAAAAGGAATTGGTTTGTTTTGTTTGAATTCTGTTAAATATTGCTTTCAGCAATTTTTCAGCTATATCATGGCGTCTAGTTTTTATTGGCCGAAGTACCTGGAGAAAACTCCGACCTTCGGTTGGAAAACTGGCAATCATTGTCCATTAAGATTGGAATTGAGAGCACCCTGCCGCATTGAGACTCGAATCCGCAATCTCAGTGTTGACAGACCCCGTGATCAATAGTATACGAACTACCTTAACCACTCGGCCACCGACACCCCAAAAACGGGAATTGGTCACGGATATATATTTTTTAATGTTGAGTGAAGATATATTAATTTCATAGCCCAGGTAAATGATGAGGAATGTTAGAAAGGTATGCAAATAATAAAATGCCAGTATTTTCGACAATGGCCAAAAACATTTACTACCGTTCTACCTTTAACCAACATTGTTCGATACTCGCCGCCATAAAAGAATTCCTACATTATTTATCTATTTTATTTATCTATATCTTACAAAGGCTTTTTCGTTTGTACGATTTATTAAATCGTTTGTGCGATTTATTAATCCGTTTGTACGGTTTATTAAATCGTTTGTACTATTTATTAAATCGTTTGTACGATTTATAAAGTCGTTTGTACGATTTATTAATCCTTTTGTACGGTTTATCAAATCGTTTGTAAGGTTTATGACAAAGAACGCTAGTTCTTTAAGTAAGAACAGCAACAAGTATAGTTAGTACTATAATTCAGAACAAAAACTAAGAATGCTATCACTTTACAGGTCCAGGAACGACAGTACAGTAATTAAAAACAACAACCAAGTATATTTGTACTGTTATCAAAAAGCAACAACCAAGATTTCTAGAACTATTATTTAGAATAACAACAACGAATGCTAGTACTATAATTAAGAACAACAACAAAAAATGCTAGATAATAAGAACATAAAACAAGAATTCTAGTACTGTTATTAAAAACAACGACAAACAAACAATGGTAGTTACAGTTATAAGGACAACAACCTAGAACGCTTGTACAGTAATTAAGAACAACATGCAAGGAAGCTCGTACTGTAATAAAGAACAACTACCACGAAAGCTAGTACTGTAATAAAGAACAACTACCACGAAAGCTAGTACTGTAGTTAAGAACAACCACCACGAAAGCTAGTACTGTAGTTAAGAACAACCACCACGAAAGCTAGTACTGTAGTTAAGAACAACCACCACGAAAGCTAGTACTGTAGTTAAGAACAACCACCACGAAAGCTAGAACTGTAGTTAAGAACAACCACCACGAAAGCTAGTACTGTAGTTAAGAACAACCACCACGAAAGCTAGTACTGTAGTTAAGAACAACCACCACGAAAGCTAGAACTGTAGTTAAGAACAACCACCACGAAAGCTAGTACTGTAGTTAAGAACAACCACCACGAAAGCTAGTACTGTAGTTAAGAACAACTACCACGAAAGCTAGTACTGTAGTTAAGAACAACAACTACGAAAGCTATAGTAATGTAATTAAGAACAACGGCCAAGAATGCTAGTACTGTAGTTAAGAACAACAGCCAAGAATGCTAGTAATGTAGTTAAGAACAACATGCAAGGAAGATGGTACTGTAATGAAGAACAAACACCATCAAAGCTAGTACTGTAGTTAAGAAATGTTATGCAATGTCTTCACTTAAAAGGCGTCCTGAACAATGTTTTCTATCGCTTTAATGGTTTTTTACTGTGTACCCTAACAGTCACAATCAGTTTTAATTTATGACGAAGATTATTAATTGTGATATGTTGAACGATGAACAGCCAAAATATTAAAGTTGTACAAGATGAAACCTGCTCAGATATAAAATATTACATAATTATTTATACAATATATCCCCTTTAATAGTAATATTTTAGTACTGTACTTTAGTCATATGAGTACTTAATTCTTTGATTTGCTCAAATAATTGGACAAATAACTTAATTAATAGTTTGTCTGGAGTCACTCCGCCCTATATCAATCTATAATATAAGGGAAAGTTTATTTTCACATTTAAATGGTGCCTAAATGTTGTAAGAACCACATGCATAACCATTTAATTATTCCTAAAGCGTTGCTGTAGGTCCTAAATTAGGCTACACCAACAAGTTGTATTAAATAATCGACCAGTTATATTAAAATATATAAGTAATTCAACCCGTTTTTAGGATATTATCAATGTATCTTGTATTGCCCTCGAGTACTGGATGCCAAGTGTTTAAATCTTTTAAAAACTCATCTGGGTGTATCTCGAATATGTATGTTTTTCTGATTTAATGTGATTGCCAATTACATAATGAACAGTATGACTGGCAACAAAAGCTCTTTCAAGTGTTAACTTGTTAGTTCAACTTGAGAATGACATCAATTTAACTTTCCGTCACTTGAAAATTACGTCAGTTCAGCTTCAGAGTTACGTCAATTTAACTTAAAAATAACGTTACTTAATTCAGTTCAACTTTAATGTACGACACGTCAGTTCAACTTGACAACTACATCAGCGTAACTTGAGAATTTCGTTAGGTCAGATTAACTTGAAAATAACGCCTGTTAAACTTTAAAATTGCTCAGTTCAACTTGAGAATTACTTCACAGTCCAACTAGAAAATAACGAAAGTTCTACCAGAGCATTACGTCCGTTTAACTTGAGAACTAAGTCAGTTTAACTTCAAGTCAGCTCAACTTAAAAATGACGTCACGTCGGTTCAAGTCGAAAATCACGTCAGCTTAACTTAGTTCAACCTGGGAATTTGTTATAATCTTTTGGTCGGTGTCATTGATGAGTTTTGATTGGACAAAACGTGTGTTTGGTCTAGCATACTTAATTGTCAACGCGTGGTATCAATGGCTGAGGGCATCACCAGATCTTTAAGTCACTACTGCCTTTTTTAGTGCACTGTTAATGGCTGAGGTCATCACCACATCTTTGGTTCACTCTTGTCTTTTCTGGTGCACTGTTATTGGCTGGGGGCATCACCAGACCTTTAAACAACTTTTGCCTTTTTAGTGCACTGTTAATGGCTGAGGGCATCACCAGTCCTTTAAGTCACTATTGCCTTTTTAGTGCACTGTTATTGGCCGGGGGCATCATCAGACCTTTAAGTCACTATTGCCTTTTTTAGTGCACTGTTAATGGCTGAGGGCATCACCAGTCCTTTAAGTCACTATTGCCTTTTTTAGTGCACTGTTAATGGCGGAGGTCATCACCAGATCTTTGGTTCACTCTTGCCTTTTCTGGTGCACTGTTAGTGGCTGAGGGCATCACCAGACCTTTAAACAACTTTTGCCTTTTTAGTGCACTGTTAATGGCTGAGGGCATCACCAGTCCTTTAAGTCACTATTGCCTTTTTTAGTGCACTGTTAATGGCTGAGGGCATCACCAGTCCTTTAAGTCACTATTGCCTTTTTTAGTGCACTGATGATGGCGGAGGTCATCACCAGATCTTTGGTTCACTGTTGCCTTTTCTGGTGAACTGTTAGTGGCTGAAGGCATCACCAGACCTTTAAGGCACTATTGCCTTTTCTGGTGCAATGTTAATCGCTGAGGTCATCACCAGACCTTTAAGTCACTCTTGCCTTTTCTGGTGCACCGTTAATGGCTGAGGTCATCACCAGACCTTTAAGTCACTCTTGCCTTTTTAGTGCACTGTTAATGGCTGAGGTCATCACCAGACCTTTAAGTCACTCATGCCTTTTCTATTGCACCGTTAATGGCTGAGGTCATCACCAGACCTTTAAGTCACTCTTGCCTTCTCTGGTGCACTGTTAATGGCTGAGGTCATCACCAGACCTTTAAGTCACTCTTGCCTTTTCTGGTGCACCGTTAATGGCTGAGGTCATCACCAGCCCTTTAAGACAATATTGCCTTTTCTGGTGCCATGTTAATGGCTGAGGTCATCACCAGACCTTTAAGTCACTCATGCCTTTTCTATTGCACCGTTAATGGCTGAGGTCATCACCAGACCTTTAAGTCACTCTTGCCTTCTTTGGTGCACTGTTAATGGCTGAGGTCATCACCAGACCTTTAAGTCACTCTTGCCTTCTCTGGTGCACTGTTAATGGCTGAGGTCATCACCAGACCTTTAAGTCACTCTTGCCTTTTCTGGTGCACCGTTAATGGCTGAGGGCATCACCAGAACTTTTAGTCAATTTTGTATTTTTCTGTGCACTGTTAATGGCTGAGGTGATCACCAGCCCTCTAAGTCACTCTTGCCTTTTCTGGTGCACTGTTAATGGCTGAGGGCATCACCAGACCTTTAAGTCACTCTTGCCTTTTCTAGTGCACTGTTAATGGCTGAGGGCATCACCAGACCTTTAAGTCACTCTTGCCTTTTCTAGTGCACTGTTAATGGCTGACGGCACCACAGCCATCCTCTGCTGGTGAGCTGTTAAAAGCGGAGGGTATCGCCAGCAGGGAACGCCACTGTTGTCTCTCCTGGTAATATTTTAATCGCTAGAGGCATCACTAACTTGGTGTAACTTGTAGAAGAACATCTCTGTAGTGTTATATAAATCTCGTGTAATAAAAAAAGACAACCATAAGTAACACACATGTGGTTATAACACACAGCTAACATTCTAAGATACACTCATATTATGACTTTAGGATAGTTTGTCACCATGTGTACATATGCCGTCGATAATATTCCGATATTCACCGTCGTGCAATGAAGTATCATAAAACATATGGTTTTGTGTGGTAGGGACACGTGAGTTGGGAGTCACTATTCAATAATTGTTGATAAATTGGGTTTTAATTAAACATGGTTCAACCTATGTCAACAGTTTTGAATTCATTGTATTTTTGAATGATATTCCTGTAATAAGCGAGAAATTATTATTAGTCAATTCAGCGAACTGATAAAGCAAACACTTTAATTATGTCAATGGTATAAATGGATGACGTCAGACTAATACAAACCTAATTTAAAAAATGAACGATTGAAATATAAATATACAGGTGTTGAAATGAACAATAGGTGTCGATTTCTGTTTTAAACGTTTTATTGCATGTTGTTCTGTCTAAGCTTATCATAAAGGGTTATTAATCATTCATTTGATATGCAGGATAACATGCATTTTATACAGGTACGATTACATCCCTGTTCCCTGTCAAAACTCAACAGCTGGTATCAGCTAATTTATCGGCAATACATGTATTGTTTTTAAACAGAATATGAAAACTCTGATATGATCTCGAACTAGTTTCTGTTTTAAAGCATTTAAATAGGAAATTCAAAACAGATTATAAAGTATATTATTACATTATAATTAGTATTTCATATGCCAAGTTTTTGTTGTTTTTCATTATATCTATGTGTACTATTGGTGTTTCTTTTGATCAGATTCAAAATATTAATAGAGATAATCGGAGATCAAGTACAAAATAATACCACTAGTTTTCTAAAACGAGTATTAAAAAAACTTATGTGTCCCAACCTTAGACTTACTTTTTCAAGAGGTGAAGTGTCATAAGGTTAAAGGGTAAAAAGGGAATATAAAACCGACTGCGTCGGAAAAACAATTATGTGTCCACCAACCTTTAAAAACTTAGTTCGTTCATAAATATAACTGTATGTCTCTTCCTCCATTTAAAGATGTATTTGAATCAAGTATGATTGTGCTTTGAAGTCAAAGAAAATTATAAATTAGTGAAGTTACATTTATTTTATTTTGCCAAAATAAAAGTTGTCAAAGAAACCACTGGTCTTGTCAAGACTCATAAGTGGCGCTCAAAATATTTTGGAATGGTGTGTTTCATGCATTGATGCTTTAGCAAATTTTGAATTATATTTTGTTTCTACGTTTGTACGATTAGAAAAAAAAACGTATTTTCCGTCCGTCATAAAATGAGCTATAACGTCATCTGTCATTTAACTTCTCACGGACAGAACCATCGTAAATCTGCCTTTAAAGTCCTCGGCATCCGTCCTTAAACGCCTCACGGACCGAACCATCGTTATTCTGTCTATAAACTCCTCTCGGACGGCATCTTTTAAATTCCTCGCGGACGGCTTCTATTAAACTCCTCAATGACCAAACTAACTTCTCACGGACGGCATTTATCGTCATCATTAAAGTCCTCACGGACGAGGTTATACATATACACTACTTAGTTTTTAAAACTTATTTAACACTTGAAAGTTTACTTACACAGTATTACAGCCTTTATTTATTAGAAAGAATCATTCAAAATTTTTGAAGTGTACTTTCCTTTTTCTATGAAGAGAAAAGTTTTACAGAACAGTCAATACTTTCACTTACCAAGGGACCATCGGTAACATACATTTGCAAATCATCTCTCCATCTACCTTTCAATATGTCACAAATAATAGATTTTAATGAAATTTGTTACGTAATTTTGTCTTTAAAAGGATCACTTTTGTCTATAAAATCAATTCACAGCACTAAAACAATGATATTGTTATCCATCGATTCGTAAGTTTGACATTTATTCAATTTTTACAAGGTTTCGTTTTTGACATGCCTACGTCATTTAATTACAAAATCAGATTTATAAAATGGAAATTAAGTTTATCGAGTCAAATAGTTTGTTAACATATAATTCTAGACACTATCACGCCGACACTACGAATATTCCCAATTCCATTTTACTCATCCGTTAGAAGCAGCTTTGCATAAATAAAATACTGGGACCGTACTGGAAGGGTTCCAAGTGATCGACCCACAGAGCAACCCAGCGCGTCCCGGTCCCCGGGTGGCGGATAGCGTAGACCGTCTCGTTTGGGGGTGGGGGTGGGTCAGGTCATAATACGGAAATCCTAGCCGCGGACTGTAGTGGGTGACGTCTTTGGAGAGTGCTACGCTCCTAACACACTAAAGGCCCCTATTGTACATTTCAGAAAATAGTAGGCTCATTGTAGCCGCTACAAAAGGCTTAATTCTTCGACCTTAACCAATACTGCCTACTTTTCCAGTGACAGTCGAGGTCTTATTCCTTATGTCCCATCCCACCCGTTTTCCAGTTGAATTATTTTTTTTGTTAACTTGTTCTCGTCCTGAATATGGCTGAAATACTGCTCGCTGGACGTTAAGCGAACATCCAATCAATCAATCATAAATAAACTAACAGATGAGATGCCGAGTCGAACATACAATGTTTTGTCCCTGTCATATTTAGATTTAGTTATCCAAAACTAATATTAATTGGGAATGACATGTACTCCATTTGATGGGATCTACATATTCTATTGAATGTGTTCATTTTCATTTGCTTAATTTCCGTATATCTTGTATAAACATTAGTCAGATAAATCATACGACACAACACACAACAAGAAATCACACGAAAAAACGAAAAACAAAATAATATGAAGGGCGTAAACCACGTGACTGAGAAGGTAAAACAAATGTAGCGAGGTTGATAAAGGTAAATAATTCCAACACACGACAAACAACCAAATAACTCGAGGTAAACAAAAGATGAGATAATGCAAAAGAAAGATTAGCACACAAGTAAAAATATGAATGTAAGACAAATGGGCGTCTGAAATAATCATTTTATATAAAATTTGGGCAAAAGTACAGGATTGTGTGTAAACAAAATTAAATGGTTAAATATAGCCATGAAAATATATATAAGGTTATAAAAGATCATTAACACTGACTTGATATAACTGCGCCCCCAACAATGAAAGAGAATAACACAGTGTTTGTGTTGCATTTCTAAAACCATAACTTCCAACAAATAGTGTTTATCAAAAGAAAAAAATAAAATCAGCCTCTTACATGTATATACGACAGCCATCTATATATCAGTACTTGATACATTCTAAAGTAAAGAGACAACACATTTTGACTATACAAAAAAGTAGTTTAATACAATTTGTAATCTGATTGAACGACAATTGGGGCAATTGATGTAGACGTGGTGACAACTGTTACTTAACGCAAATGTGAGCTATTCATTATAGTAATGGTTGATAATAACCGAGTCCATGTTATCAAACGTAAGAAGAAAGGAAGGTAAATGTCAAGACGAACTGTAATTCTCATTATGTATTGACGACAATCTTCATAAGACCAATAAATTCTTAATGAAAAACATATGTTTATAACTAAATAATAATTTCGACAATAACATAAAATTTTTATGATGAAAACGTAATTATAATAGCGAGTTGCATAACATCGACTGTCAACGAGCTACTAATTACGTCACGAAGTTGATTATATCTTCATTCTCAAATGGCTAACCACTACAAAGGTTAATTACAAAGTATTTTGAGGATACTTATAAAATAGTATCTGGAAGCTAGTCTCTTTGAACAAACGACATTGCTACTATAAGTGGACAACACAACTTTATTACGTCAGCAAATGTGTGAAGGAGTTCTTTGTCAACTCCGAATGTCATTAACTGTTAGTGTACTGTACTTAAAAAGAAGACAATTTTTTACAACCAACGTAACGTATTACAACATTTATTAGCAATAAAACTGATTTCGTCAGAAAAAAAACAACACGTTTTTTTACCGAGGTTTTCTCTGATGCATTAAAAGGTAATACATAATATAGGACACAGATCAGTAATTGCAGTAATAAAAAAACGTTAGCTTTTGCTTCTATAATTATTTTTTGGCGATAATATTCTTTCTTGATGTTTACTTTTTTTCCACACCTTCTGCGGTTATATGAATTCGTGTAGCGCTTGCCTTCGTTGTTGGAACAAACATTTCGGCGATTATCTTCTCTGAACAAACATTTCGGAGCTTACATTCCTTGTTTCTGCAAACTCATTTGACGTTTGACGTTATTGTTCCTGTTAACGTTTGTTTATTGCGTTTCTCAAGTTCAGAGTCTTGGTTCAGTTATTAAACAGTTCTTTATAGAACTGAGTACAAGGTATTATATTTTGTTAAATTCGTAGTTTATTGTTTCTTTGTATTTTGTCACAGATCTATACAACAATAAAGATTAATACCCTTTTGACATTTTGTTTTTATAGCACCAATGAAACATCTTCATTTCTTTTCATTCTTTTAACATCTTCCTTCTTGTAACTCTTTCCGTTGTAAACCGTTTTGGTTCTGCACATTTCTTTTGTCGCTCGCCTATATTTTATGTGGTGCTCATCACTGTTTTTTTGTTGTTGTGTAAATCTTTTTAGCGCTCACATCCTTTGTTAAAACCAAACTAATTTTGTCTTATTAACAATTAGTTCATGCCTTGTATCTTTGATCTATTTAATCATAGGTGTACCAGCCTGACAACATTAACATGTTATTTGTTAAATTTCTATTTAGCTTTATTGCTTTGAGGAATGACTTGAAACTTTATTAACCAAAGAAACACGTTTGCGATGTTTTTGGCAGACGAGTAACTCTTGTACATTGCATTGTTTAACCAGTAATGACGTTCAGGGAAATGGTTGATTGTAATTAAATCTATCTGTTGTTTAAAAAATGCCAAGTTTGTGTGATATACCTAGTACACTGTAACAAGAGTACAACCAAAGTCTTTGTTTTATTGTTTTCGCTCATTTACCTCTTTCCGTATTTTCGCTCATTTACCTCGCAATCCCAAGGTTGTGATTCCTACGAATCCATTTATTGTTTTTTACACGTTCTCGTGTTGATAAATCTCACACTGGACGTTAAACACCAATAAATTATGATTACATTATAAAATTGCTGCTCTTTTTATTGTAATTTTATATTTGAATTTCAGACTGGTAATGTACGGCAGATCTCACTAGATTAATGTCAAAAAAAGATTAAACCATGCTCCGTGTTTTCAAATGATATAGTTTATTTCCATGACATTGAGGCCTCCTTTAGCAATTTGTAAAGCTCGCGGCTGGAAATTCAAATTACTTATCCGTATCTTAGTGGTAGACATGCTCAATGCAACGATGATCTCAAAGGTAAATGGACAAATCTCGTCCGTGGTTTGGAATGTACTCATTTGTTTCTTTGTCTTTTGACGATGAGGCCAAAGGTTAAGTGAACAACATAATAATTCTAATAAGAGACAAGAAATTTGAAATGATTCAACTCAGGCGATTTATCTTACCACCACTTCAAAAAGTAAGGTTGCGTCATGGTTTCTAAGAAGGTGTGCATTCTCAATGTTTACAACCCTCAAAATAACACGACGCAACGAAAAGGAAAAAATACCAGATTAAATACCTTAATACTGAGGGGAACAAAATACCAGATTAAATACCTTAATACTGAGGGGAACAAAATACCAGATTAAATACCTTAATACTGAGGGGAACAAAATACCAGATTAAATACCTTAATACTGAGGGGAACAAAATACTAGATTAAATACCTGAATACTGAGGGGAACAAAATACCAGATTAAGTACCTTAATACTGAGGGGAACAAAATACTAGATTAAATACCTTAATACTGAGAGGAACAAAATACCAGATTAAATACCTTAATACTGAGGGGAAAAAAATACCAGATTAAATACCTTAATACTGAGGGGAACAAAATACTAGATTAAATACCTTAATACTGAGGGGAACAAAATACCAGATTAAATACCTTAATACTGAGGGGAACAAAATACTAGATTAAATACTTTAATACTGAGGGGAACAAAATACCAGATTAAATACCTTAATACTGAGAGGAAAAAAATACTAGATTAAATACCTTAATACTGAGGGGAACAAAATACCAGATTAAATACCTTAATACTGAGGGGAAAAAAACCAGATTAAATGCCTTAATACTGAGGGGAACAAAATACTAGATTAAATACCTTAATACTGAGGGGAAAAAAATACCAGATTAAATACCTTAATACTGAGGGGAACAAAATACTAGATTAAATACCTTAATACTGAGGGGAAAAAATACCAGATTAAATACCTTAATACTGAGGGGAACAAAATACCAGATTAAATACCTTAATACTGAGGGGAAAAAAATACCAGATTAAATACCTTAATACTGAGGGGAAAAAATACCAGATTAAATACCTTAATACTGAGGGGAACAAAATACCAGATTAAATACCTTAATACTGAGGGGAACAAAATACCAGATTAAATACCTTAATACTGAGGGGAACAAAATACCAGATTAAATACCTTAATACTGAGGGGAACAAAATACTAGATTAAATACCTTAATACTGAGGAGAACAAAAAACTAGATTAAATACCTTAATTCTGAGGGAAAAAAATACCAGATTAAATACCTTAATACTGAGGGGAAAAAATACCAGATTAAATACCTTAATACTGAGGGGAACAAAATACCAGATTAAATACCTTAATACTGAGGGGAAAAAATACCAGATTAAATACCTTAATACTGAGGGGAACAAAATACTAGATTAAATACCTTAATACTGAGGGGAACAAAATACCAGATTAAATACCTTAATACTGAGGGGAACAAAATACCAGATTAAATACCTTAATACTGAGGGGAAAAAATACCAGATTAAATACCTTAATACTGAGGGGAACAAAATACCAGATTAAATACCTTAATACTGAGGGGAACAAAATACCAGATTAAATACCTTAATACTGAGGGGAACAAAATACCAGATTAAATACCTTAATACTGAGGGGAAAAATACCAGATTAAATACCTTAATACTGAGGGGAACAAAATACCAGATTAAATGCCTTAATACTGAGGGGAACAAAATACTAGATTAAATACCTTAATACTGAGGGAAAAAAATACCAGATTAAATACCTTAATACTGAGGGGAAAAAATACCAGATTAAATACCTTAATACTGAGGGGAACAAAATACCAGATTAAATACCTTAATACTGAGGGGAACAAAATACTAGATTAAATACCTTAATACTGAGGGGAACAAAATACCAGATTAAATACCTTAATACTGAGGGGAAAAAATACCAGATTAAATACTTTAATACTGAGGGGAACAAAATACCAGATTAAATACCTGAATACTGAGGGGAACAAAATACTAGATTAAATACCGTAATGCTGAGGGGAACAAAATACCAGATTAAATACCTTAATACTGAGGGGAACAAAATACCAGATTAAATACCTTAATACTAAGGGGAACAAAATACTAGATTAAATACCTTAATACTGAGGGGAACAAAATACCAGATGAAATACCTTAATACTGAGGGGAACAAAATACCAGATCAAATACCTTAATACTGAGGGGAACAAAATACCAGATGAAATACGTTAATACTGAGGGAAAAAATACCAGATTAAATACCTTAATACTGAGGGGAACAAAATACTAGATTAAATACCTTAATACTGAGGGGAACAAAATACCAGATTAAATACCTTAATACTGAGGGGAACAAATACTAGATTAAATACCTTAATACTGAGGGGAACAAAATACTAGATTAAATACCTTAATACTGAGAGGAAAAAAATACTAGATTAAATACCTTAATACTGAGGGGAACAAAATACCAGATTAAATACCTTAATACTGAGGGGAAAAAAATACCAGATTAAATACCTTAATACTGAGGGGAACAAAATACCAGATTAAATACCTTAATACTGAGGGGAACAAAATACCAGATTAAATACCTTAATACTGAGGGGAACAAAATACCAGATTAAATACCTTAATACTGAGGGGAACAAAATACCAGATTAAATACCTTAATACTGAGGGGAACAAAATAAATACGTCAACCTTATAAAGTCGAAATTTACATTTAATGATAGTAAAACTTATAATCAAGAATGGTGTCCTTCCTTATGTTTATGTTTTATGTGATTGTTCCAAGCCAGTGATTATTGACATGGCATTTGTCCTTCCTGTTGTTCATGTTTTATGTGATTGTTCCAAGCCAGTGATTATTGACATCGTATTTGTTCTTCCTGTTGTTCATGTTTTATGTGATTGTTCCAAGCCAGTGATTATTGACATCGTATTTGTTCTTCCTGTTGTTCATGTTTTATGTGATTGTTCCAAGCCAGTGATTATTGACATCGTATTTATTCTTCATGTTGTTCATGTTTTATGTGATTGTTCCAAGCCAGTGATTATTGACATCGTATTTGCCCTTCCTTATGTTCATGTTTTATGTGATTGTTCCAAGCCAGTGATTATTGACATCGTATTTGTCCTTCCTTATGTTCATGTTTTATGTGATTGTTCCAAGCCAGTGATTATTGACATCGTATTTATTCTTCATGTTGTTTATGTTTTATGTGATTGTTCCAAGCCAGTGATTATTGACATCGTATTTATTCTTCATGTTGTTTATGTTTTATGTGATTGTTCCAAGCCAGTGGTTATTGACATCGTATTTATTCTTCCTGTTGTTTATGTTTTATGTGATTGTTCCAAGGCAGTGATCATTGACATCGTATTTGTTCTTCATGTTGTTCATGTTTTATGTGATTGTTCCAAGCCAGTGGTCATTGACATCGTATTTATTCTTCATGTTGTTCATGTTTTATGTGATTGTTCCAAGCCAGTGATTATTGACATCGTATTTGCCATTCCTTATGTTCATGTTTTATGTGATTGTTCCAAGCCAGTGGTTATTGACATCGTATTTATTCTTCATGTTGTTCATGTTTTATGTGATTGTTCCAAGCCAGTGATTATTGACAGCGTATTTGTTCTTTAGGTTGTTCATGTTTTATGTGATTGTTCCAAGCCAGTGATTATTGACATCGTATTTGTTCTTTCTGTTGTTCATGTTTTATGTGATTGTTCCAAGCCAGTGATTATTGACATCGTATTTGTCCTTCCTTATGTTCATGTTTTATGTGATTGTTCCAAGCCAGTGGTTATTGACATCGTATTTATTCTTCATGTTGTTCATGTTTTATGTGATTGTTCCAAGCCAGTGATTATTGACATCGTATTTGTCCTTCCTTATGTTCATGTTTTATGTGATTGTTCCAAGCCAGTGGTTATTGACATCGTATTTGTTCTTCCTGTTGTTCATGTTTTATGTGATTGTTCCAAGCCAGTGATTATTGACATCGTATTTGTTCTTCCTGTTGTTCATGTTTTATGTGATTGTTCCAAGCCAGTGGTTATTGACATCATATTTATTCTTCCTGTTGTTTATGTTTTATGTGATTGTTCCAAGGCAGTGATTATTGACATCGTATTTTTTTTCTTCCTGTTGTTCATGTTTTATGTGATTGTTCCAAGCCAGTGGTTATTGATATCGTATTTGTTCTTCATGTTGTTCATGTTTTATGTGATTGTTCCAAGCTAGTGATTATTGACATCGTATTTGTCCTTCCTGTTGTTCATGTTTTATGTGATTGTTCCAAGCCAGTGGTTATTGACATCGTATTTATTCTTCATGTTGTTCATGTTTTATGTGATTGTTCCAAGCCAGTGATTATTGACATCGTATTTGTCCTTCCTTATGTTCATGTTTTATGTGATTGTTCCAAGCCAGTGGTTATTGACATCGTATTTGTTCTTCCTGTTGTTCATGTTTTATGTGATTGTTCCAAGCCAGTGATTATTGACATCGTATTTGTTCTTCCTGTTGTTCATGTTTTATGTGATTGTTCCAAGCCAGTGGTTATTGACATCGTATTTGTCCTTCCTGTTGTTCATGTTTTATGTGATTGTTCCAAGCCAGTGATTATTGACATCGTATTTGTTCTTCATGTTGTTCATGTTTTATGTGATTGTTCCAAGCCAGTGATTATTGACATCGTATTTGTTCTTCCTGTTGTTCATGTTTTATGTGATTGTTCCAAGCCAGTGATTATTGACATCGTATTTGTCCTTCCTGTTGTTCATGTTTTATGTGATTGTTCCAAGCCAGTGATTATTGACATCGTATTTGTCCTTCCTGTTGTTTATGTTTTATGTGATTGTTCCAAGCCAGTGGTTATTGACATCGTATTTGTTCTTCCTGTTGTTCATGTTTTATGTGATTGTTCCAAGCCAGTGATTATTGACATCGTATTTGTCCTTCCTGTTGTTCATGTTTTATGTGATTGTTCCAAGGCAGTGATTATTGACATCGTATTTGTTCTTCCTGTTGTTTATGTTTTATGTGATTGTTCCAAGCCAGTGGTTATTGACATCGTATTTGTTCTTCTTGTTGTTCATGTTTTATGTGATTGTTCCAAGCCAGTGGTTATTGACATCGTATTTGTTCTTCCTGTTGTTCATGTTTTATGTGATTGTTCCAAGCCAGTGGTTATTGATATCGTATTTGTTCTTCATGTTGTTCATGTTTTATGTGATTGTTCCAAGCCAGTGATTATTGACATCGTATTTGTCCTTCCTTATGTTCATGTTTTATGTGATTGTTCCAAGCCAGTGATTATTGACATCGTATTTATTCTTCATGTTGTTTATGTTTTATGTGATTGTTCCAAGCCAGTGATTATTGACATCGTATTTATTCTTCATGTTGTTTATGTTTTATGTGATTGTTCCAAGCCAGTGGTTATTGACATCGTATTTGTTCTTCATGTTGTTCATGTTTTATGTGATTGTTACAAGCCAGTGATTATTGACAGCGTATTTGTTCTTTCTGTTGTTCATGTTTTATGTGATTGTTCCAAGCCAGTGATTATTGACATCGTATTTATTCTTCATGTTGTTTATGTTTTATGTGATTGTTCCAAGCCAGTGATTATTGACATCGTATTTATTCTTCATGTTGTTTATGTTTTATGTGATTGTTCCAAGCCAGTGGTTATTGACATCGTATTTGTTCTTCATGTTGTTCATGTTTTATGTGATTGTTCCAAGCCAGTGATTATTGACAGCGTATTTGTTCTTTCTGTTGTTCATGTTTTATGTGATTGTTCCAAGCCAGTGATTATTGACATCGTATTTGTTCTTCCTGTTGTTTATGTTTTATGTGATTGTTCCAAGCCAGTGATTATCGACATCGATCGTAATTTCTTTTATATATATACATTCTATATACATGTACTTAAACAATTGGATTGTTAATTGCAAACTGTGCAGCAGGAGTGCAACTGAACACGATTTAGAGAAACTGAAATAAATTGTAGAACAACTGTACATTTCTACGATAAAGTCATGAGACCAGATAGTAATGATGCAAATGGCTGTACGTAATTGAGGCCTGTTATTAAGTTTGAAGCATGGATGCTCCCATATAAGAAATAACAATGAACAGCTAATGGTTGATTGCAATGATAGTAAAATTGACATTCTTCGTCAGAATCCATTAAATGCTTGTCGATTAGATTAGTATCGTCTATAATTCAAACGTTTCTAAGCGTCTACAGTGATGTTTGTTGATTGACATTTGCACTACTCGTACTACTTCGTTTTAAAATAGATTAAAACGACTGAGAAATTGATATCACAATAAACAAATGAAGTGAAATGATTTATTTATTATTGTATCTGTTAGCACCTGTAGATTTCTGAAGGTCTGTAAACAGATCGATTATCTGTCAATCAGATAATGAAATAGACATGCAGTTTTCATAAGATAATCTTCGGCCAATTATCAGTATCATTTCTGTAAATGCAGGAAAAGATTGCTGATATCACTTTATTTCGTAAAGCAAGTGCCTTTTTATTGTTTTATCTCAAACCTAAACTACTTAAAATATGCGATTTTACTGCAAAATTCTTTGACTCATGATTGTATAAATGTATTGATCAAATTCTTTTTGAAAGTCATCATAAGTACACTAAAAGAAGACTTCATAAACACTTCATAAGACAACCTTGGTATATGTTAAACCGAGTAAACGTCTACGTTGACGACTTTTACTGAAGAATATTATGGTTTATCTTTTTTTTAATAACTGCGGAATGAAAAAAAAACAAAGTTTGAAACAGTTAAACTACCTTAACCACAGTCTCCACCCACCCCGTAAAAAATTGGAATCAGTATATACAATATTCTGTTACCAATTACCATGGTTAATACTGTACAAGGCAATTTCTTATTTTAAAATCCAATTTACAAGTTTTTTTATTGGTGTAAATGTTTATCGGCTGTGTTGTTCTTTCTGGAACATTGTCATTTAACACGAACATAGGCATGAATTGATAAAAAGATTAACAATATATAGCCTCCATTAATTCCACACGAAAAAAAAAACAAGTTAAGTAACTTTGACAAATAAGATGCGGATTAAAACGGGTTACTGAAATAAATCTTCGTAATACAGACTTTGATGTCAGTAAGCATGATCAATTTGAAAGTTCATGTATGACGGTCTGCAGTCGCCATTCGGTTGGTCCTGCGTTCTCATTTGTCATGCTAGTAACTGTACACGAAAACGCCTGACTGGGAATTCACATGGTGCTAGAAAAGTCTTGTTGTCGATCTCAACGATCATCACAGATAATGATATATTTAATTTACTCTATGTCAAAACAGCTGGTGTTTTGGTAGTCTTCGTGTAACCGGGTAACAATAATTGCCCCCCTTTATGTACGCCAAAAGTAGAGCCGCTGATACTCAAGACGAGGCTACCACTTACAGGTGTATAGGTAAACAATCATTTTCCAGTTACAGTTTAAATAATTTTTGTTACAAGTGCTGCATACAAGAAATACTTAGATTAATCGGTATTTTATTACCTCTATAAAGACGAAATGAGACCCCACGTTTAGACTTATTTATTAATACGATTATAAATTAGCCAATACATCAGAATATTATTGATCATAAGTACGCATTAATATACCCAGTAAAACGGATATTAGCTAGATTTTATTACTGCTATGAAATACATTAAGTTGATGCATTCAAAGAACCAGTGTAATATATTTTTAAATGATTTGACGAGATAAATACATGCAGAATTTGATCACAAAAAACGATATTGAAATTGTTTTTAACGAATATACTCAAACATGATTTAATTTTCTTGTAGACTCCACTAAGACAACTGATACTATGTACTTTTATTAGGGTTACATGTCACAGGTGTCGTTTAAAGCATGACAGTTCTAGTAAATTTTACTTTATTTGTATTTTATTTTATTTTATTTATTTTATAATTATTTATTTTGATCATTGGAGTTTATTATTATTATTATTATTATTATTATTATTATTATTATTATTATTATTATTATTATTATTATTATTATTATTATTATTATTATTATTATTATTATTATTATTATTATTATTATTATATGCGGTAATTATTTGTTTCAATATAATGAGTGGTTAATATGGCTTGTCATTTACTACTGGTCACGTGCCTGTCATACTGAGGTTCTTACTGGTTCAAGCCTACCTACATTACCCGTTTTCTTGACGAAGGTCGTGCGTTTCCATCGATACTCCGGCTACTTCTTCGGATAAAAACTAGACGCCATGATATAGCTGAACATTTGCGGAAAGTGATATTAAACGCCATGCAAACAAACAAACAATCCAATAAAATGAGTAGAAATTTAGAGACTATTATTTCTTGGTACGTGTGTAAATTTGGTAAACATATATAAATCAAGTTAAAATATGTGCACTATGCATCTAATCGATAGTAAAACGCAGGCGATATAAATTCAGTACAATACTAGAGTATAACGTAGACGATATAAACTCAATACAATACTAATTTAATTTTTTAAAAAAACATTTTAAATAGCATACTTTGATGCCTTTAGAGAAAGTAAATTTTCGAAAACATTATTGAGAATGACATTGACATAATTATAATATAGCATGAACTATGTCCTTCTTTCCTTTACACAAAATACGCGTACCTTCAATAGAGAATAACGTAATTATATGGTAGTTAGTTTATAAATCAAATTATTACATTTGAGGTCAAAGGTGAAAGTTAATCCAAATTATTTTCAAATACCGCGAAACGTGTAAATTTTCTCAATTCTATAACATCATTGAAAGTGATTTTAAATGCTTGACGAATTGATTTCATCTTAATGACTTTAACCCGTTTAGTTAAGCATGAAACTGGTGTCTACACCTGAACAAATAATGATGAACATTGATTTGTTACCGTAAAGTGACTAGACTGATTGACTGCTACAGACAATATATGTTTTAAAACAACAGAATATGTTGTGTCGCACAATGCTAAAATTAAAGCCTCGCAAAGCGTTATAAAATTAAGACAATATAGAAATGTAATTATTTTTTTAATAAAAACGCTTGGTTGTAGACGCATTGTAGCCGCTACAAAAGGCAAAATTATCTTTCCCTTCCCAACTCTCCACGAGTGGCCTCGGTGGCTGAGTGGGTAAGATAGTAAGTCAAATACTATTGTTAATTGCTAGCTACTGGTTGAAATCTGTGGTGACTTAATGATTGCAAGCCCACTAGGTGATGTCCTAGGTCATTTTCCCATTGCCATCCCGCTAAGTGCATTCCACGGATCATTACCAAGCCATTATGCAAGTCCGAGGTAATTCGTCATTGCTTACCCGTAAGGTGATGTCCGCGGAAACATTTACGCATTACTAAAAACACAAACACAGTGGACAAAGGTCATGGTTATTTACTGATTGCCAGTCGACAACGTGCAGTCTGCGGGGTACTTTACGTATTGCTGACCCGTTAGAGTCCACAATCATTAAGCGGCAATTTACCTATTGCTAGCTTACTAAATAAAGTCTGCAGTCATTTACTCATTGCTAACCCCCCAACCTAGCTAATTCCGCGGTCATTTAAGCATTGCCAGCACCCCAGGTAAAGTCCACGGTAATTATCTCATTGCCAACTCCCTCCCCCGTGAAGTCCGTGGTCATTTACGCATTGCCTACCACCTCCAACCCACCGGTAAAGTCCGCGGTCATTTACCCATTGCCAACCCCTCGCCTAAAGTCCGTGGTCATTTACTCATTGACAATTTCTCCACTAAAGTCCTCAGTCATTTACCCATTGCCAACCCCCCTCCCCGAGAATCCGCGGTCATTTACACTTTTCCAACCACCCCTTAAAGTCCGCGGTCATTTACCCATTGCCAACCCCACCCCAGTAAAATCCGCGGTCATTAACGCATTGTCAGCCCCCCCCCCCCCCCCCGGGTAAAGTCTACGTTCATTGATTCTTTACTATAGTCCACTGGATGAAGCGGTTTTTACTAATTGCTAGTTGAACTGCGAATATACCTGTATTTTTGTTTGATTATAAGTTTGCCGCAACTAAAAAGAAGTTAAATGCGTGGAATGGGTTGATGTTTGTTTGTTTGTTTGAATGGTGTTTTAACGCCACTTTCAGCAATTTTTCAGCTATTTCATGGCGTCCAGTTTTTGGAAGACTGGAAAATGAATAAATAAATAAATAAATAAATAAATAAATAAATAAATAAATAAATAAATAAATAAATAAATAAATAAATAAATAAATAAATAAATAAATAAATAAATAAATAAATAAATAAATAAATAAATAAATAAATAAATAAATAAATAAATAAATATTTGTATGGGTAATAAATAAATATAAGGAAGTTGCAATTTAAATAAAATTAAACGATATAACGAGAACGAAATAATTAATTTTGCATAATACACTAAATAGACTTGGAACTATTATACAAGAAAGAAGTCTCATATGACGCATTTTGAACTAGGCCCACATACAATGGAAGTACACGTGATCACAAATTATAAAACTGATTAAATACAAGGTCAGAGGTTGAATTTAAATACAAACTATTATCAGACATTGCTTGCTTGTGTATAAGTTATGACAAGTAAAACATATTCAACCATTTTGTAAATGCAAAAAACTTTAAAGGAATCATAATTAGTTGTGTTAACCTGTATTTACCATAAGCTATGGGTGTCAACTCTACAAGGCTCGTCAATGACAATGTTAGGTATTAAACATGACAGAATGATAATCTACATATTTGAATTTCTATGGTGGCATACAGCTGCCATCGACTTGTCGAATGGCCTAATATTAGAAGTCGACTTAATTACGGCAACAAAGAAATCGGAGTAACGATACTGACTATCGTCAGCCATCTTGAAAAATACATCTATACTAAAACTCCATGTTCCTCCTTAATTAGACTTTATAATTTAAACTCCAAATTAAGTAAGCAAACTCCCAACAAGACAGCCCCGTGCGGGATCCGGGTGGCTAAAAGAATAGACCGCAGTCGCGCTAGCTTGTCGTTAAAGGCGACTAAATAGCGCCCAGTACCCTGACCGGCGTGTCAGGTCGGTTTGCCTAAAGACCGACTGGGATGTGTGCCCCAGGTGGTTGAATGGGGTACCCCTGGCAAGCTGGGGTTGTCAGGCCATAATACGGAAAACCTTACCGCAAACCATATTAGTGCATCGTGTTGGGAAAAATGCCACGGTCCTCGCACGTTGAAGAACGCTGTTGTAGTATTCGCTATGAGTAGGGATTTCGATCCCGCTACAGGAGGCTAAATTGCCCGACCCTATCCATCCTCCCATTTGCCAGTGGCAATCTAAAATCCGTTAACCCTATTTTTCCTTGTGTCCTTTCCCATTTTCATTCATCATCATTTCATGTTCATTTTTTTTTCATCCATTTCATGTTCATCGCCTGAATATAGCTGAAATATTGCTGCGGGCTTTAAACACCATTAATCAATCAATCAGCCCAACAAGACACAGGTTTAAGATCTCACCTATACCCCAAAACCCTATTTATATTATTGAATAGACAGATGACTATTGAATATTATCTATATCAAATATAGGTGAAGTGTAGTTCACCGAATGCCGGTGTCTGTCGATTTAATGTTTTGCCTGATGTAATAATAGTGAATACTAACGCTATTTGAAATGACAGTGAACATGAACACTCTATGGCATTTCATTGAATACGAACCCTGTATCTCATTTAAGCGAATACGAACAACGTACGCTATTTCAGTGAATACGAAACCTACATTTTTAGTGACTACTAAATCTGTTTGTCAATTCAGTGAATACGAACCATATATGAACTATGTTTGACATTTCAGTAAATTCGAGTTTGAACGGTGTGTTATATCGTTACTGAATACGAACCCTGTATGAACGAGTTTAATTAATACGACACTATATGAACGGTATGTGACATTTCAGTGAATACGAACACTATATGAACGGTTTATGACATTTCAGTGAATACGAACACTATATGAACGGTTTATGACATTTCAGTGAATACGAACACTATATGAACGGTTTATGACATTTCAGTGAATACGAACACTTTATGAACGATATATGACATTTCAGTGAATACGAACACTATATGAACGGTTTATGACATTTCAGTGAATACGAACACTGTATGAACGGTTTATGACATTTCAGTGAATACGAACACTATATGAACGGTAAATGACATTTCAGTGAATACGACACTGTATGAACGATATATGACATTTCAGTTAATACGAACACTATATGAACGGTTTATGACATTTCAGTGAATACGAACACTATATGAACGGTTTATGACATTTCAGTGAATACGACACTGTATTTAATGATTATATCATTTATTTTCGATTGATTGATTGATTGATTTAATTTTTTTAAAAATTATATTAAGAACTTGAACGACACAAGTTTACAAACAAAACATAATAGGAGAAAAGAAGGAATATGGAGCAGGGATTTGATTGCTTATTTCTAACCTTTCCAAATCCACAAAAGGGTTAGCGTGCACGAGGCTTGGAGCTCTCCAAATACCGGGGTACTCTCCTTATTATAACATGCCAATCTGCCACCTGGGTGATCAACTCTGAGAGGAGACTGAATTCTATTACAATTATATTAGCGGGAGACTGGACTCTATTACAATAATATTAGCGGGAGACTGTATTCCATAACAGTAAGATTAGCGGGATACTTGATTCTATTGCAATAAGATTAGCGGGAGACTAGATTCTATAACAATAAAATTAGCGGGAGATTGAATTCTATTACAACAAGTTTAGCGGAGGACTGGACTCAATTAAAGTAAGATTAGCGGGAAACTTGATTCTATAACAATAAAATGAGCGGGAGACTGGATTCTATAACAATAAAATTAGTGGGAGACTAAATTCTATTACAATAAGATTAGCTGGAGACTGAATTCTATTACAATAAGTTTAGCTTGAGACTGAATTCTATTACAATAAGTTTAGTGGGAGACTTAATTTTATTACAATAAGATTATCGGGAGACTGGATTCTATTACTATAATATTAGCGGGAGACTGGATTCCATTACAGTAAGATTAGCGGGATACTTGATTCCATTAGAGTAAGATAAACGGGAAACTGGATTCTATTGCAATAAGATTAGCGGGAGACTAGATTTTATAACAGCGGGGGACTGAATTCTATTACCATAAGTTTAGCGGGAGACTGGATTCAATTAAAGTAAGATTAGCGGGAAACTGGATTCTATAACAATAAAATTAGCGGTAGACTGGATTCTATAACAATAAAATTAGTGGGAGGCTAAATTCTATTACAATAAGATTAGCAGGAGACTGAATTTTATTACAATAAGTTTAGCTGGAGACTGGATTCTATTACAATAAGATTAGCGGGAGACTGAATTCTATTACAATATGATTAGCGGGAGACTTAATTCTATTACAATAAGATTAGCTGGAGACTGAATTCTATTACAATAAGATTAGCGGGTCACTGGATTCTATAACAGTAAGATTAGCGGGAGACTGGATTTTATTACAAAGAGGATAGCATTTCCAAAGACAGACAAAATCATAAGCTACTTTTGTAATCGGTTTGTTTGTTTGTTTGAATGATGTTTAACGCCATTTTCAGCAATTTCCTACCTATTTTGTAATTGGTAATTACTAGTTATGACATTTATTTAAAACGACGAGTACCGAAACTAAGACGTAAAAAAGAATATTTTAACGAAAAGCTCCAAAACCTAGAGGTAATATGAAATGGTTTAATGACAAGCACAACAAATTGGAGGTTAGTTGTAACCTTTTAACAACGTGTACCAAAACATGGATGTAAGATGTTAATTAACGACAAACTCCAAAACGTAGAGATTAGCTGTAATGTTTTTACGACAAGCTCCAGAACTTAGAGGAACGCAGAACAAGCAAATACGTGTATTATTTAAATCCGGTTTTAGAAGAAATCCGGTGTATTTTTCTTGTTAGCCCATTGTAAAAAACTTATCCTATTACTATGTGTTATTAACAGTGTAAGACACATATAATCCCTGGTTAATCTTCTAGTTTTCTTATGCGGATATAAACCCTCGTCATACCAACCGCTATTTATGTCAAGGTGTCTAGCCGAGACATTTTATCATACCTAGGTAAACATTGTCTTTAATTGTGTCCTATTTCTAGCATTTATTTATGTGCTGTAAATTGTTTACTTTTCCATTTCCTTTTTTCTCCCCCATTATGAATTATATTTGTTTAACGACTAATACCACTTGAAGCAGTCGTTTATTGAGTATATCAGCAATTTTTAATTTGTTTGTTTCTAAATGCGAAGAATAAACTTCACAAATAAATTGTTTAAGAAGTTACATGCGATATCGATATTTTAAAACTATGGGCTAGCTCTTTTGATATATTTCATTGTATTTGAGTTATAATTTTTTTTACACTTTTTAGTAGGCGGTTATCAAAATTTAGTTCGTAACTATTGGTTACCATGTTTGCGATGTCTCTATTAAAGTTCTAAAAATTGTTCATCATTTTGACATATAACTAGTTTTATGAATAGTTGAATGCGTGTTGACGGTGTTATAATAATTTAACACTCGGTTTGTTTGTTTGTCTGGGGTTTAACGCCAATAGCAGGTCCCAGTTTCATAAAACATCTCCAATTGAGATTTTCCTCAAATCCATGAGTTTTTCCTGAAATATAAAATTTCCGGCAGTTTGCTTGGCCAAGATTTGAGTTGATCATAAGTTAATTTGAGGAAATCCTCAAATATGGGATGGTTTATGAAACCGGGGCTAGTTTTTCTAATGTAAAACAACTTGTTAATTAGGGTAGGAGTCGAGCATACCGTGCCACAGTAAGGCTAAAACTATCACCCTTAGTGTTGACAGACACGTGATCAATGGCAGATGACAAGCTACCTAAACACGGCCGCTGAGACTACGCTATTGTGATTTGTGTCGTGTGACGGATGGTACTGCATTATAAATCTAACAATTTTTCATTTTTGTAAAGAAATAAAAGCTAACTTCTTTACAATAGTTGAACAAAACTACGTTAATACCAGATACATTCAGTACCATTATTTGTTTGAATTTGTTGTGATGGAAAATCTTTTATCTTAAATAAAATTAACTTTAAAGTCAATAAAAACTAATTAATTATCTTCTAATTTAAGTCAATCGACAAGATATTTAATTAGGATTTTTTTCAAATTTTCTTTCAAGGATGTTAAACTATTGCGGACATAAATTATGCCTTTCAGACAACCAATTAAGTATATGCTTCGACATCACTGTTAACTCGATCATATGTTGACTTCAAAGTCTTACTCTTTGTTGTCAAGTTTTCCAATATCTCAGCTTTAAAATATAAGTCTGTTTCATTTTTCATTCATTCAAGAATCGAATGAAAACCCCAAAAGAAATTGGAAAGAAATATTAAGCGTTTAATTTTGGCCAGTTCTGCTAACTGTATAGTGTTTATTGTTTATCTTTCAACACGGTAATCCATCAATTATAACTGATATAGCTTACTGCTGTTATATTTGTCAACATATTTAGATTGGAAAAGCAGAGGCCGCTACAGTGTTGGTTCGATTGTTGATCGTTTTATGGGGATTTTCTTTTAAATGTCATTCCTTGTTTTTTGTTTCTATTGTTTAATTTCACGTCAAAATGAGTGATTGATTCAATTGTTTTGTTATGTTTTGTAAATTTTTTACTTTTCTGCGAAAGTGTAATTTAAAAGAAAGTTATTTTCCTGTCTTTGTGAAAAAGTTATTGGTTTAAATCTGGTTGCTGTTAAAATGCGATTAAAACTTTTTATGCAGAAGTAAATAATTCATCTTGGCATGTAACACCTTTGCATCACAGTAAGACTATTTAAATATGTCTTGTATGCATATGTCTATGCCGTATCTGTATCTCTGTATCAATGTCACAACAATGTTATGTGTGCATATCTGTATCTCTGTATCAATGTTACAACAGTGTTATGTGTGTCGTATCTGTATCTCTGTATCTATGTTACAACAATGTTATGTGTGCGTATCTGTATCTCTGTATCAATGTCACAACACAATGTTATGTGTCTCGTATCTGTATCTCTGTATCTATGTTACAACAGTGTTATGTGTGTCGTATCTGTATCTCTGTATCTATGTTACAACAGTGTTATGTGTGTCGTATCTGTATCTCTGTATCAATGTAACAACAATGTTATGTGTCTCGTATCTGTATCTCTGTATCTATGTTACAACAGTGTTATGTGTGTCGTATCTGTATCTCTGTATCAATGTAACAACAATGTTATGTGTCTCGTATCTGTATCTCTGTATCTATGTTACAACAGTGTTATGTGTGTCGTATCTGTATCTCTGTATCAATGTAACAACAATGTTATGTGTCTCGTATCTGTATCTCTGTATCTATGTTACAACAGTGTTATGTGTGTCGTATCTGTATCTCTGTATCAATGTCACAATACAATGTTATGTGTCTCGTATCTGTATCTCTGTATCTATGTTACAACAGTGTTATGTGTGTCGTATCTGTATCTCTGTATCTATGTTACAACAGGGTTATGTGTGTCGTATCTGTATCTCTGTATCAATGTAACAACAATGTTATGTGTCTCGTATCTGTATCTCTGTATCTATGTTACAACAGTGTTATGTGTGTCGTATCTGTATCCATGTATTAATGCTACACAAGTGGCGGTTTGCCGTATTTGTAGCTCTGTATTAAAGTTACAACAATGGTCTATGTGTCGTATACATATCTCTGTATCAATATTACAACGGTGGTATGTGTGCGCATCTGTATCTCTGTATGAATGTTACAACAATGTTATGTGTGTCGTATCTGTATCTCTGTATCAATGTTACAACAATGTTATGTGTGTCGTATCTGTATCTCTGTATCAATGTTACAACAATGTTATGTGGGTCGTATCTGTATCTCTGTATCAATGTCACAACAATGTTATGTGTCTCGTATCTGTATCTCTGTATCTATGTTACAACAGTGTTATGTGTGTCGTATCTGTATCTCTGTATTAATGCTACACAAGTGGCGGTTTGCCGTATTTGTAGCTCTGTATTAAAGTTACAACAATGGTCTATGTGTCGTATCTTTACAACAATGGTCTATGTGTCGTATCTTTACAACAATGGTCTATGTGTCGTATCTTTACAACAAAGGTCTATGTGTCGTATCTTTACAACAATGGTCTATGTGTCGTATCTTTACAACAATGGTCTATGTGTCGTATCTTTACAACAATGGTCTGTGTGTCGTATCTTTACAACAATGGTCTATGTGTCGTATCTTTACAACAATGGTCTGTGTGTCGTATCTGTATCTCTGTATGAGATGATAATAACTAAATATGCCTTCTTATCACTTATTCAGATATTAATTATAATCATCAATAAAAATATAATTGTCACCAAATAGAAATTTTGAAATATGATTAGAGGCACTGAACATCTATTTACATTTATTAAATTTATAATGGAGAAACATAAATGTTTACTAACTATTTAATTGATAAACAATGGTTTATACACGCTCGAGAGTCCTAGATTTTTAAAATTATTGAGTCTAAACATGCGATCTATCATATCTGATTTAATTACACCAAGAATGTACATATCAGACCTAAAACTGGTTTTAAATGTTCAGTATTATGTTACTGGTTTATGTTGCTAAAAGCTTTGAAAAAGTAGCCGTTCACAACAGATTTAATGCTGTTCATCCAGGAATTCACGTCTGCTATGATCTCTTGATACAGAGCGTGTCCCCAGAAGTTGCGTCTGTTATGTTATCCTGATACTAGCTGTGTTTGTCAGTGAATTCACTTCTGTTATGTTCTTCTGATACAGCTCGTGTCAAGGAAGTCATTTCTGCTATGTTCTCTTGATACAGTGCGTATCTAGAGTTTACGTCTGCTATGTTACCCTGATGCAGCGCGTGTCCGGGAATTCACGGCTGCTATGTTCTCCTGATACAGCGCGTATAATACAAAACTTACTTCACAAAATCATACATTATATCTGTGTAGTTGACAGCGCCAGACAAAATATTTTTGTTTTTATTAAGATAAGTTTTGCTTTGATTATTTTGATTGTTTTAAATGGGGTTTTACCTCACTTTTTGTAGTTCTGCATCGTTATCTTGGAATCCAAACCGGAGTACCAGATATTACTCCACGATATTCTAAATGAAAATTTTCAGTCTTTGTCACGTTCTTCGATCTCTAGCAATAGTTTTTATTTTTTGACAAATTTATTGCTTCAATTTTGTTTAAAGCAACTTTCAGCAATTTTTTAGCCACATCATGGCGTCCAATTTTCATTGAAGAGGAAGCGGGACAAAACCCCGCCCTTCGGCAGCAAAATTGGAGATCATTGTCAATTAAGATATGAGTCGAGCACATCCTGCCCGTTGTGAGACTCACACCCGCAATCCCAGTGTTGACAGACAACCTCGTGAGGAAGAGGACTGTCGACCAAATCATTGTTTGTATAAAACGGAATGTTATAAAACTATTTATAAATGTGTGTTAATTAAATAATTAGAATGCATAATACCTGAACAAATATGAAAATTTCTCGTTCTCCTTTCATCTTATTATTTTATTTTAAAACCATTATTCGCTTCGTCAACAAGTCTAGAAATTTCTTTTATCAGTTAAATATGAAATTATCAATTATCTTCTTAATTAAAGACTGCTGTTCATTTAAATACCAGTAATATTTCAGGTAATTGTTGAAAGGAAATTCATTTCTTCTCGATGAAATTTATTTTCTTTGTGAAATACACAAAATTCCATCTTTGTTGAAGCTTATGAAAAATAATATTTGCGCAAGTGGAGAATTTTAGTACAGCAATCATGTTTACAAAGAATTGATGTTTTGATTAAATTTTCCCTCTTAATTGGACAGAAGGTACTCTCTATGTTTGTTTTCTATGAATCTGCTTTAATTGAAACTATTTTGCAATCTGCTACATCGCGGCTCGCGTTATCTGTAAGCTTATTACCAATTATTCGATTAGCAGAAAAGAAAACAAATACTTGCAGTGCAATAAAAGGGCGATAAGTTGAACAGGCGATGTATGTTCAAACATTTTAATTGTTATTGGCAGAGCTATAATGTTTGTTTCAAAGTTATAAAATTAATTAGGATTTAGCCACGTGGATTTAGCGAAGGTCACGTAAAACAACATATCACGTGTGTATTGAGAAGTCAATGTTAAACAGAAAACTAAGGATATAATAATCCTGTCATATTTACAAAAGCTTTGAAAATATCCGTCGCATAAATTACATGCGCCGTACCGGGTATGTCGGGACATTTATTAAAATTATGGGTCCGCTTTCGATAGATTTTTGTTTATAATTATAGGTTCCGGAGGTAAAGAGATATTAGTAATAACATTCTTAACCCTCGTGTAGACTATTTTTCATAGTCGTGTTTGTTGTTTAAGCATAACATTTGTCAGGTTTAAGCGATATATTTGTACCTTCGTTTCTGTTGAGGTTGTGAGTCCTGTGGTTAAACATGATTAATTAATTAATGTTTAACTTAAAAAAAATTAAGATAGAGGTACACATTTTAAAGCCTCGTAAAGCATTAAATAATTTTATAATATTGCTGCTGACTTTATTTGAGTACAAAAAATATTATGAAACCGACCGAACAACAAGAGCTGAAAGTCAAAGGACAATTATAAATCGTGATATAGACAAGCAATAACAACGCAAAACAAGAACCAAAAACTCAAAAACAGAAAGTAAGTCACCCGAACGCAATTAAAAAAAACATGGGTGTACATGTACTCAGGTGCTCTGTACGAGTAATTAGTGCCTGCCTCTAATAAGACACCCGACGACTTACTCTTCGTCGTATCTATGAAAAAAGTAAAATCCAGGAATAGAAAAATAGAAAGGGATATCAACCATGGCGAAACAATCTCTTGTTTGAGTTGTTTATAGTAGTCGACAACATTGAGCTTTGTAGAAAATTGGAATACCGATCAAAGGATCAAAAGTGGGATCTGCTGGAATGTTGGTATCGATGAATGGCAAGTTTACAATTGGGAAAGTTGAAGTCATCGCTTGTGTCGTAAAGTTTAGTTTAAAGTGTTCTCGAGTCTATTTCTAGTAGGTCTAATTAAGAATTTAGCAAATGAACACAGCAGGTGCTTTCAAAGATGTGGTTGGATTTTTTCTCTATCTGTGATAAAAAAATTTGTTAATAAATATTTTTTTGCAACTACTACTATGTGTAAGTTTTCCGTTCCTTTGCATACACGCCTTTATCACACTATTCCAGAAATTTTATCACACCCCTATTTGTTACAACTCTGAAACTGTAATGTTTAAGTGTTTCCATTAATATCAGTACATTTACAGTATAAGGGTCCGCATTATTTATTGCATTAAATGTATATCCCTTGACCTACATTTACTCTGAATTGGTTCGCCTTTCCAAGTAACATTTAAGCCCATGCCACATGAAATTAACTACGGGTCAGCATTTCTTGTTAAATTTCTTGTATAGCCCTGGACCCCTAAAATGTACAGTTTATAGGCCCGCCTTTCTTATTAATTTATTAGTCATTTAATAGCCCAGGAACACGTGATAATTGCCGAAGTCATCAAAATGTACGCTGAAATAGGGTTGTTTGAAGGGGTTACGATGCTAGTTTGGACTATTAGATAATACATTGTTATGAGGTATAAACAAGGTGTCTGAGGTATTTGGACTTGTTCATGTGTAAGTTTCAGGGCATATTTACACAGTCCAACGATGGGATCACGTTCCTTTCCGTTTCTCTACAAATTATGGTGACACTAAGTGTTTATGCCACTGAAATCTTCCATATTATTATGGTGTAATCAGGCATCGGTGGGAGAATGGGTACCCGGTCTTCTGGACTATCTTCTTATGAGTGTTTTTTAAAAGGGTACTTCGGAAAACGTTAGGATGTCATATAAATTATGTTTTTTCGAGGGAAATACAATTAATTTCCTACGTCTAGCTATAGTTTGTCCTTCAGTTAGTATAAGAACCTTACTTTAGACATTTCTTGGAGTGCTTTGTGAACACAGAATCCATATTCGAATCTAAGGTGTTGTGCGTTTTTCATATTTCATTGATATTTTTGTATCTTCATGATAAATTTCATCAAAGAAGACAAAAACAACCCAAATACGTAATTTAGGGACCAATTCTTATACGGGAAGAGCTTGAATTATAGAGACCCGGGCCCAAAATGCTAATTTCAAGTATCCTGCCGATTACGTAATTTGGGGGA
Organism: Limnoperna fortunei; assembly: GCA_944474755.1. Classification (NCBI taxonomy): domain Eukaryota; kingdom Metazoa; phylum Mollusca; class Bivalvia; order Mytilida; family Modiolidae; genus Limnoperna; species Limnoperna fortunei. The sequence continues at coordinate 30,809,664 of OX104124.1, read as the reverse complement.
CCTATGGTTATACGACACCGGTCCTTGAATTGCAGTCCCAGCGTTACGCGTGTCTCGGCTTGTATAACTAATATTGCAATCTTCCAGAGAATTGACGTAATTCTACATCAGTCGGACTGAACGTGTGTATCGTATTTAAAATTTTAACATATTTTTTTTAGCTTCCAGCACTGACGTGGTGTAGGCATATATTCAAATCAAATTAAATCAACTGCATTGTCAAATAAATCGTTGAGATTTGTGACAAAGATTCATATTCATAAATATAAATATAGAGCAAGTTTGAAAACATCAAGGTATTCAAAAAACCAGATTTAAATGTAATTACTTCAATTGCGGTCGGGTACTTGAAATGACATGGAACGAATTACATCATTTGCATTTTTTTTCTTTTTAAGAATATAAACCATGCACTTGTTAGCCTAACCCACCAATTATAAACTATTAAACCCATGCTGGTTACGCAATTACCATCACGCCATGGAAGTACTATTTGGACTACATAATACTTCATGGGCACACAAATTAGTATCCGTCCGACCAAGGGCATTAAGTTGTCGGTGTAGGACTAAAAAAACTCCCCCAATCAAAAAGTTAGTATTTTAAAAATTACGGCAATAGTAGCATCGATGTAAATTTTTGACAAAAATTAAATAGGAAATATTCGATTAAATATAGTGCACAACATGTATGACTTTTAATATGTTTTTTAGAGATAAGAAATTTATTCAAGTCAGCAGAAAATTTTGACAAATCTTAGGCGAATTGGTACTTCATTTAAAAATATTTCGAATAATGACATCATTTGCCAACAACTAATACAATGCGGAAATAAAGTTACAACAAATTTCATATTAAAACAAACTCGAATTTAACAAAATTAAATCTACATGTATGGGCAATTTACAGCATGGAAAAAAAGACTTTCTGTGAGGATGTAAACTTTGTTATTTCTATTGAAAAGAAAGTAATAAAAGACCTCACAGTAATAAAAAGGACAACATATGCTGTATAATTCGTTTGTAAAGATAAGATTGTTATAGATAAAACCTATATTTCAATCAAGTTTATGTCATTTTTGCAATAAACATAATTGTCGATGAAATCTACAAAATGAAAAAAAGGCGTGAGACAATAAATCAATTACTTGAATGACAGGAAAATGTCTATTTCTGAAATCTTTAATTTTCCTGAAACTAATTTGATCTCTGTTTTCATACGCTTTTGTTTGAATCCAAAAGCTGAAGCTTAACAACTTAAAACTTATTGCTGACTCATATAGTCGAAGTTGAGAAGGTATTAAACTAGATTAAGCACAATGCACATATGTTTGTGTGTTGTCCGCGGATGGCTTAGACCAAAAGGAGGACAACTGTTAGTTTTGAAAAAACTCAAATGTCATGTTCTGCATTCCTAAAACCTTACCTTCAGTAAAGTTTTAGTTTCATTTTAAAAATAATTAAAGACAGACATATTTTTCAGCCTGATAATTTTTCCGTCTATGGTAAGACAATACTAGTAGAATACACGAATTTTGATACACAAATTTTGGGATTTTTGAATTTCGATAGTAGATTGGCACTGTAGGAGAACGGTAGGGAAACACTGACAGGGATCATTCTTCTTTCAATAACTAATGGTGAACAATAAAGATAGACAACGTAAATGCTGAATGTTGCTAGTTTTAATCGCCTAATGTTTCTCTAAATCTTAATATCACGAACTACTTTGTTGAATACCGGTAGTATACAACAGACCAATCCTAATTTCGAACCGTTTCAGCCACCATATTTTCAACCCTAAATTTACAATTTTGTCTTCACTTGAAGACTTCATGAAGCAGTCTTTGGAATTGAAAACTTGAGGTTGGACACAGTTATAAATGAGATGTCCTCGTTTTTTTCTTTTATTATGTCTTCAAACAAAATGTTGTATTAAAATGTCGTTTGTTAGTTGTTATACGTGTGTATTGTCTGTTTAGCTAGGGGGCCGCTTGACATTCCTAATTTGATTGATTGATCAATACCCTTTAAAGATTGATTGATTGATTGATTGATTGATTGATTGATTGATTGATTGATTGATTGATTGATTGATTGATTGATTGATTGATTGATTGATTGATTGATTGATTGATTGATTGATTGATTGATTGATTGATTGATCTCCAGTGAGCAAAATTTATGCTATATTCAAGACTATAGAACAAGTTAAAAAATACCAATAAATCTACGGCTTAATGCGACAAATCAAAAGAACATAATTTTGACTGCCACTTTCAAGATTGATTGATTAATTAATGGTGTTTAACGCCCGAGCAGCATTATTTCAGCTATATTCAGGCGAGCCACTTTAAAGATATGGATCAGTATAGGCTACGACGGGGAATTACTTTGGTTATCTATAAAGAATTTATTCATATTTAATTTTCTGTCCGGCAATGTATTCGTTATCAAATTCTAGTGCCCCAGCTCAATGTATAATCCGATAGGTCTTCAATCAAAAACTGAAATAATTTAACACTTTTAATGTAGCCAGGTTAAGACGTACCCACCTGTTTGGCATTTTGATTGAAACAAATTTGTTGTGTGTTTGCCCCACACATTCAAAAAATATATATTGACCGAGAAAAGAACTAAGGTAAAAATGTCAGGGCCGTAAATCAATTGCATGGAAGCGAAGGCCTGGGGACTGGAGGGGCTGCAGCCTCAAAGCCACTAGAGACATTTATTTTACTTTCTTGCGAGTGCAAGAGGAGGGAGCTGCCTCCCTTGCCTACATACAATTTACGACCCTTTATGTGCGATAACTCATGTTTGCAAGAATGTTAACATTTTTCTGCGTAACCCTTGTTACTATACATGTCCCGATATTGGTTATTTCCCCTTTAAAGTTGTTGTTTGTCTTTCTTAGCTATGTTATGTAGTTAGAATAAATGAATGGTTGTATTCTCATTGGGTTTTTTGCTTGAAAAATAGTCATGAAAGAGTTTGTTGGTGGTTTTATGGTGGCTGTCTGACTTTTGCTTATAACAGATTTTTGACTTTGTTTCCTTTGTGAGTGGGGGTATGTAGTGATGGGGTATCCGTCCGTAAATAATAATTGGCCCGGGTTACCATCTCTTATGGATCCGCTAATCCGCTAGCTACACCACTAGATGGAATTTGATGGAAACTTTCACAGAATCTTTGTCGCATAGTTAAGGTTTTGATTGGAATGATAGTTGGGGTTTTCATAGCAAAACGTCGACTTTTCGGGGAGCCATATCTTGTTTTCTCAACTCTTTCTAAATCACTGGATAAAATTTGAAGAAGCTTTCACAGGATCTGTGTCACATAGTGCCATTGTGCATCTGATATATTACGTTTTGACCGGAATGATATTTTCGGTTTACAATAGCAAAAAAGAAGACTTTGACATACTGTAACATATGGAAGCAGTTAGTGAGATTTTTTAGTTTCGTTTAATTTTTTAAATAGTTAAACTTTATGGATTGATTACAAAAATAACATTTTAATAATAGTTTTTTGCTTAGAATGTGACGATAACATTATAAAAAAAAAACAAAACCAAAAAATAGCACAATCAACGAACACAACAAGCCAGAAAATTATACAGAATGGAGGTTGTGCTGTACACCAGAATTTAATCTGTACTATAAGCATTCACGGTTATTAAAAACTTATGCACTAATATAAAGTTATTTAATATTCTCAACTTTCATATTATTGTTAAAATTGCGAAAATGAAAACAATTTTCACGTCCAAATTTTAACGTTATAACATTTCCTCATCTCAATTTTGAATAGATATAGAAACAGTTTCAATATACTAAACGTGATAATATTTCTTTTCTATTTGAAATATTACATTTTTTTATTTAAATATCTTCAGTATATCAATATTTTTGGCGTCTGTTTTTGAAATTCATTTCGATCAGTATTTGACCTTCTGTCATGTATAACAATAAGATATTGCCGTTCATTGAAAAAGAAAGTTACATGCAATCTTAATGGATATTGTATATAAAGAGTGATAATGCCTGTCAAATTAAATTCAATATGAGAATTTAAATTTAATATAAAGCAAAATTTAAAAATTTAATACGCAACATGTTAATATTTCATTATAAATGTTTTCCTTCTGACGAATGGCCATGGCTGGATAAGTTCTCAGAATAGAAGAGAAATTTGTATTAAGCAGGTAAATCTAAAATCACGGGAGACGTAAAGAATGACAGGAAACCGGGACCGTGTAGGTGTGGCTCTGTCTTCAAATCTTCCTCGGAGACACATGTTTTCTTTAAAGTAATCATTGGTAAAGTCATTCCAACCAACAGGAAGAATTCCATAAAATTTCATTTCAATGCATGATGCAAGGAGATTTAAAAGGAGTATGTCTACAGTTGATATTCTGTAAACGTGAAACGAATGGATATTTAACTTGGCAATATATATACTGACAAAACATTCCAGTACTGTGTTTTAATACCAGAAGTAAGACTAGAATGCAATTTTAAGTAAAAGTGAAACACGTACTCCATGCATCCAAAGCACACGAGTTTTCACCCATATGAGCGAAAGAGTACATTCTAGGTGCATGTACGTACTCATCGTCACACAAGAGGTCTCTACCGGTACTTGCTCATCCGAACACACGAGATTACTCTCGTTACTAACCAATCGAGCGAATGAATTAACTCCCAGTACTTACCTATACGAGCATATAAGTTCTCTACAGGTAAACTTACTTATCCGAGCATACGAGTTTTATTCCGGTACCTATTCGCCCAGCAAAATGAGTTCACTTCCGGTACGTATCCATACCAGCATATTAGTTCACTCCCGTGTACTTTCCCATCCACTCCAAGTACTTATTATTTCGAAAAAAAAAGTTTTCTCTGGTTATTTTCGCATCTGAGCACATCATCCGGCAGCTTTCCTTTAAAACATTATGCGTTTACTCCCTATATGTGAGCATATGAGTTTTCTTGTCCGTATATCTTATATATCACTTCAGAACGGCACACTAGTATAGAACATTGTTTGTGCAAGTACTGTATTATCAATATTAATTTGTGCTTCATGGAAGATAAGTAATGTGTATTGTGGTTAATATTAAAAAAAAATAAATTTATGATCTAAACAAATTCATCTTTAAGAAATAAGGTTCATTTCGTAGAATATTATAGGATTATTGAATGCATATTGGGAAATTGTCACAAGCAAGATGTCATATTGCATGAGCTTGCGAGTGCAATATTGCATCTTGAGAGGGACAATATTTCCCAATATTCATGCAATAACCCTTTTATTATATAGTTACAATTTTTGAGGTGCTTTTAAGTGATTATTCATTATCTTTGTTATCTTGTAATATTTTACTATGCCCAATATTATCATATTTTCACTTGGTCAGTATTGCGTGTCGTACGGTTAACAGTCGATTTTTTCTTTGGTTGGTCTATGAATTCTTTAACTTAACTTTTATCGACAATCGAATTCAATTCCATTTGTTCAGTTTCAAGCGGTTCTGCTGTTCTCCCCTGGAGAGCAGATCATGTATGTCATTTTCGGCCATTTGTTTACAGTAAACGATATAAAGTCGATGTTCGGAACACATCTGTACTTTTCCTAAAAATTACATAAAAGACCGAGCCGCAGTGTAAAATATGAAAATATATAGCACTTTATTCCTATATGAAATCAAATTGGGAAAAATTATTACTATATAATAAAGCCTTTTTTTACATTTTTGTGGTAAATTTCATGTCTTTGGACCTTTTACAATCAAAAACATTCAGGTCTGCATATGATGTCGCATAGGAAGCCGTGAGTGGACCAGGCCGAATTTTACTGCCGTTATAATCCGATGTTAGTTTTGTGATTTGTCGGATTCGCCAAAAAAACTGGGTTACGATTATTCGTTCTATAAAGGGACATAAAAAAGAAGTAAAAATATTTTTTATATCGTGATCTCGATTAGAAATATATCGTTATTTCGCTAAAACGATATTGTTCATTGGTTCTAGTCCATGAACATATTTCATACAAACGAGAAAGTATTCAAAATGCATGGTAAGGTCAGATGTACTGGTTATTAAGTAAGTAATTTGTATGAAATCCCTCTCATGAAACTTCGGTTGATAAGAAAGAATAGATATTTAATAATTTTAAATTAAGTGAATATCAATTTCACCCCCGTGTGAAGATTGTAATAGATAAGTAACATTTTCATTTTAAAAAAAATTTACAATTTGCTCAAATACAAATAAATGAGCACAAACTTAAGCATGATCTGATCTTAAAATTCATCTTAATTGATTAATTCCAATTTTAAACCACAGAAATCGCTCCCCCGAGGGGTCGAGTGGTGCAAGACTGTTACATGATTATAAGAAATTAATACAGATATGTATCATAAACTATATTCGCTTTTTACAAACCTAAGTATTTACGATTTCCTTTTTAATTGTTTAACCATGGTCGTTATGCCTTTGATGAAAACTCCAATTACATAATCATTTCGTGCGCATACAATACCACCGGGAGAGAATTACAGCCTTGTACCAGACAGTTATATTTGTTCGCTTCATTGTTAACGATTTATTCTGAAAAAACCAAACAAATGGCAATAGTATGTAGGTTATTTGAGTGTCGGACTTACCAACCATTTAAAAATACCACGAAGAATTAGAAGTTTCCACTGTACAATTTGCTCTATAAAACAGCACTTCATTAGCTTGGTTATCTTTGCGTTACTGGGTCCATACAGCTCGTCCCTGGCGGATAGGGGAGACCCTCTCCTTTTTTTGTTTTTGTTTTTTGTTTGTTTTGGTTTTGTTTTGTTTTGTTTCCATTTTTTTTTTGGGGGGGGGGTGTTTCTGATCATAATATAGAAAGCCTGGTCGCGGACCTTAGTGCGTAACGTGTTTGGAGAGTGCCACGCTCTTTGCACGATAAAGACCCCCTTTGTAGATTTCGAAAAGAGTAGGCTCATTGTAGCCGCTACAACAGGCTAAATTCTCCACTCCTATCCAAAACTCCAATTTTTCCAGTGGCAGTCTAAATTGTGTTCACTGTGTCTTATCTCGCCCTATTTTCCGTTGATTAATTGTTTGTTAACTTGTTCTCGACGTGATTATAGCTGAAATACTGCTTGCTGTATGTAACGAAAACATTCAATCAATCATTAAATCAATTATCTTTGCGTTAAACTACAATTCCCTAATATGACAATGGTTGGCTTGGTGTGAAACTACAGTCTTTTAATATGGCATAACGGTTAAACATGCCATCAACAACACTTATTAATTGACATAATGTCTCACAAACATATACATAAACCAATATGTCATTATAAAGAGACCGTTCTTTATCGCCATATCAAACACGATGTCATAACAAAGAGACTGTTGTTTATCGCCGCTTACTAATATGTCATAAAGAAGAGGATGTTGTTTATCGCCGTATCAAATAATATATCATAACAAAGAGAGTGTTGTTTATCGCCGTTCACAAACATGTCTTAACAAAGAGAGTGTTGTTCATCGTTGTAAATCAATATTTCATAACAAAGAGAGTGTTTATCGCCGTAAACCAATGTCATAAAAAAGAGAGTTGTTTATCGTCGTAAACCAATATGTCATAACAAAGATAATGTTGTTTATCGCCGTAAACCAACGTCATAACAAAGAGAGTGTTGTTTATCGCCGTAAATCAATATGTCTTAACAAAGAGAGTGTTGTTTATCGCCGTATGAACCAAAAATGTCTTAACAAAGAGAGTGTTGTTAATCGCCCTATGAACAAATGTCTTAACAAAAAGAGTTGTTTATCGCAGTAAACCAATATGTCATAACAAATAGAGTGTTGTTTATCGCCGTTAACCAATATGTCATAACAAAGAGAGTTTTGTTTATTGCCGGTAATCAAAATGTCAAGACAAAAGAGTGTTGTTTATCGCCGTATGAATCAATATGTCATAACAAGAGAGTGTTGTTTATCGCCGTAAACCAATATGTCTTAACAAAGAGAGTATTTTTATCGTCGTAAACCAATATGTCATAACAAAATGTGTTGTTTATCGCCGTAAACCAATATGTCATAACAAAGAGAGTGTTGTTTATCGCCGTAAACCAATATGTTTTAACAAAGAGAGTGTTGTTTATCGCCGTATGAATCAATATGTCTTAACAAAGAGAGTGTTGTTCATCGCCGTAAACCAATATGTCATAACAAAAACAGTGTTGTTTATCGCCGTAACAAACAATATTTCATAACAAAGAGAGTTTTGTTTATCGCCGGTAATCAAAATGTCAAGACAAAAGAGTGTTGTTTATCGCCGTAAACCAATATGTCATAACAAAGAGAGTGTTTACCGCCGTAAATCAATGTCATAACAAAGGTAATGTTGTTTATCGCCGTAAATCAATATGTCTTAACAAAGAGAGTGTTGTTTATCGCCGTATGAACCAAAAATGTCTTAACAAAGAGAGTGTTGTTAATCGCCCTATGAACAAATGTCTTAACAAAAAGAGTGTTGTTTATCGCAGTAAACCAATATGTCATAACAAATAGAGTGTTGTTTATCGCCGTAATCCAATATGTCATAACAAAGAGAGTTTTGTTTATTGCCGGTAATCAAAATGTCAAGACAAAAGAGTGTTGTTTATCGCCGTATGAATCAATATGTCATAACAAGAGAGTGTTGCTTATCGCCGTATCAAACAATATTTCATAACAAAAGAGAGTTTTGTTTATCGCCGTAAACTAATATGTCATAACAGAGTGTTGTTTATCACCGCAAATCAATATGGCATAACAAAGAGAGTGTTGTTTATCGCCGTAAACCAATATGTCATAACAAAGAGAGTATTTATCGCCGTAAACCAATGTCATAACAAAAGTAATGTTGTTTATCGCCGTTAACCAATGTGTCATAACAAAGAGAGTGTTGGTTATCGCCGTATGAACCAATATGTCATAACAAGGGAGTGTTGTTTATCGCGGTATCAAACAATATTTCATAACAAGGAGAGATTTATTTATCGCCGTAAACCAAAATTTCATAACAGAGTGTTGTTTATTGCCGTAAACCAATATGTAAAAACAAAGAGAGTGTTGTTAATCGCCGTATGAACCAATATGTCATAATAAGGGAGTATTGTTTATCGTTGTATCAAACAATATTTCATAGCAAAGAGAGTTTTGTTTATCGCCGTAAATCAATATGTCAAAACAAAGATAGTGTTGCTTATCGCCGTATCAAACAATATTTCATAACAAAAGAGAGTTTTGTTTATCGCCGTAAACCAATATGTCATAACAAAGAGAGTGTTTACCGCCGTAAACCAATGTCATAACAAAGAGAGTGTTTACCGCCGTAAACCAATGTCATAACAAAGGTAATGTTGTTTATCGCCGTAAATCAATATGTCTTAACAAAGAGAGTGTTGTTTATCGCCCTATGAACAAATGTCTTAACAAAAAGAATGTTGTTTATCGCCGTAAACCACTACGCCATAACAAAGAGAGTGTTTTTTATCGCCGTAAATCAATATGTCTTAACAAAGAGACTGTTAATTATCGCCGTATGAACCAAAAATGTCTTAACAAAGAGAGTGTTGTTTATCGCCGTAAACCAATATGCCATAACAAAGAGAGTGTTTTTTTATCGCCGTAAACCAATATGTCTTAACAAAGAGAGTGTTGTCTATCGCCGTCAACCAATATGTCTTAACAAAGAGAGTGTTGATTATCGTCGTAAATCAACATGTCATAACAAAAAGAGTGTTTTTATCGCCGTAAACCAATATGTCATAACAAAGAGAGTGTTGTTTATCGCCGTAAACCAATGTGTCTTAACAAGAGAGTGTTGTTTATCGCCGTAAACCAATATGTCATAACAAATAGAATGTTGTTTATCGCCGTAAACCAATATGTCATAACAAATAGAGTGTTGTTTATCGCCGTAAACCAATATGTCATAACAAATAGAGTGTTGTTTATCGCCGTAAACCAATATGTCATAACAAATAGAGTGTTGTTTATCGCCGTAAACCAATATGTCTTAACAAAGAGAGTGTTGTTTATCGCCCTATGAACAGATGTCTTAACAAAGAGAGTGTTGTTTATCACCGCAAATCAATATGTCTTAACAAAGAGACTGTTGTTTATCGCCGTATGAACCAATATGTCTTAACAAAGAGAGTGTTTTTTATCGCCGTAAACAAATATGCCATTACAAAGAGAGTGTTTTTATCGCCGTAAACCAATATGTCTTAACAAATAGAGTGTTGTTTATCGCCGTAAACCAATATATCTTAACAAAGAGAGTGTTGTTTATCGCCGTAAACCAATATGTCATAGCAAAAACAGTGTTTATCGCCGTATCAAACAATATTTCATAACAAAGAGAGTGTTGTTTATCGCCGGTAATCAAAATGTCAAGACAAAAAGAGTGTTGTTTATCACCGTATGAATCAATATGTCATAACAAGAGAGTGTTGCTTATCGCCGTAAACCAATAGGTTATAACAGAGTGTTGTTTATCACCGCAAATCAATATGTCATAACAAAGAGAGTGTTGTTTTTCGCCATGAACCAATATGTCATAACAAAGAGAGTGTTTATCGCCGTAAACCAATGTCATAACAAAGGTAATGTTGTTTATCGCCGTTAACCAATGTGTCATAACAAAGAGAGTGTTGTTTATCGCCGTATGAACCAATATGTCATAACAAGGGAGTGTTGTTTATCGCGGTATCAAACAATATTTCATAGCAAGGAGAGATTTATTTATCGCCGTAAACCAAAATTTCATAACAGAGTGTTGTTTATTGCCGTAAACCAATATGTAATAACAAAGAAAGTGTTTATCGCCGTAAACCAATATCAAAACAAAGAGTGTTGTTTATCGCCGTAAACCAATGTGTCATCACAAAGAGAGTGTTGTTAATCGCCGTATGAACCAATATGTCATAATAAGAGAGTGTTGTTTATCGTTGTATCAAACAATATTATTAATTGATAATTTTGCTGTATTTCAACTTGTCCAAAGTTTACCACGTGATATTTTGTATTTTGGCGGATTGACTGATTTATTGCGGATTGACTTTTGCGGATTGCACGGTTACTAAAAATAGAACAAAAAATTCCAAAAATCGTGTGACGTTTCGCAATCAGCCAATCATATTTTACATCTGGCTATCAATCGTCTTCTGGAACACAACAACAAACAATGGACAGTGGTGAGCACAATAGGTTTGCATCCTTAAATAAGGATGAGATAGACTTTTTATTTATACTTTTTTAAATTATTTTTTTACTTTTTTATGTGACAAATTAAAATACATCAAAACTATAAATTAATAATATAAAACATACAGCCTTTCTTTTAGTCAATACAAGTTATATATATCGACCTCGAGTTGTATATCGATATACATCTCTCAGTCGATATAAACTTGTATTGACTCAGAGAAAGGCTGTATTTGTATAATATTTCATAACAAAGAGAGTTTTGTTTATCGCCGTAAACCAATATGTCATAACAAAGAGAGTGTTGTTTATCGCCGTAAACCAATGTCATATAACAAAAAGAGCGTTGTTTATCGCCGTAAACCAATGTCAAAACTAAGAGCGTGTTGTTTGACGCCGTAAACCAATATGTCATAACAAATAGAGTTTTGTTTATCGCCGTAAACCAATATGTCAAAACAAAGAGAGTGTTGTTTATGGCCGTAAACCAATGTCATAACAAAGAGAGCGTTGTTTATTGCCGTAAACCAATATGTCATTACAAAGAAAGTGTTGTTTATCGCCGTAAACCAATGTCATAACAAAGAGTGTTGTTTATCGTCGTAAACCACTATGTCATAACAAAGAGACTGTTGTTTATCGCCGTAAACCAATGTCATAACAAAGAGTGTTGTTTATCGTCGTAAACCACTATGTCATAACAAAGAGACTGTTGTTTATCGCCGTAAACCAATGTGTCATAACAAAGAGAGTGTTGTTTATCGCACATTGTGTCATAAGGAGGAGAATTATGTTTATCGCTTAGTGAACCATTATGTCATAATATGAATAAAGACAAAGCCTAAATGCGACATCGCACATTTTATGATTCATTAAGTTAATTACGAGCACCTCAATAGTGCCTCTGCATTTCAGACTTGACGTCTTTCTCGTATGTGCTGGGGACATCACATGAATGTCATACGATATTATTAAAATTCACTTCGGAAGAGTACCAACTTCGATCAAAATGCAGGAGTAGCTTGTGTGTGATTTTTTAGCATGATATGATGTTTCTGACATAACGTTATCCAGAGATATTCCATGATGTTTCTGATATAACGTTATATCTAAAATTTGGTATGTATTTTGTCAAAATCTGAAAATTTAGATTCTCGACAGTCTCGTAGTGATACGAATATACATAAACGTCTCGACGTGATACAGGTAGTTGTACCTACACATAATGTATGTAATCTGTATATCCACAGTCACGCCATGACATAACGTAATCCACAGATAAACCATCATAAAAAATGTAAAAGTGCACTTCTAGCCGATTTCTGACTTGAAATTTTTGGCGCGTATTCTGGTGATTGTCTAACGTCTTAAACAAAAATCGTACCCAACAACATTTGATAAACCAGAACAGAATGCTAAATATCGTAAGAAGTGAGTACAAGGGTACCAAGAGACTTTAAAAGCATAAATTTATTCGGCTACGGTACCTTATTTTACAGCAAATAATGATTGCGGGATATAGATACAATACTAGTATTCATAAATTGTCATATAAAATATAAGTTATTTGTACGAGCTTTAGAAACAGGTAGAAATGTGAGGCTCTGTCGACCTGTTATGCGGGGAGTACAAATAAACTTTATGTATGAATATTGTTTTCATCCTGCAACTCTAAATTACATTTGATACTACTGGAAAAAATATTTAAAAAGTACCCGTGTAGACAATTTCTGCATGAAATTTTCGGCGCGTATTCTTGTGATAGCCTGAAGTCAGAAAAAATATCGTATTCGACAACATGTCGTAAACCAGAACATAATACTATGTATCGTAATAAGCATGGATAAGGGAACAAGTTTAGCTTTTCTAAAAAGCTAACCGTCTCTTAGCTGCATTACAAATTTTATGGAATTATTAAAGTATCTATTTAAATTTATATGTAGGATAGGTAAACAATGTACATGTACTTTGTAAGGACATTGTTTACGCTAAACTATTATCCAATGGTGCTTGAGAGATTTAAATGCCTGTCATCATTTCACACGTGCTTTTTTTAAAAATAATTAAACAAAAGTTGACTCCCTAAACAAATGTTCAAAATGAGTGGTAAAAATAAGTTTTGTTAAATTTGCATCAATATCAGAACGAAAATAAAGATACAGAACATATAATTTTTGCCTAACCCAAACAGCTTTAAAGAGTAGGGAGATTTTGGTACAATGTTTACCTTTTAATTAACCAATGCATTGAATGAAATAGAAGTAAATATGTGGAACTTAACATTACTACACTAAAATACTGATTTAACGAAAATAAAGATATAGAACATATAATTTTTTCCAAAACAGATTTATAAAGTAGGGAGATTTTGGTACAGTGTTTACCTTATAATTGTTCACTGACCAATGCATTGAATGAAATAGAAGTCAATATGTGGAACGTAACATTACTACACTAAAATACTGATTACAACCCCGATTCAACCTAAGAATATATCGAAATTTCAGTACACATACTAGTGCGATCCTGACGTAAACCAATGAAATAAGAAAATTATTTATAGATTTAGTAAACCACCCAATCAAGTAACAGAGAGTCATTTACTCCGAAGACTGATCGTCATTTGACTATGTATACCGTCTCCCATGGGAGATAGTCTCGATCATCCAGACGCTTAATTACATTTGTGCGTCTGGATTCAGCTCTATATTAAAATCGTTATCATTACGCCCAAAACTGGGCGTAATTTTTGATTGGATGATATTTTTATTGTCCAAAAAAATTACTTCCGTTCATATTAAGAAGTGTACAACAAATTGTACCAAAGTTTACATTTGAATATTTTTATAAAATATTACTTTATCAATTAATTAAACAAATATTATTGTTATGCATAATCAAGAGTGAATCTAACTGTGACGTCATATTATAAGTATAGATATGTTTGCATGGTTTTTCTGGTTTAAAAATAGGGCTCTAAAAATAGAATCATTGTTTGTCTCCACCTATAGGTAGCGAAATTAAAATAAGGTGATCCCAGACGCTATTATATATGCGTCTGGGTGATCGAGACTAATGGGAGACGGTAATAAGCCTAAGCGGCCATCGAAGTTCCCATCGAATATATTTGAAGTGAAGCTTGCGTCAATGAAAAATATTGCACCAGAAGACCAGGTTATGACAAGGGAGAGTTTGTTCGGCACTGCATAAAGCTAAATTTACTCGGCTATCTTTATTTAACAGCAAATTAACTGATTGCAGGATAAAACGTTGTCCAAAGATATGATATAGCTCAGTGTTCGTTTAACACTGTCCACCGACATGCTTGAATGTGCCTGATGTTTCAGAATGATAATAAACACACCACGCTGGCGTTGTTCACAAAAATGGAATATTAATTTATTTAACATCACCTTGTATTAATTTTATTGACATATGAATTAATGAAATTACTGTACAGTTTCCCACATCAATTATAATACACCTACAATAAAGACTATAATAGCCTTAGTATTCATTCCATTCATAACATTGTTTAGAAAGAAATTATTATGCGCGGTGACGTCAATATGTAGAAATTTGATTCACATAAAATTTGAATTTTATCTGACAATCTTATTTGTGAATAATAAAAAAATTGTCAAAAAAACCTGCTGAAACTTAATTGTAAACGAACTAATGATAATGTTCGCTCTAAGTAGAATATAAAGCTATTGAATGTTGATGAACGTTAGTGGAGAGTTATTCAGCTGTTTTTATGATAAGAAGAGTTGTGTTGAAATGTACTCCGTCTTCCTCTCCCAATAAAAACTAGACGCTATGAACTAGCTAAAAATTTATGCCAAGAAGAACTGTGTCAAAATGTACTCCGTCTTCCTCTCCCAATAAAAACTAGACGCTATGAAATAGCTGAAAAATTGCCGTAAGTGGCGCAAACCCCTATTCAAATAAACAAACATCATACTCGGAATCTCATTTTCTAAACCCTCCTGTTCTTAACTGAGTGCTCATCTGTACTCGTTGCGCCATCCAGTCAGAACGCCCGAAACAAGATCGTTGCTTATAGTATCATAACAACGATCTTGTTTCACGTTCTTGTTACGGGCGTTAGACAATGGAGAATCTATAGGATATCGCGACCGGGATATTGTTATTTACGTATCTGTATACATGGAAAATCCTTGAAACCTCTTTTGAAACAGTTACAATCATGGATTGAATAATACAGTAATAAATTGTCAACAATCAACATGATAGAACATGTACTATAGCAAGTGTTAGAGTCCCGATTTAGCACCAATTCCTAATGAAAAAAATTTGCCTCAAGTACCGTCAAGTACAACTGACTACAAGACACATTCACATCAGATTCTAATCTCCTGAAATCACATGATTACGTCACAGACGATAGATTGTATAATCCCAATGGTGTTTTATACGTAAATATTGAAACAATTTATAATTTGTGTAGTGAAAGATTCTAAACATTATCTTTTCTTTGAAAGACTCGACTTTCAGAACACCCCCGCATGCAAACGTAAAGATCTTTTCTTGAGGTCAAGCCAAATATTTTCAACAGATGTTAAACACTTTCTGGTGCTAATCATTACTATTATTATGAGTTCTATCTTTATGTTCTTGCTCGATTAATGACTGTTCTAAGAGACAAATGGCTCCGACTGGCGGCTGAGTAAAAAAATCACGTGATTGATAAATTAATCAAGTAGTTGACCAAGCAGTCAAGTCAAAGTGTAACTAAACAATGTTTAGGCACAAAATCTGATCCTTGTATGCAAAATGTAGGCGAATATCAACTGTCAGAATCAATGTTCACCCATTGTCTTCAGTCTGCTTTTTCATCATTGGTATGGATGTAGGCGTATATGCTTTTGACTCGACATTGTCGTTGGCGTATATGATATATTGGGTTTTATTCGACATTTAGTCAAACCCACAATCCATCAGAATTTAGACCTTGATTCTAAATAAAACATCATGGAGATAGCAGCAGACTTAAATAGAATTTTGTGTAGCTTAAAAAAACCCTAACATCTAGATTAAGTAATTAAGTCCATATGACCATGTACCAAATACACACACTTTTTCTCTATAAAATAAGTAACCCCACTGTTAAAACGTTTATTGTATTGATTGAATTTAAACAAAAACTTAACATTTACAATAAAATGCCAAAATAAATGTTTGTATGTGAAATTGATGAATTGGCGCACACTGACAAGCAACACACCTCTCATTAATTCTCGATCGAAACGAGATCTGTTTTAAAACATATACTGTGGCTTGTTTAAAAAGCAGTTGGTTCAAACTTTCTCCCACTATTTTCTAAAAAAAATACAGAAATATAAACAATAGTTTGAATATTACAAAGAAGATTGTTATTCTTTGTTTTTTTCATTTAACTTGATAGTTATTTCAAATATTTACACTACCGTAAATGTCTGGTCAGCTGTCGAAAAATAAAACATCACTGAAATTTTAAGATGTTGTGCTTTGAATACATCTTAATACCAAAGGGAACTGAGGTACGTAACAGGACATAGCTACTATGGTTCAAAAAGGAGATTCATAGTTTGGTTATCTGGCGTTCAGGGGAGAATTACTATTCTTGATAAACTTAGCACACTTCGTTTGAGTCAGAAAGGATTGACATTTTTCTACGTTAAAAAGGAGGAAAGCTTTTTTGAGTCCATTCTTCCGTAATGCCAGCTTTTGGAATGAGACGACCTACACGTAACGTTCTTGTTTAAGGCGTTCTGTAATCGGTTCTCCGATTCTCTAGAGCGCTCCCCGTTGTTGACCACAAAGCTACTCAAACAAGGGTTTGTTGTACCTAGGTTGATGTTATCACTTCAGAAATTATATGGCCGTCACCATGGCTTAATTGATCGTTATGGGAAATCAATCTTTCAATACGATAGTCTTTCCTTTTCCTTGACCTTGACTTTTTCCTTGACATGACAATGAGTAACTCGACGGGTGTCTTATTAGAGGCAGGCACTTATTAATCGTCCTGAGCACATGAGTGCACCCATGATTTTTATTGGATTTCTGTTTCTGTGTTTTGGTTTCTATGTTTGTCTTAATCTGGATTTATAATTGTTCCTTGACTTTCAGCTCTCGTCTTTGCTATTTTTCTCAAGTGATCTTCCACTCGTGATAGGAATTGTTTTCTGCTTCTTCCGCTGCGTTCCTCTCAAAGGCGTAAGATTTCTATCAGTCGTGGAAGATTAATCGGCATATTTCAAAAACGTATATAATAACCTATTAATCTTGAAATATGAACCTCTAGGGCAATATTACTGCATGCATTAACCTCTAGACCAATATTAGTGCAAGTATTGATCGAACATATTTGATGTTCAGAAAGGATATTACTAATAGCAGTATAAAAGAACATCATAGAATTTTGAATTATGACTTGAAGGTCAAAAATACGATTAACAGTTATCATGACATTGACGATTTTCTGTAAAATTTTGTTCTTTTCTCGGACAAGTTTCTTTGAAGAAAGAATACCTTAAATATAACTTCAATTAAACTTTGAATTGGTAAAAAATTAAACTACAGCTAGAAACTTTCCATAATAGAGAAATTTCCAACTTCCCAATTTTTCTAAATGTGAACAACCTGCTAGACTAACCATGTTGATTTTAGTATGTCACCATGTAATGAAGCACAACATTAAAATGTCATCTTACCATTGCTTATTTTCATGTTAAAAATGTGAAGAGTAGTGTGCATTTAAAAGTCGGTTATAGACATATCTTCGGGATAAAAGAGTTCTTCTATCCACGTTGTTTATATTATTGAATTCAAACGTAAACGTTTCTATCGTAAATCAGTAGATTCCGTCGGAAATAACGACGTTTGCTTCGAATTCAGCAAACCACCAATGTTTCCGTCGGAATCAGTAACGTCTTGACGTTTCTTACTGAATCTATAACATTTGGACGTTCTTTATACTGTTTATACTTTACAGAACTGGTTTTAAACTGATAAACGTTGCTCTGTGAACCCAGATCTGAAAAGATGTTTTAAGTTATCTCCGTTTCGTTAAGTCTTACAAAATATTGGTGCTTTTAACCAATTTTTGAAATTTTGTTCTAGAATGTTTTGTTGTTTCAATTTCTATCAAGAATGTGTGGATTGTATTTAGATAAGTACAGCGACTCATAAATGATTGTGCAAAACAGTGTAATTTACTGATCATCATTAGAAATTTGTGCACAGAAAACCGATTGTAAAAAGTAGATTTTAAAATGATTTACAACCGTCGACTTTTAAATGCGCAAAATAATAAGTTACCGGCAATATATAATGGAAAACGTGGCCAAAGGACGACACAAAACTACGACTATCAGGAACAAATGACGGAACCGATGATGAACAATTAGAACGTACTATAAAATATGATTTAAAGATACATCTGGCATTGCCGTGTCACCCAAATTTGAGAGTAAAACGAAACATTAGCTGTCATATAAATTTATATATTCCCAAAAATCAGCCGAATAAGGTTTTTTTAAAAAAAATTCTCGCTTTCTCTCATTGTTTAAATTTTGGGGAATGAAAATGAATAATCTTCATAACAATCATATATCCCATTAATTGGATTATTGAACACTGGGTAGGAAACTTATAATACCATTTCTAAGGAACATTATTTGATCAAGGTTACATAGAGTGACAATAAATGAATTATTACCGATTTGTGAGTATGGAAGTAATACATTTCAATTAAATTTCAATTACATAATCGATTCTTTTATATTAAAATCTTTAAGATCTTACAAAATTGGCTTTGATAAGTGCGAGTTTTTGAAAAACACATCAGTGTTACCACTTATAAGGTAGATAAATAAATTAATCTTCTTCTTTGGAAAGTTTTCTGTGCTAAAATTGAATTTCCCAACAAACGTCTGAATTCACTTTCAAGTAGACTTTTAACACGAGTATAATGTTTTGATGAGATTTATATCATTTAATTTATTAGCCAGACGCTCATAATGATAAAGCGAAATGTATTTTATAGATTATGTTTATACAATAGTATTTATTTTTCTCGATGGTTCGAATGCAGATCAAATATGTAGTAATGCCGTAGTCTAGGTTAGCCTGTGACACGAAGAATTTACGCGGTTTAAAGATGTGTCTACTTGCACGTAAGATGAAATATAAATCCTGGTTAACGTACGTTTCAGTGATGACCTTTTGAACTAGCAGACCGGTTCTTGTTCAGTTTTATTAATTACGGTCACTTAAAAACTAATTTTCATGTTTTTTTTGGTTTGACTCGATTTAAAAAATGTGACTATAATATTTTGCTAGCTAGTACTTCCAGAAAATAACTGGATATGCCTGAACTCACTGGCTTAACTTCATGCAATCTCAACGCAAAGGATTCTGGGCATCCTACGTCAACCATAATCACCTCTGCCATCACTCTCCGGCACAGAGAACATAACTGGTTCCCAGATATAACCTCTGCCACATGTCATCGTCCATTTACTGCTGGACTACATTTGTCGTCTGCCCGTGACGTTTGTAAACAAAGAAAAATGTTTGTAAAATAATATACGAGATCTTATTTATTTTTATATAGTCTGTTTATACACTTTTGATATAGTTTTACATTGAAATACCTGCGTTTGTACGCAAAGCTTATCCGTCATGAGAGATATCTCTCACAATGTCAACCAATGGTATGGCAGAGGTGATTGTGGTTGACGTATAGGATACCCAGAATCCTTTGCGTGGAGATTGCTCTGCCATACCATTGGTTGACATTGTGAGAGATATCTCTCATGGAGGATATGCTTCGCGTACAAACGCAGTAATTGCAATGTAAAACTGTATCAAAAGTGTATAAATAGACTATATAAAAATACAAAAAGATCTCGTGTATTATTTAACAAACATCATTCTTTGTTTACAAACGTCACGGGCAGACGACAAATGTAGTCCAGCAGTAAATGGACGATGACATGTGGCAGAGGTTATATCTGTGAACCAGTTATGTTCTCTGTGCCTTAGAGTGAACTTCATGCTGCTTGAAAGCACGCTAAATAATACGTCAAAGAAATAGTTCATCTTGTCTACAAATTGAGACTTCTTGCAAGACGCTTCATGTACCCATTACATCAAGGGGGACTGAACATTACGGTTGACCAGTCACTGACTCGTTTACTCCCAACACACCTGTGTTCTTGGGTGTAGAAACTTTCTGTTTTCTTTAACTTCCATGCAAGAATGCGCTCACTTATATTTTTATCGTATTTTTGAATACACATTCTATATACATAAACAATGTGCAAAATGACGAAATTAACTTTCAGAATCTCGAGTTGAGTTCATAAATAATTGACGGTTCTTACTTTACAACGAATAACTCAAAACCGTTTATTGATGGTGTTTTATGCCATTTTTATATATTTTCGAGTATGTCATGTCGCCCAGTTTGTATGGTGGAAGGATATGTGGGGACTGGCGATAACACCCGACTTCCGACAGGAAAACTGGAAATTCTTGTAACAAAGATTTGTTTAAAAAAGTGATTCGTGCACGCTTGGTTGTTAGTATATTTGTTTCGTTTTTGTATTTTTCTTCCTTTTTGGTCGTCATTTTTTGCAGTACATTTAACTGTATTTGACACTTTTGGAATCAAATAGAGTTATCTTTCTTTATACTTTATAGATAGTTTCGCTATTGATAACACATTTTTCAGAAATATTTCAGCTTTATCAAGACGTCCTGTTTTTATTTTGATAGAAGGTGAACTCGATTGCTGATTGATCTTTTCAGTTCGACTTGTGATCACCGACGTGTCACAACGGACTGCGATTTCGTCCCATATAAGAGTATGTGTGCTCAACACCGGCATTGATTACAAATAATTGCCCACTTCATACTGCAAGTCGGGGGTTCTCAGTTGGAACCATTCATTAGCTAAAAATTTGCTGAAAGTGTCCCAGGTAAAAGAAAACAACGTTTGAAAATAAACCAGCTTACTGAAATATGTTTACGCACATATGAAAATCCTAACTACATATATTTAATTGATTTAGCAGCACATCCACAACAAGTAATTACTAGTATATTTCTTTAATAATTTGCAGCAAGACAAAAACTGTGTGTTAAACTAATATTTTCTATTATTTAATACATAGTAAAGTTTTTACGAGGGTGTTTTAATACGTGATAGCCAAAACATGCGATATGCAACAACTTCATCCAGAAAAGTAGTCCGTGCAGTGTAACTGGATCCCGCACATCCTACAAATATTGGTACATCATAAAGGATCACACACAAGAGTCAGTTGATACAGCAAGATGCTTGAGAGTCACTTTATTAACATGTCACGAGATGCCGATAAACTACAGTTAATGCCAGAAAGAAGATCGTGTGCTCCCTACACGAAATTAAAATCAGGAAACAATATGACTAACCCCACCAAACACATACACACACACCCTCACACACATACACAAGACCTAAAAGAGAAAGTCGAAGTGTGCAAAGACAAGAATCCTTCTACGTTACCAACTTGTAGTGTGTCATCAATGTTGAGACTTCCGCGGTAGAACATTCATGATGGACAAGATAAAGCACAGCCTTATAAACTCTACAACAACATACACAAAGGAAAAGATTGTTTTAATACAGTTTCTTACCACATTCTGTTGTTCTATAGAATTGACTACCACACCCCACATATATGGCAGTTTAAATCCAGCAAAAAACCAGTATGTGTACCTATTTTTTACACCATTTACCATTCACTTTTGAAATTAATTTATCCACTGTGAATTTATCTTGCCGAAGTTTGTTCACGCGGCGCTATATGGAGTATTCCTGAGAAGTGATCTAAATAGATGTAGATATATAGTATTACTGAAACATTTCTTGCCGCTAATAACTTGCACAAAATGTTTGAAATATTAACAGGGATATGTTACAACAGTACAATTTAACTAATTTCGTTCCTGTTATTACAATATTCTCTCTTTTTGTTATTTATATCGGGCAAAATTCTAGTCTACACTTTCCATGAATACTATGCATGTATATTATCAAATATAACGTATTTTAGTATGAAGGAAAACCGCTTTTAAATATGCAATAAAACATTATCCCTCATGCGTATTACGCATATTTTTATGCTACATATTCCCTTTTGTCGCCATGTTCTTGCGTTCAAAATAAGCGGGGGTATTTTTATTTTCGTCACGAATTTGTTGACAGTATCAATGATTTTAACAAATAATTTCCAAAAAAGTAACGATCTTGCAAATAAGCCTTTATGCTCGAAATTCAAAACTTATATAAATTTTCGCTATTAGAAAGTATAAAGCTTGCGGCAAATTATAAATTAAATCAAAGTAATTCGCACAATAGTTATGTAGCCAAAAAATATCGACAGACATAAATTGTTTCTTCAAAAAGCAGTTGCTGATTGTAATTAAACAATTTTAAATGACTGTTTTCATTGCTTACAGCCAATAAAAATAGATATTCACGAACACAACAAATTACAACGTCACAGCCAACAGAAACTCACGAACACAACAAATTACAACGTCACAGCAAACACAAACTCACAAACACAACAAATAACAACGCCACAATCAACAGAATCTCACGAACACAACAAATTACAACTTCACAGCCAACAGAAACTCACGAACACATTACAACGCCACAGCCAACAGAAACTCACGAACTCAACAAATTACAACGCCACAGCCAACAGAAACTCACGAACACAACAAATTACAACGCCACATACAATAGAAACTCACGACTACAGCAAATTACAACGCCACAGCCAACAGAAACTCAAGAACACAACAAATTACAACGCCACAGCCAACAGAAACTCACGAACACAACACATTACAACACCACAACCAACAGAAACTCACGAACACAACAAATTACAACGCCACAGTCAACAGAAACTCAAGAACACAACAAATTACAACGCCACAGCCAACAGAAACTCACGAACACAACAAATAACAACGCCTCAACCAACAGAAACTCAAGAACACAACAAATTACAACGCCAGAGCCAACAGAAACTCACGAACACAACAAATAACAGCGCCACAACCAACAGAAACTCACGAACACAACAAATTACAACGCCACAACCAACAGAAACTCACGAACACAACAAATTACAACGCCACAGCCAACTTAAACGAAAACACACACAAATTACAACGCCAGAACCAACAGAAACTCACGAACACAACAAATAACAACGCCACATACAATAGAAACTCACGACCACAACAAATTACAACGCCACAGCCAACAGAAACTCAAGAACACAACAAATTACAACGCCACAGCCAACAGAAACTCACGAACACAACAAATAACAACGCCAAAACCAACAGAAACTCACGAACACAACAAATTACAACGCCACAGCCAACATAAACGAAAACACACAACAAATTACAACGCCAGAACCAACAGAAACTCACGACCACAACAAATTACAACGCCACAGCCAACAGAAACTTAAGAACATAACAAATAACAACGCCACAGCCAACAGAAACTCAAGAACACAACAAATTACAACTCCACAACCAACAGAAACTCACGAACACAACAAATTATAACGCCACAGCCAACATAAACGAAAACACACAACAAATTACAACGCCAGAACCAACAGAAACTCACGACCACAACAAATTACAACGCCACATCCAACAGAAACTTAAGAACATAACAAATAACAACGCCACAGCCAACATAAACTCAAGAACACAACAAATTACAACGCCACAGCCAACATAAACGAAAACACACAACAAATCACAACGCCACAGCCAACAGAAACTCACGACCACAACAAATAACAACGCTACAGCCAACAGAAACTCAAGAACACAACAAATTACAACGCCACAGCCAACAGAAACTCACGAACACAACAAATTACAACGCCCCAACCAACAGAAACTCACGAACACAACAAATAACAACGCCACATACAATAGAAACTCACGACAACAACAAATCACAACGCCACAGCCAACAGAAACTCAAGAACACAACAAATTACAACGCCACAGCCAACAAAAACACACGAACACAACAAATTACAACGTCACAGCCAACAGAAACTCAAGAACACAACAAATTACAACGCCACAACCAACAGAAACTCACGACCACAACAAATTACAACGCCACAGCCAACAGAAACTCACGAACACAACAAATTACAACGCCCCAACCAACAGAAACTCACGAACACAACAAATAACGACGCCACATACAATAGAAACTCACGACCACAACACATTACAACGCCACAGCCAACAGAAACTCACCAAGACACCAAGCAACACGCACATAAAATATAAAACCAATAAATACTCGCTGAACAAATTGTAATATTATATGTTCCGAAAGGATGAACATATCCTGTTCCATTTGTGACACCTGTTGTGTCAAGTATGGTCAAAATTGGTTTGAGGCCAAGAACAAAAGGAAAGGCCAGGTCCTGGTGCCATATGAATGGGAATATTTAGTCTGAGAATAATCTCAATACCCATAAAAAAACACTTGTAATAACATTAAAAAAGAAAAATCCTTAAATAAGCATGTTTAAGGTGCCAAAGCAAATTGATGTTGAGAGGAAGACATTTAAATTAATTGAAATGCCGATAAGCTGTAGAAAAATTCGTCCTTAAACATGACATTTATGGTGTCTATTAAAACATCAAAGTAAGTTTTGTCATGACCAATCACTAGATCTTTCCATTTTTCCTAAAACAGAAGCAACCTCTGACCATTTTATTTACACCACTTCAAGAGTAGCTAGTTTCACGTTGTCTGTAGCCTGTTATTGACGGCTGTTTTAATAGTTGTTATTTCATTTGAAAACAGGCTGTGTAGCACTTTGCTATCGTTGTTTGTATGGGCATGCATTTTTTGGTATCCAGTAGAGATAGTCAAGATCAAATTTAAAATGTAAGAAATGCAACATTGACACGTGATTGTAAGGGATCCCCTTACCTCAGATGGTGACTGTAACGGATATCTTTACCTGAGAATGTAGTTGTATGGAATCTCCGTACGTGATTGTAAGGATCTCCTTACCCGAGAGCATGATTTTTAGGGATCTCCTTACCAGAAAGATTGCATGTTGTAAGTTATCTTCTGACCCGAGAGCGTTATTTTAAGGGATCAACTTACCTGAGAGCGTGATTGTAAGTGATTTTCTTACCCGACCGAGAGCGTGATTATAAGGATCTCCTTATAGCTAAGTACGTGATTGTAGGGAATATCCCTACCTGAGAGTGTGATTGTAAGGGATTTTCTTACCTAAGAGCATGATTGTAAGCGGTCTCCCTAACTTAGAGCGTGATAGGCGTGTAAGTAGCTACCTAGTGAGTATCAACACATTTCGCCAAACAGTCTATTATATATGTATCTTTTTTACAGCTACATACTTTTAGTATAGGCAGGGACAGTTAGTATAGACTGTCCCTGGTATAGGATAGAAAATTGTGTGCTAAATCAGGGCCTTTGAAGTGCTGTATAGATCCTTTGATTTTAATAACGCTAGATAGCATCAACCATTGTATTATCTTTGACCATTTTGCGAGTGTATCGACGATCTGTTTCTTGCGTTACGACGTTTCTCGCATTGTGCCGCAATGCATTACCCTCAACAACATTCATATGGATAAAAATAAAAATATATAATATATATTAGGTGTAAAAGAATAATATGTGACAAAGATTCTTTAAAATTCAGTCATCAAATTCCATTCAGTGGTGTTAGAGGAATAGCAGATAATATATAACAGACTCACGTATGCATCCATTACTATATGCTAACCCCCCCCTCCCTCCTCTTCCACCCATTTTTTCAATTTTCAAGCGAAGTTAAATTAATACGTAAAGATATGAAATATTCTGGAAAATTGTGATACATGATGACCATAGATTGACTGTGGTTTTGATAGTTTTCTTCAAATAGGTCGCTGAACAGCGTGCATCTACAACTAACGCTACATCACGTGCAGACTTGTGTGACGTATATTTGTCAGCCTTATTGGATTTTCAACTCAATAGAAAAAATAAAGAAATATAGATGCTTGAGCACATTGTTCCTGGTTCTTCAGTCTCTTATCTTTCAAATGATATGAATTTGATCAGTTTAAATTAATCGCAAAATTCTTCCCATTTTGTTTGAAAAAAAATTCTGTTATATATGCTTACGTTGTTTCAATGCGAAATAGTCAATTATGCACCACTTCAGACGTGAATTGTATACAATCAGGGACAGTCTATACTAGTATAGTTGGTATAGACTGTCCCTGATACAATTAGCTGGTGTAAACTATGTTTCGTACATTTATACAAATAGTAGACACATTAATGTTTTTAATTTTCACATTTTTAACACTTTAGTTGCTTATCTTCATAGCTTTTCATTTCATTTAAAATTCGCTCATTTTACAATTTTCAACAGACACGGAACTTGTGTGGCATTTTCCTGGTCTAATTGTTTTTTTTTTTAGAAATTTTAAATAAGAAGTAAAAACTTTAATACAAAAATACAGTTAACAGTATTTGACTTAAAATACTGTCATTACTGCAATTGCATTGTCTTGTCTTGAAATAAAATGTGGTTATGCACTTTGTGATTTGCATTCATAAATTATTTCTATAAAATTTAATTACAAAAAATATCCCATTTTGTTCGCATTTTTCTTAGCCATAAAGGTAGTCAAAATGCAATTTTTAATGCTGTTCAATAAACATCATGTATGGAGAATACAAGTTTATGACGACACAGCATGTGTAAAATTTCAATACTGTAAAGGTGTTCTAAATAACAAATATGTCGCAAATGTTTATAAGTTAACTATAGTTAATTATTTTATGGGAATTATATAAAACTATAGTAATACATGTAGTTATGGAGAAAGAACACTGATAAACGAAAAACTCCATTAATGATAAAAAATGAAATATATTTTTTAAATGGGGAAAAAGTGTCTAATATTAATAATATGATTTAAAAAAAAACCAACCATAATTAAGTGTTATTTATAAAAGCAGTTAGATATATTCTTAAATTTTGCTGTTAAAAGATACATAATCGTTCATTGAAAAACAGAGTTTTCGAAACTTATCATGACCGTTGCATATGATGGACTGATGGATTAACGGATGGTCTTGTTAAGTTTATGTTTAAGTTACCAAAAGCACCCATTGGCACGGACACTGAAGTTTGTCGTCTTTCTGTATGTTACACAATAGTTGGGGTGCCGCCGATTGAGGCCCCAAGAAGTGGGGTCTGGGGGAAGACAATTTTGCAAAAATCAACGTAAAATTACACATTTAAATGTTGAATTTGAACAATCAGTTTTGGAGTATTTCCTTATTTTGCAGTTGATTCTTTGTGTAATATTTTGGATTTTTCAATGGAAAATACACACTTTATTTTTTTTCGTTGTAAACCTAGAGGAGGCAGTTGCCTCAATGGTATAGTTACAGCCCTGGAGCCATTATATGATTTTTGTATTTTTAAGTTAGTTATTGTCTGCGTTAAGACTGCACATTTAACATTAGTTAGCATTGATGTTGAAAAGTTTCGTTACATTAAAAAGTTCACATACTTAAATTTTCATTTAGATATGTTTTGTGGCCTAAAAACCACACTTTTATAAAACGCCCGTATATAGCTGAAATACAAATATAGATTCACCGTAGTTTATGATAAGGATAAAATAAATTTGTTTCCTACGGAAGCCTTGGAGGGTCATTTTGACTTTTAACTTTTATCTTAATACTTCTGACTTTTTTGTTTCCAGTTTTCAGTATTGACTTATTATACAAGCCGACTGGGGACATTTTCACTTTTAACTTTTGACTTTCAACCTTTTGACTATTGACTTTTGTCTTTTGACTTCTGACTTTTTACGTAGTACGGAAGCCCTGGAGGGCCATTTTGACTTTTAACTTTGAACTTACTACTTCTGACTTTTTTGTCTTGAGTTTTGACTCTTGACTTATTATACAAACCGACTGGGGACATTTTCACTTTTAACTTTTGACTTTCAGCCTTTTGATTATTGAATTTTGTCTTTTGACTTTTGACTTCTGACTTTTTACGTAAGCCGTAAAGGGACATTTTTGTCTTTCAACTTCTTACAATTGACTTTTTACTTTTCAACTAATGACTTTCAAGGCGGGAAACAATGTTCAAAGAAAATCTCACCTTCGTTAGATTAACTAAAACATATTCCTTATAAAAATCATGTGAGTTCACTGACAAAAATATCTTCAGGAAAAGTGCAAATTTCGGTATCAAAACCATATAATACAAAATATGTAAAAAAAACATGAATATAACAAAAACGAATGGATTTACTTCTTTATGCTATTGTATAACATCTAGGTGTATTAACCAATCGTAATATGAGATTTCAATAGTCGCATCTTTCTAACACACTTCATTCTAACCTTTTCTTTTGTGTAACGTGCTCGGTGTTAAAAGTCAAAAGATTGGATTTCTGTAGAACAGACAAATGTTTATCAACATAAGTCAATAAATCGCATCAGACAGCGAGACATAGATATACAATTTATATAATGGAATAGTTTGGGTTTTGTGCAGCTGTACGCTGTACGATCTTCAATTTTTCCAGCCTTGAAAGTCATAAATTGATAAGTAAAAAGCCAATTGTAAGAAGTTGAAAGACAAAAATGTCCCTTTACGGCTTACGTCAAAAGTCAGAATTCAAATGTAAAAAAAAACTATAAGTCAGAAGTAGTAAGTTAGAAGTTAAAGTCAAAATGGCCCTCCAGGGCTTCCGTAGTTTCCTATTCTATTCCTTTTTTAGTTTCAATGAAATCGCATTTATGGCAAGAAATATCTCCAGGAGATTTAAAGGATTATTGTTTTGTAACCGGTTAAAATTAAACTTTCCTTCCATATCGTTAAAAATAAAGATATTAATCCCTACTGATGCGGCTTGAATGCCATGAGAGACCTGTACCGTCCTGTTTTGTTCTGATATTAGTGTATAAAAATGTTTTCTTGAATATGAGACTGGAAGTTTGAGATAGGAACTTAATATTGCATTTAACACTTGGTCATGTGGTCCTACGAGTACATCAGTACTTTGTAATATTTCACTTCCGGTTTATTCCGCCCTCTACGCGGAAGCAAAAGACGACACCGGTACTTTGTAAGATATTTTCTCTTTCTTAATTTTATTGGTCGATTTGAGTCAAATAGCGAATAGTATTAATAAGCTTAATTTAAGTTTAAGATATGACACCTTTGCATACCGTCAAATGATTATTTTAAAGAGCATTTTCCATTAGCGGAAAAGGGGGAGGGTGTAATAGGCATTTTATGTTGCAGCTTGATATGCGACTTAAACAAAATAACCACTGAACCTCATAATTTTATTTTGACACTTTTTCTTTTTTTTCTTGATTATCTTTAAGAATAGTCTCATAAATTTAACTGAAAAAGCTTCAAAAGTAACACAACCAGGAAATGATTCATAAAAGATTAGTGCACAAATAAGTTGACTCATTTTGTATAGTTTTAAGCCTGTCAGTATCAGTACAAGGAAGTAAGCGTTTTGGGGTAGGTTGTATTTATTTAAAATCAAGCCAAAATAATTTTTCCAGACCTCATTCAATCTTTTTTGGAGCATGTCAGATTCTTGCGTTGTGTGGTAATAGGCAAACATTACATATACTATACTAAGTGTTGACGTATTGTGGAGAGGGATTTTTGCATGAAAAATGAAAACGGCTTACCGCGTATGGTTCAGCTTATGCTCCTTTTGTAGATCAAGAATACTACTTTTTGAAATCAATAATTATTTCCTCAAGATATTCAGCGTTTTGAAATATGGCAGTTTTTAAATTTTGAAATGGCAATTTTCCATACTAAAATTTGACCTCGATTGGAACGGAAGTGTACTTTAGGAACAATTGCTTGTTGTCTACTCGAAATCCTTCGGGTGATGTCGTCTGCAGTTAAGGCGGGAAAAGTCTCGCGGTTTGTCCGAATACCATTGAACGTTACGAAAGCACACGAACATATGTAAACATCGTAATGTCCCTTTAGAAACAAAAATGGCTGACTTATTATGTAAACTTCCCGTAGCAAAAGTCAAGGACGATTTGTAACAACTTAATACCAGAGGCATATTATAAAACATGGACAGGTTATCGTATATACATTTTTTCTACTGAATTTTCGTAATAAAAAGGTAAAATATAGAATAATGAAAAAATGCAAGCAAACTTATTTTCCCAAGGGGAGTTGGCATTTAGTATAGTAGAGTGCACTTGTAAACCTTCATTTAAATATTATATACTGTAAGTTTTGTGTCTTTGCAAAAACTAAAGCAGTTGCAACAAAGCTAGTTGCTCTTAAAAGATGACAAATGTCTTCTGCTGGGCTTGGACCTGCAACATCTACTGGTCAGAGAGTAGTTCTCGCCATTAAAATGACAGAAGCAATTCTCGTCATTTTGGTGACTGTACCGTTATTTTTCCATTAAAATAGATGGCAAAGCCTTCATTTCATAGATTTCACCATCTCCAATTTAAAACAAGTTACGCGTATCACTTTTAAAATGCCAATTTTTCACAAAAAACTGTCAAAAGATCAGGTGGAGAGAACTACTCTGTGACCAGTAAGTCGCAATAAAAATTCTGTCAAACGAGAATTCATGCGGCCGAATTCCTGTATTGTTTTCTCAAATAAAAATGCATGGAATATTTTTCACAGAGCCAAATTCATAAATTAATAACAATTTAATTCTTTTATGAAAACATTGATAAAAAAAACAGCCGTTTTCTGTGCACACAAACCTGTGAGAAAATTGGACAAATTTGTACTACTATGTAGCATTTAGCTTCAATTGAAAAATTCTGACACTGTAATGCCGAACAACATTGATTTGTTTTTTTTTTTATATGATTTATGCTAGAGAAAAATGCCAGTAAAATTCACTCATCTATCTTGACTTCATGAAGAAGCTGCCAATATATTGAGGGTTTTAATTGGATAATAGCGAGCACAGCTCGCGAAGAGCGGTGAGCTCTACGGCAATGACGGGTCATGTGATCAAAATGAAATCACGTGATCAAAATCTGCTTAATCAGGGCTCACCACACTGGGCGAAGTCGCCCTGTCATTCCCTTCAAGTCGCCCGATGGTTCACATGATGATGATACTTGTAAATCTGGTCCAAATACTTCACCCTGACTACCAATTTATCAGTAAATGTGTAATTCCAATAAAAAACGTCAAACAATATGCGTATTTAACATATTTTCAAACGATTTACGTCTTTCAAATGTATTACGCGCCATTTGTATTATTATTGTAATATGATTATTCTGCTCAGAAATGGGCGCATTAATTTGCAAATAAAATATCTTGTATCTTGTTTATTTACCGGATGTGACTAATTACCGGAAGTGAACAACGAAGAAAAGTAATGTACAATGGCCCATAATGAAAAATCATAATATTTTTGATAAACAAACACTTTTAATTGGTTTCAAACTTCAGTTCTTTCAAAGAGTATTGTACTTTAACAATTTTCTTTGATAAGTATTTGAGCTTCACTTGGAAGAATAAAGATGTATAGTAATTATTGACATCATGATAAGTTCTGTAGATGGGTGTCCCATGAAGCAATTTGGATCAGTACAACTTTGATTAATTATAAAGGTTATGTGCTTTTTGATATTGCATACCATGAATAATAATGAAAAAGAAAGAAAAAAACTGAATCTAAGTGTATTATGGTTTTAAAACACAAGAGAAATAATCATGGAAATTGATGTAAATAAAGAAAAATGTATGTAACTACTGCGAAATTAATTATTTGTACGGTCCCCCTGACTTCTCCCTAGTGTCTCCTGAAGTCTCCCTATCAGAGCCTGACTTCTCCCTGTTTGGCTGCCAGGGAGAAGTCACTTCTCCCTACTTTTTAAGAGTGTGGTGACCCCTGGCTTAATACTGATATTGATTTTTTTCGTCCGGAAGTTGTTATCGTAAAAAAACTGGAACAAAGTGAATGAAGAAGCACTAAATTTAATTTTAAAGAAAGACTTAAAAATACGATAAAAAGTTAATGTTCTATTTAAAAATGACAACAAAAATTTCATACTATTTTTTGCAATCTCTAAATCGATCTTTAAAAACTGACAATCAAATATTACATTTCATGTGACGTCACCATTACACAGAAAGACGTCACGTGACCACTGGAATATAGAGGAACATTTAGGGTGTTCAGAAGTAACGTCAATTATGAAATGCACATTATATATTTATAATAAAAGACTATATTGTCTGTGCTCGAATTTTGGCAATGCCTACTCCATTATAAATAGTAAAGTGAGCAGTCAAATGATTATACTTGTAGTGGCTTAATTAGGGGTCATCCATAATTGTCAACATTTTTCACGAGTTTGCAAAGAGCACTCTAGGGGGGAGGGGGTTTCAATTTCAACATTTTTTCGGTACGTTCTTTAAACTTCCGGTAATCATGGTAATGTGGATGTGCAGACTTGCAAAAAATGTTGATCTACTCTTTTGGAGGGAGGGAGGGGGTTTTCAAAAAGAGTGCTCTTTGCAAACTGGTGAAAAATGATGACAATTATGGATGACCGCTTTAATAGCTACAAAGCTTTGTCTTGTACCCAAGTTGCACAGCCAGGATTGCCAGCATATGTTCCAACTCAAATAAGACCCAAATGTGATCCCTGTCAAGCCAAAATTTATTTTTCTTTGGTCCTGGAAAAAATGATTTTGTCTGGTAAAGTTTCTCAGGTTAACAGTCCTGTAAAATATTTTGCATTTCATGATCACATGGTATTGTAAGATTTCAAGTGACTGCATAAAATGGCAGACATTAAAATACATGTAAATATTGACCATTGTGAAACAAATCTGCATCTTCAAACTGTGTGGTACACTACAGTAATACAATATTTAGCTATATTTATAATTAACGTTTGCATGTTTCCCATTTTTGTTTAAAACGTTATGATATACCTTCCTAAAGTTCTTTATTCTTCAAAAAGTTATTGCACATGTACCAACTAGTATATACTTTAAGAATTTCATTCATTCATAAAATTGTATGATCTAGGATATCTTGCCAATTTGTCACTGACCAGTAAAATAGATAACCCCAGAAACAGGGTTCCATATCAAGCTTCTCAGTTTGAACATATCCATGAAAGCCTCATTCTTCCCTCAATTGACACATGAGAAATAATTCTAACACTTCCTGTGTCAAAAGCTAAGCCAGAAAGCTTGAGGGTTCAGTAAATTCTTCAGGTTAATACTAATAGCTTGAATGATCCAAAACCCTGTCCTGAAAAAGCTGATTTGCTTTTTCAGGAAATTGTAAACCTGTGGAAAGTTTCAAAGTTTCTCAAGTCAGGAGAAAGCTGCCTAAGGCACCTTTTACAGCATCTTTCACTACCATTGCTGAAAATGGAAATTCCATTGTTCAGCAAGAGTATGAGAAAGCTGTGGTTATACTTA
Organism: Limnoperna fortunei; assembly: GCA_944474755.1. Taxonomy (NCBI): domain Eukaryota; kingdom Metazoa; phylum Mollusca; class Bivalvia; order Mytilida; family Modiolidae; genus Limnoperna; species Limnoperna fortunei. The sequence goes on along the minus strand of OX104124.1, from coordinate 30,775,797 downwards.
GGCTAGCAATATTTGTGCAGAAATGGGCTGATCTTGATGAGGGCACAGTGAATCTGATAGCTCAGAAATGGGCTGATCTTGATGAGGGCAAAGTGAATCTGATAGCTCAGAAATGGGCTGATCTTGATGATGGTGCTGTGAATCTTGACGGCTCAGAATTGACTAGTGACATTGATAACCCTTTGAATTGTTAACTGCCAATTTTTGATTTGAAACTTATGATTGACAGAAAGTTTCCATTAATTGTTTGTAGTATTAAAAATGTTGGTTCAACTGCATGTTGTAGATACATGTATACTTGTACATTGTACAAATGTATACTATCGGATGAACAAATCTGTCAATTGCCAATTAACCTGTTCAAGAGTATTGTCCTTATTACGTAATATCAAATTAAAGGTGACCAAATCAATGCCAAATACTATAGTTCATGATCAATAAACACAGGTGATGGCTTATAGGTAATTTCATTACATTAAATTACTATCTTTAGACACAGTTTATATGACAAAATAATATAGAGCATTTGGTACATGTAATATGATTTTGACTTTCTTATCGGCTAAAATTTGAATGGTATATATACTAGTATATCGTAGACTTGCCAAAAGTGTATAGTATATCGATGCATCCCCTGGATTCATTATTCCAGTAGTAGATAATCCTACATGTACACAACTTGATTGGTATACACGACTTGAAGAGAACCCTGTTGCAAGTAGATGTTAAAAAGGACCATCTAGAACAAAAAACATACATGTATGTACATGATGTTTCTAGGCCAGTATGTGTTGATCCCTAATGATGCAGTCTGTTTGTACAATGTACATTTATCTACAACCTGCAGTTGAATTAGATTCATAGTGCACTCATCGATTTATACAGAATCTTGTAGACATATGACAACCTTAATTTAAAGTTACATGTAGCAATATAAATATAGATGCCGTTTCAAGATTATCAGTGCAGTGACTTGATAATGTGACGTACATGTAGTTACCAGAAGATGGTCTATTCAGATTGATGGATGAATTGACCATCATCTCTGCGACCAGACGTGGGTTTCCAACGATGTTATTGACAGGAATTGCCAGATTATATGCAAGTGCTTTTAACCTGGTACATGTACTAGTACTGGCTTAATCTTAAATATAGCTAAACAATTGCTAAATTTTACATTTAATATTTAAATATAAACAAACAAAATGTTGATGTGATCAATGTTGAACCATGACTTGACCTTAATTTTTTATGTGACCTACTAGTACTAGTATGTTGAACCATAACTTGATTTTAATTTGAAGTGACCTATGTTGAACCATAACTTGATTTTAATTAAATGTGATCTACATGTATGTTCAACCATGACTTGACCTGAACTTGATGTGATATCATATATATTGAACCATGACTTGACCTGAATTTAATGTGATCTTTGTTAAACCATGACTTGACCTCAATTTGATGTCTACGTTGAACCATGACTTGACCTAATTTTGATGTGATCCAGGGTTCTCGTTAAGACACGTATACGCGTCCTGGAAGCGTCAAAGTTGTGTAGGACGCGCCATTTCTAGATTCCGTGCATCCTCGGGACGCATCGCAGTCAAATCATTTGCGTCCCTAAAATTTACCTAAAGCATACCAATGACACTTTTACAACCGGATGTAATTCTATTTTTAGCTGTGATGCACAGCAGGTGAAATATATTTGATCTCTGACAGTGACCGATGACCGATAATAAGTGGCTGAATTAACAAAATCTAAACAATCTTAACATGATTTAAATAATTTTTTAAGAAATTTATTATGTATTTAAAAAAAAAACAAGTTTTTATTTACCATAATGATCTATACACCTCACCATTATAAGTTAAGCAACACCTAAAAATTTTTTTTTTATAATTTCAAAAATCTGAATGAATATTAATTAACTTGGTGTTACTAGTATTTATGTACTTAAGCCATCATTCAAGCACAGGAAAGTTTCTTAAATGAACTCCTCAGGTAAATCTTTAAATAGCAAAACCAGTTTGTCATGTAGTCGAGCACGCCTAAAAACCTTGTTAATCTCCTGGTCTTTTTCGACTTCATCTTTACATTTTTACAATGCTTAGACGGAAATAAAGTAAAGCTGAGAAGTGGCAGATTGTTGGACTGCTTAATAGTGGACAGAGCTTGGGTCAGATAGAACAACACTTTGGCATTCACTTTAGTATTGTATCCCGGCTACTGAAACATCATCGAGATGATGTAACTTTCCAGGAACGTCCTATGTCAGGTCAACACCAAAAACATCTGAAAGGGAGGATACAGCACTCGTTCGTGTAGCCAAATACCAACCATTTTTTCACTTCAAGATATCTTCGTGACGATTGAAATATTGCAATCAGAGTTGCTGTTCGAACAGTTAACAGGTGTCTAAACAATGCAAGGTTGAGAGCTCGTCTCTTGAAACGTCCACTGTTGACACAAAGACATCACCATGCATGTCACGCGATATGAATCCAATTAAACAATTGTGGGATATCATTGGCCATAAAATCAATAACAGAGCACCTGCTTGTCAAAATGTCCAAGAACTACGTGTTGCCATTCAAAATTTATGGCAGAATTTACCATATTCTACACTTCGTCGTTTAGTCAACAGCATGAGGAGGAGGGTTAATGAACTGTACCGGAAGCGTGGTGGTTACACAACTTACTGAGTATTTTTGCCTTTCACAGATTTCAAAGTGACTTTTCTTTCCCTGAATGATGACCTGTGATGATGTGTTTAAGTTAAAGAAATTGAAGTATGCAATCAAACATATTTTTTGACTAACGAAAGTTATATTTGCACTGTTTTTTGATATCTTTGCTTTGAACATTTTTTCATCAAACAATAAGTAAAGCGACTGTAAACATGTTGTTTGTATGTTTTATGTTTCATTTGTCATTAGTGTTCAATAAATTGTCATTTCTTTATTAAAATATAAAATCTTAAATGAATCCCTGGAAAATAATAGGTTGTTGCTCAACTTATGACGAAGTGTATATATGTCGAATTGTCTTAATTTGATGTGATCTACATGTATGTTAAACCATGACATGACCTGATGTAATCTATGTTGAACCATGACTTGACCTTAAGTTGATGTGACTAATGTTGAACCAGTACTTAACGTTAAGTTGATGTGATCTATTTTTAACCATGACTTAACCTTAATTTGATGTACATGTAGCAGTAGTGATATGCAGATCTTCCCTTAGGTCAATGCATGAATTTACCATAATGTCATGTACATATTGTTAAATATTTACTCAGAACATTAATTAAATAAAAAAATAAACTGCAAAAACTGTCAAAAAGGGGTGATAACCTATTATTGTGAAATGATCTTGCACACATGACGAAGAAAATTTGTCCAAACAAATTTTGAAAACTGCATTAAAATCTGTGGGTTTTTTGCTACTGGGAATCACCAACATATTAATAAAAAAATACAGATAATTTTTATTTAAAAATAAAAGTGAAATATTGATGGTCTAAACCATTGCGTGTCAATTAAATGTAAAATTATAATGTGGCAGATACATGTACATGTACTCAATTTTTATTTTGAAAGATCCATTAAGATTGCTGGCACATACTGTTCACTACATGTAATGGTTATGACAATGTTTAATAAATGTTTTTCATCTTCAATGCATACATATACATGTACATGTAATATGTACTACATGTAGTACATGTATAGCAATGTATATCTTATATTAAAAATATTACATTGTAATTCAATAAACATGTTTTCAAGTATATTCTGATTTGCCTACAGTGATATTTCTTTATTATAAACCTGTTATAATAACAAGTCCTTTTTCATCAAATTAAAATGGCAGGTCGGGGTTCTCTCCGGGTACTCTGGCTTCCTCCCCCAATAAAAACTGGACGCCATGAAAAAGCTGAAAAATTGCTGAAAGTGGCGGTAAAACACCATTCAAACAAACAAACAATCAAATTAAAATGTGCAACTTTCAGTAATACATGTAGTACTAGTGTATGCATGTAAATAAATGCACAAAAAAATTTGGCTACACACAAAAAATTGAATAAATTACAATTGCAAAATAAAATAACACATGTACGAAGACAAACATATATGCAAATATTTTTTTGGCCTTAACTGTGCCCAGTTTTCTAACTGAAGGTCTGGGTACTCCAACTTTCTCCCCCAATAAAAACTGGATGCCATGATATAGCTGAAACATTGCTGACAGTGGTTTTAAACATTCAAACAAACAAAACTTAACTGTTCAGTGTACAGGAGTTACAAAATTCATTGCTAATTAAACCCAACCAAACACAGGAAAAATAAATAATGCCAAACAGGCCTCAACAATTACACTTACATACAAAGACAAAAGTACCCAAATATTATCTTAATAAGAGCTAATTAGAAATGTGTATTCCAGTTTTATGTTACACACACATTGATTGCTATCTGATTCCAAATAGTTGGCCTTGTTTCAACCACAGCAGCACACCTATTTGTGCATAACAGTACATGATGATTCAAGATGACCTTGAAACATAAAAAAAGCCAGAATTTTTGATGAGATAAATTTAAGAAATTTATTCTAATCAGGTTTACTTATCTTGGTGTTAACATTTTTAACAGGTGATTAAGACCTTTAAATATTGATTTTTACTGTGGATAAGTAAAACAGTGAAATTTACCTTTCTTTACAAAATCAACATGTGCTGTCTGTTTCATACCTGTTGATACTGACAAGTGATATGTGAAATTGATGTGCAGTGGAATGAGAAAAATGGATGATAATCATTTTCAGTATAAAATTGACATGCTATCATTATACTGAATGTGTAAACATACATGTGGCACCTCAAAGTAACAAATGTACTGTATACACCTTGGATCATATAGAGAAAAGCCTTAATATATTTTTCTGGATTTACATTTTGTTTACACAGTTCGTTGTACTTTCAGTAAATATTGAGGTGTGGTCTTACATATTTTATGAATGTGTTAATGGAGTAAACAATAGTGTACTAGTATATTTAGATGTGTATTGAGCTATTTTTAGATTTGACGGATTTTACCTTTAATTAATCATGCTTTGTTGTTGTGCAAACTCAGACTCTGATGATGATTCTTTTCAGGATTCAAAAGTTTCCCCCATAAAATACAAAGAGGCAGATTCTAAAGTTGATTTTAAAGTTGTTAAAAGTTTTAGTTCTCCAGAAAAGGAGATAAATTGTGTACAGGAAGAGCTGTTGACCAGGGAAGAAGCACTGGCTAACCAGTTAGGCGGGGGCGTATCCCATGATCATAGAGAAAGTTCCCCAGAAAGTCAGATAAGCTTAGCCCAACAAGAAGTAGCAGATCTCAGACAAGTCATTCTTCAAGAAATAGCAAGTAACAGTTCTGATACCATGTCACAGCAAGCACTATTGTCTGCAGTCGATCGTCTAGAAGCAGTTGCTCTTAAATTAGAAAGTCTAGCAAGCAAGTCCGGGAGCGTAACATCGGCATCCAGTGCAGATTCTGGTAAATATTCAATGTACATGTACAACTATGTAAAAGTTTAATACTTCATGTAGCTTGTATTCTTAAAATATTTTTTCCACTAGTAGTTTTCAATGTATCGGCATGACATGTACCTATATGCAATAAATCGAGTATCAATAAAATCCAAAATGATAATTTTAATGTAATGAATTAGAAGATGAATACCACTTTAGGTCAACCAAAGCTATGATCATTACCTGGTGTCTGTCAGCGTCTTTGTTGTCTCGCAAACTTTTCACATTTCTATCTTATTCTCAAAAACCACTTGACCAGTTGGAACTAAACTAGGCAGAAATGTGTATTGGGTGGTCCTTTGAGTTTTTGGTGCTGATCAATTAATTAACCTTGCTTCCAAGGTCACTAATGCATTCTGATTAGCTGAATTTAAAAAAAGTTTTAGTTTTTTAATTAAAAAATCCAAGATGGTCACCACTGTGGAACATACCATATAGCGGGTTATTTTAGCGGGGTGCAAATTTTGGCATATTTTAGCGGTCAAACTGAAATCGCCAAAATAAAAACTGTTAAAATTCATGATTTTAGAAACTCCGGTAAAATGTTTTGTAGACATACGGTATTGTCAGTTTAATCAATAACACGGTCATTTGTCAAATATTGGTATTACCTTAGATTGTGTTAATTAAAGAAATATTTAATAAAACTATTCATTAATGTCCTTCGGCTAATTTGGTCAATATCTGGGCTAATTGTCTTAAATTATTATGACTAATCAACAAATCTATTCATCTGTTTTACATGTGTTTAAAGATCAAAGGCCTGATTATGATCTAGTTGTGAAATTGACACCTCGATTAACTGTCATTTAAACCTTTCAATAAACATGCGGATAAGCACTTCATCAAACCACACAATTAATAAATCTGTCATAATTACGAAATTGGTATGCAACATGATTTTACCTGTATATACAAAATTAAAATTATCAAGTATAACTTACAGAAAAATGGTAGATTTGTAAACAAATATGTTTAAAAACATCGGAAAACTAAACACTTGAAAAGGATGAAATAGTTTTTATTTTAGGAGAATTTCTTCCTCCTCAGATTATTTATCGATGAAAAACAGATAAATGCCGTCCTGTATATAAGTTTACATCCGTAAAGTTTCTGTCTTTGTACATGAAATATAGCATGTTTCCTTCCCCTTCTTATGTAGTCCCCTTGTTTACTTACGATCCAATTGGAAAATACACAAACACAAGTTATCCGGGATTGCTAGACCGCCAAATTTTTTTCTATGGTTTTGCCCACTCGCCAAAATTAAAACCACCAAATTTTTTGCAATACATTTTGACCTAAAAACCGCCAAATTTTACACCCGCTAAAATAACCCGCTATACGGTATCTTAACATACAATGTATACGTACATGTACTAGTAGGACCCTGGTCCCTCAGCTCAGAGAAAAGAATTCAGTCAGCTTCTTCTCTGATACATTTTTCCAAACAATTAAACCTAATTAAGCAGAAATGAAGAGGTTATTTATCTTATTATTTAAAGTACTTAAACACTTGGACATCTTGCGTCATATCTTTGTAAGCCTGAGCCCTAGGTCCATCAAATTTGGTCCAGCTTATGATGATGAGTACACCTGTCAGTCACCTGTCTGGTAGGTGTCACCTGATCACCTTGACCTCAATTTCACCGTCTAGCCACTACAATAAAGTTTTTGGGTTTCGGCAGTTCCTCTGTAACCACGCATGGTAGGATGACAATATTTGGTACTAGTATATAGGTTGTTGATGAATAGTACATGACTGTCTGTTAGGTGCCACCTGACCTTGACCTCAACTTCACAGTCCAGCGACTATGTTAAAGTTTTTGGACTAGGGCACTTCCCCTGAAACCATGCATGGTAGGATGAAAGTATTTGGTATATAGATTGCTAATGATTAGTACATGACTGTCTCATAGGTTTCAACTGACCTTGACCTCAATTTTATGGTCCAGTGACTAAGTTAAAGTTTTACGATTAGGTCCGTTTCTCTGTAACTATGCCTTGTATATTTTAAATCATAACAATTTAACGCTATTTATGTAATGCTTATAACATAATTTTTTTTCGTTACTGATGCGAAATTCAGGCGAGACATCGTTCTGTGTCCACACTTGTTTGAGCATTCTAACTGAATTAAATTTCAAAATTTGTTATCTAGGAAACCATCTTGCATTATGATTTGTAATACATGTATTACAGAAATGTACCTCATCAAAGTTTGAGTTTTTGGGTCGTTGCCACCACTATGGAACATAGCTTATAATTAACATACATGTTAGGAAAGACATATTACAAATGGCTTCTTCTCAAAAACCATTCCACATCATTTTTGTAACGTGTAATGCCAATCGTAGAATCTGGGAAACAAGGATCAACAAGGATTTTTAGGTACAATATTAAAATTGATTTTAACTGTACAAACTATCTCATACATATGTTTCGACACGTACTCAAACTGATGGACTCCCAGACAACTTGCTTTGCAGACTAATTGTAGGAATTTTCACAGAAATTCTTGCTGATAGAGGTTCTAGAGGCTTCTACACTACTCCTTTTATCAGACGTCCAACAGCACTGGAGGTCACCAGGTAGCTACAAACTTTTCCTGTTCTTAGAGGCTTTAATAGCATCAGAACAAAATTGTCCTGATTATCAGATGTCCAACAGCACTGGAGGTCACCAAGTAGCTACAACTTTTTCCTGTTCTGAGAGGCTTCAATAGCATCAGAACAACATCGTCACTACACATCTCCTCTTTTACATCATGTATCTATAAACATGATAAATGGTCTATTACAGTTTGTTCGAAACCATTAGGACTTCATCACATTTGCACTACATTTTCTTTACAAGAACTTTTGCCCACTCTACAAAGATTAGTAGCATTTATTTTTAACATGGGAAATCCCATATTGTTCAAACTAGTTCACACCCACAAAGTTGATCAAGAACCTTGTTCCTTTCTTTCTTTACTTTTCGCTAACAAAGGCATTGATGCTATTGATCTTGGTAATATCTTGCATCACAACTCTGTTACTTCAAAGATTTCACTACTAGTATATTCCAAAAACAAATCCGTTGCATTTGAATCTTATACCTATACTACTCTATTGCACCCAGAATCTTTAGTAACAAACTTGTATTGCAGGATATTTTGATCAATGACTTCAAAACCAAACCTGCTGGCTGGTCTTGCCACAATTCTTCATTCATACATAATCCTTCAGGTCACATGATAACTGGAGATCTGAACATTGTAGACAATGAAAGACTCCACAATATTTTGTCCACAGGATCAAAATATGTTGAACCTAAATCCATCAACTAGAAATACAAATTTAAATTATTGATTGATTCAATAGAGGACTATGCCTGACAATGGGCAAAGCATTAAGACAAGGAGGTTGATACCTTGTCCTAGTGGGTAAAAGCCTTGATCGTGAGGTCATTGATTCAAATAAGGGTACATTTAAGTCGTTTTATGAAGGTCTATATATATCGAAGCATCATCAGTCATCAGAAATCAAAGCTGCTAAAACTATGTCCGACATTCATGACAAATATGTTGTTGTTCCAACAGATAAAGTCCTAAACAACATAACCTAGAAACATATAGTGTACAAAAATGATGACTTTAACTTTCAAACTTTCCTCAACTTCTAATTCCCGTTCATCAACAGCAACTTAAACTTTATTTTAGATACTGATCTGCATTCCAATTTTCTAGACTGCCATTGCTGTTGACTACAAAGCTACTCAAACAAGGGTTCGTTGTACCTAGGTTGATGTTATTCTTACAGAATTTCTATAGTCATCACCAAGACTGAATTGATTGTTATGGGAAATCTCTCAAATATGATCAGAACATTTTCGCTGAGTCATCGGTAGTCTTTCCTATTCTTGGATTTGACTTAAGACATGACAGTGACTAACTTGGCAGGTGTCTAATTAGAAGCAGCGACTGCTTACTGAGTCTTCGAAATTAGCACTGGTCCGCAAGCCCCTGGCCAGTAAAAATCCATTCGGGCAAGTGAATTTTTGACAAAATTTATACTGAATATAAAGGAGAAAATTTTAAAAAATCAGGATTCGGGCAAGTGAATTACAAATCCTAATTTCAAACACTGCACTTGAGTGCACCAATGGGGGTTTTTATTGGGTTCATGTTACTCACTTTCTAATTCTGTTTTTTCTTTTTTTATGCCCCAGCGACGACATGTCGGGGGGCATTAAGTTTTACTCACGTCCGTCCGTCCGTCCGTCCGTCCGTCCGTCCGTCCGTCCGTCTGTACGTCTGTACCAATTTCTGTCAAGCTTTTCTCAGAAACCGTACATCAGAACAATTTGAAATTTGGCAGGGTGGTTCAGTATCACAAGTTGTATGTCTTAAGCGACTTTCAGACCTGTCGGACAACTACTTCCTGTTTGTGACTGGGCCGATATGAAAATGTGTTAACATGAGTATGAAAATTTCTATCAAGCTTTTCTCAGAAACCGTACATGAGAACAATTTTAAATTTGGCATTGTGGTTCAGTATCACAAGTTGTATGTCCTAAGCAACTTTCAGACCTGTAGGACAACTACTTCCTGTTCGCGATTGGGCCGATATGAAAATGTGCTAACATGAGTATGAAAATTTCTGTCAAGCTTTTCTCAGAAACCGTACATTAGAACAATTTTAAATTTGGCATTGTGGTTCAGTATCACAAGTTGTACGTCCTAAGCGACTTTCAGACCTGTCGGACAACTACTTCCTGTTGCGACTGGGCCGATATGAAAATGTGTTAACACGAGTATGAAAATTTCCGTCAAGCTTTTCTAAGAAACCGTACACAAGAACAATTTGAAATTTGGCAGGGTGGTTCAGTATCACTTGTTGTACGTCCTAAGCGACTTTCAGACCTGTCCGACAACTACTTCCTGTTTGCCACTGGGCCGATATGTAAATCTGTTAACATGAGTACATAAAATTTCCGTCAAGCTTTTCTAAGAAACCGTACACAAGAACAATTTGAAATTTGGCAGGGTGGTTCAGTATCACTTGTTGTACGTCCTAAGCGACTTTCAGACCTGTCCGACAACTACTTCCTGTTTGCCACTGGGCCGATATGTAAATCTGTTAACATGAGTACATAAAATTTCCGTCAAGCTTTTCTCAGAAACCGTACACAAGAACAATTTGAAATTTGGCAGGGTAGTTCAGTATCACAAGTTGTACGTCCTAAGCGACTTTCAGACCTGTCGGACAACTACTTCCTGTTTGCGACTGGGCCGATTTGAAAATGTGTCAACATGAGTATGAAAAATTCCATCAAGCTTTACTCAGAAACCGTACATTAGAACAATTTGAAATTTGGCAGGGTGGTTAAGTATCACAAGTTGTACGTCCTAAGCGACTTTCAGACCTGTTGGACAACTACTTCCTTTAGCGGGGGCATCCGTGTCCCATGGACACATTCTTCAATTTTTTATTTTGTGTTTCTAAAATTATTTTAATTCTAAGGTTTTTGGGCAGGTTGCATGAAGTGCAAGTCAGGCCTGGCAGTCTGGCTGGCTAGGAAAATAGTGTATCTACTTTGTGTTATCAACCTCTACAGTTTTCAACCCAGAACTCTGAAACTGAAAGATTGCACATGTATTGAAGTTGTGCACCTGCTATTATGGAAGTGTTCCACGATTTTTTTCCTAATGTTCCAGCCTTAGTCATTTTTCAGAACATTTGCAGAAGACAGTACATATTTTGTGTTATCTTCTCCTCTTACTATTTTCAACCCGGAACTCTGAAACTTCACAGAAAGATTGCACATGTATTGAAGTTGTGCACCTGCTATTATGGAAGTGTTGGAGGATTGTTTTTCTAATTTTCCTGCCTTGGGAACTAAGTCATTTTTCAGAACATTTGCAGAAGACGGTGCAAATTTTGTGTAATCCACTCCTACATTTTTTAACCTTCTTCCGACAAATTGTAAACCATTCCCTATTTATTAAGGCACTTGCTTTGCAATCTGGCCATTTCAGCCTTTTGCAATTTTTCAATTTTCAGCTGTAGATTTAATCCTTAGCCAGAGTTGGTATAACATGTTAGAATTTTGATGATTAAAGATCAACAACATCTATATCATTTGAATTTTAAATATTGTTTGGGCAAAAGCACCAATGATGAGCCTTGATTAGACCAATCTCGCGTCTGGCATAGCAAATTCTTGATGATGTTTTTATTTGTCTGTATTCAGATTTATACTGTAATTGTCCCTTTACTTTTGGCTCTTGTTATTCAATAGGTTTACTTGCAATTTTTCTTGCAACCTCATTGCAACACCTGTGATCAGTCATCAAGTACTGAACCACTCTACCAACAAGGTTCCTCTTTGGCATGGAATGGAAGTATTCTCTTAACGTATCAACTTGCTGGATAAATTCTGTTATTCCCAGGGTTTTAGCAAGGATTTTTTAAGCATTTGTCACTTTTGTGTGTGACTAATTTTAAGATCTAATCATGTGTGTATATTTTTTTATATGTCTAAATGTATGCAAGATCATTAATTAATTAATTAATGCGATAAACATCAATCAGTATTTAATATTTTCTGGCACCATTTTATAACATTTATTATATATTCAATGTAATATTGCCATAGAATATATATCTAAACAGATTTAAATAAAAAACTTTAACAGTGTTTGCCAAAATATTCATTTCTGTTTATATTTAAATTTTTGGAATAGTCGTTTTTAATTGGCATCGTATTTTGCAATCTCCGGCACCGAATTCATATCCGCTCCGAAAACTTATCTGTATTATTTTTTTGTGTCTCTGACTGGTTACCAGTAGTATTTTATCGTACGCTTTATGTACAAAATAAAATAAAGCCGGAACCAGAGTTAACAAATGGTGCGACATGATAAACAGAGGCTGTGACAAAAATATGACGATTCTGACGAGAATGGGAATAAAATTAAAAGGAGACATAAGACATTTTTATACCCCCGCTCGACAGAGTCGGGGGTATATAGTGGTCCTCATGTCCGTCCGTCCGTCCGTCCGTTCGTCCGTCCACATTTGGTTTCCGGATGATAATACAAAAAGTTTACATCCAATTTGAATGAAACTTTGGGATATTGTTATATATCAGGTTTGTAAGAAGCCTATCGATTTTGGGGAAATCCGTCAAATTTCAAGGTCACAGTCCACGAAAAACGTTAGAAATTTTAACAAAAAAGTTGTTTCCGGACAATAACTCAAAAAGTTTACATCTGATTTGAATGAAACTTTGGGATATTGTCATATATCAGGTTGGTAAGAAGCCTATCTATTTTGGGGGAAATCCGTCAAATTTCAAGGTCACAGTCCACGAAAAACGTACAAATTTTAACATAAAAGTTGTTTCCGGACAATAACTCAAAAAGTTTGCATCCGATTTGAATGAAACTTTGGGATATTGTTATATATCAGGTTGGTAAAAAGCCTTTTGATTTTGGGGGAAATCCATCAAATTTCAATGTCGCAGTCCACGAAAAACGTTAGAAATTTTCACAAAAGCGGGGGTATCAGCGATCGCTAGATCGACTTTGTCTAGTTTTAAATGACAGAGCGACTTCAGCTTCTCGTTTAATGGTCAACAACGCGACTTGGACCACAATAAGATCGCCCGAGTTGTCATCCAACTGGTTATGCTCGATCACGTGTGACGGTGTGTACATATTAATTAAGTGATTAATTATCAAATAATATCAGGTGGCCTATCTCTTACATAATTACTTTGATTGCCTTGGGTCATAAACATGTACCTTAGGTCAGATATTTGGATTTAAAATAACTTATTCCTCCATCAGCTGGGATACTTGAATTAGGTTACTGGCCGCAGTAAATTTTGATTCATCACAATTAGGGACTTCCCCTGCATATTAACAAGGTATACATTTTGTGAGGAAAGGGATGCTTGTTTGCATTTTCTCTGTTTTTTGACAGTTAAACAAAATAATCTTATTCAAACTAAATATCATCTTAATATCTTCTTAATATCATGTATCTTAAGATTTAGAAACACAATATAGTAATATCAGCACAGTACAGTAGCAATATAGTGGTGAAATCATAAACATCATAAACATTGAGCCGTGTCGGCCAACTTGTGTATTATTGGTTTGTTTTTTTCATAAATCAATTTTTTTTTTGCCAACCAAGTTTTATCTACACCTACACATGACCAGTAATTTTTAGCTCACCTGGACCAAAGGTCGATGTGAGCTTTTGCTATCACTTGGCGTCCGTCGTCTGTCATCCGTCATAAACTTTTTCAAAAATCTTCTCCTCTGAAACCACTAGGCCAACTTTTTTCAAACTTGGCCACAATCATCCTTAGGGTTCCTAGTTTCAAATTTGTACCCAAGGTGTTAATCAACAGACAAAGATGGCCACTGTTACTATAAATAGAACATGTTTTTGATCATTATCTCAAAAATTATAAAAGCTATAGAGAAAACCATTACTTTAAATTGAGCAGCACATTAAGGTCTACAATAATTGCTATTAGTGTGAAGTTGTGTATTGGTTTCTTGTAGGAGTTATTGCCCTTTAATGACGATTTTTGACAAAATTTTTGATATTTACAATATAACATGAAAACTATAACAACTAGACTAAAAAAGTGTAAATAGCAAAAATGATCAGCAATACAAGCTCTTCAATTCACTGTTTGGTCTGAAATTGTCAGATGACTCCTTATAGGAGTTATTGCCCTTAAATGGCAATTTTTATGAAATTTTCTGTTTTTGTCCTGTAACTTAAAAACTGTAACAGCTAGAGTGAAACTGTTATAGCAAAAATGATCAGCAATACAAGCCCTACAATTTAATGTATAAGTCTGAAATTGTCAGATGACTCCTTATATGAGTTGTTGCCCTTAAATGGCAATATTTTATGAATTTTTCTGTTTTTGTCCTGACACCTAAAAACTATAACTAGAGTAAAACTGTAAATAGCAAAAATGATCAGCAATACAAGCTCTACAATTCACTGTGTTGTCTGAAATTGTCAGATTACTCCTTATAGGAGTTATTGCCCTTAAATGGCAATTTTTATGAAATTTTCTGTTTTTGTCCTGTAACTTAAAAACTGTAACAGCTAGAGTGAAACTGTTAATAGCAAAAATGATCAGCAATACAAGCCCTACAATTCAATGTACAAGTCTGAAATTGTCAGATGACTCCTTATAGGAGTTATTGCCCTTAAATGGCAATTTCTAAAGAATTTTTCCTTTTTTGTCCTGTAACATGAGAACTATAGCAGCTAGATTGAAACTGTGAATTGCACAAATGATCAGCAAAGCAAGGCCTACAAATGATTGCTAAATCCAAAATTTTCAAGATGACTCTTTATAGGAGTTATTGCCCTTTATGAATTTGGACAAATGATCAGTTTTTATATTATAAATTAGTCTATAACACACCTAGAGTAAAACTGTAAATTTCTAAATTACCTTTAAGGACAAGGCCTACAAACCATTTAATTTTCAGAAATTGTCTGATGGTACCTTCTAGGAGTTATTGTACTGAACTAAACTAGACTGAAACTGTAAATTTCAAAAAAAGTTGAAGTCATTTGGGTTCCAGGTGAGCGATTACAGGCTCCTGGGAGCCTCTAGTTGGTTTATTTATATCCATTCAACCAAGCTACACTTTCAACTATAGTCGGGAAAATAATGAAGTTTATGTGTTGTAATTTAGTGTGTGTATTTAGTTAATAAGGATTGACAACAATAGCTTGACACAACCTCGTGTCAGATAAACTTGTAAATTATGTCTTGGCAAAGTTACAGGTAAAGGTATTTTACTTGAATTCTTGATGGTTTTATCTTTTATTTGCTCTTTACAAAACTTGAACAACCTGCTGTTTCTTTATATCCACTCTGAACATGATGAGAAACTCATGTAAGGATTTTTTTACAGATTCTGTGGCACCATTTGTTGGAGCTTATGATGATATCCTGTCAGGACCGGTGGCACAGTTTCTAGCGCTATCCAAACAGATTGGAGGAGATGTTGCTAAAATAGTGAGTATGCTATGAAATATTACAAGGTTTAAGGTCTGAAATTACTGATAAGAATTTTTATACATGTAAGCTGGAATTAATGTTTAGTTATTGTTTAAAAAAAATAACGGGATAATTACACACTCAATATATATGCATGAAACAACTTGCAGTTGCTTTGCCTCTGAAAATAGAGATAGGATTTTTTTTAACTAGATACTTTGTGGGTGGGTTTTTTAATAAGAAAACCTGACTGAAAGTCGGGGTGAGCTTGTCATCTGTCTGTAAACTTAAAAAAAAACCTTTTCTGAAAACTATTGGGCTAAATGCAAATTTTACCTACATATCATTACATTATTTAAAAACGATGTTCTATAATCTCATCCTGGGACCATACTGGGAGGGTTCCCAGTGCTCATCCCACAGAGCAGCCCAGTGCATCCCCAGGTGGCAGATAGGGGAGACCCTTATTGGGTGGTTTCTCAGGTCATAATACATGTACCGAAAGCATAACCATGGACCAAAGTGGGTAACATGTTAGGATAGTGCTACCCTCTTTGCATGATAATTACTGGTTTTATAGATTTAAAAAAAGAGTAAGCTCATAGTATAGTCACTGAAAAAGGCTTAAGGTCCCACTCCTACCCAATACACGTACTAAATACTTTTCCACTAGCAGTCCAAATTTTGTTCCCTATGCCCAGGTGGCTGAGTGGTTAAGCAATGAGTCATGTTCTACCGGTATTGATCAAGTGCCTGTGGGTTTTTTCTTAGTACTCAGGCTTTCTCTCGCAGTGAAAATTGGATGTAACAATATGGTTACTACTGATGCCTATATATAGACTTCACCAGTTGGAAATTCATTGGTATGGAATATAGTAGAAAACACCTTTAAAATTGACCTATCCAAAATAATAGTAAAATAAAATAATAAAGGCTGTTTTAACTGCTCAAATACAAAGTACATGAACAAAAATAATGTCAAGATTTGTTTCTTTATGACTTCTTGTTGTTCTATTGTTGTTGTTAAACTTTCTTCTATCTTTCGATTTTGTTGACAGATATTTTTTGTGCAGGAAGGTGATTACAGGGTTCTCAGGGAGCCTGTGTTATAATGACTTTTTAACTTTATACATCGTTTAAATATACTCACTTGGTCGTGAACTGTTATATTGCATTACACAGTGTATGTTCAGCTGTTTAAGTATTCAAGCCTTTAACCAGGAAATAAGAAGTTGTCCTTGCCCATTTCGGTCATTTTCCACTCCCTAAATGAGTTTTTATTTTGTGATGGGGTTCTTATGATACAAGTATTTGGATAATCTTAAATGAAAATATATGTAGGACGAAACTGACTATATGAAAACTTCTTTATTTTAAGGTGATATGTCTATGCAACAAAGTAATGACAAGCAACGTTACTTTTATGAACATCCATGAAACATTTCATTATCCAGAAATAGGAAGTTGTTACCCAATTGCCAACCATGGCTGCAGATTAACCAACATGGCCACCATGGCTAAAAATAGGATGGGGGGGGGGGGGCGGTAAAATACAGTTTTTGGCTTATATTTAAAAAAGTGTAACAGATACAGGAAAACCGAAGAGACATGCCTTCATCTGCATCAAAAGCTCTAAGAAACACTCCATTGGGTTGAAGTTGTATGATGACTCCTTATAGGAGTTATTGCCCTTTAATTGTCAAAATTGATGATTTTTGCCATTTTTGCCTCAAAATCTTGAAAATTATTAGAACTAGAGAAAAAAATAGCATTGCTTAATTGTTCTGCTCTATGAGGGCTACAAAAATGACTTAAAGGTCAAGATTGTCTGATTAACCATTTAAGAGTTATTCCCCTTGAACTGTTTTTTTTAATCGGTTTTAATTGATTTTTTAAAATCTTCTCCTCTGAAACAACTGAAAGTACTGCTTTGAAACTTTGTACACATCATCTGTCAAATGTCCTCAACCAAGTTTGCACCAACCATGGCTGCAGATTAACCAACATGGCCACCATGGCTAAAAATAGGATGGGGGGGGGGGGGGGGGCGGTAAAATACAGTTTTTGGCTTATATTTAAAAAAGTGTAACAGATACAGGAAAACCGAAGAGACATGCCTTCATCTGCATCAAAAGCTCTAAGAAACACTCCATTGGGTTGAAGTTGTATGATGACTCCTTATAGGAGTTATTGCCCTTTAATTGTCAAAATTGATGATTTTTGCCATTTTTGCCTCAAACTAGAGAAAAATGACTTAAGGGTCAAGATTGTCTGATGAACCATTTAGGAATTATTCTCCTTGAACATTTTTTTAATCAATTTTACTTGATTTTAAAAAATCTTCTCATCTTAAACCAATGAAAGGACTGCTTTGAAAAATTGCACACATCATCTTTCTGATGTCCTCTACCAAAATTGTGCAAATCATGACACCTGACTACCTACATAGCTACGTTGGATTAAAATAGAAAAAATGAAAAAAAAGGGGGGGGGGGGGGGGGTTCGAGGGAGTTTTCGACTGATAGTTAAAAAAGTATAACAGGTACAGCAAATTTGAAGTGAACCTCCCTTCTCCCTCTAACCATCAAAAGATCCTCCTTATAGGAGTTATTTCCCTTAAAAGGTCAAAATTAATGATTTTTGCAGAAGTGTTGGGCAATTCCTTATAGCAAAGAAAAGCTGGATAAAAAAGGGTTGTTTGGTTTCAGGTTCAGGTGAGCGATACAGGCTCCTGGGAGCCTCTAGTTTCTATTATGAAATTATTATTTTTGAACTTTCCAACATAAAAGTTCTTAGGATTACATTGTACTATAATTATTATGGCTGTTAGTCTATCAGAAAAAGAATTCATAATTTATTCTATTGTAGGGAGAGCTTGTATCAAAGGCCTTTAATGAACAAAGAAAGCTTCTAGTAGTAGCATCCAAGAGCAAGAAACCAGCTGATGTAAGTCATTGCCACTTTAGGCTACATTTATTTTAAATCTTTGCACTGGTGTCATTGATGAAGTTCAGACATCATTTATGGCTTCTCTATCTCTCATCATGGGCATTTAGTGTTATCCTGCTTCACCCTTATAACATGACCAGTAACTTGTTTCCATTCTATTTTTGTTTCTTGGTTTTAACTGAGTAGTCCAGCTTTCTCCCCAAATAAAAACGATGCCATGATATTATAGCTGAAATATTACTGAGAGTTGGATGAAAAACCATTCAAGGGGCCTTGGTGGTCCAGTGGTTAAGGTAGTTCTTCTACTATTGATCACATGGTCTGTCAACACTGAGATTGCAGGTTCAATTCTCACTGCAGGCAGGGTGTACTTGACTCCAATCTTAATTGACAAGGATTGCTAGTTTTCCTACCGCAAGTCGGGGGTTTTCTCTGGGTACTCCGGCTTCCTTCCCCAATAATAACTGGAAGCCATGATATAGCTGAAAAATTGCTGAAAGTGGTGTTAAACACAATTCAAACAAACAAACAAATTATCACATTCCAATTACTTGTGTATCCTTTCTGCATTTCTGAAATTTTTTTATATGTAATACTTTTCATAACATAAATGTCAATATTATATTATATCACTTTTGATGATTTTTAGGAGAAAAATGTAGTTTTCCTGTTTGTTGACTCTACATTATGTTACATAACTAAAAATTTTAAGGATTGTCAGTATTGTTGTTTATAGTTGTTTGTCTATTGACATTAATCACTGTTTTTTATATTTACTTGATCTATTGACATTAATCTTTTTTTTTTATATTGACTTGATACCCTTTCTATGAGTCTTTCAAAATTTGACAAGCTGTTGCTATTCATAAAATGAAAGTCAAGTTCAATTTTTAGGATTGTGACATTTTATAGTTTAGGAGTAGTGGCCCTTGTTCATTTTACATGTATCTTTTTTAATTCTTTTTATTGCAAATGGGAGTTTGTTTTTGTTTTTTTTGTTTGTTTAAATAAGGCCACTTCCAGCAAGTTTTCAGCTGCATATTTATCATGGAATCAAGTTATTATTGGGAGAGGAAGCCAGAGTATCCGGAGAAAAAGTTATTATCGGGAGAGGAAGCCAGAGTATCCGGAGAAAAATTGTGGACTTTTGTAGGAAATTCTCTCAATCCTTATCAAGTTAGATTGATTCGATTACACCCTGCCTGCAGTGAGACTCCAAAACGCAACCTCAGTGTCGATGGACCATGTGATCAATAGTAGATGACTTATTACCTTTACCACTCAGCCACCGAAGTTTTTGGTAAACTTTTGTAACATTTCACAGTTATACTTACCTTCCTGTTTAATTATAATAGTTATTCTCGCTTACAGTTGATTCCACTTAATCACATACCTTTTAACTGCATATTTCTCGTAATTGCATAAGACTTTAAAAACCAACCCATTTCCTATACTATCCATTCTAAAAATATCTGTTAATTACATGAAAAATATCCTGTTAATTGCATAAAATTATCAAGAAATGTAAATATTCATTTCAAAAACTTGCATTTTACTAATGTTGTAATAATAGTGTCTACCAATAGAATTATTTAAAAATATGTTTTGACAACCTTCTTTTATATTAATATTGTTGTTACAAGATTAAGATATATAAGAGTGGTTTTATGGATTAACACAACGTTTAATTAGGCAATTAAAGTGAAAACTGTATATTTTCTGTAAAAAAATGTCATTTCTGTTTATTGTATATTTGGGTTAATTGCATAATTTTCTCTGACAAATTAGTTATGCGATTAAGTGGAATCAACTGTAGAACCATGTAAATGACAAATGTGACTTGTGAACTAAAAAGTAGGTGTTTGACGTCAGCAGATTATCTGTTCACTTGCTCTATATTGAATTTATTATCTGTTTTCCAAATATTGTAATTTAAGTTTTGTTATACCCACGCTCGACAGAGTCGGGGGTATATAGTGGTCCTCATGTCCATCCGTCCACATTTGGTTTCCGGATGATAATTCAAAAAGTTTACATCCGATTTGAATGAAACTTTGGGATATTGTTATATATCAGGTTGGTAAGAAGCCTATTGATTTTTGGGGAAATCTGTCAAATTTCAAGGTCACAGTCCACGAAAAACGTTAGAAATTTTAACATAAAAGTTGTTTCCGGACAATAACTCAAAAAGTTTGCATTCGATTTGAATGAAACTTTGGGATATTGTTATATATCAGGTTGGTAAGAAGCCTATCGATTTTGGGGGAAATCCGTCAAATTTCAAGGTCACAGTCAACGAAAAACGTTAGAAATTTTAACAAAAAAAGTTGTTTCCGGACAATAACTCAAAAAGTTTACATCCGATTTGAATGAAACTTTGGGATATTGTTATATATCAGGTTGGTAAAAAGCCTTTTGATTTTGGGGGAAATCCATAAAATTTCAAGGTTGCAGTCCACGAAAAACGTTAGAAATATTCACAAAAGCGGGGGTATCAGCGATCGCTAGATCGACTTTGTCTAGTTTTGTTTGTTTGAATGATGTTTCAGCAATTTTTCAGCTGTATCATGGTGTCCAGTTTTTATTGGGGGAGGAAGCTGGAGTACCCATAGAGGACACCAAACCTTAGGTTGGAAAACTGGCAATCCTTGTCAATTAAGATTGGAAAAGTACAACCTGCCCACGGTGAGACTCAAACCCGCAATCTCGGTCTTGACAGACAGCCACTGCAGACAACATGATCAATAGTAGACGAACTACTTGTACCACGTGGTTATGATTTAAGTACACGTGAATTGTTATATACAATTCAATGTTGTGTTTTTTAAAAGTACACATGAACTGACTGTTATACACACTTCATGAATATACATGTTAGTAGCGCCCATGAAATTACAGTGGGTAGAGGTATTCCAAATATTAATGTGTAAACTTGTAATGTTTATAGTCCCCTTTATTCAAGTCTAAGCAAAATTGGATATTGCTGGAATTATATCACTTTTCTTAGCAGTACCTAGTCATACTTTTGTGCAGACTGACATTAATTCTGATTTTTAAACATCATTAGGCTGAACTAATTGATTGTTAAAAGGATATTAGTCAGGGATATTTAACTCGGCCTGTTTAAGTACACAGTTATTTTTGTACCTGTATCAGAGTCAGTTTCACCTGAAAGCACCTGTCCATCATATTTGATTGACATTTGATTAACTAACATTTAAAAATCTGTTTCAATATTGTAATAAAAATGCATTATATATTTAAACTCGCAAGGTCATGATTTTCTTTGAGATAAGTGATGAATACATGTATGTGTGCTATTTGTTGTTTGTTTGGATCTATAACTCATTTTCATAGTTCTTTTGTATAAATACATTGAATCTGAAAAAGTAATATGAGTACTTAGAAATACCAAAAATATTTTTTTTTAATGTGTGTTTCGCTTGGTTTGTTGTGTTTATTTCAATTCCAGTTCATTGTAATTAGAAAAAACACATTTAAACATGGTTTTGTATTTTAAAGTTGTTCATTATCAAGATGAAATGAACCAACCACAAGTCTCACAGCTCAACTAATAAATATGTCAAAAAAGGGAAGATAACTGCAAACAGATTCAATTATAAATCAAAGCATATTTCGTGCAAGACCCCAAAATTTGTTGTTTTGTACTATGGTATGAGTCAATTGGCATTGCATGGTGTTTTCTGTAAATGAGTTCTAGGTGAATGATTGTAGATGTCAGTCTGTAGACGACCTCTACATTTAGATCCAGGTGAATGATTGTAGATGTCAGTCTGTAGACGACCTCTACATTTAGATCCAGGTGAATGATTGTAGATGTCAGTCTGTAGAAGACCTCTACATTTAGATCCATGTGAATGATTGTAGATGTCAGTCTGTAGACAACCTCTACATTTAGATCCAGGTGAATGATTGTTGTCTGTCTGTCTGTAAACAAGCTCTACATTTTGATCAAGGTGAATGATTATAGATATCAGTCTGTAAACAAGCTCTACATTTTGATCTAGATGAATAGTTGTTGTCTGTTTGTCTGTAGACAAGCTCTACATTTTAATCTTGGTGAATGATTGTTGTCTGTCTCTCTGTTTGTAGACAAGCTTTACATTTTAATGATTAATATATTATTATTGTGGACAAAATAAATTTCAGGATTGATAATGAATTATCTGGCCACTACCACTTTGGGAAAAGGAGCTAAAGTTTTGATTTATAAAATGAGTTATAGTTTCTTTTTCATTTTCTAAGAACATTTTCTCCCAGTTAGTTGCAATCATAATTTCTTTATCTTTAACTGTTTTTTAGTTAAAATGGGTCTAAAAGAATTAAATCAACAACAACAACAAATTCTTTTTTTGTCAATTCAGAAACTCAATAAAAGAACAGTACAATCAAGAACAGATATACATATGATTAGAAAAATAGGTTTTGACTTTGGGAAAATTGAATTTAAAAGTTTAGAAAAAAAATAAAATAAAATTTAAAAAAATTAATAACAACATAAATTAAGATACAGTGATTCCGATTCCCTATTACAATTGTACAGATATATATACATGTATATGTATAATGAAAAAGGAAGTCAATCTGACAATCATAATAAACTTAAACAAAAAAAATTTATGTGATGTTGATGGGATTTTTTAGTTAACACTTTCTTGCGATATTAAAACATGCATGTTAATATTTTGTTTGTGACACCTATTTTTTGCAATAAAATGGACCAAGCTGTCCATTTCCTTTTTCTGGCCCAGTTGCAAACCTGGGTTATAGTATGTTGGAGTCTGGTGGGCAGGGAAAATGGGCTATCTATTTTGTGTAATCAATTTCTCCTACAGAAATCTGAAACTTAACAGAAAGATTGTGCATGCTTTAAAGTTATGCACCTGCTATTATAGAATTGTTTAAGGTATTTTTTCCTAATTTTCCAGACTTAGAAACACATCTCTGCTCCCAATAAGGGATAGGTGTTATACTGTTTTGGTCAGTACATATGTTTGTGTATAAAGTTACAGAGTTGCCAGGGGGTGTGTGTGGGGGGGGGGGGAGCATTAGCTTACAAACATACTACTTATAATAATTATTAATCTTATATTTATCACTTAATTTTGATGTGATTATTTCTTTTATTTTATTTCTTTTAATTCTTTATCAATGGAGTCAACATATTCTCTTCTACTAGTATACCTAAAATCCTCCATAATAGATTGTACAGTGTAGATGGGGGGCCTCGTTGTCCGAGTGGTTAAGGTAGTTTGTCTACTATTGATCATGTGATCTGTCAACACTGAGGGTTGCTGGTTCCAGTCTCACTGTATTCGACTCCAATCTTAATTGACAAGGATTGCCAGTTTTCCTACCTAAATTCGGGGGTTCTCTCCGGGTACTCTGGCTTCCTCCCAGAATAACAACTGAATGCCATAACATAGCTAAAAAATTGCCAAAAGTGGCGTTCAACATCATTCAAACAAACAAACAGTGTAGTTATAGGTATGAATAAACCTGTTTCTCTTTTCTTTCATTTACTAATATTGGGGCTTCAGTGCCAGATTGGTTGAGGTAGTTATTCATCTACTATTGATCATCTCTTTGTCAGCACTGAGGTTGTGGGTTTCACACTAACTGCTGGCTGGGTGTGCTCGACATCTACTATTGATCATCTCTTTGTCAGCACTGAGGTTGTGGGTTTCACACTAACTGCTGGCTGGGTGTGCTCAACTTAAATTTAATTGACAAAGATTGCCTGTTTTCCTACAAAAGGCTTGTAGTTTTCACCTAGGAATCCACCTTCCTTAAAAAAGGACGCCATAATATACCTGAAAAATTGCTGAAAGTGGTGTTAAATACCATTAAAAGAAATAGTGACTTATATTATTATAGTAATTAATTACTTTTTTTAAAAAGAGGTTTGTTTTGTACTTGTAAGTGCCATCCATTTCACAGATTATTGTCTATACTTCCCTATGTAAGGCATTTATAATAGTCAAATGTTAAATGACAATTTATTTTTTTCAGAAAGACATTGCTAAACTTCTGCAGCCATTGTCGGACTGTATTTCTGCAGTAGTAGTAAGTACTTGTACCATTGTTCATATCAGCCTTTAGCTAGCTCAGGGTTTTAGCTAGGATTTTAAAAAAACTAGTCACTTTTGCGTGGGAGGATTTTAAAAAATCTTAATAGGTGTATAAATTTTTTTTTATATGTATAAATGCATGCCAGAACATTAATTGAGGAATACAATAAACAACAATAAATATGTTATATTTTTGGTACCATTTTATAGTGAATGTAATATTGTCATATTACATATAATTAAACGGATTGAAATTAAATACTTTAAAAGTGACTGTCAAAATACTCATGTTTATTACATGTAATTTTTGCAATTGTCATTTAAATTGTAGCAGTATCATATTTTGCAATCTCCGGCACTATGTTAATATCCGTTCCTGTTGGAATTATCTTTGCTTTGAACTGGGTTTCGCTAGTATTTTAACCCTACGCTTTATGTAAAAGTAAAGTCAAGCAGGAACCAGCACGAATAAATGGCTATGAGAAAAATTGATAATTTCTGACAAGAAATGCAATAAAATTAAAAGGAGACATAAGACAACTTTTTCATAATTACAGTGCGTTTCGAGATGAACAACGCAATGTGGGACCACAATAAGATTGCCCCAGTTGCCATCCAACAATAGTATCTATAGCTATGCTTTATGTGATGGTGTGTACACAGTAATTAAGAAGTGATTAATTAGGGCCATGCTGTGTGTTCAAGCCTGACCTTTGGTAAGGTGTGCTCAGTCATACTTAGTTAACAAGGCTTGTCAACACTGGTACTGTGTGTTCAAGCCTGACCTTGGGCAAGGTGTGCTCAGTCATACTGATTAAACAGTCCTTGTCAACACTGGTACTGTGTGTTCAAGCCTGACCTTGGGCAAGGTGTGCTCAGTCATACTGATTAAACAGTCCTTGTCAACACTGGTACTGTGTGTTCAAGCCTGACCTTGGGCAAGGTGTGCTCAGTCATACTGATTAAACAGTCCTTGTCAACACTGGTACTGTGTGTTCAAGCCTGACCTTGGGCAAGGTGTGCTCAGTCATACTGAGTTAACAAGGCTTGTCAACAATGGTACTGTGTGTTCAAGCCTGATCTTGGGCAAGGTGTGCTCAGTCATACTGATTAAACAGTCCTTGTCAACACTGGTACTGTGTGTTCAAGCCTGACCTTGGGCAAGGTGTGCTCAGTCATACTGAGTTAACAAGGCTTGTCAACACTGGTACTGTGTGTTCATGCCTGACCTTGGGCAAAATGTGCTCAGTCATACTGAGTTAACAAGGCTTGTCAACAATGGTACTGTGTGTTCATGCCTGACCTTGGGCAAGGTGTGCTCAGTCATACTGAGTTAACAAGGCTTGTCAACACTGGTACTGTGTGTTCATGCCTGACCTTGGGCAAGGTGTGCTCAGTCATACTGAGTTAACAAGGCTTGTCAACAATGGTACTGTGTGTTCAAGCCTGATCTTGGGCAAGGTGTGCTCATTCATACTGAGTTAACAAGGCTTGTCAACAATGGTACTGTGTCTTCAAGTCTGATCTTGGGCAAGGTGTACTCAGTCATACTGATTAAACAGTCCTTGTCAACACTGGTACTGTGTGTTCAAGCCTGACCTTGGGCAAGGTGTGCTCAGTCATACTGGATTAACAATGCTTGTCAACACTGGTACTGTGTCTTCAAGTCTGACCTTGGGCAAGGTGTGCTCAGTCATACTGAGTTAACAATGCTTGTCAACACTGGTACTGTGTGTTCAAGCCTGACCTTGGGCAAGGTGTACTCAGTCATACTGAGTTAACAAGGCTTGTCAACACTGTTACTGTGTGTATAAGTCTGACCTTGGGCAAGGTGTGCTTTGTCATACTGAGTTAACAAGGCTTGTCAACACTGGTACTGTGTCTTCAAGTCTGACCTTGGGCAAGGTGTGCTTTGTCATACTGGATTAACAATGCTTGTCAACACTGGTACTGTGTCTTCAAGTCTGACCTTGGGCAAGGTGTGCTCAGTCATACTGGATTAACAATGCTTGTCAACACTGGTACTGTGTGTTCAAGCCTGATCTTGGGCAAGGTGTGCTTTGTCATACTGAGTTAACAAGGCTTGTCAACACTGGTACTGTGTGTTCATGTCTGACCTTGCGCAAGGTGTTCTCAGTCATACTGATTAAACAGTCCTTGTCAACACTGGTACTGTGTGTTCAAGTCTGACCTTGGGCAAGGTTTGCTCAGTCATACTGAGTTAACAAGGCTTGTCAACAATGGTACTGTGTCTTCAAGTCTGATCTTGGGCAAGGTGTACTCAGTCATACTGAGTTAACAATGCATGTCAACACTGGTACTGTGTGTTCAAGCCTGACCTTGGGCAAGGTGTGCTCAGTCATACTGAGTTAACAATGCATGTCAACACTGGTACTGTGTCTTCAAGCCTGACCTTGGGCAAGGTGTGCTCAGTCATACTGAGTAAACAAGGCTTGTCAACACTGGTACTGTGTGTTCAAGCCTGACCTTGGGCAAGGTGTGCTTTGTCATACTGATTAAACAGTCCTTGTCAACACTGGTACTGTGTCTTCAAGCCTGACCTTGGGCAAGGTGTGCTCAGTCATACTGAGTTAACAATGCTTGTCAACACTGGTACTGTGTGTTCAAGCCTGATCTTGGGCAAGGTGTGCTGAGTCATACTGAGTAAACAAGGCTTGTCAACACTGGTACTGTGTGTTCAAGTCTGATCTTGGGCAAGGTTTGCTCAGTCATACTGAGTTAACAAGGCTTGTCAACAATGGTACTGTGTCTTCAAGTCTGATCTTGGGCAAGGTGTACTCAGTCATACTGAGATAACAATGCATGTCAACACTGGTACTGTGTGTTCAAGTCTGACCTTGGCAAGGTGTACTCAGTCATACTGATTAAACAGTCCTTGTCAACACTGGTACTGTGTGTTCAAGCCTGACCTTGGGCAAGGTGTGCTCAGTCATAGTGGATTAACAAGGATTGTCAACACTGGTACTGTGTGTTCAAGCCTGACCTTGGGCAAGGTGTGCTCAGTCATACTGAGTTAACAATGCTTGTCAACACTGGTACTGTGTGTTCAAGCCTGACCTTGGGCAAGGTGTACTCAGTCATACTGAGTTAACAAGGCTTGTCAACACTGGTACTGTGTGTTCAAGTCTGACCTTGGGCAAGGTGTACTCAGTCATACTGAGTTAACAATGCTTGTCAACACTGGTACTGTGTGTTCAAGTCTGACCTTGGGCAAGGTGTACTCAGTCATACTGAGTTAACAATGCATGTCAACACTGGTACTGTGTGTTCAAGCCTGACCTTGGGCAAGGCGTGCTCAGTCATACTGAGTTAACAATGCTTGTCAACACTGGTACTGTGTGTTCAAGCCTGACCTTGGGCAAGGTGTGCTCAGTCATACTGAGTTAACAAGGCTTGTCAACACTGGTACTGTGTGTTCAAGCCTGACCTTGGGCAAGGTGTGCTCAGTCATACTGAGTTAACAAGGCTTGTCAACACTGGTACTGTGTGTTCAAGCCTGACCTTGGGCAAGGTGTACTCAGTCATACTGAGTTAACAAGGCTTGTCAACACTGGTACTGTGTGTTCAAGCCTGACCTTGGGCAAGGTGTGCTCAGTCATACTGAGTTAACAAGGCTTGTCAACACTGGTACATGTACTGTGTGTTTGAGTCTGATCTTAGGCAAGGTGTGCTCAAATGTGTGATTTAAAACTAATTCATCTGAATGCAGTTGGAAAGTTATACCTGTATGGGAGGGGAGGTATTTTTCAAAACATGTTAAAGTATGTAGTACTTAATGTGATGTTGCAATGAGTAAATTTATGCTTAAAGAAAGACAACTCTTTGTGAAACTGAAGAATTTTATCTTTTTTTATTTTATCTTTGTACAAGTTAAATGTCTTGTACATGTATATATGGCATTTTAGTGTGTTTATACACCTTTTATAAAGTCAATTATATATATATCCGTCAATGTTTTCACTTGTTAATACTATTGTCTAATATATCATGAAAATATTTTGTGATCAGCTGGATTTTTTTAAGGAACAAACAGAGGTAATTTTTACTTTTATTACTCCTGATTGATGTCAATCAATTTGCATGTCATATACAAGGAAAAGCACTTATTGAGTCCAGGAATAATGGAGTTCCGATGTTAAAAATTCATTTGAATGAAGTCAGAAAATTGTATAATTTCTAATATTTGTTCATTTCTGACATCTAGAAAGAAACAAAACTAGATTAGTTATTGATGTAGTGAAAACACAAAATCCAAGGAAATAACATGGAGTAATTTGTTTTGATGGTTACCTCCCCTTGTAATGGTTTCTTAATAGACATATCAATATATACACTTCCTACATCATAAATTCATTTATTTCTAATGTTCTTTTGATCTTTTTGTAATGTCAGTTGTAGGTTAAATCCTTCTAATGAAATTGATTACACATGTAATTTTTTATGACAGATCGTATTTGTCCTAATTGATTTCATTTAGCCATTAGAATTTCTCATAATGTTTTAAACATTACCCTGAGATTAAATTTAAACAGAAAAAGATGTGCAAGTTATTTTCAGGTAAACAAATTATAGGTTTTTTGTGAAATTCACAGTAACTGCCTGTGAATTTATAAATATATATATTTTTCTGAAAAATATATAGTGTCAGGCTAATAATTTCTATTTATGAATAGAAGAAAAACATTGAGAAAACAGAAACTTATATGATTCCCCAGAAAAGTCAGTTAACAAAAAAAGTGAATTTTAAAAAATGCTTATTAAGTTTACATAAGAACATTACTTGGCTCAATTGTACTGTTCAAACAGACAATTCTTACTAATAAATTTGTATAAAGTTAAACAGTGAATTTGTTATGTATGCAGTTTGTGTTTAACCACATGAATGAATTCTTTTTTTCTAACACTTTCAGAATTTCAGAGAAGGAAATCGTGCTAGCCAATACTTCAACCATTTATCAGTTCTGAGTGAGTCGTTGCCAGCACTGGGCTGGGTGTCTGTTGTAAGTAACTTGTATTTTTGCCCATGTGATCTTATTAGAGCAGTTGTAAGTAACTTATATTTTAGCCCATTTGGTCTTATTACAACAGTTTTCTGTGTACAGTTTCTAGAGGGTGGCAACTTCTTTTTTTTTAAAGACATAAGATACAAATATAAATTGAAAGAGCTAAAAAAACATCAAAGATATCATTACTGCAATACTTAATTAACACAAAAAGCTTTTTACTTAATATTTATCAATTTAAAATTTTTCTGATGTGTTTCAGTCACCGACACCAGGGCCATTCGTCAAAGATATGATTGAAGCCGGCATGTTTTACTCCAATCGTGTTCTGAAAGACTACAAGGGGAAGTAAGTCATTATTGTGTCAAAATTTTAGCATATACATATAGATTTTTTGAAATTGTAATTGGCCAGGTTGCACAAAGGGAAAACCATGGTTAAAGTCGGGTAGTTGAGCAGGCAGGCAGGGAAAATAGGGTACCTATATTGTGCAATCAATTCCTCCTACAATTTTCAACCCAGACTTGAGAAAGTTCACAAAAGATTGAACTTGTATTGAAGATGTAAACCTGCAAATTTGGAACTGATCAAGGAATTTTTTCCTAATTTTCCGGGCTTGGGAACTTTCTAGTTCTATGCAAGAGTTTAATCTACATGCTTTTCAGCATGAGTGATCATATTTTCAACATTCACAATGCGCAATACATTTTGACATCGCCTCCAGGAAGTGAAAGAACTAAATTTATGTAGCATGTGAACTACCGGATTTAATTTCACTGGAAAAATCCAGTTTTTTCATTGCTGTGAATGTAATTTAATGCTTTAGGTCATTGAACGTTTTCCAAGAAATATATTTTACTGTCATTTTATTTGTACCACGGATTATATTTAGTGGTTAAGTTTGTTAAAGTTTTTTTAAGTTATCAAATCTCTAGAAACAATAAAACATTCTTGGGTGATACCTGCAAATTTGGTTCAAAAACATAATAATTAAGACTGTAGTCTGTAGAAATTCCTGTTTTCTGCAGGCTAATGCAGATTTGCAGAAAATTTTTGGAATTCATTTATTTTCGGGATAACTAGATGAACAGACAGCTTTCATATGTTTACAGCTTACAACAGCATAAAGTCTTCATCTGTAATTAAACTTCAAACTCCAGAAACAAAAAATCCATCATACTTTCACCTGAGTCAAAAAAATGCATGTATAATGTTTTTATCTTGTCCTGCTGTTAAAACGCTTTAAAGAGCTATCTATCATTCACTTTAATGCTTGAAATTTGTACTACTAATTATCAAGTACTCAAAACGTTTAACTTAACTGTAAATCAAATTAAGAAAATTGAAATTGGTATTTCTTTGTGCTCAAAACTTGTTAAGATTGATGCTTTAGTTGATATTCTTTCATGAAAACTTCAGTAAGATTTCAGATCATTTTGGCTAATATTTTATCTGATTGTTTAGACAGGGATGTTTGTATTTACAAAAAAGTCTATATTTAATAGAAATATCTTCACACAACGAAAGCATCTGTAAAAGATATAAAGATTTAATTAAAACAGTGATTTGTTCATGATTATGTTTTGAATTGAGTTTCTAATGATTGAAACAAGTTGGTGAAAGGTGCATGACTTATTTCAAGGACTCGGTTGAAACCAAGAGGCTTTTTGTTTAACTTGTTTGTTCTTCTTTAAGACTAGTGTCCATTATTTTGTGGAGATTCTGATACATTACAAAGTTTTCGGTTAAATGGTGTTAAATGTCAATTTGTGCAGCTATATCATGACGTCTAGTGTTCATTGGGCAAGTAAGTAACAGTAGGTAGGAAATCAGGTAATGCCAGTCTTTTTGTCAGTTAATATTGGAGTCGAGCACATCTTGCCCCAAGTGTGCTGGAACTCTCAACCTCAATGTTGACATTCCAGTGATCATTAATACATGGTGAACTATTTAGACCATGACCACAAGTTCAGTATGCTACAATTATTTTTTTTAAAAGTAGGCTTGCAGCAGTGTAATTTGTCATCCTTTAAGTCCCCATGGATCATTTTTGTTGACATTTATTATCAGCTCTTGGTTATTTCAGTGCTGAATTTTTGGAATACTGTAGTTTTAATTATTTAGTACATATGAGATAGAGAAGTTCCAATTTTTGCTTGTTTTAGGCTTTCTTTTCTTGCGTCATGTATTGAGACAGCTCTAACAAAGCTCTGTATATCATTGGGTAAACTTTCTGAGCCACCCTCCACAGTGAAAAATTGTCTCAACCTCTCGTACATGATTCCACATCAAAACTTTAAATAAGTTTCTCTAATAAAAGAGGAATAACTCTTTAAGTTTTTTGTATGGTAAAATAAAAAAAATATAAATAATGAAAAACCACTTGAGGAAAAAAAAATATTTTGTTAAAAAAAAAAACCCAAAAAAAACACATAAAATTTAAGTTTTGTTATGAAAGGCAGTTGAATGAAAAATCAAAAGCTACAACACAGCAATCCCATACAATTTACCAAAAGATAAATTTTTATGTTATTTAAACATAATTACTTAAAAGTACCAAATCCCAGTGATGTTGCATTGTTGATATTGATTTTTGTCTTGCCTACTATGATATTTGCTGAAGGTGATTGTATATATATGGAAATCGGGCGGCTGCAGCATCAACATTTAAACATTTTGCTTTATATGCAATAAAAGCTAATGAGATCCTCCAACCATGGCAATAAAAGCTAATGAGATCATCCAACCATGACAGTAAAAGCTCATGAGATCATCCAACCATCTCAATAAAAGCTCATGAGATCATCCAACCATCTCAGTAAAAGCTAATGAGATCATCCAACCATGGCAATAAAATTAAAGCTAAGGAGATCATTCAAACATGTCAATAAAAGCTAATGAGGTCATCCAACCATGTATTTGCATTTTCATCAAATGTTTATTGGATTTTCCAGTGTGTCAATCCTTGTTTTGTGAACTTACAGTATTGTGTCAACAGTTTTACAATCTAGATATACACATGATATAAGAGATCAAACAAGAACTATGTTGTTTTTTTTTTTCACTTGTGTTAATTTTTTGTTCATCCAAATATTGATGGCATTTTCATTGGATTCCTTGTTTTAATGAGCTATCAACACATACAGTTTCTGGTATCTTTATGGTTTTTGAGATATAACATGTTGAAAAGTGCTAAAAATTGGTGTTTTCCCCATTACTTTAAAAATTTAATTATGTACATATTTTACTGTTTATATCAGCTGTTCACAAAAAAATTTTTTAAAATATAAATGTTAATTAAAAAACAGATACAGTTTATACTTTAAAAATTTAAAAAAAAAACGGGAAGTTAGTTGCAATTAAGTTATTGTATTCTGGTCAGTCAGAGTGGTTAAGATAGATAGACTATTGATCACCTGGCCTGTCAACACCGAGGTTGCAGGTTCCTTCAGAAGGTTGGCGGTTTTCACTGGGTATTCTGGTCAGTCAGAGTGGTTAAGATAGATAGACTATTGATCACCCGACATGTCAACTTCGTGGTTGCAGGTTCCTTCAGAAGGTTGGCGGTTTTCACTGGGTATTCTGGTCAGTCAGAGTGGTTAAGATAGATAGACTATTGATCACCTGACCTGTCAACATCGAGGTTGCAGGTTCCTTCAGAAGGTTGGCGGTTTTCACTGGGTATTCTGGTCAGTCAGAGTGGTTAAGATAGACTATGGATCACCCGACCTGTCAACTCCGTGGTTGCAGGTTCCTTCAGAAGGTTGGCGGTTTTCACTGGGTATTCTGGTCAGTCAGAGTGGTTAAGATAGATAGACTATTGATCACCTGGCCTGTCAACATCGAGGTTGCAGGTTTCTTCAGAAGGTTGGTGGTTTTCACTGGGTATTCTGGCTTCCCCACCGTAATGATATAACTTAAAATGTGAAGAAGGTAGCTATAATGATGTGAGGAACCGGACTTTTGATTTGGTTTGTATTTAACATTTATAATACAATCATCAGAAATGTTCAATGAAATTGGTCCCTTTTTGGGATAAGTGGAACTATTTTGTAAAGGAAATTTGTTTTTTGCAGGGATGATACTCATGTCAACTGGGTAAATTTGTGGTCGTCTGCTCTAAAGGAAACACAGGCATATATCAAAGACCACCATACCACCGGGCTGCATTGGAACCCACAGGTAGGTCTGATTGTTAAACATGAATATTAAAAGATGGAACCTATATTTGATGGGTAAATTCATGGAATGGGTTTGTTGCTGTTATTAAATAAACACATGGAACTATAACTAGGTGTGTTGTTAAATAAAATACGAAACAACAGCTGGGATTGTCTGTTAAGTAAACACATGGAATCCACAGCTGGGTTTGTCTGTTAAGTAAACACATGGAATCCACAGCTGGGTTTGTCTGTTAAGTAAACACATGGAATCCACAGCTGGGTTTGTCTGTTAAGTAAACACATGGAATCCACAGCTGGGTTTGCCTGTTAAGTAAAAACATGGAATCCACAGCTAGGCCTGTCTGTTCTGTTAAGTAAACACATAGAATCCACAGCTGGGTTTGTCTGTTAAGTAAACACATGGAATCCACAGCTGGGTTTGTCTGTTAAGTAAACACATGGAATCCACAGCTGGGTTTGTCTGTTAAGTAAACACATGGAATCCACAGCTGGGTTTGTCTGTTAAGTAAACACATGGAATCCACAGCTAGGCCTGTCTGTTCTGTTAAGTAAACACATAGAATCTACAGCTGGGTTTGTCTGTTAAGTAAACACATGGAATCCACAGCTGGGTTTGTCTGTTAAGTAAACACATGGAATCCACAGCTGGGTTTGCCTGTTAAGTAAACACATGGAATCCACAGCTGGGTTTGTCTGTTAAGTAAACACATGGAATCCACAGCTGGGTTTGTCTGTTAAGTAAATACAATGAATCCACAGCTGGGTTTGTCTGTTAAGTAAACACATGGAATCCACAGCTGGGTTTGCCTGTTAAGTAAACACATGGAATCCACAGCTGGGTTTGTCTGTTAAGTAAAAACATGGAATCCACAGCTAGGCCTGTCTGTTCTGTTAAGTAAACACATAGAATCCACAGTTGGGTTTGTCTGTTAAGTAAGCACATGGAATCCACAGCTAGGCCTATCTGTTAAGTAAACACATAGAATCTACAGCTGGGTTTGTTAAGTAAACACATGGAATCCACAGCTAGGCCTGTCTGTTTTTAAGTAAACACATGGAATCCACAGCTTGGACTGTCTGATTTCAAGTAAACACATGGAATCCACAGCTGGGTCTGTCTGTTTTTTAGTAAACACATGGAATCCACAGCTAGGCCTGTCTGTTTTTTAGTAAACACATGGAATCCACAGCTAGGACTGTCTGATTTCAAGTAAACACATGGAATCCACAGCTGGGTCTGTCTGTTTTTAGTAAACACATGGAATCCACAGCTAGGCCTCTCTGTTTCTAGTTAACACATGGAATCCACAGCTGGGTCTGTCTGTTTTGAAGTGAACACATGGAATCCACAACTTTTAAATTTCATATGAATATTTATTTAATATTTGATTCAAGTAACTGTTTTACTCAATGGATTTTTCTTTGACTTGTAGCGGCCTAGTGGTTAAGGTAGTTTGTATTCTATAGATCACCTGGTCTGTCAACACCAGATTGCAGGTTCAAAACTCAATGTGGGCAGGGTGGGCTCAACTCCAGTCTTAATTGACAAGGACTGCAAGTTTTCCTACAGAAGGACAGGGGTTGTCTCTGGGTACTTCGGCTTCCTCCCCAATAAAAACTGGACACCATGATATAGATGAAAAATTGCTAACAGTGGCATTGAACAAACATTGAAGCAAAAACAATATCTTTTATAAATTTGGTTTGTTTTGTGTTGGGTTGATATGGTTTTGTTTTCCTTTTATTTGCTTTTGTGTTGGGCATGGATGCTTTTATTTGCTTGCTACAACCATGTTTCCTAGAAGTTATATGACATAGCAGAGAATCAGAGCCAGTTGTGATATGATGTGATTTGTACTTTTCTTAAACTTCTGAATCTTAATGATTGAAAAAATGCCTTCATGCCTAGATAGATGTGTGAAAAAAAAATCTGTTTAAAAGATTATGAGCACTTGATTTATGTTATACAGATCAAAAATTTTATATTTGAAATTTCTTGCTGTTATGATTCCTGGTTATCTGCTTTAAATGATTTAAAAGTTATCCCCTCTGTGAATTCTGTGTGTGATAGTAATCTTTACAAAATTGAGGATTTCAAATTTTATCAAACTAGAAGTCTGCAGTTTACAGGGTTTCAAATTTTTTGATCTCAGGTCATGAGCTCTTGCCTGGGGAGGATTAACATTTTAAGATAAGTTATAATTATGGAACTAATTCAGACCTACAAACTGATCAGAAAATTTGATGAGTTGGATCATTTGTAAAACTTATGTCAGTTTCAATTGGTAGATTCCCACAATAAATACGGTGCCCTCCATGTGACAGAGATGTCAATAAATATGGAGCCCTCCATGTGACAGAGATGTCAATAAATATGGTGCCCTCCATGTGACAGAGATGTCAATAAATATGGAGCCCTCCATGTGACACAGATGTCAATAAATATGGTGCCCTCCATGTGACAGATATGTCATTAAATATGGAGCCCTCCATGTGACAGAGATGTCAATAAATACGGTGCCCTCCATGTGACAGGGATTTCAATAAATATGGAGCCCTCCATGTGACAGAGATGTCAATAAATATGATGCCCTCCATGTGACAGAGATGTCAATAAATATGGTGCCTCCATGTGACAGGGATGTCAATAAATACAGTGCCCTCCATGTGACAAGGATGTCAATAAATACGGTGCCCTCCATGTGACAGAGATGTCAATAAATATGGTGCCCTCCATGTGACAGGGATGTCAATAAATACGGTGCCCTCCATGTGACATGGATTTCAATAAATATGGAGCCCTCCATGTGACAGAGATGTCAA
The DNA here is from genome assembly GCA_944474755.1 of Limnoperna fortunei. Taxonomy (NCBI): domain Eukaryota; kingdom Metazoa; phylum Mollusca; class Bivalvia; order Mytilida; family Modiolidae; genus Limnoperna; species Limnoperna fortunei. The sequence continues at coordinate 30,739,099 of OX104124.1, read as the reverse complement.
TAAATATGATGCCCTCCATGTGACAGAGATGTCAATAAATATGGTGCCTCCATGTGACAGGGATGTCAATAAATACAGTGCCCTCCATGTGACAGATATGTCAATAAATATGGAGCCCTTTATGTGACAGAGATGTCAATAAATACGGTGCACTCCATGTGACAGATGTCTATAAATACAGTGCCCTCCATGTGACAGGGATGTCAATAAATACTGTGCCCTCCATATGACAGAGATGTCAATAATATGATGCCCTCCATGTGACAAAGATGTCAATAAATATGTTGCCCTCTATGTCACAGAGATGTCAATAAATATGGTGCCCTCCATGTGACAGATATGTCAATAAATGTGGTTCCCTCCATCAGCTGTCCATGTGACAGGGATGGCAATAAATATGGTGCCCTTTATGTGACAGGGATGTCAATAAATAAGGTGCCCTCCATGTGACAGGGATGTCAATAAATATGGTGCCCTCCATGTGACAGAGATGTCAATAAATATGATGCCCTCCATGTGACAGAGATGTCAATAAATATGGTGCCCTCCATGTGACAGAGATGTCAATAAATATGGTGCCCTTTATGTGACAGGGATGTCAATAAATAAGGTGCCCTCCATGTGACAGGGATGTCAATAAATATGGTGCCCTCCATGTGACAGAGATGTCAATAAATATGATGCCCTCCATGTGACAGAGATGTCAATAGATATGGTGCCCTCCATGTGACAGGGATGTCAATAAATATGGTGCCCTCCATGGGTCAGGGATGTAAATAAATATGGTGCACTCCATGTGACAGGGATGTAAATAAATATGGTGCACTCGATGTGACAGGGATGTAAATAAATATGGTGCCCTCCATGTGACAGGGATGTCAATAAATATGATGCCCTCCATGTGACAGAGATGTCAAAAAATACGTTGCCCTTTATGTCACAGAGATGTCAATAAATATGGTGCCCTCCATGTGACAGAGATGTCAATAAATGTGGTTCCCTCCATGTGACAGGGATGTCAATAAATATGGTGCCCTTTATGTGACAGGGATGTCAATAAATCCGGTGCCCTCCATGTGACAGGGATGTCAATAAATACTGTGCCCTCCATGTGACAGGGATGTCAATAAATACGGTGCCCTCCATGTGACAGAGATGTCAATAAATATGGTGCCCTCCATGTGACAGAGATGTCAATAAATATGGTGCCCTCCATGTGACAGGGATGTCAATAAATAGGGTGCCCTCCATGTGACAGGGATGTAAATAAATATGGTGCCCTCCATGTGACAGGGATGTCAATAAATATGGTGCCCTCCATGTGACAGAGATGTCAATAAATATGTTGCACTCTATGTCACAGAGATATCAATAAATATGGTGCCCTCCATGTGACACAGATGTCAATAAATGCGGTTCCCTCCATGTGACAGGGATGTCAATAAATATGGTGCCCTTTATGTGACAGGGATGTAAATAAATACGGTGCCCTCCATGTGACAGGGATGTCAATAAATACAGTGCCCTCCATGTGACAGGGATGTCAATAAATACAGTGCCCTCCATGTGACAGGGATGTCAATAAATACGGTGCCCTCCATGTGACAGAGATGTCAATAAATACGGTGCCCTCCATGTGACAGGGATGTCAATAAATATGGTGCCCTCCATGTGACAGAGATGTCAATAAATATGGTGCCCTCCATGTGACAGAGATGTCAATAAATATGGTGCCCTCCATGTGACAGGGATGTCAATAAATACGGTGCCCTCCATGTGACAGAGATGTCAATAAATACGGTGCCCTCCATGTGACAGATATGTCAATAAATATGGTGCCCTCCATGTGACAGATATGTCAATAAATACGGTGCCCTCCATGTGACAGATATGTCAATAAATACGGTGCCCTCCATGTGACAGATATGTCAATAAATACGGTGCCCTCCATGTGACAGATATGTCAATAAATATGGTGCCCTCCATGTGACAGAGATGTCAATAAATATGGTGCCCTCCATGTGACAGATATGTCAATAAATACGGTGCCCTCCATGTGACAGATATGTCAATAAATATGGTGCCCTCCATGTGACAGAGATGTCAATAAATATGGTGCCCTCTATGTCACAGAGATGTCAATAAATATGGTGCCCTCCATGTGACAGGGATGTCAATAAATACGGTGCCCTACATGTGACAGGGATGTCAATAAATACGGTGCCCTCCATGTGACAGGGATGTCAATAAATACGGTGCCCTCCATGTGACACAGATGTCAATAAATAGGGTGCCCTCCATGTGACACAGATGTCAATAAATAGGGTGCCCTCCATGTGACACAGATGTCAATAAATAGGGTGCCCTCCATGTGACAGAGATGTCAATAAATAGGGTGCCCTCCATGTGACAGAGATGTCAATAAATAGGGTGCCCTCCATGTGACAGAGATGTCAATAAATATGGTGCCCTCCATGTGACAGAGATGTCAATAAATATGGTGCCCTCCATGTGACAGAGATGTCAATAAATATGGTGCCCTCCATGTGACATAGATGTCAATAAATAGGGTGCCCTCCATGTGACATAGATGTCAAAATTGAATCAGTTTGCTTGTATAGGTTAGAAGTCGTTTAATTTCCCTGGTCAATTACAACAGTTGTGTCGCAACAGGCAGGAAGTGCTTACTCCTTGGAGCATAGGTTTGCCTTTCCTTGAGAGGTCAGGTTGCTGGCACACTTGTTTATTACTTAATTGATTTTCATATAAATTATTATTAGTTGCCATAGGTGTCCTTCCTTAATTATGTCAAATTCATTTATACTTGGGGGGGCCTCGGTGGCCGAGTGGTCAAGGTAGTTTGTCTACTATTGGTCACGTGGTCTGTCAACACTGAGATTGCGGGTTCGATTCTCACTGCAGGCAGGGTGTACTCGACTCTAATCTTAATTGACAAGGATTGCCAGTTTTCCTACCACAGGTCGGGGGTTTTCTCCGGGTACTCCGGCTTCCTCCCCCAATAAAAACTGGACGCCATGATATAGCTGAAAAATTGCTGAAAGTGGCGTTAAAACACCATTCAAACAAACAAACATTTATACTTGGCTTATTAATTGGAGAAATTTTAAATTTTTCCAAGAAAAACTGCAATAGTATATATTTATCATCTCAAGAAAATTATTACCTGAGAGAAATTCAAGGGTAATATTTATATTTGAGTGGGATAATCACAACAGCACCCCCAACCAAAGGCATTATATTATATATTTAACAAACAATTCTTACTGATATTGAATTTAAAATGCATTTTAATCAAGGTCTATATAATTAATATATAATTTCATCTCATTGCACCATCAATCAATGAAAAATTATGTCTTCAAATTGCCGAAATGAAATATGGCCAGATTAAGCTTACTACATGTTTGGTGGGCAATAATTTAAATATCACCCCATGGACCAGTTATTGAATTTGAAAAAAAAATCATCACATGTTGTTTTGGACAGATGGAAGTTCAGTAAATAATAACAGTTGCTTTAAATGCACACAGTTTTCATGGCAAATCTACATATGCAATTAGACCAATGAAATGAAAGAAATCCCTTAAAAATTTGCATGAATAGAATTGATCATTGAGCCTCCATATGTCTTTTCAATCAAAGCAGACAGTTTTGAAACAAAATATCTTGTACTTCAAGAACTCTTTATTTCTCTAGGAAAACCATGTTTCAACTTGATGTTTAAAGATGGTTCAATTCAGCCGGATAACTTAAACACATGGTCTAGAAACTTTTAATACTTTACTTAATCCTAGTAGAGCATATCGGAATAATTACCAAATTGTTGATGGATCACAAATCTAGCTAGTTGGTGAATTTTAATTGTATAATTGGTGTTGGCCCTTTATTTTCTTTTTCAAGGTCATTGACTTCTGTAATATTCTAATTATTTTGGACAAAGATTTCTGGCTCTTGGGACAAGTTGTGTGTTTTTATTGTTTTGACAATCTTTATCACAAATGAAATATTTTTATGATTAAGTTATTTTCAACAAAAATAAAAATAACTAACATTCTTCAAAAGAAGGCCTTCGTTTGTAATAGGTAATATGTCAGTTCTAGGAATAGGGAAATTCATTAATTTCATTAAAAAGATTGTCAGCTGTTAACATGCTCTAAAAGTTGTATGCTGAAGACAGTTTGGGGATGGAAGAGTCCATGGTCAATTGTTACAAGTGTGTTGTTACTTTACACCTATTGTTTTCTTCAAGAATTTGTTTTTAATAATTATCCCTCGCCAATTTTTCAGACTAAGTGCATATGACAGGAGATGTGTGTATTTTCAATGAGAATGAATAAACTAAGTAAAATTTATTCGTGCATCAGAACCTAGCTCTTATATTTGCACAGCTTGGTTTTTTTTTTTCAAGGTGGACTTTCTCCTAAGATCAAAAGAAAACATAATATTGAGGAAACAGCAAAGTAAATATTTGGAATATTTTCATTAAATGTGTGGAAACAATTCGTAAAACTAGATTAAGGTTTTGTTAAAGGTTAATGGAACATTCTTGATAAATATTTTTCTAAAAAACAAACAAAAAACCCCTTCAAAACGAAAGTCCTTAACCTTATGCTAGATATATATCACACCATGTGAACTTAGGAACCAGGTGGTAGCAGATGAAAACTGACTGATACTGGTTACTGATAGAGTGTAGCTCAAGTAGGAGCCAGATGTTACCAAATGTGCAGAATGCTACTGATACCTGATAGCTCAAGTAGGAACTAGTTTGTACCAAATGTGCAGCCTGCAGCTCAAGTAGGAATCAGTTGTTACCAAATGTGCAGACTGCTACTGGTACTTGACAGCTCAAGTAGGAACCAGATGGTAACAAATGTAACAGACTGTTACTGCCTTCTGATAGCTCAAGTAGGAACTGTTATAGACTGCTTCTGGTACCTAATAGCTCAAGTAGGAACTAGTTGGTACCAAATGTGCAGACTGCTACTGGTACTTGACAGCTCAAGTAGGAACCAGATGGTAACAAATGTAACAGACTGTTACTGCCTTCTGATAGCTCAAGTAGGAACTGTTATAGACTGCTTCTGGTACCTGATAGCCTACGTAGGAACCAGATGATAGCAGTTGTTATCCTGGTACCTGTTAGCTCACTTGTACTGGTACCTGATAGCTAGAGTAGGAACCAAATTGTTATAATGTACCAGACTGCTACTGGTACCTGATAGCTTAAGTAAGAAGCAAATGGTAGCAGATGTAAACAGACTGATTAATGGTACCTGATTGTTCCATCACCCTTGTGATTATAAATGTGCTGGTTTTTTGCTTCTATTTCCAAAATCCTATAATGAGTGTCAAGCTGGACACTAGCCTCACTGACATGACTATTAGTGCATGACCATCTAAAGGATGACAAACAGTTTACCATGTGTCTTCCTAGTAGACAGATAAGATCTTCTTTTTGTCTGGATTATTACCTAGTTATGTGAAAAGTTCTCTCACTTTCATTAACTGGGTCATCAACATTCCACAAACTGTATATGTAATCAGTCTTAAGTTTGACTTAGCAACATAAAAAGTAGGTCTCACAGTATGTTTCACTCAGCAACATCTTGGGCTTAATAAGTTTGTCTTAGCAGCAGTAAAATTATGAGGCATGGATCATCTAAAAATGGGGATTTAACAAAGATATCTCCCCATTATCAGGGATAATGCCTCCAATGCACCAAGGACTTGGGACTGGCTTACAACAAAGTAGGTTGGTAAAAGCTCAGAAGTCATCTTTTACGTTTTTATTTGTACAATTGAACCCAAGAATTTATGAAGTTAAGCAATATTCCATAGACATTGCTGAGTCAAACTTATACCATGAGACCTACTTTTTATGTTGCTAAGTCAAACTTAAGACTGATTTATACATATAAAGTTTGTAATGAAAGTAAATAATTGAAAAATTTAAACATTTTTTGACATCATAAAATTCTGAAAATAAGCAACAAAAGTGATATAAAAGAACATACAATTATTTTAAAAAGTAGTGGGATCAAAATCTCTTTAATTGTAACAGGGAGCATGCTGAAATTGTTCTTTTCATATTATTTACAGTGTATCTAAACTTGTGATACAGACACGAGCCAGGGTAATAAATTTCTGATTTATGAACAGATAGGTAAATCTACCAGCTGATAAGAACCATCAGATGTCAGTCAAATTTGATTGACATAGTCAAATTTTACTTTCTCCAAAATGAATTCTGATTTGCTTATGTGAAATTTGAAGTTTGCTGATTGGCTGGAAGGAAAAATAAACAAAACCTCACAGCATTAACACAGCAGCAGTACTGATGAGAGAGTTCGTTCAAGGTCAGCCCTGTTGTGAGTGAGCTCACATTCTTGATATGTAATGATATACTCTAATTACCATTTTTATTACATAAACTTGCATAAGTTGTAGGTGGAAATCGAAAGTACACTTTACTAACATATGTTAGTGATCTACTGGTTCCTAATGGGTTTTTGTTCAGACTTAATGATAACTTCTCTCAAGATAGAAAGTAGCATATTTATTTGTCTTATAAACATTATACAATTGTTTGTATTATCAGTGTTAAAGACAAAACATTTTTTAATTTCCTTTCTTTAACTGGTTTGCTTTTGACTTCTGTACACTTTAAATCCTCTGTTCTAATACTCCAAACATTTAACAAGGGTTTCATAATGACATTCGATAAGGAATGATTTTAGCATTGGCCCTGTAGGATTCAATAACCATTGTCTTTAACTAAGACAATTCCAGTAATTCTCAAGGATGCACTGTCCTATATCCATGTGAGGTCCAACAACCAGCATCTCAATCTTGGAACCTGTGAGGTTCAATAACCAGCATCTTAATCTTGGAATTTGTGAGGTCCAATAACCAGCATCTTAATCTTGGAATTTGTGAGGTCCAAATAACCAGCAACTCAATCTTGGAACCTGTGAGGTCTAAATAACCAGCAACTCAATCTTGGAACCTGTGAGGTCTAAATAACCAGCAACTAAATCTTGGAACCTGTGAGGTCCAATAACCAGCGACTCAATCTTGGAACCTGTGAGGTCCAATAAACAGTGTCTCAAGCTGAGAACAATTATGGTAATGTTGAAGAATAAATGTCCTGGGTCCATACACTGTAAACATTTTACATTTATCAAGTGTTTCAAGCATGGACCCAATGCCATTCCATTAAAGGTGCATTAGCTTAGACAACCTGGAAACATTTGACTTTTGTTTCTATATTTAGTCAAAATTTGTTTTGTAAGAAATAATCTTTAATTATTTTTCAATTACCCCATATTAAACCCCAATAAGATATGCGTCATTAAATAGTGATATAACACTTAATATATTCTATATTGTACACCTACGCTTCCTTCTGACTTTCTGTAAGCACATTTACAGTTGTATACCTTACAGGTAGGTGTATTCCTAAGGGCCCAGGTCATAGACCCAGTTATTATACACCTTACAGGTAGGTGTATTCCTAAGGGCCCAGGTCATAGACCCAGTTATTATACACCTTACAGGTAGGTGTATTCTTTAGGCTGTTGTGGACCCTGTTATTGCTGTCATTTGTTAACTCCAGTAGACTTGTACTTTGATATTGCCTTGGTATAATCTCATCTTTGGGGGAGGGTGTTTGTTCTCATATTGCCTTGGTATAATCTCGTCTTTGGGGGAGGGTGTTTGTTCTCATATTGCCTTGGTATAATCTTGTCTTTGGGGGAGGGTTTTTGATCTCATATTGCCTTGGTATAATCTCATCTTTGGGGGAGGGTGTTTGTTCTCATATTGCCTTGGTATAATCTCATCTTTGAGGGATGGTGTTCGTTCTCATATTGCCTTGGTATAATCTCATCTTTGGGGGAGGGTGTTTGTTCTCATATTGCCTTGGTATAATCTCATCTTTGGGGGAGGGTGTTTGTTCTCATACTGCCTTGGTGTAATCTAGTCTTTGGGGGAGGGTGTTTGTTCTCATATTGCCTTGGTATACTCTCCTCTTTAAGGGAGGCCGGCGGTGCTGTCGTTTATTCTCATATTGCCTTGGTATAATCTTGTCTGTGGGAGAGTGAATTTGTATTAATTGTATGGTTTTTTTTTTCGCTCTGCTGAAATCTGCGGATTTGTATGTGTAAGAATCTGTCAGTTAGTTGATACCTATAATAGAGAGTTTATTAATGGATAACAGTTATGACCATCAAGAGATAAACAGATTACATAACAGTTTTCTATTTCAAACTTATAAAATACATTGGTATCTGATTAGATTACTATTTCATATATGGATAATGAATTACTTAATTATATAGAAATAACTCATTAAAATATTTCTTATATCTTATCAATCAATGATTTTTTTTTTCAAAATAATTAGATCAGTTACCATAGCATGCTGTGTGTAATGTGCATTAGTGTATTATACCCACCCACTCCAATGTCTTTATAGTGATTCAATTAATTAAACTTGAACCTATTTGACTCCTTGTGTATAATACTCATCTAAGCTTAAAAGTGAGACTTATACACAGATGATTGTGGTACATCCCTTTTGTAATTATAATTGTTTTCTTTACATCTTTTCCTACAATTTATAAGTATTACTTTAGTCAAAAAGCAGTTTAATTCTTTCATGTGTTGATAAACATTCTCTTGTCTAGAGTCGAGAAAGAGGCAATTAAATTTCAATTTCCAAACACTCTGTGTTTCTGCTTTGGAAATACCATCTGTTTTCTGGTTTATGATTGTGATCAAAGTGAAAATAATCATTGAGATCTTTCTACATTATATATTTTAGAGAAAAGGTTATCAATTTTAAAAATCTGTTTTTGTTGTACTTTTCTGGTGAAGTTGTAGAAAGAGGTAGTTATGGATCAGATGTAAACCAGTTATTTTTGTTTGTAAAAAGAATGTATGTTTATCAATGTATGAGTGTGGATTGATGCCACTGTGTGGCCGTCAGCTTTGCTTCTTGATGTACAGGGATGACCTGCCAACTTGGGAAGATATTTTCCTCATTAGCCGCAGATTGTTGTGAAATAATGACATGCAAGCTTCAAATTTTAAATATTAAATGATCTAGGCAGTGACAGATCTCGGCAGTTACTGATATGATCTAGGCAATTTTGAAAGAATCTCAGTAAAAACTGATTGCAACTCGGTACCAAGATGCTAAGAGGGCCTGGTGAGATCACTATACTTTTTGAAGTGTTGGGTCTGTTATTATCATAGTTGCTATTTAGTTCCAGTTTTCTACATTCTGATGTAGTTAGATGATTGTTTTTGTTCTGGTATTTACTAGAATGTTACATGGATCAAAACAGAAAGAGATTCCTAGCCCTACTGTTTTACAAAAAGACATCATTGTACCCCCGCAAACTTGTTTTGGGTTGTATATAGGAATCACCCTGTCTGTCCGTCTGTCCACATCCCTTGTAAGCACTTCTCCTCCTAAACCGCTTGACAGATTTTGATGAAACTTTACATTAAAGAAGTACATCATATGTAGATGTGCATGAAGAATTTTCATTGCTGTCGGATATTATTCAGGGGAGATAATTGGACTTGAAGCGAAGCGGGGAATATCCCTTTGTGAGCGGGCTCACGGTCCACACTTGCTATTTTCTGTATCCCTCAACATGCTGTTTAGGTGCCTCAAAGTAAACATGGTGTTTTAAGTGTTTCTGAATGTGTTGTTTACGTGTCTCTCAACGTTGTATTTAGGTGTCCCTCAACGTGGTATTTATGTGTCCCTCAACATGGTGTTTAGGTGTCTCTCAACCTGGTGTTTAGGTGTCCCTCAAAGTGGTATTTATGTGTCCCTCAACATGGTGTTTAGTTGTCTCTCAACATTGTGTTTAGGTGTCCCTCAACATGGTGTTCAGGTGTCCCTCAATGTGGTGTTTAGGTGTCCCTCAATGTGGTGTTTAGGTGTCCTTAACATTGTGTTTAGGTGTTCCTCAACCTGGTGTTTAGGTGTCTCTCAACATGGTGTTTAGGTGTCTCTCAACATGGTGTTTATGTGTCCCATAACTTGGTGTTTAGGTGTCCTTTAACATGGTGTTTAGGTGTCCCTAAATGTGGTATTTATGTGTCCCTCAACATGGTGTTTAGGTGTCTCTCAACATTGTGTTTAGGTGTCCCCCAACATGGTGTTTAGGTATCCCTCAATGTGGTGGTATTTATGTGTCCCTCAATGAGATGTTTAGGTGTCTCTCAACTTGGTGTTTAGGTGTCTCTCAACTTGGTGTTTAGGTGTCTCTTAACTTGGTGTTTAGGTGTCTCTCAACCTGGTGTTTAGGTGTCTCTCAACATGGTGTTTAGGTGTCCCTTAACATGGTGTTCATGTGTCCCTTAACATGGTGTTTAGGTGTCCCTTAACATGGTGTTTAGGTGTCCTTAACATGGTGTTTAGGTTTCTCTCAACCTGGTGTTTAGGTGTCACTCAACATGGTGTTTAGGTGTCCCTTAACATGGTGTTTAGATGTCCCTTAACATGGTATTTAGGTGTCCCTTAACATGGTGTTTAGGTGTCCCTTAACATGGTGTTTAGGTGTCTCTCAACCTGGTGTTTAGGTCTCTCTCAACATGGTGTTTAGGTGTCCCTTAACATGGTGTTTAGGTGTTCCTCAACATATCACATAAGTGTCCCTCATCATGGCATTACATGTTTCTAACTATGCTCGTCTGATTTTACTGGTATTTCATGGAGATAAAGTGACAGTTTGTTATCTAAATATGTGATTAATGGGTTACCCAAGATAGCACTTCAGCAGTATACACAGCTGACATGAGGCCTAGTTACCAAGGTTACCAAGTGGTTAAGGTTGTTATCTACTATTGATCACATGGTCTGTCAACACTGGGGTTGCAGCGGTTTTGAGTCTCAATGTGGGCGGGATGTACTCCACTCCATTCTTAATTGATAAGGTTTGTCCCTTTGCCTACGGCAGGTCGGGGGTTGCTTCCTCCCTAATAAAAACTGGCCACCATGATATGGCTACAAAATTTCTGAAAGTTGGGATAAACGTTATTTGAAAAAACACAAAACAAAGCATACATTGGCTGTTTCAATCATTACACCAATTTACTTCAGAAAGGATGATAATAGCTGAATTATATTAGTCTGAACAATTTGTTTCTAAAACTTAAACACATTGTATTTTTATAATTACCTGTCAGCTTTACCTGTCTAAATTACTTTAAAATAATGATAAGGCATCATAAGTACTAACTTTAATGATTATAGGAAATTCTTTGAACTTTTCTTTTTGCTGTTTCTTAGATCAATTCATTTATTTTTATTTAATGTAAACACATTCATGTGCCTTCTGTGTTTATCCTGCTGTCTTAAGAAAGTTTATAAAGATCAGTAAAGCTGAAACAGAAGGTGTTTGGAAGAAGGCAGAGAAAAATAAGCAAATTTTACCAGAATCAAGTTTATTTGAAAATTTGGGAGAAATTGAAGACATGTAAATATAGGTTTGGAAAGGTGGGGGGTCAAATATGATATGGTTTTTGTTTTTCTTAAAGAAACTCTTGAATTCCTGTTAAATGTGGTAGCTGTTTTTAACATAATGAAAATTTGGTGCACTTACACCGAGTCCTGTAACACAATAAAGGTGTTAAAAAAAAAAACCAATTCTTACCTGTTGATTGCTATATTATATTTTACACAAATCGAAAACATTCTTAAAATACATGCACTGGTACTTGTGAATTACAGAACTAATAAAAGTAATAAAAATATTGATATATTATTACCTTTGGACCTTTCCTTTCAACAGTAGTCGGCCATTTTGTCCAAGGTAATAAACAATATAACCTAGGTAAAAGGGTTATTTTGAGATCCAGAGTAAGTTTGTTTGAAGTATTTTAATTCCTCATTAGAAATTGTGATGAGGTTATTTCCGTACTTACTGCTTACAATAAAGTCCAATTGGTTCAGCATACATTTGGACGTCTCATTGTTGGATATTGTTTTCCTACTGTTTGTCTCAATTTTTACTATCATTTTCCATTATACACTGATTCCCTGTTCAGTGGAAACAGTTTTTGCTACCTTTCAGAACTTTGTTGGATTGTAACCTTCAGTTTGAGGAGGCCTTCAATCTTTTAAACAGATTAAGACATAGTCATGATAGTATACATAGATTGTTTTGTCTCAGACATTGTTTCATTATAATTCTTATCATTATTACATCTCCTCTTACACATATTGGGCATGCTCGACATTCTGCTGACTCAGCATTTCCATGACAATGACTGTCAGCTAACTCATCACATAGATTCTTTGTGTCAGACCAAACTAATGAGAAATTAACAATCACTGGATAATGTCAAATGTACATGTTGCTTGATTGATTGGAGTTTAACGTCCAGCACGCAAATTTTCAGCTATATTCACGACTAGAATGTACCTGTACTTGTACCCGGATTTTCATACTGTGGACACCAAAAAAGTTTTTTTATTTGTTTTGTTTTTTGTTTTTTTGGTCTTCACAGGATTTACATTACTGTAAACATAATTTCTGGCACACATATTTTCTAATTACGTTGTCATTTTCTTGCCCATGTAAATCACTTTTTAAATTGATCCCTGCAACAAACTGCTCAAGTAAACTGCAATAATTTTAATTACAAGAAATATTAAATGTTTTAATGTCTAACAGAAACTATAAAATTGTTATTTGTGCCTCGTTTAAAAACAAACAAATATATAATCTGCATAACTTTGCATCATATTCTATTAAAAGTTATTTTGAATCGGCTGCAAGTTTTAAGTGAATTGTGTCATGTTAATTTTGTCTGCTACATGAAATACTGGAAGATAACTAAATTGCTGTGTTAATTATAGGAAATTTAATTTGTATTTGCCGCTTGCTCAAAAATCAAGGCAGATCTATGAAACTTCACAAAAAGATTAATACACATTGAAGTTGGGCACCTGCTATTATAGAATTGAAACTCATAAGTCTGTTAACATTCTAATATTCCTGGGTCTATTCAGGGGCAGATCTACAAAATTAGGCTAGGGTGGACCAAATTCAGACAAGGAGTCTGTAACACCCTGTGGGGGAGTAAGGGGGGCAAAGCCCCCAAAAGCTGGAGAGATTTAAGCAATTGAGACTTGTTGAGGACTACAAATTTAAACATTTTTAACACACTCTCACTAGCTCTTTATTTTCTCTCTGTTTTTCCTTACTTTCTCTTTCTTTTCTCTTTTTCCCTCTTCCCCCCCCCCCCCCCTGGATCCGCCACTGCTATTGAAACTCATGGCTCTTTAAATATTCCTGAGTCTACTGAAACTCCCAGGTCTGTTAATATTCTTTGGTCTATTGAAACTCATGAAATCTAATTAAAATTAGATCCCCTTTTTGTTATTGTCACTTCTTACAATGACAATTACAAAAAGGGGTGAGCAAGAGAAAGATTTAATTTTAACTGGTTAAAACTCATGAGTCTGTTATAATATTCTTAACTCATTAGCCTTTTCACACTCTAGCTTTACAGGAACTTGACCTTGATTGTTAACAAGGGGTGGGGGGGCCTTGGTGGCAGAGTGGTTAAGGTAGTTCATCTACTTTTGAACCCGTGGTCTGTCAACACTGAGGTTGTGCCTTTGAGTCTCACTGTGGGCAGTGTGTACCCGACTCCTATCTTAATTGACAAGGATTGCCAGTTTTCCTACCACAGGTCAGGGTTATCTCCGGGTACTCCGGCTTCCTCCAGCAATTACAACTGGATGCCATGATGTAGCTGAAAAATTGCTGAAAGTGGCATTAAACAACAAACAAACTGGATTGATAACTCTTACAAACTGTGGCACTTGTTTTAATCTAAGCTGTTGTGAGCCTCTATATAATACAAGTATAATGTTTCAAGATGTTCTGTGAAATATTTTCTATAGATTTTATTTGCCAAATAATTGACCTCATGTATCATTGTTTCATCTGACCTCATGTTTCATTATAACTGACAAATTAAATTACTTCTAAGAAGTTGAATATAACTTAATCATTTTTATCTCTTTTTTTCTACATTTCGTTTATTTGAATTGTCAGATAGCACAAAAAAGAAATATAAAATTTTGATCAAGTCTATTAAGTGTTTGAATAAATGAGTGCAGACCTTATCATTTCAAGCCTCATTGAAACTAAATCATATGCATTAAGGGTTTTCTAATTTCTTTGTCTCCGTTCATTGAAATTTCCTCTAAATTTGCCAAAAAAGAAAACTGGATTGATTTTTCAATTAGCCTTATTTTAAATAGTAATTTTGACCCATTTAAAGTTTCGTTTGTTATAAAATCTACTGTTGTTTATGCACCCAACGTTTGAAATCATCTTGTATATGCCCCTCTCTGACTTATGAACATAATGTCCCTCTTCCACAGGTTGCACTGTATCTTGAGAATTCCTTCACAAATTTTCTTCAAACTGCAAACAGTTGTTTATATTGGTCTGTATGTTTTTTAGTAAATTTGTTATTTGTCACTATGGGGTTATGGGATTTTCCATGGAATTTTGCAAAAAGGAGATTTTTTAGTTTTCACACAGACTCAAAACTGCTTCTATCATTTTTTTAAAATTTAGTGAATTGTCTATTTGAAAGATGTGAGCTTCCTTTTGTTTTTGGTATAATTTAGACTTTTATTTATATTATTGGACTTTATTTGTCGGAAAAGAGGGGGGAGGGGGATTTTACGTAATTTTTTTTTTAAAATTATGAGGATATTTTGGCCCTTTGACCTAAACCATTTCAGGACATTTAGACATTTATGGGCCCTTTGACCTAAACCATTTGAGTATGTGCCCTTCAGACATATAAGTACAGTGTATATGCCCTTTAGGCTTTCAGAGATGTGCCCTTGAGACATTCAAGGATTAGGCAATCAATGATGAGCCCTTTAGACATATAAGTACAGTGTATATTGGCCCTTTAGGCATTCAGAGATGTGCCCTTGAGACATTCAAGGATTAGGCAATCAATGATGAGCCCTTTAGACATATAAGTACAGTGTATATTGGCCCTTTAGGCATTCAGAGATGTGCCCTTGAGACATTCAAGGATTAGGCAATCAATGATGAGCCCTTTAGACATATAAGTACAGTGTATATTGGCCCTTTAGGCATTCAGAGATGTGCCCTTGAGACATTCAAGGATTAGGCAATCAATGATGAGCCCTTTAGACATATAAGTACAGTGTATAGGCCCTTTAGGCATTCAGAGATGTGCCCTTGAGACATTCAAGGATTAGGCCAGCAATGATGAGCCCTTTAGGACAGTAAGGTTATCTGGGGAGGTAAAAATAAATTAAAAATATATGACAAGTATTTGTCAACAGTGAAGAATTACTGCATTTGTATTTTGTTCATTAAATTAATGATGTCCATAAGTACTCCCCATTTAACCCAATACACAGTTTGATTTCATAAACAGATCTGGGAACAAGTGTTAAATGGTCACATTTCACAGCATGGAGTAAGAAACTGTTTGAACATTTGTCATGTGCCTTTAATCATGAAGAGATTTGTGAAGATTGGGGCTCTATTTGGGAAATTAAAAATAAAATGTTTTGACTTTCTCATATATTACCTTGTAAAAGTAATTAACACAGCAAGTTTTGGCTTAGAAGTTGTGCAAAAAAAATGTAAAAATGGAAAAAATTGTTAAATATTGTTACAAATAAACTACTAATCAATCATATAAAATTATAATTAGTAAAGACTCAATTTTACATCAAGGAATGATTTCATTGGTGTCACATGACTTGCCTTACAACACATTAAACAAGAAACCATTGGATAAACAATCCTGTAAGTGCTCACATAAGGTTTTAATTTATCAATATCAGAAGAGATACATCAAATGGAATCTGTCAGTTGCCTTCCCCAATGCATGACATTGTACTGATCAAATCAAAATCCACTACTTTGGTCTAGGTATAGATGTTTGGTACCTATTTCTTGGTCTTGGTATAGATGTTTGGTACCTATTCTTGGCCTAGGTATAGATGTTTGGTACCTATTTCTTGACCTAGGTATAGATGTTTGGTACCTATTTCTTGGCCTAAGTATAGATGTTTGGTACCTATTCTTGGCCTGGGTATACATGTTTGGTACCTATTTCTTGGCCTAGGTATAGATGTTTGGTAACTATTTCTTGGTCTTGGTATAGATGTTTGGTACCTATTTCTTGGCCTAAGTATAGATGTTTGGTACCTATTTCTTGGCCTAGGTATAGATGTTTGGTACCTATTTCTTGGCCTAGGTATAGATGTTTTGTACCTATTTCTTGGTCTAGGTATAGATGTTTGGTACCTATTTCTTGGCCTAGGTATAGATGTTTGGTACCTATTTCTTGGCCTAGGTATAGATGTTTGGTACCTATTTCTTGGCCTAGGTATAGATGTTTGGTACCTATTTCTTGGTCTAGGTATAGATGTTTGGTACCTATTTCTTGGCCTAGGTTAGATGTTTGGTACCTATTTCTTGGTCTAGGTATAGATGTTTGGTACCTATTTCTTGGTCTAGGTATAGATGTTTGGTACCTATTTCTTGGCCTAGGTATAGATGTTTGGTACCTATTTCTTGGTCTAGGTATAGATGTTTGGTACCTATTTCTTGGTCTAGGTATAGATGTTTGGTACCTATTTCTTGGTCTTGGTATAGATGCTTGGTACCTATTTCTTGGTCTGGGTATAGATGTTTGGTACCTATTTCTTGGCCTGGGTATAGATGTTTGGTACCTATTTCTTGGTCTAGGTATAGATGTTTGGTACCTATTTCTTGGTCTAGGTATAGATGTTTGGTGCCTATTTCTTGGTCTAGGTATAGATGTTTGGTACCTATTTCTTGGTCTGGGTATAGATGTTTTGGTCTGGGTATAGATGTTTGGTACCTATTTCTTGGTCTAGGTATAGATGTTTGGTACCTATTTCTTGGTCTAGGTATAGATGTTTGGTACCTATTTCTTGGTCTGGGTATAGATGTTTGGTACCTATTTCTTGGTCTGGGTATAGATGTTTGGTACCTATTTCTTGGTCTAGGTATAGATGTTTGGTACCTATTTCTTGGTCTAGGTATAGATGTTCGGTACCTATTTCTTGGTCTAGGTATAGATGTTTGGTACCTATTTCTTGGCCTAGGTATAGATGTTTGGTACCTATTTCTTGGTCTAGGTATAGATGTTTGGTACCTATTTCTTGGCGTAGGTATAGATGTTTGGTACCTATTTCTTGGCCTAGGTATAGATGTTTGGCCATGCAAGTACTTTCTCTTCTATTAAAACCTGGATGCCATGATATTGGTGAAAAATTGCTAAAAAGTGGCATTAAACCCCTTTCAGAAAAAACAATACAAACTAACAAACAAAACCTATTTCTTGGCCTAGGTATAGATGTTTGGTACCTATTTCTTGGCCTAGGTATAGATGTTTGGTACCTATTTCTTGGTCTGGGTATAGATGTTTGGTACCTATTTCTTGGTCTGGGTATAGATGTTTGGTACCTATTTCTTGGCCTAGGTATAGATGTTTTGTACCTATTTCTTGGCCTAGGTATAGATGTTTGGTACCTATTTCTTGGCCTAGGTATAGGTGTTTGGTACCTATTTCTTGGTCTAGGTATAGATGTTTAGTACCTATTTCTTGGTCATGAGTTCTTAGTTTTCTTGGACTTATAATCAGTTCTTATTTCTGGTCTTTAATGGTAAGAAGCATTTGGTTTCTATTTCTTTGTCTTTGAATTATTTCTCAACCTTTCTGTACAAAATGTACTAAACTCGTACCAGTAATTAGTTTTTAATGGTGCTATAATTATTTAAATGTGTACAACCTTTTATGTAGTATAAAATTATACCTTAGTTCGAAAAATTTTTTTATGGTGAATGGGAGATAACTCTAACTAAGCTTTGACATCTGTTATTGGTTAAAACATACAAGTTCAGCTCTTTTTGATTTAAATCTAGCTGTCTTTCTTGTTAAATCTTTTAATTCAGCAGAATTTTCTTTCTTGATGATTGTTTAAAGCATTTGTTTTTATATAAAGTTCTAATTAAATGAGGATCCTAATTATACTCTAGAATATGTGTTTGATACACACTTCATTGCAGTTATGTTTGGCTTTCTTCTTCTTTGTTGCTAAGAACTTCTTTACAAACTGTTCTAAATTAGATTTTTTAAATTCATCTTAATATCCACTGATGCATAATATAGTTTGTTTTTTGATAATCGCAGACATTGGGGTTTCAATGACAAATGTATTGCTGTATAAAAAAAAACAAGTAAAAAAAGAAAATATAAATGATGGTCAAGAACAAAAAGATAAATCAAAAGTGATAGGTTGTCTAATACTGCATACTTTTCCTGTGGTGGTCAAGATGTTCTGTCCATCCCACTTCTTGAATTTATTTATTGTTTGTTAACTGGTTCTCGTCCTAAATGTAACTGAAATTCTTCTCATTGGACAATAAGCAGCCATCCAATCAATCAACCTTTGTTTCTAATAACTTAAATATTGGATAACTGATAAAAAGTGGACCGCTGTCCGCTGTCATTTGCTCTTGTCCTTAGGGCAAATAACATGCAAGGAGGCTTGATAAAATGTTCATGGGGGTCTTCTTATTAGTCTACTTGACAATAAACAGTACTTCTCATCCAGCCAACATCATTGATGATTAGTGGATGACATATGTGGACGATGTATCATATATTTCAGAGGATCATTTAATAAATTAAAACACTTTAATACAGATACAAGTTTTTATTGTTTTTTACATATTTATATTTTGACATTTTTTTGTGATGTGATAAATATATGAACACATATCCTTTTCCATATCTGGTCTGCTATCCTCTATTCTCGTGCTAAATTCATCTGGCTATTAACAGTATTTTGTGGAGTTTTTTTCACTAGTTTTCAAAGTTCAAATGTTATGATGTATATATTTTATTATTATTTTAGGGAGGAGATGCTTTAGTGGCAGCTAAATCTGGTGGAGCAGTACCACCCCCTCCTCCTGGAGGTGCCCCACCACCACCACCTCCCCCTCCACCGCCAGCCCCCACCCCAGAGACTGCAGGAGGAGACAATGGTCAAGATGATAATAGGGCACAGTTATTTGCCAGTTTGAATAAAGGAACTGATATTACCAAAGGTATGGAATAAAACCACAATTATTTTTTTCCTATTTATTTTAACATTTAGTCAATTTAAAACATTCTACCAGCACATGTGCCATGTTATATGGTAGTCTTAAGGTACACTACCAGTCGGAATAAATATTTTCAAAAATTCTAAAACTTTTTCATTCCATATTTTTATAAAATCACTGGAAGCTTCCATACTGTTAGTGATGAATCCACAGAGACTCAGTTAGAAGCAGAGTTACTGTGACAGTATGGAACAAAATAGGTTACCATGACAATAAGAAGCCAAATATAGGTTACTGTGACAATAAGAAACAAAATAGGTTACCATGACAACAAGAAGCCAAATATTGGTTACCATAACAATAAGAGGTCAAATATATTTCTGATATTCTGTATTTTTTATAAAATCTTTCTCAATTTAATCTCATGAATCATGCCAGGCTAAAAGCTTCAATTTTGGCAGAAAATGGCAGTGATTTTATATAACTAAACTTCAGAAATATGTATTTTCACATCCTTGGATCAAAAACAAAAAATTCAGCACATATATTCTGTAATTGTTCAATTATGGTTATGATTCCAGAATATGAGGGTACACAATTTTGTTAAAATTTGATTGATTTTTGTTGAAATTTAACGATTTTTGTCAAAATCCTGGTCCCATTTTATGATGTCATACAGTCTTTTATATCTATAATGCTAAATTCGGTAAAGGATACTATAATTAAGATATTTACTGTTTCACAGCAAAGTTTAAAATAATTTTGAGATTTTAAATTTTGTGCCAATTAGGGCCCTTAATGCACCTCCTCCTCTTTTTCCCCCTTTATAAGTTAATGTCTCCTTTAAATAGTAAATGCCATCTTCTGCAACATTAATGATTTCTTGTACTTTTTTTAGGCTTGAAGAAAGTTACTGATGACATGAAAACTCACAAGAACCCTAAACTCAGAGATGGACCAGCCCCTTACAAGGCCACATCACAGGGTCCAAAGCCCTACTCCAAGCCAACACCTGCAGCACCAGTAAAAGCTCCAGTTCAGGAGGAAAAACCACCAGTGTTTGAATTACAGAACAAGAAATGGGTAGTGGTAAGTTTTAAAGTTGTGAGAGAATTGATTGGTGTGGTCCACATCCAGTGGCCAATATTTAGCTGAATTCAGAGCAAGTTCACTAAGTTACTATTACACTGAATGCCCTAAGAAAGGGATTTACTATCACTTGAACTACCAAGGTATGGTTAGACCAGATATCACATGAACTAACATGGTTAGGCTCCAGATATCACACGAATCACCATGGTTAGGCTCCAGATATCACATGAACCACCATGGTTAGGCTCCAGATATCACATGAACTTCAATCGTTATGCTCCAGATATCACATGAACTTCCATTGTTAGGCTCCAGATATCACATGAACCACCATGGTTAGGCTACAGATATCACATGAACTTCCATCGTTAGGCTACAGATATCACATGAACCACCATGGTTAGGCTCCAGATATCACATGAACGACCATGGTTAGGCTCCAGATATCACATGAACCACCATGGTTAGGCTACAGATATCACATGAACCACCGTGGTAAGGATCCAGATATCACATGCACCCCATGGTTAGGTACAGATATCACATGAACCACCATGGTTAGGCTACAGATATCATATGAACTTCTTTGGTTAGGCTCCAGATATCACATGAACCACCATGGTTAGGCTCCAGATATCCCGTGAACTTCCATGGTTAGGCTCCAGATATCACATGAACCACCATGGTTAGGCTACAGATATCACATGAACTTCCATCGTTAGGCTCCAGATATCACATGAACCACCATGGTTAGGCTACAGTCATTGATCCCCTGCCAGATCTGCCAAAAATTGCTGAAAATAGAAAATAACAAATCAGGCTTCATTTTAAAAACATGCATGCTAAGCTGTCAACTTATGAGATGAGAAGTTTGATAAAACACTTTTTATTTCAGAAAAACCGTTTAATTTATATTAAAACAAATACTGGTAAATTGAGATTTTTTATGAACAAATTATTGGGTTTTTTTACATCCAATTTTGCTAAAATGTCCAAATTAGGCTTGATACCATTCACTAAAAAATCATTTTCCTCTGCAACTAATGTTGGCTTACATACTTGTGGGTGGTCCCCTTGCCAAATTATGTTTATTGCTATGCTCACCATCCATGATGATTGCATTAGAAATTTGGCTTAACCTTATCAATTATGAACAAATGCTTGATAAAAACAAATGCTCAGTAGCTAGCTTTTCTAAAGGAAACTAACTTTGGTACCACTCTGATTCATATTTTCACCCCAAAAAATTATTCTGTTGATTTTGTATATCCTTGAAAATCATCAAATTCCGAATATTATAGAGTTAAACACCGTTTCATAGGAAATTATCAATGTGTAAACTCAGGTGACTCCCTTACAAACTAAAAAACTTCTAAGTTTGTGAGGAAGTCACCCGAATTTACACATTTCCTAAAAAATAATGTTTAACCTTTATAATTCTCATAAATAGTTTTTGCAATGCTTAGACTTACAAAAACCATCTAGACCCTCAAAATTTACCTAAGCAACATTAGTACCAAATGAATCTCTGTAGTGCTTTTCACAGAAACTCGTATGTGTAAAATCTATCGTAAGTTCTGACGTCACAATGGATTTCCCTTTGATCTTCCAACACTTACGATAGATTTTACACTTAGGAATTTTTGTGAAATCAACTCCAGTTCTGTAGAATAAGGAACAAAATGAAACCCAATTTGTATACCACCCACCACACAAAGTGGCCGAGTATTATGTTATGCCCTCTGTTTGGATATGATTGTATGTCCATCCATATGTCCGTATTCCTGTGGTTTCCAGAGGTGCAGATAATTTGAAGACATGTCAGTGGATTTTATTTAAACATTGCATAGCTGTTAAGTACTTTAAAATGGAGATTAGGTTCTATTTGCAGCACAATCCAATTTGTAGTTTTCGATTTAAAAAAATTGTCAACGTATTGACAGTTTCAAAAGATATCTTGAAAAAAAGATTTTATTAAAACTTTCATATATGTTAAATACTATAAAATGAAGATTAAGTTGAACTTAGAAATTTGTCAAAATATTCTTGTAAGAGCAACTCTACTGTAACTACTGATCAAAACTTTTATGAAACTTGGTATGAATGAAGGACACCATATGTAGTTGTGTGCTTATCGACAGGAAATTTTAAAACAATATTTTTTGTAGCAGTTTTTTCCTTTTGGAAATTTTTGTATGTGCAGCTCCTGTAACTGATCAGCATTTTATGAAACTTGGTAGGAATAAAGGACACCATATGCTTCCTGCTAGCTTGCAGATAAAGACACGCATCCTATAAACATACCACAAACTAGAAATCACATTTCTACAAGATGCCTGCATGTCAAAACTGTCCAGTTTGACTGACTAAACTGATGTCAGTTGTTTCTTACAGTTTTCTGATATTGAAATAAATTAGTTAAGTGATTGCAATCAGTTGTAGTTAGCACATATCCTATGTAGGTTATACTAAATATGTTGTACTTTGGTACTGACGTTTTACTGTTACTATTTTGTTACTGACGTTTTACTGTTACTATTTTGGTACTGACTTTTTACTGTTACTATTTTGGTGCTGACGTTTTACTGTTACTATTTTGGTACTGACATTTTACTGTTACTATTTTGGTACTGACGTTTTACTGTTACTATTTTTAGGAATACCAGAAAGGAAATAGAAATCTAGTGATTGATGACACGGAGATAAAACAGACGGTGTATATCTTCAAGTGTGTGGACAGTACAGTCACTGTCAAAGGAAAAGTTAACTCTATCATATTAGGTAACAAATACTAGCCCAAATGGCCAGTGTAACAGTGTGGGAAACAAAATTTTTGTTCAGCTCGCCATTCTGGCTAGTACCAAAATAATAGTACTCGCCGAATTAATAATCTACTAGCCATAGTTGGGAAGTAGGTTTTCAAGGTTGTCAACAACAGCCAACACCATTTAACATTTACACAGGGTAAATAAAGATCTTAAAATTAAAAGATTCTTGAATTAACATTGAAAATACACTGAACACACTCTTTTAAAATACATTTATCATTTGGAAAGCATAACTTGTAAATTTTTCTTGAACTCGCCTCAAAATTTCAGCTCATAGTTGCACATGAACTTAACATGCCACAATTCTTCTCAACTATATTTCGGCGAGTTGGCTAGTGGCCGTTTCCCACACTGGTGTAAGCTTTTAGACACCTGATACGTATGACTATACTAAGTGTTGACGTATTGTGGAGAGGGATTTTTGCATGAAAAATGAAAACTGTTTACCGTGTATGGTTCAGCTTATGTTCATTTTGTAGATCAAGAAAACTACTGT
The DNA here is from genome assembly GCA_944474755.1 of Limnoperna fortunei. Classification (NCBI taxonomy): domain Eukaryota; kingdom Metazoa; phylum Mollusca; class Bivalvia; order Mytilida; family Modiolidae; genus Limnoperna; species Limnoperna fortunei. The sequence goes on along the minus strand of OX104124.1, from coordinate 30,715,478 downwards.
TTGAAATCAATAATTATTTCCTCGAGATATTCAGAGTTTTCAAATATGGCAGTTTTTAAATTTTGAAAGGGGGATTTTCCATTATTAAAATTTGACCTTAATTGGAACGGAAGTGTACTTTAGGAACAATCGAGTGTTGTCTACTCGAAATCCTTCGGGTGATGTTGTCTGCAGTTAAGGCGGGAAAAGTCTCGCGGTTTGTCCGAATACCATTGAATGTCACGAAAGCAGACGAACATTTGTAAACATCGTAAGGTCCCTCTAGAAACAAAAATGGCTGACTTATTATGTAAAATTCCGGTAGCAAAAGTCAAGGACGATTTGTAACAACTTAACACCAGAGGCATATTATAAAACATGGACAGGTTATCGTATCTACATTTTTCTACTGAATTTTCGTAATAAAAAGGTAAAATATAGAATAATGAAAAAATGCAAGCAAACTTATTTTCCCAAGCGGGGTTGGCATTTAGTATAGTGAAAGCTGTTGTCATCACTTGTCAGAGGGCGCCTCTGTGCCCAAGTGGTTAGGGCAGTTAGTCATCTACTATTAATCACATGCCTGTCAACACTGAGGTTGTGGGTTGAGTCTCACTGTGGACAGAGTGTGCTCAACTCTAATCTTAATTGGCTAGGAGTGCCAGTTTTCCTACTGAAGGTTGGTGTTTTCTTGGAGTACTCCAGCCCACGGGGGCGGGTAGCTAAGGATACTTTTAGGTACAGGTCTGTGGACAGAGTTTTGAAAACCCACCCCATTCTTATATTTTGGGACGATATAAAATGGGATCTAATCATATATTAAATTTTTTAACCAGACCTATTCATATATTTTATGATTGTACATCCATATTGACACTACCAAGCAATACCTAAAAATTAAAGCGACATCTTAAGACATAAATGTTTGTTTTCTTCTTCTAGTACTCCTATTGTTTATTTCCACTCTTGGTGGTACAATGACAGAGAACCGCACCTAATTTTAACATCTGTGGGCATTCCAATCAACACATCAACACCAATTTACTATCACTTCATGACACCATGTTTGATTGGTTTATTTAACAACATGTAGGCATTTCGTTTAATCAAGTGATGTTAATAAAACACTCGTAATTTGTTTTGTCACCGTGGTTTACTCAGCTTTAGACCAGAATTAGGAGTATTGATATATGTAGATAATTATTACCTACCAAATGATATATTTTTCAATGAAAAATGCTACCTTTTCATATATTTTGGAAAGGTAAAAAAAAGAGGCCCTTTCAAGCTGCATATCCCTGTTACCTTATACATACAAAGTTCCCACACCAAATCCCCCCCCCCCCCCACCCCATCTAAAACTTGATGCCAAGATATATCTAAAAGTTGCTGTAATTGGCATTAAAAACACAATTCATACAAACTTTGTCTGTCATAAAATTTATTTTAAAAAAATTGAAACTTGGCTTGCATATCCTTCAAGGCAGTCTACATTAGAAGTCCTGTCCAATAACCCCGCCAATATATAAACAACAGGGGGAAAAGCAACAAATCTAGAAAAATAGTTAGAAAGGCAAATTGTAAAGGAGGAACAATACGTCACTGTACATTTGGGACAATTTTACAGAATTTTGGTTGACAACCCATACACCATGGTTACCATCACAGGTTTTTAAAATTAAAAGTTAAACAAGAAATCATATATAATCCCATTGTTAATTGAGGTTGATGACACGAACAGCCATAAAACGTGGTTACTTAGTTTACCGAAATCTCCTATTCTGGCTTCCTCCCTTAATACAAAACTTGACACCACGATACAGCTGACAACTTCTGAAAGTTTCCTTAAACACCATTCCAACAAACATAAAACAATACACAAATGAACATTTTTCAAAGTGGCTTTAAATCCCATTCCAACAAACAAACAAAACAATACACATTATACAAATGAACATTTTTGAAAGTGGACGTAAACACAATTCAAACAAACAATACAACACATTGTTGTCTTACAAATTGTTCATAATTAGTAATTCACATCGCTTTTATTTTTCACAGATAGCTGTAAGAAAGTTGGTATAGTATTTGACGATCTAGTTTCATCATTAGAATTTGTCAACTGCCAAAGTGTGCAAGGCCAGGTAAGAGTTTTCTGTTGTAAATTTCTTCAAAGCTAGGTAAGAGTTATCTCTCTTTGTCAAGCTTGTATCTGGTGAGTAGATTTGTCTGGCAGTGGCTGTGTACAATAGTATTAAAGTTGTTTATCAGAAACCACAGGAATATTGTCCAAAGTAACAGATGGGTTAACATGCTTTTTCAGCCAATAACCTGCTAAATGTGTATTCAGAAGCATGCTGAGTCCACCCCACCCCTCCCCTAGTTATACCCCTGCCCACCATAGGGGAGTGGAACACTGTTTTCAGACTGTGTGTCCCCATGTTTTTTTGGGCACATTTTTCTCAGCAAAGGCAAATGGTGCAATGCTGAAATTTTGTTTATAGCTTCAAATGATCACACCATATTATGAGATTTATATTTGGTGTCATGGCAGATTTTTTCTATAATATGTTTTTTTTTTCATTACTTTTCATCAGTCTTAAGTTTTTCTAGAGGACTAATATTTAGATAATTAATTGTTTACACAGTTTGTTATTGTATTTTGTAGGTAACAGGAAAGATGCCAACAGTCAGTATAGACAAGACTGACGGATGTATGCTTTATTTAAGCAAAGATTCTTTGAACTGCGAAATTGTAACATCAAAGTCATCAGAAATGAATATTTTAATTCCTAAAGGAGACGGTGATTATGTAAGTAGGCATTACTTCCTTTCTTCCAGGGGCCAGTAACTAAAAGCAATCTTAGAAGAAAGGACATTCTTACGATCACCTTAAGAACTTCTGGTAACAAAAGTTGATGGTCTGCCTACATGAATTCTAGGTCCTGCTATTTGAGATTTTAACATTCATTATTACAAGGTTTTCTTTTCAAAGTAAAAACAAGCTCATGACCACAAATGATGAAATCAGTTTTAAACAATGTAAAGTGACACCTGCAAGGCTACATGTAAACAAGGAAGTAAATTGTAAATTAAAAATAACTTGCAAACCTCTATTTGAGTCAATTATTTATTAATTATTTTAATTTTGCATTTACCCCAAAAAAAGGAATGTCCGTTAGCTTCAGCAAGTAAGCAAACTGCAAGTCTGATCTCATAGTGAAAGGTAACAGACCTTGGACCACCACTAATTTGAATATTGGTCTGTGGGCAATACTTTTACACACCAATCAAAACCAAAAAAAGATTAATTGTGTCATAAAAACAGAAATTCAAGAATTCACATACATGATACACTGCTGTTTTTGCAATTTTTTTAGGTCTTTTTTTTTAATTATAAAACATACACTGTGATAAATAAACATCAGTTGAAATGCTCTGATTGGCTAATCTGTATTTCAGGTGGAGACTGCTTTACCTGAACAGTTCAAGACTATTTATGATGGAAGCAAGTTTGTCACAACATGCTCGGACAGTATTTGATGTGCCCCTATAGTGGCTCCAAGGGACATAATTCATATCAGTCCATTCCATTCATAATGACATAATTATATAATTTCTGCTCAGATTCAACCATTGTAAAGTATTTAGTACGTTCAGACAGAGATTTCTTCTATGCAGAATTATTAAATTTATGAAGTTAAAATTTTCTTAATATCGTATGATTAAATTTCTTTATTTTATTTTAGTTCATAATCTTTTTTGAACTACTTTTATAACTGACATCTATAGACTTTAGTTAGTACATTCACCGTTAACATGTTTGCTTGCATATTTTATTATCCTTTGCAGACAAACATAACCCTGGTTTAATCATAATAATAAAACAACAGGTACAAATACAGTGGTTCAAACATATTGAAAACTCCTTTCTATGACTACTTTATAAACAAAAGCAACTTCTTAATATCTTCAGTGATGATTAATTCAGGATTGATACTGTTGTAAGAAAAAGTATTTGAGTTAAATTGTATGAAATATTGCATTTAAATGGTAGTTTTAATTGAATACTTAATAAAAATACATAAAATCTCACACTGTATGATTATTATCAAATATTTTTATTGTATATTTTGTTTCATTGTAACCAATATTTAATTTTGATTTAGTGTTTAAAATCTAAATATAGCTCAGATTTAAATCAACCTTTGACCTTTACAGTGTTCATATGGTCTGGTTTTTATTGGACATTAGGGTAAGGGTGAAATGAAAATTCAGGTCAATGCATCTGAAGGAATCATTTGGTAAGAATGGAGTAGTCAGAAGAATAAGTTCATGACATTGTATTAATTTTATAGCTTATAGCAGTAGCATGAAGAACAAATAAACAATCTATAGTGTATTATATAGTGTATAAACAAAGATAATTTTGTATGCAGTAAGTGCAATATACATGCTATTATATTAAAATGAATGAAATTTACATCTTTTGTTGTTTATTCTCAGGGATACTGTTATAATTTGTCTTTTGCCCTGGTGGCATAAGTGCTTGTATACTTAACTGGAGCTTTGAGTTGCGAGTTCTATCCCAAGGCTTGCCATGTCAGGAGCTATGATTGAGGTGGGTGTTATCCCAAGGCTTGTTTTGCCTGAAGCTTTGATTGGGATGGGTTTTATCCAAAGGCTTCCCATGTCTGGAGCTTTGATTTGGTTGGGTTTTATTCCAAGGCTTGCCTTGAATGGTGCTTTGATTGGGGTGGGTGGTATCCAAAGGCTTGCCTTGAATGGTGCTTTGATTGGGGTAGGTTTTATCCCAAGGCCTGCCTTGCCTGGAGTTTCCATTGGGGTGGATGTTATCCCAAGGCTTTCCATGCCTGAAGATTTTATTAGGGTGGGTTTTATCCCAAGGCTTGCCATGTATAGAGCTTTGATTGGGATGGGTTTTATCGCAAGGCTTGCCATGTATGGAGCTTTGATTGGGGTCTGTTTTATCCATAGGCTTGCCATGTCTGGAGCTTTGATTGGAATGGGTTTTATCCAAAGGTTTGCCATGTCTGGATCTTTGAGTGGGATGGGTTTTATCCCAATGTTTGCCATGTCTGGAGCTTTGAGTGGGATGGGTTTCATCCCAATGTTTGCCATGTCTGGAGCTTTGAGTGGGATGGGTTTTATCCCAATGTTTGCCATGTCTGGAGCTTTGAGTGGGATGGGTTTTATCCCAATGTTTGCCATGTCTGGAGCTTTGATTGGGATAGGTTTTATCCATAGGCTTGCCATGTCTGGAGCATTGATTGGGGTCTGTTTTATCCATAGGCTTGCCATGTCTGGAGCTTTGATTGGAATGGGTTTTATCCAAAGGTTTGCCATGTCTAGAGCTTTGATTGGGATAGGTTTTATCCATAGGCTTGCCATGTCTGGAGCTTTAATTGGGATGGGTTTTATCCTAAGGCTTTACATGTATTTTATTGGGATGGGTTCTATTCCAAGGTTTGGAATGCCCGGAGCTTTGAGTTAGGTGGGTTTTATTCCCAAAGCCTGCCATGTCTAGAGCTTTGAGGTGGATGGGTTTTATCCAAAGCCTTGCCTTGTCTGGAGGTTTGATTGGGATGGGATTTATCTTAAGGTTTGCCATATCTGGAGGTTTGATTGGGATGGGTTTTTATTCCAATTTTTGTCATGTCCGACGGTTCGAGTGGGGCGAATTTTATCCCAAAGCTTGTAATGTCTGGAGCTTCGATTATTGTTGGGTTTTATCTGTGTATTGCTAGTGCTTAGAGTGGGATGCGTTTTATCCCAAGGCTTGCTAATCTCGGAGTTTTTAGTGGGACGAGTTTTATCCCCAAAGCTTGTGTCCGGAGCTTTGATTGTGTTAGATATAACCCCCCCCCCCCGCAAACTTGTTTGGGGGGGTTATATAGGAATCACCCTGGCTGTCTGTCCGCCTGTCCACATCCCTTGTAAGCGCTTCTCCTAAACCGCTTCACAGATTTTTATTAAACTTTCGTGAAGGAAGTATATCATATGTAGATGTGCATGAAGAATTTTCGTCGCTGTCGGATATTATTCAGGGGATATTATATGACTTTTTAAATACAGTATTCAGTGGAAGACCTCGTAAGCGCAACTCCTCCTAAGCCGCTTGATGAAATTTAATGAAACTTAGCATAAAGGAAGTATATTATATGTAGATGTGCATGAAGGATTTTTATTGACCTCGGATATCATTAAGGGGAGATAATTGGACTTGGAAGCGAAACCGGGGGGGGGGTAACGCTTTGCTTTGTGAGCGTGCTCACAGCCCACACTTGTTTTATCTGGCTTGCCATGCCTGGATCTTTGCGTAGGAAGGTTTGCTAGAGATTTGAGTGGGATGCGTATTGTCCCTAGGCTAGCCATACAAGGAGTTTTGAGTAGGGTGAGTTTTATCACAAGGCTTTACATGTCGTCGAGCTTTTATGTAGGCGAGTTTTATCTGACCATGTCTAGAGCTTTTCGAGTGGGGTTATTTTTTTCATAAGGTTTGTGCCTGTAGCTGTGAGTGGGAGGTGTTTTATCCCAAGTCTTGCCAGGAAGGCACTTTGATTGGGGTGGACTTGATTCCAAGACTTGCCATATCAAGGCTTGTCATGACGGGAGCTTTGAGTGGGGTGCATTTTATTCCAAGGCTTGCCATGTCACGAGCTTTGATTGGGGTGGGTTTTATCCCAAGGCTTGTCGTGTCTGGAGCTTTGAGTGGGTTGCGTTTATCCCAAGGCTTGCTATGAGTGGGGTTGAGTTTATCCCAAGGTTTGTCATGACTGAAGTTTTGAGTGGTGGGTTTTTACCCCAAGGCTTGCAATGCCTGGAGCTTTTATTGGGGTGGGTTTTATTCCAGGATTTGCCATGAATGGAGCTTTGATTGGAATGGGTTTTATGCCAAGGCTTGGAAGGCCTGTAGCTTCGAGTTAGGCGGGTTTATCCCAAGGCTAGTAATACCTGGAGCTTTGGGTGGAATGTGTTCATTACAATTCTTGTCAGGCTTAGAGCTTAGAATGCAGTGATTTTTATCTCCAAGGGTTTTGTCATCAGCTTTGATTAGGGTAAGTTTTATCTGGCCATGCCCGGAGCTTTTAGTAGGATAGGTTATCTCGGGGTGAGATTGATCCCAAGGCTTGCCATGAAAGGAACTTTGATGTGAGCAAGTTTAATCTTACCATGTCAAGAGCTTTTTGAGTGGGATGGGTTTTGTCATAAGGCTTGTCATGCCTGGGGCTTTGAGTGGGATAGGTTTTATCACCGGGTTTGCCATGTCTGGAGTTTTGAGTGGAGTGAGTTTTATTCCCATGGGTTGTGTAGGAGCTTTGACTGGGGTAGGTTTTATCTTCCCATGCCTGGAGCTTTTAGTATAGGGTGGGTTTTATCTCATTGTCATGTCAATAGCTTTGATTATGGTGGGTGTTATCTGTCTATTGCTTCAGCTTTGAGTGGAATGCATTTTATTTCAAGGCTTGCCATGCCAGGAGTTTTGAGTGGGGTGAGTTTTATGGCTTGCCATGTCTAAAGCATTGATTGGGGTGGGTTTTATCCCAAGGCTTGCCATGTTAAGAGCTTTAATTGGGGTGAGTTTTATCTGGCTATTGCTAGAACTTTGAGTCATGTCAATAGTTTTGAGTAGTGTGAGTGTTAACCCCTGCTTGCAATGTCTGGAGCTTTGAGTGGGCGAGTTTTATCCCAAGGCTTGCCATGCCAAGAGTTTTGACTAGGGGGATGAGGGTTAACCCCCTGCTTTTCATGTCAGGAGCTTTGATTGAGGCGGGTTTTATCTCAAGGCTTGCATGTCTTGAGCTTTAAGTGGAATGAATTTTATCCCAATGTTTGCCATGTCTGGAGCTTTGAGTGGGATGGGTTTTATCCCAATGTTTGCCATGTCTGGAGCTTTGAGTGGGATGGGTTTTATCCCAATGTTTGCCATGTCTGGAGCTTTGAGTGGGATGGGTTTTATCCCAATGTTTGCCATGTCTGGAGCTTTGAGTGGGATGGGTTTTATCCCAATGTTTGCCATGTCTGGATCTTTGAGTGGGATGGGTTTTATCCCAATGTTTGCCATGTCTGGAGCTTTGAGTGGGATGGGTTTTATCCCAATGTTTGCCATGTCTGGAGCTTTGAGTGGGATGGGTTTTATCCCAATGTTTGCCATGTCTGGAGCTTTGAGTGGGATGGGTTTTATCCCAATGTTTGCCATGTCTGGATCTTTGAGTGGGATGGGTTTTATCCCAATGTTTGCCATGTCTGGAGCTTTGAGTGGGATGGGTTTTATCCCAATGTTTGACATGTCTGGAGCTTTGATTGGGATGGGTTTTATCTCAATGTTTGCCATGTCTGGAGCTTTGAGTGGGATGGGTTTTATCCCAATGTTTGCCATGTCTGGAGCTTTGAGTGGGATAGGTTTTATCCCAATGTTTGCCATGTCTGGAGCTTTGAGATGGATGGGTTTTATCCCAATGTTTGCCATGTCTGGAGCTTTGAGTGGGATGGGTTTTATCCCAATGTTTGCCATGTCTGGAGCTTTGAGAGGGATGGGTTTTATCCAAAGGTTTGCCATGTCTGGATCTTTGAGTGGGATGGGTTTTATCCCAATGTTTGCCATGTCTGGAGCTTTGAGTGGGATGGGTTTCATCCCAATGTTTGCCATGTCTGGAGCTTTGAGTGGGATGGGTTTAATCCCAAGGTTTGCCATGTCTGGAGCTTTGAGTGGGATGGGTTTTATCCCAATAAAAACTAAAGATAACTATACTTTCTTGGTACAAATAATAAATTTAATCAAAAACAATTTGTCTGAAACTAAGGCATAGAATGCTAAGTACCTATAAAAGTTATAAAACATGGAAATCCGAAATACGGTAAAACACTGTGTTAAAGCACAAGGAAGGAAAGATGTCACTTAAACTTTCACCACACCATAAATACAAGATAACATACCAAATGTCAGAGATAAAAGAAAGAAGTAATTGATACGTATCAAAAAAAGATTTACAGAACGATTTCCTATAACTTTTGAGATCGTTTTCTAAAAAATATTCAAGGATTGTTCTTTTCGTCGTTGGTTGCGCCAGCACGGTCAAAACGTTTTTCAGATTACGTTGCACTTGAACATTTTCTAAGGTTGTTGTAAAAAAGGAATTCATTCGGTGACCCCAGTGATCTACCCGGTGTGTATATTAGTTTTTTAAAGTTCTGCTAGGTCCGTGTGTCGTTTTAAACAAATAACTTATAATCTAAGCCGTTTGTAGCTACGGTTCCGCACCAAGGCCGTTTCTGTCATCGCAGTTCTGCCAACATTGTATGATGACGTTTGATACTGGTATTGTTTTGTCCTCTACGGAAGCCCATTAGTGCCAGAGTGGTGTTTTATTTTTTCTAAATCGTTATTACGACTTAGCTAACTCGTTATAACAACTTAACTTACTCGTTATAACGACTTAGCTAACTCGTTATAACGAGTAAGCTATGTCGTTATAACGAGTTAGCTAAGTCGTTATAACGAGTTACTAAGTCGTTATAACGAGTTAGCTAAGTTGTTGGAACGAGTTAGCTAAGTCGTTATAACGAGTTAGCTAAGTTGTTAGAACGAGTTAGCTAAGTCGTTATAACGAGTTAGCTAAGTCGTTATAACGAGTTACAGCTTGTAAGTTGTTATAACGAGTTAGTTAAGTCGTGATAACGAGTTAGCCATGTCGTTATAACGAGTTACTAAGTCGTTATAACGAGTTAGCTAAGTCGTTATAACGAGTTAGTTAGGTTGTTATAACGAGTTAGCTAAGTCGTAATAACGAGTTAGAAAAAATAAAACACCACCCTGGCACTAATGGGCTTCCGTAGTCCTCTACAGAACTTGGTGTTATCAACAATAAGTAATGTGTGTTCCTCTATAGAGTTTGTTTCCATGTCAATCTCAAAAATTCAAAATTAACACCATCACTCGACTTAGTTTAGCTTCGTCTCAGAAAGTGCAAAATTGATTACAACAAAAAAATGTTTTCACTTCAATTTTTTTCACTGCCTATATAAATCGGGTGTTTAAGAGCCCGACGTTTAAAGTTTAAAACTACTTATGTATCACAACATTTTATCCCATCAACTGATGCACGACTTTCCTACAGGTTACTGGTTTAAAACTAGACAACTATCATGTTTAAATCACACACCTGTATATACATATATGACATGTACGATACGTGGATAACAACCACTCATGTAAAGTCCTTGAATAGAACTAAATCAGTTGATACGCTGTAGTTTTCACAAATGGTCGACTATCTATAATAATTCTATGAAAAAAACACCTCTCTCTTAATTCGTGTTAATGCGTTGTTTACTTCTAAGCAATTGGTCTTTTTAACAAATCGAGCTGACCCTATAATAATGGTGATTTACAGTAGAAAAAAACAACATAGGTGACGGATATAGATGAAACAACGTCATTTATCTTTTTTTATTTCATATCAGTAAAATTATGTTTGTTTCAATTTGATAAAACAAGGTCAGCTGGTATTAATTAATCTGCAGTAATTTGACATGAGGGCATTACCACGACGTGATAGTGGGCGTTATCACGTCGTGGTAATGCCCTCTCCAGTTACTAGCAGCATCAAACTGTTTTTTTGTAATTTATATAAAAAATTATATGTACATGTATAACCTTAATGAGGAAAAAATTTCCTAAAGCTTGGAAAAACATTATGTGTGTGCGTAAAAATGAAAAACAATGATACATCATGGATCCCACATTCAAATCATATAGCAAGCAGCCACAAATAAATATTACAGTCTTAAACACACAGTTTCTTAATTCTTCAATAAAATAAAAATAATAGTTGCTTATATAGCTGGCGTTGTCATGATACTTGACAGCACTCGGGACAGTGGTATTGCCTTTAACATTGATAATGCCCTCGCCTTTGGCTCGGGCATTATCAATGTTTCAGGCATTACCACTCTCCCTTGTGCAGTCAAGATATCAATGCCCTCTATATAAGCAACTATTGTATAATTATTTCCTTGTTGTTTCGTGTAACGTGTTCGTAATTTTGTTTTAACAGATTCAGTTGCGGCATCGCTAGCCATACATGTCGTGTTGATCCTTGTTGTATGAACATTGTAGCACTATATATTACCGTCTGTATTCTCTGTCGATACTTTTCTAGGTTTCCTTTTAATTTGTCTATTTAATTTTCCCAATTAAAGTCAGTCCAGATTTCATGTTAATTGGTCTGTCCCATTTTCCCAATTAAAGTAAGTCCATATTTGCTGTTAGTTGGTCTGTCCCATTTTCCCAATTAAAGTAAGTCCATATTTCCTGTTAATTGGTCTATCTCATTTTCCTAATTAAAGACAATCCCTATTTCATGTTAATTGGTCTGTCTCATTTCCCAATTAAAGACAGTCAATATTTCCTGTTAATTGGTCTGTCTCATTTTCCCAATTAAAGACAGTCCATATTTCTTGTTAATTGGTCTGTCTAATTTTTCCAATTAAAGGCAGTCAATATTTCCTGTTAATTGGTCTGTTTCATTTTCCCAATTAAAGACACTCCATATTTCCTGTCTTTGTTTTGCCATGTTGTATATTTGTTATTTTCATGCTGTCCTCTTGTTGCAGTGTATACTGCCAGAGTGTATCAATAAAATGTTGAAATCTTAAATCTTGTTAACTGGTCTTTCTTATTTTCCCAATTAAAGGTTATCTAGATTTCCTGTTAATGGGTCTATTTCATTTTCCCAATTAAAGGCAATCCAGATTTCCTCTTAATTGGTCTGTACCATTTGCCCAATTCAAGGCGGTCCAAATTTTCTGTTAAATAGTCTAAATTCTACTTTTTCGATTATAGCCAGTCAAGATTTTCTGTGAATTCGTCTGCTTACCAGGTCTTAAGATATCATGTTAATTGGTCTAAATCCCATATTCCCATTGTCAAGTAGAGGCAGTCAAAACAATCTAGTTTTGTCCACCCTGTGTTCATTTCTACAAAGCAAATCCCACGTCACATTATAGTATTTAGTTTTGGATAAATAAATTATTGGAGACTATATTATAAACAATTGATTTATCTGTATTCCTGTTAGTGTTATTTGGTCCCACGGGGGGGGGGGGGGGGGGGTAACTTGGTATATATAGGGTAATACGGATGTACGGCCCGAATAGGTCACTTTTTTACCTCTCCAAAATATATGAATAGGTAGCTTTTTTCATTGAAAAATATATCATTGGGTAGTTGTAAATTATCTAAACATATCCATTCCTCAATTCTCATCTTAAGCATGCTAAGCCTATGTAAAGCACAGTGATTTTACAAACAAAGTGTTCCATTAACATCACTTGATCATTTTGGTAGTGAATGGACTATTTTGCCAATGGGGATGTGCTGTAATAAAATATATGAATAGGTCTGATTTAATAATTCAATATATGATTAGGTCCCGTTTTATAACGTCCGAAATATATGAATAGGGTGGGTTTTCAAATCTCCGTCCGCAGACCTGTACCTAAAAGTATCCTAAGTTACCCCCCCCCCCCCCCCCCCCGTGTTTGGTCCTGGGATTTTCCTTGTTACTGTTGACGTATTTCTTTGTATTTCAGAGTATGTTACGAAAAGTTAGTTTCTAAATATATTCAAGGTTTTTTTTATTTATTCTTTCACTACTACCGGTATATTTAAAGTTACAAAACGATATTTTCCTTGATTTTGAATGTTCTTGGTAAATAACTTATGAACTTTTAAATAATGTTCTATTTTTAACAGCATGCACATATCAAAAACATGTAAAATAGGTCAAGACGCATATTTTTTATATCGAGCAGGATACCATTTCCGTCTATATTTGCGGAATTTTCAGTAAAGACTTGAAAATTGAATGATTTAAAGTATTAAATGTCAGCTATGAGTGTAAGAGAGAGAGAGAGAGAGAGAGAGAGAGAAGGGGGGGCACCTGTATGTTTAGTTAATGTTCTGTATATTTAATACCGAGATATTTTAATTATAGTTTATTGTAAGCGATGCCAATGAAAAGAATCGTTTGATAAATACATGAAATAACGAATTAAAGTGGTGTAGCCATTTATTTCAGAAATCAGGAGGTCGACACAAATCCACCCCCCTACCACCTTTTCCAACACAAACATAAAAAATGGTTTTTACCAAGTATTTCAGATAGCATCTTGTATTTCGGTTTCCGCTGAATTTCAGGTATTCTGGGTATCAAAATCTAAAAATAGATGATTAGCTGTTCTTTAAATTTAGATTTGTGTGACTAAAGGTGATTTAAAGAGAAACAATATATCCGTAATGCGTAGGTTGTGAAAAAAACATATTTCAAGGTATAAGATTTTCTCCACTAGGTCACTATTAATCATATAAACGTCAAACAAATTTCTTATATTTTTATTTAGTGCTTCCATCGAAGCTGCTCGTAGCAATGCGTATACCAAATTTCAGTGTTGCGATTATTTTAATGATGTTCTTTTGTTATACATATCTACCATATATTTTGTGTTGTGTTGTTTGTATGTCATCGTTTGAGCCTTATATGTGTAACATACATCCACATGCATTCATCCCAAGATTTAATAAAAAACATTACACTTTTATTAATTTCGTACTTCAACAGGAACCTAAATGACAGTTAAACAGTGAATTTCTTTATAATATTGCACTATTGATGTTTTACACACTGGTACAAGAAAGAAATATCCTTACCAACAAGCTCGTAATCATGTATGCGGAAAACAATATGAGGCCTAGAATAAAAGTGGAATATTATGCCCCCCCCCCTTTTCTATTAACAGCGAAATGTAATAAAACAATTATGGTCATGCTTTATGACCAATCCATGTCACGCTTGTACAAAACCTAATAAACATAGAAGCCCTAACTACTGGCAGCGGGATTTGAACTAAACGAAGAAAAAAGAATTAGCTATGACCTCATGTGTCCAATTAAAAGTATTTCGTTCTTACCAAAAACGGATAGTGCTATTTTGCGCATGTTATCTCAATTAATGAGTAATGTGTTTACAAACAGGAAACATCGTGCCCTGTATACGTGAGGTTGAGCATTTCATATATTAGTAAATATTTTGTTCTTTGGGAGGAAAAAAACAAACTAATAAAAGATACTGAATATTTATGTACACTTAGGTCACTATCCAGTAGTTTATGCATCTCATTTTGCCTTTTCTATTACTTATTTTGGATTTTTCGGTAAATTTTTGCTGATTTGCCGTTCTGCCTGTGAAGAGATCCATTGACTCGGGGAGTTTTTAAGATCGTACACCGCCAACCTATATTTGCCCTTGGTCAGACGATACGAGATTTATTGACATACATGTATATTATGTATTGTATTATCCCAACAGGGAATTTTCTGTCTACAAATTTGAATTTGATTTGATTTTTAGGCTACTTAGAAATGACAACAAGATCTAACAAGAAACGTATGTCGTAAACTAAAAAGTCCCTTCAATTAGATCTGATGTATCGTTACGTATCTATACATTGTACAAGGTGTGAAGATGATAATGATTAGTTCATATACAAGTGTTACGATCACGTGGTTACTTAGATACATGTATTGACACAACCTTGATTACAAAGGTGAGACATATAGGTAACTGTTTATTTTTTATGTACACATGGAAAAGTACTTGAACTTCATGGACGATTTGTCAATGAAAATAACACAAACGACACGGAGTCGTGACGGAACTTTACCTACATATTTTATATATACAGCTATGACAGTTACACGTCATAAGATAACTGTGATTTATTGGTTCCTGAAGTGAAAACATAAAGACATCCTGTTTCTACAAAGTCAAATAATAATTTGAAAAATGAAGGTCGTTCAAGAAAAGTGGATATAATGGATAATGGGGGGGGGGGGGGGGGGGCGGATGATTACATTGCTAGTGAAGTTGTGTTTGTTTTTAAGATTCAGTCGGTGTAGGGATGACTAATCGATATTTAAGAGGGGGCAAGATCTTTTCTGTTAGTATGTTTTGGCATTTATTTTACACGTCTGTTAACTGTTTTCAGACAATAAACCAACTGTTAACTGTTAACTGTTTAGTGTTTTTCTACCATTAGCTGCAATTTGTTTTCTTAAAAATTGACATTGTTGTTAACTTTTATAATGAAAATAGAAACCTTGTTTGTTGTTAATAGTCAGTATAATGTTAACTCTTTTAAATATTTTTCTCTGTTATTCTCTCAAAATTTCTCAATGCTGCTGGGACCATACCGGGAGGGTTCCCAGTGCTCGACCCACACAGCAGCCCAGCGCGTCCCCGGGTGGCGGGAGACCCTCTCGTTTGGGGGTTGTCAGGTCATAATACGGAAAGCCTGACCGCGGACCGTAGTGGGTAACTTGTTTGGAGAGTGCCACGCTCCTTGCACGATAAAGACCCCTTTTGTAGATTTCGAAAAAGAGTAGGCTCATTGTAGCCGCTACAGAAGGCTAAATTTTCCGCCCCTACCAAAACTCCATACTTTTCCAGTGGCAGTCAAAATTGTATTCCCTGTGACCCATCCCACCCCCATTTTCCTTTGATTTATTGTTTGTTAACTTGTTCCCGTCCTGAATATAGCTGAAATACTGCTCGCTGGACGTAAAGCAGACAATCAATCAATCAATCAATCAATCAATCAATCAATCAATCAATCAATCAATCAATCAATCAATCAATCAATCAATCAATCAACCAATCAACCAATCAATCAATCAATCAATCAATCAATCAATCAATTCTGCTCTTATCTGTTTTTTTCGATTTTTGAATTCAGTATTCTGTTTTTTAAAGCAATTTGCAGTTATCTTTTATCATTATTTTAAATTTACTGTTATCTGTTTTGGGAAAAATAAAAAATTGTTAACCTTTTGGACCCCTATCCCCCCTCATTAAACACTCGCATTTATTATGCTTAGTAGATGGTTTTAGGTATAATTAGATAAATGATCCTCTAGACTACAATATTTTTTTAATCTAATTATATTGAACTTAGGTAAAACTTTTAATATATTTAGAGGTAGGATTTTAATTTAGACAACATCATTTCTCTTAAGCTGGGTTTGATTGATGGTTTCTTACCGTCCAGTAATCAACAATTTAGAATATAGTTAGAACAATATAGCATGTAGATTCAAATAGTTAGGACGATAGCATGCAAGTTAACAAATAATAAATCAATTCCAAGGAAAATGTGAATGACACTGGAATAAGTATGCATGAATCAAAAATAATTTTTCACTGCAGTGTCTTTTCGACATCAGTATTTATAGAGCTTATAATCATGCAAAGGAGCGTGACCTATCCACAAACACATTACCCACTATTGTGTACGTAGTACACAGGGCCTAATGACACTTGAACTTATTATTATTGAGAAATTGTCTTATTTTTATTTGTCATTTGGTATACTTGGCATTGAAGCGAGTTTGTTTTCGCGAAACGCAATATCAATAAAGAATTACTGCGCCATTTGAACTCCATTGTATTGTTTGTTACTTTGAGGTCAATGACCGAGAAGGTAGTTATAGCTACATCGACTGATCTACGGCGATCAATACATATTTACGAAACATTAAATGCGTATATAGACTGTAAACATTTGCAGAAAGATATGTTATTAAGATTAGAAAACGAAAACGAACATAAAAACTATTTGAATGTAGGGTGCATCAGAATTTGTAAGAGTCAGTAATGTTTGACTACAAACATATTAATAAACACATCATTTTTAAGTATCATGTTTTTACGTCAGAACTCTTCAATCTATTACAAAAGGTCACATAGGTTCATGGCCGTATACAAACCTCGGTAAAGGGTGCGGTGGAGAGTCTGGTAAGGCCCCCTCAGAGATAGTAGACAATTTTTAGAAGTGAACAATGTGGACTTTTGTCCTTTTTGGACTATGATATTGAAGTTGAAGCATTACAATTGGCTAATGCCCCCCCCCCCACCCCATTTTCGCCTTTTTTACTGGCACGAAGTTAACCAGCAACAGTCGATCGGATAACAAAATTGCTTAACTTCGTGTTGTCTTTTTTCATGGACATCCCAACATTCTGATTTCATCCAACACAATCATAGCAGGAAACAATAAACACTTATTGATAAATATTGTCGTCCTGAGGGCAGCGAAAGATAAATTTCTATTTAAAAATTTAATTAAAAGTCTCTTGTGTTCTGTTTATTAAACTTTTCACCCAATAGTATATGAATGTTCTAGATAGTCCGAGTTTGACCTTTGAGAAAAGTGCTACGTCATATTTTAAAAATGGATAAGGTTAATAAAAGTGTGACTACATATTAGGCAATTTTAAACAGATATATTAATATATGTTGTGAAATTTTCAAACATCGAGTTCAAACTACACAGGCAATTTTGAAATTAGTGTCAGATGAATTTTTTGTGTTGTGTTTATTCAAAATTGTCAGTTATACTTAAATCGTAGAGTTCAGGGTTCTCGTTAACCTGTAAACACACAGTTCCATATAAAATTTGTAATCCTTATTTTTCTTTATTTATGAAATTTTTTGTGATTTATTTTCCCATTTTTTTTTAATGATTGATAAAATTGTAAGGTTTGTGTAAAGCAAGTGGTGTAAAGTTACTCCAATCGTGTTGTGATTAATATTATTAAATTGCGAAGAAACAAGAGGCTCTCAGTTCGAATTATCAAAGTGCGCAGTAACCAAATGTGAGGTTCCCGTTGATTAAATTCCGTATATAAAAAACGAGAATGCTCACTATCCTATATCATATTGTGTATATACACAACTGTAGGTTCCCGTTATCGAAGTGCGCAGAAACAAAACGAATATTGCGTCGATACAAAACAAGAGGCTCCCTTTTTCAAAGTGTGTAGATATGATGGGCAGGTTGATTAGACACAAGCCGAGCATGCCCATAAAGAAAGTGTGAATATACAAAATATAGTTAACCTTATTTGAATTCCCACCCCCACCCTGCCCCCCCCCCCCAGGTCATATCAAGGTTATTAAAAGTAGTGTCTTTCTGACGCAGTATTTATTGTAAGAATCCATTCGACTCGGAGTTTTAATGATATATCAATGGTTTTGTAAAACACACATAATGTTATCACCGTGGTGCAGCTAAAAGTCTTCCTGAAAACCACAAAGACAATGACTTGTCAGACATTATGACAGGATTTACTATACATCTATTTTTCTACATTACATGTTGAAACTATAGATAAGAAACAAGGAAATACATTTCTATTTAGATTACGTATAGTTTGCAACTTTTGCTAGGTATAAATAACGAACTATATGTGTAATAAAAAACCCTAATCTCTCATATACTTCTATTCAAACCTTTGTCACATGAGATGAATAATTAAACTTCGTTTTTAATTCCATGTATAATAGTGCCTGAGAGTACGAATACGTTATTTGAATTTGACGCACTTTTACAACAAGTAACATAAGGACACGTGACATAAGCTCTTCTGAGCTTTTAATTGACTTTACTATGTATAAAGACTACCAGTAACTCTCTTAGACAGTACTAACCACCCCCGTCTTACCTGTGAAATGTATTATTTAGGTAGAACATGGATTTGTTTTACTACTGTTTCACTTTTGATATGAGAACATAAACTATTTTTTCAACGTCCGGAATTATCTGCCCTTTTGTTGTTTATTAAAATGAGTTTTCATTATAAAGGCGTTGGCATCCTTCTTTCTCAAAACTTACGAAAAGTGTTTGTTGTGAGGGGAATATTTACACAAATTTATCTCACTTTAAAATCGACCTTACTTCGTGTCCACGTTTTGTAATATAAATGTCACAAATTAGGACATTAAACAAAACAGGTTGTGTCCGTTGCAGAAGGTATTTCGAAATATATCATACTGTATTTATTAAAAGAGGGTATTTCGTACATGTGTCCACTATTAATGTCACAATTTAGGACATTTCAATGACAAACATGTGTCCCTCAAAAGAAGAGGATATTTCGAAATATTAGCCACGATATACATGAAGTAATAAATCATAGTACTTAAATGACTAAAAATAACAGAAATAACAAAAGTGTCAATTCTTTACAAAATCACTTTACATTGATTTGACATCTTATCCTTTTTCATATTTTTACTTTGG
This sequence comes from Limnoperna fortunei, assembly GCA_944474755.1. Taxonomy (NCBI): domain Eukaryota; kingdom Metazoa; phylum Mollusca; class Bivalvia; order Mytilida; family Modiolidae; genus Limnoperna; species Limnoperna fortunei. The sequence continues at coordinate 30,696,338 of OX104124.1, read as the reverse complement.
TAATAAAATGTAGCCCTTGTTTCTCACTGGTAACTATCAGACCTCCGGTAATGAGTGGGGTGTGGCACCCTCTGCACCGTCCCCATAACTTTCATCCACTTTTACCCCGTTGTCCATATAAGCCACCAAAAATTCAACGATCCCAATCTTATCAATTCTAACCCTTAGCATGTCCCATGCGACCCCCACCCACCCCAAATCACACACACAAAACGGTCCAAAAATATATTTAGAAGCATGCATGGCAACACTGTCGTGCTACCTCTACAGTATAACGTAGAAGCATGCATACAACGTCTATCATAGTATACCTCGATCTACAGTATAACGTAGAAGCATGCATACAACGTCTGTCATAGTACCTCTACAGTAGAACGTAGAAGCATGCATACAACGACTGTCATAGTACCTCTACAGTAGAACGTAGAATCATGCATACAACGACTGTCATAGTACCTCTACAGTAGAACGTAGAAGCATGCATACAGCGACTGCCATAGTACCTCTATAGTAGAACGTAGAAGCATGCATACAACGACTGTCATAGTACCTCTACAGCATTACGTAGAATCATGCATACATCGACTGCCATAGTACCACTACAGTATAACGTAGAAGCATGCATACAACGACTGTCATAGTACCTCTACAGTATAACGTAGAATCATGCATACAACGACTGTCATAGTACCTCTATAGTATAAGTAGAATCATGCATACAACGACTGCCATAGTACAACTACAGTATAACGTAGAAGCATGCATACAACGACTGTCGTGGTACCTATAGAGTATACCACTAGAAGCATGCATACAACCACTGCCATAGTACCACTACAGTATAACGTAGAAGCATGCATACAACGACTGTCAGAGTACCTCTACAGTATAACGTAGAAGCATGCATACAACGACTGTCATAGTACCTCTACAGTATAACGTGGAAGCAAGCATACAACGACTGTCATAGTACTCTACAGTATAACGTAGAAGCATGCATACAACGACTGTCATAGTAAGACTACAGTAGAACGTAGAAGCATGCATACAACGACTGCCATAGTACCTCTACAGTATAACGTAGAAGCATGCATACAACGACCGTCATAGTACCTCTACAGTAGAACGTAGAAGCATGCATACAACGACTGTCATAGTACCTCTACAGTAGAACGCAGAAGCATGCGTACAACGACTGCCATAGTACCTCTACAGTAGAACGTAGAAGCATGCATACAACGACTGCCATAGTACCTCTACAGTAGAACGTAGAAGCATGCATACAACGACTGCCATAGTACCTCTACAGTAGAACGTAGAAGCATGCATACAACGACTGCCATAGTATCTCTACAGTATAACATAGAAGCATGCATACCACGACTGTCATAGTACCTCTACAGTAGAACGTAGAAGCATGCATACAACGACTGCCAAAGTACCTCTACAGTAGAACGTAGAAGCATGCATACAACGACTGTCATGGTACCTCTACAGTAGAACGCAGAAGCATGCATACAACGACTGCCATAGTACCTCTACAGTAGAACGTAGAAGCATGCATACAACGACTGCCATAGTACCTCTACAGTAGAACGTAGAAGCATGCATACAACGACTGTCGTAGTACCTATAGAGTATACCACTAGAAGCATGCATACAACGACTGCCATAGTACCTCTACAGTATAACGTAGAAGCATGCATACAACGACTGCCAAAGTACCTCTACAGTAGAACGTAGAAGCATGCATACAACGACTGTCATAGTACCTCTACAGTAGAACGTAGAAGCATGCATACAACGACTGCCATAGTACATCTACAGTAGAACGTAGAAGCATGCATACAACGACTGTCATAGTACCTCTACAGTAGAACGTAGAAGCATGCATACAACGACTGCCACAGTACCTCTACAGTAGAACGTAGAAGCATGCATACAACGACTGCCATAGTACCTCTACAGTATAACGTAGAAGCATGCATACCACGACTGTCATAGTACCTCTACAGTAGAACGTAGAAGCATGCATACAACGACTGCCAAAGTACCTCTACAGTATAACGTAGAAGCATGCATACAACGACTGTCATAATACATCTACAGTAGAACGTAGAAGCATGCATACAACGACTGCCATAGTACCTCTACAGTAGAACGTAGAAGCATGCATACAACGACTGCCACAGTACTTCTATAGTAGAACGTAGAAGCATGCATACAACGACTGCCATAGTACCTCTACAGTAGAACGTAGAAGCATGCATACAACAACTGCCATAGTACCTCTACAGTAAAACGTAGAAGCATGCATACAACGACTGTCATAGTGCCTCTACAGTAGAACGTAGAAGCATGCATATAACGACTGCCATAGTACCTCTACAGTATAACGTAGAAGCATGCATACAACGACTGTCATAGTACCTCTACAGTATAACGTAGAAGCATGCATACAACGACTGTCATTGTACCTCTACAGTACAACGTAGAAGCGTGAAAAAAACGACTGTCATAGTACCTCTACAGTATAACGTAGAAGCATGCATACAAGGACTGTCATAGTACCTCTTCAGTATAACGTAGAAGCATGCATACAACGACTGTCATAGTACCTCTTCAGTATAACGTAGAAACATGCATACAACGACTGTCATAGTACCTCTACAGTATAACGTAGAAGCATGCATACAACGACTGCCTATAGTACCTCTACAGTATAAGGTACATTCATGCATACAACGACTGTCATAGTACCTCTACAGTATAACGTAGAAGCATGCATACAACGACTGTCATAGTACCTCTACAGTATAACGTAGAAGCATGCATACAAGGACCGTCATAGTACCTCGTCAGTATAACGTAGAAGCATGCATACAACGACTGCCATAGTACCTCTACAGTAGAACGCAGAAGCATGCATACAGCGACTGCCATAGTACCTCTACAGTAGAACGTAGAAGCATGCATACAACGACTGTCGTAGTACCTATAGAGTATACCACTAGAAGCATGCATACAACGACTGCCATAGTACCACTACAGTATAACGTAGAAGCATGCATACAACGACTGTCAGAGTACCTCTACAGTATAACGTAGAAGCATGCATACAACGACTGTCAGAGTACCTCTACAGTAGAACGTAGAAGCATGCATACAACAACTGCCATAGTACCACTACAGTATAACGTAGAAGCATGCATACAACGACTGTCAGAGTACCTCTACAGTAGAACGTAGAAGCATGCATACAACGACTGTCATAGTACCTCTACAGTAGAACGTAGAAGCATGCATACAACGACTGCCATAGTACCTCTACAGTAGAATGTAGAAGCATGCATACAACGACTGCCATAGTACCTCTACAGTAGAACGTAGAAGCATGCATACAACGACTGTCATAGTACCTCTACAGTAGAACGTAGAAGCATGCATACAACGACTGTCATAGTACCTCTTCAGTATAACGTAGAAACATGCATACAACGACTGTCATAGTACCTCTACAGTATAACGTAAATGCATGCATACAACGACTGATTATAGTTCCTCTACAGTATAACGTAAATTCATGCATACAACGACTGTCATAATACCTCTACAGTATAACGTAGAAGCATGCATACAAGGACTGTCATAGTACCTCTTCAGTATAACGTAGAAGCATGCATACAACGACTGTCATAGTACCTCTTCAGTATAACGTAGAAACATGCATACAACGACTGTCATAGTACCTCTACAGTATAACGTAAATGCATGCATACAACGACTGCCTATAGTACCTCTACAGTATAATGTAAATGCATGCACACAACGACTGTCAGTACCTCTACAGTATAATGTAGAAGCATGCATACAACGACTGCCATAGTACCTCTACAGTATAACGTAAATGCATGCATACAACGACTGTCATAGTACCTCTACAGTATAACGTAGAAGCATGTTTACAGCGACTGTCATAGTACCTCTACAGTATAACGTAAATGCATGCATACAACGACTGTCATAGTACCTCTACAGTATAACGTAGAAGCATGTATACAACGACTGTCATAGTACCTCTACAGTAGAACGTAGAAGCATGCATACAATGACTGCCATAGTACCTCTACAGTATAACGTAAATGCATGCATACAACGACTGTCATAGTACCTCTACAGTATAACGTAGAAGCATGTTTACAGCGACTGTCATAGTACCTCTACAGTATAACGTAGAAGCATGCATACCACGACTGTCATAGTACCTCTACAGTAGAACGTAGAAGCATGCATACAACGACTGCCAAAGTACCTCTACAGTATAACGTAGAAGCATGCATACAACGACTGTCATAGTACATCTACAGTAGAACGCAGAAGCATGCATACAACGACTGCCATAGTACCTCTACAGTAGAACGTAGAAGCATGCATACAATGACTGCCATAGTACCTCTACAGTATAACGTAAATGCATGCATACAACGACTGTCATAGTACCTCTACAGTATAACGTAGAAGCATGTTTACAGCGACTGTCATAGTACCTCTACAGTATAACGTAGAAGCATGCATACCACGACTGTCATAGTACCTCTACAGTATAACGTAGAAGCATGCATACAACGACTGTCATTGTACCTCTACAGTACAACGTAGAAGCATGAAAAAAACGACTGTCATAGTACATCTACAGTATAACGTAAAAGCATGCATACAAGGACTGTCATAGTACCTCTTCAGTATAACGTAGAAGCATGCATACAACGACTGTCATAGTACCTCTTCAGTATAACGTAGAAACATGCATACAACGACTGTCATAGTACCTCTACAGTATAACGTAAATGCATGCATACAACGACTGCCTATAGTACCTCTACAGTATAAGGTAAATTCATGCATACAACGACTGTCATAGTACCTCTACAGTATAACGTAGAAGCATGCATACAACGACTGTCATAGTACCTCTACAGTATAACGTAGAAGCATGCATACAAGGACCGTCATAGTACCTCGTCAGTATAACGTAGAAGCATGCATACAACGACTGCCATAGTACCTCTACAGTAGAACGTAGAAGCATGCATACAACGACTGCCATAGTACCTCTACAGTAGAACGTAGAAGCATGCATACAACGACTGTCGTAGTACCTATAGAGTATACCACTAGAAGCATGCATACAACGACTGCCATAGTACCACTACAGTATAACGTAGAAGCATGCATACAACGACTGTCAGAGTACCTCTACAGTATAACGTAGAAGCATGCATACAACGAGTGTCAGAGTACCTCTACAGTAGAACGTAGAAGCATGCATACAACAACTGCCATAGTACCACTACAGTATAACGTAGAAGCATGCATACAACGACTGTCAGAGTACCTCTACAGTAGAACGTAGAAGCATGCATACAACGACTGTCATAGTACCTCTACAGTAGAACGTAGAAGCATGCATACAACGACTGCCATAGTACCTCTACAGTAGAATGTAGAAGCATGCATACAACGACTGCCATAGTACCTCTACAGTAGAACGTAGAAGCATGCATACAACAACTGTCATAGTACCTCTACAGTAGAACGTAGAAGCATGCATACAACGACTGCCATAGTACCTCTTCAGTATAACGTAGAAACATGCATACAACGACTGTCATAGTACCTCTACAGTATAACGTAAATGCATGCATACAACGACTGACTATAGTTCCTCTACAGTATAACGTAAATTCATGCATACAACGACTGTCATAATACCTCTACAGTATAACGTAGAAGCATGCATACAAGGACTGTCATAGTACCTCTTCAGTATAACGTAGAAGCATGCATACAACGACTGTCATAGTACCTCTTCAGTATAACGTAGAAACATGCATACAACGACTGTCATAGTACCTCTACAGTATAACGTAAATGCATGCATACAACGACTGCCTATAGTACCTCTACAGTATAATGTAAATGCATGCACACAACGACTGTCAGTACCTCTACAGTATAATGTAGAAGCATGCATACAACGACTGCCATAGTACCTCTACAGTATAACGTAAATGCATGCATACAACGACTGTCATAGTACCTCTACAGTATAACGTAGAAGCATGTTTACAGCGACTGTCATAGTACCTCTACAGTATAACGTAAATGCATGCATACAACGACTGTCATAGTACCTCTACAGTATAACGTAGAAGCATGTATACAACGACTGTCATAGTACCTCTACAGTAGAACGTAGAAGCATGCATACAATGACTGCCTATAGTACCTCTACAGTATAACGTAAATGCATGCACACAACGACTGCCATAGTACCTCTACAGTATAACGTAAATGCATGCATACAACGACTGTCATAGTACCTCTACAGTATAACGTAGAAGCATGTTTACAGCGACTGTCATAGTACCTCTACAGTATAACGTAAATGCATGCATACAACGACTGTCATAGTACCTCTACAGTATAACTTAGAAGCATGTATACAACGACTGTCACAGTACCTCTACAGTATAACGTAGAAGCATGCATACAAGGACTGTCATAGTACCTCTTCAGTATAACGTAGAAGCATGCATACAACGACTGTCATAATACCTTTACAGTATAACGCATAATACCTCGATCTACAGTACAACGTAGAAGCATGCATACAACGACTGCAATAGTACCTCTACAGTATAAAGCATAATACCTCGATCTACAGTACAACGTATAGAAGCATGCATACAACGACTGCAATAGTACCTCTACAGTATAACGCATAATACCTCGATCTACAGTACAACGTAGAAGCATGCATACAACGACTGCAATATTACCTCTACTGTATAACGTATATATAGAAGTGCAGAAAACAATTGGCATGTTCTACCTCTTATACTTTGTTATATAATGAAACGACTGAGCATATTTGTCCCTAGAGTCAAATGACTGGGGTCTAAGTCTCCCGGAACATCTCGCAAAGGCCACTCTTTCTAGATCTCCACTATTACCGCAGCTGGTGGAGGTGGGTATGAACCTCGTGGGTTCCTATAACCCTGGGACAGAGCATTCCCGTTACTGTGATCACCTTGTACATCTTCCCAAACATTCTCTATTAGATCTTTAAAATGTAAGTTGTATTGATGATGAACATAAAATATTTTAAAAACCCAATAAATATTGAGCGCGTTGTTTTGTTTGAATTGATCGCAGAATCATCTCCGTCAGTCTTGGAAAATCCAATTTCTCAACTGCGTCATTGACCATCACATTAAATGTTCGGAAGACAGATAATCGTAATTACCTTAGTTATATTTTTAAGAATGTTAGGTTTATAGATACTCTTTTAGGAAATAATGAGTGAGATGTTGCATGTGCACTAGTGATGGTCACGTGACTGTAGGAATGGTTCACATGATTGCTGTGTGTCGTGTTTGCGATTCAACATTGATTTAACCTTTAATATGACCGTCTTTGTTTTTTTCCGACGCAGTCGGTATTATATTCACTTTTTACCCTTTGACCTCATGACACTTCACCTCTCGTAATTCTGTTTCTTATTGGTTAAAAACCAATTGGACGGGGGTTCGGAACAGGGTGGTAAATTGGACAGGGGCTCGGAACAGGGTGGTAATTCACCTTTCAAATTGTGTACTATTATTATTAGATTTTACCGTCTGTTTGTTTATAAAATTATTTCATAGTGCAATTGAAGTATAAAGAACGATAGAGATGAGCTGCAGTTTGTAAAATTTATATCAAACAGCTTGTACAAAAATGTTAAATATTTTTTATTTGAAGTACAGCGCAAATTAAATGCATATTAACACGCTGGATTTTAGCGGGCTTTTATGGATGATAAAAAAGACGAAGAAACGAAATTTTAATTAATTTCTAAATACAAATTAACAATCATTTTATATTCATATTGATATTAAATTAAATGTATTATTGTTCTTGGGCGTCCGTCGTAGTACACACATAGATAGAGAGTTGTGGCTCTAATTGTAAAGTATACTTTGCTTATTCAGTAAATTGTAAACTATAAACATTTTATTAAAAAATTCCTAATATTCAATTTGTTTACATTATTGTATAACTGCTTTGGTGCTCGCAGAAAAACTTCATTTCTATATCTTAGGCATTGGGTTTCAATACATAATAGCAATAAACTTTCTGGAACACATGTACATGTACAGCAAAGTACATGTAGTTGTATGTACATTATCAATTTTAGGTTAACTGTATGCTTGGTAAATCTGTTAATATCGAAAACACGTAAATAAAAGGGGGCACAATGAATAATTTCAAACTCGTTTCATCTGGAACTAATGTTAATTTATAGGTTCATGATTTCATTCACGTAGTAATAATTGTCCGACATTACTTCCCCCAAAAAATTTCCATCAAACATTTCTGGTCTATTGAAACGGTGAATTTGTATGACAATAAAGACGATTCGTAGTTCAATGCATAACTCAATTTATATCTTTACTGCGTCGGTTATCTTTTTTAAAGATAGTACTTGTTTCCTTTAACTTCGATTACATACGTTTTTATGCCATGAACAGATCCACTGTTTCTGACTTTTTTTCGTGCAAGGCGTTTTACTCTGGTGATCTCTGACGCAAAAAATTCACTTCTTAGTAATTAAAACTTTAAAATACGTCCTCCTAACTCAAATCTAAATATGCGCCCTAAAATTCTGTTTAGAAACCTCTTTGTTAAAAATGAAAAACATCAGAATAGATACGACGCTTTCTTTTTTCCTCATTTCACGAACCAATCGCAGTACGTGACGGTTAGCAGATCTCGCGATAGAGTACGTGTTCTCCGGCAGATTCATATGATGCAATACTTCGTACACATCGTTATTTAAAATAATACATATTTATTCTAGTATTACTATCAATGTGCAAAAACGAACAGAACAGGTAGGCATAGTTATTTAATAGTGACACGGTGATTACGGTTGATATACATTGTTTTTTTATGTGCTTTATTTTAACTATTAATTATAGACACGCGTTGCTATTTCATACAGGTAATTTCTACCAATTGTTTGTTTCTTTAATTTTGAAAATTACTAAATACGTTTTTTTTTTAAATTGTTTTCCTTAAGCAATTGATTTTTCTAACTTGTATTATTGATTGATTGAATGCTTGTTTAACGTCACGCGAACAATTTCAGCCTTTTTCAAGACGAGATCAAGTTCACAAGCAATTAGGTAAATGGATCAACCAACCACAGCGTGAGGAAGGAAAACAGGCTTTTGTAGCGGCTACAGAGGCATAGCGTACGGACGGAAAACAGGCTTTTGTAGCGGCTACGTAGGGCATAGCGTGAGGACAAAAACATAGGTTTTGTTTGATGCCACTGGAAAAGCATAGAGCATAACGTAAAGATGGAAAAAATAGGCCTTTGTAGCGGATACATAAAGCATAGCGTAAGGACGAAAAATATAGGCTTTTGTAGCGGCTACATAAGCGAAAGGATGGAAACATTTGTGGCTACACTACACGTTTTTATTTTCGAAAACCACAAACGAAGCCTTTATCGTTCAAGAAGCGTGGCACTCTCCAAACACATCACCGATGACAGTCCGCGATAGACTTTCCGTGCATGTAATGACTTGACAATCCTCCAGCAAGAGGGCATACCCTATCCGCAATCTGTGGAGGCGTTTGGCAGCTCTGGGGTAACCCTCCCAGTATGGTCACAGTCAAACTTTTTAAAGAATATCATCTTTCACTTTGCATACGGTTTAGAACTATGCATGGTATGGGATATTATCGGATACTATCGGTCAACAAAACCCGGACGTAATGATATAGCTGAACAATTTCTGAATGTGGCTCAAACACCATTTTGAGACAATCAAATCATAAGTAAACATTTTACCATTAACTTGAAATTTCCACGGATCCAGCCATTAAAACCGAAATTACGAGAAGTGGCGATAAATAATAAAGCAAAAGCAATGCTAAAAGTAGAATAGACTTGATAATATTGAAACGAAACTAATAAAATGCGAAAGTGGGCATATATACAACATCCGTATATTGCGAAAATACCGTAAAATACGAGGCTTAGAAACGACCCCTGTCTGGCATCTCTCAAATATTACCCTGCAACGAAAAAATAGATCTTATGCCTACAAAAATGGTGCATTTGTAAGCGCAAAGTAAATTCCAAATCACCACTTGATGACTGGAAATAAAATAAAAACGATTGTTAATTGTTTGTTTAAATGAGGTCCAATTACGCCACTGAAGCTTTATTAGATCGTAGGGTTTTTAACGATAGGAAGTCGGAGTACCCGGTAGAAACTACCGACCTTCGACATCAACCTTGTCAATGGAATATCGGTTTCCTTCTGCTTTAATTAAATAGTTCTATTTAAAGTCAATCTTTTTAATTAATGACGGATTTTTACTTAGATGATACAGTAATCGTTTTGACTAAATTGTTTTTATATTTAGAAGTAACTCGAATCTATTAACACAATTTAGCATATGAGCGAAAATGATTTTTTCTATTTACAAGTTACGTCATCCAACTTTGTATATATTTCTGACAGACTGGCTATTAGTTAAAATTTCAAAATGTCTTGTCAACCATATGATACATTATGTTCTATTATCTTCAAAAACAAAACAAAAACTTACACTAGTAAATAAAATATATTTATATAGTTAAATCAAAACTGAATCAAACATAAATGAACATTTATTAAAAACAAACTCTATTAAACGAAGAAACTGTTAAATTAGACTAAGTGATCATTTTCTTGAAATTGAAAGAGGAAGCTACAAAAGAATTTAAAGGCAAGATAGACTATGTCAAATGTCCGAAATACTCAGATATAAGAAAAAATGTAGAAAATGATATTAAAAATAGTTATGAAAATGATATTAATAAATATATAAATATAATGTCTTCTTGGAGTTGCAGTTTGTTGTTCTATTTATTAAAAAGTCTTTAGTACTGAGGAAAGTGGACTTGAAGATTGCTTGATTCTACTATATATGATTTATCTTTTGTTTAATTGTGTGTGTGTGTTTTTATGTATGCTTTCAACAGCTGACGGGATATAAATGTTCTTTATAAGTAAATAAATTATCAGCTTTTTGTATATGTCACTCCATTTTTTTCAGCAGTTTTAAAATATAAACGCTCCATCGTCAAATAGTGATATTTTCTTTTTGACAGACGTGTAACGTTTATGCGAACAATTTTTAAAAAGTGTTTTCCTGTCGCTTGTTAATGATATGTGTAAAGACATTCCGATACATGTAAGAATGTCGATTCCAAAGTTATGATAACGGTATCTTAAATGTACAACATTAACAACAGATTTTATCACAAAGAATTTTATTTATTTTAATCGTTTCACTTTGATTTGTTTACCCTGCAGATAAATATAATAATTGTTGTCAACTAACTGTATGAATAACTAACTAAAACAATAAGAAATCTACTAAATTCTTCAGAATTTCTTGATACCGCGTAGAAAAAGATGTATAGAAGCAGATGGAAGATACAGAAAAAAAACAATACTAAAAATGTAATAGTTTAAAAAAAACAATATTGCCATGCCATAAATGCGATCTGGAGAAAAATAACAAAAAATAAGACGTTAAAAAACACCAATAATATTAACGTTGCATCATTCTGTTTTTGACAGAATATTGCATCACCACAGTACTGACAAGTAGTAAACAAAGCAGCAGGAAACCGCTATACGTGTATTTTTAATTTTGATGACAAAATTTAGGAAATTTGGCCTTAAGGCGAGAAATGTATTGTTAAATAAACGTACAAATAAAAATATTGTCATGCCATTAATGTCAGGAGAAAAATAACAAAAACATAAGTTTAAAAAAAAACACAATTTATATTAACGTTGCATCATTCTGTTTTTGACAGAATATTGCATCACCACAGTACTAACAAGTAGTAAACAAAGCAGAGGGAAATCACTAAGTGTATTTTAAATTTTGATGACGTGTCTTCGATACGTCACTATTTACCAACGAATAATCAATCAACACATGCCTTTTAAGGTAGTAGTTATTGGGGATATCCCATACTTTCTGTCTTAAAATAAACCAAATTGGACCAATCAGAAACTATTATGTGTGATGGAGAGAAAAAGTCCGAAAACGATCGAAAAGAAGAATTTCATCAATGGAATGTGATTAGGCTTTCGCTCAAAAATATAATCCTAACACGTAGTAGTGTTATGCTTATATATAGAGGTTTTTATTTTTTTTAAGTCTCCGTCCATATTGAAAATTTGCTAAATTATATCGGAAAAGACATCTTTTCAAAAGATAAATGAACGCATAAATGCACAAATATATCGTCGCAAATCACAGCGGAAGGATTTTAAGAGAGCACTTGGTTATAAGACTAATACACGTTGCTAATAAAAGTCGGTAAAATGGCGACAGTATTGGAAGTTAGCAAGGGTCTTTGAACGGGGAGGGTTGGTACATCGTGCCCTTCCCAAGTGTTTCCAGAGAGTGTGCTAACACTGAACTACAAATAAGAAAAGTAACGAGTTTTTGTTTTTACAATCGGATAATTGGTAATTTTTATTCTCAAGTTAACATTTATAGTGTATTACCGTTCGTTAGATAATACTTGGATCTACGCATTTCATCATCTGTTGAAAGACGCATTAAGTGAATTTCACAAACTTTCAAACTAAAAGGATTCAAGGTTGCATTTAATTTGCGCACTCTCTTGTTGGGATTGTGGAACACGAGGACAATCGCACTTTTTATTTAGCGCGTTTTTATGTGCAGGATCGCACGAGGAAAGGAGCGTTTATTTTGAACTTGTTTTGTTCTCTATAGAACGTAATAGTATCTTCACTGCCAGTGAATAAGCATTCTGTGATATAAACTTCATTTTACACGAACATTATTGAAACCGAATATGGTTTGTTGATCTCATTCTTTGTGTTATTTGTTTTGACTGTGTTCTTTGTCTTCCTTTGTGGAGGGAAAGAGAAAGTGAAAGTATTAAGTTGGACAAAAAAAATAGTTATTTCAAACTATTCAGAGGTTGAAAGTGTAGAAACCTCGACATAAAACAGTGTCATTATATTAATGAGCTTAATACGTTGTAGGCCCCGACTTCACATTCCTAGTCATGGGCCAAAAAAGAAAACAGAATTGGACTTTTCATTTAACTTAGTTCCAGGGAATCTTAGTCCAGATTTGCAACCTGCATCACCTCCACCAAAGTTTCCAGACAAATATTCACCCCATAATGTTTCCAAGATTGGAAGATATCTTTTATTGGATCAGATTGAAGGAGAAACTTACAAAGCTGTAAATTGGCAGAACAATGAAGAGTACATCTGCAAGGTAATTGATAATATTAAGGGGACCAGTTTGATGTTAATTTTAAAGTTATGTCATATTTTTAGTGTGATTAAATGGAAAAAAGAGAGGTCTTGTATATTTATTTATGCAAAATGTGCTTCTTGTATCTATATTTAATTTTTTTAATTTAAGAGTTCTGTCCCCCTGACATGAAATTTCTGGAAAAACCCCCAATACAAAAATTCCAAAATTCAAATAAAATAACTAGGAATTATGTAGTTAATATTATAATAATTCCGTTCTGTTTTCAAATTAAATCAAAATTTTCCTGTAAAAGAGGATTATGAAACACACCTGTTCAGACAAAGAGTTTCAACCAGGTGAGTCATCATACCTGAATGAACAAAGAAATATGTTTGAACAATCAATGATGTGGCAATTCTTAGTGTAATTGCACATGATTGTGAAAGAAAATAGGTTGCTGTCAGACTTTTCCTTTTTTTAGGACATTATATAGGTTTCAGACTGAACAATATAAATTAAACTGTAATATACGATTTTTTATACATGTGTATACACTGTACAGTATGAATCGATTGAACACCAGTACTCAACATTTTTGTACAATGACTGAAAAATCATATATGGTAAATATTTTATTCTTTATGAATAAAATTATTTAGGACTTGAAGAATTCATGAAAACATTCAGTTCATTTATGATTTTTCATGTATTTGATTGACATGTGGGATGATTAATTACACAATTTGTCATGACATTGTAATTAACCAAGCATGCCATGTCATCATTATCTGAAATAGACATCTGTCCTTTAACTTTGTACCCCAGTGATCTGATCAGATGTCCTGTTGGGTTCACAGTGAGATTTTACTACTATAAACATGTCAACTTAAAATTTGGTAGCAATGAACATACATGTATATTGAAAACATGTTTTCTTTTCACACCTTGGTTCAAAAGTGTGAACCATCTCGTCCTACTTTTATAGACATCCGACTATTGTCTTGCATGGATTTTGTGAAAAGAAAACTGTTTCAAGTCTGAACAAATATTTTTTCTTTTTTATTGTGTTCTTATACCCCTTTTAACTCCATATTATTTATTTATAGGTTTTAGAAAAAAGTAAAGAAATAAATTTTGCATAATCTAGTACATGTATTAATAATCTCCCCCCCCCCCCCTTTTTTTTTTACATCAACTGTTCATGATTGTTGTTTATAATATGTATATGGTACAAATATGTATGCAACAGGAAGTATATGTACGTGTATCTGGTTTAGTTATTATCTGGGAAGTGGAATACACAAAAAATAATCTATTAGGTAGACATGCTCACAGGTAGATAAGTGACATATTATCAACTATTTTAAGGAAGTTGTCATTTTTTGGGGACATTACCTTTCACATCTTACCTGTATTACTAATGTCTTAATCATTTCATATACATGAACAATAAAATTAAAATAATGTGATTAATAAACATGAAAGTCCCTGATAATAGTTTGTTAAATGTATAATTGCTTTGAGAAACAGCTGATGACATCATTAATGACCCCGATCTCCAAGGATATTCACATTCCTGATATTGATTTTGTTCACTGGTTGCTTTTTCAGCAAGCATCTAAATATAAACCACTGGAATGTTTGACAGGATGCTGAATCATGAATCAATAGTTTACCATTCAGATAATAGATTTTTTATGTTTTCATTTTAGGATTCCCTGAAATTCTAGTTTTAAGATCTAGTTGTTGTTACTGAAATGTTCTTTTTTTCCCTATACTAGTACTGTAACATGGAATAAATCAAATATCATTTTTCTTCTGTTGCAATGAAATATTTAAAAAAACATCCTGCTACTTGTCTTTTGAGTTTTGTCCCATTAACACTCTACAATCTTGGTTAAAATATCTTGTATGAAGTTGCACATCATACATGGAAACACTTTATTAAAACAGAAATGTTTGTCTTTTGCAGGTGTTCCCGATTACACGGTACAGGGAAGTCTTGTCAGCGTACTGGCAGGTAGACTGTCATGAGCATTTGAGTAGTATTTCTGAGATCATTCTTGGAGAAACAAAAGCTTATGTTATTTTTGAAAAACACTATGGCGATCTTCACTCATACGTTCGCCAGAGAAAAAGACTCAAGGAAGAAGAGGCTTGTAGATTGTTTGAACAAATAGTATCAGCAGTGGAGCACTGTCATAGTAATGGAATTGTTCTTAGAGATCTCAAACTAAGGAAGTTTGTCTTCAAAAATCCTGAAAGGTAAGATTAAATGAAGACTTTGTATTTATTCTCTGTTATGCCATTTTGAATTTATTTTGCTTCTCTTTGGCATTCTTGATTTACTTGCATAAATTACTAGTATTGATTGATAAATGGATTGATATATATGGCTATAATTTTGGCTAGTGTTGATAAAGCAAAACCAAAGTTTCTCTTAAGCCTGACAGTGTGAACTCCACCCAGTTAATTTGTGTGTAAATAGGTCAGTCTTTAACATCAGGGCACACCCAAGCTATAAAATCAACACTGCATTCATTCTTTCTTATCTTGGACTTGAATTAATATCATGTTATCAAAAGATAATAGTATAGAATACAACCTTTATCAATATACAAAAACTCAATAGGTGGAGCAGTATTCAGTGAAATGTACATAAAATGTATTTCCTTAGGTGTGACCTGTTTGTTAATGAAGGGTGGGTAAATATATTTCCTGATGTGCCACATTTGCAGGTGGAATGAGCTAAATTAAGTTTGTCAAGTTTAGCATAGGTGTCATTGATATGTATTTCATGTCTACCTTCACAAAGGGATATTTATCAGGTTATTAAATGTCGGACAATTAGGGAAGTTTAAATCTATTTTCCATTTATAAAGATTTATCACCAACAGGAGATAATAATTATGAATAATTTACCTGGAATATACAGGTGAATTTCTGATTGACTTCAGGTAAATGTAACATCAGATTTTGGACATGTAGGATGTTGATATTTAGAAATGACTAGCTTACAGTAATGTTGGAACAAAAGTGTTACTATAAATAGTTATGGTAGTCAGATATCTTGTTACTAATATAAGATTATTTATTACAGGTCTGAGTTGCGATTGGACGGATTGGAGGATGCCAGAGTTTTGGAGGATGAATCTAATGACCGTCTGGCAGATAAACATGGATGTCCTGCATATGTCAGTCCAGAAATTCTACATTCAAATGAAACATACTCAGGTCGAGCTGCAGACATATGGAGCTTAGGAGTCATGCTGTATACCATGTTAGTTGGACGTTATCCGTTTCATGATTCAGATCCAAGTACACTGTTTGGTAAAATCCGCAGAGGACAGTTTAATGTCCCACAGATGTTGTCAGTCAAGGCAAAATGTCTGATAAAGAATCTTCTTCGACGGGATCCAACTGAACGATTCTCAGCAGCAGATATTCTTAAGCATCCATGGATTAATGGAAAACCATCAAATGGGTTTATGACAATCGTGGATCACAAAAATAGTGACCAGACTGTTCCTAGCGTTGTATTGAATAATGATGAGGAAGACTTGTTCCTCTGAATAATTGTCGTTAGCAAGTTAATTTTTAAATTAATTTCAAGAGCCAGTGTAACTGTTTATATTTTATTACAAGTGACAAATGTCTTTAAGAAGAAGAGACAGCTACGGGTAACTGAAATGAATTGTCAAGTTTTTGTTTGTGATTGTTTTAGAAGAATCTGTCCATCGAAGTGGCAGCTTTTAAGACATTTAAAAAAAACATTTTATCCAATTATTACAGAAGACAATGTGCAATTAAAAAGTGCCAAGCACCTAAAACTGCACAAAATTCAAACAAGCAATAGAATTGCCCAAATAGATTTTTTAAGAAGAAAAACTATAGTACATGTGTCCACCATCATATATCTCATACAACATTGTCATGTGATTGTCACATGATCAATATTTCATCGAGTGCTTGTGTTCATTCATAAATCCAGAGAGATTGTTGTTTGTATGTTTATTTTTAGTGTGTATTTGTATTTATGTGTTAAATCTGTTTAAATGTCTGTGAGTGTGTGATCTTAGAAATTAATTTATGTTAAAATCTCGTAATTCCATCCAATTTTTTCTCGTAATTTTAAATATTGGATTTATTAACATTTGAGGGGATTAGAATTCTTTTTGTAAAACTCTTTTTACCTTGAAATTGAAAGAACAAAGCATGAAATAATATTTAAATTCATACAAAAATTCCAAATTGTTGGCAACCCATGAAAAGTTTAAGAGGGAATTAAACAAATATAAACATCTTATCAAAAACAGTGTGAATCGAGTGTGTATGGATCTGAGAAAAGTTTTGTAGTATATTCTTACAACCTTAATTTATAAGTGTTAACATGTTATTGTTACCTAGATACAATGTTACAATGAGACAACAAAATCTATTACAATAGATTGTTGAAGTTTCAATAAAATATAGAAAATTATCGTTAGTCACTTATCTTGGAGAATCCACACATATACTGGTGGGCCTCAGTTGCCGAGTTCTAAGGTCGTTGGTCATTACTGATGCCCTTGTCAGCAATGGTTCCAGTCTCGTTCTGGTCACTGTGAACTTGACTCCATCTTAAGTAACAAGGATTGCCAGTTTTCCTTCAGAAGGTCTGGGGTTTTTCACCAAGTATTATGGCTTCCAGGTCCAATAAAAACTGGATGTCATGATATAGCCAGTCTAATTAAATTTAAATCTTTCACTTGCTCCCCTCTGTTTTTTTAGCTCACCTGACCCAAAGGGTCAGTGTGAGCTATGCTCATCATTTGGCGTCCGTTGTCGTCGTTCGTCGTAAACTTTTTACATTTCAATCTTCTTCTCCACAACCACTTGGCCAATTGGAACCAACTTTGGCAGGAATGTTTATTGGGTGGTGGGTGGTTCTTAACAAGGTTTAAGTTTTTGGTGCTGATCAAAACATTGTTGCCAGGGCCATTAATGATTTCTGATTGGCTGAAATTCAAATATCTTCTCATAAACTGCTTCGCAGATTGATTTGAAATATTGCAGAAATGTTTTTTTTTTTGCCGATCCAAAATCCAAGATGGCCGCAATCAGTGGACATAGTGTAACATAAGAGCCTATGGGAAAAACATGTGAACAACTTCTCCTCACAAACTGTTCCACACAATGATGCCAAATTAATAAGGAAATGAAGGTTAGATAATTATCTTATTATTTTTAGGTTTTGGAGCCAATTGCAAATTCAACATGGTTTCCAGGGCAATTAATGCGTTCTGATTGGCTCAATTTTAAAAATCTTCTAATAAACCACATGGCAGATTGATTTGAAATATTGCAGAAATGTACCTTAGATGGTCCTGTGCAAAAGTTGAGTTATTTGAGCCAATCCAAAATCTTATATGGCTGCCATTGCAGGACTTGGTTTAACATAGAACCCTATTGAAAAAACATACAAACAACTTCTTCTCAGAAACGGTTCTAGAAAATGCACCTGATTGGAAATTCAACATGACAACATTCATAGAAACAGCATCTTCACAAACTCTTTAGCATTTAATATCAAAATTTGCAAGAAAAGTCATGTCACCTTAAAAAGTTTTTTGTAAATCAGGTGAGCAATACAGGCTCTTGTGCGACTCTACTGTTATTTTTCGCCGCGTTAGCAAAAAAAGAGGGTTGGCCGCAAGTGAAACACTTAATTTTAATTAGAGCTGGAAAATTGCTGAAAATAACATGAATCCAAAGACAAAACCACAGAAGAAAAATTGTAAATGTCCTGGAGAAACCACACAGTTGTATAGGGAGTAATGATCCACAAAACCATAGTTTATTGTCCCAGAGAACCCACACAGTTGTATAGGTAGTAAGGATCCACAAAATCATAGTTAATTGTCCTTGAGAACTCACTCAGTTGTATAGGGAGTAAGGATCCGCAAAATCATAGTTAATTGTACTGGAGAACCCACACAGTTGTATAGGGAGTAAGGATCCACAAAATCATAGTTAATTGTCCTTGAGAACCCACACAGTTGTATAGGGAGTAAGGATCCACAAAATCATAGTTTATTGTCCCAGAGAACCCACACAGTTGTATAGGGAGTAAGGATCCACAAAATCATAGTTAATTGTCCTTGAGAACCCACACAGTTGTATAGGGAGTAAGGATCCACAAAATCATAGTTTATTGTCCCAGAGAACCCACACAGCTGTGTAGGGAGTAAGGATCAACAATATCATAGTTAATTGTCCTTGAGAACTCACTCAGTAGTATATGGAGTAAGGATCCGCAAAATCATAGTTAATTGTACTGGAGAACCCACACAGTTGTATAGGGAGTAAGGATCCACAAAATCATAGTTAATTGTCATTGAGAACCCACACAGTTGTATAGGAAGTATTGATCTACAAAATCATAGTTAATTGTACTGGAGAACCCACACAGTTGTATAGGGAGTAAGGATCCACAAAATCATAGTTAATTGTCCTTGAGAACCCACACAGTTGTATAGGGAGTAAGGATCCGGAAAATCATAGTTAATTGTACTGGAGAACCCACACAGTTGTACAGGGAGTAAGGATCCACAAAATCATAGTTAATTGTACTGGAGAACCCACACAGTTGTATAGGGAGTAAGGATCCACAAAATCATAGTTAATTGTACTGGAGAACCCACACAGTTGTATAGGGAGTAAGGATCCGGAAAATCATAGTTAATTGTACTGGAGAACCCACACAGTTGGACAGGGAGTAAGGATCCACAAAATCATAGTTAATTGTACTGGAGAACCCACACAGTTGTATAGGGAGTAAGGATCCACAAAATCATAGTTAATTGTACTGGAGAACCCACACAGTTGTATAGGGAGTAAGGATCCGCAAAATCATAGTTAATTGTACTGGAGAACCCACACAGTTGGACAGGGAGTAAGGATCCACAAAATCATAGTTAATTGTACTGGAGAACCCACACAGTTGTACAGGGAGTAAGGATCCACAAAATCATAGTTAATTGTACTGGAGAACCCACACAGTTGTATAGGGAGTAAGGATCCGCAAAATCATAGTTAATTGTACTGGAGAACCCACACAGTTGTACAGGGAGTAAGGATCCACAAAATCATAGTTAATTGTACTGGAGAACCCACACAGTTGTACAGGGAGTAAGGATCCACAAAATCATAGTTAATTGTACTGGAGAACCCACACAGTTGTATAGGGAGTAAGGATCCACAAAATCATAGTTAGTTGTTCTGTAGAATTCACAGTTGTATAGGGAGTAAGGATCAACAAAATCATAGTTAATTGTACTGGAGAACCCACACAGTTGTATAGAGAGTAAGGATCCACAAAATCATAGTTAATTCTACTGGAGAACCCACACAGTTGTATAAGAAGTAAGGATCCACAAAATCATAGTTAATTGTGCTGGAGAACCCAGACAGTTGTATAGGGAGTAAGGATCCACAAAATCATAGTTAGTTGTTCTGTAGAATTCACAGTTGTATAGGGAGTAAGGATCAACAAAATCATAGTTAATTGTACTGGAGAACCCACACAGTTGTATAGGGAGTAAGGATCAACAAAATCATAGTTAATTGTACTGGAGAACCCACACAGTTGTATAGGGAGTAAGGATCCACAAAATCATAGTTAGTTGTTCTGTAGAATTCACAGTTGTATAGAGAGTAAGGATCCACAAAATCATAGTTAATTGTACTGGAGAACCCACACAGTTGTATAGGGAGTAAGGATCCACAAAATCATAGTTAATTGTACTGGAGAACCCACATAGTTGTATAGGGAGTAAGGATCCACAAAATCATAGTTAATTGTACTGGAGAACCCACACAGTTGTATAGGGAGTAAGGATCCACAAAATCATAGTTAATTGTACTGGAGAACCCACACAGTTGTATATGGAGTAAGGATCCGCAAAATCATAGTTAATTGTACCGGAGAACCCACATAGTTGTATAGGGAGTAAGGATCCACAAAATCATAGTTAATTGTACTGGAGAACCCACACAGTTGTATAGGGAGTAAGGATCCACAAAATCATAGTTAATTGTACTGGAGAACCCACACAGTTGTATAGGGAGTAAGGATCCACAAAATCATAGTTAATTGTTCTGTAGAATTCACAGTTGTATAGAGAGTAAGGATCCACAAAATCATAGTTAATTGTACTGGAGAACCCACACAGTTGTATAGGGAGTAAGGATCCACAAAATCATAGTTAATTGTACTGGAGAACCCACACAGTTGTATAGGGAGTAAGGATCCACAAAATCATAGTTAATTGTACTGGAGAACCCACACAGTTGTATAGGGAGTAAGGATCCACAAAATCATAGTTAATTGTACTGGAGAACCCACACAGTTGTATAGGGAGTAAGGATCCGCAAAATCATAGTTAATTGTACCGGAGAACCCACATAGTTGTATAGGGAGTAAGGATCCACAAAATCATAGTTAATTGTACTGGAGAACCCACAAGTTGTATAGGGAGTAAGGATCCACAAAATCATAGTTAATTGTACTGGAGAACCCACACAGTTGTATAGGGAGTAAGGACCCACAAAATCATAGTTAATTGTACTGGAGAATCCACACAGTTGTATATGGAGTAAGGATCCACAAAATCATAGTTAATTTTCCGGGAGAACCCACACAGTTGTATAGGTAGTAAGGATCCACAAAATCATAGTTAATTGTACTGGAGAACCCACACAGTTGTATAGGGAGTAAGGATCCACAAAATCATAGTTAATTGTACTGGAGAACCCACACAGTTGTATAGAGAGTAAGGATCCACAAAATCATAGTTAATTGTCCTGGAGAACCCACACAGTTGTATAAGGAGTAAGGATCCACAAAATCATAGTTAATTGTACTGGAGAACCCACACAGTTGTATAGGGAGTAAGGATCCACAAAATCATAGTTAATTGTACTAGAGAACCCACACAGTTGTATAAGGAGTAAGGATCCACAAAATCATAGTTAATTGTCCTTGAGAACCCACACAGTTGTATAGGGAGTAAGGATCCGGAAAATCATAGTTAATTGTACTGGAGAACCCACACAGTTGTACAGGGAGTAAGGATCCACAAAATCATAGTTAATTGTACTGGAGAACCCACACAGTTGTATAGGGAGTAAGGATCCACAAAATCATAGTTAATTGTACTGGAGAACCCACACAGTTGTATAGGGAGTAAGGATCCGGAAAATCATAGTTAATTGTACTGGAGAACCCACACAGTTGTATAGGGAGTAAGGATCCACAAAATCATAGTTAATTGTACTGGAGAACCCACACAGTTGTATAGGGAGTAAGGATCCACAAAATCATAGTTAATTGTTCTGTAGAATTCAGAGTTGTATAGAGAGTAAGGATCCACAAAATCATAGTTAATTGTACTGGAGAACCCACACAGTTGTATAGGGAGTAAGGATCAACAAAATCATAGTTAATTGTACTGGAGAACCCACACAGTTGTATAGGGAGTAAGGATCCACAAAATCATAGTTAGTTGTTCTGTAGAATTCACAGTTGTATAGAGAGTAAGGATCCACAAAATCATAGTTAATTGTACTGGAGAACCCACACAGTTGTATAGGGAGTAAGGATCCACAAAATCATAGTTAATTGTACTGGAGAACCCACACAGTTGTATAGGGAGTAAGGATCCACAAAATCATAGTTAGTTGTTCTGTAGAATTCACAGTTGTATAGGGAGTAAGGATCAACAAAATCATAGTTAATTGTACTGGAGAACCCACACAGTTGTATAGGGAGTAAGGATCAACAAAATCATAGTTAATTGTACTGGAGAACCCACACAGTTGTATAGGGAGTAAGGATCCACAAAATCATAGTTAGTTGTTCTGTAGAATTCACAGTTGTATAGAGAGTAAGGATCCACAAAATCATAGTTAATTGTACTGGAGAACCCACACAGTTGTATAGGGAGTAAGGATCCACAAAATCATAGTTAATTGTACTGGAGAACCCACACAGTTGTATAGGGAGTAAGGATCCACAAAATCATAGTTAATTGTACTGGAGAACCCACACAGTTGTATAGGGAGTAAGGATCCACAAAATCATAGTTAATTGTACTGGAGAACCCACACAGTTGTATATGGAGTAAGGATCCGCAAAATCATAGTTAATTGTACCGGAGAACCCACATAGTTGTATAGGGAGTAAGGATCCACAAAATCATAGTTAATTGTACTGGAGAACCCACACAGTTGTATAGGGAGTAAGGATCCACAAAATCATAGTTAATTGTACTGGAGAACCCACACAGTTGTATAGGGAGTAAGGATCCACAAAATCATAGTTAATTGTTCTGTAGAATTCACAGTTGTATAGAGAGTAAGGATCCACAAAATCATAGTTAATTGTACTGGAGAACCCACACAGTTGTATAGGGAGTAAGGATCCACAAAATCATAGTTAATTGTACTGGAGAACCCACACAGTTGTATAGGGAGTAAGGATCCACAAAATCATAGTTAATTGTACTGGAGAACCCACACAGTTGTATAGGGAGTAAGGATCCACAAAATCATAGTTAATTGTACTGGAGAACCCACACAGTTGTATAGGGAGTAAGGATCCGCAAAATCATAGTTAATTGTACCGGAGAACCCACATAGTTGTATAGGGAGTAAGGATCCACAAAATCATAGTTAATTGTACTGGAGAACCCACAAGTTGTATAGGGAGTAAGGATCCACAAAATCATAGTTAATTGTACTGGAGAACCCACACAGTTGTATAGGGAGTAAGGACCCACAAAATCATAGTTAATTGTACTGGAGAATCCACACAGTTGTATATGGAGTAAGGATCCACAAAATCATAGTTAATTTTCCGGGAGAACCCACACAGTTGTATAGGTAGTAAGGATCCACAAAATCATAGTTAATTGTACTGGAGAACCCACACAGTTGTATAGGGAGTAAGGATCCACAAAATCATAGTTAATTGTACTGGAGAACCCACACAGTTGTATAGAGAGTAAGGATCCACAAAATCATAGTTAATTGTCCTGGAGAACCCACACAGTTGTATAAGGAGTAAGGATCCACAAAATCATAGTTAATTGTACTGGAGAACCCACACAGTTGTATAGGGAGTAAGGATCCACAAAATCATAGTTAATTGTACTAGAGAACCCACACAGTTGTATAAGGAGTAAGGATCCACAAAATCATAGTTAATTGTCCTTGAGAACCCACACAGTTGTATAGGGAGTAAGGATCCGGAAAATCATAGTTAATTGTACTGGAGAACCCACACAGTTGTACAGGGAGTAAGGATCCACAAAATCATAGTTAATTGTACTGGAGAACCCACACAGTTGTATAGGGAGTAAGGATCCACAAAATCATAGTTAATTGTACTGGAGAACCCACACAGTTGTATAGGGAGTAAGGATCCGGAAAATCATAGTTAATTGTACTGGAGAACCCACACAGTTGTATAGGGAGTAAGGATCCACAAAATCATAGTTAATTGTACTGGAGAACCCACACAGTTGTATAGGGAGTAAGGATCCGCAAAATCATAGTTAATTGTACTGGAGAACCCACACAGTTGGACAGGGAGTAAGGATCCACAAAATCATAGTTAATTGTACTGGAGAACCCACACAGTTGTACAGGGAGTAAGGATCCACAAAATCATAGTTAATTGTACTGGAGAACCCACACAGTTGTATAGGGAGTAAGGATCCGCAAAATCATAGTTAATTGTACTGGAGAACCCACACAGTTGTACAGGGAGTAAGGATCCACAAAATCATAGTTAATTGTACTGGAGAACCCACACAGTTGTACAGGGAGTAAGGATCCACAAAATCATAGTTAATTGTACTGGAGAACCCACACAGTTGTATAGGGAGTAAGGATCCACAAAATCATAGTTAGTTGTTCTGTAGAATTCACAGTTGTATAGGGAGTAAGGATCAACAAAATCATAGTTAATTGTACTGGAGAACCCACACAGTTGTATAGAGAGTAAGGATCCACAAAATCATAGTTAATTCTACTGGAGAACCCACACAGTTGTATAAGAAGTAAGGATCCACAAAATCATAGTTAATTGTGCTGGAGAACCCAGACAGTTGTATAAGGAGTAAGGATCCACAAAATCATAGTTAGTTGTTCTGTAGAATTCACAGTTGTATAGGGAGTAAGGATCAACAAAATCATAGTTAATTGTACTGGAGAACCCACACAGTTGTATAGGGAGTAAGGATCAACAAAATCATAGTTAATTGTACTGGAGAACCCACACAGTTGTATAGGGAGTAAGGATCCACAAAATCATAGTTAGTTGTTCTGTAGAATTCACAGTTGTATAGAGAGTAAGGATCCACAAAATCATAGTTAATTGTACTGGAGAACCCACACAGTTGTATAGGGAGTAAGGATCCACAAAATCATAGTTAATTGTACTGGAGAACCCACACAGTTGTATAGGGAGTAAGGATCCACAAAATCATAGTTAATTGTACTGGAGAACCCACACAGTTGTATAGGGAGTAAGGATCCACAAAATCATAGTTAATTGTACTGGAGAACCCACACAGTTGTATAGGGAGTAAGGATCCGCAAAATCATAGTTAATTGTACCGGAGAACCCACATAGTTGTATAGGGAGTAAGGATCCACAAAATCATAGTTAATTGTACTGGAGAACCCACATAGTTGTATAGGGAGTAAGGATCCACAAAATCATAGTTAATTGTACTGGAGAACCCACACAGTTGTATAGGGAGTAAGGATCCACAAAATCATAGTTAATTGTTCTGTAGAATTCACAGTTGTATAGAGAGTAAGGATCCACAAAATCATAGTTAATTGTACTGGAGAACCCACACAGTTGTATAGGGAGTAAGGATCCACAAAATCATAGTTAATTGTACTGGAGAACCCACACAGTTGTATAGGGAGTAAGGATCCACAAAATCATAGTTAATTGTACTGGAGAACCCACACAGTTGTATAGGGAGTAAGGATCCACAAAATCATAGTTAATTGTACTGGAGAACCCACACAGTTGTATAGGGAGTAAGGATCCGCAAAATCATAGTTAATTGTACCGGAGAACCCACATAGTTGTATAGAGAGTAAGGATCCACAAAATCATAGTTAATTGTACTGGAGAACCCACAAGTTGTATAGGGAGTAAGGATCCACAAAATCATAGTTAATTGTACTGGAGAACCCACACAGTTGTATAGGGAGTAAGGACCCACAAAATCATAGTTAATTGTACTGGAGAATGCACACAGTTGTATATGGAGTAAGGATCCACAAAATCATAGTTTATTTTCCGGGAGAACCCACACAGTTGTATAGGTAGTAAGGATCCACAAAATCATAGTTAATTGTACTGGAGAACCCACACAGTTGTATAGGGAGTAAGGATCCACAAAATCATAGTTAATTGTACTGGAGAACCCACACAGTTGTATAGAGAGTAAGGATCCACAAAATCATAGTTAATTGTCCTGGAGAACCCACACAGTTGTATAAGGAGTAAGGATCCACAAAATCATAGTTAATTGTACTGGAGAACCCACACAGTTGTATAGGGAGTAAGGATCCACAAAATCATAGTTAATTGTACTAGAGAACCCACACAGTTGTATAAGGAGTAAGGATCCACAAAATCATAGTTAATTGTCCTTGAGAACCCACACAGTTGTATATGGAGTAAGGATCCACAAAATCATAGTTAATTGTCCGGGAGAACCCACACAGTTGTATAGGGAGTAAGGATCCACAAAATCAAAGTTTATTGTACTGGAGTACCCACACAGTTGTATAGGGAGTAAGGATCCACAAAATCATAGTTAATTGTACTGGAGAACCCACACAGTTGTATAGGGAGTAAGGATCCACAAAATCATAGTTAATTGTACTGGAGAACCCACACAGTTGTATAGGGAGTAAGGATCCGCAAAATCATAGTTAATTGTACCGGAGAACCCACATAGTTGTATAGGGAGTAAGGATCCACAAAATCATAGTTAATTGTACTGGAGAACCCAAACAGTTGTATAGGGAGTAAGGATCCACAAAATCATAGTTAATTGTACTGGAGAACCCACACAGTTGTATAGGGAGTAAGGACCCACAAAATCATAGTTAATTGTACTGGAGAATCCACACAGTTGTATATGGAGTAAGGATCCACAAAATCATAGTTAATTGTCCGGGAGAACCCACACAGTTGTATAGGTAGTAAGGATCCACAAAATCATAGTTAATTGTACTGGAGAACCCACACAGTTGTATAGGGAGTAAGGATCCACAAAATCATAGTTAATTGTACTGGAGAACCCACACAGTTGTATAGGGAGTAAGGATCCACAAAATCATAGTTAATTGTCCTGGAGAACCCACACAGTTGTATAAGGAGTAAGGATCCACAAAATCATAGTTAATTGTACTGGAGAACCCACACAGTTGTATAGGGAGTAAGGATCCACAAAATCATAGTTAATTGTACTGGAGAACCCACACAGTTGTATAAGGAGTAAGGATCCACAAAATCATAGTTAATTGTCCTTGAGAACCCACACAGTTGTATATGGAGTAAGGATCCACAAAATCATAGTTAATTGTCCGGGAGAACCCACACAGTTGTATAGGGAGTAAGGATCCACAAAATCATAGTTTATTGTACTGGAGTACCCACGCAGTTGTATAGGGAGTAAGGATCCACAAAATCATAGTTAATTGTCCGGGAGAACCCACACAGTTGTATAGGGAGTAAGGATCCACAAAATCATAGTTAATTGTACTGGAGAACCCACGCAGTTGTATAGGGAGTAAGGATCCACAAAATCATAGTTAATTGTACTGGAGAACCCACATAGTTGTATAGGGAGTAAGGATCCACAAAATCATAGTTAATTGTCCGGGAGAACCCACACAGTTGTATAGAGAGTAAGGATCCACAAAATCATAGTTAATTGTGCTGGAGAATCCACACAGTTGTATAGGTAGTAAGGATCCACAAAATCATAGTTAATTGTCCTGGAGAATCCACACAGTTGTATAGGGAGTAAGGATCTACAAAATCATAGTTAATTGTACTGGAGAACCCACACAGTTGTATAGGGAGTAAGGATCGACAAAATCATATTTAATTGTACTGGAGAATCCACACAGTTGTATATGGAGTAAGGATCCACAAAATCATAGTTAATTGTCCTGGAGAACCCACACAGTTGTATAGGGAGTAAGGATCCACAAAATCATAGTTAATTGTCCTGGAGAACCCACGCAGTTGTATAGGGAGTAAGGATCCACATAATCATAGTTAATTGTACTGGAGAACCCACACAGTTGTATAGGGAGTAAGGATCCACAAAATCATAGTTAATTGTACTGGAGAACCCACACAGTTGTATAGGGAGTAAGGATCCACAAAATCATAGTTAATTGTACTGGAGAACCCACGCAGTTGTATAGAGAGTAAGGATCCACAAAATCATAGTTAATTGTATTGGAGAATCCACACAGTTGTATAGGTAGTAAGGATCCACAAAATCATAGTTAATTGTCCTGGAGAATCCACACAGTTGTATAGGGAGTAAGGATCCACAAAATCATAGTTAATTGTACTGGAGAACCCACACAGTTGTATAGGGAGTAAGGATCGACAAAATCATAGTTAATTGTACTGGAGAATCCACACAGTTGTATATGGAGTAAGGATCCACAAAAATAATAGTTAATTGTCCTGGAGAACCCACACAGTTGTATAGGGAGTAAGGATCCACAAAATCATAGTTAATTGTCCTGGAGAACCCACACAGTTGTATAGAGAGTAAGGATCCACAAAATCATAGTTAATTGTACTGGAGAACCCACACAGTTGTATAGGGAGTAAGGATCCACAAAATCATAGTTAATTGTACTGGAGAACCCACACAGTTGTACAGGGAGTAAGGATCCCCAAAATCATAGTTAATTGTACTGGAGAACCCACACAGTTGTACAGGGAGTAAGGATCCCCAAAATCATAGTTAATTGTACTGGAGAACCCACACAGTTGTATAGGGAGTAAGGATCCGCAAAGTCATACTTAATTGTACTGGAGAACCCACATAGTTGTATAGGGAGTAAGGATCCACAAAATCATAGTTAATTGTACTGGAGAACCCACACAGTTGTACAGGGAGTAAGGATCCACAAAATCATAGTTAATTGTACTGGAGAACCCACACAGTTGTATAGGGAGTAAGGATCCACAAAATCATAGTTAATTGTACTGGAGAACCCACACAGTTGTATATGGAGTAAGGATCCACAAAATCATAGTTAATTGTACTGGAGAACCCACATAGTTGTATAGGGAGTAAGGATCCACAAAATCATAGTTAATTGTACTGGAGAACCCACACAGTTGTATAGGCAGTAAGGATCCACAAAATCATAGTTAATTGTCCTTGAGAACCCACACAGTTGTATAGGTAGTAAGGATCCACAAAATCATAGTTAATTGTACTGGAGAACCCACACAGTTGTATATGGAGTAAGGATCCACAAAATCAGTAATTTGTCCTAGGAACCCACACAGTTGTATAGGGATTAAACATTGTGTTTTCCTTTAGAAACAAATGTATCCTATACATGTACAAGTTTTACACGAGTTAAGTAGTGGACATTCACATGTAATAGCCACCGCCACATGGCAGAATAACACTTCTTTAACCCTTGTTTAAAAACATTTCATACATTGAAAAACTGTCATCCCATAAACTGAGGACATTGTACAAGTCTTCATAATTAAAAAAATGCAGTTAAGGTCAGTTACAAGTCGATGATTTATGTGTTTATTTGTAACAAGTATCACATTATTAATCATATTGCGGAGAAATGGCGTCGTAACCCCAATGACTGGGCTATTCAGCTGTTACCCGCCATTGTAGCTCCAGTCCAATTTGAATGCAGCACTTCTAATATTTTAAATGTATCCATTAAATTTACATGTTATAACAACTTTATTATACGTAAGGGGTTATAAGGCGTTTTACTTATCGACCCAAGTCTTGCTTTGGTATATGGTTACATAATATGAGAGGTCCTTATTGATTTTTAGAGTCGTAGTCATAGTGAATAAAAATAGACTTTGATACAAGAAAGGCGTTTTAAGATATTATTCTGTGACTATCCTAGGTGGGTTCCCGGTGCTAGACCTACAGAGCTGTCCAGCAATTGATCAGGTGGTGTTTATGGGGAGGCCCTTTAATTAGGGGTTGTCATATCACAAGACGTAATGTCTGACTGTGGACTATAGTGAGTAACATGTTTGGAGAATGCTACGCTCCTTCTTCGATACATATAACCCTTTAATTAGATTTAGGAACAAATTAAGATCATTTTAGCTGCTACAAAAGACTAGATTCTCCGCTTCTAACAATTTTTCATACTTTTTTCAGTAGCATTCATTTTTCCCGTTGTTCCTTCCGTTTTCCTATTGATATATGGTCTGTAAATTTGTTCTGAATTATTGCTCTGAAAAGGTGTCCAAATAACACGAACCTTGCATGGTATTGAACCGAACTGTATATATTTTTCATATATGTAATGAACAGATACGGCGCAGAAAAGGTTTTAAGATAAGCATTTGGTCAATTGGTCAGGGAAGAACAATTTGGATATATGATCATATATACATAGGAAATGGTGGATATTTTAATTCTGAGGTCAATTCCTAAGGTGACAGATATATAATATAAATAACAGCCAAAATATGCCAAGAAAAGAGATATCCAATGATACATTCTACGGCAAAAGATCTCAGTTCTACAGACTGTTTAAAGGATGCCTGTTAAAAATAATAATTAAGAAATAATTAAGAATGATTTAATTTAACCCTAAGAAACAGTAGTTTCACGGAAATATTAAACAATACAGAAATGGCTTTTTTTTCACAAGTTACAATCATCTTTGACGTGTTTTCAATAGACATCTTTTGTTACCCCATTGAGATTTTTATAAGTTTTGAATACTAATTATCAATTTATGTAATTATATTCATGATGAGTATTTGTGACTGGTGAATTTTGTGAAAATGGAGTCAGTTAAGTGGCAAAAATGGTATTTTTTTTGGTAAAAAAATTCCTGAAAAAATGCATGATTTCTTGACATATTCGATAACCTCGTCCTGACTACACATTTATGTTTAGTCTTGAAACTGTTTTGAATATTGTCAATGAGGTATTGAATTAAGCAAATAAAACATGATATTGAATATGCATTGATTTTTGATTAACAAATAGGGAACTGAATATAGGCTATTTCGCAGTATGAGGAATGAAATGACCACCTCGGTTACCATGGCAACCATGGTCAATCATAACAAACAGTCATTATTTTTGTGATCTAATGGTCAATTGCAACTTATGAAATGAAAATAAGCAAAATCTTAGACATGTAATGTCCCATTTATTTTGGTGCGTAGGGATAATTGGTCTTAACTTATTGTCATCACATATCATATATACCTTTCCTTCTATTCCAAATAGTGTGAGCTGATGTGGAGAAGTGTTTACAGCGTTGCTTGTATGTATTGGGGATTATTAGATATATTTCCAACGTTGTCATATTTTACATGATTAATCTTTCAATTAATCAATATATCCCTCGATCTGTTTAACACGATACAATATAAAATTGATGTAAAATAGTTTTTGCATATGAAATACTTGAGGCTCCCAGGAGCCTGTATCGCTCACCTGAACCTGAAACCAAACAACCCTTTTTATATAGAATTTCGTTCCTATAAGGAATTGACCAACACTTCTGCAAAAGTCATTAATTTTGACCTTTTAAGGGAAATAACTCCTATAAGGAGGAGCTTTTGATGCTCAGGAGGGAGGTTCACTTGAAATTTGCTGTACCTGTTATACTTTTTTAACTATCAGCCAAAAACTCCCTTGACCCCCCCTTTTCTATTTTAGGCCAACGTAGCTATGTAGGTAGTCAGCTGTAATGATTTGCACAATTTTGGTAGAGGACATCCTAAAGATGATGTGTGCAATGTTTCAAAGCAGTCCTTTCATTGCTTAGAGGAGAAGATTTTTTAAAATCAATTAAAACCGATTAAAAAAAAACAGTTCAAGTGGAATAATTCTTAAACGGTTTATCAGACAATCTTGACCCTAAAGACATTTTTGTAGCTCTCATAGAGCAGAACAATTAAACAATGCTAACCTTTTCTCTAGTTCTAATAATTGGCAAGATTTTGAGGCAAAAATGGCAAAAATCATCAATTTCGACAATTAAAGGGCAATAACTCCTACAAGGAGTCATAATACGACTTTGACCCAATGGAGTGTTTTGTAGAGCTTTCGATGTTGAAGAAGGAAGGTCTCTTCGGTTTTCCTGTATCTGTAATACTTTTTGAACTATAAGCCAAAAACTGTATTTTGACCACCCCCCGTTCTATTTTTAGCCATGTTAGCCATGCTGGTTAATCTGCGGCCATGGTTTGTGCAAACTTTGTTAAAGACATTTGACGGATAATGTGTACAAAGTTTCAAAGCAGTACTTTCAGTGGTTTCAGAGGAGAAGATTTAAAAATCAATTAAAACCGATTAAAAAAAACAGTTCAAGTGGAATAACTCTTAAACGGTTTATCAGACAATCTTGACCCTAAAGACATTTTTGTAGCTCTCATAACGCAGAACAATTAAACAATGCTAACTTTTTCTCTATTTCTAATAATTTTCAAGATTTTGAGGCAAAAATGGCAAAAATCATCAATTTCGACAATTAAAGGGCAATAACTCCTACAGGGAGTCGTCATACGACTTTGACCCAATAGAGTGTTTTGTAGAGCTTTTGATGCTGAAGAAGGAAAGTCTCTTCGGTTTTCCTGTATCTGTAATACTTTTTGAACTATAAGCCAAAAACTGTATTTTGACCCCCTGTTCTATTTTTAGCCATGGCGACCATGTTTTTTTACGAATCAAAAATCCAAACGATAGTTTGGTAAAGGACATGCTAAGTAACAACCATACCAAGTTTGGTTGCATTCTGTCAAGTGGTTTCAGAGAAGAAGATTTTTGAAAAGTTGAACGGACAGACGACGGACGACGGACGCCAAGGGACGGCAATAGCTCACATGACCCTTCGGGTCAGGTGAGCTAATAAAAGGCAAATGGTGTATTTTCGGCCGAACAGTTTTGAGGACTGTACAAAGCAGTTCAAAGTGTCTCAGCGGAATAGAGTGTCGGGTTTTAATATATAACTATAAGCGTATATATATGTGTGTGTCATTTATGATTGTGTATTCTAATTAACAACTGGGTTGAACGGGTCATTATTACATAAATATACACCAATACCAGCATGCACTGGAATTGCGTAGTTATATGTATATATCAGTCACGCAGCTATTGAGATATGACAAGTTTAATAAGTGTGATGTTGATAATTTGGTTATACGGTGAGCCAAAAATACACTTATTTAATAAACAAAAAATGAATGCATTTAAAAGTTAGCACAATCCGATTTACGGAGAGCGAAAATGGGCTAATTTTATCATGCCAGGTGGTTAAGGTAGTCATACGAGGTTGGAATTCGAGCCTCACAGTGGCCTCACATTGCAGACAGGGCGTGCTCGACTCCAAAATAGACGATACTGCCGAAGTTCATATTTTTCGTCAGGCACTATATGGGTTTTCCCTCCCTGTAAAAATAAACTAGCGGCTACCAGGAGCCTGTATGGCTCACCTGAACCTGAAACAAAACAACCCTTTTTATCCAGCTTTTCTTTCCGGAATTGCCCAACACTCCTGCAAAAGTCATTAATTTTGACCTTTTAAGAGAAATAACTCCTATAAGGAGGAACTTTTGATGCTTAGAGGGAGAAGGGATGTTTACTTCAAATTTGCTGTACCTGATATACTTTTTTAACTATCAGCCAAAAACTCTCTTGACCCCCCCCCCTTTTTTTCTATTTTAAGCCAACGTAGCTATGTAGGTAGTCAGCTGTCATGATTTGCACAATTTTGGTAGAGGACATCCTAAAGATGATGTGTGCAATGTTTCAAATCAGTCCTTTCATTGGTTAAAGAGGAGAAGATTGTTTAAAATCAAGTAAAATTGATTAAAAAATGTTCAAGGAGAATAATTCCTAAACGGTTCATCAGACAATCTTGACCCTAAGGTCATTTTTGTAGCCCTCATAGAGCAGAACAATTAAGCAATGCTTTCTTTTTCTCTGTTCTAATAATTTTCAAGATTTTGAGGCACAAATGTCAAAAATAATAAATTTCGATAATTAAAGGGCAATAACTCCTATAAGGAGTCATCATACAACTTCGACCAATAGAGTGTTTCGTAGAACTATCGATGCCGATGAAGGCATGTCTTTTCGGGTTTCCTGTATCTGTTATACTTTTTGAACTATAAGCCAAAAACTGTATTTTGACCCCCCTTCCGTTCTATTTTTAGCCATGGCGGCCATGTTGGTTAATCTGCGGCCATGGTTGGTGCAAACTTGGTTGAAAACATTTGACAGATGATGTGTACATAGTTTCAAAGCAGTACTTCCAGTGGTTTCAGAGGAGAAGATTTTAAAAAATCAATTAAAACCGATTAAAAAACAGTTTAAGGGGAATAACTCTTAAATGGTTAATCAGACAATCTTGACTCTAAAGCCATTTTTGTAGCTCTCATAGAGCAGAACAAGCAATGCTTACTTTTTCTCTAGTTCTAATAATTTTCAAGATTTTGAGGCAAAAATGGCAAAAATCATCAATTTCGACAATTAAAGGGCAATAACTCCTACAAGGAGTCATCATACAACTTTGACCCAATGGAGTGTTTGGAAGAGCTTTAAATGTGGATGAAGGCAGGTCTCTTCGAGTTTTCCTGTATCTGTTATACTTTTTGAACTATAAGCCAAAAA
The DNA here is from genome assembly GCA_944474755.1 of Limnoperna fortunei. Taxonomy (NCBI): domain Eukaryota; kingdom Metazoa; phylum Mollusca; class Bivalvia; order Mytilida; family Modiolidae; genus Limnoperna; species Limnoperna fortunei. Next base: position 30,660,999 of record OX104124.1, on the reverse strand, counting down.
CTGTATTTTGACCCCCCAACATGTTCTATTTTTAGCCATGGCGGCCATATTGGTTAATCAGCGGCCATGGTTTGTCTAAACTTGGTTGAGGACATTTGACAGATGATCAGTACAAAGATTTAAAGCAGTACTTTCAGTGGTTTCAGAGGAGAAGATTTAAAAAAAATCAATTAAAACCGATTAAAAAAAACGTTCAAGAAGAATAACTCTTAAACGGTTAATCAGATAATCTTGAATCTAAAGCCATTTTTGTAGCTCTCATAAAGCAGAACAAGCAACGCTAACTTTTTCTCTAGTTCTAATAATTTTCAAGATTTTGAGGCAAAAATGGCAAAAATCATCAATTTCGACAATTAAAGGGCAATAACTCCTACAAGAAGTCGTCATACAACTTTGACCCAATGGAGTGTTATGTAGAGCTTTTGATGCTGAAGAAGGAATGTCTCCTCGGTTTTCCTGTATCTGTTTGTACTTTTTGAACTATAAGCCAAAAAATTTATTTTGACCGCCTGTTCTATTTTTAGCCATGGTGGCCATGTTGGTTGGTCTGAGGCCATGATTTGTGCAAACTTGGTAGAGGACATTTTACTGATGATGTGTGCAAAGTTTCAAAGCAATCCCTTCAGTGGTTTTGGAAAAGATTTTTAAAGAAAAGTTAATGACGACGACGACGATGGAGACGGACGCCAAGCAATGGCAATAGCTCACACGACCCTTTGGGTCAGGTGAGCTAAAAATGATATACTTGAAAAATTACTGAAAGTTGCGATAAACCATATCGAAACAAAATGCAGAAATGCTAAGGTTGTATGGAGCGTGGCCGCTATTTTAAAGAAATTTAGGATTTATATAAATATAGTGTGGATTATTGCTCAGGCAATTTTGTCCATTACAAGCAAAACAAATTTCTAAGTTAAAGGGCCATAATTTCGTCAAAACTCATTGCATTGGAAATACATTTAAGCTTGATTTGTAACTCATGATGGATGACTCACATAATAAATATCAACAAGCTTTCAGAAAAAAAAAAATAAGAAAAAAAATGTTATTTTAAAGAAATTTGAGAAGTCAAAGGGCCACAATTTTGTCCAAAAATCATACTCAAAATTGATCTGAAACTCATGTTTGACTCACATATATACTAAATATCAGCTCAATAGATGTAAATGTTCAGACAAAAAGTTCAAACCTCTAGTCCTTTTTGGGGATGCCAGTAGGATACTAATAATCAGCATGCAAGAAAAGAATACTCAAACTTAGAGGCTCTTAAGAGCCTGTATCACTCAAATGACTTACATAAAAACTTTCTAAGACAAGACTTTTCTTGCAAATTTTGATATTAAATGCTAAAGAGTTTATGTGGAGATGCTGTTTCTATGAATGTTGCCATGTTGAATTTACAATTAGCAGTAGGAGAGTTTCTGAGAAGAAGCAGTTTTTATGTTTTTTCATAGGTTAGTATGTTAAGTGATGTTCCATGGTGGCAGCAATCTTGTATTTTGGATCGAAACAAAAAAGTCTAAATTGGTAGAGGACCATACAATATCACATATCCTAAAATCTGCCAAGCAGTTCGTGAGAAAACAAATTTTGAAATCTCAGCCAGTCAGAACACATTTGCAGCTCTGGCAGCCATGTTGAGTTTCCTATCGGGTCGAAACATACTTAAAATAATAAGATTACTATCTAAGAGAAAAAGCTGTTTGTATGGGTTTCGTATAGTGACCTATGTTAAGATGTGTTCCACCGTGGCGGCCACTTGGAATTTGGATCGCCACAAAAAACTAAAATTTTGTAGAGGACCATCTAAGGTACATATGTGCAATATTTCAAATCAATCTGCTCAGCGGTTTTTAAAAAGAAGATTTTTGAAGTTTCAGCCAATCAGAACCCATTAGTTGCCCTGGAAGCCATGTTTAATTTGCAATTGGCTAAAAAAACTCAAAAAAATAAGATAAATATCCATTAATCATATCTTCATAATTTGGCTTCATTGTGTGGAACAGTTTCAGAGATGTTGTTTGTATGTTTATCCCATAGGGTCCTATGTTAAACTAAGTCCTGTGATGGCCGCCATCTTGGATTTTGGATTGGCACAAAAAACTCAAACTTTGTAAAGGACCACCTAAGGTACATTTCTGCAAAATTTCAAATCAATCTGCCAAACAGTTTATGAGAAGATGATTTTTGAATTTCAGCCAATCAGAATGCATTAATGGCCCTGGAAGCCATGTTGAATTTGCAATTGGCTCGAAAAACCCTAAATAATAAGATAATTATCCAACCTTCATTTCCTTATTAATTTGGCTTCATTGTGTGGAACAGTTTCAGAGAATAAGTTGTTTATATGTTTTTCCCATAGGGTCCTATGTTAAACTATGTCCTGCGAAGGCAGCTATCTTGGATTTTGGATCGGCACAAAAAACTCAAACTTTGTAGAGGACTATCTAAGGTACATTTCTGCAATATTTCAAATCAATCTGCCAAGCAGTTTATGAGAAGATTTTTTGATTTCAGCCAATCAGAACGCATTAATGGCCCTGGAAGCCATGTTGAATTTCCAATTGGCTCGAAAAACCCAAAATAATAAGATAATTATCCAACCTTTCATTTCCTTTTCAATTTAGCTCATTGTGTGGAACAGTTTCAGAGAAGAAGTTGCTTATATGTTTTTCCCATAGGGCCCTATGTTAAACTATGTCCTGTGATGGTGGCCATCTTGGATTTTGGATCGGCACAAAAAACTCAAACTTTGTAGAGGACTATCTAAGGTACATTTCTGCAATATTTCAAATCAATCTGCCAAGCAGTCTACCGGGTATGAGAAGAAGATTTTTGAAATTCAGCCAATCAGAACGCATTAATGGCCCTGGCAGCCATGTTTAATATTTGATCAGCACTAAAAACTCAAACTTTGTAAAGAACCACCCAATAAACATTCCTGCCAAGTATGGTTCCAATTGGCCAAGGGGTTTTGGAGAAGAAGATTGAAGACGACAACAGACGCAAAGTGATGAGAATAGCTAACACTGACCCTTTGGGTCAGGTGAGCTAAAAATGAAAAAAAAACAAGGGACAAAAACAAAACAAACAATTAAGTGATAAGAATAAAATAAAATCAAAAGAAACAAATTAGTGGAAATGTTTTATAAAAAAAAACAACCAAGGACGTAAATAAAACTAGATATCAGTGAAATGGTATCCATCTCTATGGACCTCGCCAACTTGGACATGATTAGTTTCGGATGGACAGACGGATAGATAATAAACAAAACAGAGTGAAAAAAACGGAACCACAAAAGCATACTGATAGAAAGTTTTGATAAAAAAAGTGACAAAAATAAACAAACAAAATAAAGGGTCATAAGCAGAACAAAACAAACATTTAACCAAAAATTGTGATAAAACCAAAAATAACAGATAAATACAAAAGTTTTATATTGTGGCATACTGTGTTTTGAATTGGCTAAACTGAAGCTTTGACAAAACTTTAACACAGCCAAGAATAATAATTTATGGGGGATTTTATTTATTTCTTATTTTTTTTTAAAGCTCAATTTCCAGGCTCTTATAAATATTTCCCAAGTAGGAAAGATTTTCAATCGTTAATGTTAATATTTTAAAATGTTGCTATTTTAAAACTCCAACAATCAATCAGATGCAGCCGTGTATTTTCTTCTGTATAAGGGGCTTCACTGGCAGAGTGGTTAAGGCAGTTGTCTACTACAATGTATTTATCACATGGTCTGTCAACACTTAGGTTGGGGGTTCGAGTCATTGTGTTCAGGGTGTACCAGAATTCAAGGATTGCCAGTTTTCCTACCGAAGGCCAGGGGTTGTCTCTTGCTTCCTCCAACAATATAAACTGGAAGCAATGATATAGCTTGCTGAAAGTGGTGTTAAACATTATTCAAACAAAAACAAACAAATCTTCTATCTTTGGGTAAAAAATTTCCTGCTGTAATGTAACAAATAATTTGTTATATATATAACCTATACAAGGTTCTTCCTCCTACAGGCCTAGGTTGATCTTGCTCATAATTTGGTTATCAGTTTGGCATATTTTGGTTTTATTGTTCTATGCCCTTCATATTCATATAGTGTTTGGCATTTCCAATTTTTTGGGTAGAGCGCCTCTAACGAGTCTTGAATAGACGAAACCTGCGTCAGGCGAGACAAAATGTATTGCATGGAATTTTGTTGTATTTTTGATTTGTTTATTGTAGTAACCTACTCAAAAGGATTTAAGTGGTTTTCTCGACAAGAAAAAAACCAAGGGAAACAACTCAACAATTAACATAGGTAGAGTTAGTTATTCATTGGCACTGCACTACTTTCTATTCCTCTGTTTGAAGTCGGACAGTTTGGGAAAAAACTACGACAGACTTAATGGTTTAAGGATTTAGTTATAGTGCTCTGCACTTGTACTCATCACTAAGTACTTTTATACAAGGTTGAAGTCAATCCAAATAGCAGGTTTTAAGTTATATACCTGACGAGAAAAATAAACTAAAGGAGAGAACACAACAATTAACGTTGTCAGAGTTATAGTGCACTGCAATCTTACCCATTTAATGTTGGTTTTAGTGTTATTCTCCGACAAAACTATGATGGGATAGACAAAGCGGCAACTATATGCCCCCTCTTTTCAGGGATATTAATCGCACACATACACACAAAAAAGAAAACAGTATAGAACAGACAGACAAACAAAACAATATGATAAAATAAACAAACCAGAGACAAAGCACACAGTCAGTACTAAGTATTATTGCTCATTAGACTTATAAAATGTGATGACAAAATAGATTTACATGGACTGACCATTTAGAGGAATTCTATTCTAACACAAGAAAGACCAAACATACATTCTGAATAATAACTTTTTAATTCAACAAAAACAGTTCCTTAACAGGAATTATAAACTTGTAAAAATAACAATATATGAAAATTTCTAATACAAGAAATAATCAAATAGAAATATTTGGTAACAATACAAGATTTTTTGTCAAAATAAAACAAAAGCAGTAGTCTATAATCATATGGTGCCAAATGAAACACAATGTTGTGATGAATGTTGTTTACGGAGCAACATAACCACAACTCAATTCACCCTCAACTTAGGAAGTTTGAAACATGTGTTAAGTTTGATCTCAGAATGAAGTATTCCTGCAGTACAATAATTAAATTATAATACCAGTAACAGCAAGAATCTATCCCACATACCACAAACAATTTACACTAGTACTAAAAACCACTGATTTAACTTGTAGACATGTTTAAAGGAGGAACTGTTGTTCTCCTACCCCAATGATCTAATTAAGGTTCAAATTGATTTGGATCAGTTTTTTTAATTCTCTTTTATGTGTCAAGCTCACACTCTGGACACACCTCTAGACATTAATTATTAAGTTTGTATACAAAAATAAATAGAATCTAATGTCATTGTCATAACTTGTACAACACACTTGTAAAATCTTGATTTAATTACTGGACTGTTACTTAAATAATCAAACTCATTATCAATTTTTATCACCAAAGCTCCCATTGTGAAAGAGATTAGTTTGTCTAACAGAGCCAGTTTTTAAAACACTTAAAACAATGAACTTAATTTATATTTGTCATCAACTATCCAGTTCTACATTTATCTGCATCCACAACCAACATACAGTTGCATTAATTTGATTTTTTCTCAATACTATGACCAGAGATACTCCAGTGTAATGTAGGCGAGATCAGAAGAATGAAGCAATAAAGAAATTAATGATTTTGGTAAGACATCTCACTATGTAATATACAAAAGTTTATATCAAAATATACTGTGATTGGGTCCTTAAATATACTTTCATTTGTTGACAAAAATAGGATATATTATTATTTATATAAATATAAATTTCAACAAATACAAATGTCAACAATAACAATATAACAATAACAACATAACAAATTATACATTGGTCCGTAACTGCCAGAATAAGTTGACCAATAAAAATTGCAAACTTAATTATCATATGAAGTGTTGTTGTCATTCTTATAGTTTTACTTATATTATGACCACCACATTTGTCTAATAACTTGCAATTACTTTAAAATTAATTGTGTAGGTTCATCTATACCTTTCTGATTTCTAAATTACACATTTGTCTAATAACCTGCAATTACATTAAAATTAATCATCTGACTTTTCTACTTATGGATGATGTATGACACATGTTGTCTGCAATCTTAGGTGGCTTGAGTGTCTTCTAACATTTTGATGTCATGGTATATTGCAATTATAAAATTTTGCATGTATAATTTAAAGAAAAAAACAAATTTCATTAAAAATAACAAATATAGTCCAACATCTATTAATTGTAAATGCATCAACATAAATCATAAAAAATATCACTTTTAGTGAAATCGGCATATTTTACCACAGGAAACAAGTCAACATTGGCTTTTCCATGAAAAATGACACTTCTCAAAGTTTTTAAAGTTCTTAACCCCTACTTTTTGTTTATCATAGATATATTATATGTTATTCGGGATCTTCACAGGGGATACGGGTTCATATTCCCTGTCTGTGTTTTATATTCCCTGAGCCGGAGGCGAAGGGAATATAGAATACAGACAGGAAATATGAACCCGTATCCCATGTGAAGCCCGAATAACAATTATATTCTGTTGAAGTCTTCTTGTACTAATATTCTAGAGTATATAATTAGATTAGACATTTCTCACGCTTTAGTTTGGACCACCCGACTATCGGAGAACCTACCATTCAACACATTTAAGCTTCCAACGAAACTTTTTATGGCATTTTAAATTTTATAATCTTTATTTTTTTACGACTTTTTATTCCCAGCTAAACTTTTAATGATAAATTTCACTCTCGAAGTGCGATGCAAATGCCTTTGTTTGCCATTTTGAAGACTTCAAGCTATCGGTTATCTCCCTTGTTAATTTCAAGACAAATCGCAGACGGAGATGAAAGATTCCGTAAAATGCATGTATTTAAAATCGATATTTGATATCTTTAGATTATGTTTAACTATTTATATTATGTAAAAAAATAAATTATTCAATGAATGGACGCCATTTTGAAACTGGTTTCAATATCCCCGGGGTTTCACAGGGAATACGGTATGATATCCCCGTCTTGATTAACCAATCAAATTGTAGGGATTCACTAGATACATTACTTCAACAGAATATAATAAAATATTCCGACAGCAGAGAATTATTTTGAGAAAGAGTAAATATTATTCTTCAATGTCCATGGGATCAGAATCATAAGCCAGTTCCACAGTAACAGGGGTTATTGTATGAATAACAACCTGATTCTGGGGTTTGTTTTCATTAGGGTTTAACATTTCCAAATTAAGCTCATCACTATCTGAGGATTCTTCTCCGGGAACTGTTTGCTCATCTTGCTCCAGTGGAAAATTTTCATTTTTACATTCAGAAGGAACAGATTTATCAAAATTAATGTCTTCTTTTGAATCTTTTGAATATTCTGTATCAACAGACGATTGTTCAGTTTTTGAATCTTCAGTACAAACCATCTTTTTTAAGACTTTATGCTTCTTGCTTTTTTTCCCCAAAGATTTTGTTTTTGGAACACTAGTTTCTAGTGCCTGTGCTGATGCAGAATGAATGATTACATCTGTGTGAACTAAGTCTTTCTTATTTTTGCTTGTTTTGTCTTTAGAAGTATCATCAAGGTCACTGTTATCCATGTCCATTGTAAATATATCACTATCAAGTTGAATAGAAGGAACAACCATTTCCTCCTCTCCAGCGGACACAATGAACATTTCAGGTTTCTGTACTTTGTGGTGTAAATCTTTGTCATGACTTTTACGCCTCCGTCTTTTGTCTGTAAAAAGCAACTAAAAACAATTAAATTGATTAGCTTAAAACTGTTTTCTTTCTATACTTTTCATATATCTGACCATTAATTGATTATAAGCAAACAACAGCAGAATGGCTTTGGTGACAAGGAGTGCCTGTTTTCCTGCCAAATGTTGGTTTTTCACTCCACACCATGGAATCCTTCCCCATTTAAAACTAGATGCCATAATAAAATAGATGAAGTTAAGAGTCTTAAAACACCATTCATACAAAAAATGATAAATTACTAAGTTCCCAAGTCTGGAAAATTAGGAAAAAAATCTCAAACTATTCCATAATAGCAGGTGCACAACTTCAATACATGTGCAATCTTTCTGTGAAGTTTCAGAGATCTGGGTGGAAAGCTATATGAGTTGATTATACAAAATAGATATCTATTTTCCCCGTCTGCCTGCCTTTACCATATACTATAACCCGGGTTTGCACTTGGGGAAATGCAGCCAAAAATGTCTCAAAGCATAGATGCAAAACAGATGGGAAAACTGTTCAAAATCTCACCAAGATGAAATTACTATTATGGGTGAAAGTGGAAATTTCAGCAGGAGGTCTTGGGAGCCTCTCATGGCCCTTTAGCGAGTCCATGGTAAACCCCTAGCAGTCCTTCCCAAACTGTTTGTGATATTACTGGACATTTGGTCCAATTATTCGATATACTTTTCCGGACAAACAACTTATTACGGGACATTGCAATATAGCAAGATAATCCATCCAAGTCTCACAAGATTTTCACTTTCTTGCAATTTAGTCGAAGACATTTTGATAGGGTTATGTTTTCTTTATTTTTTTTAGCTTTCCATTTTCATTGACAGGTTTTTATAATTTTAACAACTTCACTGCGACTTTCCTATGTACATTACCATTGACAAGGTCAATCTGCAATGTCATACTTATTTTGAAAGTGGCATTAATTTTATATGATATTCAAATGCAAAGCTGATTGAAATTTAACGTAAAACCTGTGGTATAAAAGTAAACCCTCTACCACAAAAAACAAACAAATAAAATAGAAATGGAGCTCTGATAAGAAAATATACCATAAGTAAGGCTATAAAGAGTATGTACAATTTAATATGATGAAATCCAAAATTTTGCATCACCGGACCACTGGTCCAACTGACAGGATTATTTTACATCATGGTCCAAGATGAATTTTATTGGACTTTTGCTGATGTCCAAAAACCTTTTTAATGACTGCCCTAGTAGGAAAAATATTAGATTTGAGCATTTAGATGGTCCAGAATTAAATTCTGACACTACCTTTTTAGGGTACTTACACTCCCACTACAGTAAATAGTAATGTAGTAAATTTAAACAATGACTATATCACTGAAAGAATCATCAATATTCTTGTCAGCACCAAAGTGTGACAATTAGGGTGGTGATACCCTCTGGGACTACCAGTCCACAAGCAAAGGTATTGACCCAGTGGTTGCAAATAAAATGTTATCAAAGGTACTGAGGTTATAAAATTGACTTTGCCAGACATGTGTTTCATGATCATGATTTATCAGTGGTGCTCAAACTTAAAAGATACTGAAAATCTTTAAAATTCCAAGTGTTGCACTAAATCCTGCTGAGGCCATTTACCGTAGATGCTCGCTTAAAAGTCGGTCCGCATATAAGTCGGGGGGTCTTTTTGGGCCTTAAAATCTGGTGTTTTGCTGTTGAACCTCGTATAAGTCGGTCGGAAGACAGACGTGTTGACATGTGGTCAGAATCAAATAAACATTCCAAATTTGTGAATATAAATTATTATATCAGTAAGACTTCTTGTTTATTATTTGTTTCTTGGTTTTATGAGTTAAATATCGCTTGTCATTTATCGTAAGTGGTTTGTTTACACTAGTTTACTGTGTACACGTGTTTTGAAAATGTAAACGTAATTGCGTAATTATCTCCCTGAATTTGCTATGACTAAAAATCATAAAAAAGACAAACACAAGTAAATATACAAATATTCAATTTCGTAATTATTTAATAGTTAAAGCGTAGTTTTTTTTTAAAATAAACCAAAGGTAAAATACAAAATATAAAGGAATATGGTTTGTAAATTAAAAATAATAATTGATGAAAAAAACGAATTCTGTAGCATATATGTATTAGTTAGTTTATCTTGATTTTCCGTTTTTAGTTGTATCATGACATCACCGGATGTATTATGCAATACATACAAATAAATCGATACTTGTGTAAACAGTGGTAAATACGAATGGAAATATGGAAACTGGATAAAATAAACAATACACAAGTAAAGACAATCTTTATTAATGTCTTAAATATACTTTATTTAGCATAACTAATCACGTATCTGTCTGTTTTCGTCTTTATGGTTGGCGATCTATGTACGGCCTTCAAACTTCGACCGGAATTCTTTCCTCTTGTGGTATGACTCGCTTATAAGTCGGAAACCTTCTCTAAAACCAAATTTTAACTCCCAATTTCCCGACTTATGTGCGAGTATGTTTGGTACCTCTTGCAAACAGAAAAACCTTAGAATTTAAACGATTTTCTCAATTTCAGGGCAGTAAATTTGGATAACGACTATATAACTGAAAGGATCAGTGATCTTCTTGTCAGCATCCAAGTGTGACTACTGGACTGGTAATACTCTCAGGGACTAAGTTGAGCTTAAAAAGAGGCAGAGTTATATTACCTCTGCTATTCTTTCCTGATCCCTTGTTACTGTTGAATTCTTTCTTCCCCATATCATGTGACAAGTTTTCATCGGCTGTAGAAAAGATTTAAATATTTGCACTGCATCAAAAATATCTTTATTGTTTTATCAGCAACATAAAGTATAATTTAATATACTTAAATGAAGTTTTATGGACATGCACATGCCAGAATTTATTATTTTTGGTAACATTTTTACAGCTTTTCACTACAAAAACTATATTTTATCAGAGAGATTATTAAGTTTAATGCAAAATCCAAATCTACATTTTAAAATGAAGGTAATAACAAAATAAAAAACAGCAAGGAAACTGCAAAAAAGACAACCCCAAATCAAAGTCCTGGAAACATGAACTAACAACCAAAAATATAGCAACTACAGCAATGGTCGGGATTTCAAGAGAAATGGTGGATTAAATGGGTTAATGGAAAAACCAGGTTTAATGGCATGCAACCCCCCCCCCCCCTCCAATTAATTTAGTGTATGTATTGGTGTGTTGATGAAAATGGTTGAGTATAATACACCACTATAGAGTAATAGATATATCCAATGATCATTGCATCACAATCACTATGTACTGAAATAACAACATGAGGAAAGCTAGATATCAGTGAGATGGTACACATCTCTGTGGGCCCCGACGACCTTGAAGTCAAAGTCAAAGGTCATCAACCATGGTATGCGACACATCACCTTGATATTATCTACCCACATACCAATTATCAAAAGCCTACCTCAAAACATAAAAAAGTTAAAGCTTGGACATGATTAGCTTCGGATGGACAGAGTGATCACTATAGAGCGTATGCCACAAAGTGTCAGGGCCCTAACTATATGTAATCATATTTTGAATGGTTTTTTCTTGTAACCTTGGTTAGTAAGTCTATCCTGAAGAAATTGGTATCATTTTCAAAAATAAGTATATGCATACCTCAATCGAGAAATATAGACACTGTATGCAGGAGAAGTTAGAATATTGCTGCATACGAACAGAAATTGACAATTTTGAAATTAAAATTGTCATAAATTCTTGTGGTGGGATGACCACTGGCTATTCATATTCTAGGTATCAGTATAAAAATGATGTAGATCTTTAATTTCCAGTTCTGAGGGATATATTAATGGAAGACACTCAGTAAATTGAAGGTTGTTAATTGAAAGGACACCATCAATATATCTATGTGTAAAATTAAAGGACCTAGTTTCTGCTATCTTTAATCAGATGTTGAAGAAATTCAGTTTCATAAGAATACATGAACAAAGTGGGGCACAGTTTGTACCCATCGGAATTCTGATTACCTGTTAAACTAGAGTAAAAACACCTGTGAGCAATGCTCACCATTGATACCCCCCGCTTCACAATTACTTTGAAATTTCAGGTGTTCTTAATTATGAAATTGAAACTTTATCTAGTTAAACGTGAATGCAAAATTGCAGATAATACATGTAACCCTCCCCAATCCCCCAAAGAATGGCATCCCCTATGTCAATGACAAAGTCCATGTTTTTCTATGGCAAACCTCCAATAATATTCTGATAAAAATGTTTAATATCCAATGCACAATGGCAATATGTGACCAAGATTCTGTATAAGTTTCAACAAATTCCATTCAGTGGTGTAGGAGGAATTGTAAATAAAAGATGGGTACCCCATTATGTCCATTACAAACTCCATGTTTTTCTATGGGAAACCCCAAATATCATTCCGATCAAAATGTTAAATATCTCCTGCACAATGGCACTATGTGACATGGATTCTGTGTAAGTTTCAACAAATTCCATTCAGTGGTGTAGGAATGAGTTGCACATAAGAGATGGGTATCCCTTATGTCCATGACAAAGTCCATGTTTTTCTATGGGAAACCCCAAATATCATTCCAATCGAAATGTTATATATCTAGTGCACAGTGGCAATATGTGACAACATTCTGTGTAAGTTTCATCAAATTCCATTTAGTGGTGTAGGAGGAGTCGCACATAAGAAATGGGTATCCCCTTTTGTCAATGACAGTCCATGTTGTTCTATGGGAAACCCCAAATATCATTCTAATCAAAATAATAAATATCTCCTGCACAATGGCACTATGTGACAAGGATTCTGTGTAAGTTTCAACAAATTCCATTCAGTGGTGTAGGAGGAGTTGCACATAAGACAAGAGGACCCCCTTAGGTCAATGACAATGTCAATGTTTTTCTATGGGAAACCCCAAATATCGATCTGATCATCATGTTTAATATCTCCTGCACAATGGCACTATGTGACAAGGATGCTGTGTAAGTTTCTTTAAATTCCATTCAGTGGTGTAGGAGGAGTTGCACATAAGAGATGAGGCCCCCCTTAGGTCAATGACAATGTCCATGTTTTTCTATGGGAAACCCCAAATATCGATCCGATCAAAATGTTTAATATCTCCTGCACAATGGCACTATGTGACAAGCATTCTGTGTAAGTTTCATTAAATTCCATTCAGTGGTGTAGGAGGAGTCGCACATAAGAGATAGGGACCCCCTTAGGTCAATGACAAAGTCCATGTTTTTCTATGGGAAACCCCAAATATCAATTCGATCAAAATGTTAAATATCTCCTGCACAATGGCACTATGAGACAAAGATTCTGTGTAAGTTTCATCAAATTCCTTTCAGTGGTGTAGGAGGAGTTGCAAATAATAGAAAGTGTAACGGACGGACACCATGAACACTATATACCCCCCGCTTTTCAAGCGGGGGGTATAAAAACACATCCTTAAAAAGTCTAGCATACTTTAAACCTGTTCCTCATTGTAGCATAATTTGCCCTTATCTTCTTGAGTAGAATATGTTTTTTAAAATAATAGTTTCTTTCAATGTCTGACTTAATGAATTTATAGTTATATAGTAAAAAACAACAAATTACATATTTATCTCAGTGATCGCGAAATGTAAAATATTTTACAGGCCTGGACACTAGGTTTGGAAATCTGAGAAACTTTACCAGACCAAATCATCTTTAACCGGACAAAAGAAAAAATAAATATTTTGTCTTGCTGGGTATTCCATTTGGGTCTTACTTGAGTTGAAACATGCTAGCAACCCTGTCCCTGGCTGTGCTACTTTGGTAGCAAGTCAAAATTTTATTGCTTACCTACTACAAGTATGACCATTGACAGCTAACTTTACAATTCATTAACCAATTAAATCCTCCAATATGACAACTTCCACAAAAATTATTTCTCAAGCAAAATACAATACACAAATATCTATGCCATATTTATGTTTTTTAAGGCATAACAGTGTCAGAAGTTTTCAAATAAAGCTAAATGTTCAGAGGTGTTTACCCCTTTGCAATACTCCCAGTAATCCTAATTATTTTTTTCAGTAATTTTGCACATTTATCCGTAATCTGAAACTGCAATAAAATGTCTGAACTTCGAACAATATTAACAGAGTTCCTGGCCAGTCTTTTACTATAAAACATCTTTCTGACATTTTATTGATCAAACATTAATAAAAAAATCGAAGAATGTGTCCATGGGACACAGATGCCCCTGCTAAATGAAGTCCCAAACGGAAATTTGTACATACGGACAGACTTATTTATGTACAAATGAAGTCCCAAACAGGAAGTAGTTGTCCGACAGGTCTGAAAGTTGCTTAGGACATACAACTTGTGATACTGAACCACCCTGCCAAATTTCAAATTGTTCTCATGTACGGTTTCTGAGAAAAGCTTGTTGGAAACTCGTACATACGGATGGATGAATTTACGTACAAATGAAGTCCCAAATAGGAAGTAGTTGTCCGACAGGTCTGAAAGTCGCTTAGGACGTACAACTTGTGATACTGAACCACCCTGCCAAATTTCAAATTGTTTTCATGTACAGTTTCTGAGAAAGGCTTGACGGAAATTCGTTCGGACGTACGGACAGACAGACGGACATGAGTAAAACTTAATGCCCCCCCGACATGTCGTTGCGGGGGCATAAAAACATGTTTATTCAATATTGTAATACCTTTTCAATGTCACAAAATCACAACCAAAAGCATTTGAAAGTTAATTGCAATACCGGCGGAAATGTGCAATTCCTGGTGCATTTCATTGATGCGTATTTTTTAGACCCAAATTCGGAATGATTCGGGAAAATCCGTAATGGTAAACACCTCTGAATGTCACATTATTAATATGTCTGTTTTTCTCAAAGGTTTTCCTTGCAATGAAAACAGCTGCATTTTCCAAAAAGTTTTCTTAAAATAATTAAATTGATAGTTATTTGTAAATGCAGTACAAGATCTACACTAATTTCTATTTCGAATAGCTCTGCAAAAATTCTATAAATTTTTATTAAGGACAGTAATTCCCCTTTGGCAGAATTTTAATGCAAGAATTGTGAACTGCATCCGTTAAGTGTAACGGAAGTGGAAGTTCATTACTTATTTCTGAACCGATGCCGGAAACAGCACCGGACATTTTTGGTCCGTAAATACGTTGATTTTTACCGGACCAAGAGTAAAATTACCAGACATGTCCGTCGGTCCGACAGAAATTCGTTTTCACTGTTTTCTCAATATGTGTCTTCATTGAAACAGACTAAAATCAATAGTCATTTGAATTCCATATACATGTAGTCGAATTGGTTTCATTGATTAATATCAGGCATTTTGATTGAAATTACAACTGGAAATTGACGTTTTGAGCAGGGTTTGACACTGACTTTCTAAAGCACTGTGTTCATATTTGGTCCGAAACATATTATATTTTATTTTACTTTGAACTGGTTTCCGGTCATATTTTCAAAATACCCTTATGTACAAAGTAAATGTTAGAAGGAACCAGCTTTCACTGGTTGGATTATTCCCCATTGTTAAGGGCACCTAAACACAATAAACATGATGCAGTGACAAAATTACAAAGATTTCTTAACAAAATGGAATTAAAAATTAAAAGGCGACATATGGGAAACATTCAAAATGACAGGTTAAATTTAACCTTTATTGAAACAAAGGGAAGTGAGACTAAGATACTACTATTTGCAAAACCACTAGCCCATTCGGGCTACCATTTTTAAGTATTAACTAGCCCTTGAATGATTTTTAGTAGCCACAAGCTAGTGTTACTGTCAAACCCTGATAAGGAAGAATAATATAGCTGAAAGAGCTAGGTGTAGAGGTTTTTGTTACTCGGACAATTCTCCAGTTTGTATTTTAAGGCATCAAGGCTTACATTCATCATATTCCTCTTCATCTAATGCATCTAAAACTTCCTCAAATCCTTTTAGCAATTCATCTTCGTTGTCATCAATACTTTCTTTCAGAGTGGAGTCAATCAGATCACTGTTTACATTCATCTTCCTCTTTCTATTTTTGCATTTCTTGTTCCTTTTCACAGTCTCTAATAAAATTGAAAATACATTTTTTTTTCAATCAGATTTCCAAATTTATTCAAACAAAATATTCAGACATAATGATCTTAATTAAGAAATAATTCATGGCTGCCCCAATTTTATGGATTATTTAAATATGGGTAGGCATTATATTCATGAATATTTTGCCATGAGCGTTAGCGAATGGTAAAATATCATGAATATAATGCTTACCCATATTTAAATAATCCATAAAATTGGGGCAGCCATGAATTATTTCGATTCTGATATGAAAATACAGAAATTTTACATTTCCCGACTACCTAGGTAAAGGTTTATTTTGGCTGTTCCAATTTCCAAGAACCTCCCTTGTTTCGAAATTATTATATTTCTCGTGTAAAACTTAGTAGAAAAAACGAAGAAATATAAATTAAAAACAAACAAACATATTTATTAACATTTACAATAAAATTTAACAATCAAAACAAAGAACGACAAAATTAAATGCTTCATTACATCAGTCGCCGTGTGGCGTGTCTGGGACTGTTCATGTGTTGTTGTGTTTGCGTGAGAAATGAAAACCGCTTACCGCATTTGGGCGATCTTATGCTCCTGTTTTTGATCCACAATGGTGCAAATTTAAATCGACAGTTATTTTCCACAATATTATCAACATTTTGAAATTCGGTTGCGTTTTCATTTTGATACGTAACGGTAACTTCGTTTGTGGTGGGGGCGGGAAAAGTCTCGCGGTTTGCATTGAACGTCATTGTAAACAACGCAACGTCCCGTGAAAACACAACGTAGCTAAAGTCAAGGAAGACTTGTAACATGTAAACAATGAAGGCATAGAATATAAAATGGACTTGTTATCGTGAAAACATGTTATCTATTGGATTTTCTTACAAAGGTACAAAATAAAATAAATTTTAAAGCAAAAACATCAACACACGGGGGTTTTTGAAATGGCTGGAACAGCCGTATTTTGTTGAATATTTAAATAGAGGTGTGTTTCCAAAGCGTTTGAAGGACGTCATATTAGAATTTTAAACAAGAATTGTACATGCTGCTTTCTTAGAATTATATAATAGTTACCATCATGGTTTAAGAGTGAAATACAAGGTTCAAATCAACCTTGTAAATTTCTTAGGAAAATGTCAAAAGCCCTCTGGAATGACATTAAGATTTTTAGTTACCAAAAGAGAGAAAAAGGAACAGAACATTAAAATAAAAACTAAATGACAGCACAAATCTATGGAGATAAGATGACAGACCCTCAATAACATGTGCTTCATCAGATATTCATTGGACCAGAACAAAATTCAAAATCACCTGTAACTTGTGGTTACTTAAATACCGAATTCAGCTCAATATCTGCAAGCTTTGAAAAAAGTCACAAAGGTCTCAAATATCCAGGCTGCACTTATAAATTGGGAATGGCATCCCATGTTGTTGCTCAAAAGTTTGAGGTTTTGTTTTGAAAATGGATGGCGACCTAAACAAAACAATTTGATCTGAACAAATGAAACCTAAACACTCACAGTCACATCTATTATATTTGATTATTATATCTCATGAAAGCCAAGTACAAAGTGATGTTTTCAAGCATTAAAACATGAATGTTGACACATTTTCTAACTAAGTTCCCCCAAAAAATTAGTAAAAAATACTCCAAAAATTCTATAATAACAGGTGCACAACTTCAATACATGTGCAATCTTTATGTGAAGTTTCAGTGATATGGGTTGAAATCTGTAGGCGAAGCTGATTACACAAAGTAGGTACAGTAGTCCCCCTCTTATACAATCCCTTTGCCAGCGATCACCCACTTTATCCGGCCAAAACCCTGA
Source organism: Limnoperna fortunei (assembly GCA_944474755.1). NCBI lineage: Eukaryota > Metazoa > Mollusca > Bivalvia > Mytilida > Modiolidae > Limnoperna > Limnoperna fortunei. The sequence continues at coordinate 30,643,243 of OX104124.1, read as the reverse complement.
TGCATTAAGTGTTTCTAACGTAAAATTACGCGAACGACCACCCCTCAAACACGACCACGTTTTTTTTTACACAACAAAGTAAATTCCCCTCACAAACGATCATTTTCACTGACCAGATGTTTATTTTGGAAGTCTCGAATAGAGATTTGGTTTTATTATCCTAAACCAGTTTCGAAACAGTTCAACAACTGGTAAACAAAATGTAGAAATTGTGTAAAAGAAAGGTTTTTAGGCTGGATTAAAGGGGAAAACAAGTAGGATATTGTAGATCAGTTTGATTTCGACATTACGGAAATCTGGTCAATTACAAGACTGAAATATTCAACAAGGAAATAATAGTACAATGTACCAACATAATCATAAATCAAAATTTACTACAAACCATGTCAAAAACTTGGGAAACTGGAAACAGAGAAAATCTGGTTTTTCCAAATTAGACGGAACCTTAATAAACTATGAAGTGGAACCTGGGAAGACAATAAAAGTGATAAAAACAACAATAATGCAGATGAAACATTAACAGAAACATTCACTGTTAAGAAGACTTGGAATTGTTATATTATCATTACACATTTTTTAACAGATAAAAACTGCATGAATTCTTTTTATTTTATTTATACTGAATAATAAAATACAAATACTTATTTGTGTGATCCTTGATCACTTCACAGCTTTTGCTGCTAATCAACTGACCAAGATCTATAAACCTGTATAAATTGTATCCCCTCTAGAAAGACCACCATTATAAGACCACTTTCATGACTCAGATGGGTTGGTCTTATAAGAGGGGGACTACTGTACTGTCTTCTGCAAATGTTCTGATAAATGTCAAAGTTCCCAAGTTTTGAAAATTAGGAATAAAACTTTTAATAAATGTGTGACCTTTATGTGGCTTGAAAACTATAGGAGGAGTTGGTTACACTAAATAGATACCTATTTTCCCCATGCACCTGACTTCACTAAACATTATAATATGGGTTTGCACTTCTTGCAACCTGGCCCAATCAGTCTGAAAAAGTGCAAGTACCTTTCGTCAATGCCAGTAGGGGACTAAAAACCTTCTGTGCATACAAGATTTTTCATAATAAGCATCTACTTATTAATATTATGCACTGAGGAATTGTCACTGGACATTTAGAAGATGAGGGGTCTGTAGGAGCCTATGGTTTATTTTGACCTGTCAGACAAAGATACAAAAGGTCAAATTTCCCTCCCTGTAATCAACTTTTATCTAACCAATACTAGGATAATTTGTGTAGATAATTAAAGTGATTGATAATTAAACCTTGTGAACTGTCATCCTGGTTGACCTTACAGTACACTCCTTTGTATCTTTTGGCAAAACTGAAGTTTTTTAACCGATCCTGCAAATACAGAAAACATTAGAAATAGTTATTCAACACAAATTTTTATTAAATAATAAAATATAATTAAATTTGTTGTGCACATGGTTGGTGTAAAGTAATTACTTCCATTTATAGAAAGATAGATAATTCTAGCAATTTAGCAAATTATCAGAACTTATATGGTCATATAGCATACTGAATTTTATTCCAGAATGATAAATTTATTAGCTTCAATAATGTAGCTCCTTATTTTTTTTTTTGGATGGAGCTACAAAGAGGTCCCATTACTCGTAATGAAGCAAGCCGCTAGTGATTCACACCCGGGGGTTTTATGCATATAATACGCTATTAAACTGGCTCCCTAAATTGCTACATACTTTTTAATGTCTCTGAAGTTTAACTGATATTTCTACAACACCTAATTTGTTAGTTTTACACTTTATTCGTAATCATGGCATTGTTGTCAAAATATGAATTCCGGAAGTGCGTAATTTCTTAATAGATTTAGAAAAAAATCATCCGGATCAAGTTTTTTCCGGCTTTATTTAATTAACTGGGATCAAATACGATTCTACAATTCTACACTCCACAATTTCAATTTTGTCAACAATGCCATGATTACGAAAAATTGTTAAAATTATTTAATTAGACATTGTAGAAATGTCAACTGAATGGCGGAGGAAGGAAAAAATATAAATTGAACAAAGATAGCAGTTTAAAAGCAGAAAATATGTATAAATCTCACGAGTGTTTTTGCTTCATTACGAGTAATGGGGCCTCTTTGTAGCTCCATCCAAAAAAAAAAATATATAAAAATATAAGGAGCTACATTATTGTAGCTATAAATTTATAAGAATCACATAATATAAAATAATAATTGTCACCCGGATTATGTGACCGTCAACAATGAGATTTTGGGTTAGAGTCTTACTGCGGTCAGGACTGATGCTCGACTCCAACCTTATTTGTTTGTTTGTTTGTTTGATGGTGTTTAACGCCACTTTCAGCAATTTTTCAGCTATATCATGGCGTCCAGTTTTTATTGGGGGAGGAAGCCGGAGTACCCGGAGAAAACCCCCGACCTGCGGTAGGAAAACTGGCAATCCTTGTCAATTAAGATTGGAGTCGAGTACACCCTGCCTGCAGTGAGAATCGAACCCGCAATCTCAGTGTTGACAGACCACGTGATCAATAGTAGACGAACAACCTTGACCACTCGGCCATCGAGGCACCCCAACCTTATTTGAAATGATTGTCAGTTTTCCTGAAAGTTGAAACTTGATACTCCGGCTTCTTCACAAATAAAAACTTGATGCCATCATATTGCTGAAAAATTGCTGAAGGTGGCATTAAACCAAATTCAAACAAACAATAAACTTTTGTCACAGCAGTTTCTAGAAGTCAAACCAAATCATGAGAAACTAGTAACCTGTAAGCTAATGCTCACTCGGTACCCCTGCTATTCAAATCATTGAATTGAAAGTCGGTAAGCAGGAAGTAGATATGCAACAGACTTGAAATTGGTACTCGAAATATAGGACCACATGATAATGACACATATAAAATTTTAACAGAAGGACAGATGGCCAGGGGTAAACTAGTATACCCCTCTTCTTCAAAGTGGGGATATAAAAAATGTAAAGCTTTTTAATATTACCAAGTTACTTTGAGTGAAAAGTCTGATTTTGTTTAGTTTGGTTTGACTACTTTCAGAATAGTTTGTAGGACAAGATGTGAATAGAAATTTTGAATAATAAATGAGCAAAATGAAATACTGGTACCTCCTGCTGTTAAATTTTTTTTCAAATTGCAGAAAGCTGCATTTGTTTGGTTCTTACTGCCACATGACAAGAATTTGACCTAAATGGGGTCACCTTAGATCTTTCATGCACTGACAACAGAAAAAGGGAGGATCAAGCAAAGGATTAAATTTTAATTTTATTGCTATATAGCTCTACAGTTTTTGTTACTAAATTACCAAAGTAAATTTTTAAATGGACCTTTATGTGTATATGCACATCATTATCAAAGAATATACCTTATAATCATTTATGAAATCAGGGGGCCTTGGTGGAGAGTGGTTATGGTAGTTTGTAGACTATTCATCACATTGTCATGAATGTCCTTTTTGTTGAAAATGTCTGTCATCAATATTCCTTGCAATTTTTTTTAAAAAGTTCAATGGACTAGAGATTTTCTTGTTTGAAGAAGATTTTATGCAAATTTCAGAACGTTTTTAGCTTTATCATTACAGCATATTGTTTCTATTGGTGGAGGAAACAAGAGTATGTAAAATGAACTGCCGACCTTCAACAGGAAAACTAGCAATCAATGTTGAAGGTTAGCACATTTTGTTTCAAGTCTGGATTGAACTCGCAACCCCATTCCTGACAGATCTAAAATTAGTAGAGTTTGTTTATAGTGTTAATATTAAACTTGGTGTCTAGTTGTTAACTGTGGCTAAAGAAAAAAAACCAAAAATGACAAAATGACAAAAAGACCTTTATAGTATGATTTTTTGAGGTGTCAAGACACTAAATAGGACCAAATAAATTTCAGAACATATAAGAAAGTAGAACTTATGTTTAAAGAGCTATGCACATTATAAATTAACAAAATTAACAGAAAATCTTAAAGAATTGAATTACTTTTCTGCCCACAATATCAAACTCCTATACAACTATGTAAAACTATTACCATCTATATGCAATTTAACCCATGGATAATTTCTTAGTAATTTCTAAGAATAAAACTCTATTAGATTGATAAATATGTTAGCATATGATATAACTAATATATCCCTTGAAATTGCTAATAAATATTATATTTATTGTCTACAAACATTAACTGGTTTTACAGTCTGCAACTGTGTTGGAATTCATAAGTTTTAATTATGTCATAAAGTCTAGTTAGGGGTGAAACGATACTCTGAAGTACCGAAAATCCACAGTATTTTGGTGAATTTCGGTGTACGGTACACAATTGTCAATTTTCGATTCGGTACGTGTTCGGGACCAAACATCACTTGTTTAGCCTTTTCCGTCGGAAATCTTCAATGCGAAGATACAAAAATCCGCCATAGCTATGGCTGAGGAAAACGTGATTGCGGATGGTAGTGACGGGATTAAATTTAAAGTTCCGCCGGCAATCTATAGATCTCAATATGAATACGTTTCACAAAAATCAATGAATATGTATATAACGATCGAATGTATCGTATCGTATCGTAAGTAATAGTATCGTTGAGAAATTCTACGATATGTATCGTATCGTTGAGTAACTGTATCGTTTCACCCCTAAGTCTAGTGTTTATGAAGTAGCCATCAACTACAATTCAGATGTGTCAACAAACATGTTAACACTGCAACAAAGCACCTAGCATTCCTAGGGACTCCAACGTCATGACGTTATATATTGGAAATGGGAAATTTTAGAACTGGGACAGTGTTTTCTACATTGAATATCTCCAACAATTTTAATAATTGAGCTTTCAAACTTATATCAGAATGTTCCTTATATTTTTCTCTTTAATATGTTATATTTTCTATAATAATCGTCGATATTTTCCGTGAACAAAAAGAATTGAAAATGGACCGCCCGAGTCGCGACGTCGCCATGCGGTATTTTGCGGCACTGGAATTTTTGAATGAATGCGTGATTCACTCATGATCGAAACGATGAGCCAATCATTTCGCCCCTTTAAAATACCAACCAATGAAAAGCTGGGATTCTCTAGTTTCTAAAAATATTATTTTCTTTTTGGTGTGACTTTGGAAAGCACCTTTATCGATCGATTTTTTGGAAATTACGCATTTTATGTCAAGTAAACAGTAAGTTTTAACGAAGAAAATGTCATCCCCTGAAAATTCATATATTGTTCTTTGTTCCTTTTTAATTACACAACCGTAGATGACCTGGCTCATCGTTTCTTTAATGAATTAAATACGATGACCTTCACGATATTTTACGTTCAAATATTTTCATGTCTGACGTCGTGATGTTGACAGTAAACAACGACGTTCGTTTAATTTGTATGACTTCTAAGGACCATATCGCCTATCTTTGGACAATTCAACAGTATTGGCGACCTCTTTAAATAAAAGATTACATGATCATGACCTCATTTTTGATTTTCACCACGATGTAGCCATATATTATTTAGTAAACAAGGTAAATAAAAATAAACCAGGAAGTTTGAATTCTGTCTAACTTTTTTGTTTTTACATCTACATGTACTTAAACTTTACTTAATAAACAGATTATAATGGAACTATCAATTTCATATAAGAATTTGAAAAAAAATGGGTGAAAGGAAGATTATGTCTTCCAAAAGTTGAAAAAGAAATAATTTGTTTTTGCTAGGAATGGCAAGAAGGGCAATTTTTATAAAAACAATCTAATTTGTCTCATGAAAACGGCCAGGTTTCTCTACTTTGTTTTTGTTTGTTTCAGTTGGAAATATTTGAAGTTAATATTCAAGTTTGATGTTAATTCTTGTACAGTTTAGTTGCAATGTATGAAGATGAGAATAAGGGAAGTATTGTTTCTTATTACATGTGTATTAAGAAATTTTAGCTATTAATGGAAATGTCAGTTAGAAAATATGTCAGATATAAAATTTAAAAGTGATCGAGTACAAACGCTATTAAAGTTTTAATTATATTATAAATGAAAAATTAAGATACCAAAAATTTATTTCTCTTTATATTTATGTAATTAATTTAGTACAAAACATTATAAATGTCAAACCTGTCCTATGTTTAATATCAAATATTTTCCTTTTTTTTATGTCGCCTCTATAATTGTCTGTTATAATGTCTTGCAAAAAATCTCTGTCACAGTTTCTCAGCATCTACATGTACATGTATTTTATTTTAGCATTTACATATCATTGATATTGTCATTGAACATGTTGAAGAACCATAGGTACTTTGTGTTTAATTTATTTTGTAGTGGATGAATCTGAATCTACAGTTCTTCAGACATTAGACAACCTTCTGCCTGTGTCAAATGGAAGGTTATTTGAAGTACAGGAGCAATCTAAAGTAGACAAATTGTTTTAAACTCCTCCATATTGTTTAATATATTCAACTGTTAATGTATTACTTGTGAGGTTGTGAGCAGCTTTACAGTGTAATTTTTAAAATAATGTACATATATTAGCTAATTAATATATATCATTTACTGATCAATAAATTATAGTTTAAATTTAGAAAGCTGTTTGTTTTAATGATATACTGGTTTCTGATTTTTGAAAAAAAAACGAATTATGTTATTTTAAAATGGATATAGGACTATTTATGGTGGCCATATTTTATTCCACTGATATATATATGCTGGAATCTTGTTTTGTTAATATAAGAAGTACATAAAGTATATTCGAAACAACCTTTGCTTGCAGTTCCAAGTGTCCATGACAACTTCTCCAATATATATTTTATATTTTACATATGCCTGAATGACCATGATTCCTGAGAACACTTTTTTTTTTCTATTTCAAAGTGGCTGCCAGCAGCCACTTTGGGTGGCTATATTTTATTCCATTTGGTATGCTGAACTCTCTTTTGTTAAGAGATATACTTTCACAGCATATCCTCACATTTCTGATAGTTTTAGGACGGTTCATATTATAATTTTCAAATACCCGACCATTATTTTTTGACATAAATGGTCAATTTCAGATTTCAAAATGGCCGCCAGCAGCAACTTTGGGTGGCCATATTTAATTCTCAATGGTATGGTGGACTCTATTTTGTTAAGAGATTTACTTTACACATCACATACTTACATTCCTGATAGTTTTATGACGGTTCATATTATATTTTTTAAATACCTGACCATTATTCTTGACATAAATGGTCATTTTCAGATTTCAAAATGGCCGCCGTCAGCCATTTTGGGTGGCCATATTTAATTCTTTATGGTATGCTGAACTTTTTTTAGTTCAGAACGCTACTCACAACAGCACACACTTACAACACAGCAAGTTTCATTACAATTGAAACAATAGTTTTTAGACTGACGGCATTACAAATTTGGTCAGGACAGCTTTTTTGCTTATATTTTCAATGTGCCATTGAAAAAATGACTAAGTCCAACACCTTAGATGCCATTTTTGGAGGCATATGTTGTAGCTATAAATTTAAATATATATTAACTAAGAGTTTTATCCAGTAATATCCATAAAGGTTAGTAGAAATTAGCAATATTAATACTTCATTCCATTTGAAATTTTGTTTCTACCATTTTAAACACCAAGACCTACAAGTTCAGTCAGCCTTTTTTCACGTTTTTCCAAAATGCAACCCTGAAATTAGCAATTTTAAATATGCGTAACTTTTTTATTTGTTAACCGATTTTGATTCTGTTTTTTGCTATGGGTTAAGTAAAATGAGATCTATCTGTTTTTATATTGAAATTTATTATTCCTTATTACACCAGTTTTACCCTGGAGTCCCTAGCATTCCTTTACCTGTTGAGATCTCTTAACAACTCTCCTAGCAGTTGGAAGGTAAATTTGGCTTTTGAAACTTAGTTGATACAACAAATTTGGGTTGCTATCAGTATTTTACTTATTTTAGACAAGAATCTGTTGGTCCACCCCATTCAATTGGTTAACAGCTTTTACAGAAGTTACAACCAGCATGAACATGGGAAGAAGTAGCTAACTAATAGGACCACTAGCACTGTACCTGCACTGTCATATCCAATGCAAGTAAAGCATTCTCTTTTGCTTTGTTCTGATCCTTTAAAAAGTTTGTAAAACCTTTCCCACCTTTTGATGGTTTCAGATTCTGAAATATACAAGTTTAAATTCATGTTTATAAATTGTAGAAAAAAAGGTTTTTGTCCCTCTTAATGAAGTTTGTCTGTATAAACTGTGTTTGATATTTGTTATACCTTTTTTATTCTTACAATAAAAATAATAAGATATATAGCTTCTGACATGACTTATGTAACATGTACTGCTTACATGGACAATATGGAATGTGTATCACCACATTTGGTAAACTGTTTCAATGTCTTTGTTAGACAAACCATTCACTCCCCGCATTTAATATTATTAAAGGGACATTGCATTTTTGCAAGGAGGAAAATAAAAAGAATGCTTCCTTAGTTCATATTTACTGCAGCAAGTACCTAATGAATAAAAAAAGACTGGCTTAACCAGATTGTTTTAGGCAGTGGATAGGGAATGGACTACAATTTTCATTCCTTGATAACAGCTTGCTTTTCAATACCTTAAATTTGTTCAAGTAGCGAGACTGAAGACCCATTTATTAAACTTATACAGGTATTACCATCTCATCTTCTTGACCACCAGAAAACTTCCGAACAGATGCCGAGTTGATCCAGGCTCTGGATACTTTATCATCAAAGAAAACAACATGGTAATGACTCTAGAAAATAAATTACACATTATGAGTTGTACATGGATTGATTGGATGTTTGCTTTACACCCAGAGAGCTGTATTTCAGCTATATTCAGGACAAGAACATGTTAACGAGAAATAAATCAATGGGCAAAAGGGGTGGGAAATCGGGAACAAAATGTTCACTGGAAAAATATAGAGTACAGTAGTCCCCCTCTTATAAGACCACCCCACCTGAGTCATGAAAGTGGTCTTATAATGGGGGTGGTCTTTCTTGAGGGGATATACACACACTAACACAGGTTTATAGAGCTTGGTCGGTTGATTAATTAGCAACAAGAACTGTGAAGTGATCAAGAATCACACATAATAAATATTTGTATTTTATTATTCAGTATAAATAAAAATAAAAAGAATTCATGCAGTTTTTATCTGTTTAAAATGTGTAATGATAATACATGTATAAGAATTCCAAGTCTTCTTATCAGTGAAAGTTTCTGTTCCTGTTTCATCTTCATTATCATTATTTTTATCACTTTTATTGTCTGCCCAGGTTCCACTTCGTATTGTATTAAGGTTCCGTTTAGTTTGGAAAAATCCAGGTTTCTCTCTGTTTCCAGTTTCCCAAGTTTTTGAGATCGTTTGTTGTAAATTTTGATTTATGATTATGTTGGTGCATTGTACTATCATCTCCTTGTTGAAATTTTCAGTTTTCTTGTAAGAAACCCGATTTCCGTAATACCGAAATCAAACTGATCTACAATATCCTACTTGTTTTCCCCTTTAATCCAGCTTAAACATCTTTCTTTTACGCGATTTCGACATTTTGTTTACCGGTCGTTGAACTGTTACCGAACTGGTTTACGACGGTCATACTAAACGCAGAGAAGTGCAGAGAAATGCAGAGAAGTGAAGAGAAGTAATTAAAAAATGGTTTATTTGATTAAATAAAGGTTTATTATATATAAATATGTTTTATATTGTATACATGAACATAAAGAAGCCCATATTTTTACTAAAAATATCATTTAGTTGACAATTTCAAGCAGTTGGTCGATGTTTACATACAATGTAATTCTCTTCACTTCTCTGCGTTTAGTAGGACCCGTTTACGATAAAACCAAATCACGTTCCATTCGAGAATTCCAAAATAAACATCCGGTCAGTGAAAATGGTCGTTCGTGAGGGGAATTTTACGTTGTTGTGTCAAGAAAACGTGGTCGCTGGTCGCGTTTGAGGGGTGGTCGTTCGCGAGAGGTAATTTTACGTTAGAAACACTTAATGCATCAGGGTTTTGGCCGGATGAGGCGGGTGGTCGTCGGCGAGGGGATCGTATAAGAGGGGGACTACTGTACTGGTAAAGGGTAATAGGAATGTTACTAAATATTTATTAGATTTTATTGGGGAGGATGAAGAACTTGTTGATAACAAGATAGTTAAAAACCATACACTTCCATAATTTTTCAGCTATACCAAAGAACCCTTTTTTTTTTGGGGGGGGGGGGGGGTCAAAAACTTATAAAACAAAGGCAAATATTTGTTTGCCAGATGTCAATTAAATAAATTGAAAAATGTGTCCATGGGAAAAAGATGCCCCCGCAAAAAGAAGTCCTAAACAGGAAGTAGTTGTTCGTGTGGTCGGAAGGTCGCTTAGGACATACAACTTGTGATACTGAACCACCCTGCCATAGTGACGGATGTACAAATGAAGTCCCAAACAGGAAGTAGTTGTCCGACAGGTCTGAAAGTCGCTTAGGACCTACAACTTGTGATACTGAACCACCCTGCCAAATTTCAAATTGTTCTCATGTACAGTTTCTGAGATAAGCTTAACGGAAATTTGTACGGACGGACTGACACGAGTAAAACTTAATGCCCCCGACATGTCATCGCTTGGGCATAAAAATGTGTCTGCATTTTGTTAGGGAAAACAACAAATAGGGCATACTTAGTACTATCATGGTAAACAAAATATGATAGTAGGGCTCTAAGACTGTCATGCAGTCAAAATGACTTTCTATAAAATGTTTTCATTGCAAATCTACAAAAAATGCTCTTTTACAGTTTTTCTTAACAAAATTTAATACATTATATAATTCCAAAATTAAACTAATATTGTTATTAAGATTTATTTCTGAAAAGATTGAAACAAAAAAAAAAAAATAATCAGAGAAATACCAAAAGTGGCTATTAAATTTCGAAGTCCAAAACCCTAATACAAAGCCATGGGACAAACACAGAACAAAAACAATGCACATACAAAAGCTAACTACACGAATTCTCAAGAAAATGACAAGGTGAGAGACATGTTGGGGGAGAAGCTTACTATTAATATTGGTTGTTGAATTTTAAGTGACGAAATGTTTATTCCATGGACAAATATACAAATACAACAACTGCTTATGACAAACAGTAATTTTATAAAAAGTTCTGGATAAAAGGTTAAGTATTTAAAGCCAGATCTGCCAGTCACAAATCATGAAAGTACCAATGTTTACTGCACAACACATAGTAAAACTGGTGAATGTTACTGAATTATTCTGAATATATTCAGATTTCATTGAACTAAAAGTAGGGTTCACAGACACATCCAACATTTCTGATACACAATAAACCTACATATCTTGTCATTTTTGAAATATTAATTATACTGTTTCAAATGGCCTAATATGCTCTCAACAGCCTGTATCACTTATATAAGGTACGATGAACAAATTCTTGTAAACCGAATGCAGCGACCATTTCAAATTTTTTCGGCTCCCAAAACTTATCATTTACTGATGATTAGATAAATAATGCATATAAAGTAAGCAAAATTCTTGTGCTGACATTTGACAATGTTTTTGGAGTATTAACTGTTTAAATTGATGAAATTGTTATAAAAGGTTTATTTACCTCTTCCAACAGTTTCCTATGTTTGATTTAGCATTACTTACTGGCTTCAGTTTTTTTTGGACCCAAAACTTCCATCTTCCAGTGAACACTTGTGTAATGCATGTATTTACTAACAATACCTTTTGATGTTTGTGTATTTGTTTTACAAATAAGGATTTTACAGGTCACTTTCTTGCAGCATTTAGCTAGCTATTTTGGAAATGCCATTTGCTTTCACAACACACAATGAAGAGATTTATCCTAATAGACTGAAATCAGATCTAGCAAAATTCACTCCAGTTATACTAATGCAGTTATGCTTATAATATAAAAATCAGAGGAAACCATACCTAAGGTTACATGAGATTTAAAGCAATATTATTTTGTGGAGCAACTGCAGTAGATAGGGTTAATTAAGTTCTATTAGTATTGTTTGAAGAAGATAACATTATAAGGGATATCTATGTTTATATTTGTTTAATGTTTTTTCCTGTCAGTAATAATCTGCTGGTAAGAAATGGCACATTTTCGTGTTTGCTTTAAGACTTACTGGATACATGCTGTAAGGTGTTAACAGTGTAAAATAACTCTCTGTATCGGGATCAATTTCTACCATGGCTGGCCACCTGCAACAAAAATGACTCTAGTAAAAAAGTTTTAAGTCTAAGTTCTGCCACTGTTTTTAAACCATTCAAAAGAAATCCCCAAAATAAGAATGATGACGAAATAAAGCAATTGGAAGTAGACTATAATAATTTTTTACAAACATGGAGAAAAACTACATGTTTATTCAATTAAGGTGACACAAGACAATGTCTGCAGTGGAATTATGTTATTGATGAAAATTTGGAAATTAATATGGTGATGGTTATTACAAAATTTCTTAAATAATTTATTATTGAATTCCATAAACTTGAGCAAGTTATTTTCCAACTTATAAAAACTAAACACAGAGAGACTATATTGTAAGTGTAAAGAAAATTTATTGACATGTTGATTTTAATGCAATTGTGTCCGGAGCCTCCAGTTGTACCAGTACATTACACTTGCCATTGTGGAAAACCCACGTCCGGTCGCATTCTCAATTTCCTACCACTTACCAACCGTGGCCACACTTGGAGATATCTTCTTGTTATCATTAATATTCATTTAATTTAATTAGCCAATCGGAACAACTTTTATTGGATAAAACATTTATTAGCTAAAACAATGTATATAATCTTTTTTTTTTTATTAGTGGTCACACTTTTCCAGAAGTACAAGCGACCAATCAGAATAGGACATTAAATATTCATGAAAACAATAAAATACCTACAAGTGTGCCGACCAGACATATTTTTCTGACGATGCACATACTTGTTTATTGGTATTGGTGGGATTTTGATCAGACACTTAATTAAAGGGGGGGGGGGGGGTGTATATACTTCAAAAAAAAAATAATAATACAGGTTTCAGGTTTTATTTCCACGGGGTTGAACATAGAAATCATATTTTCTAAAAAGTTTTACAGAGAAGAGAATATAAAAGTACTAAAATAATTGGTGTACAAAATTCTGTCAAAAGAAATTACATGTACTCTTAATAAAAAAAATGTAGATGTTAATACAGATTATAAATGACAGTGTCATGCTGATAAAAGTAGACTCATTGATTAAAAGAGCTAAATTCTCTGTCTAGCCAACTCTTTATATTTGTCTAATGGCAACTAAAACTTGCTGTTATTTGTATTAACATGTTGTCCTCCTGAATTCAGCTGCAATACTGCTTGCTGAATATTAACATATGGTATTCAAGAAATTAATGAAAAAATAATTATGGACAATTTTTGTAACTTACAAAAAAAAACTTTTGACAAACAACACCAAAGTTTAGTGATTATCAACATCCACAATTAAAATTTTACAAACCAAGGAAATCCTGCCATTTTGGCCCAGACAACAGAACCTTCAGCAAAGTTTGTAAAAATGTGTTCGTTTTCATCATATGTTTGTTCTTCTGCATCACAATGGTTGTACTTCTTGTCTATCAAAAACAAATTCAAATTATAATATACATGTACCACATATGCAATGGGAGACAACCACAAGTTCATTTTTGTACTGGTTGAAATTGACTTTTTGTACTGATTTCAAAAGACTTTTTTGTACTGGTAAAAATTGACTTGTTCTGAAGTTTTCCCTGCCATTTGAGTCATTTTTCTCCCTAAAGAAATTACTAAATTCCTGGGTAGTGATATTAGTTGTTGTTTTGCGATGGGTTCCTAACATAACTGCATCATGTGAAAAATAAAATATATCTAGGAGGACATTTTCCTGCCTAAGACTTGTTCATTTAAAAATGACATGTTGTCTATGCAACAAATTAATGGCAAACAACATTATTTTGATGAACATCCACGAGACATTTTCATTAACTGTATGTAGGAATAATTGCCACAAGTTCAGAACAGATGTAATGATGTTCTGTCATGGACCACGCTTTTTATAAGTTGTTAATATATAACGAAAAAATAATAAGAATTGGTTTTCTCCAGTTTTACGCAAGTCAGTAGATTTACGAAAGTCACATTGGTGATGCTTAAGTGTACCATGATCATACATTTTTTTTCCCCTTAATTTGTCATATTTTGTTAGCAACATAAAACAGAAACAATAATATTCGATCTCTATTGCTTGAACTTATTACATAATATAACCACTGGTTTGAAAAGCAATTATGCGAACTCAATTAAGAGATGTGTCAGTCACAGGAAATAGCCTTGCGGTAGATGTTTTTAAATAAAAATATATTTAGTTCTATCTTAAAACCAACAAAAATTATGTTTATATCACTGACCATGTAAAATATGACTTTTTAGATGTCAGATTTAACCAAATCTTATTCTGACATTTTAGTGTAAATTTGGTCATGTCCACAATTTTGACCGTTTCCAGACCGTTGGCTGCCCATTATATCAACTCAGTTTAAGTTCTAATTTGATTTAACAGATAAATTTTAAATTAGAAACTTTCTTTATGAAGTTTATTTGCTAACAGTAAACAAATTTATAACTTTATTCCCAAACAAAACATTTAGAAAAGAATACTAATTGGCATTTGTTGCCACTAACATTTTTCCACTTTCAAAGCTGTTTAGGGATATAATGTCTAAAAACATGAATGGGGCCTATTTGCCACTTTAAACATTTTTTAAGGTACATTATTCTACAAAAGTTTTACAAACAACACCCATTGTCAAACCAGCTTGAGCTAAAATTGTACAAAAGCATATTGATTTCAAAAAAAAAAACAAAACAAAACAAACAAAACCAGCAGAGTTCACATACACAATAAATTCCACAAGTGTGGTGGTGGTGGGCTGTAATTTGCACTTTATACACAACCTTGATATGAATTCATCTTTGAACTTGCTTTTGCACTTAAGCTCATAAACTTCCTTTGTGTAATAAATTTTCCTCTTTAGAGCACACATAAAGAATTTTTTTCTTTTTTTCCAAGCTTAAAAAATTCCAGGCAACTTGCTTTCCTAGAGTAGAAGCTAATGCATTATTTATGTCATAGTTCATAAAATCAACTTTCTAAAGAGCTTACACTGCAGACGGATGCCCTACTCTATGTTGCACCATGCAATAAAAAACTTGTCAGGATACTTTTTTCCTCACCTGTATTTATATTACATGTCCATATTTCTGGTAGTGTTGATGGATCTTGACAATCTGCTAAGTATCTCCATTTAGAGCACTCTTTGTTTCCACATTGAACCCATGTGCCTTTAACAAACAGTAAAAATCTTAGATGTTTATGTTATATGAGAGTTGCCATCATAGCTGCTTGTTTTCTACAGAAGCGATAGTTTGTTTTAGCATACAAAAACTATGTTCTAAGTGACATCACTCCCACAAAATTTTTTGGATAAAAATTTCCTGGTAATATGCACAGCTAAATATAGTATACTTGCTCCATACCAAGTATCGTAAAATTTGGTGCAATAGTTTCAGAGGAGTTGAGCGGAAACCATGATTTGTAAGGAATTTCTTGAAAAATTCAAAGTTCAAAGCCCCACAACTCCAACAAAATTTTGCAACTAAAAATTTCTTGATAATATGCAGCTACATATGGTGTACTTGCTATGTACCAAGTTTTGTCAAATTTGGCTCAGAAGTTTCAGATAAGTTGAGTAGAAACCATGATTAATGAGGAATTTTTGGAAAATTCTTATTTCAAAGGGCCATCACTCCCACAAAATTTTTAGGATAAGAATTTCCTGGTAATATGCACAACTATGCATAGTGTACTTGCTATGTTCCAAGTCTGGTAAAATTTCATTTAGTAGTTTCCAAGGAGTTGAGCAGAAACCATGATTAATGAAGAATTTTAGGAAAATTCATAGTTCAAAGGGCCATAACTCCCACAAAATTTTGAGGATCAGAATTTTATGGTAATATGCACAGCTACATATGCTGTACTTGCTATGTACCAAGTTCTGTAAAATTTAGTTCAGAAGTTTCAGAGAAGTTGAATGGAAACCATGATTAATGAGGAATTTTTGGAAAATTATTCAAGGGCCATAACTCCCACAAAATTTTTAGGATCAGAATTTCCTGGTAATATGCACAACTACATATGATAAGATAAGATTTGTAAAATTCTATTGAGTAGTTTCGGAGGAGTTGAGGGGGGGGAGAGAGAGAAACAGAGACATTATATATGAAATATGGACATGTTATCGTGGATTAATTTGTATTTGATAATAAAACGGTATAACATGGAATAATAAATATATGCAAGTAAAAACAGCATTACAGAGGGGTTTGACTTTTAGTATGATCAAATTAGCCCTGTGGTTTCTAAGAAGACAGATTTGTTTTGCACAAGTATTTATTTTACAGAGGAACCAGGATATATGTCTAACTAAACCTTTTCATGAACCTACAGTTCAAATTTGTGTTGAATTTGCTAAACAATAACAAGTGTAATCTAATATTAAGGGATTTCCAATTTTTAATAACAGTTGTTTCTAGGTTAGAGTGTTTGCATATACTTTTGACATGGAAGGTTCCAAGGCAGATCAATACAAGGTCAAATTAGCAAAACACAACTCACATATTTGCATTAGGCAAAATCAGTAGCATTTAAAAAAAACAAGAAAAAAAGGAAATCTTTTAAACTATTCTTCTTTATGAGACTGCAGTTTACATAATGGCCCTTCTGTTGATCATCCATGCCACAATTGGTACAAATTGGCTAAGAGATTTCAGAGATAATTATTTATTGATAGCTTAAATATTAAAACTTAACATAATTGAACTTTGTTTGCTGAAAAATAAAGCAGAATTGGTGAATTAAATAAGTTTCTTTATTTGTTAATGAGTGTATCATCTTGGTTTTAGGGCAAAGTCAACAGATAAAATTTTGGTAAGGAACCATCTACCGGTAATGCCTATACAAAGTTTGCTTAAAATTGGCTTAGTAGTTTCCGGGAAGAAAATTAAAATGATTGATTGGTTGGTGTTTAACGTCCAGCAAGAAATATTTCAGCTATATTCAGGACGTGATCAAATTTAACATAATCTATTCCATACAAATATTAATAAATAGTGATCCTTCAGATAAAATTATAGCCTCATACAATAATACGAGTATATTATACAGTTAAAAATGAAACTAAAACAATAAGACATACAACTTATCTTGGGTCAAATGAATCCAATACCTGAGTAAAATCGAATGTTGAAATGTGGTCTTGAAAGTGTCAGACAGGAAATATTTATTGAAAAAGAATTAATGACTTGTCATTAGAGCACTTCAATGTATGGCAACCTGGTTAATTTGTACTAAAAACATAACTGTTATTCATGGTTATCAATAAATCCAGATTTTGCTTCCAATAATTACTGGACAAGGTCATTTGACAAAAAAAAACAAACCCTGCCCAACAGCAGCTGAGAAAGTGTGGGTAAAGATATTCAAGAAATACGACAAAGAACCATAACGAATAAACAATAACATGCCTACAATATGCTTGGTTCCTACGAATGATGTGAAATTAATAAAAATCTTACCAGTAGTTGCTGACAAAATATGTGAACAAAATATAAATTTTATAAATATAACAAAGGGCCATAACTCATTTACAATCAAGCCAGTCTTGACATGCCAATGACATTGCAAATAGGCTATTGCAATATATTGCAATTAACCCTTAGCCTGCTACGTGCGACTATTGTCGTTTCGATAATTCAAACTGGCATTGCTACGCGCGACTATTGTCGTTTCTCGGACCCACTTGTTTATCGTAGTTTCTAAACAACAAAGGGAATTCCCTTAACGGAAATGACGTATATTAATTCTTTTAAATGTTTTGATTGGATAAAATTTCAATTATTTTCGTGTTTCTCGGGTGTTTTTACCGTTTGTAATGAAAAATAAAACGTAAATAAATTTTTGTGAAAAATGTCTCAAAATGGCGAACATAGATTGGAGTGACGATGACGCAGTAGCCAATTTTTTTAACGATGGTGATGAGGATGAGGAATTTGAATGATTTTAAACTGAGGATTTAATATTTGACAATCAAAATATATTTGCAACTTTGCCTCGAGTGATATTTCGCCAAATACCGATAGGGATTTTCCAGACGATGTTCCAAATGGGTCCGAGAAGACTGATGTTGTCAATGCTCCGTTTACTGGCAAAACAAAATTGAATAAAGATGTAGGACCACTATGACGACCACTGGACTATTTAAAACTGTTTATCAATGACGACTTCATACATATTTTAGTCAATGCAAAGAACAGGTTCGCCGAAACAACTGCCGAAAATGACGAACTGAAGGAAAATAGTCGCATGGAAGGATAATGAGTTTTTTTTACTTACCTGTCCCATACCTGTAAATTTACCTGGGAATTATGGACTTTTATGCAAGAAAATGTTTTCTGGAGTTTTAACTTTACTGTAGTATTATTGTTACACATTTTTATTCTTGTTCAGTGGTTTAAATATTAAATTATAAAAACCGATATATTTTCACCTTTAATTCTACCTGTACAGGTAAAAATTCCTCGTAAACACCAACAAATAAAAAAAATGAAAACTAGAGAATCCAACAATACACATACAAATAACTTTTATTGGTCTATGATAAAAAAGGACAGAGATATGCTTAATTGAACTATATTCACATTTAGTCATTATTGATATTTTTTATGCAGCATTACATAATAAAACAATATAAATTATATGGGCAGCTGAAGGGTTAAACTAAAAACCCATTATTTCCATAACCAATATATTGGAAACCTAAATAGCTGTAGCAAATCAATGTTTCCCTACAAAGCTATACAGTGCAAGGTTGGTTCAGTTCAAGTCAATATATCAATCTGACATTTTGCTCCCTTATTTCCTACAAATTGTGTAAATATGTACCCAGTTTTTCTCTTGTGTCTAGTCTTTCTTGAAGTTCTTTCCTTCTCGATTTCTCCCTGATTAAAGACTCAGATTTTGTGTTTCCTACAAGATATTAATAAAACTTGTCATGCTAAATATTAAAAAAGCCACATGGCTGCACCACGAGTAAATAATGTATACATTTACCTGCTTAAAAAGATAATTTTTTTTATTATGAATGATCTCCACGTCCAAGTCTGTTGCTGTCACTGTTCTATTTTCTTATTTTTTGGTTATTAGTCATTTCTTGTTTTAGATCTATTTGGGCAAAACGCTTATTATAACAGAAGAAGCTTGAAAGCTATTGATTCAATGATTTTTTCGAAATTCATAAAAGTTCGCAATTTCCCCCCTTTCCCATTAAACTGATTTCATAGGCCCAAAGTTTCACCAAACTGGGCAAAGTGGGCGATAAAGTCGCTCTTCTAGATCCTGAAGTCACTCTCAAAAGCGAATTTACTAAAGTCGCCCAATTTTACATAGATGATACTTGTATATATGGTCTAACTAATTCGTGCAGACTACCACTTATCAGATGATGCACAATGAGGAAAAGTAAAGTAAAATGGCCCATGATGAAAAATCGTAACCGTTTGATAAAACAATCACTATTGAAAGAACTTGTTTATTATATT
The DNA here is from genome assembly GCA_944474755.1 of Limnoperna fortunei. Taxonomy (NCBI): domain Eukaryota; kingdom Metazoa; phylum Mollusca; class Bivalvia; order Mytilida; family Modiolidae; genus Limnoperna; species Limnoperna fortunei. The sequence continues at coordinate 30,623,567 of OX104124.1, read as the reverse complement.
TTAATAATTTTCTTAGCTAAATATATGATCTGCAATTGAAAAATTAAAGATATTATCATTATATCATATTATTATTATATCATTATTGGATTAATTATAATAAATGTAGATGGGTGTCCCATGAAGCAATTCAGCACAACTTTGTTCAAGTGGAAATGTGCTAAACAGAAGAATTATAGGTACATAAAAAAATTTTGGTACATCTGGTGCTATTTTTTAAAATGATTAATTGTAAAGATTATGTGCAGTTTGATGTTATTGCATACCTTGAATAATAACGTCCAAGAAAGAAAAATCTGACTTCAAATGTGCTATGGTTTGAAAACACAGAAGAAATAATCCTGGAAATCCACAATTACAAAAAAAATTGTAAATAAAAGAAATGACTGCAAAATTAAGTATTTTTATGGTCTCCAGGACTTCTCCCTGTTTGTTTGCCATTGAGAAGTCAATTCTCCCTACTTTTTTTATAGTGTGGCGATTCCTAAATTATAGGTACAAGGTTTCGATTTGATACCAATACCTGCTCATTCAATGTTTTATTTAATAATTTGTCTAGCAAGCTAAAAAATAAATAAAAAAATATTTTCCCTACCTACCAACCCATCTGTTTAATCCAAGAGTTGGGAATGGCAAACAAACAATATTTTATTTGTGGCCTAAGAGATTTGAATATGAAAATGAAAAGTGACAATGATACAAAAAATAAAGACACACCATGGGGTCCTAAATCATTTCTAAAGCTAAAAATTTATCTTAATCAATACAAACCCTTTTCATCAACTGGAAAGTCTGGTTCCACATGATGTAATTTCTTTTTCTTTATATCTTTCTTGGTAATATCTTTACCAAATTTCGAGTCTTTGAATAGAAAGAAAAAATTATATGCATTCATTATTCGAAAAATTAAAGAAAAATGTTTATTAAACTAGAACTAGAAAAATATCACTGATATTACCCCACTAAATTTTAAAACTTTTTTTGTAAAAACTTATACAGTGAGTCTTTTTTGTTGACTGGTGATCTTGACCTTTGATTGAATTCCTCCATCAACAATAGGCTTATCTACCTGATAATAATAATATCCTAAATTTTCATAGAAATCAAATGCACACTTTTTGAATTATTGCCAGAAACATCTTTTTAGTACAAATTTCTAACATTTTTTGGCAACTGTGACCTTAAAATTTTGCGGATTTCCCCAAAAATTGATAGGCTTCTGATCCACTTAATATAAAACTATATTCAAAAGCTTTATTATATTAAATGCAAACTCCTCATTTTATTATCAAGAAATCTTCATTTTTGTAAAAATTTATAACATTTTTGGAAACTGTGACCATGATATTGTACTGATTTCCCACTAAAAATCGATAGGCTTTGTGATCCACCTAATATGAAACTATATCCCAATGTTTCCTTGAAATTAAATGCAAACTTTTTGAGTAATTGTCCAGAAACCTCTTTTTTGTAAGAATTTCTTACATTTTCTGGCAAATGTGACGGATTTCCCCCAAAATAAATAGGCTTACCTACCTTTTATGAAACTATATCCCAAAGTTTCATAGAAATAAAATGCAAACTTTTTGAGTTACTATTCGGAAATGTCTTTTTTGTAACCTTTTTGAGTTATTGTCTGCAAACATTTTTTTTGGTTTTCTACCGAAGGTTGGGGGTTCTCTCCGGTACTCCAGCTTCCTCCCCAAATAAAACTGGATGCCATGACATAGCTGAAAAATTGCTGAAAGTGGCGTAAAGCATCATTAAAACAAACAAAAACAAACATTTTTTTTTGGGTATTTTTTTTCTGATATTTTTTGTCAAATGTGACCTTGACCTTTGACAAAATTCCTCCAGCATCAATAGGCTTCTTACCCACCTGATAGGTAACAATATACCAAAGTTTCATTGAAATGGGATTCAAGCTTTTTGAAATATCAACTGGAAACCATTTTTTTTTAGGACAGACAGTCAGAGAGATGGACATGAACACCACTATATACCCTGACTCGTCGAAAGGGGTATAAAAAGTTGTTCTAGTGAGCACCGATACACCTGATTAAATGTTTTTTATGAAAATTTTGAACATTTTTTAGTGACTGTGACCTTGACCTTTGAATTTCTCCAAAATCAAAAAGCTTATTTCCCACTTCATATTTAAGGTATCCGGACCATAATTGACCACATGATCATATTTGGTGTCCCGGATGTCCATTGTTTTTCAATGGAGCAGACCTCGTTAATGTTCGGCAAACATCGGAAATACTATTTGAGTAACTAAATTTTTGTCCTCAAAATTGTGAACATTGACTCAAGTTATATAATATATTTTACTTTTATCATTAATTAGTAATACATTGATTTAATAAAACTGTATTTCTTGGTCGACAAATAAAATTAAACGGTAACTTCAATTATGGGTCGGATACCTTAACAATATCGCATCTGATGCAAAATTTTTGAGTTGTCATCCAGAAATAAAAATATCTTATGTATTCTTGCCACTGTGATCTTTCAATTCATAATTTCCCAAAATCAATAGGCTTCTGATCCACCTGATATGAAACCATACTGCAAAGTTTCATTGAAATTAAATGGAAACTTTTTCGAGGTATTGTCCAGAAACGTCTTTTTCGTAAAAATTTCTAATTTCTAATTTCAGAGAAGAAATAATTTTTTCCCTTAGGGTCCTTTTTAAAACTAAGACCTGCAATTATGGCCATTTTGAATTTCCAATTGGCATAAAAGACCATAAATATGTGTAAAGGTCCATCTAATTAATATTGTGACCAAGTTGGTTTCAACTGGCCCAGCGGTTTCAGAGAAGAAGATTGAAATGTAAAAGTTTACAGATGACAACACAAAATGATGACCCATACACTGCATGTAAATACAAACAATCAAATATAAAAACACAAAGAAGGAGATTGAAGAGTGAAAACAAAAAGAGAAAACGATAACAAAAAATAAAGATACACAGTGTGGTCCTAAATCCTTTATAAAGGTATAAATTCATGTAAATGATACAAACCCTTTTCATCAACTGGAAAGTCAGGTTCCACATGGTGTAATTTCTTTTTCCCTATTCCTTCCTTGGTAATATCTTTATCAAATTTTGAGTCTTTGAATAGAAAGAAAAAAATATTATGCATGCATGATTGGAAAAACTAGATATTAGTGAGATGGTATCCATCTCTGTGGGCCCCTTCAACAATGAGGTCAAGGTCAAAGGTCATCAACCATGGTATGCAAAACATCTACCTACATACCAAATATCAAAAGCTTACCTCAAAAGATAAAAAAGTTATAGTACAATTAGTTTTGGGTAGACAGACAGACTGATCACTATAGGGTGTTTACCACTAAGTGGCACTGCCCTAATACAAAAAAAATAGTTTATTAAACAAGAACTAGAGCAAAGATCACTGATACCCCTGCTAAATTTTAAAACTTTTTTGGTAAAAATTTCTACCACTTTTTTGTTGACAGGGAATCTTGACCTCCCCCCCCCCCCTGATTCAATAGGCTTAATAATATCCTAAAGTTTAATTGAAATCAAATGCATACTTTTTGAGTTATTGTCTAGAAATAATTTTTTTGTAAAACTTTTTTAGGCAACTGTGACCTTGAAATTTCATGGATTGACCAAAAAATTGATAGGCTTCTGATTCATGAAACTTTCATTAAATAAAATTCAAACTTTTCAAGTTATTATGTGGAAATGTCTTTTTTGGTAAAATGACCTTGAAATGTGACAGTTTAACCAAAACCAATAGGCTTCTTACCTAATTAATATGAAACAATATCCCAAAGTTTCAATAAAATCAAATGCAAACATCTTGAGCAATTGTCTGTAAACATTTCTAACACTTTTGTTGACTGTGAACTTGACCATTGACGGAATTCCTTCGGCATCAATAGACTTCATACCCACCTGATATGTAACAATACCCCATAGTTTTATTGAAATCTGACACAAGCTTTTTGAATAGTTATCCGGAAACTTAATTTGGAAAGATATGAGGATCCCTATCAAACATCTAGAGAAATTTAATCTATACTGTTTAAAAATAAACAGCTGGGCAGACAGTGCATGATTAACCAATTGGAAGAGCCATGCCATTCATGGTTACATAATTCTATCTGCACTGATGAGACATAATGACATCTATCAACATCAACAATTAATGCCTCAAAATATTATGATATACAAACATTTGTAAACCATAATATGTCTGTCATACACTGGCATAAAGTTTCTAAAAATTAAATCCTAATTATTTGCTTAAACCACTAAGTATTGTGCTTTACCGCAGTAGTATTTAACCTGATAATTATCCCAATCAAGAAAAGATGAATGTTGTTACCTGCTGATCTAACAGGAAAGTTCAGTTGCTTGGGTACAAGTTTTTGTTTCTTGTTCGATGAAATTTCAGTAGATTTTTTGCTTTTCTTGGGAGGTGGAGTTTTCTGAATAGGCATCTTATACTCTATTTCACTGCCCTCTGGTGTTACTTCATTTAAATCCTGGAAATTTGGTTCAACTGTACTACTACAATGAAAATGTTAGGTTATATAATAACCATTTATAACATTAAATGTAGCTGATCAAGAACCAAACCTTCTAAGCATATTCATGACTTTTCTGTACTTAAACAGAGATGAAAGCAGGGTCAAGGGGCACAGAAATGAGGAACCTTGTGGACTTATTCTGCTTACATATATTATGGATTCCCTTTAAAAGGAACCTTTGCGAAAAAATGAAAAGTTTATGTTATTCTTCAAATAAAAAGAAATATAATTGTCTTTTCATGTTGTATTGTATTCTTTACCATTATGCTTCTAGAGTGGATTAAGGGTGGTAAAATTTTGTGTATGGGGGCTGCCATATTGACAGTATTTACCGTGAGATTGCGTTTGTGATGTGATAAATGTAATAATCCAGTACAAATGATAAACTAGAGTAAAAAAACCTGTGAGCAATGCTCACCAATGATACCCCCCGCTTCACAATTACTTTGAAAATTCAGGTGTTCTTAATTATGAAATTGAAACTTTATCTAGTTACACGTGAAGGCGAAGTTGCAGATAAAACATGTAACCCTCCCCAATCCCCCAAAGAATGGCATCCGCCCCCCCCCTCCCCTAAGTCAATGACAAAGTCCATGTTTTTCTATAGGAAACCTCCAATAATATTCTGATCAAAATGTTTAATATCCAGTGCACAATGGCAATATGTGACCAAGATTCGGTGTAAGTTTCAACAAATTCCATTCAGTGGTGTAGGAGGAGTTGCAAATAAAAGATGGGTATCCCCTTATGTCCATGACAAAGTCCATGCTTTTCTATGGGAAACCCCAAATATCATTCCGATCAAAATGTTAAATATCTCCTGCACAATGGCACTATGTGACATGGATTTTTTTAAGTTTCATCAAATTCCATTCAGTGGTGTAGGAGGAGTTGCACATAAGAGATGGGTATCCCCATATGTCAATGACAGTCCATGTTTTTCTATGGGAAACCCCAAATATCATTCCGATCAAAAGTTAAATATCTCCTGCACAATGGCACCATGTGACATGGATTCTGTGTAAGTTTCAACAAATTCCATTCAGTGGTGTAGGAATGAGTTGCACATAAGAGATGGGTATCCCTTATGTCCATGACAAAGTCCATGTTTTTCTATGGGAAACCCCAAATATCATTCCAATCAAAATGTTTAATATCTCCTGCACAATGGCACTATGTGACAAGGATTCTGTGTAAGTTTCATTAAATTCCATTCAGTGGTGTAGGAGGAGTTGCACATAAGAGATAGGGACCCCCTTAGGTCAATGACAAAGTCCATGTTTTTCTATGGGAAACCAGAAATATCATTCCGATCAAAATGTTAAATATCTCCTGCACAATGGCACTACAGTGACAGAAATTAACGGTCGCCCACTCGCCCACGGCGACTAAATTGTCAGCTGGGCGATTAAAATCTTGTTTCAAAGGAGCCCAGCTGGCGACTAAATTCTCAATGAGGACCTGGGCGAGAGAAACTTGTTGATAAGGGGGCCAAACCTCTCTGACGAAGCTTTTTTTAAATAATAAAGCATTTTATTAACGTACATGTTTACCGGAAACAAAAGTTACTTAAACTGATCCCGAATTTCGAAACCCAGTCGCGAAACGCGGAATATTTCGTGTTTTTTCCGTAACAGATCGTAACTACAATCATTTTCTGTTTTCCGATATGCAATCGAGGTAGAGAATGAGATTCAGGTGTTAGATGAGGAGAGTGAGAAGGGTGAGACAAGTAGTGAAAGAGAAAAGGAGGACTATGTAAATAAGTTATTAGATGAAATGGAGAGAATTAAAAATAAACTGGGGCATGATGATGATGAGGAAGGGGAAACAGATTCTCAATCTGAGGTAGAAAACGAACTGAATGAGGATTGTGTATATAAAAAACTTTTGTAAAAATAAAGATGTACGTAAAAATTTATTAAATTTTTGAGGGTGCGTGCCTTTTACACGAATTGTTCATTCTCAATGGTGACACCTGGGCTACTACATTTTGATCTGGGCTCCTAAATTTTAAAATGTAGGGGCCCAGGTGGCTACTGGCTAAAAAAGTTAAGTTCTGTCCCTGCACTATGTGACAAAGATTCTGTGTAAGTTTCATCAAATTCCATTCAGTGGTGTAGGAGGAGTTGCAAATAAGAGAAAGTGTAACGGACGGACACCATGAACACTATATACCCACCGCTTTTCAAGCGGGGGGTATAATAATCCAGTTTAAAAGCAGAGCTCCAGATAAGATTTTCTTCATTGGGTTTTTCACCCATCTGATGATTGATTTCATTGGGTATTTTTTTATATATCACTTTTATCTTTTTTTTTAACCCACTCAAAAAAAAGTTAATTGGGTTTTTCACCCATCTAAAATTTATTGAATTGGGTTTTTTATGCTGAAAAAAAGTATTTCACTATGGTTTTATACGTGTAGATAACCTTTTGTAGTTTTGCATCTCTTCTTGTGAAATAAATCTCCATACCTGGAGAGCCGTATCTGCATGAAATATACATTAAATTCGAAACACCTCGGTTGTTTCGTTGCAAAATAATGGGAATCGTAATTACGCAACTTTGTGTATTTATTTGTATACATTTATTGACTTTGATATAGGTTAATACCTGGTTTTATCAACCCTGAAAAAATTATATCCGAGTGTGGATATTATTTTTGAGGGTTGATAAAACCAGGTATTAACCTATATAAAAGTCGATGAATGTTTTATTATGTGACTATTTTTAGTTTTACACTGGAAGTCTTTAATAAAAAAGGATAACAATAAAAATTTATTTCAACAATAACAACAGTAGGCTATCACATTTTAAATTGAAATATTCACATTTTCCAGTTAAAATTTATAGTAATATTAGAGCAATTATGAAAAATTGGCAAAAACAGTTCCTGTTCATTGACAGTTGCAGAACTTGTCTACTGCTCGTCAGCCATTTTGAACCAATGTCAACAAATAGAATGTTTTAAAAGAATGATTTTGATTGGCTGATGTTTTTAATTCAACCAATCAAATTATACTTGTTTCTCCATTGTTGAATTCTATTTTTAACTACTGAAAAGTGATAAATATTCTATTTTTAGCTACTCAAAAGTCAAAACTTTAATATCAGTCTATTTTTATCTATTTTGAGGTTAACACACTGTCTGCATAATACTTTTCTTAATACCCTGGGCCAATCAAAATTAAGATAAATGTTAGTCATATAATAAAATGAATTAACGCAATCACTGAACAATTTTATGTACTCAGTGAGTGAATTAAGCATGTTTCTAAAAACTGATTGGGTTTTAGGCCTTGGAACGCAAAGCTATCAAAATAATTGGGTTTTATGAAAATCTAATTGCGTAATAACGCAAATACGCAGCTTATCTGGAGCTCTGTAAAAGTATGTTTTTCTGCCTTTGCTCTTTGAAGAATATATAAGCTGTGGCGATGACTAATGACCAGCTGACAACATAAGATTACGAAATACATCTTAATGTTTTAATAAAAGTATTTTAAGACACAAATTTTAACCTGTCTTTATTTAACTCAGATAGAATTTACCTAAATAATAATTGTAATAAAAGATATATTGATATAATTATTTTTTTAAACAAAAAATAAAATTCCGTAGACAATTTTGCACATCTTGAAACGGCAGTTGTACCCCAGGATGTGAAAAATGAAAATTTTACAGGTAAATTATTTCTTCTTTAAGAAACGTAATTAACAGAATTAGCAAGTATACAAACAGGATGTTTATTGCAATCACATGATTATTTGACGCCAACTTTGATTTATGACTATTAGGAGATTTTCAAAGGCTAACCGTATTAAAGGTTAATTAGAAATTAAAAATGATATCATAGGGTACTTATTTTAGATCAAAGAATCTATTTCTGAAATAAGCACTCATTTGTTTATTTTGTAAAAAAGTGCTGTTATAATTTTTCCACTGTGAATTTCTCGAACCAATTAGAATTATCACTGATGGTGATTAATTATTTCCTGTAAGGTATATAAAGTGTCAAAGCACAGGATGAATATAAGATTTCTAATACCTTTAGAATAGTGACAAGATGGCAGACCTCCATAAGTTCATTTTTTACACGGTTAATTCAATTTAGCAACTTAGCCATTGAAAATATAATAAAACAACAAGAGGCAAACATGTTTCTTTTTATTTGAAGGATAACATATAAAATTTGCATTTTTTCGTGAAGTTTCCCTTTAACCTCTGTTAATGTACCAGTGCTGGCTGGTTTATGATTCAGTTGTTACCAGCATCTTATACAGAAATACATAGTGGAACTTTGTTGTTGAATAAAATTTAATGAACCATCCAAAAACAGTTTAGTTTTACTGACATAGTTTTCTGGATGATTTTTTATATCTAATATGATATATATACGTGTATGAAACGAAGGAATGCGACAAAAAATCTTCAGAATTGGACATACTTTATTTTTTTAATGGATTACCATGTATTAAAAAAACCCCAACCAAAATAGTTCATAAAAATGGGAATATGCAGATTCACAGAAAATTTCATCTCTGTTTATAGTAGAGACAATTATTTTTTTTATCAAATGCTCCTTGATGATACCCAGAATTGCTCTAAAACTTATTACATACACAGACTAAAAACAGTGTACAACCTTTCCTACAAAAATATTGGCAAAATTTCAGTTTTGTATCATTTATCATTGCTGAGAAAAATGTGACAGAAAATGGTTAGAATGGCTGAAAATTGACCAAGTTGGTAAACAGGAAGTAGAAGTCAAAGAGGTCGGAAAGCAAATCCCACAATATGGCATAATCATACAAAGCTACCGACAAAATTTCAGGATTGTATTGTTTATCATTGCTGAGAAAAATGTGAAGGAAATTGGTTATAAAGGTTGCTTACACTAACACACATAGTTAAAACAGTATACCCCTATCCCCTATGGGCATCAGGGATATAAAAAAGAAAAAAACAATTTTTTAAACAAATTCTTATCCCTGTGTGCCCTTTTAACCTATATTACATGTTTTGCTATATCTCTTGAATACTAGTTCTGTAGAAATTAGTATTGATTCAATGATTAAGTGTTTTGCTGAACATCCAGCAAGCAATTGGCAGTATTTTAACATTTATTGTCACAGAAAACTGCATTTTCCCTGTGATCTTTTTATTGATTAATCACACTTAATGTGTGTAGTGTGCAAAATCATTCTTTAACATAAGACTGCTTCTCGTATTTTAAATATGTTAACTGGTAAAAGATTGATTAATGGTGTTTAACGCCCGAGCAGCAATATTTCAGCTATATTCAGGCGATGAGTAAAAGACATGGTATATATAATACTTATACAAGTGTAAATTTCATACATAAATAAAATTTAAACAGGCTTAACCTTTTAGCTTTATTAAAGTAGCTCAGTAGTCTATGGGCAATCTGTTATACAAAGTATATTGTAAATGATAAATAGAGTAAGAACTCATTTACCTCAAATGATGCAAGTCATTCACAACATTATCTGGAATAATCTCTGAAATAACTCTGCACTCTTCTATCAAATTTTCATCATTTATTTTTGTTATGATTCCTTCTTCTATTTCCTGTGACTCTTTTTCTTCAAGTAAAGAGTTGTTTCGATCATGTTTATCCAAATTTTGATCAGATATGTCATCAATGTCTGGAACAACTTGGACTGGTTTTCTTTGTTTTGTTTTCTTTAATTTGGCAACCTTATGGATTTGTTCTGTCAAGTTTTTACTGGTCTTAGAATTCGAAGAAATTGATTTGTCTGGTTTTTTCAAGGACTCGTACACTAGGAATAAACAAACATGTATAAATATAATAACAATTAAAATTTGGAGCAAAAAGAAAAATGTAAAATAATTAGATACAATTTCTGACAATAATTTCTAATACAATTTTTTCTATTTTTATATCAATTTATGAGATTTTTTCAGTTTCTCTAACGGTGTTTATTTTTTTGTCTTCAAACAGAATACTACATACTTTTCCAGTGGCAGTCAAAATTCTTTTTCAGTTGGTTCATTCTTTTTCCCCATTGATTGTTTGTTAACTTGTTTACCTTCTAATAGAGCTTGAAGTATTGCATGCTGGATGTTAAGTAAACATTCAAATAATTTTAAAAAAGGCAAGAAATGACACATTTAATAATCTTACCCTTTATGACATGTAAAGACTTATCAGGTCTATATAACAAACAATTCCCATATTTTCAGACCCATTAATAACAGCAGGTATCTGGTATTGAACAGATAAACCTTACCAGAGGCTCTGCTATATGTGAATAAAATAGATAATATATAGTACCTGGTCAGGTACAGATAACTCTGCAAATGGGAGATAAATCTCGTTTACTACACGTTGGGAATTTTCATAGTAGAACGATTATTCCCATTTTCTTAAATTTGAAGAATTGTAGTTGTCTCTTTAGTAAGTATATAAGCTATGAAACAACTACAAACTTGATCTGATTAGGATTATATGTTGAGATAAGGGTGAAAAAAATTAATAAGACTCCATTTTAGTAAGGCACAAAAAAGCTAAAAATGTTCAAAATAGCTGAAAAATGTGGGGGGGGGGGGGGGTGTTAAAGTTTACCAAAATGTTATATTCTTTTTCTCAAAAACCCAACAGTTTTGCAGTATTTTCTTACCAAAGAAAAATGCTGAAAGACAGCTTTTGATCTGAAAAAAATATTCATGAATGTGTGCCAGAAATTGTCTTGTAGAAACTGCTGCGAATATCCAATAGGAGATAACGATTACAAAGACTAACCCTGCAGGTATAACATAAAGGCTTTTAATAAAATTATTATTTAGGACCTTATGTGTGTAATTCCTTTATAACCTGCCTACTATACAAAGTCAAAACTGCCATATGACTTCAACACATGCCATTCTACATTCATATTTGTAGATAATGCAGCTTACTTTCATCCAGTGTGGTATTGTTGCATCTATCAATAACAGCTTGAAATATTTCTTTATATTCTTGATCTGTCAAGGACTTTCTCGGTTCTGACCTTAAGGTAGTCATATCCTCAGCCTGCAAAATGAATACAATTACAGTTAATCCGAGACTTGCTGTAAACTTGGTAAATAATGGTAATATGTCACATCAAAATCTTTGCCTTTCTATTTCTTGGACTATATTATAATCTCATAAGTCATTCATGCTGGTAATAAAAAAGGCAGAACTTATACAGCTAAACAGTGTCATAACAACACAGAAAATCGACTATTCTGTCAAGCATAAAATAATAATAGAGGGTAAAATTATGGAAAAGCTCATGGCATGAGCATGTAATTGACGAAAATAAAATTGCCATATTTATAGACCCTTCGTTTTCTGAGACCGGTATGAAATAACTATAAAACTGATATGTTGCCACAGTTGTCAGTTAACATGATACAATTATGTGATAGCATAACCCAATAAATCAAACCAATTCTATTTTTGTTTGAGATTTTTTACTTTGTCTTCCTGTTCATCAAATTTCTCTGTATGACTTGTTTCCTTGTGATCCTGTTTATTTTTTCTGTTTTCTTCATTGTCTGCATCGACAGTATCCTTGTTGCTTTCAACCTTATCTAACTTCAAAAGTTTTGGACCTGCTTCATGGGGCATCAATTCAGTATTGTAAACGTCTTTCTGTAATTATTTGTACATTAAATTATACAACCAAATACAGTTCAATTAGATTATTTAGATGTACAAGGGGTGTCATTATATATTTAAGGTATATAGCTAATTTAATCTTGTACAATAAACAGCTGTGCCAGGAGGAAGGTAGAGCTCCTACAAAAAAACCCTGACCTTCCGCAAACACACAACTGGAATCCATGTCAACTGGAGTACATCCTGCCTGAAATCAGACTCAAACTCTCAATGCCACTAATAATATAAGCACTTATATTTCTGTATTGACCTGAATTTGATCAAATCCTTTTCTGTAGAAATTGTCAAAATAATCTTACTAGTATGTCCTACCATTTTAAATACAGATATGTCACAGTTTTTGGTCCTCAAACTTGTTTTAACTCTCCTAGTCAATCCAGTAGCATTTTACCTTTATTGACTTGCACTAGGTTTCTATAGGAATTTAACTACATCAAGATTTTACTTAACCATTGGTTAATTACAACCATTATTTTAGGACATTTCTAAACCAATCCATACACAAATTAATGCATTGTGAAATGCTTAATTACATATGTTAACGTAGGACAAAAGTTCAAAATAAGACCACAACCAATTGATTTTTTTAAAATGTTTTTGCTTTTTCAAATAGAATAATGACAAACAGCCAATGACTTAAAATAAACAAGAAAAAATCAATATGTACAGGGGTGCAAAAGCCGAGTTGCTGTATTTTATTAACCAAAACTTTCCTTGTCTTCATTTTAAGATTTAACATAATTGGTTATTACAGGCATTACATGTAAACTGGAGACAAAGTGAGGAAGGGTTTCAGCAGAAAAAATGTAAGCTTTATCAACAAATTTTCAAAGTTGCATAAAATATGAATATGTGAATCCTCTAACAGCATTGAACCATTGTGTAAATTTCAGATATGTACTTGATGAAGTTTTTGAGTTATGGTCCGGAAACCACTAATTCAAGAAATTTTCTAACATTTTTCTGTCACTGTGACTTTGACCTTGAACGAATTTACCCCAAAATCAATAAGGTTCCTTCTCTTATGGTATGTAACAATATACCAAAGTTTCATTAAAATCGGTTGAGAACTTTTTGAGTTATGGTCCAGAAACCACTAATTCAAGAAATTTTCTAATGTTTTTCTGTCGCTGTGACCTTGACCTTGAACGGATTTACCCCAAAATCAATACAAGTTCCTCCTCTTATAGTATGTAACAATATCCCAAAGTTTCAATAAAATTGGTTGAGAACTTTTTGAGTTATGGTCCAGAAACCACTAATTCAAGAAATTTTCTAACATTTTTCTGTTGCTGTGACCTTGACCTTGAACGGATTTACCCCAAAATCAATAAGGTTCCTCCTCTTAAGGTATGTAACAATATCCTAAAGTTTCATTAAAATCGGTTTACAACTTTCTGAGTTATGGTCCGGAAACCAATTGTTGACGAATGCCCGCCCAGCCGCCCGCCATCATCATAACAATAGCCGAGTTCAACTTCATTGCAACTCGGCTAAAAAGAACACTGATGTCTCACCTGGCATATATTGGTAAACATCCTTGTTAGTGGGCCATTCCTACCTACCATGACCTTTTAACAGAATTTTTCCTTAAATAACAATATATTTTTGTTACTTTGACCAGTTGAATAATCTAATCCAGTATTATTTACCTTTTTCTTCATTTTCTTGGGCTTTGAATTTTGGTCTTTTATACAAATAGCTTCCTGAAATGACAAAAATTTAATTCTTTATGCCATTTTGAATAACATATTCAAGGATAGACACTGTAAATAGATTAATACAAGTGTAGATAGTATTGCTCTGTCAATACTATAGTAAAAGAACGCTTGATTTTGGTAGAGGGTTTTTGCCTGACAAATAAAAACTGCCTACCTTGTATGGTGTAGCTTATCCTCCTTTTGTTGATCCCAAAAAATTACATTTTGAATTCAACAATTATTTCCTCAAAATATTTAGTGTTTTGAAATGCAGTGGTTTTTTCATTTTGATAGGGTGATTTTCCATAAAACTATTGACCTTAATTAGAACTGAAGTGTAATTTAGATGCAGTATATTTTGTGCATTTGAAACCCTTCAGGCTTTGTTGTTTACAGTTGATGCGGAAAAGCCTCGCGGGTTTGTCGGAATACCATTGTACTTCACGAAATCAGATGTAAAAAATATTAGATCCCTTCAGAAACAAAAATTGCTGACTTACTAAAAATCGATATGCACAGGGGTGCAAAAGCGGAGTTACTGTATTTTATTAACCAAAACTTTCCTTGTCTTCATTTTAAGATTTAACATAATTGGTTATTAAAGGCATTACATGTTAACTGGAGACAAAGTGAGGAAGGGTTTCAGCAGGAAAAATGTAAGCTTTATCAACAAATTTTCAAAGTTGCATAAAATATGAATATGTGAATCCTCTAACAGTATTGAACAATTGTGTAAAATTTCAGATATGTACTTGATGTAGTTTTTGAGTTATGGTCCGGAAACCACTAATTCAAGAAATTTTCTAACGTTTTTCTGTACTTAACCTTGACCTTGAACGAATTTTCCCCAAAATCAATAAGGTTCCTCCTCTTATGGTATGTAACAATATACCAAAGTTTCATTAAAATCGGTTGAGAACTTTTTGAGTTATGGTCCGGAAACCACTAATTCAAGAAATTTTCTAACGTTTTTCTGTCGCTGTGACCTTGACCATGAACGGATTACCCCAAAATCAATAGGGTTCTTCCTCTTATGGTATGTAACAATATCCTAAAGTTTCATTAAAATCGGTTCACAACTTTCTGAGTTATGGTCCGGAAACCAATTGTTGAGGCTGCCCGCCCGCCCAGCCATCATCATAACAACTCGACTAAAAATGGAAAATCGCCTATCACTAACTGACAACATGGTTCATGAATTAAATATTACAGGACATTTGTATGTTCGTATATTGCAAAAGAACCATAATGTTATTAATAGAAACCAGTCTCCAGTGAAATATTTAAATTTACAATTTAACTTCAGTTTCATTATATACAGTTATAGATGTTCGATGCTTAAAGGAAAAAGTTGTATTAAAATTACTTTCAACATTTTCTTTGTCCCTTTGCTTTTTTTCTTTTCCTGACTTGCCCCATCTTTTGTATCCTGAAAAATTAAATATACAACATGCATATCCATCACATATACAATGTTAATTCAATTCTGTCATTTTAATTCTGTGTAAAGGTACAAAATTTAAATTATCATTTTATTACTAATCTCTTACAAAAAGGATAGAATCCATCATTCTGAAAATATGGTTCTCCCAATTTATCTCTACTCTTTTTTATAAGAAGACTGTGTTATGCTAGTGTTTTTGTGTGGATAAAGCTAGTAACCTGAAATCTCTGACTCATCTGTCAGTAAAGTCTACTGCTAGATATGGTTTATGGAGTAGTTAAGGTAGTTACATGTAGACATCTATACATTAGTTTCAACACTGGGCATTTATAAACCAATGTTTTTACAGTTTTCCTGCTGTAGGTTTGTTTTCCTCTCAAATGAATAATCTATATTAGTACATTGTCAGAAAATATAGTTTATTTGTACGAGCCTTAGAAACAGGTAGAAGTGCGAGGCTATGCCAAGCTTTTCTTACCTGTTTTGCGGCAAGTACAAATAAAATTTATATTTTCTGACACTCACGAATATTGTTTTTATTCTGCAACCAGAAAATACTTTTAATACTAAATTGAAAACATGAAAAAAAGTGCATTTCTAGCAGATTTTTTTAATTGAAATTTTCGGTGCGTATTCGAGTCATAGCCTGACGTCACAATACAAATATTGTATTCGACAACAAGCCGTAAACCAGAACAGAATACTAAATATTGTTAGAAGTATGGACAATGGTACCAGAAGCTGACATAATTATTTACAAATAAAGCTTTGCTTTATTCGTAGGGTATTTGTATAGTTGAAGGTGTAATTGCAGGCTATAAATTATTATCCAAGTATCAGTATTATTCCTTGAATTTGATTAGTCAGTTACACGCCTTTAAAAAGCCATATACCAGGGCGTTGTCATTTTCCCGGGTGTTGCTAACGGTTAGTTCAGTTGTGCTATAGTACCTAAGATGCCTTTTTAATGGTAATTGCTTTGCTTCATCCATCACTCAGACTAAAAACAGGGACATTCATATCCATAGATATGATGTTTTAACATCTTCAGCACCCCTGTATGCCCAGTGACTTCACATAAGGGCGTACTTGGGGCACTTTAAGTGTTTAAATCTCCATATCTACAGATATGAAAGTATACCTCCTTTTTATCACTGCCCCATAAAATTTTACTCTTGTATTAGGTCAATAACTGTTTCTGTAACCTATAATACAGCTTAAAAATTGTTATGAAGAGAAGTGAACAAATATGTTGACCAGGCATGTGACAGGGTCACTGAGATGGGAAACAAACTTAATTTTAATTTTGACCAAATTTACTATTCAGATGCCAACATGGCAGCTTAAAATTCAGTCACAATGGTCTAAAATCTTAAAATAGTGTGGAAAGCATAGGTTGACCAATTATCAATAATTTTGGTTTTTTTCCATAGGGTTTAATGCCACTTGCAAATTTAGAAACCCAGAAGGGTACTCAAAGAAACAATAAAATAATCCAGAAATGAGCATTGCACCATCAGCTAAAAAAACAGGCAATACTTTTAATAAATTATCTAATAACTTTATTTATAAATTCTGTATGAAACTGCTAAACTGTGTTAAAGTTCATTTACAGAGCCATTGTCATATAGCAGCATAACTCTTGTTGTAACATAATACCACATTTTTCTTTTGATCTTTTTATGGATTAATTACACTAAATCTGTGTTGTGTAAAATAATATATATGTTTAGATGTTTTGTAACATAAGGTTAATACATATCCTTAACATACAAATGTGGTTTATGAACTTGACTGAGATATTGTCTATATATAGAATGTGAATAAATTTGTAACTAAATAAAGGACTAGATTAAGGTATCTTAATTATGACTTAAAACAATATGTTATTTTATTTTATAATTAAAAACAGAATTCCTGACCTTTTAACTCTAACTGTATTTTGTTGTAACTGGAACCACACCATATATATTGCATCTGGCCTTAATTGAGTAAATTAGTAATATAAACTAAGGATACAAACTATTTCAGAATTGCCAGGTGTCAGGAAAAGGTTCTTCTTCTTCTGCTTTTTCTTCATTGGAGGCACCACTGTGATACTGTTTTCTTTATTAGGTTCTAATACATGTTCGGTGTCTTCAGTTACTTCAGAACTGGAACTTGGTTCCTAAAAATATTTGGATTTCGGTTTGAATCTGTTCTTAATTAAATTATGACACCACAGGGATGAAACTTAACAGTCGAGAATTTGTGTTGGGCGACCAAATGCCTGTGTCTAGATCGCCCAGTTGGCGAACGTAACAAATGTAGTACGATGCACAGACCAACGAACGCTAAGACGCATTTTGCGTTTTACATTTCAAGTTTTGTCCCTTCAAAATGTTATTAGCAATATTTCGCGCGTGTATGATATTTGGTTAAGTGGCGTAATTATAATCCAGATCGGGAATAGATAGAACAATTTAATTGACATTTGCGTCAGGAATCGTCTTGAAATATTTTACGTGACATTTTTGTCAAAGGGGAATAATCAAAACCGCCTAAGCTGGTTCCCGCCTGACTTAACCTTGTCAATACCATGGAGTTAATGATGGCAGAAACCAGTACAAAGCAAATAAATTACGAAAATCACCGGGAGTAAATATGATTTTGATTCCAGAGATTTTAAATACGATGTTCCTATTAACTGTCAAGATTAAAACACAATAATAATAATTACATGTAGTATTTTGGAAGTAACTTTTACCATATTAATTAAATTACAATAGAATATCAATTACAATTTGTTAAAGAATTTATAATAGTGCATTTTCTATTGAATATACATGTTTTTTGCAATGATGTCATTTTCTACATGTACTTCTAGTTCAACACAAAGAAAGATTAAATTTATTGTGCATTTTAAATATAGAAAACATTCATTGTTTTGTTTAATGCAAACAAGAAAGACAACACATAAACTTAAATCTTACTCATTATCATAGCAAGTTTAAAGTTTTAATATCAATTATTTATGAAAAAAACAAAAAAACAAGTGCAATAGCACTCTATAGATTGTAGCTATTTCAATCATTTTATTTGTCATGTTTGTGTGTGCATTGTTAACATCTGTGGCAGTCTTTTCTGTCTTACAAATCTTAAATCTTAAGAATGAAAATGGATGGACATATTACTGCATACTTAAAATGGAAATAAGTAAATTCCTAATATTGAAGAATAAAGGTAGCTAAAAATGCCAGAAATGTAGGATTTCGAGTCAAATAGCTGTTAGCTTTGGGGGGAGGTTCCTAAATTCTGAGAGATAATCATAAATTTTTCCGCCTGATAATTCTTTAATTCATCTTAATTTCTGGAAACAAAATACATGCGTCCAACAGACTCAAATATCCAATTATGTATGTAGTGATCCAAGGTAGGTAGTAACAATATCAAAACAAGACAATAACTTCTGAATTCATGACCATATAGTATAATCAAAATTGTACACATGACCATATAATTTATAGTTAAAACACACTTGCGCTGAAAAAAGTTGGGCCCCTAACTATATTCTTGGGCCCCTGGATTTTTTCGGTTAGGGGCCCAGCTGGCTACTGCAGGAAAAAAGTTAAGCTCTATCCCTGCACCATGAGGAATAACTGTAGATGACCTGACAAATCCTTTGGCAGTTTTAGAAGAAAAAATTACAAAGATTACAGATAACAGATGGATGGCGGACAGATGAAAAGTGATGACTGTTGTAAACTTGTTTTAATGATTTAGTGTGCCTTTTATATATTATTCAGGTTCTTGATATTGATTTCATGATCGTAGTTTATTACTCATAAAAGTCCGGCAAATGCATCGTGACAAATGACATTGTGACGATTCATCTTGTTATGAGAATGTTTATCTCGTCTAGATACAATTATTTGAAGTTAATTCGGACATTAACGAGGTTTAGAGTGAACAATTTACCTAAGTTTTATTCATAGAAATAACATCGCCATGCATCTTCTTTCGTAAGATGAATCTTGACAGTGTTTCACCGGAAGTATGTTACGGCGGATGTGTCTCCATCGAGGGGAAAACCGTTCTATAAATAGCGGACTACGTACTTATTTTGTCAGTTGATATTTCGAAACGGCTGATCGAGGTAAACAAACAATTGTAAAACATAACACTTTGAATATTTATTGTATTATAATTATTACCGAAATTTACTTGAATAATATTTATTCATTCACATTCGTGTTATTCATTCAACACCCTTTTACATTCTGATTTGCATCACTTTGTGTCATTTAGAGTTTGTTGGTGAACATATAGTTATTAAAGGCTCATTACACTGGTGGCAGCGGTTTTAATTTTCTTTTTCAAGGAAATTTACTGAACCCATATCAAATTACTTAGCTTGATAAGATTTTTATTTGAGAATAGTTAATTATAAGTTCATGAAAAAAAAACAAACCAAAAAAAAAAAAAAAGACAAATCAACAACAGATACAGTAAATCAGGGAAGCAGTTGGTGAGTTGCTTAATTGTTTAATATAGTTTCAACAAAGGATAACATATAAATCCAAGTTGAAATAATTCCCATTGTTCAATTTAAATTTCTACAAGGATAAATATAAATCCAAGTAGATATTCCTATTTTCCATATTATTAAACCTTTTTCTACAAGGATAAATTAAAATCCAAGTAGATATTTCTATTTCCATATTAGTAAAAAATTTCTACAAGGATAAATTTAAATCCAAGTAGATATTCATATTTTCCATATTAGTAAACAAAAATTTTCTGCAAGGATAAATAAAAATCCAAGTAGATATTTCTATTTTCCATATTAGTAAAACTTTTTCTACAAGGATAAATCAAAATCCAAGTAGATATTCCTATTTTCCATATTAGTTTGTTTGTTTGTTTGAATGGTGTTTTAACGCCACTTTCAGCAATTTTTCAGCTATTTCATGGCGTCCAGTTTTTATTGGGGGAGGAAGCCGGAGTACCCGGAGAGAACCCCCGACCTGCGGTAGTTTCCATATTAGTAAAACTTTTTCTACAAGGATAAATTAAAGTCCAAGTAGATATTCCTATTTTCCATATTAGTAAAACTTTTTCTACAAGGATAAATCAAAATCCAAGTAGATATTTCTATTTTCCATATTAGTAAAAAAAATTTCTACAAGGATAAAATTCAAAATCCAAGTAGATATTCCTATTTTCCATATTAGAAAAAAATTCTCTACAAGGATAAATTTAAATCCAAGTAGATACATGTTTATATAATTTCAATCCCATATTAAATTTGTCTACAAAAATAAATTCCTATCCGAATAGATACATAAATCACTAATTCAACACTCATGTAAATTTTTCTACAAGGATTAATCATATATTACTCTAAGTAGAATTTTCTCAAACCGATTGAAAAGATACTCTACAAAGATAAAATAAAATCTATAGTTGACTATAAGTAGAATAAATTCAAACACAGTAAATAGAGAGATAGTTATAGGGAAACAAAACACGTTTGAGGTTGCACAAGTTTATTTAGGTATATTATACAGCAAGGATATATTCAATCTAAGCTGAAAAATAAATTGATTGATTGATTAGTGAAACTCTTGCACTTGTGGTAAATTTTAGAAGTTAAGCAATGTATAATTTGCGAAGTAGACCAGCTGGATCTTTTTCTTTGGGAAGGGGAATAAAATCCCAAACTCCAACATGTATTTCAGGCATGATGGTACCCTTTTCTCGGGCAAATGGGATACTCAGTACAAGCTTTGCACACCCCAGTACTTCAGGTCATTCTGGTTCAGTGGGAAACCTTACTAAAATACATGACAAGGGTCCTAGTTTTATGCAGTTTAATAGTACACTTGAAGGTGACAAAAATGTTACAAGTAAGGTCATACATGATAAGGGTCCTAGTTTTATGCACTCGTACAGTGACACAGCTCTGACCTTGCCAGCTAAAAAATCTGAAGATGAAGACATTATAAGAAACATGAAACAACGGCTAGATGATTTGATGAGTGAGAATAGTCAACTTAAACATGAAATGGATAGATTAAAGAGTAGGCAACAGACAACTGCAACTGAATCAACACCTGAGACATCAAGTAGCAGTTCCAATCAAAGAACAGCAACACCAGTACCATCCAGTGCTCCTAATACTTACAATAGCAGCTCAAATCAGCCTATGGTAAACAGCTTAACAAATATGAGCCAAGGGGATAGTTACAGTTACCCACCTCAAATGCAGCAGGGTAACCGAATGCCGCCACAAGAAAATGTCCAGAATCCATTTACCAATACCAGTACCAACCACTCACAGTCACAGACATTGAATCATCAGAACTTTTTTCCAACTCAGCCTCAGATGTCAGAAAATCAAAACTTCTTTACATCACAGTTGCATAGACCAGATACCCAGAATTGTTTTCCATCCCAAGAACAGTTGCCAGATTATCACAACATATTTAGCAACCAAACTCAGTTCCCACAGACTCAGAACTATTATGGGTACCAACCTCAAATTCCAGAATCTATACCAATGAGTAGGAACATGCAACAAAGACTGAAATCATTTTCTGACGGTACGGTTGCACTGTATGAACCGAACCAAAAGATGAGTGGCATAGGACAAGAAAAAGGATGCCATAATAGTCAGAACTCAGATAATAATGGACGAAGAACAAGAGTGCCATGTTACAATGGAAAGGAGCCTTGGTCTGCATATTTTATGCAATTTGAGCTCATAGCTGAAGATAATAACTGGACATCAAAAACCAAAGCCAGGGAACTACTTACAGCACTTAAAGATGAGGCAATGTTATATGCATCATTTCTTACCCCAGATGTGAAAAGTTCATTCGCTGCACTAAGCGCAGCTATGGCAAGCAGGTTTGGTGACCATGGTTACCCCGAAACGTACAGACAAGAGTTGCATACCATTCGAAAACAACACAAGGAGACCATGCAGGAGTATGCATCGAGAGTAGAGATGTTAGTGAGAAAGTCACTACCTACAATTGAAGTGTTGAGTACATGCTTAGAGGGCTCCCAGACCAAAGTATTGCTTTAGAGTTGTTGACTAATAGAATAGAAAGTATGACAGAAGCAATACATCAAGTTACACTTTACGAGACTTACAAAAGAGGGATGAGAGACAGACATGGTGGAAGTATACGACAACTTAATATTGAAGACTGTCAGGATTCCAGATATTTGGGTGGAGAGGATGAACACGGAGAAGTAGAAGTAAGGAAAGTAGGTGGCAAAAGATTTGTTACTGAAGAGAGACTTACACAATTTGAACGGGATATTAGAAATTCCATGACCAAGTCTGTAGACAACATAAGGGAGTCAGTCACCAAGTCAGTAGGGGAGATAATTCATTGGAGTTAACAAAACTCAACAGAGATCAACCTCAAGCCCAAAAATTTGGTAAAATAGGAGATTCTCCAAGAAGGGGGAAACAGAGACACAACAAATGCTACAATTGTTTTGAAGAAGGACACTTCAGTAAAAACTGTCCAAAAGAAAGGAGAGATTTTAGTCAGAAGGGAGGTCAAGGAATATACATCAGCAGAACAAGAAACCTTTAAACTAGAAGGGGCCGAGACTGTCGGCCAAGTACCAGCCCATACTAGTGAAATTATTTATGAAACAGATGAAAAATTTAATAAAATGATTAAAATGTTTGAAATAGACAGACCATGTGAAGCTTTTAAAGGAGATAATAGCTCTCAGCCTGTTAAACTTAGTCAAGATGAGTTGTTAAGGAAGTCTGAAGAGGAAGGGTGTAGGAAAGGACCAGCTAAAATGAACGCTGACATGTTACCCTGTAATACACGAGAGGAAAGTATTACAATAGATAGGGTTACAGCAGCTACGATGAAGGTTCCATTGGTGGTGAACGGCATAGAGTGTAAAGCTGTGATAGACACAGGAGCCGAAGTGACCGTCCTAAATGAAACACTTTATTATCAGATTCCTGAGGCCAGAAGACCGGATTTACAGAAAGCAACAAGAATATTGGTAGTTGCAGAGGCCGGTAGGCAGATGACAACAAGAGGTATGACCGAGGTGAAGCTGAAACTTGGAAATGAAACCTTCACATGGACTGTATATGTAGCACCCATTGGAGACAGCATGCTTTTAGGTTGTGATGTAATCACAGAAAAAGACATAACCATCAACTCTAAAAGAGGGCTGCAAATGGGTGGGTGTTGGATCAATTGTGAAACTGATCTACGTACAGATGGGATAGCCAGGGTAAGAGTGGAAGAACCTGTTACTATTCCAGCCAATTCAGAGATAGTAATCTGTGGGAAGGGAGAGAATAGAGAGACTCTTAGTACACAGTATTCAGTGCTAGAACCAGTTGTTGAAGATAATCGCAAGATAATGGTGGCCAGATCTTTAGTGAAATCAGATGGGAAAATCATACCAGTCAGACTGATAAATATCGATGACAGACCAATCAGATTAAACAAGAACTATTTGTTAGGTGAACTACATGCAGTGGAGAAAATCACAGAGGTTACAAGCATAGAGGACAAGGGTACAGTGTCAAGGCACGCCACTTCATGTGGGAAATGCAGAGCACATGGAACCGTTGGAAAACCCATGGACATTGAGAAGGGCCATGATCTGAAAATTCCTGATGAGTGGTTAGAATCAGTGAAAGTCAAGCAGATAATCAGCCAAGAGATAGACAGTAAAACCATGAATAAGGCCGATATTCTTGGGTTACCGGAATATCTCATAGATCTTTATGAGAGAAGTATAAAAAACCTAACTAACAAAGATGACAGAATCAAACTGAAACAGCTTTTAATAAAAAAACAAAGATGCCTTTGCTGCTAACAAGACTGACCTAGGAACCTGTTCCTTGCTGAAACACAGAATCGATACTGGAGCCTCTGCCCCTATACGTCAACCACTTAGACGCACACCACTTGGGTATGAGGATGAGATATTTAATGCACTTAAGGACCAACTGGATCAAGGTGTTGTGCAACCATCGACCTCAGATTGGGCATCAAATGTGGTTTTGGTGCGGAAACGAGACCAGACAGTTAGATGGTGTCTGGATTATAGGTTACTGAATGAAATAACAGTAAAATCAGCCCATCCGTTACCACGCATTGATATGTGCATCGACTGTTTAGCCAATGCATCAATATTTTCCTGCCTGGATTTACAGAGCGGTTATTGGCAACTGGAAGTGGAGGAATCTGATCGGAAAAAGACTGCCTTTATAACCTAATACGGTCTCTTCGAATACACTAAGATGCCATTTGGGCTCTGCAACGCACCTTCCACTTTCCAACGTTGCATGGAGCTGATATTCCGTGGTCTACAATGGCAAATCCTTTTGTTCTATTTGGATGATGTCATAATCTTTAGTTCGGATATCCATGAACACTTCCAGCATCTAGAAGAAGTACTTAAAAGATTAAAGGAGGCGGGTCTGAAACTTAAACCTTCCAAATGCGATCTGATTAAGGAGGAAATCCTCTACCTGGGACACATTGTGGGAAAAGAGGGGGTGAAACCCAATCCCAGAATCATCGAGGCAGTTAAAACATGGAAAGTACCATCAACAGTCAAGGAAGTTCAGCAGTTCCTTGGCCTGTGTAATTATTACAGGCAGTTCATCAGAGGGTTTAGCGAAGTTGCAGCACCTTTAAGCCATTTGACTAGAAAGGAGGTTACCTTCCAATGGTCAGACCAAACACAGTCCAGTTTTGTACAACTGAAAGAAGCACTCTGTAAAGCCCCAATTCTGGCATATCCAAAACCAGAGGGAAAGTTTGTGTTTGATACAGATGCTTCCAATACTGGAATAGGTGGAGTACTCCATCAAATCCAAGACAGAAAAGAGAAAGTCATAGCTTACGCTTCTAAAAAACTGGACAGAGCCCAGCAACGCTATAGCGTAACAAGACGCGAGCTTCTTGCAATGGTCACTTTCATCCACCAATTCAGGCATTATTTGCTTGGGCGAAATTTTACATTAAGGACAGACCATGCAGCTCTTAAATGGCTATACAACTTTAAGGATCCCCAGGGACAACTGGCCCGTTGGATAGAATCCTTGGCACAGTATGACTTCGAAATTGTAATTCGCCCTGGTCTTAAACATAACAATGCTGATGCAATGTCCAGAAAAGATTTTGATGAAAAACTCTGCTCCCATCAGCTGGAAGAAGGCATAAAACTGAATTGCCCTTGTTGTCTGAAACTACAGGAACAATGGAGAGAATTTAAAACAGAAATAGATGACTTAACAACCCTGAGTTGTACAGGCAAAAACACCACTAAATCTAATGTTAGAGCAGTGACGAGACAACAAGACAGTCACACCTGGTTATCGAAATACAGTTATTTAGACATTATCAGATTCCAACAGGAAGACAGTGACATTGGTGTTCTCCACAAATGGTACGATTCAGGAACATTGCCAAATAGAGATGAGGTGTCAAGTCTGAGCCCTCACAGCTGTACGCCGTTATTGGCTGAACTGGATAAACATCACCAGAGTAGAAGGCATCCTGTATCAGAAATGGATTTTAGGTCCAGATGACAGACACAAGTTGCTGTTGATAATCCCTGCCGTGTTGAGGAAGGAGGTGTTAATCTCCTGTCACAATGCTGTTTACTCAGGACACCTTGGCATCTCTAAAACAATCGAGAAGTTGAGACAAAAATTTATATGGTACAAGATGGATGCAGATGCTAAATTGCATGTCAGAACATGTGAGATCTGCAATAAGAGGAAAGAACCAAACCGTAAACCAACAGGACCGCTGATGGATTATAGATCAGGGAATGTCCTGGACCGTATATGTCTTGACATAATGGGACCACTCCCATTAACCAAGAGGAGAAACAAATACCTACTAGTAATTGGAGACCACTTTACTAGGTGGATGGAGGCTTATCCCATTCCACATCAGAACGCTGATATCATAGCAGAGAAATTAGTAAATGAGTTCATATCCAGATTTGGAATTCCCTTGGAGGTACACACGGACCAAGGAAAGAATTTTGAAAGTCAACTTTTCAAACAGATATGCAAATTGATGGAAGCCTCAAAAACTAGAACAACAGGGTATCATCCAGCATCCAACGGATTAATAGAGAGATTCAATAGAACATTAGCTGGCATGATAAAGAGCTATGTCAATGTTAATGCAACAAATTGGGATGAACATATCAATTTACTATTAGCTGCATACAGAAGCTGTGTGCATCCTGCTACGGGTTATACCCCTAACTTCTTAATGCTGGGCAGAGAAATAAACCTACCCCAAAAATTATTGTTTCCATCTCCAGAAACTGAATATAGAAATGTAGATGATTATGTGTTAGACATTAAATTAAAACTAGAAGAGGTTTATTGTTTGGCACGAAAACATCTTCAAGTGTATGCTGAACGGCAGAAAAGAACCTATGATTCCCGTATAACCAATCATAAGTTTATGAAATTGGGTCCATGGTTTTTAAATTAGACAAAACCATCCATAAAAAATTTCGTTCCCCATGGGTAGGCCCATATACCATAACGAAAATCTTGAGTCCAGTCGTATATGAAATCAAGTATAAAAATAAAATGGAAGTCGTGCATTTCGACAGATTAAAACCGTGCCGCTCTGAATAAATGAATCCAATGAAGCGCAGGAGTTTCACAAACTCAATTAAAGCGTCACATTATGTACATATAAATTTGCATCATAACAAATCTAATAAACATTGTTAATTCTTATTTACAGAAATGCCATCATTTGTGTGTTGTTCCAAATGTCCCTATAAAGGTGTACAGAAACAGGCAATCTATCACTATCTTAAAAGACATCTACCTATTAAAGAAGTTCCATACTACTGTACCTTGTGTAATTTCCGAGCCATTAGCAAATCCAAGTGGGACAAACATATTGAAAAATGGCCTAAGCACAAAGAGAATGCTGATCTTTGTACTACCGTCCTTTCCAATGAAGGTTACTGTCAAATTTGTACAAAACCGTTTTATTTAAATATCAACAAAGAGGGTGATTTAATACCTATTGAGCGACACGTTGTAAATAGCTCTACTACTAACATTGTCAACAGTTCTGAAGTAGCAGACCATGTGAAGGAAGAAACATCTGTGCCAGACTACTCAGAAGAAGTCGTAGTTGAGGAAGTCGTGGTGGTCACAGATGAAACCGACGAAAAGATTTTCCAACTAGAAGAGCCAGAGGAAAATGAGCTTTGAAAACTAAAATGAAAACTGAACAGGAGAAATTTGAAAAGTATATTGGTAAAATAGAAAAAACCAAAAGTGAGATGAACAAAGAGAATGAGAAACTGAAAAAAGAACTAGAATCGATGAAAAGGGAAAAAATGAAATTAGAACTTAAGAAAACGGAAGAGGAACTTAAGGAGTTAAGAGACAAGCGTAAACGTAAAGGTTCTCGTTCCTGTTCTCCTGTTATTCGAAGTGAGGTTCATGTACCGCTCAAGAAGACCAAGAGAATTCAATGTACAAAATTCCAAAGAAGAGGATCACAATGGAGCTATCGCCTAAGATATTGACTCTTATATACATGAATACAGACCGTCATAAAAGAAAACTATTTAATTGCATTTGTGTACTATTTCCTTCGTCGAGTCCGTATTAAATAATGTTATTTGTTCTTTAACATATATATAATGTCACTTGAAATATTGACCTTATATAATTGTAAGACGTGAGTTATTGGTATAGTGTAAATTGTCGTTGTAAATTTTTCCTTTTGTTTCTATAAAATTTTATTCATTTCTGATGCGCAATTTACGTGTACATGTGTTTTTCAAATTTCCAGACGAAATTTAGAAGACGGAGGGCAGTGTTGTAAACTTGTTTTAATGATTTAGTGTGCCTTTTATATATTATTCAGGTTCTTGACATTGATTTCATGATCGTAGTTTATTGCTCATAAAAGTCCGGCAAATGCATCGTGACAAATGACATTGTGACGATTCATCTTGTTATGAGAATGTTTATCTCGTCTAGATACAATTATTTGAAGTTAATTTGGACATTAACGAGGTTTAGAGTGAACAATTTACCCAAGTTTTATTCATAGAAATAACATCGCCATGCATCTTCTTTCGTAAGATGAATCTTGACAATGTTTCACTGGAAGTATGTTACGGCGGATGTGTCTCCATCGAGGGGAAAACCGTTCTATAAATAGCGGACTACGTACTTATTTTGTCAGTTGATATTTCGAAACGGCTGATCGAGGTAAACAAACAATTGTAAAACATAACACTTTGAATATTTATTGTATTATAATTATTACCGAAATTTACTTGAATAATATTTATTCATTCACATTCGTGTTATTCATTCAACACCCTTTTACATTCTGATTTGCATCACTTTGTGTCATTTAGAGTTTGTTGGTGAACATATAGTTATTAAAGGCTCATTACAATGACAACAGCTCACTCTGACTCTCGGTCTAGTGAGCTAAATATGATAATTGCCTTTATGGATAGTTATCTCAATTTCTTTTTAAATGCCTTCCCTGGGCATCACTTGGACAGCCATAATACACATACATGTACTATTTCTAGTTGTTAAACCTGTAATTATGTGTTATTGCAAGCCCAATATAGGATAAATGCAGAATATAAGGCAATTGGTTTTGGGTAGTGGCTTTCTCATGGTGCATTTCAGGTGAACCTGCTAGGCAAACCTGAGATATCACAGTGAGAAATCAACTACCAAAAACCAATTGCCTTATATTTTGTTAATTTATAACCAAGAATATAATGAATGGATTTTGTTTTCATGAGTCAACTGTAAGGTAAGTCATTTTTAATCATTTATGCAGTAGTTTGTTTGTTAGGATCTTTTATTTTACTCTTAAAGGGAAACATCGGGAAAAAATGAAAATTTGATATGTTATTCCTTAAATAAAAAGAAACACCTTTGCCTCTTGATGTTTTATTATATTTTCAATGGTTAAGTTTCTACATTGAATTTTCCGTGTAAAAAATGCACTTATGGAGGTCCGCCATCTTGTCACTAGATGGCGATACTAGAGATCCCTGGACATCCAAGTACCTTTTAGTCGCCGTAGGATAATAACGTGAAATGGTCAATAAAAGAAGGTTGTACTATAAGACAAGGTGGTGGCATGATTACGTTTCGTATTCCTGATCTAAGCAACAAAAAAAACAAACAAACAAACAAAAACATAAAAAAAAACCCGATTTGTGTAACAAATAGTTAACCAGTTTAAAGACTTCTACTAAGACTATGTCCACAGCAGCAACAACTTCATGCGAATATCATTTTCCAGAATTAAAAGGAGGATAGTTTAATGGTATGGTGACCTCATTTTTCATCGAATATTCGTTTGAATTTTGTCCATAAATATTAATTAAATTGTAAATTATTCGTATTTTTTTTCCAACTTAATCAGATTATGCAACTTATTGAACGAAACTTTTTTTTATATAAAATCTTTGCGAAGTTGACAATTTTAGAAATAACTATCATTAAATGAATTATTTTTAAATACCATGTTTTCGCGCATCAAAATTCACGTTTAGTACATTTATTATTATTATTAATACTGGTAACATTTATTGTGCGTGTGCGTAACACAGTTTCCAAAATTTTACATAACTTGTCAGTTTAAGTTTTACGTTTCCTCTGACATGGCATCTAAAGGTATTTGAAATCTTATATACATCCTGTGTTCTGACACTTCAAATCATACCTGTCCTTGGCAGGAGGCGGCTTCCGTCTAATTTCGAAGTACATGATTAACCTTCAATCTGATTAGCTTTTGAAAATGTCCGAATATTCATACTTCAAAGTCGTTGTTTAATGATCTAGTAATTACAATAAACATCCTGTTTGTTTACCTGCTAATTCTGTTAATTATCCTTGGAAAAACGAGAAATGATTTACCTGTAAAATTTTCACGTCCAGGTACAACTGCCGTTTCCAGACGTGCAAAATTGTCTTTTTTTATTTTTTTTAAATAAATATACAAATATATATTTTATTACAATTATTATTTAGGTAATTATCTGAGTTAAATAAAGACAGGTTAAAATTTGTGTCTAAAAGTACTTTTATTAATACAAAGATAATTAAAACATTAAGACGTATTTGGTAATCTTATGTTGTCAGCTGGTTATTAGTCATCGCCACAGTTTTAATATTTTTCAAAGAGCAAAGGCAGAAAAAACATATTTTTAAACTGGATTATTTATCATATTTACTGGATAATTACATTTATTATGTCACAAACGCAGTCACGTGATAAAATACTGTCAATATGGCAGCCCCCATACACAAAATTTTACCACCTTTAATCCACTCTAGAAGCGTAACGGTAAAGAATACAATAAAACATCAAAAGGCAATTATATTTCTTTTTATTTGAAGAATAACATATCAAATTTTCATTTTTTCGCGAAGTTTCCCATTAATAATCATGTGGGGTGTCAAATTTTGTGTTTTTAATGCCTTGCGCTTTGACGAACCATATCATTTCCAATTTATACTGCCAACAACATTTCTGACCAATTTTTCAATTGTCAAATGTCAGTTTCACTTTTTATTGTCTTCTATATTTTTTATTTTTTATTTTTATCATTTTGTGGAAACTGTTTGGTGCTGTTATTTTAATTTTCAGTAGTTTGCATTGGCCAGGGGAGATATGATTTAAACACCATTTTACAGAAATTAAAAATTCCAATTGTAGTTACAAATGATGTATGTGAGTAGTTGTAGGTTCTTGTGTAGGACGAATTCAACTGCCATAATCCTATTATTACAGTGAAACTTCTCTAAACCGGACCCTCGGAAAACCGGTTTCCCCTTCAAATCGGCCTTTTTAAAAAGTCCCGGCCATTTCCCATTAAAGTTAATGTAAATTATCTTCACAAAACCGGCCACCTCTACAAACCGGACACCGGCCACCTTTTTAAAGTTTTGGGTTAATTAACCAAGTAAATATCACCCCACTTTACCGGCCAGTTATAAAAATTACCTGTCATAAATCACTAAAGAAACAAGGAAATCATTACATAATAGTTCACCTTTGGAGGCCTTAATTAGTGTTAAGTGTTGTGTACACAAACAAGCATTATCCGTACATTATTTTGATGACCATTTAAGAGTAATTTATGACATTTTAGTGTGATCTTTGTCCAAGCTAATAAATTATGGTTTGAAAATAAAAAAAATGATTAATATCAATTAAATATCATTGAATATACGATGCCGTACGGTAAATTTGTACCCACATTAAGCAGAAATTTTGCGATTTGCGGTAACATCAAAATAATTTCTACGATATTTATTAATAAATGTTTAAAATAGATATAATTTGAACTGTATGCCTTTGAACTAATTTTAACGAAAAACAACGCTAAACACCACGCAAATAAACGAAGCATGTGGCTTACGTATGTTTACATCCGGTAAATCAGCTCATGAATATTAATGAGATGATTGTAAAAGTTGAATCATGTGGTTGCTTTTGTTTGGAATATTTCTTACAACAGGACGTAATTTTTCTTCAATTATACTAGTTGTATGATCATTATTTGATATTTAGCTAAAATTTGCAATGAAATTTGCAGATGTTCAGTCTTTTAACAAACTGAAGACCACGCGTAATGTTCAGTTGGAAGATACGGAGAATAACGTTATTGAAAGTGGGCTGGTTTACTGTACAAGCGGAATCACCTGCAAACTCGAGTGATCTATCGTTTTTTGTTAGAAGTTAACATTTCTCAGAAGCATTGCAACTGAATTTTTTTAACTTCTCTCAAATGAAACATGCTATGATAACTTAACAATAAAGTGAAATTGATTAAGGACCCCAACTCTATACCCAATAGGGCGGTAACTGAAAATCACAGTAAATTTCACTAAACTTCATTAAACCGGCCACCTCTGTAAACCAGCCATTTTTCTCTGTCCCAGTGGCGGCCGGTTTAGAGAAGTTTCACTGTATACAGTTTTGTGATTTGTCAGATTAACCAAACTAGATGATGTTTCTCAAAACGTCGTGTTTTATGTTATGTTCATGATATTTTGTTTTTACAAATGGCTATAATCAATTCATTAAACTGTTGTGCCATTAACAGTTTCACTCTAGCTTTTTATAGTTTTCAAGTTACTGTAAATTCAGAAATTATTGCGTGCATTTATTATTGCGATTTGGGGACCACCTCAAAAAATGCGAGTTCATATTTTTGCGATCGGCTGAGGTAGCAAAATATGCAATGACAACAAATAATTACTCAGCATTTAGTTTTCGTTAAATGTTTGTCGTCTGTAAATAATCTCACTACACCAAACGGAATACACATTTCCTTTTCTAAAGGGATTTACCTCTGTTGAAGAAAGGAAACACTTGTCTCGTGCAGTGGTCTCATGTCTATAATGATGAGATGATTTGTGTATATTGAGGTTCAGCGTGGGTACTAAAACGGCCATTTGTTTGAATCAAAGAAAAATCAATTATGTTGTGTACAATTAATTATCGTATTCAAATTAAACGGCTATGGTAGGCTTTTACAGATGGTTTATGTATGCACGCTAGGTTGAGTAATTTTGCTCAATAGAAAAACGAAAGTAGAATTGCGAGGTTTAATTATTGCGATCACAGAGCGACCGCATTATTCGCAATAATAAAAACATCGCAAAAATTTCTGAATTTACAGTATATTGTAAATACTGAAAATTTTATCAAATATTGTCATTAAGGGAAATAACTCCTGCAGGAAGCCATTACACAAATAGCACCTATTGTAGACCTTAATGTGCTGATCAATTTGAAGTAATGGTTTTTTCTATAGCTATTATAATTTTTGAGATATTGAGGAAAAATGTGCATTGACACTCATGTTCTACTTTTAGTAACAGCAACCATCTTTGTCTGTTGATCAACACCCTGGATACAAATTTAAAACTAGGAACCCTAAGGATGATTGTGGTCAAGTTTGAAAAAAATTGGTTCAGCGGTTTCAGAGGTGAACAATCTCCCCATGCCACCCTTCCATTTTACATTCAAAACTGTCTTAGCGACCCCCTCCATATAATGACTTCCTGTGTTATGCGACCCTATTTAATCCTCCCAATCATTTTCCCATTCATGTTACCTTTAAATAACGAATCCCTGTCTTCCGCGACTAACAACCGTGTTTTAAAATCGTTTTGACCGAGAAAACCTGTCTAAAACGACTATCGAGACTGTTAAAGTCATTAAGCAATAAAAAAAACCTGTCTGACGAAAAGTAGATTCGTACCGCAAATCCTACTCGTAGACCATTGTCAATTATCAAGCTTCTTCGAAACTTTAAACTAAAGTTTAAAGCAATCAAAAATGTTTTTATAATCTTAGAAGCGAAGTTCTGATTGCCCTGTAAATTGTAATAGTCATCAGAGTCGTTATTTGATTTTGTTGACATTTGTGTTGGAAATGGTGATTTTTCTCAAAACGTCGTTTTTATGTTATGTTCATGATATTTTGTTTTTACAAAGGGAAATAATCAATACAATCCGATGTACACTGGTTCTAAAACCAACTTGCACTTTCTGCATAGAGCATATTGTTAGAACACAAGGAAACCAGTAAAACCCATACAAAGAAAAATACAAAAACTTAATGGGGAATAAATTGACCTGCCTTAATACAATCGGAAATAAAAATGCTCATAATTGTTGTATATTTTGTACTTTCGTTATAACATTAATAAAATATCATATTTTACTTTTGACTAAATAAAACAAACAATACAGTTATACAATTCACTCTTTCACAAGCTAACAAACATGACTGTGTTCACTGATATGCAAACAGCATGACCTCTGTATAAAGACCCCCTGTCTTATGTGACCTTTTTTACACTTTCCCTTCAAAGGTCACTTAAGACAGGTTTGACTGTATTCCCATTTTGGTCAGAAATCTTTGTATTTTTGTTACCGTGTCATGTGTAAGCTGGTATCCGTTTGACTTTTACACGGTACATAAAGCGAAGCTTGAAAATACAAACGGAAACCAGTTCAGAGCAAAAGAACTTGAAAAATTCCAGAACTGATATGAATTTGGTGCCCAAGATTGTAAATGATGCTGGTAGTGTTGGAATGAGTATCACAATGATAGAAACAAAATAGTATTTTGGCATTAACTTTAAAAAAATTAATTTTAATCTGTTTACAAACTTTTTTTTGTTATATGTTAAATTTTTATGAAAATTTGTGATATAAGTATACAGATTAGTTAATCAAACTTTCTAGACTAGTGTCTTAATGATACTTTAATATCAATAAATTAAACTGATACAAAATAACCTAAATCACAATCAAAATGCAAATGCCAACAATTATTTAAAAAAAAAACCAACAAAACAGGATGCTTTCGCTACATATAATGCAACATCTTCCAGTTGTCCACCCACTTCTCCCTATTCTATCCTCACTTCTCCCTGTCAACCTCAAAACAGAGAAGTGACTTCTCCCTATAATTTTGACCTGGGGTGAGCCCTGAAATTGTGAGGTTATTGGCTAGTTCTTGTGGTGAATGGGATTTAAGTCACTTCCTGTTGATGTTTTTTTTTCAATTTGAAGAGTTTTGTTGATTATTTAAAATGGTAATTGTTAACAGATTAGGCAGAGAATATTCATTGCATGTCATTTGAAAACTTCAAAACAAAAGGCGTAGGGGTCTAATACAAGAAGACAAATGTAAATGCAAGTGCCATGACTCAGATTGAGAATGCTATATTTCTAGGAAAATGTGTAATACTTGATGTTTAATTCACTTTCTTTGGGGGGCAGGGGTGGGGTGGGTTTAGATCGTGTTTTATTTTATCTTGCTTTGTTCATATATTTTTGAACATTTAGTTACTGTGACGTAATCATTGTTAGATTACTCCAGCATTAGTCATGCATGCCCAGTAATGAACTCACCGTAATTTTTTGTATCAAGGCTAGTATGCTGTGACAAACATTATCAGATTACCTATAAAGTAAAAACCTCAAATACTGAACAACTGACAACAGGAGCAAGTCAATGTAATGACAATGTACATGTATACCTGTTCTTTGTCTTCTGATGATTCAGTATATTTTACATCTTCAAAAAGTTTCTTTTTAGTTTTTATGTCTGAAGATTGACCCCCTGGCCTCTGTTTGGGAACTAAATAAAACACAAACATTAAATTTAACTTAAATTCTAAGTATTGTAAAACATAAAATATTAATAAAAATACTATACATTAATGAACAGAATTCACAGAAATAATATATGACAACCTATAAGTCTTCCCAACTTACAAATGGCATTTCCTATTAGTTACAAGCGTCTTAATGTATCGGATTGTGATATAGATGGAATCTCAGATTATGGGACAGTGGTATTGTTACATCTCTCATGGCCATAGTAAATATCAATTAGTCACATATTGTGATTTTTTTCACAGTTAAATGTACCTAATACAAAAGTACTCTTCCCATTCACAAGCACCAAGTTCATAGTTTATCCTTTAAGGAAAATGTCAGACCAACCCAGTCATGACCAGTAAAAAAAACTGAGATCCAATGTTTTCCAAAAAAGTACATTTAAATGACCTGTGACTTTTTAGCCAGCAGTAATATAATAAAGCTTAACAAAAAAATGGCAAAGTTTGTGCATATTTAACTCATTTTTCAAATGTTATGTTTCAAAATGGATTACACATCAATTGTTCATTTCCGGGATAGATATAGTTACCGAAAATTGCTAATGAGAACGAAGTACTAGTACTTAGGGAAATATCATAAATGATTAATAATATCACTTAAAATTGCATATCTTTCCTTCAAAATAGTAGGCCATGTAAAAGCAATAAAGGTCCCCTAAAATTACTGGACCTCATGTTCTGTACAAAAACTTTCAATTTTAACATAGTCTGAAATGTGCATAATAAATGCTAGAAAGCTTATATAAGTTAGTTGATGTGGCATGAAAGTAATTTGCATAACTCACCTGCAAAAGATTTTTTAAATGTTGGCTTCATTGGCTGCACAACATCCATGGTAACTGAAAAAAATTGTAAGGATGAGTTTTCCTGATATCTTGGCAGAGCTACATGTACAAAGAGGTCCCATTACTCGAAATGGAGGAAACGCACCTTTGGGTTTTATTTTCTGCTATTAGTTTTTTGGTTCAATAAATAATTTTTTCTTTCTTTGCATTTCAGTGGACAATTCTAAATTGCCTAATTAATTTTAACACTTTATTTGTAGGGGACATCGGTGGCCGAGTAGATAAGGTAGTTCGTCTATTATTTATCATGTGGTCTGTTAATACAGCGGTTTCTGGTTTGATTCTCACTGCTGGCAGGGTTTTCTTGACTCCACTCTTAATTGACAAGGATTGCTTTGTTTGTTTGTTTGTTTTATGGTGTTTAACGCCACTTTCAGCAATTTTTCAGCTATATCATGGCATCCAGTTTTTATTGGGGGAGGAAGCCGGAGTACCCGGAGAAAACCCCCGACCTGCGGTAGGAAAACTGGCAATCCTTGTCAATTAAGATTGGAGTCGAGTACACCCTGCCTGCAGTGAGAATCGAACCCGCAATCTCAGTGTTGACAGACCACGTGATCAATAGTAGACAAGCTACCTTGACCACTCAACCACCGGACAAGGATTGCCAGTTTTCCTAAAGAAAGAGTGGGGTTTTCTGCAGGTACTTCCTATAACAATAAAAACTGGATGCCATGATATACTAGTTGCGTTAAACATCATTAAAAAACAAAAATCAATAGTAAGTAAAATGTAAGAAAACAAAACGGTCATCCAGTATCTAAAACTACAGAATAGTGACAAAATCAGTAGTGAAACAAAGGCTCCTGTCATAAACAAGAAACCAAAAAGAATAACAATTAACCAAAAAATGATTTATCGGAACCCAATAAGAAACATGGGTATACGCAGGTGCTTCGAACAAGTTAGAAGTGTTTGTCTCTAATTAAACACCCTTTGAGCTACTCATGGTTATGACCTTAAAAAGTCAAAGACAGGAATAAGAAAAAACCAACTTTTAAGGTTTGACACTAACTTTTTACGGTACTAGCCCGCAGGGCTACTGTCTTGTAAAAATTACTAGCCCACAGCAAGATGTA
Organism: Limnoperna fortunei; assembly: GCA_944474755.1. Taxonomy (NCBI): domain Eukaryota; kingdom Metazoa; phylum Mollusca; class Bivalvia; order Mytilida; family Modiolidae; genus Limnoperna; species Limnoperna fortunei. The sequence goes on along the minus strand of OX104124.1, from coordinate 30,585,993 downwards.
CTAGCCCTGTAGGCTGTAAACAAGTACTGTTTTCAAAAATACTAAACAAGGACTCTTAGTCAGAATAATAGGGAGAAGTCACTTCTCTTTTTGTAGATGCAGGGCTCAGACAAGGTCAAAATAATAGGAAGAATTTACTTATCTTTTTTAGGCAGGGAGAAGTGGGTGAACAACAGGCAGAAGTTGCATTAAATGTTGGGTCATGTTTTGTTTTGTTATATGCATTCTTATTTTTATATAGACTTATTTTGAGCAGTTTAAATTGTTGCGGATAAAGTATCAATGAAAGTCCAGAACAAACAGTTTGAACAAACTAATCGGTCATGTGTTATCACACATTTCAATAAATATTCAACTTTATAATGAAAAAGAATCAACTGCCACAAAAATTTTCAGTAAAATAAATGTTTCCTTGTCATTAGTTAATTGCACTCTAAATGTAGTAGAAATAAAAGTAGAAAATGACATGTCATAAAGTCATTTATTTGAAGTTGGTGCACACATACATGTATGTAAGCTCAAAAGAGTTTTTAAAACTTCATAGCTTTTAAAACCAACATAATTTTGAAACATATTAGAAGAGTTTATAACAAACTTAAATAAAAAAGTTGAAAGTGGTTGCTAAAGTTCTAATTTATATTAGGTTAAAATCTTTGCAATACACATTTTTTTATACAATCAGCATCGTATTTGCAATCTCCGGCACAGTGTTCATATTGGGTCCAGAAAATTTTGACATTTTAATTTACTCTGAACTGGTTTTCTGTCAAATTTTCAAACTACACCACACATTATGTACAATGTAAATGTCAGAGGGAACCAGCTTTCACTCAATTGTTAACGGCACGTAAACATGATAAACATGACAGTGACAAAATTATGAAGATTTCTTAACAAAATGGGAATAAAATTTAAAGGCGACATTGGACAAATGTTTAAAATGACAGGTCAAATTTAACTTCGCCTTTTAATTGAAACAAAACGAAGTGAGACTACAATACGGTGACTTGCAAAACTACTAGCCCATTCAGGCTACTGTTTTTGACTATTGACTAGCCCTTGAATTATTTTTGGTAGCCCCGGGCTAGCGGGCTAGCATAAGGTGTTGAACCCTGACTTAATATGGTAATTAAAGAAAAAATTTCCGATTGCATTTGGGAGATGAATTTTCAATAAGGATCATGTAAAGATAACTTTGAAAATTGAAATCATGATGCAAGTCACAGTTTGTAGTAGTGCCAACATCTTCAATAGACCTTCAAGAAACTTGGCCTTATAAGTGTATAAAAACAAATCGCCGAGTACAGGAGTGCAATTCATACCAATGCCATGGAATGCCGATAGTCCAGCGTTTCCGTTAACGCACGTTTGTGCATATTTTATGCATTAAAATCATTTTTGACCCCCAAAATATTACCCAGAGGGTCATCATGATGCATTTAATTATGTACTAATCTTTTTAATAGACGTACGACCGAGCAGTGTATGTTGTTTACAGTTGACATAATGTAAAAATCTGGTATCCTTTAAAGACTAAAGTTTCAACAGTTGTGGTTATTTTTAGCAGTACAATAGCTCTACAGACCTTATGTTTGTTTTCTTAAAGAAAACTAAACAGATAAAAATAGTTTCATATCTTAATCATTGACAGCTATATTTCCAGAGAAATCACACCAAAGACATGCATTTTTTTTAAATTCATAAACAATTATTGAAATCATTTGTATTGGGATAATTTTTTCCATACTTTCATATGCATTTATTATTCTGAGAATCTTCTGCCGTCCAAAGCTTTTTAAATGTTTTTGTGTGTGTGTGCGTCCAACGCCAAAAAAGGGTTGGAGTACGGAAGAGCAGTCAGACTATAAAAAATATACTTACTGTGTACAGTACCATATTTATAGTTGTTGAAATAAGTGCAAGCTTTTTATTTTGGACACGAAAGTTTTTTTTGTACGTTAACCACTAATTTGCTTACCTCAAAGTTTGTTAGTTTCATACAAAAATAACTTATTGTAATAAAACAACTTTGTTGTATCGTTTGTTGTGCTGCAGACGACAATTGCAACTGTCCGTAGCCTGGTTTTCCCGATACATAGTTTTCATTTTTACGCAAGCTTCCCTTTCCAAGTTTCAGTCATCGTCTGGTACCAGATGTAATAGAAAAATCCGATACAATCGAATAACCTCGGGTATTTCCGAATACGGTCGGAAATGTCTGAGAGAAGTTCTGCTTGTATCCAAATACAAAATATTTTTAAAGAAAATTTGAGCGCTTTTGCATGTTTTGGCTTGGCATTTATGTAACGAAAATTCTGCAACATATAGGAGTCGGTGATCTGCGTAAAAATTGTGCCTTAGCCGGTTCTGAATAGCCCCCCCAAGCGATGTTTACAGAGTGCTGCTAATGTTATTTCAAACATTTGACTCTAAAAAGGGATTTTGAAATATCGACAGGTTTAAAACAATGACCAATCCTCGATCATCTCTTCGTTTCCACCATTATATTCACTTTCACAAAAATTACTATTTTTACATTGGTATGGCACTTTAAGTACCCAGAGTCATCAAACACAAAAAACAGCGTTCACATATTTTGAATGGGTTTAATTAGCAAACATCACGTGGCACACATGCAACACTTCTAGATTAATATTTAATCAAGTATACTAATCGTGCTTAAGAGCGGCAAATAATCTCAACCCCTTTACTGTGTTCAATATGATAATTCCGTTCGTCATGAATAGATCTCGACCTTACGTCTCGATCAAATCGATCATAATAAGTACTCACCACGAAAGGGATTATCATTTTCTATCTGATTGGTCGAACGCGCTTGACTATGTTGTATAACAATAACAACATAGGACATCTCACTCAATGGTCTTTGGCTGAACTGTTTCATAGGTATCGGGCTTTATGATGGCAGACCTGAATAACAACGTCAAACTGAACGGTAAATTGATTGATTAATGGTGTTTAACGCCCGAGCAACATTATTTCAGCTATATTCAGGCGATGAACATGAAATGGATGATAAAATGAACATGAAATGATGATGAATGAAAATGGGATGGGACACAAGGAAAAATAGGGGTAACGGATTTTAGATTGCCACTGGCAAATGGGAGGATGGATAGGGTCGGGCAATTCAGCCTCCTGTAGCGGGATCGAAATCCCTACTCATAGCGAATACTACAGCAGCGTTCTTTAACGTGCGAGGAACGTGGCATTTTTCCCAACACGGTGCACTAATATGGTTTGCGGTCAGGTTTTCCGTATTATGGCCTGACAACCCCAGCTTGCCAGGGGTACCCCATTCAACCACCTGGGGCACACATCCCAGTCGGTCTTTAGGCAAACCGACCTGACACGCCGGTCAGGGTACTGGGCGCTATTTAGTCGCCTTTTACGACAAGCTAGCGCGACTGCGGTCTATTCTTTTAGCCACCCGGATCCCGCACGGGGCGACTGAACGGTAAACTGTTAATTAATAATTTCATGTTCAATATAAGTATCAACGTGGTATTATTTAACGTCGGGATCAAAAATGTTTAATCGGTGCCTTAAAATTGGTGGTCGAGTTAGTCTTCTATTAATGACATGTCAACACTGAGGTTGCGGGTGGGTTCGAGTCTCACTGCATGCGGGCAGGGTGTACTCAACTCCAATCTTAATTGACAAATTGACAAGGATCGGAAGTTTTGTTATTGAAGATCGGAGATTTGATTCTTATGGAAGCGTATTAGTGTCACATTTATTAATTTTTATTTTTTAATTTGTCGACTTTAATCTTGGAAATTCCAACTTTATTCTTGGAAATATCAACTTTATTCTTGGAATTATCAACTTTAATCTTGGAATTATCGACTTTTATCTTGTAAATTCCAACTTTAATCTTGGAATTATCGACTTTTATCTTGTAAATTCCAACTTTAATCTTGGAATTATCGACTTTTATCTTGGAAATTCCCAACTTTAATCTTGGAATTATCGACTTTTATCTTGTAAATTCCAACTTTATTCTTGGAATTATCATCTTTAATCTTGGAAATTCCAACTTTATTCTTGGAATTATCGACTTAAATCTTGGAAATTCCAACTTTATTCTTGGAATTATCAACTTTAATCTTGGAAATTCCAACTTTATTCTTGGAATTATCGACTTAAATCATGGAAATTCCAACTTTATTCTTAAAATTATCAACTTTAATCTTGGAAATTCCAACTTTATTCTTGGAATTATCAACTTTAATCTGGGAAATTCCAACTTTAATCTTTAAATTATCAACTCAATAAAACTTATCAATCAACTTACAAAATATTGGTATTTCAGGACATTTTATGTGACATTTGTATAAGGTTTTTAAATTATTAATCGATTAAAGTGTCTACGTTCCTCCTTAACCCTATCAAAAATAAAAATAAAAATATTATTGAATTTCATTAATATTGCATGACTATTGGTTTTTTAAGATAAACAAAAAATTATAATATGAGCGAAGAACAGTTTTCTTTTACTTTGTTTAAGAAAGAAATGAATAGTTGGTATGGTAACACCAAAGACAAAGGTGGCACCACAGACTAAAAAAGTAACACCAACAAATAACAGAAAGAAATTATTATTTTTTATTCCAGAAATAAAGTTGGAATTACCGAGATTAAACTTGGAATTTCCAAGATTAAAGTTGATTATTCCAAGAATAAAGTTGGAATTTCCAAGAATAAAAATGGAATTTCCAAGATTAAAGTTGGAATTTCCAAGATTAAAGTTGATAATTCCAAGTTTAAAGTTGGAATTTCCATGATTAAAGTTGATAATTCCAAGAATAAAGTTGATAATTCCAAGAATAAAGTTGGAATTTCCAAGATTAAAGTCGACAAATTAAAAAATAAAAAAATTAATGTGGTCCTAATACGCTTCCGTAGATTATAACCCCCCCCCCCAACCCCCCCCCAAAAAAAATAAAAATAAAAACTGGACGCCATGATATAGCGGAAAAATTGATGAGAGACATTAACACATTCAAACAAACAAAACTGTTTAATGTTTATATATGGTTTACAAGTATTTTATCGCAGTGCGATACCAAATATCAGCAGTCAAGGACGCGATTGTTTGAGATATGGAGAAATTACAGGGGCAAATGTCCAATTTGGGCCGACTGAGAAGGGGAGGTTCTTTAGCCCTATAAAACATGCAAGTTTTTGATTTAATCTTTCACGTACATCATTTGTAATCGTCGAATGGCGTATTTAAATTAGCACGTTTTGCGCATTAATATTTTCCTTATTTATTTATTTATTTATATGTTTGTTTGTTTGTTTGTTTGTTCGTTCGTTCATGGGGCCTCGGTGGCTGAGTGGTTAAGGTAGTTCGTCTACTATTGATCACGTGGTCTGTCAACACTGAGATTGCTGGTTCGATTCTCACTGCAGGCAGGGTGTACTCAACTCCAATCTTAATTGACAAGGATTGCCAGTTTTCCTACCGCAGGTCGGGGGTTCTCTCCGGGTACTGTAAACAGCTATTGACACATAAAAGAAAAGAAATATAAATACTGAACAACAAACAATTCTACAGATAACATATCATAATATATTTCTAATATTTTCATTCAAATATTTTTCTTATGACATCGCAAGACGTCAACTGAAAGAGGTTTTTTTAAATGTGGCGGTAACGAAAACGAATATAGACATGGAAGAAACCTTTGTAAATCTGTTGTTCTCTATTAAATTTTGGACTAATTTTTAGGAAGGCTCGGACTTAAAATTCCATAATTTAACTATCGACATTGGAGAAATCCGATAATCCAAGAGTACTAATGTAAGATTCTGTTTCTCTAATTTTAAAAAGTAGTAAATTTGCGGAAATAAGTACAAATTCTCCCAACCCCAATTTTACGTTCATGACTTGAATACGCGGTAAATGGAAGGTACATGTATTTTGTTTATGACGTCATGAGCTCTTATTGTGACGTTGTTATTTTTAACCAATCAACTGCTGAGAACAATAAATTCACTAGTGACGAGAAATATTTTTTTCACACCAGTCAAGCGGTTGAAATATTACGTCAAAATTAGAGAAATGAATTTTCCATAACGATCAACTATACGTTAACTACGTCGTGACGACGGCTACTGACATAGAACTTTCTGAAGAAATGCTATCAACCTAAGCGCAACATATCCCTCCTTTGAATAGCTTATTGGTCAATAGCAGCGTTCGGTCCAGAAAATCGGAATACAGACCGCAAGATCTAGTATAACGTTTGACAGGAATACAGATCGCAAGATGTAGTATAACGTAAGACCGGAATACAGATCGCAAGATCTAGAATAACGTATGAGTTCTGAGATGTAGACAACATAGGCAGAAGCTAATGGAATATTGATATTAAGGAACGGAAAGTTGAAAATTGAAAAGTTGAAATCATGACGTTGTCGCCAGTTTGTCGCAGTTCGAATTTTTCCATTTGAGTATTTCGATAAGAAGGTCGATCTAGGTAAAAGGTCGTCTCTCAAGTTCTCTATGATACATAAAATGTACGTAGTAACCGAACTTGGAGTTAAATTAAAGTCTGTGCCAAAGCGTTGCACGGCAGAGGTTGTGTGTATCTCTGTATCTTTTCAGTTTTTAGACAAATACGGGGCCAAACAGGACGAGATTTAAATGGTTAAAAGTGCAAGCTTTTTATTTTGGACACGCAAATTTTTTAGGTTTAATATACTAGTGTTGACATTTACGGGCGATTGTATGTCTACGGGAACATTTAAAAACAAAATCAGTATCGTATATGTCCACTGCATATGTTTCGTTCAGGGTGGTTTAAGAACGTTTGGACTCCAAATTTTGGTTCTTTAATCCAGGTGAGTGTTTGACATATCATTGTAGGCCCAATTTTACTGCCCTATTAATCCGATTTTTAATTTTGTGATTTGTCGGATTAAAAAAGCGATTGTAGAATTATAATTGTTCTAATATCAATGAAACAAGAATTATATGCTGAAATTCAGATTTACAAAGTTAATGACTTTGAATATTTCAGACGTTTGTTTCAATATAGCAGAGATTCGTATATTTTTGTATGCACTTCAACGCTTTTGATTGGTTAGGAAAACTTCCGCTCAATGAAAAACCAGTTTTATCAGTCGGCCACAGTACACACGCAACGCGGAGTAATTATAATAATCAAAAATGAATTATTTACGATTTTTATGGAACTATTTAAATTAATACTAATTATTTGCTAATTGAATGCAAATTGAAATATAATTGAAAGTTTTTGTAGTTAAATGAGAGTGAAATAGCGTAAACTGGAGATGCGTACATCGCCTGCTAACAATAGTCGCAGGAGGCGAGACATATATATAAGAATCCGGCTCCGACGGCGTAGACACTTGACACTTTGCTTTATATCTTTGTAAGCTTAAGTCCTAGTTTCATCAAATTTGGTCCAGTGGTAGCTTCAGATGAGTACTTGCTAGTCACCTGACCTTGACCTCAATTTCACTGTCAAGTGACTATGTTTATGTTTTTTGGATTAGGGCAGTTCCTCTGTAACCATGCATAGTATGTTGACAGTATTTGGTATATAGAAGGTGTCACCTGAACTTGACCTCAATTTCTCGGTCCAGTGGATACGTTAAAGTTATTGGATTAGGTAGATCCTCTGTAACCATTTATAGTAGGATGACACTATTTGTTATATAGTTTGCTGATAAACAGTACATGACTCTCTGGTAAGTGTCACTGGCCTTGACCTTAATTTCACGGTCCAGTGACTACGCTGGTTTTTGAAAAAGGCCAGTTTCTTTGTAACAATGCATTGTATTTTTTAAATGATAACAATTGAATGTTATTTACATGTTGCTCGTATTTTTCAATTAATGATGCGGAATGCAGGCGAGACATTGTTCTGTGTCAACACTGGTTTTGTATGAAAGCGCTGAATATAACTTTAATATGAAGATCAATAGATGGCCATATTTAGCTTTGTATGTATGGATAATTTTATGTCAAGAAAAATTGAAAAATTAGAAAACGTCATAGTGGCCATGTCTAAGATTTGATCAGCATAAAATTTGAAGTATTTCTCAAGGACCCACTCACTTTTATTCTAAATCATATTTTTAAGGTGAAGATTAACCGGACTATTTACTGTTTTCTACTTTTCTATACGAAGCCTATACACATTGTTGTGGCTATTCAACAAGGTAGTTTTTTTCTGTATAACTGTCCGAACTTTCATTACAATGTTGACCAAAACAGCTCCAGTTAATAGAAGGTATTATATGAATGTTTGAGTAAATCAAGGCTACAATGGGGTGATCCATTATCAAATAATATTTCCACAATTTACCAGAAAGAATAAATAGAATAACCCTTATTACCTTTAAAGTTGCATCACAAAGTGTTTGTTTTCTTTAATATTTTGTAATGCCACTTTCAGCAATTTTTCAGCTATATCTATATTCTTTATTTGCGAAAGTTACAGCCGTACGGGTCAAAGCAAACATAAACTGTTACATAATAAACAATACACATGACAATACGACAAAAAAGCTACACGACATGACATCCACTTTTTTGGGGGTGGGGAGCCGAAGTACCCGGAGAAAACCCGCGACCTTCGGTAGGAAAACTGAAATAAAAAAATATGAAGTAACTATGAGCATGGTTTGTTACAAAAAATCTGATGATTGAAAACACTTAACATTCATGTTTACAAACACTTTTACAATAGAAGTAAAAATGTGGAATGTTTTACACGTTTAATGTTGAATTATAATCAACTTTTGAGTTTTAAGTGATTTTAGATTTCTCATTGTATTTACCTACTTTCAAACATTTAGTTTATGTTTTTACAGAGTCCTCGAAACAAAGTCCCACATCTACAGATGATGAAAAGATTATCAAGACAAGAGTGAAGGAGGTTTGTGAACAATTTTATCGCCACAGCTTCTACATATTATTTTGTATATCTGTGACTAATAAAGAAGTAGTCCGAAAATCCTCTGCCGTCCCAAGCTCCCATCAAAGTCTAAAAAGTGTCGGACGGCAAAGGATTCTCGGACTAATGAAGAATTTCTCTGTTGTTTGACATCAGTCCACTGTACTAGGAATCTACAATTTATTCGGATACGTTTATCCTCCAAAAACATATGAGCCAAATTATAAAGTATGGATTTTTACAGTTGACAACTTTAGCGAGACTGTAAGATAATGTGTACCACGCAACAATAAAATATTGTAACGCCGCACCTCGGGTGCTAGAGTCATTCACCAGAGAACACTGCGATACATCTCAAAGTCAGGATTACAATTATACAGGAAGTAAAGTTTTCTATTCTCTACTTGTGGTAAACCAGATATATCTCCCATTTGCAGAGTTATCTGTTCTTTAGAGCAGGTACTTTATAGTACATACTGTGGGTAAAAAGTAGTTTTTCTACAATATTTTTATTCATATATAGCAAAGCATCTGGTAAAATTTATTATGATATGCAAACTAATTCTGCAGTTTTTTTAGTTGTATTGGAAGAGTCAGTCCACAGATATTATTGAAAAAAAAATAAAAACGTGATTTTTCCCTATCTTTTCAATACTAGATACCTGCTGTTATGAAAGACAACTCTTGCAAATGGGAAGTAACTGGTGGTTGGGTGTGGCGAGTTGTTTACTTCACCAACTAAACACGATATAGAATACGGGGATTTATAATCGAAGAAATTAAATCAAAGTTCTATATTTTATTAAACTATAATTTAATTTGCTATGTAAGCTGAAATCTGATTGGTCAATTTAAATCGGGCAACCCATATTATAAGAAATAACTTGCGTGACCATGACCTATTCTAACGCCGTTAAAATTAAAATAGTTCCACGACGTCATTGACGCTTTTACCGCAAAAATTGATAAGATTTAGAGTTAAAATTAAATTATAAGGAATATTTCAAATTTCTGAACAGATGATACGATATAATATGGTTTGGGTCTGTTTACACCATTCATAAACCGCTTCGCGGTTTATTAGGAGTAAACAGATCCAAACCATATTATATCGTATCATCTGTTCAGAAATTTGAAGTATTTCTTAAATAAATAGGAAAATTTGAAGAGAATGGCTGGAACGGTTCTGTTCTGGACAACGGCTAGATCGGCCAGGGCAGGTCTAACGTGGTTATTTATTTTAAAGGGAAAACAACTATCCATAACGTACTCAAATATAAATACATAATTTTTTTGCAATCTCATAAACTAAACGCTGTATTTTTTTGGTGTTAATTTTTGTTACGTCATGAACACATTGAAGAAAGACTTCACGTCACGTCACCAATGAAATCAGAGGCACTGGTAGGAGTAACGTTATTAAACAAAAAATCTGCGATGCTCGCATCTAGGCTGCGCCTATGTTTATATTATGTATAGGCTAAACCAAGCCTATTTTTTCAACATCGACACTGGGACCATACTGGGAGGGTTCCCAGTGCTCGACTCACAGAGCAGCCCAGCGCGTCCCCGGGTGGCGGATAGGGGAGACCCTCTCGTTGTGGGGGGGGGGGGGGGGGGGGGGGGGGGGGTTGTCAAGTCATAATACGGAAAGCCTGACCGCGGACCGTAGTGGATAACGTGTTTGAAGAGTGCCACGCTCCTTGCACGATAAAGACCCCTTTTGTAGATTTCGAAAAGAGTAGGCTCATTGTGGCTGCTACAAAAGGCTAAATTTTCCGCCCCTACCCAAACCCCATACTTTTTCAGTGGCAGTCAAAATTGTATTCCCTGTGACCCATCCCACCCATATTTTCCGTTGATTTATTGTTTGTTAACTTGTTCCCGCCCTGAATATAGCTGAAATACTGCTCGCTGGACGTAAAGCAGACATACACTCCATCCATCAATCAATCAACATCGACATAACTAACTTAATAGATTACTGGTGCATTTAAATTAGATAATAACGCTCTTGGTTTCTGAAACATTTGCACCAAGGAATTTACACCTCCAAACAAATTGCACCTAAAAATTGCACCAGACAAATTGCACCCAGATTTGCACCTATAACTATTCAATGTATAAACAATACGGTGTAAATAATTCAATACATTAATTTTATTACTAGCTTTTGCCACTTTCAACATTGGATCAGACATGGTGAAACTTGATTAAAGTATATTTCAAGGTTTGAATTTTTGCCGCTCTGGTTACTTATATTGAGCGATTGACTGGTAACAAAGAATTTTATTATTATTAGCCTCTCAGATTTGATGTCCTATCGCAGCTTAATTCGAGCATCGCACATTGTATTGATGACAACACATTCTTCTGTAATGTATTGATGACGTCACAAAACTGACAATTTAAAATACAGCGTTTCAGATTGCAAAAAATATCTGCCATTTTTGTAGTTATTTAAGAAATAAAAACTTTAATTTTATCGATGTCAAAATAATTTTTGTCTACTTTTAATTTATTTAGTGCTCGTCTACAATATTTTCTGCTGATAGCTCATTTACCATCTGCAATGAATTTATTCATTTGGATCACGTGACTTTTTTTACACACGCATGTAACCGTTAACATGTAGCTCGCATCTGCGATGCTCGCTATAACAAACATGCATCTTTGCATAAAACATATTTACACAATTGGGGTGACCTAAGAATTATTACAATTCTTTCAAAGAGTTAATTTTACATAGGCATATAGAAATTGATCTACGATAGTGAACAAGTTTGTTCAACATTTCCATATCTAAACATTCAGACATGTCTAGTTGTCTAGTTTATTTTTAACACACCTTTTCATAATAAAAGGAACAATGTATACAATGATAACGCATCTTGTACTTTTTTACAACAACCAGATTTCTGATTATTAAATTCTTCAGAACGAGATTATGCAAACGGGACACTAAATATTTTACATGCAAATACCGAAATATGACATTCTATATTAATAAATCACAACTACCAACAATGGTTTAAGAACGGACTAAGGGATTGTCTCAGTAATCCATTCAATGACAAAATTATAGTGGCTCCACAAAAAGAGAAGGTCGGATGTCGGCATTACAATATATCAAAAGGAAGATGACAAAATGATGTGTTGTCTATGCAGCAAAATAATCACAAACATCATTTTTTATATAAATATCGAATTTTATCAATAAACATCCACCATCTTTTTTGTTGACCAGGTCACAGCCAGGGGGTGTTGGTTCAGGGTGGAAGAACTTGTACTTGTACCCTGTCTTCCCTGCCTACCGTTTGTTGACCAGGTCACAGCCAGGGGGTGTTGGTACAGGGTGGAAGAACTTGTACTTGTACTCTGTCTTCCCTGCCTACCGTTTGGAATGGAAATGCTATTTAATAAGACTTATTGAAAAAAGCATTTATGTTTGCTATTTTGTACACCACCGCTTCGTCCGTAACAAAAATTTCCGTTGCAGTTTTCTAAGCAACTATAGCGTGCAGAAGCCTGATATTTTGCATATTGCTTTATCCTATAGTGCCATATGTTGTTTTGCGATTTCATACACCTTGGTCATATATTTCTGTTTACAGAATACTTTTTGGCTGGGTATCACTACTGACGCTCGTGAGCATTAGCTCACAGATACACTTGTTGCATACAAAATATGAGCTAGGTCAAAGTAGTGGATCTGTAGTCAAGGAAATAAATGTTAGGTTCAAAATTCAACACAGGACTTTTGAAACCTGTATAACAATCATAGACACAAGTCCAATATTTTAGCACAAACCAATTAAATAATTGGGCTGATAGTACATTCATGAACAAATGTCCAATATTTAATGCCAGAACATTTGACAACAGGGGTGATAATGCCATTATGAACAAAGGTCCAATATTTCAGAACAGAATATTTGACAACAGAGATGATAATGCTATCATGAACAAAAGTCAATTATTTTCGCACTGCTATCATGAACAAATGTCCAATATTTCAGCACAGAATATTTACAATTGGGCAGATAGTGCCATTGACGAGGGTTCTTTATTGAAGCACACAATTTTTCTACAAATGTGCTGATAATGCCATCAGGGGCAAATGTAATACTTGAATTCTTGAGAACTGGGCTGATGATCTTAACAACATGGACAAATTGTCAATAATGTCAGAACAAAGCTATTACAACTTAAAAGGTGACACTTCCATGGAATAAAGTTCATTATAGAACACAAGAAAAACAATTGCATGTTGGCTGATGAAAGGGTCTGGGACTATTTACTCCAGCGGAGGATGACGTTTGGTATAATGTCACCTGTAATACAAAGTGTCGATAGCTTGAAATGATAGTTTTGTCCAGATCAAGTAAACTGTCAATGACCGATCGAATTGTATGGTTTTTGAAAGGTTATATACACAATGTATGTTAACTTAAATAACGGAACTGTTGAATTAAGAAATGTGTACTATATTTAAGATTTTATCCACAAAAGTAACCGGAATGTGGAGTACCCGATTACCTATAGAATACAAAGAAAGATTTAACGAGGATCCTCCAGTGAACATTTTAGAACTGATAAAGTCATGGACAGATGTAGCAATGGTAGAATTGTAAGTATTTTCAATTTCAATTCAATCAATGCAATCTTTAATTTAGGAAAACCAGCATTACATTGGTGTCATCCACACAGTAAACATGTACAAGATGAACAAAATATCACATGTAAAGCAAATGAATAATCAATTTTCAAAAGTATCATCTTTTCAACTAGGATTCAATTTTTTTTCTATGTAGACATTGAATAAGTGTTTCCTGGACACAGATCATTGGTGTGTACATTCATTTTTGTAAATAAGCCAGTGCGTAAAGCATTTAATGTTTTACAGTATAGAAGAAAGTGTTCTTCGTCTATTTTCATAAAAATTTGTTAGATGGAATTTTAAGCCATTACATTTCATTTGGGTATAATAAAGTCAGTTTCATTTTATATTTTGAGCCTTATTTAACAATGCCTCTTATTTCAAAATAAACACACTTCATGTCCTAAAATGAAAAAAGATCATACACTTTTTAACTGAAAAGCTCTTGGATAAAGATAGGGCTAATTGTTCAAGAACAATTAGAAAGGTCTTTCCCAGATACCTTTATGAAATTAATTTTTCTTCATCTCTTGTTGTGAACTTAACTGCATAAGTTACTGGACCATTTTGTAGGCGGAATAGACTAATTCTGTTGTCCTGAGTAAAAAAATATATGGTTGTCAAGGACTTTTGTGGCCGTTGCTATGGACAAAATGCAACTTCCGGTTGTAAAATGACATATTTTAGTAAAGTACATCATCCTGATTTAAAAAATATATGGTTGCTAAGGACATTTTGTAATGGTGACCTGGTTGCTATGGTATGACCTTGACCTGTGACCTTTGAATTTGGGCTCAAATTGAAGGCCTTTACTTGGTGATCATGTTAAACCTATATATTTACTATATTATCTGTAACGGTTTTCAAGTTGTATGCCAAAAACTGATTAACCGAAATGAGTCAAGGGCCCGAACTCGAAAACGGTTCATCGCACAGTTTCGGACCAATGTATCAAATGAAGGCCTTGATGAGAGGAGTATTTTTCCCATTTATTGTCTTCTTCTATCTTTTATAGTTTTTGAGTTGTAATGATAACAAGATTGGAGGCCTAAGGTCGAGGTCACTTCTGAACTTTGACTTTGAGATTTTCTTTAAGGACATGTCACAGGATGACAAATTGTGAAGACCTTTCATGATTTCGACTTACGGTTTGTGAGTTACTGTAATAAGCGATGTCTTTCAAACATTCAAGGGATACCGCTCGCCTTCGCTAGTCAGAAATTTTTAGCCAAAATATGTCATAAAGTTGTCTCAAAAGTTCCTTAACATTTGTCACTTTTTAGATTTTGTATCTGTTATAGTTCCAGAGATAACGCGATAACAAGGTTTTCGGTGTTTGGGCAGATAACTCCGTAAAGAAAAAGGTTTTGATTTCAAAGGGTGAATTCCGAATAGACTTTCAGTGCCCAAAACTTGTCGCAAAAGACCAAAATGATATGTCACGTAGTTTTTAAACTGTTTCGTTTTGAAGTTGGCGGAAAAAAAAAAAAAGAAAAATAATCCGAACAAAAACAATAAGGTCTTCCCACTGGAAGTGGGAAAGACCTTAAATATGAGATAAAAGCATGTTTGGAAAATTTCTGGATTTGAGACATTTTGATTTTAAAATTCATTTGTAAAATGCTATTCGATACTTGCATACATATAAAAAAGCATCATTCTAAGTTTGTAGTATGGGGTAATTTGTCATATTATGACTAATTAAGTAATTGACACATCACTTAGAAAAACAAGACAAACTTTTAAGTGAGCATTACGAGTACATGTTTGTCAAGAAGAATAAATTCAATAGAAATCACTACAAATATATTTTATAGGGACATAATAATTATCGGTACAAAACGTTGACATTATAAGATGGTAAAATGGTAAATGTCTGTCTGTTTACATTAGAAAGCAGTATGAAAATACAAAAAAGTAACTAAAATCGGAAATTCTCGTTTTTTTACTGTACATTGTATATCACCTATCACCTTAAAATCAAATCTGTGTGTACAGATGGTTTTCAGAGTGGAAATGACAATGACATTGTTTCAAATTGGATAATATTGTATGTACATTTTGTGTTACTGTTAAAAGAATTGATTTTTTTAGCTATTCAATTGCAAAACTGGATATACTTTATCCTGTAAAAGATGTGCTTCAACCTCCTGTAAAAGCTACAGCAGAGATCAAACTGGTACAGGTATTTATGTTAAAATAAAAGCCAATCCTTTCCTTGTGGTTACAATATGCCCAGCTTTCTAAAAGTCACTGACATTGCTGTCATCGGTTAGATGAAGTTAATCTATCTCGTTTTTCATTCATCCCAAATTAGTTGTTCTTTTGAAGGTCTATTTTCAATATATTTATCCAATATTACAGCTCTACTACGTAGATATACACCAATATTTGAGATATAATGACTTAATATTCCACTGCATTTTTTAGCAATACCAGCTCAAATTCTTGTTATTTTGTCTTTTTATACGGAAGACGGGTCATATTTTGAGAACACCCATGGCGGGCGGCATCTACAGCAAAGTCAGCTTTTGCAACTTCAGAGTTATGGCCCTTTATTTATACAAAAAATTGCAAATTATCCTTGTCGGCTCTCTAACTCAAACAGTTGTCCGTTCTTCATGATACTTGGGGAAAATGTTTATGGCATAATTTTTTGACTAAGATTGATAACCAGCCAAATGACTTCAGCCTCTTAAGAGTTATGGCCTTTTTTTAAATGGCAAATTTTCGGGTGTATTTTGTAGCACTTTGGCACTTGTTTTATTTTCCTTTTTTAAAAAGCGAAGCAATTATTACGTCAACAGTTTTTCTTTTATTTTGCAGAATAAAGACATTAGAATTCCTAAATGCGAACCACTGCCTTTGGGGTAAGGAATTTTTTTGTGTCTTAATAATTTATGCAGTAGTTATTGTGCTGACCATATAGTTTTCTCCCATCATGCTTCAATAATGATGCTGACATAAGTTGAATTTATTAACAGTGGGAAAAGAAAGTTTGTCCTTTTCTTGTATAACTGTATTTTTCTATTATGAATTTCCTACTCTTTGCCTGATTACTTTTATGGGGGTCATATTTAAAAGTGTGATTTATATATAACTTTGTAGCCATGTTAATTGAATGCAGAAAATGTACATAAGGTTGTTCCACATTGCATCATCAGTAGTGTTTAGAATAATTCATTATTATACTTGCACTATGGAAACAAGACTAAATGCATGTGGGTAAAACAACTGTATGGGAATTTGCCCATAGACAAAATAACTACTTATTTGATTGACGTGCAAAAGCGCGCCAAATTTGAAGAGACAGATAACTAATTATTTGTTAGACATGCAAAAGTGCGCCAAATTTAGAAGGGTTCAGTATAATAATACAGTTATGGCCTTTAATTGAAAAGGTAATATCCAAAATAATAAATCTCGAAAGAGTTATTTTTCCTCGGACCTGTGGACCTCGGAAAAATAAACCTTTCTTGAATTAATAATAATGCATATTACCTCCATTAAAGGTCATAATGGTATAATATTCACAATTGTTTATAACGAAGATGAAGAGAACAATAATAAATTAATTGTATTGTAAGTGGTTGTTGCTGTCCCATTATAACAGAATAGGTACCCAGAAAAGGTATTTAATATTTTTCAAACAGAATAAATTTATTATATAGCACAACATAACTTATACACAATATACACAAAATTAAGTTATGTATGATAATATATGTTAACCACTCATGGAGTCAATGTTTTATTGCTAGTCAAACATCAACGACAAAAAAATTATTTTGTATTACCCAGGTGTCATATACTAACAACTGATGCGTTAAACGTAATTCAACACACTGTTTAATGTAAAATAAATCCATGCAGGCCTGGATTTCTCCAAGTAGCTTCAAATCTCAAACTTCAATTTGTTTTTTTTCAACTACCAACAACAAAAATATTTTTAAGTTTTAGCCAAAGCAGTGATTTAAACTCTAATTTAGGTAAGAAATTTATGATAAATCTGCAACTGGTCCTAGATTTATATATCATCTCAAATTAGTTACAAAAGGTTTAAATTTTAGATGATTTATTAACTTGGGGCCAGACCATTTTACTTGTTTTCTTTACAATTTTGTATTTTTCTAAATAAAATTTTTTGTCTTTTATTTGTTTTCTTATTTTGTCAGTTTTAAATTGAAAAATTATGACCATGAGCTGTTGACAAAAAAGAAAACGTTTACAGTTACTATTCAGTTTGAAATATAATATATTTACTTTGAATCTTTACTTTACTTTGATCTGTTTTGTTTGTTTGTTTCACTGGTGTTTTAACGCCATTTTCAGCAATTTTTCAGCTATATCGTGGCGTCTAGTTTTTATTGGGGGAGGAAGCCGGAGTACCCGGAGAGAACCCCCGACCTGCGGTTTACTTTGATCTGAAATGCACACACACATATATATATATAATACAATTATATTATATGTCAATATATAATACAATTATATTATATATCACAATACTTAGACGTTTGTATATATAATTTACTTACTGTGACTGTATGACAAGTAACTTTGTCATCCTATATAATACATGTATATACAAAAATGCCGAATTAAATTATTGTCAAATTAATACGTATTGGTTACGAAAATTCCATCGTCACACGCTAGTACACGTGTACTATGTCTATGTCTACGATTCACCCCGGTTATATTTTTATATAGCGGATTTGACCGAGGGGTCTAGACCGCTGGATATAGTGCAGGCGAATTGATGTCACAGTGTCACAACGGTGGGAGTTCGAATCCCTCTGAGGGTAAACTAAAATTTGACAGTGTTAAAAATCTAATTCTAACAGTGTTGGGAGTAATTTGTAGACGTATATATAAAAAAATTTGATATTAACCCTGAATTAACCCTGTGTTTCAGAAATCCGCTGGATAGATATATTATATGGTTGTCACAATACTTAGACGTTTGTTGAAAGTGAAATCATGTTTTCTTCAGCTTAATTACTCAAGTTTATTCTATTTACAGGGTGAAAGTAATAGTCTACGCAACATTCTTACACGATGTATCGTTTTTCTGTGTACAGAGAGAAGATTGTCCAATTGATAACATTTCATATGAATTGACCAGCTTGGCTCGGGTAAATAGTTAATTAAGGGAGTTAAAACTACCTCCAATTTTACCTCCTTGGGGCACTGGTTATGGTAGTTAGCTATCTACTAGATACTTAGTCGGCATTGAATGATGTTATGCTTAAGTACAACATTAATTGACTGTACATCCCTAATGTTACAACAAAACTTGGTGCCAAAGAACGCTAACAGAATGCAGTTTAAAAACTACTACATCAGTTTTGGCTGAACTGTGTATTGTAGTTGGCAGTGTGTAATTATAATATGTATTATAACTTCAAGCTCTTTTGATTTCGGTGTTTAATGCTCGCCAGATTTTCTTTTAAGCAAAAATTTGACGATTATACATATTTACAGCTATTCGATGTTACATAAGATAGTAATCGTGACCACATTATTGGTTCTGTCACATGTCGCATCCTTTCATGAAATAAAAAATACTATACTTTACAATGGAAACTAGTACTAAAATAAATTAGATATTAGGAGCGATTAAACTGCACGTGGGTAAAATAACTGTCTGAGAATTCTCACGACGTGCCAAAGCGCGCCAGATTTGAAATGGAAATAACTAGTTATTTGTTTGACGTGCAAAGGCGCTATAAATTTTGAAAGGGTGAGTTATCATCAAAATATTAATGTGTTCCTGTTTTAGTTTAGGGTAGTATAATGATACAGTTATAGCCTTTACTGAACTTCAGGTAATATCCAAATAATTAAATCTCATAAGTCTTTCTTGATTTAATTAGTAAGGATATTACCTTCATTAAAGGGAAACTTCGCGACAAAATAAAAATTTGATATGTTATACTTGAAACAAAAAGAAACAATTTTGCCTCATCAAGTTTTATTATATTTTCAACGGTTAAGTTTCTACATTGAATTTACCGTGTAAAAATGCACTTATGGAGGTCCGCCATTTTGTCACTATCTAATCACTAGGTGGCGATACTAGAGATCACTTGCCAGCAACGTACCTTAAAGCCGTCTTATGACAATAACGCGAAACGGTCAATAACAAAAGGTTGTACTATAAGACGAGGTTCTGGCAAAGTTACATTTCGTTTTACTGATATAAGCAACAAAAACCGAATTCTACTTTAGATCATGTCCAGAACAGCATCAACTTCGTATGCAGAATGTTGCTTGGTGGATAGTTAATGGGTAAGGTGATCTTCATTTAAGTGACCCCATTTTTTATCGAATATTAGGTGGAATTTTTCCCATAAATATGAATTAAAATTGAAAATTATTCGTATTATTATTTTCGATTTGAATCGTGTAAAATCAGAATATGCAAGTTATTGAACGAAACTTTATTCAAAATATTTCCGAAGTTGACTATTTAAGAAATAACGGTCATTATAGATGCAATATTTTTAAATAATCCTTTTTCGCGCATCAGAATTTCACTTCATGTTTAGTACATTTATTATTATTATTATTTATTTTTTACTGGTAAAATTTATTGTGCGTATGCGTAACACAGTTTCCAAAATTTTACTTGTGTATATTTGTTTCCCGGTGTCAGGTTTACGTTTCCTGTTACCTGGCAAGTAAAGATATTCGAAATCAAAGATACATTCTGTGCTCTCATACTTCGGTGTATTCAAATCGTATCTGTTCTCGGCACGGGAAGGGCGTGACGTTTTAATTTCGAATTACATGATTAAACTTCAATCTGGTTAGCCTTTGAAAATGTCCGAAGTTTCAAACTTCACATTCGGCGTCAAATGATCTCGTAATTGCAATAAACATCCTGTTTGTTCACTTGCTAATTCTGTTAATTACCCTTCTTATACGAGAAATTATTCCAATGTAAAATTTTCATTTCCAGGTACAACTGCCGTTTCAAGACTTGTAAAATTGTCTACGAAATTTTATTTTATGATTTAAAATAAATATATAAATATATCTGTTATTTACAATTATTATTTAGGTAAATTCTATCTGAGTCAATAAATAAAGGCAGGTTGAAAATTGTGTCTAAAAGTACTTTTATTAATACAAAGATCATTACAACATTAAGACGTTCTGGGAATCTTATGTTGTCAGCTGGTCATTAGCTATCGCCCCAGTTTTTATATTCTTCAAAGAGCAAAGGCAGAAATACATATTTTAAAACTGGATTATTTATCATATTTACTGGATAGTGGCAGGTTAAATATGGTCAATGTGGCGGCCTCCATATAAAATTTTTTACCACTTTTAATCCACTCTAGAAGCGTAACGGTAAAGAATACAATAAAACATCAAAAAACAAATATGATTCTTTTTACTTGAAGAATAACATATTAAATTTTCATTTTTTTGCGAAGTTCCCTTTAAAATCCATAATTGTATATTATTGTCTACCGGTAATGAAAGCATTTTAAAGGTTTTTGTACAATGTATTGTAAATTATTACTGATAGACCCCTCAACTTTTCGCCCAGCACTCTGTAATATTTCTATTAAAATATCTTTGAAATGAACTTCTCCGTCAGTCTTCTGAACAAACTGTTCACGTTTATAATTTTAAGACCCCCCCCCCCCTTTTTCATATTCTCCTATCAATGTTTTCTTTTAACATCTATTTTATTTTCCAAAATGAAGTTGTAAAATTGCCTTTCAAAACACATTTATCATATACCCTGTAACCTGTTACAACAAAAACCCTCCTTCTGACTTGTTATGTTTTTTGCTTTTTTAAAGGATCCTGTTCCTGATGAGGAAGATTTGATTAAAGGAAGATTCGTTGCAGCAATGTATAGCTCCGATGACTCGTGGGGCAGAGCGGAAATTTTGTCTGACAAACCAACCAAGGTATGTTAAGCGATACAAGACGTTTGTTTGATTAGGGGAGACTTGCAAGAAACATTGAGCAGTATTTCCCCACATATAAACATATATATGCCGTTAAAACAAGTAAAATTGTATTTTGATTGCCTTGCACTCTATACCTGGACGATTTAGGGACAAGATGTTCAAAGAATTGGGTAGTTAGATTCGATATACACGTAAATCTCATGAAATTAACGCTACACAAAATATCACGATGGAGATATATTTTGGCACTTTGTTGTGGACATGTTTATAACTGCCACAATGCTGTCTGTTTGAACATAACTAGATGCTTTCAGTAATGACAGCATTCTGACTGTAGTGAAAAATCAGCATAGTGGCCATTACAAAAACTTTGTGAAAGAATTTACAAATGTTACCAAATTTACAAAACCAATGCAAAAAAGTGATAATTGATGACATGAATCTTATTGACAAAAACATAGAGCGGTTCACTATTATTATAAGAAATAAACAATATCCCATTCATTGATAGCAACAATCCAGCAGCTCCAGCATATGGTATGTACATTTCACAACTAATATGTTATGCTAGATCTTGCAATCAGTGTTCTGATTTTCTAGACCGCTCACTGATGTTGACTACAAAGCTACTTGAAACAAGGGTTTGTTGTATCTAGGTTGATGTTATCTCTTCAAAAGTCCTAGGGTTGCTACCATGACTTTATTAATCCTTATTGGAAATCAATCTTCAAATACGATCGGACATCGAGTCATAATTAGACTTTCCTACTCCTGAATTAGACTTTTTGCCTAGACATGACAATAGGTAACTCGACTTTGTAATTAGAGACAGGCACTGCTTACTCATCCAGAGCACTCGAGTGCAACTATTATTTTTATTGGGTTCGAGTTTCTCTGTTTTTGTGATTTTGATTCTTGTTTTGTGTTGCATATATTTCTCCATATTCTAATTTTACATAGCTCTTTTATTTGTGGCTCTTATTGTTCGGTCGATTCCCTTGCTATTTTTTTACCAACACATAGACATGTTATGATGGAAGAAGAAAAGGTTTGACTGAATTTATCTGACACTATGTTCAGCAATTACTTTGCTTTACTGTCTGATTAAGCCCAGACTTCCCACAGGAAATTGTTGACCGTGGAAAGACTTAGCTATATTGTCTGATAAACCCATAGTTCACACAAGAAATTGTTGACCGTGTGAAGACTTGTCAGTATTGTCTGATGAAGCACATAGTTCACACAGGACCACATGAAAGTGTTGAGCATGGGAAGACTTGGCTATATTGGCTGATGAAGTCCATAGTTCGAACAGGAAATTGTTGGGGGAGAGGAAGAATTCAAGGCTGAGCGTAATAGATAATGGCTAGGTACTTATTCACCATATGAAGTAACTATGAACAGAATTTCAGTCACAATATTAATTAAATGTTTTTCGTTTTTGTTTCAGTCTGTGATAGAAGTACTGTTTGTTGATTTTGGCATGACAAAAGATTGCAAAACTTGCAATATTCGTTGGATATCAGAGAAATTAGCAAGCTATCCCATACAGAGTGTTTGTTGTTCTTTGAATGGTGTTCAGTCTATAAAGGTAATATTATCAAATGTATAGTGTTCTCTGCATTTTATTCTATAAAAAACGGTTAATAGTTTTTGTAGTGTATATTGCCTATAAAGATAAGGGTACCAGATGTATAATTTCATCTGAAAGTAGGGTACAACAAAAAGAAATTCAACCTCTGTCAGAAACGGTACCAGATGTTCTGGTTATCTATGTTATTTATTGTGTGCAAGCTATTTATTGTTCTTTGCCTTGTTCTCCTCCACTAAAGGAAGAAGTACTAGATAAAAATGTTTTTTCTGCTATTTATCATTTATAACGAAATAAAGTTAAGGAATCAGATTTACTGGTTATCTCTACTAGCTGTATTTTTGTTAAAGAAATATCAACCAATAACAACAGTACAAATGTAAAATCTTTGCCTGACGACAAATGTGTTAAGGTTTGCATAAAATGATTGAAACTTTTAACATTTTGGCACATGATTACTAAAAATTTGACTGTTAGATCACATTTGGGAACACTGTAAAGGCTTGGGCATATCGTTCAGTAAAACCTCACTGACCTGTAGATTAGATTTAAGTATGATTTCAGTATCATTCTATACATTGAAGCCTCCTGACTAATCACTGGATATCAGACTAATTACTGGATACCAGACTAATTACTGGATTCCAGATTAAACACTAGATACCACAAAAACAGTTTATAATACAAACAAAAGTTTATCATAGATTGACAGTTCACTGGTCCTTGTCTTGCATTTATCCAACTTTATTGTTGAGTATCAATTGATGATAATTCATTGGACGTTAGTTTTCTTGTTTTTTCTGTTAAAAAGATCCACTTAATTGTAAATTTCTCATAGAAATCAATCAGTGTCTACTGACGATATACCCTTAAATAAAAATAGTTCCAGAAAAGCTTCCTATGCCACATAGCTTAATTGCTAAATAAACCAAAAGAATCCAATTAATCGTAAATACTTAACCTTTACATCAAGCCATTATTCATAAACACACCTTAAATACATAACACATTTTTGGACCTGGGATCACACTGAGAGGCCCAGTGCTCGACCTACAGACCAGCCCAGCACGTCTTCGGGTGGTGGATAGTGTAGACCCTCTCGTAAAAGATCGTTAAGGTCATAATAAGGAACCTGGTCGCAGACATTAGTGGGTAAAGGGTTAGGAGAGTGCCACGCTCCTTGCACTATGAAGACCCCTTTTGTAGAGTTTGAAAAACAGGAGCTCATTTTAGCCGCTACAAAATGTTACATTCTTCATGCCTACCCAATACTCCATACTTTTCCAGTGGCAGTCAAATTTTTGTTACCTATGCTCCACCTTCCTTACTTAATTCTTCGTTGATTTATTGTTTGTGAACTTGTTCCCGTCCTGAATATAGCTGAAATACTGCTCGCTGGACGTAAAGCCAACATCCAATCAATCATTTTTGAATCAAAAGTTGCATCCAGCTATATGAAACAGGTCATATGAATATGCAAACTCTGTATATAAACCGTACTGTAATGATAATAGTTCTTATCAGTCAAGTTCATCATCTGTTTACTGACTCCGCCTTATCTGTGATTGACAGTTAATGTTCTGCACGTGCATCTCTTGGGTTTATAAATACTGTTGTCAATGATACACGAGAGTGATATACAATTATAGTATAATAAAATGTAGTTAGTTTATACGAGTCTTAATTATATTGATCTGGTAACCCTAATCAAAGAACACAACATGGTGTCAGGTGTGAACTCTAAGTAAATGCTATCATTATTATTTGGAGAAAAAGTCGCTAAAATGGATGGTCAATTTAGACAACCACCGGAGATGGACTTTTCCAATGAAGGTAATCTTGCCGAAAAATGGAAACGATGGAGGCAAACGATGGATTATTACTTAGATGTTGCCATGAGTGACAAAACCGAAAAGGAAAAGTGTAAAGCGGTTTTATATATAATTGGATTAGATGGCCGAGAAATTTTCAACACGTTTAATTTTGAGGCTAATGAAGAAGACAAGCTGGAACCACTTTTCAAAAAGTTTGAAGATTATTGTACTCCAAAGAAGAACGTGACAGTAATCAGACATAGGTTTAATACTCGTGTACAAAGACAAACGGAAAGCATTGATCAATATGTGACCGATCTGAAACTGATCGCTAAAGACTGTGAATTCGAACATTTAATGGAGGGATTAATTCGTGACAGAATTGTTTGTGGTACAAATTCGTCGAGAGTAAAAGAGCGTCTACTTCGTGAAGATAGATTGACATTACAAAAAGCCGTTGCTATATGTCGTGCCGATGAAGAGTCGAGGAAACAATTGAAAACACTAAACGACGATGAACAAGTACACGCTGTTGGAAAAAAGTCGCACAAGCAAGAAAAGGCGCAAAGTGATTTCGGGGCGAGACAAAGAATGGGAAAAAACGTCTCTATCAAAGCCTTTAGTTGTTCTAAGTGTGGATCAACTCACGAGAAGAGAAATTGTCCGGCATATGGGAAACGATGTCATAAATGCAAGAAGATGAATCATTTCCAGAAGTACTGCAAAGCAAAGTCGTACAGAAATGTGCATGGACTTGAAGAAGATTCATGCAGTGACTGCGAAGAAAATTATTTTGTTGGATCCATTAACAAGAAAGCAGAAATTCAGGAGGATCTTTTAAAATACAAGGTAAGACTGTGAAGTTCAAGATAGACACGGGTGCACAGGTTAACATTTTACCGCTATCGATCTTCAAGAAATTATCTAACATCAAGTTACGCAATACAAACACCACTCTTACAAGTTACTCCGGCGATAAATTGAAAGTGATTGGAAAATGCTCATTATCACTGAAGAAGAAAAACTTTGATTTTTTCGTAACAGATACGAATCAATCGCCAATATTGGGTTTCAAAGCATCGAATGATTTACGTTTAATACAGGTTATAATGACCGTTCAAAAGAATATTGATGATCCGATAAAAGCGTATCCAAAGGTGTTTAGTGGATTAGGTTGCTTAGAAAAACCGTACCACATTGAAATTGACAAAAGCGTCACACCCGTAATTAATGCTCCAAGAAAAATACCCGCCGCTCTTCGTGATAAACTAAAAAGTACCTTACAAGATATGGAAGACAATAAAGTTATCAGAAAGGTAGACGAACCGACGGACTGGGTTAGTTCACTAGTTATTGTAGAAAAACCGAAAACACGCAAGTTAAGAATTTGTTTAGATCCAAGAAATCTAAATCAGGCCATAAAACGGGAACATTTTGCCCTACCTACCATTGAGGACATAACAACACGCATGACAGGTGCCAAATTCATGTCAAAATTGGATGCTAATAATGGATATTGGCAATTGCGTCTAGATGAAGAGAGTCAAATTCTCACTACGTTCAATACTCCATTCGGAAGATATTGTTTTTTGAGATGTCCATTTGGTATAAAGTCTGCCCAAGAAGTATTCCAGAAGCGTATCTCGCAGTTGTTTGAAGGTTTAGAAGGAGTAGAAACTGATATAGACGATATTCTAGTATGGGGCAAAACACGTGAAGAACACGATGATCGACTTCGTTCAGTACTGAACAGATGTGAAAATGTAGGACTAACATTAAATGCTGAAAAATGCAAATTTAGAGTGCAGGAAGTTACGTACTTAGGTCATGTACTAAGTGCAGAGGGGATTAAGCCAGATCAAGAAAAGATAAAAGAGATCAAGGAAATGCCCGCACCGACTGACAAAAAAGGAGTGCAAAGACTCTTAGGAACTGTAAACTACTTAGCAAAGTTTGTTCCGAACATGTCAATAGTAACGGAGCCAATCAGAAATCTTCTAAAAGATGATGTTGAATTCGTATGGAGACACGAACAAGAGAAAGCGTTCAGAAAGTTAAAAGACATATTAACTAAAAATCCAGTGTTGACATTCTATGATGTAAACAAACCAGTGGTCGTTAGCTGCGATAGCTCGAAATCAGGACTCGGTGCAGTATTATTACAGGATGGTAAACCTGTTGCTTACGCGTCAAGGTCACTGACAGATGCCGAAAGCAGATATGCAAACATAGAGCGTGAATTGCTTGCCGTACTGTTTGGATTAGAAAGATTTAATGATTACACGTATGGCAAAAAGATAACAGTTGAAAGTGACCACAAACCGTTAGAAATGATCGTGAGAAAACCTCTAGGGTGTACTCCACCAAGACTTCAGAGAATGTTACTGCGACTACAAAAATATGACTTCTCATTAATCTACAAGGCTGGGAAAGATATGATAGTACCTGATCTGCTATCAAGAGCTGCAATCAAAACAGAGAAACATAATGAACTGGAAAATGACATAGAGTGTTTCGTAAACATGGTAGTAAAGAATACTCCAATGACCGATAAAAATTTACAGGATGTAAAGACTGAAACTTCAAAAGATGAATCGTTACAAGCGTTGAAAGAAATAATTAGAATAGGATGGCCAGATGATAAGAATAACATTCCTAAAAATATTGTTGAATATTGGAACTCCCGCGATGAAATGTCCGAAACAGATGGTATCATCATGAAAGGGGAAAAATTCTAATACCAGCAAGTATGAGAAAATCAATGTTGTACAAACTATATGAAGGTCATTTAGGGATAGAGAAAACCCGCAAATTAGCAAGAGAGTTTATATTTTGGCCAGGTATCAATGGACAAATTACAGACCATATTTCTAAATGTAACATTTGTTTGGAAAATAGAAACTCCAATGCAAAAGAACCAATGACAGAATGTGAAATATCGGACATGCCATGTTCTAGTGTTGGCACTGATATATTTCATTGGAATAATGAGAATTATCTACTAATAGTAGATTATTATTCCAAGTACTTTGAAGTTGCAAGATTAGAAAACATGCGATCGACATGCGTAATCGCACATATGAAGTCTGTGTTTGCTCGACATGGTATACCGTCAACGGTTAGAAGTGACTCTGGAACGCAATACACGTCAACAGAATTCAGAACATTTGCAAAACAATGGGGATTTCAACACAAGACCTCTAGTCCACACTATCAACAATCAAATGGTTTAGCGGAGAGATTCGTTCAAACAGTGAAAAAGATGCTCACAAAAGCTAAGATGGATGGCAAAGATCCTTACTTGAGTCTCTTGGCATATCGAAATACACCGATCGACAATATTGGATCTCCGGCACAATTATTGATGAATAGGAGATTAAGATCATCATTGCTGACAACGCAAAAGCAACTACAACCAAAGTGTCAGAATTTGAAGACCGCGAAAAGAAATCTGAAACAACAACAACAGAAGCAAAAACATTACTATGATAGGCACACCAAATCGTTACCGAAACTAATGAACGATGACATTGTACGCTTTCAACTTCAACCGCAAGGAAAATGGCAACCGGGAAAAATTGTACAACATGACAATATCAATCCAAAATCTTTCGTTGTCCAAACACCCGAAGGACAAGAATACAGAAGAAACAGAAGACACATAATGAAAACGGAGGAAAAGTTTGAAGAACAATCCCATTCTGATGAAAATGAAATACCTGATATACCGAATGACAACGTTAACATTAATAAGCCGATTGATAAATCGTGTACTACTAGAAGTGGTAGAATCGTAAAAAGACCCGTCAGATTCATAGAGGAATATTAAAAAATAAATTCTGAGTAGTGCCGTTAAGGGTCAGAATAATACCCTTGCTCAGATTACCGATAAGGGAAGGCAGGGCAGTCTACCCTGACCTAACAATTGTATGATATTGTTTGAGTATCACATTATTTTAAAATTAATTTCCAGTTTAATTGTATATTTGTTAATGTAATGTTTTAAATGTGATTCTCAAGAACGGTCTCATATGGTTGTTAAATTAGTGAATTAGTTTTATTACGTCTAGTGCATGCGATTTTAGATTAGTGACATTCATTCTTTCAGTCATGGATCTACAAAGAAACTGTATAGACATTGTAATTGATTCTCATGGTCAATATTTTCATGGTTAATTCTTCAGTCTCAAGAGGGGGTTGTAATGATAATAGTTCTTATCAGTCAAGTTCATCATCTGTTTACTGACTCCGCCTTATCTGTGATTGACAGTTAATGTTCTGCACGTGCATCTCTTGGGTTTATAAATACTGTTGTCAATGATACACGAGAGTGATATACAATTATAGTATAATAAAATGTAGTTAGTTTATACGAGTCTTAATTATATTGATCTGGTAACCCTTATCAAAGAACACAACACGTACCTTCGTATTGAATATATGATTAAATATCTTATATTATATGTGGACATAAACAATTTTTTTAATATTGGAGAATTTATGTAAGTAAATAGAAAAAAGGTTGTTTCACCTTTAAAACAGTTTACAACAGAAAACTAAATCCTTAGTACCATTAGTAGCCTTTGTAAAATTTACATCAAATCATCATCTTATATCAAAGCCGCCCATAAGCATGGAATAGCCACGAAGTTGAGATACTAGATATTGCATAAATATAAAAAGTTTCTAAATTACAATTTAGTAATGTGTAAGTCATGCCTTTAAATAAGTACATGTCAAACAAAGGGTTAGATATTAGTGCCTTATTTTATGAAAAATAGTTATAATGGCTACATATCACACTGTAGTTCTCACAAGCTACTGTGTCTTCCGTCTGTAAAGTTGCTGAAAGTGCTGTTTAAGTTAATATTAACAAAACGAATCCATTTCTGTTATGGCGTCTTTTATTAATAAACAAAAAAGTTTTGCAGGAAGTAGATGATTGGCCTGAGGAGTTGCTGACATTGATTGAATTAGTGAAGGAAGAACCTCTTATTGTCATCCCACAGAGTTATACTGGTGAGTATTGGTATTTTGAGCAGAAAGTAGTACCAGTAATTGGCTATGAACTATACTCATTAATGTATTGTACGCACCTTATCATTTGTTCTTGCGATAAATGATTCAATTAAACTTTAACCTACAGGACCCTTTATGTATAGTATTCACCCAGGCTGATTAGATGATTACTTAAACAATATTTGACTACTTTACATTGCTAGCTACATAATTTCAGCTTCATAAACTATTTCTTGTTATTGTGGGGTGTTTTTGATTTTAATACTGATAGGTATGATTATGTCTCATCTCTGAAGAAAGAATTATGCATTCATAAAGTGTATAAAGCTGTTCGCGCAGCTGTTTATTATACTCCTGCTCGACAGAGTCGGGGGAATATAGTGGTCGTCATGTCTGACAGTCTGTCATGCTGTCCGTTCGTCCGTCCAGATTTGGTTTCTAGAGGATAATTAAAAAAACTTATTCTATCTGATTTAAATGAAACTATGGGGTATTGTTATATATCCGTTTGGCAAGAAGCCTATCGATTTTATGGGAAAGTCGTTAAATTTCAAGGTCACAGTCCACAAAAACGTTAGAAATGCTTACAATAAAGATGTTTCCAGACAATAACTCGTTAAGTTTGCATTATACATAAGAATATCGATTATGGGGAAACCCATCAAATTTCAAGATCACAGTTGCCAAAATATGAAATTTTTACACACAAAAACACGTTTCGGGACAATAACTCAAAAAGGTGCATTTCATTTTAGTGAAACTTTGGAATATAATTCATGTTAGGTAGAAGCCAAATAGATTTTTGGGGAAATTCATCAATTTCCCAAAAATGTTAGAACTTTTTACAAAAAAGAACGTTTCAGGAAAATAACTCAGAAACAGTAATCTCTAGATAAACGTTTTCTAGTTATTATAGCAATTGAAACAATAATTAATTATATCGTCTACAAAACCACTGCATTGGCCGCTGCAATACTCTGTTTTCCACAAAAAACTCTTATTAGAGAGTAACCCGAACCCAATAAAAACCAGTTGCACTCAGGTTCTCTAGACGAATAAGCAGTGCCCGCCCCTAATTAGGTATCCGTCAAGTTACTCATAGTCATATCTAGAAAAATGTCAAATCTAGGAATAGAATTTTACAATAGTTACTTATATAGTGGCATTATAATTATGTATTGCCTTAAACATTGATGATGCTTGAGCCAAAAGCCAAAGCAACATTTATTTTTATTTCATTAAATAATTAATAAACGATGTGTTATTGACTGTATTATTGTATCTGTAGTTTTTTTCTGTACCTCATGATATATATCATTACATGTATTTATTAACTAATATAATGTTCACTTAGATAATAGTAAAACTGCAGATATTTTGCTGAACCAGTCCAATACGGAATAAATTAGTCCAATATCAGTATGGCACGAATCGCTGTATTGGCCTTAGTTAATAGTTAATAGTTAATTAATACAGATTTCATTACATAGTGATTTCTGTATTTTCCTAGTTATTCATCCTTTGTTTGTTGTATTGTCCTTCGACTGCCTTCAGTTAGGCCAATACAGAAACCATCACGTAATAATATCATATTATTTGGTATTTTTCAGCTATATACATATCTTTTCTAAACTCTATATTTCTTTTTTATTTAAGTTGTACATGTGCATATAAAAATTAAAAATAAACGGTAGGTCTGAGAACAAGGCCACCTAAGTGTATTTGTGGTGACTTAAATTTCAAGCTCGCTAGGCAGATTAAATGTAAATAGTCGCCGAATTTAGCATTGTTTAGTGACATGACATCATTAGTATAGCGTAATATGAAATTGAAGGTTTGGGCCCTTGTCTTTTCTTTCTTCTTTAGCTGACTTTCAAGGAGCCACATAAGAGTACAAACGAGAGGAGCACAATTACTACCCATTGGAATACCAAAAGTTATTTGAAAAACGTGTTCTGCAAACATTGCAAATATGTTATCAGTTATAAAATTAACAGTTAACATATTTATTTTTCAGTATTTTTCCTTAATTTGATTCATGGGTGACGAGTAAGTTCTGTTATGGCTATTTACCAGTTAACTATATTGTCTCATTCTATTTGTGAAAACTATTAGATTAGATATTTAATCTTGAATTCAATATGCATATTGTGGAGAGTTTTGAAAATCAATGAATTTAATGATGTTACATTGGGTAAGAGATCCAGACGTTTACGATGTCTATCAGGTTAAAAAAATGTGTCTTGTATGTACATTAAATTTATCCTACTTCTGGATTAGCAAATGTAACTGATCTTTTATGGGATTGTTTGTATTAATGCTTCTAAAATAGTTGTCAGGAGTTTAG
This sequence comes from Limnoperna fortunei, assembly GCA_944474755.1. Taxonomy (NCBI): domain Eukaryota; kingdom Metazoa; phylum Mollusca; class Bivalvia; order Mytilida; family Modiolidae; genus Limnoperna; species Limnoperna fortunei. Next base: position 30,553,668 of record OX104124.1, on the reverse strand, counting down.
ATAAGAGGATTGGAGATATATTTTCGCAATCCTGCTATAAAATGCTGTTTGCATGGAATTTTGTGTAGTTTTGCTATCCAAAACACGGAAGGGAGATCACACTCTTCTACATCGTTAGGGAGACCAAAGGGTGCCAAAACTGATGTATAATTAGAATTCCTGTGCATTTTGTATTTATGAAACATTATATATGATGTTTCTTGCAGATAAAAATAATATTATTCAGGGCCTAATCTGCAGGCACAACATAATATTGATTTATCTGGAATATTCGACATAGTTTTCGACAGCATTAATATTTCTTTAAACCAATGTTTTTGTACTCATTGACATTAACGATTGCCAGATTCTGATTTGAATAAATGACCTCAACTAAGATAAGGTATCAGCTTCCTGGTCTTCATGTTTTGACCATTTCTAGTATAGTCCTCTACTGAATCCATCAATATTTTAAAGCTGTAATTCAAGTTGATGGATTTAAATTCATCATGTTTCGGTCCATTGGACAAAATATTATGTAGACGTTGTATAGGTATATGAAATACGACTGATTTGTTCGAAGTATGGCGGAATATGTGGAAGTAGTACTTGTGATGCAAGTTATTACCAGGATCTATCGTATCTTTGATGTTGTAAGCAGGGTTCTTGTTCATTTGCTTACTGGTTTGAACAATCGGATTTCTCGTGTCTAAAACAACTGCTACCAGTCTATATCAAGTGGACGAAGGTTCTGCTCCGCTGACTGAAGATATACCATTTAAAAAACAAACAATCTGATTGGTATAAAATACATTTAGTCCTAGTAATTTTTGAAAAAGACGGTAGTTTTTTATTTATTGATACATCATGTAACATATCAGATTATAGTGATGATAACTAAATTGATGCATGTGATTCTGATTGAAATGGCCCATTACATTTACCTTTGCTGCAATAAGGACTGGAAAGGTTTCCTACACTATTAATTTGTTATTGCAGCCATATTGTATTGCAGGACCTAATTATTTTATCTAGTATTCTTAGTTTTCATATGTAGTGGTGTACTTTGGATTGTTAGAATAATGGTAGATTATTTCAAGGATGTTGACATTTATGGACAGAAGAGAGTAGTTCGGCTGATTAAACCTTGATTCAATGCTGTCAATTTTCTTGGTTTTTATTCTCAACGTAAATAAGTCCGCAAAAGTTGACAGTGTTTTCTGATTTACAATTCAGATCATAAAAACTTTGTGTTTAACTATTTATGTATGTGTATAGCGGGGTATTGGTGGCCTTGTGGTTAAGGTAGTTAGTCATCTAATATTTATCACGTAGTCTGCAAACACTAAGGTTACTGGTTGGTCAGGGTGTACTTGACTCCTATTTAATTGACAAGGATTGCCAGTTTTCCTATCGCTGGTAAGGGATTTTTCTCTCGACTTCGTCTTCCCCCTCAATAAAACTGGACGCCATGATGTAGCTAAAAATTACTGAAAGTGACGTCAAACATCATTCAAACAAAACATGGATGTGTATAGTAAATTTTGCATTTGCAATTCCCACAAAGATAGTGTGTAAAAAGTTAGAGGAGAGCCCAGCTGCATTGAAAAATAAGTGTCAAATGGTATAAGAAAAGATATTCCCAGAATATTCTTTCTGTTGAACCCCGACATCGAACCTTTTTATTATAATAATAAGACATATATGTCTTCTATTTATATGCGTACTAATAAGTGAAGGTAAACATTACAGTGACTATACATGAGAAATAAACAAATGAATAAACTAAATATAGATAAATATATTTTTATACTAAATTTTCTGGAATCGATTAAGAATATCTTCCATTATCCCTCATGATACAGCGATCTGGAAGGATATTTGGAAGGTCCAGAGCAGCAGTAGTATAATACGTGTTTTTCAGACGATGGCATTTGTGAGGTTGATTTGTTTCTAAAGAAAGAACAAAGCATTTCAATTAACCAGAAATTAATTAATCTTGGACTGGTTCGTGCTCTGGAGATTATCAATACAGACAATGCATATGATACAGAAAACAAATCTGGTAGGTATTGTTGTTTTGCTTAAACCGCTGCAGTGTGTGTCATTTGAATAAAATGAAAAGAAGAATAATATACACACACGTTTTCGATATTTACAAAGTTTATGACTTTTACGGAATATTTCAGACAACATTGTGATATTTGGTCTATGGTAATGTTTATTGCAAGATATGGAAGCCTTTTATAGCTGCTTCGAATTTGTGTGTTATTGCCTTTATTGCACAAAGCAGAAATAAAAATGGAGTAAACACAGTAAACACAAAGAATTTGGATGAATAGGAAAACATGTACAGTTTAAACGATTTATGAATTGTATTGTCATTACCTAACAATTATTCCTGCAAAATAACGATGCGTTTTGCATTGTTTATAAAGATCGTTTGATATCAAGAAATTCTCACAGTGGTCTTGTTAGAGATCCGATCAGCATAAAATCAGAAATATTTTAAAAAAAAAACCACTTCCCTACTTTAATTCTCAATTTTTATTCTAAATCACCTGAAGATTTACTTTAATATATAATATTTTAAAATTTTTCAAACAAAACATATACAGAATGTTTTCCCTGTTCGCCATGACAATTTGTTCTGTAAAAATGCCCGTTACAGTTAAAGACTATACCACAATATAAAAATATGTCTTGTCACACAAGGTTTCATATGAATTTTAAGAAAATCAAGCGGCGATTAGCTACTTGAATACACATGTTTGATCATGTTTGTTTATTCAAGTAAAGATTCCACAATTTATCAGAAGGCATTAACAGTAAAACATCAAACGTTTATATTGTCTGCTAAGAATAAATATTTCCACTACCGATTTTCGTTTATGTCCTCACTTTTGTTTTTTGCGATAACCTTTAATGTCCAAATATCACATTGTTGTTCAAAATAATTAAGTTTGTTACTGCAGTTCTGGGGTTTACTCCTAGTACTCCGGCTTAATCCCCAGTAAAAACTGGGTACCATGATGTAGCTGAAAAATTGAAACAAAAAGTGTGATAAGCATCATTCAAATTTCTAAGATACAAAGAATATCAAATTTATTACACCAGCATTGCGTTTCCTCAACATTCAGAACAGTAAATATTTTGATGTAAAAAACCGACTATTGAGATACAAATGTAATGTTCTCTGAATGTTCAACATTATATTCTCTACAAAACTACTAAGTCGTTTAATAAAAAGAGTGATTTTGTCCTTGTTATATATTCTTATGACTTGTTAATCAGTCAAGTATTAATTAAAGGACGCTTGAATAATATTTATATTTATGTATTTATTTACAGTTGAAGAGAAACAAAATGCTGAGAATGAGCTAAAAGAGGAGCTTATGACTTCTAAAGAAGGTACATGTATTAAGTAGGGTTGCAGAACGGGTATATAGCTAGTAAATTGTGAAAATTTGGCATCCTAAGAATCAAATGGTCCCAGAGGTTCAGTTCTATTTCAGATTAGCCACTCCTGAACCCCTGAATGGATTAAATCAAAGCCAGCATAGACTGCTGGTGTGCACCATATGTATGTACATTTTAGAACAAGACTAGTCTACCCTTTTGTTTACGATGTTTATCCATTTTAGGTTTCGATGTTTCTCAAACCTTAAAATGCTAGGCTAGAACATAGCTGTTTTTAAAGAGCAAAACGTCTTTTTGTTGGAAAAAACTGCCCATATATATTTTAAGATCTTGCTGAGGTTGCCATATGCTGCTCTTTGAGAGGGGCTTGGACAGATTTTTTTAGGAGCTTTAGCAGATTTGAATTAATCCTAATTATTGAATCTTTCTGATAAACTGCTGAGACCCATTACTAATTTTATTTGTTGTCTAAAATTATGTATTTTGTTTTTGAAAGAGGCTGCAGACATCCCATACTTCTGTGTTGGTCAAATTATTGATACAGTCTGCTAAAAACAGTTTTGTTTAATATGAACTTTAATTGTCTTATGGAACCAAAGTTGTTGTGTTATATTTCTACAGTGTGTTGAAGCAGTTAGGCAGGTTTTACAATTACTAAGCCAAAACCCTTGAGGATTAAGTGTGTGTGTGTGTTGCTGTTTGGTATTATAGTGTGTATAAAAAATTGAATGAAGGCATTCAATAAAATGATAACGCCTTCTCGGATATAAAGTCATGGTTTTCCATAAATGTATCCATAAATGTATCAATATTAAAATGGTTTTCTGTGATAATATTATTCATGACTTGAATCTGTTCAGTATAACACCTGCTACCTTTGATCATTTTTTTGTTTCGTTGGAATAGTTTTTTTTCAATTTATAATCTATGTCATTTATATATATTACATTTAGTATGACAGTTTTAAAGCATTTAATACTGGAAAAAAATGCAAAAGATAATTTCTGTCCGATTTCTGTCGAAAAGGTCGTCTTGTCATACGCTAACATTAACAAATATCGCAAAACAACATGGACCAGAACAGAATTACTATATCGATGGGAGTGATGGCAAAGGTATATTGAGACAAACCTAAAAGAGCAAACATTTATTTGCATACCCCTATTATACAGCATATGTAATGATTGCGGAATAAATGGTTTTGTAAAGTGCTGTTCATTACATGCAACAATGTTTTCATTCGAAAGATTTCTTTAAGATAAACATCAGTGACAAAAGTTTCTCTGATATTACAGATGGTTTGGTAAAATGATTTTTGTCTCGCCTGCGACGAAAGTCGCTGGAGGCGAGACATATGTATGGGAATCCGGCGGCGGCGGCGGTGGCGGCGTAAACACTTGACATCTTGCTTCATATATTTGTAAGCCCAAGCCCTAGGTCCATCAAATTTGGTACAGAGGTAGCTTATGATGAGTACTTGCCAGCCAGTCACCTGTCACCTGACCTTGACCTCAATTTCACGGTCCAGCGACTACGTTTAAGTTTTTGGGTTACGGCAGTTCCTCTGTAACTATGCATGGTAGGATTACAATATTTGGTGTATAGGTTGCTGATGACTAGTACACGACTGTGTGGTAGGTGTCACCTGACCTTGACCTCAATTTCACGGTCAAGCGATTACGTTAATGTTTTTGGGTTACGACAGTTCCTCTGTAACCACGCATGGTAGGATGACAATATTTGGTATAAAGGTTGCTGATGACTAGTACATGACTGTCTGGTAGGTGTCACCTGACCTTGACCTCAATTTCACGGTCCAGCGACTACGTTAAAGTTTTTGGGTTACGACAGTTCCTCTGTAACCACGCATGGTAGGATGACAATATTTGGTATATAGGTTGCTGATGACTAGTACATGACTGTCTGGTAGGTGTCACCTGACCTTGACCTCAATTTCACGGTCCAGTGACTACGTTAAAGTTTTTGGGTTACGGCAGTTCCTCTGTTACCACGCATGGTAGAATGACAATATTTGGTATATAGGTTGCTGATGAATAGTACATGACTGTCTGGTAGGTGCCACCTGACCTTGACATCAATTTCACGGTCCAGCGACTACGTAAAAGTTTTTGGGTTACGGCTGTTCCCCTGTAACCATGCTTGGTAGGATGACAATATTTGGTATATAGGTTGCTGATGAATAGTACATGACTGTCTGGTAGGTGTCACCTGACCTTGACCTAACTTTCACGGTCCAGTGACTACGTTAATGTTTTTGTATTAGGACAGTTCCTCTGTAACTATGCATGGTATGGGGACAATATTTGGTATACAGGCCGCTGCTGATATTTAATGCTATTTACGTAATGCTTATGACGAAATTTATTTTCGTTACTGATGTGGAATGCAGGCGAGACGTTTTTCTGTGTCCACGCTTGTTTAAAAAGCCAGTTGCCTTGTATGCACAATATGTACTCATAATGTTCTACTAATGGCTTGTCTTATTGTTATTGCTTTATTTCTCGAATTCACAGATCATACATCACAAGAAGAAGACCCTCTATTAAAAAAGTTTACTACTTCTAGGCTTGTATCTACCAAAGCTAACCTAGAAATTGTACAGAAAGATGCCAGCTTACCACTTTATGCTGTCAACACTTTCGAAGCTTTGAATTTGTAAGTATAATAAAATTTATCCCATTTTATTTAACCATTTTATCAAAACACATTTTCTATGTTCCAATCATAGAAATAAATATGTATTCAAATGGGAACCTATGATTAATTATGCTTCTTTATTTTGTCCTTTTGAGAAATAGAAGATAAAACCAACTTATTCTTCTACTGTCACAAAAATCAGCAGCTTAGGCATATTGTTATGTGTCACAAGCTTTTAAAATAGCTTAATGATTATTAAGAAATAGATTATTGCGAGCGGGCTCTATGCGAATAAGAACATAGTCAGACCTTATATTTGTCAATAATTTATACCGCGCGATAACGAGGTATAAAATGAGGACAAATATAAGGTCTGACCATATATTAATTCTCATAGAGCCCAATCTATTTCAATTCTAATATGTCTAACAATTGTTTTACATTTTCGAAACGGCTCTATGAGGACTCTTTCAATGGTAATACTGTTTTGTTTTAAACTAAAAAGATCTATCCCAAAACAGTGCTATTAAGCAAATAAAATTGACATAAACATATACTCTCGTAATTTTATTGAATATACGTACCTTTTAAACAAAAATATTGAGAAATCTGAACAAAATTGCATTGTTCCAATTTGAAATTTTCAGTTGAGCGTAATATGACGTCGGAATTCTAATTGTGACGTCATATTAATTCGAATGTAGAATTGTTGAAAAAAAATGTATCAGGAGTAATTTAAATCATATAAATCTCAGATTTCAGACTGCATGAAAATAACTGCATTATTAATAATAACGATAATCATGGATAACACATCACAAACTGCATTTCTAAGTCAGGTTTTACCTTTCCCCAAATACACAGATTACGCATGTGCGAACTAAACTTATCGGAATTTATACACTTTATTTACATAGCTAAAGCAGGACGTCATATTAGAATACATAAATTAAAATTAAATCTAATCTTCAAAAAGGAACGCATAATGGATTTCATTTTGTTCTGTAAATGTTCAATTGTTAACATTATATACAGTGTTTATCATTATAGAAAAGAAGAGATTTTAAAGGGGATTTATTTGACCGGTTTTACATCTCCCTCCTATATTCAGCAGACATCATTGCCGTATTTATTGGCAACTCCGTGAGTATATAAACAGCATATAATTTCTCAATGCAGGATTGTTTATGAAAAAGAAAGCATCTGGTGGTATATGTGTTTTAGGTACCAGGGTTACAGGGGACATAGTGGTCGTGAGTTAGTCATCTACTATTGATTACGTGCATGTCTACACTAAGTTTGCGGGTAAGAGATCTACTATCGATCACGTGCCTGTCTACACATATGTTGCGGGTTCGAGTCTCATTGTGGGCAGGATGTTCTGGAATGTATTTTTAATAGAAAATGATCGCCAGTTTTCACACCCAATGTTGGGGCTTTCTTCAGCTTTATCTCCCAGTAAAACTGGACCCCGCAATACAGAAAAACGAATGGAAGATTCCGAGGAGTGTTCGAAACGTATATCTTAAAATTGCTGAAGGCTGCATTAAACACAATTAACAACTGCTGAAATCATCTATTTACATTTTTAACACAATCTTACGTATATAAGAGGAAATGGGTTTATCCTGCAAACATTTTTTTTGTTTACGAGTCTTCTCCTTTCCTCTTAATACAGCTTTGTCTTCAAACTTCTAAATTAAAACATTTTGTAGTCCTGTCAACATGATAGCACAGAGTCAGAGTGGTACAGGAAAAACAGCATCTTTTGTAGTAACCATGTTGAGTCGAGTAGACATTACAAAACATTACCCACAGGTACAACATTTGTAGGAAATTACAAACCTAAATGTAAGCTCTGTTATTCACCATGCTAATTGCATAATTATTGGGTGCATATGTTATTAAATCACTCTGAAAAAGAATTATGTGGAATTATATAGTATGTAAAATGATCGATAATTATACATGTAGCTGAAATAATTGAACTTTGGCAACCATTAAACAACTTAATTCAGGAATGGGGATGATTAAGGCAACAAGTTACTTGAAAGAGATGTTTACTATGTTAATATAATCCACAAATTTATACAAATAACCAGTTTTCCTGTTAACAGTCAGTTTTCTTCACATATTGTTATAAAATATTAACAATAGTATAACAAACACTTCTGTATAACCTAAGATAAAGATAAGAATAAATATTTTTTTAAGTCTGCATATCAAGACAGTACAACACAAGCTCTTTTGAGCTTTTGACCGACATATTAAACTTTTGACAAGTTTAATAATTTATAAAGATCGCACATTTCGGCTTTAATCATAATTAGATGTGTTCATGAAGAAATCCACCCAATGCATCGATAAATAATGACGATAAATTCTTATAATTTAATAACTAAACGTTTTCCTTATTGAAAAATAAATTTCAAATCACTTCAAAGAGGAAAAGAAAGTCGTAGAATTAATCTTTTTCCTATTCGTTTTGTATGTTCTACCATGTTGTTCGTTGAAGTATATACATAATTTTCTCCCAAAATAATATGTTTACACCATAAATGAAATTTTAAGCTTTTTATATCATGAATAATACACCTTTTATCCATATAAAGTTATTATTATTTATATTATTTTTGCTAACTTTTGAAAACTTTATGCCCTATCCAGGTTAAATAGTTTTTCACACAATTTTGTAATTTTGCCTGATGTTATCTAATGTTGTGATTTATTTCAGTGTCTCTGTCTTGTTCCTACAGGACAGTTAGCGTTACAGATTGGTAACAGTGTTGAACAACTAGGCCAAAAAATGACAGGGTTAAAAGTGTGCTATGCTGTGCGAGAGGAACGAGGTAATTAACAGACACCTTAAGCTAAGTTCATATAATAGGTCGTTATATAAAATATAGAGTTGTCAACAGAGCATTCAATTATTAGTTTGTAGCAATGATATAGCTGCATAATTGATTCATTATATTCTCTGCATAAATCTAAGATCAATTTTAAGCAACATAAATAACATTTATTTTGGAAATTAAGCAGAAATGAATAAATTTTAACTTCTGGTTAATTAAGATTTAATTGCGTTAAACACGCTAAAAAAGTATTGCATTGTTATCAGTTGATATACACATTGATTGTTTATAGTTGGAACAAAAAGAAGACAAAAGATAAATGAGCACATAATAATTGGAACTCCAGGAACAGTGTTAGATTCAATTAAGTTCCAATGTTTTGATCCAATATTTTTAAAAGTATTTGTTTTGGATGAAGCGGATGTTATGATAAACGTGCAGGGTCTTTCCGACCAAACAATTCGAATCAAAAAGTAAGTTATCGTATTGAATTTAAATTGAACAATACAGTAGATTTATAAATTAAATGCCGACCTGGAACATAGTAAGCAGGTACCTCTCTTAATTTTAGTCCGTGTGATCTTAATACATGTAACATCACAATTGTGCTGGACAAATGAAAACAGTGGACAATATTTTTTCCTGTGTAACTACAATTACAAACAAGGCTGTAATGGTGCAAGAGTTCACGAAAACATCACTATTTTTTCTTGTGTAATCTATTAACCGATTCCCAATCTGCGAAAAACCAATACACGTGTGATTTGTTAAATGCAAGCCTAAATCTGAACTTCACAATTGCGATTATATAATGCACTAAGGAATACAGTTAGCTAAATTAAAAAGAAACGTTATATAATATCTTCTGACGTCAGTATCATCTTATACGGATTGGTTCTCGGTTGTCGAGTGGTTAAGTTAGTATTAAGGTAGTCAGTCATCTACTTAAGATCACGTTTCTGTCATCAGAAAAGTTGAAGGTTTCAGTCTTGCTGCAAGCAGGGTATGTTTGACTACAATCTAAATTGACAAGGATTGCAAGTGTTCCCCCCGAAAATCGGGATTTTACTCTGGCTTTCTCTCCTTGTAATAACTGGATGTCATGATATAGCTGATAAACTGCTATACTTGGCTTTAAACATAATTGTTACAAACTTAAAGAACAAGTTTTTAAGGTACCACCCATTTTATTCGCGAACGATAAGAAAGAATGCGGTTTCTTTTAAAGACAAAAATAGTTTCATAGACACGTACAATTTATTTTCCAAAATTATATATTAACAATGTAAGAGCTTGGGCAAGAGCGCTTATAGACGTGGATCATTCTAAAAGCTTGGATCAAAAGGAAAAACTTAGGGGCAGCTATAGTTTGCAGAGCAAAAACGAACTTTACTTTGGTGCAGAAATAGTACTAACATATTGTTGTGAATAATATTTTTGTCCGTCAAATAATAGTATGTTGTTACAATTTTATTGCTATAAATATTTTCTGGCCTAATATTGTTTGAGCAAAACTAATGAGTTTTAAGTAATGAACTTAATTTTTCAGGCATTGTAGCTTTTTCAGTTCTTATTTTAACTTAAGTTATACATGATATATAAAGAGGAGTTAAACTAAACACAAACCATTACCTAATGAGATCAAGAAATAACTAAAAACCGTCAAAGCCAAACACGAGAGCATAATTCTGTGTGTACCATACTAAACCCACCACTTTATTGTAAAAAAAAAACCAAAACAGCATTGGCATGCAGAACCATTCTCCAGTACCGTTTTAATATCGGCTACCAGAACGGCTTATATGAAAAATCATTAGAAACATTTGTATTATTTGCTTCATGACTTGATTTTTACCTCACTATTTACAATAAAAGACTTCTACAAGCTCAGAACTGTGCCAAAAAAACAATTGTAAACGTGGGAATGATTTATCCTTACAATCGCTATATTCGCTTGAAAATTACCTACAAGTAAAATAGTTCGAAAATAATACATGTAAAAAAATCTATTTCTGACAAATATTGCCCCAGTCTTAAATTTTTGACAATCGCATCATGAAACTAATTGTGTAAACAGTATGCTAGCTCACCCAGCTTATTGTGGTATTTGTGTTCCTACTAAGAAGATACGAATCTAAATATAAAAAATAATACGGATATGTATGCTTTCTATCTCATACTGCATGATTCTTAGATTTAACTATGCATAAATAAATATCATAGTTAAAATCTTGTGTGCGTTATCATGCCGAACTAGTTATGGGTTGTTCCATTCTAGTGTTATCAATGCAAAATGGTTTTCCCAGTTCTGCTTGGCTGTAGACCATCATAGTCGAATAGAAGCAAATATAAAGACTTTTATAAATTTTTGGTTGTTTCATTAAAACATACTAGAGCCGTGATTTTCTAAATGCTGCTCTCCGTGGGTAATTTAAATTGTCTTGTACGAACACTGAAATGATTAAGAAAAATAATAAGGAAACCGACCGAACAATAAGAGCTTAAAGTTAAAAGGCGATTACATATCCGGAATCAGACTTGCACAAACCACACAAAACAAACAAACAAAAAAACAAAAAATCCCAGAAAGTGAGTAATCCAAACGTCAAAAAACCATGTGTGGACTCAGGTGCTCCAGACACGGAAGCAGTGCCTGCCTCGATGGCATGTTTAGGAAAAAGTCGAATACAGGAATAGGAATGACTACATATGACAGCAAAACTGTCCAATCTTATTTAAGAGATGGATTTCTCATATCGATCAGTTGTCTATTGTTTTATGGGGTATTATTCTTATGTTCATGTAAAGTTCTATGGTTTTATATTTAAGCTTTTGTTGATCAGCCATTAAATTTAGTGCAAAAATTAAGATTTGGCAACTGAAATATGCACAATCAATTTTCATGCTAACATATATGTACTAGTAGTTGAATTTCCCAATCAGGAGCCTAAGTGGTTGAGTTGTCTAATTAGCCATCTTAAAATGATCGAAAGTGTGTCAACACTAAGGATAAATTTGAGTCTGATATGGGGCTTTTGTTATAATTAAATAGTTGATGACAAATACTATCAGCATGATCAGAGTCTGTTGTAATAAATAACATGTTTGCACATTGCAGAATGTTGGACGCAGATTGCCAGATGTTGTTCTTTTCCACGACTTATGATGATCATGTGATGAACGTTGCTCAAGCAATAATTCCTGATTGTGTTATAATAAAATTACGTCGAGAAGAGGAAACCTTACATAATATCACACAGATGTATATTGAGTGTGCAGATAACGAATCTAAATATAAAGCACTCGGCACTATATATGGAACAATATCAATTGGACAATCAATGATATTCTGTGCGGTAAGTTATTACTTTATTCTGTGTAAGGAGTAACATTATATTCAGTGTTACTGCTTTGTACGTCTTTTCATCAATTTATTAATCTTTTACATGGTATTTTCCCCCACGTTCAGTTAAGTCGGATAATCTTTGCTATAAAAAGGGTTCTAATTTGTAGTTCAAGTTTCTCTGATTTTCTGTTTATGAGTATGTATGCAACTTTTAAAGGTTTGTAGCCTTTGAAAAAATATATCCATCTGTTTTTTATATTTTTTTTAACATAAAAAATACAGGTAAAGGTACCATTCGTATAAACATTTTTATTCCACTGTAAACTAAAATCCATTCGAAAATAACGAAAATTATCGATGTTCGATTTTGAGATTATTTTATGTATTTTAATATACAGTATGTATTATATTTCGATAATTTTTATAATCGTCCGGTATTTGTAAGACCATAATATAACTAAAATACAGTGTCTTGTTCATTTTACGTCTGTCCTTGATGAAGCTGGAATATTATTGTCAACGTTTTTGTGGTGTGTGTTTTTGATGAGTAACGGTGTCAGTATAAAATCTCCAAATGGAAATTTTATCAAAGACGAAAATAATTTTCAAGTGTGAATATCTTGTATTTGTACAAACAGGTTATATGTTATAAACACGTCGCCATAAGTTAAGCCACATAATATTATTTTTCAGGGATTCATTTAAGATTTTATATATTTTAATACCTTTTAGAAAAATGACAATTTATTGAACATTAATGACAAATGAAACATACAAACAACATTTTTAAAGGCACTTTACTTATTGTTTGATGAAAAAATGTTCAAAGCAAAGATATCAAAAACAGTGCAAATATAACTTTTATTAGTCAAAAAATAAGTTTGATTGCATACTTCAATTTCATGAACTTAAAGTAAACACATCATCACAGGTCAGCGTTCATAGAACATGTAGAAAGAAAAGTCACTTTGAAATGTGTTAAACGCAAAAATGCTCAGTAAGTCGTGTAACAACCACGCTTCCGGTACAGTTCATTAACTGTCCTTCTCAAGCTGTTTACTAAACGACGAAGCGTAGCAGGTGGTACATTGTGCCATGTTTTAAATTGCAACACGTAGTTCTTGGACATTTTGACAAGCAAAATCACTGTTATTGATTTTACGGCCGATGATATCCCACAAATATTAAATTGGATTAATATCGGGTGACATGGATGGCCATGGAAGATGCTCAACATCTTCCCTTTCGATAACATCACGTACAATTGCAGCTATGTGAGGTTTTGCGTTGTCATCCATAAAGATGGGTCTGTTACGAAGTGCATGATTGTCAAAATGTGGCGCAATAATAGCGTTAATGACGTCATTTCGATATTTCTGCCCTGTCATTATCCCATCAACCATATACAGATTCAGTTTACAGTCGTATGAAAAGCCTCCCCACTCTGTAACACCACCACCGCTAAACGCTGTAGTGCCTAGGATGTTGTTCAGGTTGTAAGCAATGCCTCGTTGTCTCCAAACGCGCATGCATGCTCCCATCAATATGACGAAGAAGGAATCTGCTTTCGTCGGTCCAGTGTACTCTTCGCCAGCTTAGAATATTCCAATTGCGGTGATATTTTGCCCACTCTAAACGTTCTTGGCGATGTCTCTGTGTCAACAGTGGACGTTTCTAGGGACGACGAGCTCTTAACCTTGCATTGTTTAGGCGCCTGTTAACTGTTCGAAGACTCGGGTTGCAATATTCCAATCGTCACGAAGATATCTTTCAGTTGCAAACGGTTGGCGTTTGGCTACACGAACGAGTGCTCTATCCTAACTCTCCGATGTTTTTGGTGGTCGACCTGACCTATGACGTTCCTTAATAGTTCCATCGTATCGATGACGTTTTAGTAGCCGGGATACAATACTAAAGTGAATGATAAAGTGTTGTGCTATCTGACGCAAGCTCTGTCCACTATTACGCATTCCAACGATCTGCCACTTCTTATCTTCACTTAATTTTCGTCTGGTCATTGTAAAAATGTAAAGATGAAGTCGAAAAAGACCAGGAGATGACCACTAAATCGTTTAGGAAAACAAGGCTTTTAGGCGTGCTCGACTACCGTATGAAAAACTGGTTTTGCTATTTAAAGATTTACCTGAGGAGTTAATTTAAGTAGTTTTCCGTGCTCGAATGATGGCTTTAGTACATAAATAACACAAAGTTAATATTCATTTAGATTTTTTAAATTATAAAAAAAAATTGTAGGTGTTGCTCAACTTATGTCGATGTGTATATATCTATCAAGGTCTTTAAATTATTAAATTTTTGTCAATTATCTTGACCTACAATACATAAATAATTACAAAAAACCTATTAATTTAAATAATGTCATAGACAAGAAAAACAGCATCATGGCTTGTCGAACAGATGACAAAAGATGGATATGCTGTTGGCTTACTTACGGGAGGATTGTCGATGGAACGCAGAGCAGCAATAGTTAACAGATTTAGAGAAGGCAAAGAAAAAGTATTGATTACGACGTATGTAACTGCCAGAGGTAAAAAGTATATCACTTGATGTTTGGTTTTGTTTTGGGGTTTATTGATTTGACTTTAAAATAATAAATGTATATTTGGTTTAATTTTAAATTTAATAAATACTTTTGCCAATTTTGCCATGTTAGACAAATTTAATGCTTTCCTAAAACTGGATATTTTTGCAAAATGTACCAAATATGCTAAATTACCCCAGTTTATTAAAAAATTTCTGACGAAATGTGTGTGCCAATTCTAACCATACTTGATATGGAGGATCTTTCAAATGAATCTTTTTTTTTCAATATTAAAAATCAAGCAGAAACACCGAGAAACACTGGTCAACATGTTTTATAGAAAATGTGGAACCGTAAGCTTATGCAGTTCGACACCCCAAACATCATATCCCTGACAGCATGCACTAAGTTTAACATTTTGACCAATAGCCCGCCTTATGCCTAAGATGGCAACGATTACTCAATAATATATTCTCTTTTTGGCTGCATCTGATTCAGAACTAGCTCAGATATGACATTGAGTCTAGTTGATTGTTTAGTTTTACATGTATGTAATGTTTAAAATTCCATTTAAAAAAAAATCTAATATGTGTTTCCTAATTAATTATCTCTAAACCACACCCATAGTTTGTATTTACCTATCAAATAGTAGATGAGGAGACATGATAATCAGCACACAATTGTTATTTTTCAATTTTCATGAGAGTTTTAAACTTGGTGAGAATGCAAAATGACCTTGTAAGGGATGTTTTTCTTGTTTCTTTTAATTTGACGAAATTTCCTTATACACATGGTAAGAAAGCAGCGTCTTCAACAAGACTGCAAAGGGATGTTTACTAAGAAAAATAGTAGGTCCTGTGTATTGTTTCTTCTTTTTAAGGAAAAGGTGCGTAAATCTTGTTTGAAAACTGAAATATGAGCAATACATGATATGAGTAGTTCTTTAAAATAAATTTGTTCAATTACTTGTAATTTTCTTTACTATCCTGCCACAGATTGGTTGCTGACAGTGGCTTTATTATCTTGTTTTACCATTGTAAAGACAAGACATATGTTTTTTGTAGGGATCGATGTAGAACAAGTGACAATGGTTGTAAACTTTGACCTACCTTTTGCCCATGACAAAAAACCTGACTACGAAGCATATCTTCATAGAATTGGTAGAACAGGGAGGTTCGGTAAAAGGGGTCTGGCAATAAATATGATTGATAGTAAAAGATCGCTATGTGTGCTTAAGGATATAGAAAAACATTTTGGTTAGTATACATGCCATTACAAAGTTCCAACTTACACCATACATGTCATAAATGTAATATATGTGGTAGGTTACAAAAGACAGGATAGCTCAATTAGAAGCTATTGCTAAAGTGATAGACAATAAAAAGAAAGTGAAAGTAAAAAAGTAATACAGAGTGAAAAATGTAAAAAAAAGAAGAAGTATATCCTTAACATAATCTATGGCAAGTAACTTTGTATATACAAAAAGTATACAAAAATGTAAAATTTAGTTACTAACAGATTTATAAGTATTTGTAACTAAAAATTCATCGGTAGTTGCTAGTGTACTATGTCCAACATTTTAATTTATTTCGGCAAATACAGCTTTATTTTATAAGACAGCTAAATTGGAAAGAGTGGTCTAGAGCAGTGGATACCATGAGTTCTAACTTATATACATAAAACCTCTTATATTTCTAAATGAAAAGTACAGCAGGTCTTAATTTAGCAAGGTTTGCATAAATATTAGCTTGAACTGTATATCATTTATCTTCAATGTAACCTGATGGAAGCCAATTTTTAATGATATTGTTTTGTCAAACATGTTAAATTTGCAAATCCCTTGACATGCTATTTGTACAATAAACAATTCAAAACATGTACTGATGTCATTGCATGAATGAATCATTATAAGTAAAATAATATTTTTTCATATTTAATTTACTAGCCTAATGCGAACGTATGTGTTTTAGAAACAGACAACAATGTTTCTAATGAAACCTCTTAAAGTAACCCAAATGTTCCAGTGTTCATTGATAAGAAATGAAATTATAGTTTATCTTAGCTGCATGTATAATTATTTTGTATGTTTATCCATTTTCAGGAAGTACGATTCTCAAGCTGGAAGTCAATGACATTAGAGAAATGGAAAAAATTGCTGCTTATATGTAATTATTTGTCTCTGATTAATGATAATACACACAATATTTAATCCAGATTTGTTATAAGAATTGTTTCCAAGATCAATAGTATGTAAACACAGAGGTTGCGAGATTAAATCTTACTGTTAGCAGAGCACTCTAACCTTAATTGACATGCATTGCTATTTTTTTTGTCAGAGGTCTGTGATTTTCACCAGGGCTTTTGGCTTTCTCTCCCTGTAATGACTGGACAGGAATGTATATGTAAAATATTTCTGGAAGTGGCGTTAAGCCCCATTTAAGCAAATAAACAATTAAACCTGCCTTGGGCAAGGTGCTTGCGATTCCAGCAGTTTTTAAAAAGGATTTCCGGTTTTTTGTGGAAGGTCCAGGCTCTTATATCGTACTCTGGCTTCCTTTCCTAACAAAAATGGATGCTTAAATGCTGGACATGGACGAAAATCTCATCCAAAGAAACATAATTATTTAACATTGCAGCATGGCCCAGCACACATCCACTTCTCGAGATAGACTTGGGGAAAATTACAAACTAAACACTACAACACGTAATTACCTTAACTGTTCAGTTGTCAACTTCCCGTTCAACGATAGCAACCTTCCAATACATCTGGCGCTTAGTTTGACACACTTATGAGTTATACTAGATCCTGCAATAAGTATTCCATTTTCTAAACCTGTTACTGCTGTTGACAACTAAGTTAGTCAAATAAGAAATTGTTGTAGCTATGATGATGTTATCAATCTGAAGTTTTATGGTTATCACCATAACTCAATTCTTCGTTATGGGAAATACATCTCTTTAATACGCTCTGACACTTTTGCTGCGTCATGGTAATCTTTCTTATTCTTGGATGTGACTTTTTCCTGAACATGAACTTGACGGATATCTAATTATAGGCAGGCACTGCTTACTCATCTGGAGTACCTGAGTACATCCATGGTTTTTATTGGGTTGTGTTCACTTTGTTTTTGTGTTCTTGGGTTTTGTTTCGTGTTGTATATGTTTGTCTAAATCTGTATTTGTAACCATCCCTTGACTTTTAAGCTCTTGATTGTACGGCCAGTTAACTAACTATTTCTCTAATAACATATTCTGTACTTGGACCTTATGCAAATTAAAATATTCCTTGTTTTATGTGTTTTATTTTTGTACAAATTTAAGTTTGTATTACTGTCAATAGTACCGTTTTCATACGTACCATACACAAATTATGTAGCCAAAATGTATTTTTATGTTTTGTGTTCTTATTATACCCCCGCTTTGAAGAATAGGTGATATACTGGTTTACCCATGTCCGTCCCTCCTTCCGTCCTTCCATCCGCAACATAACTTTCGTAACAGTTTTTTCGGCACCTACTTATCACAACCACTTGAAATTTTACATGTGATCTTAACATATCGTCCTATATTGCGAGTACCGATTTCAGTTCTGTCGCATATCTACTTCCTGTTAACCGACTTTGTCAATTTTCAACATTAGTGGTGAATGGATGAAAATTTTTGTAACAGTTTTCTCAGCAACTACTTATCACAACCACTTTTTATGTGACATTACCATGTGGTCCTATATTGCGAGTACTGATTTCAGGTATGTTGCCATATCTGCTTCCTGTTTACCGACTTACAATAATTGTCATCCATTGACCACTAAAAGAGATGAGAATAGCGGGGGTATACTAAGTGAGCAGTAGCTAACATGTTCCTTGCTTCATTCTTATTTTATTTGTTATTCACCATTAACAACCAATTCCTGCCATCAAAATTATTAATTAAAGTTTGTCATGTATGTTCAAATTTAGGACTTGGTAATCGTTGTCTCTATAGTTTAGGTATGATAGTTGAATGGACTAAATAGTTCGTTGTCTAGACAGAAGTGGGAAATCTAAATCGTTACCTAGATAGGTTTGGCCTAGGTAGACAGAAGTCGACTAGAAGGGGCCTAGTTAGCTGAGTGGTGAATTGGTTAGTTCTTTGCCTAGACAGAAGCTAAGTTGACTTGGTATATCCTTGTCTTAAAAGGGGTCAGGATAGCCTATACTAAAAGTTGCACCCCTTTGCGCTGGGTGTTTTGCTTGCATTTTTTATTATTCCAAATTGTACCTTTGTAGTGTTAACATCCAATTTAAAACAATTCTACACTATAACACGTCCATATTTTATATTGTGTTTTTGTCGTGTGCATGTTCCACATCGTCCTTGACATTTGCTACGGAAATTTTACATAAGAAGTCAGCCATTTGAGTTCCTAAAGGGGCACTGCGTTGTTTTCGAAAAGATCGTCTGCTTTCGTAACGTTCAGTGGTATTCGGACAAACCGCGAGTCTTTTTCCGCCTTAACTGCGGACAATATTATCCGAAGGATTTCGAACAGACAACAATGGACTTTTCCAAACATACAATTCCATTGTAATTTAGGTCAAAATTTACTGTGGAAAATTGCTCTATTACAATGAAAAATCCGCCGCATTTCGAAACGCTAAATAACTGTGTAAATTAATAATAATTGTTGAATTCAATTTACACATTTTTTTATCTACAAAAGGAGCTAAAGCTGGACCATACGCGGTAAGTAGTTTTCATTTGTCACACAAAAACAATAACCAAAATACGTCAACATTTAGTATTAATAGTGGATAGGGTAGTTCATCGTGTAGAAAGAAGTAGACTAGGTAAATTGTTGTCTAGATTGGAACTGAATGCACTAGGAAGTTCATTGTCTAGACAGAAGTAGACTAGGTAAATCGTTGTCTAGATTGGAGCTGAATGAACTAGAAAGTTCATTGTCTAGACAGAAGTAGACTAGGTAAATCGTTGTCTCCATAGGAAAGCCTGAGTTTGTTTGTTTGAATGGTATATAACGCAACTTTCGGCAATTTTTCAGCTATAACATGGCGTCCAGTTTTTATTGGGGAGGAAGCCGGGTTACCCGGAGAAAAGCCCCGACTCCGTAGAAAAACTGGCAATCCTTGTCAATTAAGATTGGAGTCGAATGCACCCTGCCCGCAGAGAGAAAAACATGAGTAGCTGTATTGTCTAGGTAGTTCATCGTTTAGGCAGTGGGCTAGTTAAATCAGTTTAGTCGTGACCGATCAGGGTGGTAAATCATTGTCTACACAGAATTTGACTCGAATTTTGACATGAGCAGGGTGGTAAATCTTTGTCTGCACATAATTTGACTCGAATTTAGACACAAAGGCTTCCTTGAACCTGTAATCGATCGCCTGAACAAATAAACCCCTTAAAAGAAATCCAGTACCTAAATCTGCAAAGTTACAATTGGCTTTCTAGTTTAGTGGGAACTTAAAAAAAAATACTAGAAAGCTACCAATCGGAACAAGGATTGTCCATGGTGAACATGTTCACCCAATCAAGACATCATTTGAACCAAGTCACAAATCATTTGGACCTGTAGTTTGAGAGGAGGATTTTTAAGTTTATCTATCCAGAAACAAAATGGGCTGTTCACCCTACCAAGATGAAAGGTATCATTTAGAGGTCCTCGCAAACATCATTCCTGCAAAGTTTGGTTTCATGTAGCCAAGCAGTTTCATAAAAGATTCAAATTTTAAAAGAAATTTTATTGACCAATGACAGACAAATGTACAACACATATGAAAAGGATTCCAATAACTAACACTGACTTTCAGTCATGTGAACTAAGCAGACGGTCAGGTATAAACAAAATATTGTCACCAGATCAAGTGACTCAAAAAGGTTGCTTATAATCTAAGAGATATGGTTACTACTACAAAACTAAAGAGTCAGTCCTACTGATTACCTACTGGTTACCAGTTCAAGTGACTTAAAGGGTTGCTTCTAACACTAAAAATATGCATTCTGGTTCAAGTGCCTAAAAATGTTACTCCTAACCTAAGAGATATGGTTACTAGTTCAAAGCTCAAATGTAAATTCCTCAGGAGGTATGGTCATGGTCACTAGTTTTTGCCAAGAGTCTTGATCATTATGCTATCAAGTAGTGTTGACAAATCAATTCAATTTATTGCTGGGTCAATTATATGTAACCACAACATACACGCATTTTACTTTTGACGAGGAATTTTGTAGTATTTGATCAGAAACTTGCTAAAAGAATATCACTAAATAATGCTGCTCAATGATTTTTAGCTCACCTGACCTAAAGAATTAGTGTGAGCCATTGCCATTACTTGGCGTTCGTATCTGCCGTAAACTTTTCACATTTCTATCTTCTCCAAAACCACTTGGCCAATTGGAACCAATCTTAGCTGGAATGTTTAGCGGGTGTTTTTTTTTAGCAAAGTTTGAGTTTTTGGTGCTGATCAAATATTTAACATGGCTGCCAGGCTCATTAATGGGTTCTGATTGGCTTTTTTCTAAACTATTTTTCTTACGAGCCTCATGACAGATTGCTGTAAAACATTGCAGAAAAGTACCTTAGATGGTCTTTACAAAGTTTGAGATTAAATGACGATTCAAAATCCAAGATGGCCACCACCGTGAACATATCTTTACATTGGACCCTATAGGAAAAACATACAAACAGCTTCTCCGAAATAGTTCTACACAATTAAGCCAAATTATGCAGAATTCAGGTTGGATAATTACCTTATTATTCTGATTTTTCGAGCCTTTATTAAAAATTCGTCATGGCTGCCAGGGCTATTTATGGCTTCTGGTTGGTTGAAATTTAAAAATCTCACAAACCACTTCGCGAGTGACTTAAATTATTGTGAAAATGGACATTAGATGGTCTTCTACAAAATTTGAGTTTTTGTTTCGATCCAAAATCCAAGAATGCCACCACCGTGAACACAGCTTAACATAGAACTCCTTGGGAAAACACGCAAACAGCTTCTTGTCCGAACCTGTTCCACACAATTAAACCAAATAATGTAGAAGTGAAGATGGGATCTTATTATTTGAATTTTTCAAGTCAATTAAAATTTAACATATCTGCCAGAGCTGCAAATGCGTTCTTGCAAAATGTGTTTCCTCACAACGGCTTAGCAGAAAGAATGGTAATTGTTAATATTATAGAAATGTACCTCGGATGGTCCTCTACTAATTTTGAGTTTTTCGTTTCGTTTCAAAATACGAGGTTGCTGCCAACATGGAATATCACATAGGGAGCTATGGTAAAAAAAAAATGCAAACAGAAATTCTCGGATATTATCCCACACATCATTTAAACCAAACAACGCAGTGAAGCTTTGAAATTTATATCAATTTTTTTTAGTTTTTTGAGCCGATTGGAAATATAAGATGGCTGTTAGGGCCATTAATGCATTTTGATCGAAAGTTCAAAATATATTCCTGAAAAAACACTTATCGGATTGAGTGGTAACATTGCAGAAATATACCTTACAAAAGTTAATTTTTTCCGGCAAATTCAAAATCCAACATGGCCACCACTATGGAACATAGCTGAACAAAGGGCTGTATGGGAAAAACATGCAAACAGGTTCCAAGTCTACACATTTAGGAATCATATTAAGAACCCCTTCCATGAAACAAAATATAGAAACCAACATCGAAGCGAGAACTGCATATGCCCTGCATGGAAGTGGCTTCCATGGAGAGATTGGTCTTGATTAGGAAAGCCTAATTCACCAATATAAACCTACATATCTCCAGTTCTGCTGTATGGTTTGGAATTATTAGTACCAAAGACCTCACACCTGGCAGCTCTTGAGAAATTCCAAAAAGATGTTAAAACAGTAACTGTCTGTTCCTATAAACACTCCAGACCCATCAGTCTACATTCTGACTGAAATTCTCCATGTTGAGGCGCAAATGCATACCAAGATCATGTCTGCAATATATGCCAGCAAGACTATGACAGTGTGGAGAAAAAACTGGGATATCGTCAACTAACTGTCAAAGGACAACACTTGGTATATTGATTTCCAGAGGGTAATTATCTAATACAACCATGGAAATGCTCGGGATCTCCTGGCAAGCCATATCATAACAACTGCTAAAGTCAACGACATCAATAGGGAGATAGTAACATACTGTGTTAAAATAGGAAAACAAACCGCCAGCCTCTACAAGGGATGAAATATCTCAATCTGAACAAATTTGAGAGCTGGGAAAGTACATCACTTACTGAAGATCAGAAGTCGCACTACAAAAGACCTCTACCGGTAACCTGTCAAAATGATGCTTCTAACAGGCACATATCTGTTACAGCCTCTGATATACAAAATCTTCATGGAGGGATGCCAGACCACCTGTAGCGCCTGTCGCGAAGCAGAAGAAACAACTGACCACCTACTACTTGTATTAGATAGGATACAATTAGAGAATATTGCACCAAATAAACACTCTCATGTTGGCTCACAGTAATACCAAGTGACAAGGACTATCCAAAGAAAGCAAAATGCAGATACTGTTAGACATCACAGTGGTACATTTTAAGCTCCAGGCCAATGCCATAGCTCAAATAGAACATCATACCAGAAGGCTTATCTACGCTATCCATAATGCCATATGTAGACTTGCTAAATGGTTAGATGACCTCTGTTGCTCTGGGTGGGGACTGGGGTTGTAGGGCAGTCATAAACATTTTTTGATCTGTTCATTACTAGTATATACGCAGTACAACTTATACTTGCTGCCGAAGACTCGATAAGCTATCGTAGTGATTTAGCCAATGAAGAAGTAAATAGATCAAGTTTAAGTGACAATTTTACACATCGATTATGATCGGGCAAACAAACGAATTTTATCTTTTAACCTTGTCTACTTTACCTCTTAAACAAAATGTACCAAGGAAGCGTGCAGAATTAGTCAGAACTGTTTTTACCAGTCAAAGATACTATTTTAATTCGCTGTGAAAGTTTTTACTGTGAAAAGTGTGAAGATAAATTTTTGCAAGAACTGTGCCGAGTTTTATTACTAGTATTTTAATGCGACCATAGTTTTTTTAGCCTATATTAACTGTGATACCTGACTTTATGTGCTTTTACGCGCACAGACTGACCTAAGAGAAAGTACAATGCAATGTACACATTGACTCATTTTAGATTTTAACCCAATGTTGAGATCAACTGATTTTAGCTTACAATTAAAGCCTTGTATATACGTCCTACTTCTATCAGGATTTAATTGTAAATAGACCGTATAAACATAATATATGCCGTAACCGGTGAAGGGAAATTTAATTACTGGTGAAGGACATTCTACTACAAGTTTTGTTATATCATACTGTGGAGGTGATGGGTTTTGTTCGACACGTCGTATGCAACTGACGACGTGGTTGTCCTTTCATGGATGTAAAGATTTTAAAAGAATGGAAGAAAGAAGGTCATAGAGGAACTTAAATATGATGTAAAAGGGGGTCTTTCCTTTCCGAGATTTTTGTTGGAAAATTATGGTCATGTTTTTTAAACCAACCAAGATGACATGTGCATTTTCTTAGCGGACTTCACAAACATCATTACTGCAAATTGTGTTAATAGCCAAGCAGTTTCACAGGTGAAAAAATTACGGACAACTGTCTGCTGAAACCTGGTGGCAATTTAACTAACTGATTATCAATCAGGTGCGCTAAAAGGGTTGCTCCAAACGTAAGCATGCTAAGATATGGTCAAACGTTCAAGTGAATAATGTCTCTACTAATAAAACTCATGAAAATAATGCTGTAAGAGCATTAATTTAGGGTACTTTCTGGAGTAGTCCGGAGTCCTGATATTTATTTTGATTTTATTCTAGATTTATAAAAATAGTCATCAAATTTTTTGTTTCTATATGTACCATGAAATGTAAATATGTCTGAAAAATACACTGTACGTTCTAAGCCCTCCAAGGCTTTTTACTACTATTAGAGGGTAAGTGTAAGTCTAAAAGAAAAGCAGAGGATTCTTGGAATAATTGTACAGACTGTGTACTGGTTATGCCATTTTCCAATGGTTTGTTGTAAATGTTCTCTTTACGTGGAAATAAGCACCCTGTAGGGCCCCCAGAATATTAATGATGAACCTAAGAAGCACCTATAATGGTATTGGTAAAACAATTCCAAAGTGCATGCATATTCAAATGTGCTGATTTTCGTGGGATTTTTCCCAGTGGCCTTGGCATTTGGTTTTGGCCAGAAAATTTTTTCTGCGCATTTTTCAAAGACATCGCGACAGAATATATTATTTCATTATTAGCATTATTTTATATAGCAGAAATCCTTCTTCAGAATATTTTTTTTCTCACCCTCGGCTTACAAACTATTTTTTTCAGCAAAAAATCATTTTCAAAATATTTTTTAGGAAAAAACCAAACCCCACCCCCCCCCCCTGCACCCCCTGCAAGTTAAATGGTTGGTCCCAGTGTATTGTGAAGTCGAAATGCAACGTTTTATATTTGATTGATACATAAAAATAAAAAGGTCTCAACAGTGCATTCTATATTTAGCAATAAAAAGATCCGACCAGCACTCAACAATATGAATTCTATATTTGTAGTATATAGTGAGACTTGTGTTGTTAAGAGACGAAAATGACTTGTACCTTGTTAATCAAAAGTATGCTTATAAAAAAGTTCCAAGAGAACAAAGAGTTTGTAAAATTTGTAAAACACTAGATGATGAAAATCCCTTTTTCTTTGCCTGAAAAACAATTTGCGAGATATGAAATATTTTTTTTGCATAAAATCGATAGGTTTTATCCCAATTTTAACCAGCTTAGTTCAATAGAGAGACTTAAAATTGTTCTTGACCCTATACCAGATATCTTGCGAATTGTCGAGTACATAAAGCAATCTATTGAATTGCGAAAATAAGGTCCACACTGGTCACTTGTATCTGTTATAACTATATATAATTCATTTACATGTTGAATCATTTTGTTCTCTATAGGTGTTTTCTGTTTGTAAGTTCTTTCTTTTCATAAAAACCCTGACGGGAATGTCTTTTGTATTTGCTGAACCCGTCAGGGTTTTTATGTTTTGCAAATAAATATATATAAAAAAATTATAAACAGGCTAGTACCCTAGACTCCCAATGTGTTATATTCCTAAAATTAGCCAAGCATACTTCCCCAATACATGTCACAAGGGGGCTCAAAGTGGAAATGTAATGCAAACAAACATATTCAGCTTTGGAATATATTTACTTTACACATTGTGAATGCACAGGCTTAAGGGAGCCATAGGAACATTGGGGATAACTGGTATACCCCCAGTATGTATTTAAGAACTATTTGACTGAAATGAAAATAATCACAAAATTAATGTGATATTGTCATGAAAATGATTTTAATGCCACGAATACTACAGGCATATGTACAATTATATAAATCCCTACGACTAACAGCTCATCCCTTGATAATTATAGTCCCATCCCTTATTTGCCTGATCCCCAATTATACTTATCCCCACCATTATCAGTCGATACCCTGACAAACAAATCACCACCATTATCAGTCGATACCCTGACAAACTAATCACCACCATTATCAGCAGATGAAAAAAGTTTGTTGATAAATGATTTCCTAGCTGCCAATGATTTCTTATTCACTATTTCTGAATCTATCACTTTATGTTTTTTAATTTTTGTATCTATGTTTTCCTCTGCAGGTTGTATTTTCCTTTTATGAACAATTTCATCTTCTGTCAATCTCTGAGACACTTCTAATGATTTATTGTCAGCTTCATTCGTTGGTTCTTCCACAATTTCTCCTTTTTTCATTTTTCTTTCTTTTATCCGTTTCATTGTAAGACTTTTCTCTGTATTATGAATATAAAAGTTGGCCTCTCGTTTCACTTGAGCGATTTCTGTTCGCATTCTTTGTTTATGTACTGCTCTTTCATATGCAAGTCTTTCATTTAGATGTGCCCATTTAAACCTACAAGTTATAACATCAAAACATAAATAAAATTCTTAACATGTTATCAGAACTGTTCCAATCAGACACAAGAATTTCCCATGGTGGCAAAAAGGAATCTTTGAAGGGACATTACCAAATTTGAAAACATTTGGACCTTCAGAGATTTTTAAAACTTCAGTCAATACATGTAGTTTTCTGCAGATTATTAGGAAGTTAAGAATCTTGGGTAATTGGTATCAAGATAAAAATATGGAGACTAGAACTTTTATAGATGAGTTTATTATGATCCAGCTAATCCTAGTCAGGAATTGCTCATAGCAGCCATGTTTCCCAAAACAAGAAGAAATGAGAAATCTTTGAAGAGGAGCTACCAAATATTCATTCTGTAAAGTTTGCAATCTAATTAAAATTATATCTTTCACTTGCTCCCCCTTTCTTGGATTGTCAATTTGTGCAAGTCTTAACCAGCGACAATACAAAAATGGGGAGCAACAGAAAGATGTAATTTTGTAATTAGATTGTAAAGCATGTAGAAACTAGCTTAGTAATATAGGTAAAATTGACATGTAAAACATTTATAGATGGAATAACATAAAAGAGGAATATCAAGTAATGACAATACTTGACCCTGACAGAACTTTGGGCCATTGATCAAAATCCCACAACTGTTTTATTAAGAGCTTGTAAGTTACAATATTAATTTCATTCACAATATACTAGTACATGTATATTGCCAAGTCAAACTTGAAATTTAAGTTAGGAATTTAAAATTCATTAACTAAGTAATATGTTAACAAAACTGTATTTAAAACTACACTTAATTAAAGACAGTAGTTTCTTTTTCTTTTTTTTTTAAATTTGTATTTAATTAATTATGGAACATGGACACCCAAGCTAATTTTGACAACTTTGTTGGGAAAGTTTTATTAAAAATTAAGTTTGAATGCAAAATAATGTGACTAAGTGAAATAGTTATTGAGATTAAATCCAAAACTTATGCAATAAAACACTATAATTAATGCATTTAATTGCAATAGTTATTGTGTTTTAAACCCAATGAGTTTTTCTTTTTTATTGCAATAAGTAATGTGTTTATTAGCAACCTTGCATTTAAATGCAAAGAATTTTTGCATTTAATAGCAATAAGTATTGTGTTTCAAAACTGAGTAATGCAATAAAAATAATTTTTCCAACAAAGTGGCCTGAATAAGCTTCCATACATGACTACTGATAATCTTATTAAAAACTTACTTTTTAAAATTATATTTAATCATCATTATCAGCTGATTACTGCTCGACAGAAAGTCTCCATGGCTGGTTCTAATTTTAATAACAAGAATCTAAAATATCTACATTACTCCCTAGATTAAATTACCATGTAGTTCCTGTGGGGATTTTTTTTTATCTCAATGGACCTACAGAGAGGTCCCATTACTTGTAACAGAGCAGCTGAGTTTTGTCAACTATGGTGCTATTATCAATAACGAGTTAAAATTAATTTATTTGGTGTTGTCAACTGTAAGCTATGTGGTCATAGTAAAAGGAAACAAGACTGCCGTGACCATGTAACCACTCATATGGAAGACAAACAACTTTGAGCTACCTTTAAATTTTTTTAATTTAAAGTTTCACTCTAGCTATTATAGCTTTTAAGTTACTGGACAAAAACTGATTTTTTTTTAAATTGTCATTAAAGGGCAATAACTCCTATAATGAGTAATCAAACAATTTTTGAACAATTCAATGATTTGTAGAGTTTGTTCTTTAGGTTGTTATCGATTTTAATTTATAAGTTAAAAACTAATGACTTTGTCTGACATTATCATCAAACTATTTTCAGACAATATGATTTGTAGGCCTTGCCCCAGCTCTCTAATTATTTTTGCTATTGACAGTTTTACTCTAGGTCTACAGTTTTTGATTTCTAAGCTTAAGGCAAAAACTGATAATTTGGTATAAAATATTAATTAAAGGGCAATAACTCTGACAATTTCAGACCAGTGAATTGTAGGGCTTGGAATTCTGGTCATTTTTGCAATTTACGGTTTCACACTTGCTTTTATAGCTTTAAGTTACTAGGCACAAAATTAGAAAAAAATGCTCATTTAAGGAGTGGTCAGATAATTTAAACTATGTGATTTGTAGGCACTATCTTGCTTATCATTTTAGCAGTTTACAATGTCAATCTGGCTCTTTTTGTGTAAAAGTTATATTGTAATAAAACTTAAAAATGTTGTCAAAATTGTAATTTCAGGGCAACAACTCCTACAAAGTCTTTATACAAGTTCAAACTAATAGAGAACTTTGTAGAGCTTAATGTGATGAACAATTTTTATTATTATTATAAATCACATTTATATAGCACCCTTTTCATACATATACATACGCTCAAAGGTGCTTTACAAACAAAACCATACATTTTAAGAATACGATTAATCGAATCATAAGTTCCTATAATAAATTAAAACTTTATATAGAGTTATTGAAACCTAACGATTAAAAAATGTGAAATAAAATTACACAACATATTGGTAGGTAAAACGTCCAGAACATAATGTGCTGCATATAAAAGAGATTGTCTATGTGTATAGTTCATATATCGGATCAAGAAACATAAATGTAATATAGCAAAATTACGACTACTGTACTTCATAACACTGAAGGAAAAGGTATGTTTTAAGAGATTTTTTTAAAAGAAGCAAAGATGCTAGACTGGCGTAGTGTCAGTGGTAAGGAATTCCAGAGCCGAGGTGCACACACACAGAAACAGCGGTCTCCGTAGCTCACTGTTTTAGATCTGGGTTGAATTAAAATCAATGTATTGTCTTGAGATCTAAGTGTTCGCTTTGGTGTATACAGTTCCAGCAAAGATCTAATATACGCTGGTGCTTGGTTGTGAAGTGCCTTGTATGTAAGGGTACAAATCTTGTACATGATTCTACTGTCTATTGGTAACCAATGCAGCTCTTTCAAAATCGGTGTGATAAGACAGGAGCGAGAAGATTTTGTAATTATACACGCTGCTGTGTTTTGAACGGTCTGAAGCTTGTTTAGAGTGGTTTTGGGAAGTCCATATAGCAGAGAATTACAGTAGTCTAGTCGCGATGTAACAAGACTATTGACCAGAGATTTTGTAGCATCACATGTTATATATTGTCTTATGTGGCCAATCTGATGTAATTGAGCATAGCTGGATCGACACACAGAGTTAACATGGCTTTCCATATTCATCCTGGAGTCGAAGAACACTCCAAGATTTCTGACAACTTTTGCTGGCTTTATCAAAGATGCACCAATATTGATGGTAATATCCCCAACAAAGTGCTCATTATGTTTGGATGAGAAGACAATGACTTCAATCTTGTCCGTGTTTAACTTCAGCATGTTTGTATGCATCCAAGATACAATGTCTGAAAGGCATCTCTCTACCCAACGTAGAGCTTCCTCAGCGTTGACCTTATCATTTGGCTTGAACTCCAAATATAGTTGAGAGTCGTCCGCGTAAAAGTGGTGATCCAGACCATGGTCTCTACAGATAGAACCTACAGGCTTGGTGTACATAATATAGTTTTTTGGGCCTAACACTGATCCCTGAGGTACACTGTAAGTCATGAGAACAGCCTCCGACAATTGGCCGTCTATACACACTGCTTGGTACCGATCACTGAGGTATGACGTCATCCATTTTAGCGGAGCACCCATAATACCAAACTCGTGCTTAAGTCGATTAAGAAGAGTAACGTGATCTATGGTATCAAATGCTGCTAAAAGATCCAATAGAACAAGTACTGTAATGTTGTTATGAGCTAAGGATTGCATTATGTCATTTTGTACCTTAACTAATGCACTCTCTGTGGAATGAAACTTCCGGTAAGCTGACTGATTTGGTTCATGCAGGTTGTTTAAAGCAAGATGAGTTTCTAGTTGCATGTCCACAGCCTTTTCTAGAACCTTGGATATAAAGGGCAGATTAGAAACAGGTCTGTAGTTTTTAAGTTCATTCTTGTCAATGCCCAGTTTCTTTAGTAATGGCCGTATTCGTGAACATTTAAACACTTTTGGGACGTAGGCCGTTTCTAATGAAGTATTTATTATCTTTGTCAGAATAGGTAGCAGTTCATCTATGCAAGATTTTAGTAGCCATGTGGGTATTGGGTCAAGCTCACATGATTTATTAGGTGACTTCAAAATAATACGTTTTAATGTCTGCTCAGATACTGGTACGAAATCCATCATGTTGGAAGCCAATGGTGAAAATCGGGTTAAAACATTTGTGTTCATATTGGACGACGAGTTCTGTGTTTTGATGTCGTTTCTGATACCTTCGACTTTATTGATAAAAAAGTTACTGAAATCTTGAGCTAACTGTTTTGAAGATGTAGATGAAGGTAGAACCACTTCATTGGATGCACCCAGAAGGTGTTTCGTAATCTTGTAGAGGTTTTTCTGATCCCGACCTTCAGAAGCTATTTTGTTAGAATAGTAGGTCACCCTTGCTTCCTTGAGTAGCTTATTTACTGTAGAACATTGTTCCCTGTATAGTTGATGGTCAATGCAGAGTTTAGATTTACGCCAGTTACGCTCTAATTTTTGTGTTTAGCGTCATAAAGTTCATCTGTATACCAAGGACAATCATTTCTCAGAATAATGCTTTTGGTGCAAAGTGGAGCATGCCTTTCCAGCAACATGGATAGCTCACTAGTGTATGCATCAACCAATTTATCTACATCTGTACATGTAGCTAGTAACTGATCATTCAGTAAGTCTGAGGCTTCTATGTCACTTTTAAAAGACTGGATATTAATCGTACTCAGTTTTCTGAAAGAGATAGTTTTCCGAACTGGTGTAGGCTTAGAAAATTTTGCCCTGAAATTTACAGCTAAATGATAGTGTGAAATCTTTCCTGAAGAATCCGATAATCCGGGGTCCATAATGTCGATATGAGAAACAATGTTATCTGTGTCCCTAGTAATTATCACGTCTAAAATATGTCCTCCTACTAGTACATGTGTTGGTTGTGCGACATGTTGCTTCATACCACTTGATTTTATGATATTGTCAAATCGTTCCGTGTCACGATTACTAGGAATGTCTAGGTGGAAATTTAAGTCGCCGACTATGATGACAATCTTGTCAACTGTAGCATATTTTGCCAGAAATTCGGGCCAGTCATGCTCAAGAAAGTCTTTAATTTTACACTTGTTTTGTTTTCACGGAGGGGGTCTGTACACTACAGCAAGACGTACAGAGTAATTATTCACAGTAAGATTGCAGTCCAAGTACTCAAAGCTTGAGATTTGTGTGTCAATACTTGAGGCAATAAGATTTACATCAATTTGTGATTTGAAAATTAGTGCAACACGGCCACCGCGTTTTCCACCATTGCCACGGGGTCCATGCTTAATACAATAGCCATTTGGAATCAGTTCACTAAGACACGTTTTGTCAACTGTGCTCCCAAGCCATGTTTCAGTTATTGCAACTACATCAAAATCGTTTGATTGTATATAGTCACAAAGTGAAAGTGTCTTGTTTTTTACTGATCTCGGGTTTATACTGCATTACTGTTTACATCTGTTGATACAATTTGTATGGCCTGGGGTAGAGTGATTATATTGTTCAAATTAACAACATTGTTTGTGTCCCATACACGTCTATTGTTAAAATTAACAACATTGTTTGTGTCCCATACACGTCTATTGTTAAAATTAACAACATTGTTTGTGTCCCATACATGTCTATTGTTAAAATTAACAACATTGTTTGTGTCCCATACACGTCTATTGTTATTGAGTCCACCACGAGAGCCCCTATATCTCAGAATTTCTAACTGTTTTAATCTTGTGAGAACTGAAAGGGTAGGTTTCTGTAGTTTTAATAATCTAATATTATATAGTGTATACCTGCCATACTGTCTAATTCTTGACAAGTGTTCACACATTGTAGTTTTAGGCAAAAACACTGATTGAATAGAAAATAAAATCCAATAGGGTCACGAAAGAATACTTTTTAAAGCAATATTCCTGAAAACCACAGTAAAAATTCCAAATGAAAACCACATATATCCGTTCACAACACATTCAAAAATATTCCTGCCGATTTCCTGATCTGTACATGTCTTATTTTCACAAAAAATTGTCGGAATTTGAGGAAAGGGGTTTCCTTAAGCTTTTGTCATTTTTACCCTTATGTTCTATTCTTTATCTTAGTAACAATCGCCTTTTTTGTGTGGATACAGAAAATGTCTCACCTGCAATACCCCATCAGAAAAGAAAAAAATTATGTCTAACATCATGTAAATTGCATTTTATTATGCAACTATGGCTTCAACTATACAAATATGACCCTATGAATAAAGCAAAGCTTTATTTGTAAATAATGACATCAGCTTCTGGTACCATTGTCCATACATCTTCTAACGATATTTAGTATTCTGTTCTGGTTTACGACTTCTTGTTGAATACATTATTTGTATTGTGACATCAGGCTATCACTCAAATAGGCACTTTAAATTTCAAGTAAAAAATCGACTAGAAGTGCACTTTTTCATGTTTTCCATTAGTATTAAATGTGTTTTCTGGTTGCAGAATAAAAACAATATTCGTACATTGTCAGAAAATATAAAGTCTACTTGTACTCGCTGCAAAGCAGGTGAGAAATGCTCCACAGAGCATCACATTTCTACCTGTTTCTAAGGCTCATACGAATAAACTAATATTTTCTGACAATGTACTAATATTGTATATATAGTATTTAGTTGCAGAGAAAATGACCTTATCCATCAGCAACCTAAATGTAAATACCGAATATTGTCATCCTACCATGCATAGTTTGAGGAAACTGTTTTCCTTAAGCTTTTATAATTTTTTACCTTTTATATTCTAACCTTAGTAACAATGGCCATTTTCGTGTGGACACAGAAAATGACTTGTCTGCATTCCGATTCAGTAACGAAAAATAATTACATCATGAACATCATGTAAATAGCATTAAATTGTTATCATTTAAAATATACAATACATAGATGCAGAGAAACTGACCTAATCCAAAAACTTAAACATGAAAATGAGGTCAAGGTCGGGTGACACCTACCAGACAGTTGAGAACTATTCATCAGCAACCTACATGTATATACCAAATATTGGCATCCTACCATGCATAGAACTGCCCTTATAAAAATGACTGGCAAGTACTCATCATATAAAGCTACCACTGGAATAAATTTGATGGACCTAGGGCTTAAGATATAAAACAAAATGTCAAGTGTTGACACCACTATCAGATTCCCATATACCAGTATATGTCTCAAGACAAAATCTAGTTTCCTAAGGATATCCCAAAGTTTGAAAAAAAATTTGCCAGGTGTTTTCTAAGAAGAAGGGGAAACCAAGAAGATATTGGAAAAAGTTTACAATGGATGCCAAGTGACAACAAAAGCTCATTATAGAGACATTCCATCCTTGTATTGGGACCTCTTCAATAATTTGTAGCTCTGTGGTGTTAAAAGTCGTCACAGAATCTACATATTTATACTAGTACCTACAGCAAATACTGTCCCTATTAGAAGTCTATATACCCCAGTTATATACCTGTGTAAATACTTCAGTGTCCACGTTTCATCGTACCACCTGCTTTTCTTTTTTCCACCAATCTGTGAATTATTAAGTTTCGAAGCCACTGCTTTTGCTATTTTTTTGTCCTCAAATTCTATCCAGCCCTCGGAAAACATTCTTCCTTTCTTGGTATTCACAGCTTTATCTAAAATGAAAATGTGATGGGTATTTTTTTATATGCAACATACAAAACGTCAAAAGTAATTAAGTTCTGTAGTTAAAACAGAAACAGGCAATGAGAGAGGCATTTGAAAATTTTCCCTAACCCTTGTTAAACATGGTTGCGCATTCCATTGGGGTCAAGCTGTTTGGGGAAAAGTCAAAGAATTAGGTCTGCACACATCATATACCAGCAGAGAAGACATGTACAAGTTCCTTGGAAAGATTTTCGCACTGCCCTTTCTACCTCACACACACATACCAGATGCCTTCAACAAACTGAAAGAAAAGGCTACTTTAGAACAACTGAAAATGATGATGGTGAATATTCAGGACACTTGGATTGACAGCAGTGTGTGGTCTGTTTCCTCTTTGAGCCTTTTCTGTAGAAGTATAAGAACAAACAACGAAATTGATGGATGGCATCACCGAATTAATTGCTATGCACAGAAAGTGAACCGTCCTTTTTACCTTTTGTTGGAACTGTTGTATTGCAAGGCATCCTGATTACCAATTCAGCTGAAACTTATAAGTATGGTAAAGTTATCCCGCTACCAAAGAAAAAAGACAAAAGATGTACAGGCGAAGCTATTTAAATTATGGGAAAATTATTCCAACAGTAAGATCTCCACCAGCAGACTGTTGAAGAAGTGTGGCAGTGTACTAGTATAAGGCCCAGTATTGTTATTTATGGTGACTGTCAGTTTTGGATGTTGTGCTAAATTTTTAATAATTATATTGTTTTCATTTAGTGCTACAAAATAATGTAAACCTGATATTGTGTCTTTTGTGCTTCATGTTTTGCTTATGATAAATATATTATTCCCTGCCATGTTGTGCCAGGGTTCACCACAGAAAAAAATTCAATGGTGAATATTCACCATATGTTTTTAATTTTTTTTTATCAAGCATCCCAAGATGGTCAATGTTCAACATATATTATTCAATAAATTAATTTCTTTCCATATTTGTGAGTTTGTTTGTTTGAATGGTGTTTTAACACCACTTTCAGCAATTTTTCAGCTATTTCATGGCGTCCAGTTTTTATTGGGGGAGGAAGCCGTAGTACCCGGAGAGAACCCCAGATCTGCGGTAGGAAAACTGGCAATCCTTGTCAATTAAGATTGGAGTCGAGCAGGGATCCTCGCAACGCGTCTAGATGCGTATTGTACGCGTCTTTTCAGTTCTGGACGCGCCTTTTCAACATCTAACGCGTCCCAGTACGTGTCCATGTCAGTTGTCGGACGCATACGAATTTCCGTTTGTTTGTTTGTTTGTTTGAATGGTGTTTTAACGCCACTTTCAGCAATTTTTCAGCTATTTCATGGCGTCCAGTTTTTATTGGGGGAGGAAGCCGGAGTACCCGGAGAGAACCCCCGACCTGCGGTAGGAACGAATTTCCGTCATGTCGATTCCGTCTCCGATGCGTGATTACATATTCTTACAAATGGCGATCGATGTTTACCTGTTTCGTCTGATTCTCAGCAGGTAGCAATCACTCGGGCGGCAAATATGCCTTAATTAAGATGTTTATTAAACAATAAACGTTCGGTATTGATGGACAGTTTTTACAGATAAATTTAAGCGTTGATAATACACTCGTGTTTTCAAATTTCAATACGCGGTCGGAACCTTGCAGTTGCAATTCTTACGCTTTTTTTTAAAGTAAGAATTCTTGACCGGTAAAAGATATCTTCAATATGAACATTAGATTAGTTATCAAATAAACTTTTAATTTTTGTATATATCAAGAAGATAATCTGCTATAGACTAGGATCTGAAAAGGGGGGGAGGGGTTATGAGTTGTTTGGAAGAAATTTTAATGTCAGCATCTGACATTCAATTCTAAGAAGAGCCAGGTAACTTGTAATACACAAGTCTCTCTTTAATGGGCAAACATCAGCATGTTTCAAGTAATGAATGCAGTTCAATCATACTCCAGAAGACTGAGAAACTCCACTACATTAACTACTAATATAACATAGCATGACATAAGCATACTAGTAAGCCATATAATTATATCTTTTTATAAAAAGACATTTAATGGGTCGGTCATCAAAGAAAACGGGTGTATGCATGCACTTAGCTAGACTCATCTGTGATATGTGGGACTCATGAAAATTTTTTAGGACTCACCATTCTCAAAAGTGATGAGTCCAGGACTCACTTAAAAAAAATCCTACAAGTATCACTGGTCGAGTACACCCTGCCTGCAGTGAGAATCAAACCCGCAATCTCAGTGTTGACAGACCATGTGCATGTGGCCAATGATAGACGAACTACCTTGACCACTCTACCACCGAGGCACCCCCCCCCCCATATTAGTGAGTAGATTAATTCATTGAAGAGCTTACAAAACTTGCCCTAAACCTTATCACAGTCTTCTCTTTGGTTGATAATATACAATACCTGTGAGATGAGATTGCATGCGATTTTCTCTGAGGAAATTAAGGAAATTATGTTGTTTAAGTTTTCTCCTTTTATTTGCATATTACAATACTATTGATTGAAACTTAAGCCACTCACCATCTGGCTGAAGAAAAATTTTCCCAACATTTCCATATAAAGAGAACATGTTTCTGATTATTTTCACGTTCATTAAGGGTGGAACACGACTCATGTAAATGATCCCTGGCTCTTTCTTTTTCTTTCCCTTGTCTTCCTTGTTTTCATAATTGTGTTTTATTTCACTTGGTCCCTCTTTTTCAATCATTTCTTCTGATACAATGTCTTTTTCTTGGTCCATGTTGTGGTTATTCGAGGGATCACATGTGGAAAAGGGAGCGAATTGTATAAATAATCGTTACTACCAGTGCCAATATTTCGGGTAGGTTGAACCCGAATTCAATGCAAAATCCCCGAAACAAATATCGACTTTAATGATTTACGTCGTTATTAGACAGAATTTTCACTAAATATTTGTAAGATGTAATAAACTTTTAATATTGAAGTATTACGTTTCGGTTAAAACTTCACAAACACTATTTTTATTAAAATATTGTTTTTGTTGTCCCGTATGTCGGTCACTTTCGAGTATGCCAAGATATTATAAGTTATATACGTTCATATATGTATAATATTAGTAATCCCTAACCTGGTCTCCTGGTGCAATATTTTTCATTGACGCAAGCTTCACTTCAAATATAACACTAGTCTGGGCTCCTGACTAAATATTCTCAATACCGTAAGCGGACTTCCGGTTCGAATATACAGTCAGGTCACTATTCTGGTACCCTGACGATGATATCCTCATTAGCCTAAGCGGCCTTCGGATATAACGTCAGGTCAGGAGCATTGGATTTCAACGGTGAGAGCGTTGAAATTTGACGTTCGGGTATTCTCTAGACTAACCATATAGTATTATAGATAAGTTCTAATAGACCGAACGTATTATGACGTCATTCTCTTTATGACGTTCAATGTTTACATTTCTCAGCTGAGTTCACATTAGGATTTCAGAATTCAAACGTAAAGTTAAAATGTAATTTATATTTAAATTTTATAAAGAAAGGGTATTCCCGTGTTTAAAACATGATTGGCATGTGCATGTAATATTAAATGGCGTCATATTATCAACCAATGAAAATGCTTATATCAGAGGTCCTGACCTGGTGTTATATTTGAAGTGAAGCTTGCGTCAATGAAAAATATTGCACCAGGAGACCAGGTTATCAGGTCACCAGCAATGAATCCGGTCAAAATTTTGACCGGTTTTGCAACATTCGGAACGCCTCAAAATTTACGTCAGTATTAACTGTAACTGACGTAATTCCGATACAAAGCATTATGACGTAACGTCCGGCGTCCGGTAATCAAATTCAAATAAAAATAGTTTATCAAAAGAATGATTATAGATTTCTGTCTCGTTCTTGGGAATTACTCTACGGGAAATGGTCAGTTTTACTCGAAAGCTGAAGAAAAAAGAAGTAGGTAGCTACTTTATTTAAATTTTATTCTGACAGACTTTTCTGACGGAACAAAACGCGCGAAAAGTTAGCTAAAACATGGCGTTTTAAACAACCAATCAAACTGGTTAGTAAAATGGTGGTGACCTGGGGTTATATTTGAAAGTGAAGCTTGCGTAAATGAAAAATATTGCACCAGGAGTCGATTTCACAAAAAGTCGTAAGTGTAAAATCTATCGTAAGTGTTGGAAGATCAAAGTGAAATCTATTGTGACGTCAGAACTTACGATCGATTTCACACTTACGACTTTTTGTGAAATCGACCCCTGGGGACCAGGTTAATATAACACCAGGTCAGGACCTCCGATATAAGCATTTTCATTGGTTGATAATATGACGCCATTTAATATCACATGCACATGCCAATCTTTTTTTAAATCTGGGAATACCTTTTCTTTATAAAATTTAAATATAAATTATATTTTACCTTTACGTTTAAATTATGAAATCATAATGTAAACTCAGCTGAGAAATGTAAACATTGAACGTCACAATGAGAATGACGTCATAATACGTTCGTTCCACTTGAACTTATCTGTAATACTAAATGGTCAGTCTAGAGAATACCCGAACGTCAAATTTCAACGCTGTCACCGTTGAAATCCAATTCTCCTGACCTGACGTTATATCCGAAGGCCGCTTAGGCTCATGAGGATATCATCGTCAGGGTACATATAGTAATCCCCTGCTTGCAACAAATGCGGACTTTTGATTGGTTGGTTACACGTCGGTACAAATCCCATGCCCCCGTCTTCGTTGCTAAAGTCGCAGGGTGCATTGTTTGTGCGTTGCTAATAGCGAGCATCGCAGATGCGAGCTATACGGTTACATGCGCGTGTTTAAAAAAAGTCACGTGATCCATATGAACAAATCCATTTCAGATTGTAGCTGAGCCATCCGAAGGAAATATTATATGTTCTAGAGTACCAGTGTATGTTATTCCACAAATGAACATTTCTGTCTTTTTATATTTGTATTTGTACTTCCTTTCAAACACTGTAGATGCCCTATATTCACACTGACACACATAAATATGAATTAAATCGGAACTTCACGTCATTGTCTGTTGACGTTATGATAGCGTGACTTGAGGCGCCAAAATACCGATAGTAGGAAAAACAATGTAAAACAAAATTAAAACTCTTTAAACTCGCTAAGTCTGCGGTTGTTACCAAAGGTAACATCCTCGACTTGGTAAAAT
Source organism: Limnoperna fortunei (assembly GCA_944474755.1). Classification (NCBI taxonomy): domain Eukaryota; kingdom Metazoa; phylum Mollusca; class Bivalvia; order Mytilida; family Modiolidae; genus Limnoperna; species Limnoperna fortunei. Next base: position 30,513,979 of record OX104124.1, on the reverse strand, counting down.
GGGCATTTTCTTCATAAAAAAACGTATAATTTTTTGTGAGCAACTGTGATGACGTTGTCCATTGAACATTTTCTGACAATAAAAGAACCTATTTTCAGCCTTTTACACTTGTTAGCCGGGGATAAATCCGTTACCTACGTTATAACCCGAGTGTATGGAAATTGTACCACCTGAAAGTACTTCCGGACAGCCGGCTTCGCCTCAGGCTGAACAGAAGTACTTTCAGTTGGTACAATTTCCATACACCCGGGTAATAACGTAGGTAACTGATATTATATACGTTCATATCCGTAGATATGGAGATTTTAACACCTGAAGTGCCCCAAGTTCGCCCTGAGCCGAAGCCGAAGGGTGTACATGGGTGCTGAAGGTGCTAAAATCTCCATATCTACGGATATGAACGCGTATAACGATTTTATCCTCGGTTTTAGTTTGAAATGATGGATTTTTAGGTACTTTGTCAACGAAATGACGGACGTTAAAGTAACGTTTCATCATTATCGAAGAAAGTTTGATTGGAATTTGGTACAAATGTCGCTTTTTTCAAGGTGTTGGGTACTACCTTTGGTAGAACCCTACAGTTCTCAGTTCTTATTTTGTTTTGGTTTGTTTTGTTTTGTTTTTATTTTTGTTTTCGGGGTTTTTTGAATGATTCCTTATTTTGATGAGTTTTGATGGGTTGTTCGATAATAACTAAATTTTTTTTGTTTAACTTAGTATCATCACAATAGAAGCGCTGCTAATCTCGGGTCTTATTTACGAATGTTTTTAATAAGTGTCTGACGCTGATGAATAAGGGAATATGAATTTAATGATAAATGTCGTGGATGGACCATGCGTAATTTCTCGCAAAAGCAGAGATCCAACCAGTCTACTGATAGCTCAGCTACTATCTGAAATTAGTCCGAGAATCCTCTGCCGTCCAACGCTTTTTTTTTGCGTCCCACGATAATATACACATGGAAAAAGTTATGCATACCCGAATATTTTCTTTATTGTAAATAACGTTTAATTTTGATGACTTTGGTAAGTATTAATTCTGTAATGCATAGTTAAAAGGACGCGAGCGTTCTGGTGTGAAATTTTAAACAAGCGCAGTTTTCTGTCCACGTGAAGCTTGCTCCCGTCATCACGTCCGAAGTGCACCGTTTTCGTTCAACATATTATATTTAAATCCCGAATTTGTAATTACCAAATCATTTAAGTAAATATTAAAAATGCAGTTTTTTAATTTATCATAATTTCAGCAATTTTCAGATGGTGTCCCTTTTCATTCTCACCAAGTCATGCAAAGATACGAGTTCGTAGAGGTACGATTTAGTAGGGTGCGAGATGGTTGAAGTACGAGATGACCAGGATCGATATGCGGAGCTACAGAACTTTTTTTTCTAAAACGCATACAACAACTTCGAAGTAACGTATAACTTGTATATAATCATTATATATAGTATATCATTTAATTTAAACATATTTTATTAAATAATTCTATACACAAGTACAATATTGATACATTACATTATATTGTATAATAATTATAGGATTGGGAAACAAGTTTCAAGAACTTATATTAATCCATATCCAGTGTGAGTTAGTAGTTTTGAAATATCAGATGAATTGTTGTACAATTGATTTCATTATACATGTGGCTTAAAGTGTTAAAAATAAAAATAAAATCATATCATTTATTTCACAAGGTAGTACTTTCTATAAATAAATGTAGAATTTTTGTTTATCAAATTACTCGTACCTTGTGAAAATTTGGATACTATGGTGAGGATATACAGCGGCGTTTATGAAGTGAATTTTTCCTTGTTTGTTGGTTAATTGATATATAATTATGTTCATGATGGAAACGCAAAGTTAGAATATTATATAATAAAGATACAAGTGTTTACTTGTATTGTAACAACACTTAAAAAATTAACGGAAAAGTATAGATTGTCCATGAGCTGACATAACGTTTTCACACTTAGTTATTAGAAAATCAAGTAAATTACAAAAGCGTTGAGAAGTTGAATACACGAAACGTTTTCGGTAGCCGTTATAATGATTTGTTTTACTCTTTAAAGTTATTTTTGGAGAAAAATATGTCACAATTAGGGGCATGCTCACTTTTTACTGCATGCGTACATTTATGACGGAAGGCTTGACTTGACGTCCTACCACGGGCGGGGGACTAAGGATACTTTTAGGTACAGGTGTGCGGACGGAGATTTGAAAAACCACCCTATTCATATATTTTCGGACGTTATAAAACAGGACCTTATCATATATTAAAATATTAAATCAGACCTATTCATATATTTTATTACTGTACATCCCCATTGATAAAACAGTACATTCACTACCAAAATGGTCAAGTGATGTTAATGGAACACTTTGTTTGTAAAATCACTGTGGTTTACATAGGCTTAACATGCTTATGATGAGGATTGAGGCATGGATATATTTAGATAATTTATAACTACCCAATGATATATTTTTCAATGAAAAAAGCTACCTATTCATATATTTTGGAGAGGTAAAAAAGTGACCCATTCGAACCGCACATCCGTATTACCCTATATATACCAAGTTACCCCCCCCCCCCCCTTTTCCGTGCGTCCTACACCGACAACGTATGCAGCGTATTTAAGTAGGACCGATCTTCGCTACCCAATGTTTATTATCAGATTCTTTCATCTTCAAAATATAATATAATAGGTTTAGAATATAACAAAACATTTCGCAGACATATTTTGAAATGGTCTGAAATAATAACATACACAACGACATGAGTTCGGGTTCTCAATACCTAAAATATTACTCCCCTTAATCTGGTACTGTTGTTCCTCAACGAGTTTGCAAAAAAGGAAGGAAATAAACTGCAACCAGGTCAGCGATGAATCCACATTGGCTAAATTTAAACAGTAAGCTGAAGTGTATCTGTATTGTAACTGAGTTTAACATCGTTCTCTAATAATTACTATTCGATATTAGCTCGAAGAGCTATTGCCAGTGGCAGTGCAGTGGCGTGAGCTGTCAATAGAGGGAGTGGTGACTAGCGTTGATATATTGTCCAAGTGGATATGATACTTGATTGATTGTTTACTTAACATACAGAGATGGAATAAAGCTTTTGATATAGTGGTTACATTTTTTGTGGCACTCGCCAAATATGTTACAGTGTAACATGTGGTCATGTAACTTACACACCAATGCTAGTCATTTAGGTACTTGGTGCACTTTGTTACAGACCTAGACACTTTGGTACTCAGTACTGGACAATTCACGTCTTTCCATATGCACGCCACCTACCGGTGACATGTTCAGTAACTCTAGTTTACATGTAAGACTGTAGTTGGCCTACAAGCCATAACATAAATGTGTCACACTATACCTTCAATAAACAATTAATTGGCACCTACGTAGGTGAAACACCCGTTAAATTAAACAGGGTATTAAAATATGCATCAGAGTATACAAACTTTGAAAACTTTTGGCGAATAAAAGTGTGCAGTTAAAAACTTTTAAAATTTATACACAATAAGTGTTAGCAATGAACTGTGATTAATAAGTTTTTAATGAATTGTTAAGACATTTTTTTCCCCACTTTGTGCCCCAAGGAAATTAATTACCTGTTCAGCGGATGCAAAATACTACATACACCTGGCTGCCGGTTAGATAAAGGTGATTTTTATTGAGGTGTCAACAAATTTACATGCAATATAAATGACACACAAATGTATATAATTACTAGTACATGTAATTATTATATGTCTCTGATGTGTGTGAGCATGGCTTTCAATACATGTACCTATAATTAAAAAAATGTACCACTGAGAAGCTTCCTTTACAGGTGACTGGTGTTAATTGGGAAAGGTACATGTGCAATTTGTAATAATTACCTTAGGGAAAATTTGTTGCTTGTTTCGGATACGACCTTCCAAGGAATATTTTGCCCAACTGTTTTAGGATAGGCTTTTTCCAAATTGCAGTCGTAGGTGTAGGGGAAAATATCAAAAATAAAATAGCTTAAGATTATTTAGTTTTTTATTTTGTTGAAGGAAATTATTGCAACCCAGAAAGGTGCATCGTTTTATTGCAGTGATGTAGAGATGTATTAACACGTGATTTCAAGTCTATGAAGGAATGCTCCTCCCATCATGAAGTTTTTCCCGCCACACCTATTGATTGGATTGTAATAGATGTGTTGCTTTTGATACACGTGGCCACCCACCTGTCAATTAAGTCAATCACATCAGGCGTTCAAAAGAATGACAATTGACACTGAATACTCCCATTGTGCACGTCCGATTGTTGTTGAATTTCCAGACAATAAAATTATTTGTGAAATGAACAATTGTTTCAACCCAATAATAAAACTGAAACGTCACAAAAACGAGGTCAAAATATGTTGCAAAACATTGTTTTTTATGGTTTCAAATGCATTGGAAATAAGTATTTTCTCACTGAAAGTTAGTGGTAAGCATATACTGCATGTGCGAGTCATACATGTAAATCGCAGTTATCCGCCCCTTTAAGGGAGGTAACACCACTTAATTCGCAATCGGCGAATTCTGTATTATGTTAGTCACATATTATTTGGTACCGAGAAGATATACTTTCTATTTGTCAATTGTATTGTATAGGATCAACATTTCCTTTACACTTTATACATAAAACAATAACAAAGAGATTTTTGATTCAAGGAAATTGATGACTTTCCAATTTAAAAGATGCCACCAAGTGGCAACTTCCCATACTAAAAACTATGGCTACAGCGCGCCGCAGTTTGTTATGTTGAAACTTTTGAAATCGAAAATTGTCATAGATAAATTTTGAAGCTTCATGTTAATGACAGGTGTCAAAATCTGAATGATTATGTTATTAAAGCTACATGCTGTATAAACATGATTGTTAATTAATTAAGCGATGTTTATTACCCCATTTATCTGATGCTAATCTTAGGTAGAACCCAGCTGTTCCAATATTCAAACTCACGGCCTGTTGCCTATGGCTATAGTAACATCTACTAATGAGGTTAATTAGATGATAATTTATTGGTCATCTAGACAAACAATACAAAAACAATCCAAAATCTTTATTTCAATATCATATTATGATAATCTTATAGTGATGATAGTCATAGTTTTTTTTAACTGGATGTGAAAAGGGAGATAAATCATGTAAAACTGGAAATGGGTCAATTAGTTTTGTTAATTAACTTTGATACACTTACAAACCAATCATTAATACTAGGATCATTAAATAAATGTCATGAATTTATTTATCATCAATAGTCAAAATAGTAAATATTCCTGTCAAAACAAATTCTGTCATTAATTTGTCTGTTGTCATAACCATGGTAACTTATTTTTTCATGTTTTTTTTTGACAACTATATAATAACAATCATTTTTAACTTCAAAGAACCCATAATTAAACAGGTACAGATATCACCAGAACCTATCTGATTTGTACCAAGAATAGAAGTGACCAATTTGTTCAGTACAGAAGTGAACCCGTACCGAAGTGACCTGTGTTGTATTATTACAGGTCCGGATCCTCTGTATTGTTAACATTTTTGGTTAGCTTTTTGACTATTTACACTGTAAACTCCTGTGTAAACTACTTTTCTTTAAATACATTTGTAGAAACACTACCAATTTACTTTAGCATCACTAATTAAACTTGCATTTTTCAGGTTTTAGCAATATATTTGTTCTTAAGTTTTCTTTTGAGGCTAGGGGACCTGTGGTTTAACATGATCAATGTTAAACCAGGAAATGTACCTTTATCACACTCACTTCTAGAAATTTACCACACCCTTTTATTTGTTACACAACTCTGGAACTTAAAGATGTTTTGGTGTTTCCATTAATGGTGTCAGATGAAAGTCAGTAGCATGGCTGAAAGCTCCAAGCAGTTTTAGTTTTTTATTTTATAGGTTCACCTTTCTAATAAATTTAATAGGCTCAGATCCATACTGTTTACAGTTTACAGGTCAGACTTTCCAAGTTGCCCATGAAATTTACTATGAGTCCACATTTCCTATAGGCCAAATTTTACTTCCGTTATGATTTGAAGTTTGTTTTGTGATTTGTCAGAGAAACTCACACAAAAAAGCGAGTGTACATGTATGATTATTTGTTCTAACTTTCCTATTAACTTTTTTCCCTAAAATTTATTGGTTCTCTTTTCATATTAATTTTATAGCCAGGATCCATAAAATGTTAAGTTAAGGGGTCTTCCATTTTTATTCATTTTTAAGCCATTTAAAAGCCTAGGAACACACATACATAGACTTAACTGTGGAAGTGATAAAAATATAAGAAATAGAGTTTTAAAAGATGATGATACTCATTAGACTATAAGATGATACCCACATTGATCTGAGGTATTAAGGCCAATGTTTTTAGACTTGTGCATATAAGGGGTCGTCCATAATTGTCAACCATTTTCACAAGTGTGCAAAAAGCACACTTTTTGAGACCCCCCACCCCTCATCAAAAAGTGTACATCAACCATTAAACTAATATAAAAACCAAACTCCACGGAAACGAAAAATTGCTGAAGATAAAAAAAAGTGTACGCAAAAATGTCGATATTTTTAACCCCCTCCCTAAAGTGTGCGGTTTGCACACTTATGAAAATGGTTGACAATTATGGACGACCCCTAAGGTTTCAGGCATATTTACAAAGACCAATGATACAATTACCTTCCTTTTCCGTTGCTTACAAATTATAGTAACACTATGAGATTTTGCCAATGACAGCATCCATATTGTAAATGGTGTTTATAGATCCGCTGGTCTTTTGGACTCCCTTCTGATAAATGAATACATGTGTTTGATAATCATGATATTATAGATAACAAGATATGAACTCCCCAACCCATCGACATGCATTGTTACTTGTCTACAATAAATATTTTTCCCTTTTTAACGTCCCCCTTTTGAAACTTCGCTTTGGAAACATAAAAACAGAGTTATAGCTTCTCAGAATTGACAAAAAGGTTTGGAATATAGAATAAAAATAACTTAACTAAATTTATTTTGAAAGTCAGTCGCGTGTTCACACATTTATTTCATATGTAAACTAGTTACATTTACTACCCTAACCAAACATACATACATTTACATAAGGGAAGGGGGCCTGGTGGCAGAGTGGTCAAGGTAGTTCGTTTACTATTGATCACGTGGTCTGTCAACACTGAGATTGTGGGTTCCATTCTCACTGCAGGCAGGGTGTACTCGACTCCAATCTTAATTGACAAGGATTGCCAGTTTTCCTACCGCAGGTCGGGGGTTCTCTCCTGGTACTCCGGCTTCTTCCCCCATTAAAAACTGGATGCCATGAAATAGCTGAAAAATTGCTGAAAGTGGTGTTAAAACACCATTCAAACAAACAAACATAAGGGAAGTATTAATTGTTCCTGTTTAAAAGTATAACCCTTCGATGTCACATAGCGTGTAATGTAATCAGTAAACATGTAATGGTGATAATTATTATTTAAAATTTCCTATATATTTCTATTATTTCAGATTATTGACACCAATAACTGTATTAAAAATCACTATTTGAACCCATGCGTAGCATATATTTGAATTTAAAGTTATTGTGTAGCATGTACGTTATTCAAATTTGATTGTTATGTTGTATCTTAATATGTTAAATTTCAAAATAAATACCGGATATGTAAATTTGGACAGACCCATTCTTATACAGGTGCACCAAAAATATAGAGACCTTCACACAAAATGTTACTTTTACATATCCTGCCGGATACTTTAATTGGGGGTGGGGGGATGGGGGGGGGGGGGCCTATAAATAAACTACTACCGTCACCCATGTTTTATCTAGAATTATGAAAATGACAAACAAATAGCTGTGTACATGTATTAGTTTTTTTGTTAAAGTTTACAATTTTAATTTTTTGAGTAACTGCGTCCTCAAATTTTGATAGAAAGGAGCAATGTTACACACAAAAATGAGCAAAAAAACCGCATGTCTAAAAATAAATAAATATTGCTAATTAAAAAAAAACAGGTCAAATGCTTGACATTTTTATTGATAACATATTTGTTGTTTGTTGCTATGAAATCATAAGTATGAGATGACAGACTGTAAAATGAGTATAAGGGCAGCCTAATTGCATGCACTGTACATTTTATGATTCATGATATTACATCTGAACACCCTAACAGTGCCTCAGCATTCCACAGTGGTCATGTGATGTCTTTGTTGATTATGTCCTATGAAGAATATTTGACTTGCTCCGTCCATATTTTGATGGACAATCATCAGTACTATTTTCAATGATTCTTCATTAACTGAAGTAAAATAAAATATGAAATCAAATCTCTTGGAATTTTATTTTGCGATGAAGAAGAGGGGTGAGAATGTCACATGATTGTAAATTGCTTATTAGAACGTTTCAGAAAACAAATATTGTAAACATTTGTCTGAAATGTTTGTTATTTTTTAAACAAAACACGGAATTTTTATTGATGTAAAATTTATTCTATGTCTACTTTTAAAATGATTACCTTAAATAATTTATCTAGTTAGATAAGCTACTATCTGAAATGGGTTTTTTAATCACTTTTTTTACACACATATGTTAATGTTGTGCTTTCTATTAGTAACTAATATTGGTGCTTGTTTGTCAGTCTGAAAACTTGAACCACTTACACCCGTTAACCTGTTTTGACCTACTTACAAGTCTGAAAAAATTGAACCACCTACACCCGTTAACTTGTTTTGACCTACTTACAAGTCAGGAAACTTGAACCACTTACAACTGTTAACTTTTGACCTACTTACAAGTCAGAAAACTTGAACCACGTACATCTGTTAACTTGTTTTTACCTACTTACAAGTCAGAAAACTTGAACCATGTACACCTGTTAACTTGTTTTTACCTACTTACAAGTCAGAAAACTTAACCACTTACACCTGTTAACTTGTTTTTACCTACTTACAAGTCAGAAAACTTGAACCACTTACACCTGTTAACTTGTTTTTATCTACTTACAAGTCAGAAAACTTGAACCACTTACACCTGTTAACTTGTTTTTACCTACTTACAAGTCAAAAAAACTTGAACCACTTACACCTGTTAACTTTAGACCTACTTACAATTTGGCCATGTATAATTATTCAATAATAGTTAAAATCAAACAATAATTGATAAAACTGTTACTTTTAGGTAAAATGATAGTGCACCTGTTAGTAGTGATCAGTTCAGTATGTATTTTATCTAAGGGAGATAACTCCAGTGGTACAGAAGTGCAGAAAGATGTGATAGTAGTTGGAGGAGGCATTGCTGGACTTGCTGCAGCCAGAACTTTAGTTAATGCTGGAAAGTTTTCAGTAACTGTTTTGGAAGCAAGACGAGAAAGATATGGTGGAAGGATATTTACTGATCGAAAGTCATTTAACAAAGCAAAAGGTACAAAGCAAAAAGATTGAAATGCATAAAATATAATAAAGGAGACATTATAACTGTTTATTTTTTACTAAAAGACAAACATTATTAATCACCAAAATTAAAAAGAAACTAGGACAAATTTGATGCATGATATAGCGGCATAGAACCAGGGCTCACCACATTGGGCGAAGTGGGCCCTACTAAGACCTTAAGTCGCCCTAAGACGCCTCAAAAGCGAAGTCGAAGTCGCATAAGATACTTATAAAACTGGTCCAAATAATTCACCCAGACTATCAATTTATCAATTAATGTGTAATTCCAATAAAAAACATCAAACAATATGCGTTTTTAACATATTTTCAAACTACTTACGTCTTTCAATTGTATTACGCGCCATTTGTTTTACTGAATGTGGCTAATTACCAGAAGTGAACAACGAAGAAAAGTAATGTACAACGGACCGTAATGAAAAATCATAATAGTTTTGATAAACAAACACTTTTAATTGGTTTCAAACTTCAGTTCTTTCAAAGTGTATTGTACTAAACAATTTTATTTGGTAAATATATGAGCTGCACTTGAAAGAATAAAGATGTGAATACCTTGTATGGCTACAATACTGAAGTAGATAGAAAATTAGTCCCTATTCTATATCTGGTGCTTTTTTCATTGATTAATGATAAAGCTTATGTGCTGTTTGATATTGCATACCATGAATAATAATGAAAAAGAAAGAAAAACTGAATGTAAGTGTGTTATGGTTTGAAAACACAAGAGAAATAATCCTGGAAATTGATGTAAATAAAATTAATGAAAAATGCATGTAACTACTGCGAAATTAATTATTTGTACGGTCCCCCTGACTTCTACCTAGTGTCTCCCTGAAGTCTCCCTATCAGGGCTTAACTAATCCCTGTTTGGCTGCCAGGGAGAAGTCACTTCTCCCTACTTTTTTAGTGTGGTGACCCCTGATGGAACATTCACAAAAACATGATATGCCGAGGTTAAAAACAACACTTCATTGCAGTATGTAGTGGCAATCCCCAAAAGTATTTTTTTCAATATTTAAATGAAATGTAGATATAAACCAAACACAAAACCTTCATTCATAGGACTATCAGTTCAGTTAATCAGTTGAAGGGAGACAATCCAGTTATCAGTCAAAGGAAATAAAACCTCTCGGTTCAGTTAATCAGTTGAAGGGAGACAATCCAGTAATCTAACAATTATCAGTCAAAGGAAATAAAACCATCAGTTAAAGGGAGACCATCCAGTAATCTCACACTTATCAGTCAAAGGAATTAAATAAAACCTCTCAGTTCAGTTAATCAGTTAAAGGGAGACAATCCAGTAATCTCACAATTCAGAAAGGAACAAATAATGAAGAATTTATTGTATACCTTGTTACTATGATGTTGTGTTAACGCTTCATAGAAATTGCATTTTCAAATTTTATATTAATTTCTATATTATACATAAAGAATAGAAGAAATACCAAAATATCTATCAAATCTCTAGTCCAAAAACACTAATACAAAACAAAGGACACACAGTAACAAGCACAAAACACAAACAAAAGTCAGCAAAACAAACTCTTAAGGAAATGAGAAAAGTAAGTAGTTCTTGTCTATTGCAAGAAACCTGTCGTGTTGGCCTCAGTCAATGCAATACATTGTAATACATATGATTGCCAAAAAAGTCATTTGTGATTTGCAGGAATAGAGGTTGATTTAGGGCCAAACTGGTTGAACTCTATGATAAAGGACAATCCCCTTACAAAGATTATTTCTGATGAAGAATTAGAAGTCAAATCTGTTGGTAAAGTTCAGCTACATTTTCCTGAAAAGGATCAGGTGTTCACTGGCGATGATGCAAACAAAATATTTACAGAATTTTATCAGGTAAGTTATATCTTATTATATGTTTCAGAGTTGATCAATGGATTTTAACTTACAAATCTGAAGGGTGTTGTGTTTATTTCCACATGTTCACAATGTTAAATTGGGGGGTTGGGGTTGGGCACAGTGGACAAAACTTGTAGTTTCTCTACCCTTTCCACCTATTGTAGTTGGTATGCTATTTCTTTTGTTATCATATGACATGCAAGTTAAAACCAATAATAACATTATGTATGCATTTCATTAAATCTGTCATTCTCATTGGTAAAATTCATTTGTTCAAAAACAAATTCTTGATGAAACACACCTTAGCAATGTCAGTAACATTTCATTATGTTGTAGTAATACACTGAAACCAAAAAACAGACCCTTACTTAGATTTTGTCATGAGTTTAGCCTATTTATTGATATAAAATGTAATTATAGGAATTAAATGCATTATTTTGAAGTTTCATTGAAGTATGAAAGCATTGACGTTTGGTACATTTTCATCATGAAGAGCTACAGTGCTTTATTGAAAATTTGCTTCAGCCAATAGTTTTATTCATCAATGAAACTTCAAAAGAATGCTTTTAATTTTTAACTGAAAAAAACAAATTAGTATAAATAAATGAGCTGTATTGTATAAACACTGTGTGTATTGTAGGTGACCATGAATGCCATTGAGAAAATACAAAACAGTGGTAAAGATATGGAACTAAAGAAAGCAATACACGGTGTTATACGTAACCAGAAAACAACGACAGAGAAGGAGTTATTGTTGTCTATTCTGAATTCTCATCATATGATGTCATTACCAGACCATTCATCACAACAGTTTATACCAAAGAAAGAGTTTGGCTGGGATACAGGGGTTGTGGATGGCTTTGACCAAATTGTTGACGTGTATGAATATTTATTTAATTTAGTGAGAAAAGTATAATAATATTTCCTTATATCTATCACAATATTTATAGGGCCTCGTTGGCCGAGTGGTTAAGGTAGTTCATCTACTATTGATCACACGGTCTGTAATGCAGCACTGCAGGTTTGAGTCTCACTGGGGGCAGGTGTACTCGACTCCAATCTTAATTGACACAGATTGCCAGTATTTTCCTACTGAAGGTCATGGGTTTTCTCCTGGTACTCCAGCTTCCTCCCCCAATAAAAGCTGGATGCCATGATATTACTGGAAAATTGCTGAAAATGGCAATAAAAGCCATTCAAAAAACAAAAGAAACTAAATTTTTATCAAGTGATAATTTTTTCAACAGTTATTATGAGTTAGAATTTAATGGTATTGGTCTTTTTTAAGGCCTCACATGTGGATTCTTACAGTTATGTTCTAGATATGTTATTATTTGGAAGTGTTAATCTAAGCATTTAATAAGCTTCTGTAGATTCTACCTTGGTAATTTTTTAAATCTTCCCATGTTAGAATGTTCTTTTTATTACAAACACCAAAATTGCTTAACAATCTGTATTTAACAATACACCAGGGACAAAGTATGACACGTTATCAGACCACATTCTCTCCAATACACCAGGGACAAAGTATGATACGTTATCAGACCACATTCTCTCCAATACACCAGGGACAAAGTATGACACGTTATCAGACCACATTCTCTCCAATACACCAGGGACAAAGTATGACACGTTATCAGACCACATTCTCTCCAATACACCAGGGACAAAGTATGATACGTTATCAGACCACATTCTCTCCAATACACCAGGGACAAAGTATGATACGTTATCAGACCACATTCTCTCCAATACACCAGGGACAAAGTATGATACGTTATCAGACCACATTCTCTCCAATACACCAGGGACAAAGCATGATACGTTATCAGACCACATTCTCTCCAATACACCAGGGACAAAGCATGATACGTTATCAGACCACATTCTCCCACAATAAAAACTGGATGCCTTGATATAGTTTTAAAATTGTTGAAAGTGGTGTTAAACATTATTCAAACAAACACAATTTTTTTTTATATGCAAAGTTATTTCCCTTGTGTGATGGCCAGTAATCTAACATTAATAGATATTGTCATATTGGTTCAGCTGAAATAAACAGCTGCCTTATTGGTATTAAACTTATATACAATTTTTCACAATTTATTTAATTTGGAGAATCTGACCAAAAGTATAACTATTAAAGTACACACAAAAACCTAACCAATATTTTGCTTGTTGAAATCAGATGGTTGAATGAATCATGTTTCTTTTAGACTTAAAATTTTATATAGTAAAGTATGCAGCCATAACAAAAAAGGGGGGGGGGCAGGGGATAAAGTTTCAGGTCTAATGTATAATAGTAATAATAATACTAATTGCCTGATCTTACACATTTATTTGACTGCATTAGAATGTGGTACTCTGACATTGACCTAGTTGAATGTGGTTCTGACATTGACATAGTAGAATGTGGTACTCTAACACTGACATCATAGAATGTGGTTCTGACATTGACATTGTAGAATGTGGTTCTGACATTGACATCGTAGAATGTGTTCTGACATTGACATCGTAAAATGTGGTACTCTGACATTGCCATCGTAGAATGTGGTACTCTGACATTGACATCGTAGAATGTGGTACTCTGACATTGACATCGTAGAATGTGGTACTCTGACATTGTCACCGTAGAATGTGGTACTCTGACATTGCCATCGTAGAATGTGGTACTCTGACATTGACATCGTAGAATGTGGTACTCTGACATTGTCACCGTAGAATGTGGTACTCTGACATTGTCACCGTAGAATGTGGTACTCTGACATTGACATTGTAGAATGTGGTACTCTGACATTGACATTGTAGAATGTTTTTTTTAAGGTGTACAGGGTGTAAAGAAAAATCAATTACAATTGACTAGTGCAGAAACATTGTAGTGCTTTCTAGCTGTGTATAATTCTAAGCTATAAAAATATTTCAATCTATTTCTCAGTTCAGCTGGCTTTGGATTGATTGATTGATTGATTAATGGTGTTTAACGCCCGAGCAGCAATATTTCAGCTATATTCAGGCTGGCTTTGGAAGATTTCCTTCTAGTTTGCATATATATATATATATATATATATATATATATATATATATATAGACAAAAATTATTAGAAAATTCAAAAATAGGCTTTCTTCTACAAAACCTAAAAATAAGTTCTTATTGTTAATTTCAATATTAACGAAGAAATGTTTCACGCTATCAAAGAACAGGTTGAGAAATTCAGATGTCACTTGACAGTCATAAAATAAATGTCCAATAGTTTCCTCTTCACATCCACAGAAAGTGCACAGTTTTGTGTCTTTGATTTTAATTTTAAATAAAAAAGTATTGGTTGGAATAATCCTATGTAGGAACTTGTATTGAAAATTATAGAGGTACATGTAAGTATTCTGCAACACTTTTGAAGCATACAAAAATATTTTTTAAATCTTCAATGCTGGTGTGCAGTTCTTTTTCCCACTTTGCAAATTTTTCTACTGGATGATAAATATGCCTTTCAATAATTATAATATTGTCATAAATGAATCTGATATTTTTACTGAAAGTAAGTTTCTCTAAAAAGATATCCTTTATGGTAAAGTTTGCAGTAAAGTTAATGTCAGTGTTATCCTGTATACACTTTTTTTTATCTCCATAGGGATATTAGATATCAAAATGTAATATCGCATACAATTATTTGTCTGAACCCTTTGTTTTATTTGTTCAAATGTGAGAAAGTCTCTCTTATGAAAGTCTACAATGTGACAGAGGTTTTGTAAACCAGCCTCACCCCATCGGTTATACAGAGGAAAATCCTCTGTTGGTATGAAATTTAAAATATCAAGAGAGAGACACTCCTTTAGTTCATTTTTAACACGTGGCTTAGATAAATGTAAGGCATAAAAGACGTCCTTCCAGAAAGGATTGACAAGTTTATAACTGATTTCTTATAGTTTAAAATTTTGTAATGAAAAGCATCTTTCACCTCCAAAACTGTTTAATGTCAGTTTTAAAATTTTGTGCCAGTCCCCACTTAAATTTTCAAAGAATCTTTTCACCCAACCAATTTTAAGATAAAAGTTAAAGGATTCTAAATGGACCATTTTCAGCCCTCCCTCATTTTTGTGTGCAATAAGTGTATTGAGCTTGATCTTTTCAGTTTTCCCATCCAATATAAAGTTAAAAAATACTCTGTTGATTTCATTCAGCAGAGATTCAGTTATATTAGGCACAGAGCTAAGCAAGTGGATTAATTTAGGGAGTGCAAGGGTCTTAATGACTTAATCTTCCCAAGCAGAGTAAGCTTTCTATGCTGCCAACTTTTCAGCACTTTGGAAATATCAATGATTTTTTTCTCTGAAATTTAAATTGAGCATAGTATCTAAATTTAAAGAAAAATTTAACCCTAAAACCCTAAAGTTTGAACAGGACACAAAATTTGCTCAGTGTACTATTTACTTCCTATCCATACTAGTTTTGTTTTAGCTATATTAATCTTTAATCCTGATACCTTATGAAATTTTTCAAAACGGAGCAGAGTTTCTCTTAAAGAATCTTCACTTCCATCAAGAGTAAGAAAAGTGTCGTCTGCATACTGGCTGACAAGTGGTTCATTCCCTATTTTAACACCTTTTATTTTTGAATTTCTTTTTAAATGCATAGCAAGTATTCCACCCCAATAATAAACAAATAAGGAGATAATGGATCCCCTTGGCGACATCCTCTTTCAAGATTATAAAAACTGGACATGTTACCATTATTAATGACACAGCTTTTTGCATCTGCGTACAGCACTTCAAACCATTTACAAAATGATGGACCAAAGTTGAAACTGATTAAAGCCTTTTTTAGAAATTCCCATTCTATAGAATCAAATGCTTTTTCAAAATCTACAAGTAATAATAATCCCTCTATGTTATTTTTCTCCAGATAATGCATTAAATCATATAGAAGCCTTGTGTTTTCTCCTATAAATCTCCCTTTCATAAAGCCTTTTTGCGTGTCACTAATAATGGCAGGTAGTACCTGACATTGTAGAATGTGGTACTCGGACATTGCCATCGTAAAATGTGGTAATCTGACATTGCCATCGTAGAATGTGGTACTCTGACATTGCCATTGTTGAATGAGGTACTCTGACATTGTCATCGTTGTAAACTGATAAGATATTGCCAGCTTAAATTACATGATTAAGAACCAAAACTAAAATGTTGGCATTCCGCTCGATTGATGTGGTTTTTGTTGAATTTAAATCTGAATAATGTTGTAGCATAGCAGGGGGAAAGGCAACAGAAAGACCACTAGATATAGAGCTAAGAAAGCCAGTACGACAGGTGGCTGTTGATAAAAAGATACAGAAAGTATTGATTCGCACTCGAGACCTGAAGCAGTACAAGGCAGATGCTGTGGTTATTGCTTTACCCCTGGGAGTCTTGAAGACAGACACTGTAATATTTGATCCTCCTTTGCCTAAAGGATGGAAAAAATCAATAGAAAGTCTAGGTAAGTTTTTGTTTTATTGGGCATTTCTATATCAGGTAATTTTTATTTCACTGGAGTGGAGGGTCCAAATAATGTTGGGTAAATTTTTTTATCATAGAGAGTTCTATAGCACATACATTTTTATTTCACTGGGATGGGAGTCTGTACAAATTGTAGATAAATTTTGTTATCTGAGAAAGTCTATAGCAGTTACATTTTTATTTTGAGGGTATTGAGCAGTATTAATCCTACAAGGTCCATAATATCCTACAGGATCAATAAAATTCTTCAAGGTCAATAAAATACCAAAAGATAAATAAAATCCTACAAGGTCGATAAAACACCACAAGATTAATAAAATTCTACAAGGTCAATAAAATACCACCAGCCGACAAGGGCGATAAAATGCCACAAGGTGAATAAAATCCTTCAAGGTCAATAAAATACCACAAGGTCTTGTGAAATAAAATACTAAAAGGTCAATAAAATCCTTCAACGTCAATAAAATACCACAAGGTCAATAAAATGCTAAAAGGTCAATAAAATACCACAAGCCGACCAGGTCAATAAAATACCACAAGGTGAATAAAATCCTTCAACGTCAATAAAATACTACAGTGTCAATAAAATACCACAAGGTTAACAAAATACTACAATGTCAAATCCTACAATGTCAGTAAATACCACAAGGTAAATAGAATCCTATGTCAATAAAATTTTACAAGGTTATAAAATAATACTACGTCAATAAAATCATATATATTGCCACAAGTTGAATAAAATTAAAACAGTTATTATTTTTGTTTTAAAGGAATTGGATACAGCAATAAACTTGTTTTACAATTTGACAAAGTATTTTGGCCAGAAGATGTTGGTGTTTTTACCATGGTAACCAGTAATCAGAATGAGGCTGGCATGTTACAGACATGGATCAATCTACATCGATATGTGAAGACACCAATGTTGATGGGAGTATTACATGACGAAGCAGCTGTTAGATTTGAGAATATGACAGATGTTGAAATCAAAGAAAATGGTATGGGGTACAATCGACTTGTCAGCCTTGTCGAAAGTATTTCAAGATAATTTCCAGCAATTATTTGACTAGAACATATTACATTAGCCACCATTAATGTAAGGGTTCTTATTATGGCTAAGTATTCACTTCTGGTTTGGCATCTTTATGACTTATGGCTTTATTGCTTGATTGTATGATGTTTCTGTTTCAGTAATGTTTTATGCTTGTTAGTGATTCTTCTGACTCTATTTCAAAATCTAATAATGAGAGGGTTCCCTGGGCTTTATCTGACCAGCATGTCCCAAAGTGGTGGAAATGGGATGCTCTCTTAATGGGGGTATTCAGGGGTTGTCATGTTATATATACTGGACCAGGTGGGTGACCTGCCATACTCCTTGCATGATAAAGGACCCGTATGTAGTTTTTGCAAAAGAGTAGGCTCATTATAGCCACTGCAAAAGACTAAATTCTCTTTTTTATTATTGTTTGTTGACGTGTTCTTGTCCTTAATATAGTTGAAATATTTCTCGTTGGACATTTCTGTCATTCACTAAATCTAAATATCAATAAATAGTTTAGGAGATCTTCCAAACATGGTACTGATTTCACTTGCTCAGTTATCTGTTCCCATGGAGATATTCCTGACATGGAAGAGGCCTGTCTTGGGCAGTAATTCCCATAGAAATCCTCCAGAGATGGAAGAGGCCTGTCTTAGGCAGTAATTCCCATGGAGACCATACAATCATGGTGCTGGATTCTGTTGTGCAGTTATTTCCATGGACATATTCAAAACATGGTACTGGCTTGTCTTGTACAGTTATTATATTCAGAGATGTCCCAAACTAGCTACAATAATGTAGCTCCCTTAGAATTTATTTACTATTTGGCTAAGCTACAAAGAGGTACTATTACTCATAATGGAGCAGCTCTGGAGTGATTCACGATCGGGGGTATTTAGGCATATTATCAGCTATTAAAGTGTTTCCCTCGTTTGCTTCATACATCTGATGTCTCTGACGTTTAACTGATATTTCTACAACACCTTATTCATTAGTATTAACACTTTATTCCTAATCATGGCATTGTTGACAAAATTTGAATTCCCGAAGTGCATAATTTGGGAATGGATTTGGTAAAAAATATCATTTATGATCATTACAGTTATATTCATTCCACTATCTCGAATAACATTTTTACAGATATGATTCCAAAACTCTACACCCAGCAATTTAATTTTGTCAACAAAGCCTACTATTACAAAAATATGTATAAAAACCTAAAAGTGTTTTGGCTCCATTATGAGTAATGGGACCTCTTTGTAGCTCCGCCAAGATAAAAAAAGGAGCCACATTATTGTAGCTTGTCCCAAACTTGACAGTAAAAAATGTATAATGTCAGTTTTGTAGTGCTGACATTATACTTTGAAGATTATATTTTTTATTGGGTTCAGGTTACTCATTCCTTGGTTGTTGTTGTCCTTTAGGTTCTTTCATTGTGTCTTTGTCTCAATCCGGGTGTTGTTAAGGGCCTATGTTTTTCTATTTTTGGTGCCTGTTCCAGTTTCTTACATCTACTTATTTTTTAATGTCATACATATTTTTATGTAACAGGTTTGTAGGTGCACAATTAACAAAAATTAAAAAAACCAAATTAATTCTGGAAATTCATATACGTTTGACTTTTTTTACCTGTTTAGGATAGGAATGTTGGAAGGGAAAAAATGTGTTTTAATTTTAGTTAAAAATGCATTTTCTGAGGAAACTCATCAACACCACAAATGAAATAAAACTAATATATACCTAACAGTAATTGTATTGGCAATGTAACGAGTGAGTACTACATCACAGTTATATCCACAGCAGCATCCCTGGGTTCAAACAGGGCAATGTAACGAGTGAGTACTACATCACAGTTATATCCACAGCAGCATCCCTGGGTTCAAACAGGGCAATGTAACGAGTGAGTACTACATCACAGTTATATCCACAGCAGCATCCCTGGGTTCAAACAGGGCAATGTAACGAGTGAGTACTACATCACAGTTATATACACAGCAGCATCCCTGGGTTCAAACAGGGCAATGTAACGAGTGAGTACTACATCACAGTTATATCCACAGCAGCATCCCTGGGTTCAAACAGGGCAATGTAACGAGTGAGTACTACATCACAGTTATATCCACAGCAGCATCCCTGGGTTCAAACAGGGCAATGTAACGAGTGAGTACTACATCACAGTTATATCCACAGCAGCATCCCTGGGTTCAAACAGGGCAATGTAACGAGTGAGTACTACATCACAGTTATATCCACAGCAGCATCCCTGGGTTCAAACAGGGCAATGTAACGAGTGAGTACTACATCACAGTTATATCCACAGCAGCATCCCTGGGTTCAAACAGGGCAATGTAACGAGTGAGTACTACATCACAGTTATATCCACAGCAGCATCCCTGGGTTCAAACAGGGCAATGTAACGAGTGAGTACTACATCACAGTCAGTTGATCACAGTTATATCCACAGCAGCATCCCTGGGTTCAAACAGGGCAATGTAACGAGTGAGTACTACATCACAGTTATATCCACAGCAGCATCCCTGGGTTCAAACAGGGCAATGTAACGAGTGAGTACTACATCACAGTTATATCCACAGCAGCATCCCTGGGTTCAAACAGGGCAATGTAACGAGTGAGTACTACATCACAGTTATATCCACAGCAGCATCCCTGGGTTCAAACAGGGAAATGTAACGAGTGAGTACTACATCACAGTTATATCCACAGCAGCATCCCTGGGTTCAAACAGGGAAACTATATTACTGATCGCAGACGTTATTTCCAGTAAATAAAAATTCCCATTTAAATCAGTTAATTTAGTTGATTATTGCTGTAGCATTAGAATGGAGATAACTGTAATGTATTTGAAGATTTGCCTGCATCAATTTGTGATTTGATGTTCGGAAATATCTTTGCTTACATATCACCAGTAAACTCAATTTCCGACCATCAAATCACTAATTGATGCCGGCATATCTTCAAATACAATACAGTTATCTATTAAATCACATTGTTGCCACCGAGGCCCACAAAAGGCAGTATGAAAATCTTATGTTACATATTTTACGTAATTAAAGTATTGTCATAAAAATACTTATGACTTTCATCTGTAATACAGATTTATTAATTTTATCTTTTTTCAGCTGTCAACATTTTATCAAAGTTATTTGGTAAAGAAATTGTGCAAGGAGTTCAAGTTACCATAGTAACTAAATCAAAATGGATATCAGATAACAAAGTTGTAGGAACATCTACATATCCTAAAGTTGGTAAGTGTTAGGAACTGCTCATCTTCTAAAGTTGGTAAGTCATAGGAACTGCTCATCTTCTAGTAAGTTATAGGAACACCTTCCGCTCCTAAAGTTGGTAAGTCATAGGAACAGCTACATTTTCTAAAGTTGGTAAGTCATAGGAACAGCTAGCTAAATTTTCTAAAGTTGGTAAGTCATAGGTACAGCTACATCTCCTAAAGTTGGTAAGTCATAGGAACAGCTACATATCCTATACTTGGTAAGTCAGAGGAACAGCTACATCTTGTAATGTTCGTAAGTCATAGGAACAGCTAAATATCTTAAAGATGGTATTCGTAGGAACAGCTTCATATCCTAAAGTTGAACAGCTACATATCCTATACTTGGTAAGTCACAGGAACAGCTACATCTTCTAAAGTTGGGAAGTCAGCTTCAT
Source organism: Limnoperna fortunei (assembly GCA_944474755.1). Taxonomy (NCBI): domain Eukaryota; kingdom Metazoa; phylum Mollusca; class Bivalvia; order Mytilida; family Modiolidae; genus Limnoperna; species Limnoperna fortunei. The sequence goes on along the minus strand of OX104124.1, from coordinate 30,492,448 downwards.
CTCCTCAAGTTGGAAAGTCATAGGAACAGTTACATATCTTAAAGTTGGTAAGTCATAGCAACAGCGTCTTCTCAAGTTGGTAAGTCATAGCAACAGCGTCTTCTCAAGTTGGTAAGTCATAGGAACAGCTTATTCTCCTCAATTTGGAAAGTCATAGGAACAGCTTCATCTTATAAAGTTGGTATGTCATAGGAACAGCTTCATCTCCTCAAGTTGGAAAGTCATATGAACAGTTACATATCCTAAAGTTGGTAAGTCATGGGAACAGCTACAAATCCTAAAGTTGGTAAGTCATAGAAACAGCTACATCTTATAAAGTTGGTAAGTCATATGAACAGCTTCATCTCATAAAGTTGGTAAGTCATAGGAACAGCTACATCTTCTAAAGTTGGTAAGTCATAGGAACAGCTTCATCTCCTGAAGTTGGTAAGTCATTGGAACAGCTTCATATCCCAAAGTTGATAAGTCATGGGAACAGCAACATCTACTAAAGTTGGTAAGTCCTAGGAACAGCTACATATTATACAGTTGGTAAGTCATATGAACAACTACTTTTCCTAAAGTTGTTAAGTCATAGAAACAGCTACATATCCCACAGTTGGTAAGTCATAGAAACAGCTACATATCCTTAAGTTGGTGTCAACGAACAGCCACATATACTTAAGTTGGTAAGTCATATAAACAGCTACATTCTCTATAGTTGGAAAGTCATATAAACAGCTACACATCCTAAAGTTGGTAAGTCATAGGAACAGCTACATATCCTAAAGTTGGTAAGTCATAGGAACAGCTACATATCCTAAAGTTGGTAAGTCATAGGAACAGCTTCATATCCTGAAGTTGGTAGGTCAAAGGAACAGCTACATCTCCTAAAGTTCGTAAGTCATACGAACAGCCACTTATACCTATGTTGGTAAGTCACTGGAACAACTTCATTCTTAAGTTGGTTTCCTAGGAATATCTTCATAAAATTCTTAAGTTAGTGATCCTTGACACCCACATATCCTAAAATGGGTGTCATGGGAACAGATCCCAGTGCTCGACCCACAGAGCAGCCCAGCGCGTCCCTGGGTGGCAGGTAGGGGAGACCCTCTCGTTGTGGGGTTGTCGGGTCATAATACGGAAAGCCTGATCGTGGACCGTAGTGGAGAGTGCCACGCTCCTTGCACAATAAAAAATCCCTTTTGTAGATTTCGAAAAAGAGTAGGCTCATTGTAGCCATTACAAAAGGCTAAATTTTCCACCCCTACCCAAAACTCCATACTTTTCTAGTGGCAGTCAAAATTGTATTCCCTGTGACCCATCCAACCCCCATTTTCTGTTGATTTATTGTTTGTTTACTTGTTCCCGTCCTGAATATAGCTGAAATACTGCTCGCTGGACGTAAAGCAGACATCAAATCAATCAATCATGGGAACAGAATACATTTTGAATAGCTACATAGGTAAACAACTGTCATTTTTCATCTCATTTTTGGGGGCCTCGGTGGCCGAGTGGTCAAGGTAGTTTGTCTACTAATGATCACGTGGTCTGTCAACACTTCGATTCTCACTGCAGGCAGGGTGTACCCGACTCCAATCTTAATTGATAAGGATTGCCAGTGTTCCTACCGCAGGTCAGAGGTTTTCTCCTGGTACTCCGGCTTCCTCCCCCAATAAAAACTGGATGCCCTGATATAGCTGAAAAATTGCTGGAAGTGGCGTTAAACACCATCAAACAAACAATCATCTCATTTTTCTTAGCAATGATAAATGAAATTTGTTCAATAAGTTTGTATAATCATGCAATATTGTGTGATTTATTTTTAAGACCCTTTTGACTCCTACTTCCTCTTCAAAGTTAAAGAGCAGGGGGGAGAGGGGTAATCATCAGGGAGCATTACAATGACTCCTACTTCCTCCTCAAAGTTAAAGAGCAGGGGGGAGAGGGGTAATCATCAGGGAGCATTACAATGACTCCTACTTCCTCTTCAAAGTTAAAGAGCAGGGGGGAGAGGGGTAATCATCAGGGAGCATTACAATACTTGTAAGTTAAAGAGCAGGGGGGGGAGAGGGGTAATCATCAGGGAGCATTACAATACTTGTAAGTTAAAGAGCAGGGGGGAGAGGGGTAATCATCAGGGAGCATTACAATACTTGTTTCTTTTAGTTCTGCAAAACAAGTTTAATGCTTAAATACACTCATTAACCTTTTCAGGGGTTTTACCTGAGATGTTTGATATGTTGACAGAGCCAGTCTGTCCTTATATATATTTTGCCGGAGAATATACTTCACTAGAAAACATGAACACAGCTCATGGGGCTTACTTGTCTGGCGTCAAAGCTGCAGAGCAAATTATATCAAATCTTTGTGAAAAAAAGATGAAGATAGAAACCTCTTCAGTGAAAGAGAAGGAACAGATTGAAACAAAAGATAAAAAAAGTGATGAAAAAACAAAGAAAGAAAAACTATCAAAAGGAGAGAAAAAAGGGAAAGAGGACAAGAATAAGTTGAAAGATGAATTGTGATATATACATGTAGGAAATGTATAACAGGATTGTTTTATCAAATCAGAGTATTTTGTCTTGATTTGAAAGTTCAAGACCATATTGGAAAAGTGTAAAAATTTTTTCCTGATACTTCCTGTAGCATTTAAAAACAAAATTTGCAGGAAAGTGTATGTCGCCTATGCAAAGATTTGATATGTAAGGTGAGCATTATAGCCTCAGGGTTTAATTCTTAGTTGTCTTTGCTTCACTGCGTATGGAAATAAAGCAGAAAAAATAACATGTATTTTTCTTACTTTTAAAAGGAGGACAATAATTTTTTTAGTACACATGCACCTAACTCTAGGTGAATACTTAGTAAACATGTACCTAACTCGAGGTGAATTCTTAGTGTACATGTACCTAACTTGAGGTGAATTCTTAGTGTACATGTACCTAACTCTAGGTGAATACTTAATAAACATGTACCTAACTCGAGGTGAATTCTTAGTGTACATGTACCTAACTCGAGGTGAATTCTTAGTGTACATGTACCTAACTCTGGGTGAATACTTAGTATACATGTACCTATCTCTGGGTGAATACTTAGTGTACATGTACCTAACTCTGGGTGAATACTTAGTGTACATGAACCTAACTCTAGGTGAATACTTAGTAAACATATACCTAACTCGAGGTGAATTCTTAGTGTACATGTACCTAACTCTGGGTAAATACTTAGTAAACATGTACCTAACTGAAGGTGAATTCTTAGTGTACATGTACCTAACTCTGGGTAAATACTTAGTATACATGTACCTAACTCTGGGTGAATACTTAGTGTACATGAACCTAACTCTGGGTAAATACTTAGTATACATGTACCTAACTCTGGGTGTATACTTAGTGAACATGTACCTAACTCGAGGTGAATTCTTAGTGTACATGTACCTAACTCTGGGTGAATACTTAGTTAACATGTACCTAACTCAAGGTGAATTCTTAGAGTACATGTACCTAACTCTGGGTGAATACTTAGTGTACATGAACCTAACTCTGGATGAATACTTAGTGTAAATGTACCTAACTGTGGGTTAATATTAAGTGTACATGTACCTTACTCTGGGTGAATACTTAGTGTACATCTACCTAACTCTGGGTTAATATTAAGTGTACATGTACCTAACTCTGGGTGAATACTTAGTGTAAATGTACCTAACTGTGGTTTAATCTTAAGTGTACATGTACCTTACTCTGGGTGAATACTTAGTGACTTAATGTAAATGTACCTAACTGTGGGTTAATATTAAGTGCACATGTACCTAACTCTGGGTGAATACTTAGTGTACATGAACCTAACCATGGGTTAATATTAAGTGTACATGTACCTAACTCTGGGTGAATATTTAGTGTAAATGTACCTAACTGTGGGTTAATATTAAGTGTACATGTACCTAACTCTGGGTGAATACTTAGTGTACATGTACCTAACTCTGGGTGAATACTTAGTGTACATGTACCTTACCTAACTCTGGGTGAATACTTAGTGTACATGAACCTAACTCTGGATGAATACTTAGTGTAAATGTACCTAACTGTGGGTTAATATTAAGTGTACATGTACCTTACTCTGGGTGAATACTTAGTGTACATCTACCTAACTCTGGGTTAATATTAAGTGTACATGTACCTAACTCTGGGTGAATACTTAGTGTAAATGTACCTAACTGTGGTTTAATCTTAAGTGTACATGTACCTTACTCTGGGTGAATACTTAGTGACTTAATGTAAATGTACCTAACTGTGGGTTAATATTAAGTGCACATGTACCTAACTCTGGGTGAATACTTAGTGTACATGAACCTAACCATGGGTTAATATTAAGTGTACATGTACCTAACTCTGGGTGAATATTTAGTGTAAATGTACCTAACTGTGGGTTAATATTAAGTGTACATGTACCTAACTCTGGGTGAATACTTAGTGTACATGTACCTAACTCTGGGTGAATACTTAGTGTACATGTACCTTACCTAACTCTGGGTGAATACTTAGTGTACATGTACCTTACTCAGGGGGAATACTTAGTCTACATGTTGCAAACGCTGGGTGAATACTTAGTATACATGTACCTAACTCTGGGTGAATACTTAGTCTACATGTTGCAAACGCTGGGTGAATACTTAGTATACATGTACCTAACTCTGGATGAATACTTAGTCTACATGTTGCAAACGCTGGGTGAATACTTAGTATACATGTACCTAACTGGGTGAATACTTAGTGTACATGTACCTAACTCAGGGGGAATACTTAGTCTACATGTTGCAAACGCTGGGTGAATACTTAGTATACATGTACCTAACTCTGGATGAATACTAAGTGTACATGAACCTATCTCTGCATGAATATGTTCTGTACTTTCTGTACATAAACCTAACTCTGGGTGAATACTTTCTGTACTTTCTGTACATAAACCTAACTCTGGGTGTACTTTCTGTACATGAACCTAACTCTGGGTGAATACTTTCTGTACATGACCCTAACTCTGGGTGAATACTTAGTGTACATGTTCCAAATGCTGGGTGAATACTTCGTATACATGTACCTAACTCTGGGTGAATACTTAGTGTACATGAACCTATCTCTGGGTGAATACTTAGTATACATGTATCTTAATTTGGGTGAATACTTAGTATACATGTACCTAACTCTGGATGAATACTAAGTGTACATGAACCTATCTCTGCGTGAATACTTTCTGTACTTTCTGTACATAAACCTAACTCTGGGTGAACTTTCTGTACTTTCTGTACATGAACCTAACTCTGGGTGACTACTTTCTGTACATGACCCTAACTCTGGGTGAATACTTAGTGTACATGTTCCAAATGCTGGGTGAATACTTAGTATACATGTACCTAACTCTGGGTGAATACTTAGTATACATGTACCTAACTCTGGGTGAATACTTAGTATACATGTACCTAACTCTGGGTGAATACTTAGTGTACATGAACCTATCTCTGGGTGAATACTTAGTATACATGTACCTAACTCGAGGTGAATACTTAGTGTACATGAACCTAACTCTGGGTGAATACTTAGTATACATGTACCTATCTCTGGGTGAATACTTAGTGTACATGAACCTATCTCTGGGTGAATACTTAGTATACATGTACCTAACTCTGGGTGAATGCTTAGTGTACATGAACCTAACTCTGGGTGAATACTTAGTTTACATGTACCTAACTCTGGTTGAATACTTAGTGTACATGTACCTAACTCTGGGTGACTACTTTCTGTACATGACCCTAACTCTGGGTGAATACTTAGTGTACATGTTCCAAATGCTGGGTGAATACTTAGTATACATGTACCTAACTCTGGGTGAATACTTAGTATACATGTACCTAACTCTGGGTGAATACTTAGTGTACATGTACCTAACTCTGAATGAATACTTAGTGTACATGTACCTTACCTAACTCTGGGTGAATACTTAGTGTACATGTACCTTACTCAGGGGGAATACTTAGTCTACATGTTGCAAACGCTGGGTGAATACTTAGTATACATGTACCTAACTCTGGGTGAATACTTAGTCTACATGTTGCAAACGCTGGGTGAATACTTAGTATACATGTACCTAACTGGGTGAATACTTAGTCTACATGTACCTAACTGGGTGAATACTTAGTGTACATGTACCTTACCTAACTCTGGGTGAATACTTAGTGTACATGTACCTAACTCTGGATGAATACTTAGTCTACATGTTGCAAACGCTGGGTGAATACTTAGTATACATGTACCTAACTGGGTGAATACTTAGTGTACATGTACCTAACTCAGGGGGAATACTTAGTCTAGATGTTGCAAACGCTGGGTGAATACTTAGTATACATGTACCTAACTCTGGATGAATACTAAGTGTACATGAACCTATCTCTGCATGAATATGTTCTGTACTTTCTGTACATAAACCTAACTCTGGGTGAATACTTTCTGTACTTTCTGTACATAAACCTAACTCTGGGTGTACTTTCTGTACATGAACCTAACTCTGGGTGAATACTTTCTGTACATGACCCTAACTCTGGGTGAATACTTAGTGTACATGTTCCAAATGCTGGGTGAATACTTCGTATACATGTACCTAACTCTGGGTGAATACTTAGTGTACATGAACCTATCTCTGGGTGAATACTTAGTATACATGTATCTTAATTTGGGTGAATACTTAGTATACATGTACCTAACTCTGGATGAATACTAAGTGTACATGAACCTATCTCTGCGTGAATACTTTCTGTACTTTCTGTACATAAACCTAACTCTGGGTGAACTTTCTGTACTTTCTGTACATGAACCTAACTCTGGGTGACTACTTTCTGTACATGACCCTAACTCTGGGTGAATACTTAGTGTACATGTTCCAAATGCTGGGTGAATACTTAGTATACATGTACCTAACTCTGGGTGAATACTTAGTATACATGTACCTAACTCTGGGTGAATACTTAGTATACATGTACCTAACTCTGGGTGAATACTTAGTGTACATGAACCTATCTCTGGGTGAATACTTAGTATACATGTACCTAACTCGAGGTGAATACTTAGTGTACATGAACCTAACTCTGGGTGAATACTTAGTATACATGTACCTATCTCTGGGTGAATACTTAGTGTACATGAACCTATCTCTGGGTGAATACTTAGTATACATGTACCTAACTCGAGGTGAATACTTAGTGTACATGTACCTAACTCTGGGTGAATACTTAGTGTACATGAACCTAACTCTGGGTGAATACTTAGTTTACATGTACCTAACTCTGGTTGAATACTTAGTATACATGAACCTATCTCTGGTTGAATACTTAGTGTACATGAACCTATCTCTGGGTGAATACTTAGTATACATGTATCTTAATCTGGGTGAATACTTAGTATACATGTACCGAACTCTGGTTGAATACTTAGTATACATGTACCTAACTCTGGGTGAATACTTAGTATACATGTACCTAACTCTGGATGAATACTTAGTATACATGTTCCTAACTCTGGGTGAATACTTAGTATACATGTACCTAACTCTGGGTGAATACTTAGTGTACATGTACCTAATTATGGGTGAATACTTAGTGTACATGTACCTAACTCTGGGTGAATACTTAGTAAAAATGTACCTAACTTGAGGGGAATACTTAGTAAACATGTACCTAACTCTGGGTGAATACATAGTGTACATGTACCTAACTCGAGGTGAATACTTAGTAAACATGTACCTAACTCGAGGGAAATACTTAGTAAACATGTACCTAACTCTGTGTGAATACATAGTGTACATGTACCTAATTCTGGGTGAATACTTAGTAAACATGTACCTAACTCTGGGTGAATACTTAGTGTACATGTACCTAACTCTGGGTGAATACGTAGTGTACATGTACCTAACTCTGGGTGAATACTTAGTGTACAAGTACCTAACTCTGGGTGAATACTTAGTGTACATGTACACGTCTAATCGCCTGAATATAGCTGAAATATTGCTGCTCGGGCGTTAAACACCATTAATCAATCAATCAATCAATCATAATTCTGGGTGAATACTTAGTGTACATGTACCTTACTCTGGGTGAATACTTAGTGTACATGTACCTAATTCTGGGTGAATACTTAGTGTACATGAACCTAACTCTGGGTGAATACTTAGTGTACATGAACCTAACTCTGGGTGAATACTTAGTGTACAAGTACCTAACTCTGGGTGAATACTTAGTAAACATGTACCTAATTCTGGGTGAATACTTAGTGTACATGTACCTAACTCTGGGTGAATACTTAGTGTACATGTACCTAATTCTGGGTGAATACTTAGTGTACATGAACCTAACTCTGGGTGAATACTTAGTGTACATGTACCTAACTCTGGGTGAATACTTAGTGTACATATACCTAATTATGGGTGAATACTTAGTGTACATGAAGCTAACTCTGGGTTAATACTTAGTGTACATGTAGCTGACTCCGAGTGATTTCTTAGTGTACATGAACCTAACCCTGGGTGAATATTTGTACAATTTTGATGGCCATAACTCCTTTACAGCATTTACAATAAGAGTCAAAACCGTTGATGTTATGGCAGGGATAAGCACATACTTTTTTATTATGACTATACATTCCATATCTTTGCTATTTTGCTCCTTTGTAGCACATTGTTGTTTTATTTTATAACTGTTTTGCATTTGTGCCATGTCTTTTGTGAAACTTTTTATTGAATAGATATTATTGAAATGTTTGTGTTTGTTTATATTTTGTTTTAATGGCCCTTTCCTTCCCACCACTAATGAAATGTTGCTTTTCTTTCTTCACCTATGAAATAGTCTTCAGAATTTTCCATTTTCTCTTCCCCAATTGAATGTCTTTTCTTTATTCTACCAATGGGATGGCTGTTTCCTTCCCTCTCAAAAAGGAATGGTATGCTACTTTCCTCCACTAATCAAGTTGTCTTCTACTTCCCTCCATTAAGGAATTGCCCATTCCTCCCTTCCTCCCATTAATGGAATGGTCCTCTCCTCCCCTTCACTAATGGAATGGTCCTCTACTTTCTTTCATTAATGGAATGGGTCCATACTTCCTTCCAATGGAATGATCTTCTATTTCCTTCCAACGGAATGATCTTCTACTTCCCTCCAATGGAATGGTCTTCTACTTCCCTCCAATGGAATGGTCTTCTACTTCCCTCCAATGGAATGGTCTTCTACTTCCCTCCAATGGAATGGTCTTCTACTTCCCTCCAATGGAATGGTCTTCTACTTCCCTCCAATGGAATGGTCTTCTACTTCCCTCCAATGGAATGGTCTTCTACTTCCCTCCAATGGAATGGTCTTCTACTTCCCTCCACAAAATGGTCCTTTAGTTTTCTCCACCAAGGAAGGTCCATTACTTCCCTCCATCATATAATGGTACTTTCCTCCAACTAATTGTTCTTACCTTCCCTCCAACAACTGAATGGCCCTAGATGTCGCAATTGACAATGTGGTGCATTTATTGCTCTTTTGTCTCTTAATTATATCTCCATTAGGAAACTGTGCTTAATAAAGTGTGTATATATGTATATGTCTTTGGTATGTCCACAATTGGGTCTTTCGTGATGATGTGGGCTTGATAGTTAGATTGACCAGCAATGGGACTTTCATAGCAGTGTTAGCTAATGAGTAGGATCGACTAATAATGAGGACTAATAATAATAATAATGTCGCCAAAAAAAAGTGTAGTGACCGGCAGACTAATGATATCCACATGCAATGTGAACATTCTCTGTACTTCACATAGGCTTTGAAAGATTATCCAGTGATAGGTAAATTTAAACAGAGAGCCAGGTAATAGAGAATATCTGATAACTGGACATTATTAGTTGCAGAAAAAAGCGAAATGTACTGATTTTTCGTTGCAGTCCTCTTATTATGTGTCATTTTATGAAATCTTTTCCATTTATACAGGGTGTCATTCGGCGATTTCAGAATTTTGCTTGTCTGTGTGTGTGAGTATGTGTGTGTGGGTGTGTGTGTGTGTGTATGCATTTATGCTTTAATATGTAATTAATAATGTTCTTCATATATTTACTGCTGATTCGATCATGTATAAACAATGTATAATAGTGTTATGTATTTCCTGGAGCGGACGTTGCTAAGTTGATATAACTTGTGGCCAATCCAATTGACCCATTTCCAGTTTTACATGATTTATCTCCCCTTTTACTTCCTGTTAAAAAAACTACGGCTATCATTACTAAAAGACTATGATATTGAAATAAAGATTTTGGATTGTTTTAATATTGTTTGTCTATGCCAATTAAATTTTTCATCTAATTAACCTTATAAGTAGATGTTACTATAGCCATAGGCAACAGGTGAGTTTGAATACAACACAGATGTCACTGATAACCTTGTTTATTTAAGCTATAAAACAGCTGGGGTTCTACCTCCAATTAACATCAGGTAAATAGGATAATGAACATAGATTAATTAATTAACGATTATGTTTACACAGCAGGCGGTTTTAAAGGGAATGTAAGGGCTAAAAAAATTTTTTGATATGTTGATTGTACAATTTTACTTATGTGAAAAATGATCCATCTAAATAAATATCTCATCAGATATTAATTATACAGCTGTTTTTCTAATCAAATTATTGCACTATGGAGAGGCTAATTATCATATGTAGCGGAAGTAGAGATATGACGTATGATAGTCAATTCCTGTTGATGCAGCTGTTAATCTTATACACACACAGTAGTAAAAATGCCAGAGTGCCAAGCAAAATTTTGCACAGTTGTAAGAGGTAAAGGAATTTCAACATTTTCAATCCCAGACCCGAAGAAGGAATATGAACGATGTGCCAGATGGTTACATAATCTTGGAAATGCTAAATTGGACATTAAAACTTTTAAACATTCCTTTAACATGATAGTTTGTGAGAAACATTTTGAGCCTAGTTGTTTCAAGGAAGATATGCAAGTAAGTATCATGATATATGTATTTTTATATTTTATATTTTTCAGATCAAATGTATTGAGTAATATTAAAGCATAGTCATACTTTTTGGAATATAATTTGATCTAATTAAAAACAAATCATAAATACTTATATTATCTTTAACGTTTCATATATGACAGGTGTTTTCTTCACAACAATATTTCTTTTATTATATATATTATTATAAAATACATAGATGAATAAAACATTAAAATTGTGTTAAAAAACTTCAAATATCTTATATGTTTTACATTTTGTTTTCATAATTTTAGGCTAAAGTAATGGGTTATACACCAAAGAAAAAATTTCTAAAAGATGATGCTATTCCAACTATATTTGCTGATACGAAACCTATTCATGAAAGAAAGTCCAGTAAAAGTAGAACTGAGAAAATGGAAAAACAAGAGGTAAGCAGAATATGTATTATTATGAGAAGCAAAGAAGTACAAAAGGGACATTTGTATCCTGAAGTCCAAAATCTGTCAACATTAAAGAAAAAATAACCAAACAGCATACATAAAACTTGTATTAGTATAGTTTATATTCACGTTTTTCTTTGCACATTTTTTTTCATTTAAAAAAATTTTTTATTATACTATTTTAAATAAACATGAAGGATGAAAACTTAACTTTTTTTAAATTTTAGCTGATTGAAACCCTTCTTACTGGAAATGAAAACCCTGAAGTTGAAATGCAACATCCTATTACTCCATCAGTTGAAAGAAAACGAAAACAGATAATGCCTAGTATATCTTCAAAGAAATCAAAGGTAAATACACTACAATTAACAGCTTGACTCATTTCTGATCTCTCCAAAGATTAATTATATCCCATAATGAATTAGATAACAGTTCCAGCTGGACAGGCATTCCTTACAGCTATCATTTCTACCACTAAATCTTTCTTATCAGTAAATAAATAATCAAACACAATTAATAATTAATTTGACCTTTGTTTGCATTAGGTTAATTTAGGGTTGATGTTTTTGGTTAAAGCCAGGCTGGAACATTCTTTGTTATGAAATGATAGTATAATTTAATATTTTTGATTCAATGTAATAAAAAATCTTTTTTTTTGTGCATAGGTCACCTCCACATACTCCAGTAAAACAGATTTTGGCATCCAGGTTGGACCAAATTATGTTGATAAATCTGTAAGCTGTAACATTATAACTGAGATTCAAACAACTCATTGCACCAAGTGTTTTGAGAGAGATAATCCTTCACTTGCAGTGAGTGACCATTCATATTGTAGTGGAGAATTACAATATATTCATGATAGTTCTACTCCAATTAAGAAAAAAGATACAATTGATCAGAACAGTCCAGCTGATGAGAGCGATGTTGATGACTTACTGTCACCTGCCAAAACTGATGTTAATGATAAATCGTTTTGTTTGTCTGACTTTTCAGAAGATTCACCTTTGTCGTCGCCCGAGAAAAATGTTAATTCTGAAAAGGTGGAAGCTAGCTCCATATCGGAAGATACCAAGCTTATAGTATTTCTTAAATGCTTAACAAGTCTATTTCAACTGGTTATGTGTCGTATTTGTCAAAGTCCAATTGACACTGATGATATAAAAACAACAGTGGAAGGTTCTTGTATTATAGCCCATTTCACCTGCCTAAACAACCATTCATTCAGTTGGGAGTCACAGCCTTATATAGGAAGACAGCCTGTAGGAAACGTTTTAATGACAGCTGCAACTTACTTATCAGGAAATACCTTCTCATCTATTTCTGCATTTTTTGAAACTCTTAATTCCAAGTTTATTAGCAGGTCTGCATTTTACGATATTGCAAACAGTTTTGTTATTCCTTCCATTCATAAATTTTGGTGTCAACAACAAGAATAATTTTACGGAATATGCTGGGTAGGAAATTATGTTTAGTTGGTGACGGTAGATGTGATTCCCCAGGATTTAGCGCTAAATACTGTAACTATACATTAATGGAGGCTTCAACATCAGCCATATTAGATTTCAACATTGTTCAGGTAACTGAAACAGGTGCATCATCACGAATGGAACTGGAGGGATTTAAAAGAACCATTTCAAATCTTCAAGAATCCAACCTTGAAATAGACATTATTGCAACAGACAGACATGTGCAAATACGAAAATATATTAAGGACAATCTTCCAACTGTGTCTCATCAATTTGATGTTTGGCACATGTCAAACAGCATAAGGAAGAAAATTGTAAAAGCAAGTAAGAAAAAGGATTGTGAGGCCTTGGTTCCCTGGATCAGAAGTATTTCCAACCATATACGGTTTTGTGCAGGGAATTGTGATGGTGATTCGAACAAACTTATTGAGATGTGGAAGTCTATCCTTTTCCACATTAGAAATATTCACACATTTGCAGGTAAAACGTTCAATACATGTGGACATGGTGACCTGTCTGCTGACTGTCAAAGGAAGAAAAAATGGTTAAAAGCAAAAAGCAAGCCATTTAAAGCACTAGAGTCTGTTATTAATGACACACGTGTTTTGAAAGATTTACGACAGTTGAACCTATTTTGTCATACTGGAGACATTGAAGTATTCCACTCAATGATGTTAAAGTATGTGCCAAAAAGACAGGAATTTCAATATCCCCAGATGGTTGCCAGATCCCAACTTGCCGCTCTGGACCATAACTTTAACTTGAGGCGAAAACAAAAAGAGGCGTCAGATGGGAGTTTGCAGTTTGCCCCAGCTTTCCCTAAGGCAACAAGTAGATGGTGTGTTAAAAAACGATATGCTGACAAGGACTATGGGTTTCGGGATGAACTAATGGAACTTATAGTAAAGGCAAAAATTATGGGTGAAAAAACTGTTACCCCACATCAAATTAAACAAGCCAACATTCTGCCAAAAAACATTGCAACAAAACCAGCTCCACCGAAGGAAACACTTGTAGAGGCACACGTTTCAAGATTCAAGATAAACTAACTGTTATAAATTGTAATATAATCTTGCAAATACATGTGTTTTCTGTGATACATATTATATGTCTTTATTGAAAACAACAGTATTTATATTAATCTGTATCTTCTGATTCTGAAGAGGATACGTCTGATTCACTGTGAAATCCTTCATAATGTCCAGATTCTTCAGGAAAAGTTTTTCGAATTTTCACAACAACACAAGCTGGTAATATAACTCTGTTCTTGCGACCAAGGGGTTGCCCTCTTCTTACCCAGTTAACAAATTGACGATATGCCATCAGCCTGCTTTGTCTAAAAAAAGGTATGACAGTTAAAAAAAAATTAAGAGTAAAAACAATGTTGAATTGCCCATAAATTCTAAAATTAGTTTGAGTTTTTTATCACTCTATCATTTCTATTGCCCTGTTGCTATTTCATATTACAATTACTATTGATCAGCATATATTCCTTTGTATTTTATAAAGTTGATGTAAAAATGTCACCAAAAATATAATGTTAAAACTACCTGTTTGTCAGTGAATCAGGAGCTCTGCCTGTCATTCTCTTGTATCGCATAAAAATAACATAAGCAGTTTCCAAAACTTTTCTATTCAAACATATTAGTTCAAAGTCTGTATGTAGACAAATACAAGAATTTTCATCTGTTATATAATGTTCATCATAATGCTGAAAGTTTCTGCAACAAAGATTTTCTCTTCTTTTTTGTAAAGGTTCACAGTGTCCACATGTACACACATTGTTTGTCTCTTCTTCACATTGGTTTTCACATTCTATTTTTTTAGCAGCTTCTAACTCTTCCTCAGTAAACTCGGGCTCATACAAATATCCAACACAATTTTGTTCTTTTGAATCACAGGTTATATTATCATCACTTGAATCCATAGCTTTCTAGTAATTTATTTAAGAAGCATAGGATTTATTAGCTGTTGATAATGCCAATGAAACAGGAATTGACTATCATACGTCATAAACAGGTGTGCCTGCTGGGAAATCTCTGATAAGGGAGATAAATATATTTACAATATGTCTGCCTCCAGAAAAGTGCAATTAAGATAAAATAATCACTGATTAAATGATAATTAGATTTAGTATGAATAAATGGATTGCAGATGTGGATATTAATAGATTCAATCTTTTATATGACAAAAAATAATTTTTGACCTTGCGTTCCCTTTAATAACCTTCCTCACTCAGATATTGACACCTGTCATTCAACTGAAGCGTGAAAATTTATGAAAGACAATTGTCCATTTCAAAAGGTTTCAACAGGACAAACTGCGGCTATAGCAGCAGTTTTTAGTACCGGAAATGGACACTAGGTGGCGTTTTTTAAATTGGAAAGTCGTCAATTGTATTATTACAATAAAATATGTTTAATCTAATCTTATTTTATTAATATAATAAGTTTTAAGATTTAAGCATCTTTCAGTAAAACCCAACCCCCGGACCCTTTTTTACATTATTAATTATTTTGCTCACGAAACATTGTAAATCTGGTTCTTTCTTTTTTTAAATGATTGATTGGATGTTTGCTTTACGTCCATCGAGCAGTATTTCAGCTATATTCAGGACGGAACAAGTTAACAAACGATACATCAACTGGAAAAGGGGAGCAGGGGCGGATACAGGATTTTCGAAAGGGGGGCGTAAAAAGGGGATATCGGAAAAAGAAGGCCACAGAAACGGTTTTTATAGTGTTCAGTAACCTTTATTTGGTACAGTGGATACAGAGATATCATAATAAACGAATTAGTACCGTTAATGCATAAATTTATGGTGAGGACGAGCGGGGATTACATTATTGCCCTTGGCTCTGGTTGTTACCCTCTCTGTTCTCTTTTTTTTTCCTTTCCTTTTTTAAATGGGGGGGGGCGTACGCCCCTACGCCCTACGCCCCCCCCCTGGATCCGCCACGGGGGAGGAATGAGACACAGGAAACACAATTTTGACTGCCACTGGAAAGTACCAAGTATTGGGTAGGGTCGGAGAATTAGCCTTTTGTATCGGGTACAATGAGCCTACTCTTTTTCGAGGGGGTCTTTATCGTGCAAGGAGCGTAGCACTCTCCAAACACGTTATCCACTATGGCTCGCCGCCAGGCTTTCCGTATTATTAAATAAGTTTATAACAAACATCTCGGGGACATTATTGCAGGACTTGAACATATAACAGGTCCATTATAAAGCACCTATATACTATATTTATACACATACACGCCGAGGGTCATTATTGCAGACCGATAACATATAACAGGGCCGTTATGAAAACACCCATTTTCATAACTCAAATCATTGCATTGTATCACACGTGGCGTTATAACTAATTTCAGGTACGGTTTACTGAGCTATTGCGCGATAATATAGTTCGATGTTTGCATTTACCGAAGTAAGTACTTTCTATCTGTAATATTGTTTTGACTATTTTTCAGGTGAAAAACAGTATGTTTTGTAGTGCGAAATGTAATTATTTTGTTCTTTGCATTTGAATAAAAATATAATTATGTTCATATATTCGTACGCGATCAAGCTGGCTAGGTGAACGATCATATTGTTGTATTAATTACATTATGTGCACGTGATTATGTGTCATAACCATTTATTGTAAATCACGTGTTGTAAATGTGTTGAACAAATAAACATTTCGAACTATTTCGTACTATTATCATAAATGCACATGAAATCTGCTCTCATCTGAATTTAATTATATAACAAGAAAAGATATGCGTTAAACCCATATCCAGAGATGTTCGATTTATATGTTATAGGTGTATCCCATTTGGTTTAATAGTTTTTTTTTCAATTTGTTTTATTTAAAATTTTATCATATGCTGTAAAGGGATGCAAATATAGACGATTGTGAAAGGCAAGAAATAATCATCTTGATTATAATATCTCAACTTTGAGAAGAGTACTGTAATAAAAAAAGAAAAGTTTTCGAAGGACATATATATGTTTACCAATAAAAATACATTGACCATAGTCAAGTGGTTCTGTGGGGGAAAATGTGAATGTAAGATCGGCAGTTATCGCGTCCTCGGAAAATCAAAGAAAACATACCGACAAGTTACAATTTTTATTGATTTTAATTTTACTGTAATTAAAATTGTTTCAAAAGATTTGCAATTAAATGTATTTTAAACGTCAAACTAGCATTCATGTGCATAAACATTGCTAAGAACTTTATAAAATTTTCAGAATTTAAAATAAAAAAAAAACAATTCGAAGAAGAGTCTTATTTTGCAAAACAATTGATGAGATTATTAACTTCTACAATTATTTTCAACAATATAAACTGTTGATGACCTTTATTCGAACGTAACTGAATTTTTTTCTGTTGTATTATTATATATATAACTTGCTTCGTTAAAATATCTTAACATCAAAATTTTTTAAATCTTGAATTAAATAAAAATCTATATCTTTTGTGTCTTTTTATTATTGAGAAATTTCTTTTCCCTACTAATTTCATCCTCCCAAGTCAGTGGTTCTGAGTCCGCGTTCGCTCCATCATCATGATGATGGAGCGAACGCGGACTCAGAACCACTGACTTGGGAGGATGATGAGTTTGAGCCAATAAAATTATTTATATTTGTATTTGTATTGTAATAATCTCTCATATTCAATACAAAATGGGTTCCTGTTTTAATCCTCCATTTACTTTAATTGAGTTTCCCCGATATGGTTCAACCATATCTTCTCTTGTTTAATACTATTATTAACCAACTGACCATTAACTAAAATAAGCCAGGTACACCCACCAAAAACCATATTTTCAGACTAAGAAGGGACTATAACAAGTCAGAACCAGTGTGTATTTTAAAAGTCAGATCAATTTTTACACAATTTTACATCTGCTGTGTTTTGTATGTTTTTTTTTCATTATATTTCACAAATCTGCACATAACATTATTTTTTTAATGATACATGCCCATTGAACTAAATTAAGTATAGTATATAAAATTTCATTTCAGATTTGTAATGTACATAAGTAATTACACATTCTAGGCAAACAGATGGACATACAGGCATATAAAATATCAATAAAATTACATCGATGGGTATGAACGGGGCCAAATGAGAAAACATGGCATTAATGTCATAATGGCCCTGTCATAATGCCATGTTTTCTCATAATGGCCCTTTGGCATTTCATTAAGTAATGAGCAGAAATACGGATAATTTACTTAGTTGGTTAATAATAGTATTTATTCACATGAATTACCGATAAAAAATATGGCTCTTTGATATGGTCAGTTAAATACGAAGTATTTGATACGTCATGCCCAACAAGGAAGTAATAATAGTAACTTGGTATAACCATAAACAAAGTTAATAGAAATGGCAAAATCTATTAGAAAGGCACAATTTCCTATTTCCTGTCAGTTGTGTGATAACGCTGTGGCCATAAAATGGAAATGTGAAGACTGCAATTTACTGATGTGTGAAAATTGTAAAGATAAAGTTCATTCTCGTTTCAAGGGAGCTACGAAGCATTTAATTATATCCACTAAAGACATTGGAAAGAAAACGACTGAAAATATTTCTGATCGATTTGCTTCTCTTGCACTCGATCCTTATCAAAGTAAGGTAAATACTAAAGTGATTGAATCGGTTTTCAACACATACATGTACACTACTGACTTATCATGCATCGGTAACATACTATGCGATGACGATGACACTGTTTACATTTCTAACAACACCATTAATACAATTAAAAAAGTAAGGCTGTTAAAGAGTTCAATAAAACAATTGCAGACATTTGACCTACACATTTTTGATTTTTCAATAAATAAGGAAGGAGAATTACATTTTTCCCTTCCACCTGGATTAGAGTTGAATGCGTTGACAAAGAGTGGCCAGACTAAAGTTGTTTTGAATGCTTCACCTTTGATATTATTGGCCATACATTTTAACAAACGCGGTGAACTTTTGATAGGTTTGAGAGACCATGGACCAAAAGATGAAGTAACGGATTTTAGTACCAGACAAGTGGCTATACTCGGTCATGATTACAAACGAAAAGTTACAATCGAGTTCGACACATCAGGAAGAAAATTGTTCACTTACCCAGCCCGAATAACTACTGACTCGGAAGGTAACATCTACGTGATCGATAGTTTTGATGACAATTGGACTGGACGAGTAGTAGCTGTAGACAGAGACTCACATCTTATGTTTATCTATAATGGATGTGAAAGGATCAATTCACCCGACACTCCGTTCACTCCAACGAGCATTACTGTCACTAGCAGTGATAACATTATAGTAGCTGACAAGGACAATCATGCTTTACACGTTCTCCGAGCCAGTGGTGAACTTATTGGATTCCAAAAGTGTGAGGAGTTTGGAATTGAATTGCCCTGCAGTTTGTGTATTGATAGTGAAAGTTTTCTTTTGATTGGGTGCAGTACATATAATAATGAAAAAGACGAGGCTAAACTTCACGTTGTTAAAATAACCGTGTAAACATACATTTGATTTGGACTGTGTCAATACGTACATAACATGTATAGTTAGACACAACAGTGCAGTTTTCATTAAATGAGAAATATATTTATAGGGGTTCGCATTTCTTACGTGTTTTTGTATTATACGTGCTTATTGCTTGTCATGTTGTAATTGTGGTTATAGTCGTTTCGTACCTATCATTTCGTATCATAAAAAACCATTTCGTACCATGTCTGTTTCGTACCATGTCCGTTTCGTACCATTTGTAAATTGTCTATGGTTGATGTTATGTACTATTTGTAGGTTTGGATCCAATATTTATTTTTAAAAGAATGATAGACATAAAGGTTATTTTTATTTTTTATTTGTTATCATAGCTACAATTAAAATGATGCACAACAACAATATATAGAACATATAATAGATAGATAATGAATGATACATAAAATTAAATATATGAATTTTAAACTTGTTTAACCACATATGAATTATCACAAAGTGTTATACATGTATATACAAGACAGATAATGTTCTTATCTTATAATAGAACAATTCTAATTGTCCGGTGTCGTATTAAATTTTGCTAACATGACAATCGAGCTTCTTTTAAATTGTTGGAATACTTATTCGGTAAGACAACGATGTGTTCCAAAAGACCATTATGAAAATCTGCTACCCAATAATAACGTGTTTGGATTATCGCCCTTACACCAAGTTAGAATAACACAACCAATGCATAAATATGAAATTTTCACGAGAGGGTTGGTGGAGTGGGACGGTAATATGGATGTGCAGCCCGAAAGGGTCTCTTTTTTACCTTTCCAAAATATATAAAAATGTTTCTCTTTTCATGGAATAATATATATTTTAGTAGTTGTAAATTATCTAAATATATCAATGCCCCTTATTTTCATTTAAAGCTGAGGTTAATCACGATGACTTAACAAATAAAATGCTTCATTAACATCACTTGATTACATTTAATGTCTTTATGTCGTAAAATAAACCAATAAAACATGTTTCATGCAATGATAAAAAAAATTGGTATTAATATATAGGAATGTCCACAGATGTTATAATTAGTTGCGATTCTCTGTCATTGTGAAGACAAGTGAGGAAATCAACAATAGGAGAAGAAGTTCTAAAAGACAAGAAACACAAATGCATTTTATTCTTAATATTCACTTTAATTTTTATGCATTGCTTTTGTTTTATAAACATTTTGGTAGTAAATGGACTTTTTCAATGTGGATCTACAGTAATAAAATATAAGAATATTTTGTTTAAAAATTCCAGATACGATGTAAGTCACCATCGTATAAATTATGCAACCTTGTGTTAAATGTGTTATAACAAAACCTTTTCTTTTTTCAAACTTTCAAACTCATAAAACTTTTACATTGTGTGAAAAGATACATAAAGAATGTATTGCCCCTGTGGCGTAATCAACTCTCACAGTTCGTTACAAATAAGCCATGCGTATGTTAATTAAATACTAATGGCCACAAACGGATGGCGCTGTAGCTCTAAAACTAGGGATTATTTATGGCCTTCTATTTGTGCTTGTAATCCAGGGGCGGATACAGGATTTTCGAAAGGGTAGACGTAAAAAGGATATATCGGAAAAGGAGGGCCACGAAGTGGTCCTTAGGCGCATTTACGGCAGGGGGTCTGGGGGCCGATTTAGGCCCAGAAGCTCTCGAAAAAAATGGTGCAAAGTCCTGCATTCTCGCAATTTCCAAGCATCAAAATGAATTTATTTAACACAAGGTTTTTATAGTGTTCAGTAACCTTTATTTGGTACAGTATACAACAGAGATATCATAATAAACGGGGCTTAGTTAAAAAACTAGTAGCATATGGAATCTCTAGCAAATTGCTAAAATGGCTTGAAAATTATATATCTAACAGAAATCAAAGAGTTCTTATTAAAAATTGTGTTTCTAATAAAAGTATGATTAAAGGCGGGATACCTCAGGGTTCAGTTCTGGGGCCATTATTATTTCTTATTTACATTAATGACCTTGTTGACAACACTGACTGTCTGTCTAGACTTTTTGCAGATGACACATCCCTATTCTGTTCAGCTTCAAATGTTCGAGTATTGGAAAAAAAAAATAACAAGGACTTGAAGGAACTATACAACTGGTCTATGAAATGGTTAGTTGAATTTAATCCTCTAAAACCTGAATGCGTATTTTTCATCCCCAAAAAACAATGTCAATCCTGTAGTGAAATTCAACGATGTTAATGTCAAATTTGTTCACAAGCACAAACATCTTGGTGTATATTTTTCAAGTGATTGTAAATGGAATTGTCATATTGATTATGTAGTTAGCAATGTGTCCAATAAATTGTCAATGCTACGTAAACTAAGGTTCACAATAAATCGAAACAATCTCGAAAAAATTTACTTTACATACATTCTCCCTGTTTTGGAATATGCATGTGAACTTTGGGATGAATGTGGACAAACAAGTCTCTTAAAAATCGAACATATACAGCACGAAGCGGCCAGAATAGTCACTGGACTTCCCAAGTATTGTAGTATTGAGTCCTTTTATTTTAAAACTGTGTTGGGAACTTTTACATTCTCGTCGTAAACGAAGAAAACTTCATTTATTTTATAAGATACACTATCATAATGCCCCTTCTTACTTAACTGATTGTCTTCAAACTTTTAGGATAACAAATAATAATTACCAGTTAAGAAATCAACAAGACTATAGAATCCCACTTACAAGGCTCCAATTATACTCAAACTCGTTTTTTCCTTCGACTATACGTTTATGGAACGAGTTGAGATCTGAGATTAGAAGTTCACCTACTATAAAACTCATTTAAAATGAATATACGTGACAATGTAACTAAACCACGTAAGTACCTAGACATTGGTAATAGATATTTAAATATAATTCACACTCGTTTAAGACATCGGTGCAGTAACTTAAATGCAGATCTCTTCCGTATTAATCTTAAAACCGATCCTAAATGCAGTTGTGGTTGGATTATTGAAGATTCGATTCATTACCTTTTGGAATGTCCACTATATTATGAAGCAAGACAATTATTAATCAACAAACTTCGTTTTCTTAAGCAGTTAAGTATAGAATGTTTGCTTTTTGGCGATGACTCCTTGACTGATGATTTAAATGAGAACATCTTTAAAGCAGTATAACAGTACATCAAACAAACGAAAAGGTTTAAAGATCACAATGACAATTCCATATAATTATTACGTGTACAGTTCTAATTGTAGTGTGTGTATGGTGTATGTGTGTGTGAGGGAGGGTGTGTGTGTGTGTGAGAGAGGGTGAGGGAGGGTGTGTGTGTGTGTGTGTGTGAGGGTGTATGTATATGTGCGTGTGTGAGGGTGTGTGTGTGTGAGGGTGGGTGAGGGTGTGTGTGTAAGTGTGTGTGTGTTTGCCCGCACAACGAATATACCTCTTAAGATATTATTTCTATGCAAAGAACAAATCTTTTGTGTTTCCGTGAAAATATAAGGCGTCAACATATATTCAATGTAAGCAATTCTATTTCTACCGTTTGAATTAATATCATTAGATGTCCAATGGATATTTATAAGAATTTGTA
Organism: Limnoperna fortunei; assembly: GCA_944474755.1. NCBI lineage: Eukaryota > Metazoa > Mollusca > Bivalvia > Mytilida > Modiolidae > Limnoperna > Limnoperna fortunei. The sequence goes on along the minus strand of OX104124.1, from coordinate 30,469,456 downwards.
GTAAGTTTCTTAAGTGTTAATGCCACGCACTAAATTGTACATTTCCGATAATTAGACTAAATAAATATATTAATTTAATTAACGCTGTACTTCAAATCATAACATTTTTATTGGCACATTACGTTAGCTAGAGCAATAAAATCGCAATTATTCCCAGCTATTATCATAAACAGCATCTTCGATCCAAAATAAAACTGGTATAAATTTTCTTTGTAAACATAGATTTCTAGTGGCTTTCTCGTTATCTTAATTAATTTTTCTATAAAGCTTTAGTCAATTATAAGACACTCGAATAACTTAGAAATGAAAATATTAACATTGATTAATATATACTTAACATCTATGTTCGGTTGGTGATCAAAATAGTCTACTTCCTTTATTCTCGCGTGGTTTCCTAGTGATGTACTGGCTAGGAGGGCGATTGATTATGTTTGGAGGTTCTGCAAATAACTCCTGATGCGTTCGCGCTTAGGAGGCGCAATTAACTTTTTTTCTAAAAGTCTGAAGCATACCAACGATTTACATTTATTTAGTAGTCAATGTCGTATGTCTTAGGTTATATGCAAGTTAGCATTTCAATAGTGTTAATTGTTAAATGTAGTATCCGACTCCTCTGCAGATTATTTCGAAACCTAAGCAAACAAGAGGCCTCAGTTGCCGAGTGGTTAAGGTAGATCATCTACAATTGATCACAAGGATTGTCAACATAGAGGTTGCGGGTTTAAGTCTCACTGCGGACAGGGTGTCTTTGACTCCAATTTTAATTGACAATGATTGCCAGTTTTCCTACCGAAGGTCGGGTTTTTTCCGCCATGATATAGCTGAAAAATTGATCAAGTGGCATTAAACAACATTCGAATTTTGGGTGGTTTTTGCCATTTTCGGATTTTTTTTTAACTGTCCCGGCATGAGAGGGGAAGAAAAGAGGCGGAATTAATGATGTTTGTATTTAATGACTTATTTGATTAAACCACAAATTCATAATTCTCAATAAAATGTGGAAGTTACCATAACAATATACGTTTTATAATACGCTATTCTTTATTAAAAATAAAAATTGGATATGTATAAAGCAATAATTCGTTGATGTATAGATGTATATTAATTAACATCTACATGTGAAAAGTTCCATAATTTCGAAACAAAATATCTCTGAATTGTAAATCTTTATTGTATGTTTTAGAGGTTGTAAATTGATATAAAATATCTTATTCTGTCGGATTCAAATGGCAATCTCTTTTAATGGAAAAAAGTATATTCAGCCTAAAAAGGCGGTAATGATATGTAATAAATTTGGAATAGAAAAAGCTCAGTTTCAGTTAAAAGTTAAATGGAAGACCATTTCAAATCTTCTTGTCAAATAAATAGGCGAATCAATATGAATCCTTGAGTTTTTGCATATGAAATGTGTTGTATTGAGTTCTTCATTTGAAAATTCTACATTATTTTAAAAACTAAAAAATCTATATGCACAGGGGTGCAAAAGCCGAGTTGCCGTATTTTATTAACCAAAACTTTCCTTGTCTTCATTTTAAGATTTAAACATAATTGGTTATTACAGGCATTAAATGTAAACTGGAGACAAAGTGAGGAACGGTTTCAGCGGGAAAAATGTTAGCTTTATCAACAAATTTTCAAAGTTGCATAAAATATAAATATGTGAATCCTCTAATAGTATTGAACCATTGTGTAAAATTTCAGAGTATGTACTTGATGTAGTTTTTGAGTTATGGTCCGCAAACCACTAATTCAAGAAATGTTCTAACGTTTTTCTGTCACTGTTACCTTGACCTTGAACGGATTTACCCCAAAATCAATAAGGTCCCTCCTCTTATGGTATGTAACAATATACCAAAGTTTCATTAAAATCGGTTGAGAACTTTTTGAGTTATGGTCCGGAAACCACTAATTCAAGAAATTTTCTTACGTTTTTCTGTTGCTGTGACCTTGACCTTGAACGGATTTACCCCAAAATCAATAGGGTTCCTCCTCTTATGGTATGTAACAATATCCTAAAGTTTCATTAAAATCGGTTCACAACTTTCTGAGTTATGGTCCGGAAACCAATTGTTGACGCCCGCCCAGCCGCCCTCCATCATCATAACAATAGGCGAGTTCAACTCGGCTAAATATCTGCGTCGTCTGATAATTGACCCTAGTAATAATTTGGATTGCATAATATTCTATAGTCAACAAGTACATTTTGTGCAATAATGCAGTTTGTAAATTTAACCGTATCAGAAGACTCATTTTGGATATTTTTAAGCCGTTTAACTGGAAAGTGTGCATACAGACTTCAGTAGGTAAAGTATTAAAAACATGCTCTCTGTCTTCCCTGCACGCGAGAGATTCATATTAATAAATCTCTGTTTTCTATGCACGAGAGAAAATAGTTGCAATAAACATCTGTCTTCTCAGCACGCGAGAAAATCATTGCAATAAACCAGTCCGTAGGTTGTCTTTACATTCTTCAATCTTTATTAATTTGATTTCATTGTGTACGGTTTATCTTCTCCTTTATATATTTATACTGAAAATAAGTAATCTTCCATAAGACTGTACAAAACGTTAGGTCTGATTGTCGAACATAATGTATCCTGCATGACCATGTTCTTCGACCAGGTATACCAAAGGCATCGTTGTCAACTTGTTTGGCAATTTACAAGTAGTCCTCAGTAATTATGCTTGTTAAATATGACATGAACGGACAATTATATATGAACACATGACAGAGGGGATAGCACATTTCGACAAATTTTATATATACTCACTATCAACAATTAACCGATGTATAATTTTTTTAATCATCAGATTTCGCTTAAGAAAATAACACTTCTCCTTGGTCATATGTGCTAAGACCTCGGAGATATCGTCACGGTGTCGTTTCTACTGCATCCATTACATAGAAATAACCTTTAAGCGTGTTTTCTTTTGGTTCAACTATCTCATACCATCCCCATCAGTCAAGTGCAAATAGATCACGATATAGGCATACTGACATGTAGCGGTCAATATCACTGTAATTGCCTTGTTTATTTTCTGTTATGGCCATAAATTAGTCTTGCCAACTCCAGTCGTTTGTAAACAGCTTCGTCCTTGCTAAACACCTGCCGATCTATTTTCCTATCTAGAGACGTGTTCTATGTTGATTTTATTGGATGATATCTAACGTTAATTTAATTTGGAACAAGAATACAAATACAATGAATGTAATGAATTGTTGGCAGTGCATTAACCGTCCGGATCGATATCCCGATCATGTATCCGGGAATAGATCGATATACTTGTATTAGATTGTAGACAAAAAAAACTGTTTTCACCTCGTTAAGCATATTGTATTCTTCTATAGGTTGAACTAACGGTTCCGATAATTAATCTTGTCAGGAAATTGCTCAATGATACATAGAAATTAAAATCGCGGTGTTCATTTCAATGCGCACTTTTGTTTTTAGATTGGCTGAATGTTTGCTTATTGTCCAGCAAACAACATTTAAGCTATATACAGACGAGAACATGTTGTAAACAATTAATCAACAGAGAAAGGGATAGACAATCGCGGCAATTTTAATTGCCAGGGGAAAAGATTGGATTCGAGTGGCGAATTAGCCTTTTAAAGCAGCGACAATCAGTCTACATTTTTTAAATCTACAAATAGGTTCTTTATCGTGGAAGGAGCGTGAACATCTCCAAACACGTTAGCAACTATGCTCCGCTATCAGGCTTTCAGTAGTAGACCTGACAACTCCCAAACGACAAGGCCTTCTTTCTCTGCCACCTGTGGACGCGCTTGGCAGCTCTGTGGGTTGAGCTTTGGGAACACTCAGAGTATTCCCATCTTCTGCTATAGACAAAACAAACATTCTAATTCAATGGACTTTGTCCACAATTTTGTTAATTTATAGTATATGTATTTTAAAAACTCTCAAGGTATAGTTTTTTTTATCTAATTATTTATTGCGTCATAAATTTTCGTCTGAAACATGCATGCAGAATGTGGTATTTAATATTGTATTAATTCCAATAACGATAATATCTCGATATGGTTAAAATAAAAGTTCAATCTCGGCGTTTTTTTTTTAGATCTTCTTTATAATGAGCTGCGTGCTTTAGCAAGTTAAACCAACATAACTATACTTGTAACACAATTGCTGCGAATGATAATTAAAATCTCCATTATATTATTTCTTTTTATAGGTTGTTTTTTATTGATAATAAAGGTGAAAGTAAACAAAATATTGGAAATTATCGTTCCTATATATAATCTAACCTTAGAAAGTCTATGGAGAAAAGTACATGTTAAATATGTTTTTCCCTATAATAAGATTTTTGATGTTTTCACATTTCTTACTAACAATGTTTTCTCATACAATAATGTTTACTTTTCATTCTTCATATACGTCTTGTTGTCGCGACAATTGATCTGGTTCCCAGAGTTCATCATTGATTTAATGTTGAACCAGCGCAAAATCGATTTCATTTTTCATATAATATAATGAAATGATGTTTAAGCAATTGATCTGAAGTAGACTAAAATTGATTACATCTTCAGAAAACAACATGATGACGTATTAATGCTAATATTAATTTACAACAATTTTATGACAAAGAAAAATGATGTTTGTATGTATATAGGTTTGTTTGAATGGGGTTTAACGCCATTTCATCACTTTTTTCAACTATATCAGCGTCCAGATTTTACGACTGAAGAACCTGTTTAAAAACCCACGACTTCGGCAGGTAAACTGACAGTTACCCTTGTTAACCTTCAGTTCCTTAGAACAGTAACCCACATTAATCCTCAGTTCCTCAGAACAGTAACCCATGTTAATCCTCAGTTCCTCAGAACAGTAACGCATGTTAACCCTCAGTTCCCTTGAACAGTAACCCACGTTAACCCTCAGTTCATTATAACAGTAACCCATGTTAATCCTCAGTTCCTCAGAACAGTAACCCATGTTAATCCTCAGTTCCGTAGAACAGTAACCCATGTTAACCCTCAGTTCCTTATAGAACAGTAGCCCATGTTAATCCTCAGTTCCTCAGAACAGTAACGCATGTTAACCCTCAGTTCCCTTGAACAGTAACCCACGTTAACCCTCAGTTCCTTAGAACAGTAACCCACGTTAATCCTCAGTTCCTCAGAACAGTAACCCATGTTAATCCTCAGTTCCTCAGAACAGTAACGCATGTTAACCCTCAGTTCCCTTGAACAGTAACCCACGTTAACCCTCAGTTCATTATAACAGTAACCCATGTTAATCCTCAGTTCCTCAGAACAGTAACCAATGTTAACCCTTATTTCCTCAGAACAGTAACCCACGTGAATCCTCAGTTCCTCAGAACAGTAACGCATGTTAACCCTCAGTTCCCTTGAACAGTAACCCACGTTAACCCTCAGTTCATTATAACAGTAACCCATGTTAATCCTCAGTTCCTCAGAACAGTAACGCATGTTAACCCTCAGTTCCCTTGAACAGTAACCCACGTTAACCCTCAGTTCCTTAGAACAGTAACCCACGTTAACCCTCAGTTCCTTAGAACAGTAACCCCTGTTAAACCTCCGTACCTTAGAACAGTAAACCACGTTAACCCTCAGTTCCTTAGAACAGTAACCCATGTTAATCCTCAGTTCCTTAGAACAGTAACCCACGTTAACCCTCAGTTCCTTAGAACAGTAACCCACGTTAACCCTCAGTTCCTTAGAACAGTTACCCATGTTAACCCTCAGTTCCTTTGAACAGTAACCCACGTTAACCCACAGTTCCTTAGAACAGTAACCCATGTTAACCCTCAGTTCCTTAGAACAGTAACCCATGTTAACCCTCAGTTCCTTTGAACAGTAACCCACGTTAACCCTCAGTTCCTTAGAACAGTAACCTACGTTAACCCTCAGTTCCTTTGAACAGTAACCCACGTTAACCCTCAGTTCCTTAGAACAGTAACCCATGTTAACCCTCAGTTCCTTTGAACAGTAACCCATGTTAATCCTCAGTTCCTTAGAACAGTAACCCATGTTAATCATCAGTTCCTTAGAACAGTAACCCATGTTAATCATCAGTTCCTTAGAACCATGTTGATACTTCGTTTCTTAGAGCAGTAAGTGATCATTAGGCCCTTAGAATAGTAACCCACGTTGATCCTTAGTCCGAGAATCCTGCCGTCCAACTCTTTTTAGACTACCATATTAGCACGCGTTGATTCTCAGACCAGTAGCCCGTGTTGATCCTCATATTCATTGAACAGTAGCCCGTGTTGATCCTCACTGTAACCCTATAAATCTTCAGCTCATTGATTTCCTATCATCACACAACTTAAATTATTAAAAATAAAGCCACACATAGGTATGAATAAAACTTGGACGTGTCAGCAACAATATCCATAATTAAAGATAAAAACCGTGTTGATCCGGAAAATGGTCCGTTTAAACATATTGACCATCCTTTGTGTCATAATTCACAACACAATATTGATTATATTTTTTTTAGGAATCTCTTGTCCTCAGGGGAACAATAGACCCAGCATAGCTAGTGTCCAGCAGGAACCATAGACTAGAGTACTTAGCCGAACCATATACTCAGCAAAACTATAGTAGTCAGTTGGAACTATAGGTTGAGCATAGCTAGAGTACTCAACAACAATCATAGTTCCAGCATAGCTAGAGCGCTCAGCAAGAACCACAGCTAGAGTACTCGGCATGCACTAGTAATAGACATACTGTGGCCAAAGTGACAGGAACCATAAACTAAGCATAAGATATAGTACTTAATAGAATCATAGATCCAGCATAGCTAGAGTACTCAGCTGGAATCGTAGACCTAACAAAGCAAGAGACGTCAGAAGGAACAATATACCCAACATAACTAGATACTTTAGCGGGAACTTTAGACCCAGCACAGCACTTAGCGAAAACCATAGACACATCAAAGCTAGAACACTAAGCAAGCTGAAGCTATATACGCAACATCTCTAGAGTACACAGCAGCAAGTGTAATCCCAGTACACCTTAAGTACTCGTCAATAACCATAGACTCTACACATTTGGAAGGTTGACCTTGCGACTTAACTTTTTAAGAATAGAGCACCGCACATAACTCAGAGTAGAGTGTTTCTCGTATAACCCGATAGTAAAGGGTACCTCATAAAACCCAAAAGAATAGGGTACCTCATATTACATGAGAACACAGAATACCTCATAAAACCCAAGAGAATAGGGTATCTCATATAACATAAGAATATAGAATACTTCATATAACCTGGGAATATAGAATACAATATATAACACAAGAGTAGAGGGTAACTCATATATAACCGAAATAAGATGGTACCTCATATAACCCAATAGTAGAGGGTACCTCATTTAACCCAATAGTACAGGGTACCTCATTTAACCCAATAGTACAGGGTACCTAATGTGATTTCATATAACTCGAGTGTAGATCCTACAAAAAAAACAAATATTGGAGGCTACCTCAGAACCACATTTAACCCAAAAGTATAGAGGGCACCTCATATAACCCAGTAGTAAAGGGGTAAATCATATAACCCAATAGCAGTGGGTTTCTCATACAATCTAAAAATAGAAAACTCATTTTACCTATCAGTAGAGGGTACCTCATATATAACCCAAAAGTAGAGGGAATTCATAACAGGACAGAAGAGGGTACTACATAAAATAAGAGTGTAGAGAATACCGCATTTAAGTGGAGAAATGCTTGACAATTAACTATACATATGACCATCCGAACCTGTCTAAATAGTAGATAACATGCATGTGTATACTATTAGGGGATTTAGAGTCATCTTGGAGAACTCTGTTGGTAAAGCAAGTACACATGTCAGACCAGCAGTACAAAAACAGGTGTTGGTCTTCGTTGTTCTTTTTGGTTTTTTTTTCTAAACGTAATAATCCAAGAGCATCTTAATAATGTAGACTTAAGGATGATCGCTGGTCAATTTTTGAGAGATTTGTCTGATTTTTAGAATCCTCTAGATTTTACCATTAAAATAGGGATAATGTTTTGCCCAGCAACCCCCTATTTTCTTTTTATAATAGGATTTATTGGGTCAGTTAAAGCTAATTTACAAAGTTTTATAAATTTCGTGTTATTTTTTCATAGGTTTTTACACTAAAACATGTCGAATGCTAAACCTATGAAAAAGTCAGAGAAAGCTTTTTCCCGCCAAATTTTAGATGCTTATTATCTCGAAAAAGAGTTCAGCAACCTATGAATTTTTTAAGCTTATTTTGTACCTTTAACTATGGTCTATTTATCAAATATATAAATTTATTTTCAACATGACCAGCGAACATCCTTAAATGCCATTAGCAGGTGATAACAGAAGCACATCTGTCAGGTTCTGTGAGTGACCAGACAATCTGTCAGGTTCTGTTAGTGACCGGACAATCTGTCAGGTTTTGTTAGTGACCAGACAATACAGAAGATAATTAGAATAGTCAGTAAAAGTTTCAGACGTCTAATGATTTGATTCCTAATGCAATTAAAATTGTAATCTCACATACATTTCACTGTTATAAACGTGTTGCTGTCATTCACTTTTAGCACGTCAATTAATCCTTCGTTTAAGAATTGAATGCATTCTTTCCAATTTTCATTGACGTATTAAAGCGTTGACCGAAGCACATTTCACTGAAATGCGGTAGCGCTTCGTGATGAAAATTGTGTTCGGTCAACGCTTTCATAAGTCAATGAAACTTCAAAAGAATGCATTCAATTCCTATTTTTACATATTATTTCATTTAAACAAATCCCTGGGTTCTGATTTAAATCGCTCACAATGTATTTTTTCAATTCAAATTACACCGCGTTGTTTGTTTGCTGTAGACGTTGTCAAGGAAGCGCGTGCTCTTCGTGGCTACCCGGTTTCATTGAGAAATGCAAAGAACGATTCTATGTCATCTGTGACAGTTTCAACAAGCAGAAATCTAGATATCGATGAAAAACATTAGTAATGTTAATATTAGACGTTGAAAAAGAATAGCGCAGTCATTGCTCAACCTAATGTAATTGACCGCATGATGAATTCTATGTTTATTTACACGATTACGCAATCCTCTGATTAACTATATAATTCATTAGTCCCAGGTTTATGATTACGTAGTCCCGTATATGTTTTACTACATGCATATAACTACTTAGTCCCGGGTATGCTTACTTCACAATTAAGTAGTCCCAGGTATGTTTTACTATATGATTACGTAGTAACAGGTATGTTCAACTATATGATTACGTAGTCCCATGTATGTTACACTATATGATTACGTAGTCCCAGGTATGTTTTACTCTGTGATTACGTAGTCCCAGTTATGTTTTACTACATGTATATGATTTACTACACACTTAAGTAGTCCATGTATTTTTAATATATAATTACGTAGTCCCGTATATGTTTTACTACACAATTAAGTAGTCCATTTATGTTTTACTATATGATTACGTAGTCCCATGTATGTTTTACTACACAATTAAGTAGTCCATGTATGTTTTACAATATGATTACGTAGTCCCAGGTATGTTTTACAATATGATTACGTAGTCCCAGGTATGTTTTACTATATGATTACGTAGTCCCAGGTATGTTTTACAATATGATTACGTAGTCCCACTCCCAGTTATGTTTTACTACACAATTAAGTAGTCCACTTATGTTTAACTATATGATTACGTAGTCCCAGGTATGTTTTACTACACAATTAAGTAGTCTATGTATGTTTTACAATATGATTACGTAGTCCCAGGTATGTTTTACTATATGATTACGTAGTCCCAGGTATGTTTTACTATATGATTCCGTAGTCCCAGGTATGTTTTACTATATGATTACGTATTCCCAGTTATGTTTTACTACACAATTTAGTAGTCCATGTATGTTTTACTATATAATAACGTAGTCCCAAGTATGTTTTACTGTATGAATACGTAGTCCCATTTATGTTTTACTACATATATATGTTTTACTACACAATTTAGTAGTCCATGTCTGTTTTACTATATAATTACGTAGTCCATGTCTGTTTTACTATATAATTACGTAGTCCCAGGTATGTTTTACTACACAATTAAGTAGTCCATGTCTGTTTTACTATATAATTACGTAGTCCCAGGTATGTTTTACTATATGCCAACGTATCCCCATGTATGTTTTACTATATGATTACGTAATCCCAGGTATGTTTTACTGTATGATTACGTAGTCCCAGGTATGTGTTACTTTATGATTACGTAGTCCCAGGTATGTTTTACTATTTGATTACGCAGTCCCAGGTATGTTTTACTTTATGATTACGTAGTCCCATGTATGTTTTACTACATATATATGTTTTACTACACAATTAAGTAGTCCATGTATGTTTTACTATATAATAACGTAGTCCCAAGTATGTTTTACTACACAATTAAGTAGTCCATGTATGTTTTACTATATAATAATTCAATCCATGCTGTAATTTATTTATATCAAGTGCTTTGATTGGATAAATACACTTAAATGGCGTCTTCTCAGATAATTTATATATCGATATTTCCTCTGAGCGGACTACTTTCAGTATCCAATGTAAAAAAGATGGCGTCCTCCTAGCGTCAGGGAGAGGGGACAATGTTTTCTCTGCCCCAATTATTTCCAATTAAATCGATTGAGATTTCAGATAAAATATAATATAAATACAATTTATTGTTTCATTTTGTTTTTTTCCTATCAATATTCTACAGAACCGCGATTCCTTTGGTACTATGTTTTGCATATCCCTACGCTTTCCGGCCTAGGTACGTTTTGAGGTCTAGATGGGTTTCTTTAACTGTTTTGCTGTTTTAAAAATCGCAACGATTATTTCACAGAATTATAAGGATTAAACACTGTGTTTTAGGAAATTATCAATGTGTTAACTCCGGCGACTCCCTCACAAACTTGACATAAAGTCCTTCGGACTTTATTTAGTTTGTGAGTGAGTCGCCGGAGTTTACACATTGATAATTTCCTAAAACCCAGTGTTTAATCCTATAATAACGTAGTCCCAAGTATGTTTTACTACACAATTAAGTAGGCCATGTATGTCTTACTATATAATTACGTACGTACGTAGTCCCACTTATGTTTTACTATAGGATTAAACACTGGGTTTTAGGAAATTATCAATGTGTAAACTCCGGCGACTCACTCACAAACTAAATAAAGTCCGAAGGACTTTATGTCAAGTTTGTGAGGGAGTCGCCGGAGTTTACACATTGTTAATTTCCTAAAACACAGTGTTTAATACTTATAATTCTGTGAAATAATCGTTGCGATTTTTAAAACAGCAAAAACAGTTACAGAAACCCGTCTAGACCTCAAAACGTACCTAGGCCGGAAAGCGTATGGATATGCAAAACAAAGTACCAAAGGAATCAAGGTTCTGTAGAATATTGATAGGAAAAAAAAACAAAATGAAACACTAAATTGTATTTATATTATATTTTATTTGAAGTCTCAATCGATTTAATTGGAAATAATTGGGGAAGAGAAAACATTGTCCCCTCTCCCTGACGATACGCTAGGAGGACGCCATCTTGTTTACATTGGATACTGAAAGTAGTCCGCTCAGAGGAAATATCGATATATAAATTATCTGAGAAGACGCCATTTAAGTGTTTTTATCCAATCAAAGCACTTAATATAAATAAATTACAGCATGAATAGAATTATTACACAATTAAGTAGTCCACTTATGTTTTACTACACAATTAAGTAGTCCACTTATGTTTTACAATATGATTTTACTATATGATTACGTAGCCCCACGTAGTCCTGAGTTGATAAGGTAGTTAGTCTACTATTGCACACGTGGTCTATCAACACTGAGGTTGCAGTTTTGAGTTTCACTGCGGGCAGGGTGTACTCGACTCCAATCTTAATTGACAAGGATTGCCAGTTGTCCTTCCAAAGGTCGGGGATTTACTACATTCTTTAGTATTTTCGGTATGTTATACTACACGATTAAGTAGTCACTTGTATATTTTACTATATCGTTAAGTAATCCCATTTATGTTTTACTATGATTAGTTTGTCCCGCGTGTATATTTCAATATATGCTTACGTAGTCCATTGTACGTTTTACTATGTGATTACGTAGTCTCGGGTATGCTGTACTACATGATTAAGTAGTCACGTTTGTTTTTACTAAATGATTTAGTACTCTCACATATGTTTTACTATATGATAAAGGTTTACTATAGGATGCAGTGTAAATAAAACTGATGAAAACGACGTATGGAATTTACAATGAAAATCAGTAAAAATAATGAGACAAGTAAAGTTAATGCAGCGCTTTGAAACGAAACTTGTTTGCTTTGTGATTCCATTTGAATAATTTTATAGAATGGAAGTTTTCTTCATTTTTCAAAACACTTAGACTATTGTCAGCTTGCCCTTTTATTCCCGGATTCGTTCTCTGGCGACCCGAAAAGATTATTCTATACGTCGTGGCTGCAATGCATCGTCCCCATTCTCTGAACTGGTTGTCAGAAAATATTTTCCAACGGGACTGGCTTCCCAGGTTTGTCTGGCAGCAAAAGTAGAAAATTGCCACGGCTTCTTTCGGCCAGATTGCCCGGAAAGATTATTCCCTATTTTCTAAGTTGGTAACTTGCACTTAGACAAATCGAGATACGCGTATAAATTAAACATTTATCAAATTATCAAATTACATTCATTAACAATAGTTGTGCCTAAATATGATAAAAGAAATCAATGAAAGTGTATTTCTTTTATAAGTTAAAAATTTAATAAATATAATTAGTTGTCGATCCGTGCCCTAATATTCTGTTTTCGGATTAACTATTTCATCCTTTAGGTCACAGTCGCAAAAAAAATTGTTTTGAAAGAAGAAACTATATACAACTAAGCAATTTTAGGTTTTAAAGAAAACAAACTTAGAAAAACTGCTGATTTTTTTTTAAATAAAGACTTCTAATTACTGAAAATCACATAGTAGTGACTTATAAACGAATTTCTGTGACAATTCTATGGATCTTTATCAGCATAGACCTATACATTTCAAAGAAAAATAACTAATAACCCGAAATACATTATATATTTTAACTATCATATATTGAGATCAAATGCTCGTCATGTCTTATTAATCAGAAATCAATTTTTTAAGTAAAAATGCCAATTGGCCCTGAACTCCCCTATCAACCAAAGTAAAATGGAATAACCCAATGCTCCAGGAAAATCGATTTGATGACGGTACAGAAGATAGCTGATGGAAGAAAAACAGTTTACATCAATATGATTACACAAAAATTAATTTTTGATTAACGGATATAATTTCAATTTTATAAATTATGGATATAATTTTGTCGAATTCTGCAGAAGCACGTTCGAGGTAAGTGCGCGAGAGCATTTTTTCTATAGATATCTTAACAAATCGTCGGTTTAATTATATACATTTACTTGTTGTGTGAATCTGACGTCCAGATTGCATTTCTAATCTGTGTGTTATATGAAGTACGACATTAATATTGAACAATACACTTCACTAGAAAACGAATTCCATACCTAATCGATTTCAAGATGTAAAATTCACAAATGAAATTTACATTAGTTTGTATTGAAATGAATTTGATCAACAACATGGTTGACAATTTTAACGTGAAGCACAAAATTAACATTTATCGATCTCAGAGATATTGCATAAAACGGTGCCTTATACAAACTGGTGAGTTTTTAGATTGCCGTATCTTCGGATGGCTTCGAGACGTAGTAAGATATAACGAAATGTTGGCATTTAACAATTAAATGAGAAATTTTTGTTATTATTTCAGCATTTATTATGTCTCTGGACAAAAATATTATAAAACAACTAGAAATATTAGTCTAATAATGGTAGCTATTAGGGTGGAATGGGAGGTGGGGGAAGGTTTTAACCTTGATTTGAATTTCATGAATTTTCTGTCTACACACAAATAGGCAATGCTTAAAATATAATATTAGCTTTACATTAAAATATTTTAATAATTTAGAATTCAGCATAGCGTATGAAATTTGCGTATCGTTTCTCTATGGTTTTTGTCACTTCGTTGTTGTCTTGTGTTAGGTGTTGGATTTTTAAGGTTCTAGCAGTAATTGTCTGCATCTGAGTGAGTCTGTTTATATCATACACATGGCGTCACAGCAAATACAAGTCTGTAATACATAAGGTATAAAAAGGAATGTGTACAATAGAAAGCTCAAAATACATAATAGATATACTTCAAACTTTAGCTGCTTGGTTGAAATCGATTTTTTGAAAAGCTCACCAGCAAAGATATTGTTAATTATGATCAAGGAAAATGGCATGTTTACAAATATACATGGATCAATATAGCGTATCAAGCGCCGTATCTACAGGAACAAGTCTTATCTATACCTCGTGGCCTTCATGCTTTGTATAGACTTTCAAAATTTGATAGCATAACTTGCACAATCAATACTTATTATGGTGGTCGGTCGAATTCTATAAAGAACATCTATTGTTTTAAATATTAAGTATTATTAGTTAAATGATTTAAAGGTTTCTCTTGTAATTCGAGTTTGCTTTATCCATATGGGTGTAAAATGGAAGTAAAGATTATTATTATATTAGAAGGAGAATTTTTTGTTAAAAATTAGGAGAAGCGTTCATTTTCGATTTATACCCGTCTGCATTATTTCTCAGCTTAATTACTGAATTGTTAGGCAGTCAAATAAGCCGCATCTGTCATCGTCTATTTATCTATCGACTAATTGTATAATTGTTGTATCATATACTGATATAAGTTATGTAATAAATGCAATAATTTCTTTAAAATTCTGGATGCAAAAATGTTACGCCTACTTGTTTTCTGTGTGTTTGTCAAGCAAGTTGAGGATCAGACTGCAAATACTAATTAACCACCGCACATTCCTCCCCCTTTCAAAAAAAGAAGAAAAAAAAAAGATCTGAACCCTCACCCAGTAGAAACCTTTTGTAAGTATTTTTTGACAAAAACGTTCTATGAGGTTTATTTTCAGTGTTTCCATGTTGGCAATATGGTGGATATTTACTGCCTGGTTATCCTTAATTAATAAACATTTAGTATCAAAAAATTTGGCGTATTTGCTTGATTATTAAGGGTATTTGGTAAATGATGCAAATCTGGTTGAAAATTAATATATTCTAAAAGTGTCAAACTGTGAATGCGGCATGCATATCCCATAATTTCGTCTTTAGTGTGTCCAATAAATATACATCAAACGGAAATAAAACAATCAATGATCTCGAGTTAACTGTACTTAGGAGAGTTCATTCTTCGATTCCAATGACAAGAGCTATATTTTCTCTATTAGCTTTTCATTAAAGATTATATTTTTAAAAGTTACAGTCCACGTGTTGAAGAAGTGATATATTCTATTTTTGAATATTGTCACTAGTGCGCACTAGGGGTCCATTAATAGGTTAACAAATCTTAACCAAAACATTTAACAGTAATTTAAAATGACCATCACAAATTACAGCAATTTACACCTGCTCAGGGGTAATAAAGGTGTAGGAAAGAGACATTAACATAAATCAGTGTTTTCCAAGGTAAATATTATGTGATCTCTATAGTATTTTCTCCTTTCATCGTAGGAAGACTCGAGACATTTTAAAAGGGGGCGAATAAAATTCTTTCTACCAGTCGGAAATTGAAAATTACAGGATGATAATACGAAGGAAATGGTATCTTCATTGCCTATATAAATAGGCGAACGACTCTTGAGAGCTTCTGTTTAAATGGTGTACTGAAGTCACAAACAAAAAACCTTCTATTTACCGCGTATTCCAGTCATGAAGTAAAAATGGGACTGGGAGAATTTGTACTTCATTTCGCAAAATAAAATCTTTTTAAAATTAAAGAAAAAGAATCTTACATTAGAACTCTTGGTTTATCTGATTTCTCTAATCCAATCCCGATAGTTAAATTATGGAAATTTAAGTCCTCTCCAAGACTCGGACTTAAAATTCCATAATTTAACTACCGTATCTCGATTGGACAAATCCGATAATCCACTCGTACCAATGTAAGATCCTATATATTTTCAAACTCTAAAGAAGCTCTGTGTATAATGATATTATTGTTGTCAACCATCACGTGTTTTTGCTTTTAATTGTAGCGATTTGCAAGACAGTAGGTTCTGGCAGCAAAAGTATTATAATCGATTCCTTAATCATAACAATGCGCCAACAATTGTCATTCCGTAATTGATTTGTGGCATATCTGATCTAATAATCATCACTTATTAATCTTTAATTATTTATGAACTGGCGATATGCTATGTTTTCTTTTAATTAGCAGTTGATAATAATTATGTCAACCAGTGTAAGTCGGTGACACAAACGTACTTTTAAAGTCTTGCTTTTGTATCTAAATAAAATAATAATAATAATAATAATAATAATAATAATAATAATAATAATAATAATAATAATAATAATAATAATAATAATAATAATAATCCACTCCATGAAATGTGCACAGTTCAATAAATCGACGGAATTGGATTAAAGCCGAGTTTCTGGTTCTCATGGTTTAAAAATAGCTATAACAAAGGAACACATCGGTCCTTAGAACGTATTTAGACTGGAGTGCTTACTTTCAAAGGTGTTCTCCCTATCGTGCCATAGCAACAACATTTAAATTTGTTGGTTGCCAAAACTACATGTAACTCGATCAATGTAACTACACTAAGATAAATTTTATTACGCAACAGTATAGCTTCTGAATAAATCAAAGCCACGAATTTATAGAACTCTTCAATATCAGAGGAACAATAAGATCACTTAAGGTTTTCAGAGATTTTTCGATGTTTGTCTAAGCGGTAGATGGGAAAGTAAATGACTGGTTAACGTTAAGGACGTTGGAACATCTTGATAAACGGAATGTAAGTTTCATTCTGCTATGCATCAAATGTTAATCTCGTAAACAAATATTTTACTTGATCGATTGTCCCAAAATTTGGCAGATCAGTTAGAATGAACTTTTGTGCACGAATTCCATAAATTTAATTAGATGTTTTATCGCCGAAACCATGTCTTACAGAATGTACATAGTATAAATATATCTGAACACATGAAAAAACTCATTACAATTAAATTACCGAAATTTTCCAACATGAATAAAGCGTTCCGTAATCAAATTGGAATAACGACCTGGAAGTGATTTAATGGTGTTTGTACTACTAAAAAATGTTTCCAAACACACACACGTCGTTTTATTACAGTGGACCGACTTGTGTCAAACACGTTCTTTATCATAATGCGGATTAATTTGCGTAAACACATATAAGAATTACCCCCCTTTGAGGCAAGTATTGCTTAAATTAGTACCAAAGTTATGTGGATAAAGTTGAAGACAAAATTCATTCTTCTTTGATTGTCCAAACTATAATGATTTTAGCAGAGATTCTTAAAAATCATAAACATTTAAGTGATTTAGAAAAATACACATCCAAACCTGCAATCATTTGCCGTGTGTTGCTCCATTCATTAAAAGTCTTTTCTACTGAGTAAAGAAGACTCTAATGCTGTGCACAAATTCAAGTTTTGCTATGTTTATATTTGTTATATATACCTTCAACCCAATTTGGGGTATACTTGTGCATTTCTCATAATAAAATTATCTATTGCCAAATGAGAACTATATAGTGTTGGCATGTGATTATAGTGGAGGGGCATTATACCTTCCCAGAAAACACTTTAGGAAAAATGTTATCTGATGGAGAAACTCATTGGATGTTTACTTTACATCCAGCGAGCAGTATGTCAGCTATATTCAGGTCGAGAACAAGCTAACAATCAATACATCAAAGGAAAGGGGTAAAGGGTTGGACGGGACATCAAGAACCTAATTATACCCCACGCAAATTAACTTGTTTGGGGGCGGGTATATAGGAATCACCCTGTCCGTCTGTCCACATCCCTCCTAAACCGCTTGATGAAATTTAATGAAACTTAACATAAAGGAAATACATTATCTGTAGATGTGCATGAAGGATTTTTATTGACCTCGATTATCATTAAGGGGAGATAATTGGACTTGAAAGCGAAGCTGGGGGTATCGCTTTGTGATCGTGCTCACAGTCCAGACTTGTTTTTACTGCCATTGAGAAACTATGGAGTATATAGGGTAGGGGCGGAGAATTCAGTCTTTTGTAACAGAAAACTATGCATGCGCCTACTTTTTCGAAATATACAAAAAGTGTTTTATTTTGCAAGGAACGTGGTACTCTCCAAACACGTCACCCACTACTTTCCGCGGCCAGGCTTTTGTAGTATGACCTGACAACCTCCCAACGAAAGAGTCTCCCCTATCCGCAACCCGGGCGCTGGACTACTCTGTGTGTGAGGACTGGGAACCCTCCCAGAATGGTCCCACGGCAGACGTCCACAATAATTTATAACAAAATATTACAGGTATATTAACTGAAATATATTTAAACCTTTATTGAAACTATGGTAAAATAAAAATACCAAAGTTTATTTACCAAATAAGGGCCCCAGGACAAACAACAGTTATTACATCGGTTAATGTCATTTCCGAAATTGTTGCCACAGTCTTGGACGACCATAAACGTGATTCGACAAACTTTAAAAGGAAATATATTGCTAAATCGACAATAAAGAACTCGGAAATTTATTGAGTTCCCTTTGCTAGGTATATAGTCTACCGTTGCTAAGATAAAGCCAGTATTGATGAAAAATAATCAAGGCAAATTATCCTATGAAAAACGTTAATTTAGATTTGTTACCTACAATATTAATGTGCCAATGAGACCTAGTTAACACTTTACAGTATTGCTGATAACAAAGGTATACATGTGATAATTATCTGTTCGCATTGGCCAATTTACACTGTATTCACACACGCGTAACGTGTATATTATGCGTGCAGTGGATACCGTTGGCAGTTACTATTGATGTTGATACAAAGTACATTTCCACGGTCAATTTAGAAAAAAACACGATTTGCGTCTTTCGCTCTGACAAAAAAACGAATCTAGAAATGAATTAATTCGAACATGTATGTAGTCCGAGAATCCTCTGCCGTCCAACGCTTTTTTTTTGCGTCCCACGCAAAAAAAAAAGCGCTGGACGGCAGAGGATTCTCGGACTAACATAGCTGATAGTGACTTATTAATGCATTGCAAAGATTACACACTTAGATTTTTCTATGTCATTTTTCATATCGGCCCTGCATGTTACATCATATCGAGATTTCTAAATCAAATTTTAGTCCAAAGGCTATACTTGTCAAGGGATTATACAAGGGCCGATACAGACGATGTAACGAATGGTATATTTATCTTTTACTTGCAATCTAATCTCAAATTTGTACGTTTCTTTGATACGAGATATGGAAATTCGTTCGCATTAGCTATATTAATTATAAAAAAAATACTACATAATGCGGTAATATTTTATAAGATATTTGTTTGGTTTTAATTGTGTTCTTAGTCCAGGCTCATACAGATGCTTATTTGATAGTTGATCCGTTTTTTTAATGCATCTTCATATGTCCTCAAATCAACACCCATGTCAGCCGTCACGCACTTCCCGTATCATATATCATTTCGGCTGTTTTTATATGTGAAACATAGACTATCATATACTTAAGCCTAAATAATGGGATTTTTGCATATTGTATATGCTCGCACTTCTTGTTTAAGTTCTGAGTTAGACGCGCTTCAACATCTATATTACTTTATGTCTGCATGGTTTAAGTATCACTCATGAGTCTTGATTAGAAGAGACGCGTGTCTTTCGTAGTAAAATTTATGACTTTAACATTTTGGTTGACGTTCTGGGAATGTGATCATCCACACGTGTCATGCAAATTAACAAAGCTATTTATTAACACAGAGCCATGCATGCAAACAAGGTTTTACACATCCGTCTATTTTAAATCAACTAACCAGCTCACATTCTACAGTAATAGAAGCGAGAGGTTTGGCATGCCATAAAAACTGGTTTAACCCATCATTTCTTCTGAAATGCCTGTACCAAATCAGGACCATTGCAATGTTGTAACGTAAATCGACATTAAGTCGTCAGTTCTTGAATTAATTGTATTGTTTTAACTAGATGACGACATTTAGGCATACACTTTTGTATTGCAAAACACGATAAAAACATTCGTCTTCCAAATGACACATCATTCGGAATTCTTGGTGTTTATCTTATATGATTTAAGAAACGAAAATAGACAGAAGTGTTGTTCTGACGGCTCCAGGACACCACTGTCTGAAAGTCGTCATCTAGTCGGATGTAATGTCGTCAGCTTATTTTATCATACCCCAGTACACCCTGCCTGCACTGAGACCCGAAACCACAACCAGTGTTGACAGGCCAAGTCAATAGTTGTGACTAACTCCCTTAACCACTCGGCCACCAATGCCCATCGTGGGATATAAACACTATACAAGATTGCTATAGAATAGATACCTTAAACTTTTCACCAATCCACACAAAATTGACTAGGAAGGGCAAATTGATTGATATGGGTGTAATGTTCGCTTAAAACATGTAACTTATATTCCCTATCAAATCAACATGATGACCTAATGCAGAATTTATTCTTATGTTAATAAATGCCAGAACCTTAGGGAGTCGATAGTGCCCTTAAGTCGTAAATCACATTCAATGCCTTTTACATCAATAAATACACACGATAGAGTGGAAATAACCGTTTGATCATTACATATTACACTTATTATACATGGTACATATCAATGGATTAATTACCTTTGCTCGATTCGTGCCCGTGCATATCGTCAGTGCATGGTATTATCAAAATAAATCATCTCGTGAAGAGAAAAAAGACATAGTTTTCCTGGTCGTATGAACAAACACTAGAATCTTATAATAAGATTATTTCACAAATAGTGCTAGGAATTACTTTTAGGGAAAAATGGTTCTCCTTTAAAATGGACCCTCTCCTAACTTTGTCTGACGAAGCAATAAACGAGAGTCTTGCTATAAAGAAATCTGACGACTTTAAGACTGTGACGACCTAATGTCAATTTACGTTAGTTGCTTTATGTTGATGTTAGTTCTGGCGTTAGCGGTTTCTCGGACTTTGATTTATGGATTGTCTTTTTTGACAGTTTCATCGGTGTTCGGTATTTTGTTATTACCTTCATTAAGAACAGTGGATGGTGATAGCTGTACTCTAGGTGTAAATCTGACTCCCTAACCCTTGTGCATTTACCACCATCCCTGCATTCGTTTGCACCTTAACAATGATTGACATGTTGACGTCACTGCAGTTTACCATTTTCACCTATGCTTTAAAGTAGATCACTTAGGCGTGCATCATCTACCTAACGAAGTAATCTTTAATAAACAATTGTACTCAGATTTATACTTTGATAGAAACGAGACTTATTAAAGGGGGAGTATGAAAGCAAGCAAATAGATACATTGATTGCTAAGTTATTTGTCTTCCTTTTCAACTTGTGCATAAATCAGTTAAAATAAACATTAAGATGATAAAAATAGATAACAAGCAGACGATCATTTTCAACTTCCGTCTGAAGTGGTAGTTTCCTAAACTTCAATCTCTTTAAATTAGTAATATAACGAACGATGAATTAATTAAGATTTTTTCTTCTTGTAAAATGTTGCGAAGAAAATGTCAAGTATCGGCGTTTTGGTACCATTTAAATTGATTTTAAATTATCATTATTCTGGAGTCATTCAGCTACTTTTGTTTTAAGCTAACGCGCCTAACCTCAGGGCAAGCTACAGTCGTAACTTTTTCGTCCTAAATCGGTTAACTTTGCGATTTTAATTTTATATTTACAAAACCCCGATACAAATTTAATCCAAACTTTTGCATGGCTAGTTCTTCTACGGTTATCTACAAAGATTCCTCACTCCGGTCTGATTGGAAAAAGACTTGCTGCAAATCCCTTACAATGTTTGTGTGTGCCATAATAGAGTTACATTTCTTATACAATCCAGATGGTCCGGTCGTCAGCAGTTCGCGGCCATTTGGAGGGTCTGGGAAAGTTCTCCCTCCAAGATGTTAGAATTTTTTCTGAAAAAAAATGAACAATTTGATGAGTATGATATTTTCGCTACAGCCAAAAGAGTTAACATTGATCATTGTTTTACAACGGGATGACCATTTATGTCGTTGTTTTATCCCTCGCTGTCGCTCGGGATAAAATAATACGACATAAATGGTCACCCCATTGTAAAACAATGATAAACCACAACCTGAGTGAATTATTTTTTATTTTTTTTCAAAGTTCCTTCTTTCCAATAAGCCCAAAAAGTAGAACCAAAAACAAGAAAAAAAAGCCAAAGAAAAAAAATTACAAAGAAATATACCATTTTATGGGGAACTACATTCGTCAACGAGGTGGAGTGCAAAGGTCATCAACTGGAGTGCAAAGGTCATCAATTGTGTTGTCGTTCCATATGGAGAAATATCGATCATTTTATTCATGAGATAAAACCACGTGACCAGGTCATGAATATTAATGTCGTCATGACGTCGTTTGAATACGCCGTTTTGACGTTGACGTATACGTTGGCATAAAACAGTCAAATATCGCATTTTGACTCTTTCAGGAACTTTTTAGATTATTGTCTGTGTAAAATTGATTATCTCATACAAAAATACAAAGGACTAGGAGGTTGTACCGTAACCATGTATTTCTACTTTCACTTTTTAAACACCGAGGTTGCGGGTTCGAGTTTCACTGCGGGCAGGGTGTACTCGACTCCAATCTTAATTGACAAGGATTGCCAGTTTTCCTACCGCAGGTCGGGTGTTTTCTCCGGGTAATCCGGCTTCCTCCCCCAATAAAAACTGGAAGCCATGATATAGCTGAAAAATTGCTGAAAGCGGCGTTAAACACCACCGAACAAACAACAAGTAACACTTTTAAAATGTCTATTTTTAGTTGATGAAAACAGCGAAAAAGCTGTTTTTCATCAATTTTTCTACATATTAACAGTACGTCACGCTTCATATTTTCAAATGACGTTGGAACTTTGTTTGCAAATGTTACAGAGCTGAAAATAATTGTTTGGAAAAGCCAAACATTTATTGATGTGTATTTAACCATGTATCAATGAACTTGGCGAACGATTGTTTACACTTTTGAAAAGTTTAATTTTTACTTACATTTCCTTATGTACGTAATAAGCAACGTCAAAACCAATATGGCGATTATGTAAATGAGGTAAAATACCATAATTTCTCCTCGTGCCTAAAACGCTATAAGTACACAATTGTGGTAAAACAAATTTAATCAATGTCGTAAACGATCAACACTATGTATAGATTTTTTCATATTTTAATTACGTCACATTCAACGTTGCGTCCTACATGACCAACAAGTACTGCGTTGTTGATAAAGTAATAATATATATATTGTTTTTGAAACACACCATTTTGGGAAGGTTGCGTAGCAAACTTTCCCCTAGCTAACGCTCTGATACATAGAAACTACTGCGACCGGCGTGTAATCAAACCTTACGCTCGTAAAATATAGGTCACATTTGAGGAATCTATCAATTACATGAATCGGCGCACCACATTTATCTTGAACAACTTTACTATACATTTCCTTTCGTATTATGTCTCATTTACTGTATAATTGATAACTAATATTACGATTAAAACTAATATTCCACGTTCATCCGCGAGAGACAGACTCGTTACACTTTTTGGTTTCGGAAATCAACGCGATATTTGGCAATCCTCGCGATAGATGTTTACTGAACCGACAAATGTAGTACTGACAGTGGCACCATTCTAATAATATTTGACGACGTTATTATGATTGAAGTGATTTAATGATTATTTTGTGCGATCGTGTGGTCATCGTTTCATACGGTTTTGCATTCTATTTTTTACGTGTTTAATTAAATGAAAATGAACACAAAAGTGTGTGCTTTGTCATGTACAGATTTGCAGAGCGGCGCCATCTATAAATTTTTTTAAGGTTGGGAGAATGGCACGTAGAAGTTTCGTAAATAAAATACAAGTATATTTAAATATATAACAATTTCTAACTAATAAAAATGTATTGAAATAGATATTTTGGTGTTTGTGACACAAGAATAGTAAATGGATTATTCGACATCGGTGATCAATTGCACTCACCATGTCGCTACATTATTCCATGGTAAAAGCTGACACAATATTTGTTTCCGGTCCTTTTGATTAATTTTTATAATTGGTAATTCATGCTGAACCATTAACATTTCTCGTTACACGAGTCGAAATTGGTCACCACCCATAGTAACAAGCCAAAAAAACGTACCAATTTGCCGTGCATGTTTACCTCACGAAATTGCCATCGTTTCAGACGATGTTGCATTTTTATGCTTTAAGTATCTAATTAAACGAAAGGCAAAACGATATATTTTTCTTCATTTTGTGTGTTCCTTAAAACAAAGGACGATGTGATCAAGTCAGTGTGTTTTAGCAGAAGTTTTTTGAGTGACAAATAAAACCTCTTAGCACGTATGGTCGATCTTATGTTCCTTATGTAGATCCAAAAAGGTGCAAATTGAAATCAGCAATTATTTTTTAACATTTGTTCAGCGTTTTGAAATGCTGGTTATTAATTTGATAGAGCGATTTTCCAAGGTTAATTTTGACCAAAATTAGAATGGGTGTAACTTGGAGCAAGTGATTATTGTCCAAAACCTTGGGGTAATGTCGTTTGCGGTTTAGGCGCGAATGCCATAGAACGTCACGAAAGCTGGCGATCTTTGCAAACATCGTAAGACACTTAAAAATGCAAGCAGAAAAGCACTCCATTTGATTGTGTCTTTTAGTATAAGCTATTAACACACTGTTTAAATTTAAAACAAACTAGTTGACATGCATTCTGATTATAAAGATATATGTTGCCTCATACATTCGTTTTTGTTTGTTTGAATCCGGGGTATTTATAAAAATTGATTTACATGCGCTTTTGAATAATACTGGGTCGATCTTGTTATAGTGTGTGGGACTCGATATAACAAAATTGACCCAGTATCATCCGAAAGCACATGAAAATCGTCATTCACAGATCCCTGTGTTGTAATCGTGTAATACTGCTTTCAGCAATTTTTCAACTATATTTGGGCGTCCTGTTTTTATTGAAGGAGAAAGCCAGATTGTAGGAGGAAGTCAGATTGTATGAGTCTTTTAATAATTATCAATCAGATTGAAGTTGAGCACACCCTGGCAGCAGTAAGATTTTACATTGGTTTGTTTTATTCATGAGGCAGGAATCTCATTTCATAATTGCGAAGCAACCTTTCCTTCGGTGCAGTCTGCACTTTGATTCTACCAGGGGTTGGCACTCTATGCCCACATTTTAAAGGCACATATATTAGAGCCCCAATGAATTATTTCTCAATAATTTCTTATTAAATTTAATCTAACTTCGGTAGGTAATAAATGTACTTTTTTCACCAACTGTAAACCAATGTAGTTTGTATGAGATCTCGTGAGTCATCGTTGGGATAATTACAGTAACATTAATCAATGAGGAGAGTAAATTTTGACATCGGGAGGAAGTCGATAATGATTATCCTTCACACTAACGAGTGTGACGTCATGAATTCTAAACATAGATTCTAATGTACCTTAAAGTGTTTCTGCTTTAGTGTTTACTGTATGAGTTGTTTAATGCAAGCCCACCCTAAAACTATATTCTTATTTATTCCAAATTAAACACTGCATGGATTAAAGCAATGTTTGAACATTTATTTCAATGCATTCTACTATATTTTGTCATGTTTTAAGTTGTAACGTGTTCAGTTATTCACTGTGTCAGTTATTATATATTAGTATTAGTTTCCATGCTGAGAAATAACCCAGTATTAAGTCATCATCGTATTAATTACGCTACGTTTTGTGTTACAAGTGTTTTTACAAGACCTTTCCTTTTTTAAACTTTCACAAATCATAAAACAATTACATCAGAGGGAAAAGACAGATAGAAAATTTATCAGAGGGAAAAGACAGACAGAAAATTTATTGCTCGTGGCGTAACGAACACTTATAGTCCTGCTACAGATAAGCCTTATGTATGTTAGTTAATAATAATGACCACAGCGGGATAGCTTTGAATAAAAAATGGGGTTATTTCTCGGCTTGATCTTTCATTTAAGCAGCTCGTTCTCTATTATATTCATATCATGTATATTTATATTTCTTCTTGCTTGAAAATTTAATAAAATTGAATTTGAATTCATTCATGAAGAAACCCAACTTTCAAAAGGTTGAACTTATTTAGTAGTTATCCTTTAACTGGTATTCAGCTGGGCTCGAGACTAACGGTGTTGAAAAGTATTCACCATGTCAAAACTTCAAACTCCCGTTTTTTTCTCAAACGACACAACACGAGAATAAAAAATATTTTATATATTTTTTAGATGTTAAATAATACTTATCGCGCCCGGTTGTTTTTATATTCAGTAAGAAAACATAATAGGCGAAAGAGACTGGTTTCTATAAAAATATATTTAGCTACACAAATAACTGCGAAAATTTCAAGCCGTTAAAGACAATTTACAAAGTAATTGTTTGTAATGCAACACATGTACGATCTATATAAATTGATCACGTGATGCCACAATCACACTATAGTACCACGGTATTGTGTGTTAGATATAAATAAATCAGCATTAACATGTGTTTATCCGACAGCAGCACGTGCCGTGTCTTGTTATTATAGATACGATATTTCGCCAAGCGCTGTTTTCATTACGTTCAAGCGCATGTTGAATTCCTTAGCTGTCTCGCACTCGAGTTAGCTGCTATCTTTAATTATTCGCTTAATAAACTAACTTTCACAGCAAATTTAGAAATAATGGTATGCTGAAAATTGGATTGTTTGAAACTGATTA
Organism: Limnoperna fortunei; assembly: GCA_944474755.1. NCBI lineage: Eukaryota > Metazoa > Mollusca > Bivalvia > Mytilida > Modiolidae > Limnoperna > Limnoperna fortunei. Next base: position 30,442,557 of record OX104124.1, on the reverse strand, counting down.
GTATAAAGTATAAAGTATTTTATTTAACCAATCATCGGCCCGTTAGGGCATATATAATCAAATTTGATACATACAATGTATAATATCAGGTAACTTTCACACACATGTTCTCTCTTTCACTTTCGTACCTCTCATACTGATTGAAGTGATTTCTTTTTTACATACAATAAAAATAAAATAAAAGACAAAATTGAGACCTTGGTCGATGCTACGGTATGAAGAAGAGAGTCAAATCAGAGCAATTATATTACACAGATATATGTGACAAAATTCAATATTTCAGACATGTATTAAAAACGTATGCAAGTATGTAATAATTATATTTTACAAAAATACAAAAATATGGCATATATATAGTTTGATAAGTAATACAGTACACTAAAAGTAAAATAGGACTTATAACCTAATTTTTAGTTACAACATACATAGTCTATAAATATATTTTACATACTTGTGTAACCTTTTTTCTATATGTAAGTGTTTTTATTTATCCTTAGTATTATGATTCTTTCTAATCTCGAAGCATGTTTGTAAAAATATGCTTAGTTTATTGAGAACATAGAAGTCTTCGTTGTTTAGTAACCAAATGAGTTTATTTTTCTCATTAAGTGTTGAGAAGTTTTTATATAATATTGATATGTTCTTAAAAAAAACTTCTCTCTCTATGTTATATCGTGGACAACTATTTAAGAAGTGACACTCATCTTCAACCTGATTTAGATTGCAATATTGACATATTCTGCCATCCCTTTCGAGCATTTTATATTTTCCCGTTGTTAGCCGGACACGTTCATATCGGCCGGTCTCTATTCTTAAGCTGTGAGCGCTTGTCCTAAATCTTGTTAGAGTTTGTCTATCTATAAAAACTTTCATGTCAAGATAAGCTTCTGGTCTAAAGCAATCTTTCAAAAGAAAATAGGTTGTTAGCTTTCCCGAGTTTTCCCATGTTTCGCTCATGTTTTTCCAAATTGATAAAAAATATTTTGTCAAAATACGTTTAATCTCTACTTTAAATTTGTTTTTACCAAAATTTTTGAATGTATCTAAATTAATATTTAGTTTATTACTGATAAAAACTATTGTAGAATACCAGCTATTTATTTTCTTTGCATGTAACTGTTTGTATTCATCATAAGCTACTTTCGATAAATCGCTACTTTTATTTTGTACAATTGTATGCCAGTAGCAAAGTAATTGTGTTACCGCTTTTATAAAGTACGGATATCTACCTAGTTCAGACATTACTGCAATATTGGTACTTTTCTTATTAGTTCCCAATATATATTTACAAAATTTTATATTGAGTTTCTCAAACTCCCAGTCTTTAATATTTCATACAAATTTTTATCTAATTGACTTTTTGATAGAGTCAAAGAGCCCCAGTTTTCACAGCCATACAATAATACAGGACCAACAGTATGATCGAATAAATGCAAGATAGTTTTCAAAGATGGACTCAGAGAATTGATGTCTCTGTAAAGTTTAAAAGATGCTTTTAGAGCTTTATTATATAAGATTTTTCTAGCTTCTCCAAATTTTCCAGAGGCTGTAAATGTTATTCCTAAATACTTATATGACTGGGTACATTCTATTTTGTGATCATTCATGTAAAAATCTTTGGTTATCAGCTTTCCGGACTTGTTAAAAATTATAATCTTTGTTTTATTCGTATTAACTTTAAGACATAAGAATATACCGACAATTGTGTATTGTAGTCAATTAACATTGATAGTTTGGTAATACGTCATGGATCCATACTGCAGATTCGCCATCTTTTATTTTATTAAACACTGAAATTTCCAAGACTAGTTATCGGCAATTAAAATATGGCCAGACCAAAATCGTTATGATGTAAATAACTCACATAGCAAGATTTAATGCGACAGACCATAATACTGTACTACTTCACAATGTACTGTTATATTCCCAACTGAAAGCCATGTTTTCCGTTTTTAGATACGATATGCCGTGAGAACTTATAGTGAAAAACTTCATCGGAGATGAAAGGATAGGATCGAACTTCCGGTTCACTGTAAATAAGTTTGCAACTCGAGATACTTTTTACATGTGTAGAATAAGTACATGGCAGAGAGTGTCCGTGTCACTTTCTCCAAAATGGCGAAGAATGTTTACACTTTTGCAATTGAACTCCTGCAATATGCGACAGGCATTCCCACAACAACCTAAATCTATGTATGTATGGATTGAAGAAGACTAATTTGTTCTTACATATGTTTTTGGAAAAGCATAGTGATCTTCCATTCGTAATAGAAATTTTATGACATAGTGAGTGGGAGGTCACAAGGCTTTCTCCAAAAAGCATGAAAGTACCTTTTTCTTAAACGAATCAACGTTCACATTGCGGAAAACCAATTATCTTACTAAGTGATTAAAAAAATAAACAATGTATAGATAGATACCAAACAAATTCTTATGGAAAGAACGATGGGCATGTTTTCGATCGCCAATCATTATGGTCGATTTTCGTTTCTTCGCACACGCCAACGTACATACTGCAAAAAAAAAAGCGGGAGATTCGGCATGCCATAAAACATGGTTTAACCCACCTTTTCTTATAAAATGTCTATACCAATCAGGGCCATTTAGAACTGTATTTTTGTTTGTTGGGTTTCAGGTTTGCCGGTTTCTCAGACTATGATTTTGTGGATTTCGTTTAAACCGTTCCATTGATGTTGTACTCATTGCAATGCAAATGACAGTAGATGAAGTTTTAGGTCACTGCCATAGACCATAAGGCTACTAAACATGGGTTTGTTCGACCTAGGTTGATGTTATTTAAAGGGTTTGTTTTGTGGACACCATGACAATAAATCGCAATGGAAAAATCTCGAAAATACCATCCGATATTTTCGCTGATTCTCTCCTCGTCTTTGATATGACTATTTTCCTGAATATAGCAATACCGCGATCACTGCTTACTCATACAGAGCATCCGAGTCCATCAATGGTTTTATTGTGTTCCGATTACTAATTTTGTTTTTTTTTTGATTTTTTGTTTCGTGTTGTATATATTGTCGAAATTCAGATCTGTAATCGTCCCTTGAATTTAGGGGTTGTGTTAGGTCCCGGATCCAAAACTTGAAATGTTCGTTTTACATTAGACATGTTGGGTATGTCAAAAAATAAGTAGACTAATACAAAAGCAAACTTTTCTTGAACATTCCATATTTAGTGGCAATCAAAAGTTTTAACCTGTGGCCAGTAAATCAATCAAATTATCTGTATACAAATCAGCCGCCTATCAATGGAAATTAATTTCCTTTTTATTTACGAAAGCTGCCATAGGTATCTATTTTCAAGTTCGCGTGTTTGTATCATGCGTGTTGGTCAGACAGATGTAATTAAGTAAGGCCTTAACAAAATGGGATAAGACTTCAAAAAGGCTTAATATGTATAGTTGAGTTAAATACTTAGTATGTAGCTTACGCGCTCCCCAGACCGGTCGTCATAAGGAAATGCACCCCCAAATCTGAAAACCTGCATACGGCTATGTTCATCGAATAAGATGAAAGTAGAATATACCTTAACAAAACGATTAGCTGACAATTCGGTAAATACATTTCTGAGTTTTAAAATATCATTTCGAAATGAAGATCAAAGCACATGAAGTACGCTTAAGGTATACCCAACGTATATTTCACATAAATTTCAGTTATAGGATTGGTGTATACTTGTTTGTAAAGTCAGATATCTACCATTGTCATTTGTTGTTCTTTTCCTGACATTATCTTCTAATCTTTGGATTATAGCACTCAATTTGTTTCACTTAATGTACTGCACAGACTATGCACTTTACAGTTACTTTCAACAATTGCATTTTCTTCTGTCAGACTGTTACGTCATTTCCGATTTACAAGATAACCAGATTTATGATGTGTTCAAACAGTGCAACAAAAGATTAATAGGTTCTTTCATAAGTTTTTGGGAAAGACCGGTTGATCTTTCACGAGTGATAGAAATTTTATGTCTTTTCGCGAGTGGAGCGCAGCGAAACGAGCCAAAAGACATAAAAATTTCTATCAAGAGTGAAAGTTCACACGGATTTTCCCAAAAACGTATGAAAGTACCTATTTCTTCCGTAAACCGTCAACTTTCGCATCGCTATAACATATAGACTCTCCATTGTTGTAGACTCCATTGTCTCTGACGTCCAATCAGAACGTCGGAAACAAGAACGTCATAGAAGAACGTTGTTATGCTTCCATAGTAACGTTCTTGTTTTTGGCGTTTTGATTGGATGACGCAGCAAGTACAGATGCGTGAGCGTGAGCTCATCTGTACTGGGTCATCTGTACCAGAAATCGGCCATTTACGGAAGAATTGTGAAATACTTATATTTATGCACGCACTTTTACACGTACTGTTATTCTTTGTTACATGTATCTTGTATGATGTGGTTCTGACATAAAACATTGCCGATCAACACAGTCATTCCGAAGCTTGTCAATGGTCCAGACTAGAACCATGTGCTTTAACATTGTACATTTTGTTGAATAATTTTCAAAAATATATATATTTCTTGTTCGGTGTGCAGCGGAATATGTAGTAATAGGTGTACTTTGTGGCAAGCTTTTAATGAGAAGTGAGTGTTGTTACTGACACACCAATAGTCAGTCAAAGGTAGGAATCATTTTGTTGCGTGGACTTCAAGCATATATAGTAAATTATTAGAATGTTTCACATTTTCAATGGAAAACAGTCTTGCAGTCATTTGTCTGCTCTTGCTTTTAGTGCGTTTTCACTACTTTTAGAAACCAATCTGTATGAGACATAGCATTTTGATGTTTGGCAACAATTTTGACCCGACATACAAAAGAAATGAAACCCTTGTTAAAATCTTCATTGGATTTTGTCCGGATATTGTCACTGTTCTACAATTTTCCATTCTTGTTGACCAGTTTTCTTACACAAAATACCTTAATAATAGAAAAAAATATGCTAAATGTTAAAGTACACATACAGCAGTCAGTTTACAATTTTGCCGAAAAAATGTGGCGAAATATAACATGAATTTGTTCGCAACGTAACGATTCTGTTAAAGCTTGAAACTAATAAACTGCATATGGTAGTGGCGATTCAAGATTTCTGATGTGGGTGACCCGACATGTATATAGTCACCATGACCTTTTCGATCATCATTAAGTTACATCGTGAGAGAATGTCTCGTCATGTTTTAAAATGCGCCTATTTTCCATATCTTGGTAAGCGTGGATTTATAAAATTTGTTCATACAAACGAGATTTGACCGTTTTCCTGGTTTCATGCATTGAGTATATCTTATTTATACCGGAAGCTTCATATTAGACACACAGTAATGATTAGTAATTGGTAACTACAGAGCCCTAGTGACTGTTTTAAAGTCTTCAAAGAATAAAACAGAAGTAAAATTACTAACAGGTCATCGTTCTAACAATAATATGAGAACAAAGGCATTTTGGCGAGTAATACGAAAGTCAATATGATTAATTAAGACTTTAATTGCTTTGTCCTAAAAGTATTGTGCTATAAATAGATTATTTTCCGACACAGATCATAACTGATAGCACCAACATAACAATGATGGATATTGTCATGTCACACTTTATTCAAGATTGCTTTGAAACAACGGCATGCTTAATAATATTTTGGTTAACCAGGACGGCTTCTGAGAGTAAATGTAATGTATACCTGAAATAAAATAGTCGTGATAACAATTCATTTGTCTGCAGAAGGAAAGACGGAATGGCGACGAGTCATCGATGAGTTGAAGGGAGAGGTATGATTACGATTCAAGCGATTTTTGGAATTTATGTTGTACGTTACATGAATATTCACGAGTTGTTGTCATGTTTACAGTATCTTTCTACAGCGAGTTAGACAACAACAAAAATACCATAAATAATATTTAAATGAAGAACAACAAACAGAAACAGTGTGGCCTTTTTAAAGGTTTGCAAGCAGCGCCAGTCTTATAGTATTTAAAAATATTTTATATTTCCCTCACATTTTGAAAATTTTAAAATGTGTAGATGTCTGATTTCGTGACAACATTATTCATTATTAGACACGCGAACTTGTATGAATATTTTATTTTCTAATATCATATTTCCAAATATGATGTATTATATATTATTATGATGTATTATGTAGTATGTTTGAAATGTGGGTACATCATCACACGACTTTTCTATGACCTTTAGACCAAGTAATTGGCTACTTCTGCTAGGACTATATCATTTGGGACATTGTGTTACCTATAATTATGATGATTATCGTTAATAATGACTCGTAACAACGTAAAAATTGTGTTCAGGTTACAAAAGAAGTAAAATACAAGGTCAGATATGTTTCAGTCCACGGAAAAATTCCTCTTTATTTTATATTCCCGACTACAAAGTGTCAAACTTCTGCTTCACTGCGCCATCTATATCCTATTTTAAGACCACTTCCGCCTAATATTAAAATGTAATCCTGATTGCAAGCGTTTCATTTCCGCCAGATTCATGTGGTCATGACCGGTTGTTGAAATCGTATTTATATTTAGTTGTCATTAAGTGGGATTACCGGTCAGTTGACAACAGTACAAATCAATTGGTCCAAATCGAAGTATGTAAAGAAGAGTTTGGTACGGACTGAAGCACTAAACATAAGAAACCATTCCCAAAGTTTCATTTTTATCTAGATGTATTTATCCTAACTAATTAAATAAAAAAAGGGGATTGAGCAAAGGGGTTGGGTGTGTTGGTGTGGATAAGTGTTACAGAAGACAGAGTGGATAACCTGCTACCTTTAAGCCCAATCACTCTATAAGGTATAATACGGTTGCCCGATACAAGGCACTAAACTTTGAAATGGCCCGGAGCCATAAAACTCTTAATAAAAATGTTTTGCTTAACATTATCTCAATTACTATGACAACATAATCAAAAGTTTTCTTTGGATGAAATTGAGAATGGAAAAAAATCTCAGCAAAGAATTTGTTTATGGCGCCCAGGCCTGGTGACCCTTCTTGCCACTGACCAAGACAGATTGTTCTTAAGGCTTGCTTCAAAACCTCATTTTATTTTTGATTTAAAAATTACTGTCATAACGCATCGTGTAAATAAAAAAATTACGATTGAATATTAAATAAACTGTTTAGTTTTCAACAATAATGAAAATCCCTGCATGTGCAGTCATAGCTTCTGAAAATAAGCGTTAGCACGACTATTGATGAACGCACCAAACAGTTCAATTTCCGGTCAAAAGTCTTTTTTACAAGTATTTAGCCAAAAAAAATTCCCTTAGCTCCGCTAGATGTTTATTTATTGTATTTAAACAGATCTTTCAAAAGTTCATAAACCTGACAGTTTTAATTTACATTATACATCAAACTTTGTAGTTTTCTCAAGAGGGACCAAACAACTTAGATTTTTGTGTATATAGTTAAGTATTATGGGTAATGACCGGCCATTCATTACGCCATATTGTATTGTTGAAACAAAATTTTAGGACATTGTATGCATATTTTCTTGTCCATATTCTGAGTTCCAATCTATCAAGATGTAAAACACATAATTGGAATTATTGTTAAACACATAACTGTAAGTAATTACTTGTACTAGGTTAACTTAAAACATTATCTAGCAATCTGTGTCTACATAATTCGTAGACTTCCCTTCTACTATCTGTGTTTACATAATTCGTAGACTTTCTTTCTGCGATCTGTGTCTACATAATTCGTCGACTTTCCTTCTGCTATCTGTGTTTACATAATTCGTAGACTTTCTTTCTGCAATCTGTGTCTACATAATTCGTAGACTTCCCTTCTGCTATCTGTGTTTATATAATTCGTAGACTTTCTTTCTGCTATCTGTGTCTACATAATTCGTAGACTTTCTTTCTGTTATATGTGACTACAGATTTCGTCGACTTTCCTTCTGCTATTTGTGTCTACATAATTCGTAGACTTTCTTTCTGCTATACCTGTGTCTACATAATTCGTAGACTTTCTTTCTGCTATCTGTGTCTACATAATTCGTAGACTTTCTTTCTGTTATCTGTGACTACATAATTCGTCGACTTTCCTTCTGCAATCTGTGTCTACATAATTCGTAGACTTTCTTTCTGATATCTGTGTCTACATAATTCTTAGACTTTCTTTCTGTTATATGTGACTACAGATTTCGTCGACTTTCCATCTGCTATTTGTGTCTACATAATTCGTAGACTTTCTTTCTGCTATACCTGTGTCTACATAATTCGTAGACTTTCTTTCTGCTATCTGTGTCTACATAATTCGTAGACTTTCTTTCTGTTATCTGTGACTACATAATTCGTAGACTTTCTTTCTGTTATATGTGACTACATAATTCGTAGACTTTCTTTCTGCTATCTGTGTCTACATAATTCGTAGACTTTCTTTCTGTTATCTGTGACTACATAATTCGTCGACTTTCCTTCTGCTATCTGTGTCTACATAATTCGTAGACTTTCTTTCTGCTATCTGTGACTACATAATTCGTCGACTTTCCTTCTGCTATCTGTGTCTACATAATTCGTAGACTTTCTTTCTGCTATCTGTGTCTACATAATTCGTAGACTTTCTTTCTGCTATCTGTGTCTTCATAATTCGTAGACTTTCTTTCCGTTATCTGTGACTACATAATTCGTCGACTTTCCTTCTGCTATCTGTGTCTACATAATTCGTAGACTTTCTTTCTGCTATCTGTGTCTACATAATTCGTAGACTTTATTGCTGCTTCTCGTGTCTTCATAATTCGTACACTTTTTTTACTGCTGTCTGTGTCTGCATAGTTAATTTGTTTGTTTGTTTGTTTGAATGGTGTTTAATGTCACTTTCAGCAATTTTTCATCTTGATCATGTTTTTTATTAAGTGAGGATCCCGAATCTGTAATACCCAGAAGAAAACTTCCGACCTTCGGAAGCAATGGTGGCAATCAATGTCAATTAAGATTGGAGTTGAGGATACCCTGCCCGCAGTCAGACTCGAACTCGCAACCTCAATGTTGACATAACTGTAGACTTTTTTCCTGATATCTGTATCTACACAATTCGTATAGACTTTACTGCTATCTATGACGACATAATTCGTAGACTTTCTTACTGCAGTGTGTATCTACATTTTAGTTGTCTTTTGTACTGAAATGTGTGTTCACATAATTCGAAGACTTTCTCAAACTAGCCTTGTTTTAGATAGAGTCGATTTAGTTTATATGAAGTCTTTTTAAAACATAAAGACGCCAACGGGTTTAAATGCCGTAGTCAAAGTGCAGTTGTAATTAACTGTCGACCTTTTATGAATCACCACTTCATTCATCAAAGTACTTCAATTGCAATGCAGTAAAACGTTCTCTTCTATGAAAATGTCTTGAATTTATCATCAGTATTTTTCACCCTAGTTATTCATTGTACCGCTTAGCTCACATTTCCTTTCATTTCGGTGAAATCATGCAATGAAGAATGCTGTCTCTAACATCAGTGGTCAGTTAACGTCATTCGATACCAAGGTAATTATAAAACAAAATATGCCAGAGCGCATTCACTTTTAATAAAACTCATGATTGATCCTGAAACCAAGAACACCTCCGGAAGACCTTTGACGTAAAAGAGTTACTCTAGAATCAACATTGTTAAATATAATCCCAGTATGCTGTAACTGTGTTAAATAGCTTGGCAAATCGTCAACAATGTCTCTGGTAGTTTAACTATCTCATCTCCTTTAATTGGCACTAGAAAAATACATATTTTCAACCCCCCCCCCCCCACACACACCTCTTTCTAGTCCCCGTGAGTTGTAAATGTCATCAAGTACTGGAAACTTTGTATTCGTAATGTTTGAAAATTTGCTATTTCCGCGCAAAACTGAAGTTTTTATTTAAAGTTTGTGTGCTTTGATGGTTGTGGAACTGCTAGCAAGCATTTTCCTGTTTTCTTGGAAACATTATACAGCCAATAATTGCCTTCATGATATATTTACGACAAAATGCCGAGAGAATTTAAAAAGCAGAAATTGCGTCTGTAAAACGTTCCTTAATGTGGACATTCCTCTGTATTGTTTGTATGACGTTAACACCACTTTCAGCAGTTTTTCAGCTATATATCATATCGTCCAGTTTTAATTGGGGAGGAAGCCTAAGTACTCTTAGAAAAACACTGACCTTCGGTAGAAAAACGCGCAATCTTTTTGTCAATTAAGATAGGAGTCAAATACACCTTGTCCGCAGTGAGACTCGAACTCGCAACCTCGGTGTTGACAGACCACGTGATCAATAACCTAACCACTCGGCCACACACTTCCTCTGTATAATAGTTTATTTCGTAGTACTTTTTATCGGGTATTTACATGTTATATGTCTTTGAACACTGGAAATTGTGAACCATATATGTAGACTATATATATACATGTAATATGATCTTTACGGGTTGGAATTTCACGAATTTTACTTTTTAGTTTACCTACTTAATATTTCCACATAAATTTGAAATCTATTGTTAGTGATAGTACTTCATTGATTCTATAATTGTCATTTGTGTTCAGAAATCAATTGAAAGGCCAGATGTGAACACAAATATTTATATAAGATATTTATGATGAAATGGGAGCCTTTAGAAAATGTGTTTAATTAATGATTAAAATTATATGGTAACAGCTGGCAATGTTTTAATTGAGAAGGTTCTCTTATTGTAAATAATGTGTGTATCATATACAAATACACACTGACGGGACTAAACCAAATTGACGTGTTTGCCTAATGTCCAGTGAGCAATTGTTCGAAATAAATCAACGGGGAACAATTTAATGCCACTAGAAAAGAATGGGAGTATTAGGTAGGGACAGAGGATTTAGACTTTTGTAAAAGCTACAGTATGCTAACTTTTTATCGAAATCTACGAAATGGTTCTTTCTCGTTCAAGAACGAATATCCCAAAATCCGTTACCCACTGTGGTCCGCGGTCCCGCTTTCCGTATTATAACCTGACAACCCTTTAACAACAGGGCCTCTCAAAAGGAGGAGACAGTATTTGGAACAAATACAACAGTTTCTGTTTTTAATTAGGAATAGCTAATTACTGAATTTCTCTTAATACTGTCGGCACAAATCAACCCCATTATGCTTAAAACGATTGTGTATCGAATGACACTAGCCTCGTAAAATTGTGTACCGAATGTCACAGCTTGCAAATAAAAAATAATGATAATGATATATCATTTGCATTTTATGTATGAAATCTTTTTGATCAATTATTCATACAAATGGCAATTCATGTTTACATAAATTGGTAATTATTATTATTATTATTGCTACTATTTCTTCTCTTGTTTGATTACTATGCGCATACAGACATGGGTAATTTGCGGCAGAAGCTGTATAACATACTTTTATACTGTATTCTTATATCTTTAATGTTTGGAATCTAATATCTGTCCAAAACAAGAAAAAGAGCCCCCACCCCCACCCCGTTAGTTGCATCTCTTCCTAGCATAGAATAAATAGTAAAATAAAAAATATATTATCATATGATGTGGGAGCGAACTTGAAATTGAATAATATAATGCAATTCATTACCAATCTCTTGTCTACTGCAGTTTACAAAAGCGTTTATGTCGACTGATGCCGAACCATCATCCAGTTCAAATTTTCTGTCCTAGGGCTATTTAGTGTTTGTCTGACATCAACTAGAAACTGTAAATAATATGTTTTTGTTTGTTTGAATGGCGTTTAGCGCTACTTTCAGCAACTTTTCAGCTATGTCATGGCGTCTAGTTTTTATTGGGAGAGGAAACCGGAGTACCCGCAGAAAACCCCAGACCTTCGGTAGGAAAACTTGCAATCCTTGTCAATAAAGATTGGAGTCCAGTACACCCTGCCAGCAGTGAGACTCGAACCCGCAACCTCAGCGTTGACAGACCTCGAGATCAATAGTAGACGAACAACCTTATGATAATATGAAAGATACAGAATTCATTGGATAAATTGATCTTGTGGTGTTTGTTTCAAACTGTTACTTAACAATTCAAATGGTTTGCGTTAACCATGTGTTACTGTAAACACATGTATTTAATATGTTTTCTTTTCTTTCAGTTAGTGTTTCTGTGTCTCAATATAGATTTTGTCGGATTTCAATTCTTGTTGACCGATCGGTATTCTTAATTTTTTCCTGTAAGATTAATTAAGGTGGTGTTTTATCACGCTAAGACACTACAAGAATGTGAGAAAACAACTAATTTTATTGACATTTACTTCAGTTTGGCTGCAGTAATTGCTCTGTTGATCTTAATTTGGCCTTCGATTACTAGTTATATTAACCGAATATCAGTAGCTTGGCGTTACTGCAGCGCGCTGTTGACACTGCCATGTTAAAAACATTTAGTAGGTTAGTGCATAGTATGATATTATTACGTGATGATTTCTGTATTGGCCTAGTTATTGGTTCAATGCATGCTGTATTGGCCTGAGGAGCAGCCGAAGGACAATACAGCTGGCAAAGTACCAATAACTAGGCCAATACAGAAATCGTCATGAAATGATATCTTTATTAATTAACTAGTCCAAATCAATCAGATCAATAATGGTCCAATCGCGCCAATACCGATATTGGACTAGTTAATTTCGTATTGGACTGGTTCAGCAAAATATATCATATCGGAAGTTTAACTGTTATTTAAGCAAATATTATAGTAGTTAATTAAATAATTCTCTTTATTACCATAAATTAAAAATGACAAGAGAAAACAAATTCGTGCTTTGAAATTAAAAGTTTAAAAAAATTCAAGTCACAATGTTGAATTCACAGTTTAACCGTTGGCACGCGGGTTTGCATTCATCGCTGCACAGATACTGTTCTGACCATACTGTTATTACTGCTGTTTTGAATTTCGGCGATTTTTTTCATTTTGATCGGGCGCTTTTCCACAGTAATATTTTGACCTTATTTTGAACGGAGAACTCAAATCAGTCTGTTCGAAATTTCGGCACTGACGTTTACGGTTTACATCGAAAAGCTCATCCGAGATTAAAAAAATCTACATGAGGTTTATTATGTTGGCTAGTCTCATATTACTTCAGGTTTGCAACTGAAGACCATGTGATGAGTTTGTAATAAAATGAATATTACTGGAGTTGACATTCATGTATTGACCCAGTTTGTCTGTATATAATCTTTATTATTGGGCCTGTTTTTGTTGTATTGCCCTGTTTTCTTTCTGTGTTTATCTTGTTCACCAGTTCCATACTGTTTTGACAATTTAACGTTTATTTTATTTAACAGGTTAATAAAACAAACTATTGCCTAAAAAGAAAAAAAATATTTCAGTGAATAAAGTTAACATATGCAATGAAATTGTCTTTTATCCAAATATTATTATATCTATATAATATAACACGCATTTTTTATTTTTTTTTTCAGATATGAAAATAAACGCATGAATGATAGGTTATGAATCAAAATGGGAAAACGGAAAAAGTGTTTTTGAAAACGGTTCTACGTCAATCTACTATTTCTTATTTGTTTGGATAGTTATTCTTATTATCTTTGTCAGTAAATCTAACGCCATTATGACGATGAATAATATGGACGCTGATAACAGAGTTATTCTGAATGTGGGTGGTATACGTCATGAAACGTATAAAGCGACGTTGAAGAAAATTCCCGCCACTCGATTATCAAGACTGACAGAAGCATTAGCGAACTATGATCCTGTGTTAAACGAATACTTCTTCGATCGGCATCCTGCCGTGTTTGCTCAAATTCTGAATTATTATCGATCAGGAAAATTACATTATCCAACGGATGTATGTGGACCGCTTTTTGAGGAAGAATTGGAATTTTGGGGCCTCGATTCTAATCAGGTCGAGCCTTGCTGTTGGATGACGTACACTACACATCGAGATACAGCGGAAGTCTTGGCGACGTTGGATCGGCTCGACCTCGATACCGATAAACCGACGGAAGATGATATTATGAAAAAATTCGGCTGGGAGGATGATTACCGATCCGGCGATTTAACCTGCTGGCAAAGAATACAACCGAAAATCTGGGCTTTGTTTGACGAACCTTATTCTTCAACTCCTGCAAAGGTACGACAAGCAAAATATATAAAACATGTCTTATGTATTTACACTTACACTTCTGAGATATTTAAGTGTCATAAGGGGACCATATTTATCAAAAATAGATCGAATATTAGATATTATGTAAAAACGTTGCATTGAATTGCGCACGTGACAAAAATATTTATCAAATAAGGACTTTTTACGAGGTCAATACGTAGTTATATGGACCGTGGAGGAAAATATTGACCGAGGACGAAGTCCGAGGTCAATATTTTTCTACAGGTCCATATAACTACGTATTGACAGAGTAAAAAGTCCTTAATTGTTATATTACATATGAATTTTTCTCTATTTATTTAAATTTAGAATAATGAGTCTGAAGAGTATATCCGGATCTATTTTTAGAAACAAGCCTTAAATATGCTTTATAAATAGTAACATATCCGGATCTATTTTTAGAAACAAGCCTAAAATATGCTTTATAAATAGTAACATGCCTTAAATATGCTTTAAAAATAGTAACAAGCCTTAAATATGCTTTAGAAATAGAATATATACACAGAATATTTTGGGGGGACATTGTCTACACGAACCAATCAAAATTAGGACTTAACACACCATATGTAATATTGTAGAATCTTTAACCATTTATATTTGTGCATTTGACATTAGTCCTACAGTGACAATCATCTTGGTTTAATAATATAGTTGTAAAGATTTTATCTGCTTAGTTTGGCATTACACGAGTTGAGTTATATGCTAGTTGGTCCAGTCACGGTTACCAGTTGAAGATTCTGTATTTAGATTGCTGGGTCAACTTTCGATTTCTAAACGCTCAACATAATCGATAAAATTTTGGCGTTCCTTGACTGCGTGTACCAATCCTTTTGGTCCATTTATTGCTGTGGATCGTTAACAGTTAGGTTGTGATGCATAAGAAAGCCTCTGATTATAAAAAAATCAACGTCTTTCTCAACATGTATGAATATTAAACCTGGGCGATTGAAATAAAAATCATTTCGTTTTCTGCAGTACCAGGGCCGTTGGCAGGATTTCGAATGGGGTGGTTGGGGTTCGGGGATGGTTACTTCCTTAGGTAGAGAGACCTGTGAACACTTACGGTCTCCAGCAGGTCCAGACTTTTCGTATTTTACTGTACTTATAATATTAAAAAAACATGAAACATTATTCCTTTTTCTGAAATCAGGTTTTTGGCAAAATGGGGGTGCACGTGCACCCATTGCACTCCCCTCCACTTGGGTACGGCCCCGGGTACAAAATTTCACATCACTTACTATAAACATGATAAAACAGACTCCTACATCTAACATCTCTGCATCGTTTTCACTTATAAATAAAATGTGCATTTATGAAAGAAACAAATGATACACTTCGTGAAATTGATTACTCTAATTGGAATTGGATTCGTTTTGCTGTTAGGTCACGTGGGAGATCCAACACTATCCCAATACGTTTTGTATCACATTGTCCTTTGACTGGGATATGAAATTAGATCTGTAGATTTCAATAACATTTCAGAGGTGCTGATTGCAACAAAAGGTCAATTTGCCAATAACGGAATGCTGTTGGAATTCCCATGATACACAACAGTAAAACGGGAGCGATGTGATGTCGAATTTTAATAGAATTGAAATAGAATAGCGTAAAAGCAAATGAAATTGAAAGAAAAAAAAACTTATTATTTCAGAAACTGTCCATCCAGGGCATTTTTTCAGTCCCCGTGAGTATATCAGAGCCTCAACTCCTGTATTTGTTATATACAAGCTCAGAATTTTGGCAATTCATCATTTTACTATAATTAGATATAGCAAACTTATGTATTGCTAAACTTCTAGTTTTTGTATAACATTTTTATGCAGTGTCTACAATGTCTTGTTATTAATTTATTTTCTTATATTTTACTTCCATTATGCTTTTGAAGACTTACACATGACAAGTGAACTTAATTTTATTGTAATCTCACCCGCCATTTTTATCTCGTTATTTAAGTACGATGCTTATAGCAGCCAATAACTCGACGCACAAGTAATTCTTAATATTTGTTTGTATGGAGTCATACAAAAATTCATTCATTCTTCATGCACTCGTTCGTGAATTTTCCGGCATCGGTCATCGATTGTCCTTTCTCTTCCTGGATGGGTGTCTCATCAGAGGCAGGAAATGCTTACTCGTCCAGAGCACCAGTGGTTTTTAATAGGTTCAGGTGTCTCACTTTCTGTTGTTTTTGGTTCTTTTCGTGTATATTTGTCTGAATCCGGATTTGTAATACGCTATTTTTGTATGTCTGGTTTCCACTAGTTTATGATATCGTATTTAGAATGTTGTCGCAGACACAGCTCTAATTTAAATAGTGTCCATCATATTGATTTCGTCACACGATTATGAACTTAAGTCACGTTATCAATGTTCTACATCAGTGGCATTTTCAGGAATTGATGCAATCTTTTCTAAAGAAACAGATAATTTAATATTTCTGGCAAACACAACAGTATTTACAAGAAACGCGAACAAAATCAATACATTTTCCGATTCCATCCTCACGACACGTGGTGCATACCAAATATACAATAAAAATGGCTGGCATTTTATCAGCAGACGACAGCTACATTATTAAATAACAACAAAAATGTTTGTTGCAAGTATTTTTAGGATGAAGTATTGTGCGATGATTAAGTGAAGCACTATATGGTCAAATACAATTACGAAACGTTGACTCTTATTTCATATATCAACTTAAAATCCTAAACACAAGTTATACGCTACCCGTTTTTTAAATTGAAAAATAATGCTCTTGTTTGTTTATTTGAATGTCGTTTAACGCCACTTTCAACAAACTTTCAGCTATATCATGGCTCCAGTTTTTATTGGGGGGAGGAAACCGGAGTACCTGAAACCCCCGACATTCGATAGGAAAACCGCCAAAAATTGTCAGTTTTAATAGAGTCGAGCTTACCCTGCCCGCAGTGAGACTCGAACTCGCAATCTCAGTGTTAAAAGACCATGTGATCAATACAAGACGAACTACCTTAACCGATCGGCACCCTAGGCCCCTAAAAATAATTAGTGCAGTATCAATCAAGTTCATCTTAAACAAATTACTGCAAGAAATAAAATGAGAAATGTCTAAACTATGCGTGATTACTGGAACATCTTAAATAAAATGGATGCTCCGAAAACTCTGAAATTCAAAAATGAACAAATCTGGTATTACCACGTGCTAAACTGTGGCAAATAATAGCCAGAAATTTAGAATTTACACGTCTTTTTATAAGACTACTACCCCAACATGAATTGTACTCCAACTTTAATTGACAAGGATTGCCAATTTTCAATGGCGAAGTTCGGGTGTTTAACGGTCACTTCGGGTTAGCTTTCTCAGATAAAAACTGGACGCCATGATATTACTGAATAATTGCCGGAAATGGCGTAAACCTCAGAAAGTAAACAATACTCTGTCATCAAATAGTACACAGAATGTTTTTATTATGTGTATACACTGCGATTGTTAAGATTTTATTGTTCCCAATTGAACGGTTTACGACATTTTAATCCCATTAACGGTAGACCGTTACGCTTTTCAGTCACGTTCAATTATTTGCTTCTTGTTTTGTCTGAAATCTAGTCTTTATTGATCCGGTGAGGACATTTCGAATAAATGCGACTTTTCCGATAATCAGACATGTGTTTACAAATACAAAAACATATACGTCAGAAAGTCACATCCGCTGAACATCTGGGCCATTCATATGAATTATTAACATAATTCAATACATACTTTTTATTGAGACTTCTATACGGTTCAGTAAAGTTGCGCCATGATTATGTAACTGAGCTGTATTGTCTTATGGTCGTTTTATACGTTTGCGTAGTCATATAACGTCTGGTTGTTCTGTGATTGATTTGGAGTTACTTGCTTGGTGTTTAACGCAACTTTAAGCAAAATTTTAGCTCTATGATGGCGTCTAGCTTCTGTTTGGGAGGAAACCGGAGTACACGGTGAAAAAACCCACCTTCGACAGGTAAACTGACAATATTGTTAATTTAAATAATAATCTAGCACATCTCGAGTTCGTTATGGTTCGAACACGCAACCTAAGTGTCGATGACTCTCTACCTTAATCACTCGGCTACCCAGGCCCTTAGTGTTTTTGAGCAACATAAACTCTTAACACAGAATTGTGAACTATATTGAAATGTCATGGGGAACATCCGTACATTCAAGTGATATTTCGTTTCAACATTAAATTGATTTGTAGCCATTGTTGTCGTAGTCTTAATGCTATACATATGAAGAACACATTATACCCTACAATTATTTCATATTTTACAATAAACTTAGTGTAAATGTCGATGCGTCAAGCATCCAATTAAGATACCTGCTAGACGTAGATAAATACTTAGTCTGCCAATAAATACCAAGAATTCAATGTTATTTATAGTTGTAGAAATGTATAGACTACATTCTGCTAAGCAGATTATAAAACCGGATGTGCCATTTTGAATTTTTTCTTGCAGTGTCAAATAGAAAGAAAAAACGAAAAAGAGGGAATTCGAAAACACGAAAAGTCAGACGAGCGCGGAATTATATACTCTAATTATTGACATTTTCAAACAAAAAAGCGAAATATTCCGGATAAAAAGTTCAAATAATAACACGTTTGCTTTTCTTGTCAATATTTCGACTTTTCGCCTTTTGTATTTTTTTCGTCTTCAATGTACAAGCATACGTGGTTCTGTTTTTAACAAAGTGGGATTAAAACAATTTAATGTAATTTTATTTCAAGATTTTGTTGAAAGTAAAATCATTTGTTAAAATAAAACAGAACAGAGGCCGATTTGGCAGATAGGTTTAGTTTATGGTTGACTGACATGTTAACACTTTGGATACGACTTCTTGTGAGGGTGTAATTGAAGTCGAAGATCGGGGTTCATCCCGTAAACGCCGGTTTTCTTAACTAAAAACTACACCATGATGCAGTTTAAAAAATAAGCATAAAGCTGGGAGACGTAAAACCCAGTATAAACAAACACACCTTTTACATTATATATATAAAAACAACTAACGGATCTTGGAATTTCGTAAAAAATAGTATTCTGCTTATATTAGTATTTACTTGAGTAGTTTAATTTCGTTGATGTAATTTTATTGGTTACATTTCAGTTAGATTTTGATATAGATAATTAAAATATAACTGAATAATCTTGTACGTAATTCGTTAAATATCGAAATTCCATTACCTTATACAACTATATAATAAAAGAATCGCACAGTTGTTAACCAACGTCAGTCAAATGAACTTGACTAAGATAATTCTATGAAGTCATTACAACAGCCAAGCATTTTATTACTTTGTTTAAGTATAATATATTTTAAAGTCAACTGTTTACAAGTAGATTATGTAAATTCTGTCATTTATTCATCTCCGTATGGATATTCAGTAACATATTTGACTTTTATTGTCTTCTCATGTACACAGTCTTCTTTTTTCGATTGCAGGTAATAGCTGTGGTTTCCGTCTTCTTCATAGTAACTTCAATTTTGTCATTTTGTCTCAAGACTCATCCGGAAATGCGAGTGCCCATCTTGAGAAACTCAACAGTAAACGTAAACGGTACGTCAATATGGCGGATCGAAAAACTTAAAACTGAACCTCACGAAGCTTTCTTTTATATAGAATGTGCGAGTAACGCTTGGTTTACATTTGAAATAATAATACGACTCATCGTTGCTCCTTACAAATTTGACTTTTTGAAAGCACCTGTGAATATTATTGACATAGTGGCAACGCTGTCGTTTTATCTAGATTTTCTTTTAACAAAGCTGAAACAAGAAAGTGACATTTTAGAGTTCTTCAGTATCATTCGTATCATGCGATTGTGTAAGCTCACTCGGCACTCCTCTGGGCTTAAAATTCTAATTCATACATTTAAAGCCAGTGCTAGAGAACTGGTTTTGCTGGTATTTTTCTTAGTTCTCGGTATAGTTGTATTTGCAGCCCTTATATACTATGCTGAGCGAATACAATACAATCCATATAATGATTTTACAAGTATTCCAGTCGGATTATGGTGGGCTATCGTTACCATGACTACCGTTGGTTATGGAGACATGGTTCCAAAGACGTATGTAGGAATGTTTGTCGGAGCCCTATGTGCACTGCTAGGTGTACTAACAATAGCTTTACCCGTTCCTGTGATCGTCAGCAACTTTGCTCTCTTTTATTCACATACACAAGCCCGGTCCAAATTACCGAAAAAACGAAGACGTGTTTTACCAGTTGAGGCACCAAGACCAAAGGGACCTAAGGCGCCAGGGGTACCAGGAGGAGGAGGTCCACAAACAAGGAGGGTGAATGCTATTAAACATAACCACCCAGGCGCTTTAGACGTCAAAATCAATCGAATAGGTATGTATACAAATTGTGATATTTAGTTGTATTAGTGTGTATTTTGTAAAGTGTCAGATTTTAGTTTAGTTATTAACAAATTTATTATTTATGTTGTTTAATGATGACTGAAACATATGCTTCTTGTAGCGACACCTTTAGCCAAATGTGTCATCTTTTGCTGGATAAAAAATATTTTTTGTATATTGATATTTAAATACTATATTGACCTATAAAAGTCGTAGACATCAAATTTTTTCTTTAAAATTTAACGTTCTTGGCCAATGTAAGCAAAACAACCACTTTCAGTAATTTTACGTTGATGTTTTTGCGGAACAAATGAAAACTGCATACGTTTTAAACGTGTTTATGCTGCTTTTGTAAATCAAGAAATGTGCAAATTACATCGAGGCTTATTTTCCAGAGTTAATCAGCATTTTATAATTCGGCGATTTTGTATTGTAAGTTTTGACCATGTTTTGAAGCAGTCGATTGTTGTTTCTTCGGAACCTTAAGTGTTTTGAAGCAGTCGATTGTTGTTTCTTCGGAACCTGTCGCGGTTTAACCGAAATGAAAGACTTACATAGAGCAAAAGCCAATGTAGATAACATAGGCATTGTATGAAATGTGGACAAGTTATCGTGTACACAAATTTTCAATTGGATTTTCATTATAAAAAGGTACTCGATGTGATAAAAATGCATTCGTAAAAGGTAGACGCACGGGGAATGTGACTTCTAGTATAGTCTGTATAGCGAACATATGTTGATAATACAAATTTTCATAACTCATTTGTCCATAGATTGTTGAGTTTATTTCGTTTTTTAGCTCACCTGACCCGAAGGGTCATGTGAGCTATTGCCATCACTTGGCGTCCGTCGTCGTCCGTCGTCGTCGTCGTCGTCGTCGTCGTCGTTAACTTTTCTTCAAAAATCTTCTCCTCCAAAACCACTGCAGGGATTGCTTTGAAACTTTGCACACATCATCAGTAAAATGTCCTCTACCAAGTTTGCCCAAATCATGGCCTCAGACCAACCAACATGGCAGCCATGGCTAAAAATAGAACAGGGGGGTCAAAATACAGTTTTTTGCTTATAGTTCAAAAAGTATAACAGATAAAGGAAAACCGAACAGACCTTCCTTCTTTAGCATCTAAAGCTCTACAAAACACTCCATTGGGTCAAAGTTGTATGATGACTCCTTGTAGGAGTTATTGCCCTTTAATTGTCAAAATTGATGATTTTGCCATTTTTGCCTCAAAATCTTGAAAATTATTAGAACTAGAGAAAAAGTTAGCATTGCTTAATTGTTCTGCTCTATGAGGGTTACAAAAATGACTTAAGGGTCAAGATTGTCTGATTAACGGTTTAAGAGTTATTCCCCTTGAACTGTTTTTTTAATCGGTTTTAATTGATGTTTTAAAATCTTCTCCTCTGAAACAACTGAAAGTACTGCTTTGAAACTTTGTACACATCAACCGTCAAATGTCCTCAACCAAGTTTGTACCAACCATGGCTGCAGATTAACCAACATGGCCACCATGGCTAAATATAGGATGGAGGGTGGGGGGGGGGTAAAATACAGTTTTTGGCATATATTTAAAAAAGTGTAACAGGTACAGGAAAACCAAAGAGACATGCCTTCATCTGCATCGAAAGCTCTACGAAACACTACATTGGGTTGAAGTTGTATGATGACTCCTTATTGGAGTTATTGCCCTTTAATTGTCCAAATTGATTATTTTTGACATTTTTGCATCAAAATCTTAAAAAATTATTAGAACTAGAGAAAAAGTTAGCATTGCTTAATTGTTCTGCTCTATGAGGGCTACAAAAATGACTTTAGGGTCAAGATTGTCTGATGAACCGTTTAGGAATTATTCTCCTTGAACATTTTTTTATCCATTTTACTTGATTTTAAAAAATCTTCTCCTCTTTAACCAATGAAAGGACTGCTTTGAAACATTGCACACATCATCTTTATGACGTCTTCTTCCAAAATTTTGCAAATTATGACACTTGACTACCTACATAGCTACTTTGGCTTACAATAGAAAAAATGAAAAAAGGGGGGGGGGAGTCGAGAGAGTTTTCGACTGATAGTTAACAAAGTATAACAGGTACAGCAAATTTGAAGTGAACCTCCCTTCTCACTCTAAGCATCAAAAGCTCCTCCTTATAGGAGTTATTTCCCTTAAAAGGTCAAAATTAATGATTTTTGCATTAGTGTTGTGCAATTCCTTATAGCAACGAAAAGCTGAATAAAAAAAGGGTTGTTTGGTTTCAGGTTCAGGTGAGCGATACAGGCTCCTGGGAGCCTCTAGTTTACATTATTCTCATTAATGTATTAATTTAAATTACGGTAATTATCAATTCAAACGGATATTATCAATAATATTTACGTATTCTCTATTGAGAGGACCGGGGCTATGTTATGAAGTAAAATTGCATTAATTTATTCCTAAACTATTATCCTTTGCAATAATGTCATTGCCTCAATTTGATGAAAATATGAATGCTCTAACGATGCAATTTAGAAACCCGTCTCTTCAAAACTGATTAATTCCTTCCAATACTTTGTTAATAGCGGACAATTTTGAGCAGAAACTATAGAATAAAATTCTTGTTATAAAAATAAAATTGTGCGGCTTCTGCTCAATATGAAATATAATACAAATCTAATTTATACCAATTATATATTAACATATCTGTACCGAAATAAGCACACTGATCGCGGTTATATTGCAAAAATTTAAATTATTACATGATAATTAGGTAGATAAATAACCAATCTGATTCTATCAAAAATGTATTAAAAACTAATATTTTCAAAATTGACTTTTTTTCATGTTTTGTTTTCTGCCCCTCACAAAGCTATTCTCAACTTCTTACATACTGCTTCCCTTCTAACACAATGATATGTACCTGCCCCGTGAGGAACAGGTAAACTGTTCATATTTATTGGGGGTAGGGGTGCAAAATGCAATAGGACACATGCTTATTTAGGCCTGCATTTACATTGGACTCCAAGTTTTGTTATTTGCAGCACTGATAGGACAGTTTTTTTTCATAATAATATCATCAAATGATTAAAAAGAAATATATTTTTAGATGTTTTAATTCAAAACCAACATAAATGTAATTAAACAATTTATTTAGTTATTCACTAGATAGGACACCCACATTTTAAAAATACATCTGTATTTTTAGGAGATATGATGTAGTCCTTTTTAAACATATAATTTGATTGTTTGTTTGTTTGAATGATGTTTAACGCCACTTTCAGCATTTTTTCAGCTATTTCATAGCGTCCAGTTTTATAAGGGGAGTACCCGGAGAGAACCCCCGACCCCTTCGGTAGGAAAACTGGCAAACCTTGTCAATTAAGATTGGAATCTCGTACACACTGCCCGCAGTGAGACTCGAACCCTCAACCTCAGCGTTGACAGACTACGTGATCATCAGCAGACGAACTACCTTAACCACTCGGCCACCCAATGCCCTGTAATAATTTGAAATGCACCGGTCGCAATCCCCAATAAATATTGACCGGTCCCCAATACCTCCATACTGCTCCTATCTCACATACTGATCCCCTTCTCTCATTCAGCTCTGCTTCTCATATAGTACTCATGTCCTGCTATATAAAGTAAATTTTATCTATAAATAAGTAATTTTACACGCTGAAATCTGATCGGCAAATTAAAATGGAGCTAACTTTATTATACGAAATAACTTGCGTTGTCAAACGACATATACCTACTCAGTTAAAAAATAAATAGTTCCATGACGTCATCGCTGTGTTTAAAGTTAAATTTGTCAAGTATTCATCGTTAACGTTTTATTATAAAATTTCTATTTCAAAATTATTGAATGGTCTCGCAATTTCGATGAATGATGTGACGTGAGCCAACAACCAGGCCTCACTATCTATAGAGCAAACCACGTGGTCTTACAATAACAACCAGGCCTCACTATCTATGGAGCAAACCACGTGGTCTTACAATAACAACCAGGCCTCACTATCTATGGAGCAAACCACATGGTCTTACAATAACAACCAGGCCTCACTATCTATGGAGCAAACCACATAGTCTTACAATAACAACCAGGCCTCACAATCTATGGAGCAAACCACGTGGTCTTACAATAACAACCAGGCCTCACTATCTATGGAGCAAACCACATGGTCTTACAATAACAACCAGGCCTCACTATCTATGGAGCAAACCACGTGGTCTTACAATAACAACCAGGCCTCACAATCTATGGAGCAAACCACGTGGTCTTACAATAACAACCAGGCCTCACTATCTATGGAGCAAACCACATGGTCTTACAATAACAACCAGGCCTCACTATCTATGGAGCAAACCACGTGGTCTTACAATAACAACCAGGCCTCACTATCTATGGAGCAAACCACGTGGTCTTACAATAACAACCAGGCCTCACAATCTATGGAGCAAACCACGTGGTCTTACAATAACAACCAGGCCTCACTATCTATGGAGCAAACCACATGGTCTTACAATAACAACCAGGCCTCACTATCTATGGAGCAAACCACGTGGTCTTACAATAACAACCAGGCCTCACTATCTATGGAGCAAACCACGTGGTCTTACAATATTTGGGAGAAAACCATGTAGCATGAAACATTGCAATGAAGGAGCACAACATTACTATTGTACTACATAGCTTCCAATTAAGCGAATATTTCAATGCACGCAATATCGATAATTAAAGTGTTGATATCTCAGCAACAATAAAATTGCGCCTAATTATTATAAAGGGAGGAAACTATTAATCTAATTGCTATCTAGGGAGATATATTGTAGTATTGGTTTGCCAAGTGTCACAACACTGCCAACATCGATTACAAAATGACTCCTTAATGAAGCACTTTCACGTCCATCGGTTTTAGATGATGTTTTCACAGATTGGAACCATTTAATGTTCACTGAACGTTTATACGCAAATACACAGTCAAATTTTAAAGGTATCTAAACGTACACTGTTTACAGTATATGAGAATGGCCACAATCAATTTATATTTTAATTATTATGGAAAACAAATATAAATTTATATATTGACGAATTTTACATTGGAAACTGTTGTTTTGTTGTTTTTTTTTTCATTTCTACAAGTTTTATCTATATTACCAGGGGCCTCGGTGGCCGAGTGGTTAAGGTAGTTCGTCTACTATTGATCACGTAGTCTGTCAACACTGAGGTTGCGGGTTCAAGTCTCACTTCGGGCAGGGTGTACTCGACTCCAATCTTAATTCACAAGGATTGCCAGTCTTCCTACCGGAAGTCATGGGTTCTCACCGGCTCCAGCTTCCTCCCCAATAAAAACTGGACACCATGAAACAGCTGAAAAATTGCTGAAAGTGGCGTTAAACATCAAACAAATAATCTATATTACCACCTGATATTGCACTTTCCAACTTTCACAAAATGAAATCATTGCAAGACATACCAAGTGCAAAGTAATCGATATGAAGACAATCCGTAAAGATGAAAAGCTCTACACTTATTTTATGTGTAATATGTTTGTCTCGTACCAGATATGTCTGGTTTGAAGTAGAAACTTTTCTGGATCATTAATTATTAAGTGAAGTTATTAAAATCTTGGCACCGTTCGACCTGTATTTGTATGTTTTATTAAAAATCTCTCCAATTAATTGTTAGATATATTGAATTTTAGATGAAAGAGGGAAAGTAAAACTGAATTATTTATTAATATATGCTCTGTAAATAGCAACAAATGTTTGTTGTTTTTTTTTAAATTCACACTTTTGTAGTTGCTAATAAAATTTTAATAATTTAGGTGCAGCGAGTATTTTTCAACTAAGTACAGGACAAGGACAAAGTTAACAAACAATAATTGATTTGGGAGGGTCCATCTGGCCGATTTTTTTTTACTTTTCGTATATCAGCCAGCGCAATCGACCGCCTATGAACGCGATGGGCAGCTCAAAGCCCCTTAGACCAACTAAAACTATATATCGAGCAAATACAGGAAAGCGGAAAGAATAAATTAAACTACCAATGAACTTTTACAATCGTTCGTTGTTTATCTTACACGAGACAAATCATTTCCTGATACGAAAGCTAATTTATTTTATTAAGACGTTATATGCACACATTTCCTTAATATTTGGTCAAGTTCCTTATAAAAAATATCCGTCACCTTGACAACCGAAGTATGTTAAGACGAAATAAACAATTATATAGACTGACTTTGTGATTGAGTTTCAAATCGATATTTAGCTGGTATAAAAGTCTTACTGTTTTAATTGTGTAGCTGGATATAATTGAAATTGCATCGATTTCTCTGGCAGGCTATGACGTCACGCATTAAGGTTCGTCATTGCTTCCATTAATTAAATGATGCAAGGATTAAACTGAATTTTCAAAGCAATTTGTTTCAGTCCAAAGAGAGTATTGTTTTATAGTTTTACATTACGTAATTAAAAAGGTTTTTGATTTAAAATAATCCAGTTCTTTGTTTGATGTTGTAAACATAACTTTTACTGGTGATTTGTGCGAGTGCAATTCCAGGTTTTTAAAGGCAACGGGAACTTAATAAAACGGGCTAGTTATTTTACTGGTTTTCAGGCTAGTTCTTTTAAATACTAACAGCCTGTAATCTTTTCTTTTGTTTCACATATTATGATAATCAGTATAGGGTCCAGAAGTTCTCATAAAAGGCGGTGCCCGCTCTGGACGAGTAAAGCTGGACAAATCAGTAGAGGATCCATAATTTCTCATATGGGACGGGACCCGCACTGGACAAGTGAAGATGAGCACTTCAGTAGCAAATTCAGGATTTTTCATAAGGGGCTAGACCTGCTCTGGACTAGTGAAGCTGGACACACCAGTAGAGGATTCAGGATTTCTCACTAGAGGCTGGTACTGCCCTGGACGAGTGAAGTTGGACACACGAGTAGAGGATCCATGATTTCTTATAAGGGGCGGTGTCCGCTCTGGACGAGTGAAGATGGACCTATCAGTAGAATATTAAGATTTCATATAAGGGGCTGAGCCTGCAGTGGACGAGTGAAAATGGACCTATCAGTAGAAGATTAAGGATTTCTAATAATGGGCTGGGCCTGTTCTAGACGAATGAAGTTGGAAACATAAGTAGATGATCCAGGATTTCTCATGCGGAACGTGGCCGGCTTTGGACGAGTGAAGCTGGACACATTTGTAGAGAATTTCTGATAGGGGGCGAGGTCGACTCTGGAGGAGTGATGCGGGACGCACTTTTGCGGAAAAATATTGTACGTCCGCAATATATGCTGCTTCTTAAGGACAAGGGCGGTCTCCCCTCACCCTCATGTGGATCCACCAATGAACAGCTGATAGTTTGTATTTCAAGATCGGAGATAAAAGTTATGATGTATTGAACGTTAATTCGTTATTATTTGATAATAAGTACATACACATGTATTTATGTAATTTACATAATACAATATACAAAACCACGTGTGTCAGTTGTAATAGTGTATCAAAACGCACCATATCTCGTTACGCACCATTTTATTTATTCAGTAATTTAAGTTTTGTGTGCATCTAGACATTTTAGCTGGATGGATATATTACATTACTTTATCTTTTCCGATATTATTACATGAAACAACATTAAATTTTGGCATTTTTGTCGGAAACGATAAATTATGTTTGTTAAATAAGCATCGTTGTTTGTTTGTTGATAAAATAATTAGTTATTGTAATTTCCCTACGATTGATTGTTATTGTTACCTCCCTTTATTGATTGATTGTTAATTGTTATCTCCCTTTATTTAGCACAAGGTGGTGCAATACAGGAAATGTTCCCATTCCGTAGTAAGTCAAATGTACCTTTATGTGACGCATGCGCATTAACTAGACTGTGCGGTGCACAAAACCTTTCCCATGTATATATCCTTTGTCAAGCTTACAGAGCATGCGTAGATTAGATGTAAATATATATAGTAGTCAGGGACCTGTGCACATTGCGCTTGTCTGCCTTTGAACTGTAGAGATGAGCTGATAAATGTTCGGTTGGAGGAAAAAATTAGTTCAGCATGTAACACCTTATATTTCAGGTTAACCAACCAGGTTTGTATGAACAAAAATAAAATGTATACTCGAT
Organism: Limnoperna fortunei; assembly: GCA_944474755.1. Lineage (NCBI taxonomy): Eukaryota > Metazoa > Mollusca > Bivalvia > Mytilida > Modiolidae > Limnoperna > Limnoperna fortunei. The sequence continues at coordinate 30,413,947 of OX104124.1, read as the reverse complement.
ATTTCTCTTGACATAATGAGTTCTGAAATGTTTTGGTTATCACATAATCGATGGCTGTAGATAAACACCATTAAAAGCTACCGTTTTGGTATTGAAACATCAATTTCGATCTAACACTAAACCATGGGTAATACAGTCAAATATACACAAGTTTTTTTTTATTTGTAGGATATCAGTTTAAATATAAATGTTGTATTTCCAATATTGAGATTTCACCACATTTCAAACTTTCAGTGTGTGTATTTAAGTAAACATTTTATGCTTAATTGTTTCCTACATCTCTACAGTTCACAGCGCTGAAATAATGTCACTTAAGAACAAGATATTGTCAAGGCAGATAAGACACATTTCTTTTATCGTAAGTAGTGTCGGAACGCGTGGCACTGCGCACATATAACTCGGAAAGCTACGTTTTTGCTAAAATGGAAACCGATGTTCTATACAATATATATCGATAAATATTTATAAATGAAAATAACGCAAAATAATATATGCATTTCAATAAAATCTTATAGTCCTATAGACTTGAAACGTTTACGTGGAACTGAATGTCACTAATCAATGAGATTAATAATTGCCTGTTTGTTTTAGTCAACCACCTTTCCTAAACAACAAAGATGAGGATAAATAATGGTACAAAATGTTTGAAAATAATAGTGTTTTGTTTTATATAAATATTTCAAATCAACATGAAGACAAGAATTACAACTAAGATACATCTTTAATTCGGGTAAATGTACTTGATTTTTCATATCTTTATATTTTGACCTGTTTTGGATTCATTAAACATTTATTTTTGTCGATTTTTATTTTTCCCCATTTTGTTAAGGTAAGCGATAACAGGCTACTGGACGCGTCTGGTTATGATTTTTAGACCAAAACTTTTACTAAACAACTTTAAAAAATACTTATAAATATACAGTAAACAGGCTTTCAAGCGGCCCTAAATATTCCTAATTTTCCTTATTTTTTATCATCATCACTAAATTTCCTTATTTTTTCTGAAAAGCCCTAAAAAGCCCTTATAAATCATGAAAAATCCTACATTTTGAAATTAATATATTAAAAATTCTTTAAGCTATAATTTATTGTAAAAGGTCAAGTATTTACATGTTTTAGAATGCAGTTAACTCACTTTCTAGTGTTAGTATACTTCCAGGAACTAGTTATTACCAAATGCCAGCTCAACAGACATGAACAGATCTTCATTCATCAGATATCCAAAAGAACAAATTGCAGGAATAAAATTGGATCATCTGTTGCTGAATGTGTCTGTTGATGGCTGATGAGTTGGTGTTGTTGGTAAGAAGTTCTTTTTGTATGTGTTTTGTCCCTGTAGGTGAGTATATATATCGACCTATAGCGCATTTGTGATAATTTAATGGAACTAACATCCCTTATTTTCAAAAACATGCCCTAAAAAATCCTTAAAATTGCCCTTATTTTTTGGAAAAAATGCCCTAAATTTATCCCTTATTTTTTGTCAAAAGGTGCTTGAAAGCCTGAGTAAACGACAAAATAGAATGAAACATTTTAGTATTGGACGTATAATAAATTAATTAGCATAATTTCAAAGAAAGACCTTCAGCATCATTTGTTATATATTCAGGACAAGGCTAACTTAATAATACTACAGTTTGATGGCCGGAAACGGGGAAACGAGGCTTTTCATTTAAACGATCATCTTTGTTGCTATGTAAAAATTTACTGGTACAATTAACCAGACAGATAATTTATTATTTTTATTTTTTGTTTGTTTGAATATTGCTTAACGCCCGTTTTAGCAATTTTTCAGCTATATCATGGCGTCCAATTTTTATTTGGAGAAGGAAGCCGAGTACCCGGAGAAAATCACCGACCTTCGGTAGATAATATAGTTTGTTTGACTACTCACTCATATAGAGCATTATTACAAAGAATCTGTTATGGACAAAAGGCATGGTATGTGTTTGTAAATTCTGCACACCACGGAATGATTGCAACGTACAAGCTAGGTCCTGTATCCCGGTGTTTCTATGGGTACCTGTCACTTAAAGGTCAATAACTCGGCCAGTTCAGTAATAATCACGTAGTAATCTCAAAAAATATCTATGTATCAGTGTCGAACAAAAATGACACAAATACGCTTAATTTTTAGAATATTTTCATCTTGCATTTTGATTGCTTTTTAAAACATTGCACTGTTACTTCAGCAAGGTAAAATAAGATAAAATTTAACAGTGCATTTACTATGTTTTCTACATTTAAAATGTTCCGACGAAACACAAATAATAAGTATAAATAATATAAGTTAATAAATAGAATAATTATACATAAAAGTAAAAGAATAGTTAATAAATAAAATAATTATCATAAAAGTAAAAGAATAGTTAATAAATAAAATAATTATCATAAAAGTAAAAGAATAGTTAATAAATAAAATAATTATACATGAAAGTAAAAGAATAGTTAATAAATAAAATAATTATACATAAAAGTAAAAGAATAGTTAATAAATAAAATAATTAAACATTAAAGTAGAAGTTCTATTTGTTCCCGTACAACGAAATTTATAATTTAATGGCAGAATTTAAGGTAACATCAATTTATATATTATGTTAACAATCCGAGATACTATTCACTTACAAGAGTTAATGCAGGGAAATCCACAACACACTTTTTGTATTGTTTAAGAAGCATCGTAGATAACCTTAAGTTATGCTCATTGCGTTGCTGTAATTATTGATGCTGTTTCAATGTTAGAAAAGATGATAAATTGGCAGAAACATTCCTTCAGAACCACCTTTATCAATGCAATCTTCTGATGTATATAAATAGAAACACTAACACAATTTAACATTGCTTTTGCATTAGTCTCGAAATGTCATATTATATATTTGGTTAATAGCCTCAAAAGAAAAAACCTATTTTCGGAGCAACTAGTTTACCTAGCGATTTTTGTTTTCATTTAAAAATAAAACTGCATTCTATTCTATCACAGTCGCTTTTTATTGCAACGTTAGTTGCGTAAAGTCGACGTTACTGACAGTTATCGCTATTTTGCAGTATTTTCCTTTGATCTTTGTGTGCGATATTATATCATATCACTCTACTAGCTTGAGATGGGCCCATCTCAGCTCGCTGTCAAGACGTCGTTAAGTAACATTATGACGTCACAATGTTACAAAACAGCGATAAAAAGATTATTTACGTTTAATGAAACTCGATGCATTTTCTCGTCATCTCATCTCAGGGCTGAGGCCCTTCGATGAGATATGAACGAGAAAACGCATCTCGTTTCAAAAAACGTAAATAACCTATAATTATTCGACTACTATTCACAAAATAGCTGAGAATATTTTTTCGGGAAATAATTTTATCTTGAATATAGAACAATAAAAAAGCGAAAACAAGACAAAAATATGTACCATACATATAAATGTGATTATAATAATATAGGAATCGACTTTATTAATAGAAAGTTGCTCTTATCAGTAGAGTACACAGTATTGACTGGAAAAGTGCATGTTTTAAAGTCAGAAGACACCCACAATCAGTTTCATAACTGAGAACTCTTACTAACATTATTCTTAGTCTAACATCAATAAAAGAAGAATAAAATTATTTTTTCTAACCGTCCATGTAGTGTAGAAAGCGTGTATACTACCGATCTATTATACCCACACTTATTTTGGGAATAACGTGCTTCACACTCGTTGCACAAAAAATTTACCATTGTAGTTTGTTCTCACAAATAACACTTGTTGGCACTGTAATGCAATCATGTACATACACAATATCTAACTCGTCATAGCACAGAATATCACAATCGCTCATATCAAGATGTAGTTGATATATTATATACTTGTTATTTTTCAAAGTAAAGAATTGATAACTATTTTGTTCGTTTCATGTCCGAAGATTTCCTTATAGTCAAGCTGTATATGCATTTTGTTGCACTGCTCTGTAGTGGCTTTATACCCATATGTATTTTGTATTCCCTGTAAAAATTAGTGTATCATAATAAATATATAATAAATATATGTTAACTAATTGTATTGTGTGAATTAATAGTATTCTGTAGTGTACTTATATATGTGTAGTGTAGTCTAATATGTTTGTCTTGATTTGTGACAGGTGCCTATCCATTTGGACCATTAGCTGGTAATGTATTAAAGCCTTTTAATTTGTGGCTTGAAGGGTGATGTTACTTATAAGTTCTGTTTCAGATACAAGTCTCATGTGACAAATAAAAGGGAAATATACTCACATTATATTATATAACTTTCCTTTTTATCAGTATTGGGTGAATATTTGAAGGACATATTTTTGGGGTAACATAATTATTTGCCTACTACATAGATGACTATTTTGTATTGTATCTGTTTGTGATCAACGTATAATAAATTATTGATCCTAAATTAATAATACTTCAATTACTCAATGAGAAACACAAAAGTACAAAAGTACAAGACTTGTATATGGAACTGTTTGGTTTGATGCATTTTAAACTATTTAAAGAGTTATCTACCATATGTTTAACTCCTTGTTTCGATGCACTCTAAAATATCACAAAAGTTATTCTCCTTTATAACAAAGTCGACTTTAAAAAGCAGTATAAAAATGAGACGAGTGGTTTGTTCTATATAACTTTTTGAATAATTAACATTTATTACACAGCCAGTTTTTGTGACATCAATTTAAGCTAAGTAGTAACTTAATCTTTTCAAATAAAACTTGAATAATAGCTATTTATAAGCTGTCGTGTACATCAAGCTTTACAACAGGTAGTTTTGTTGTTATAATACAATGTACAACATAACAATGAAGACAAACTGTATTTTGTGGGAACATATAAATTACGTTTAAGTCTTGTATCCAAGTATTTGTAAAGAGACAGGTTTTTCCTTTAAATGCTCTGCATAAATATTCATTACTATTTAAAAGAGAGATCTCTCACAAATATAGTAGGTAACTTGACAAGTAACACAACAGTTCATTTTATTTGAACTTACGCTTACAGTTTTGAAAAGATTGGACAAACATTTCTTTGAAGTTTGATGCTTTGCAGACTTTATCCTACCCCGACAAAAAATTCATGATTTCCGAGGGCCCATTTCCATTTGAAGTTAAGTAAATAAATTGCCATTACAATTGAACGTGATTGACAATGTATAAAATCGAATATATTACAACGGTTGCAACATAACATCCATTTAGTTTTACAAGTATGCTCCTCAGTTAATTTTCATACTATTTTGCATGGTTTTATAACATGTATCATTGGCTCTTGTATGTTGACTTTTAAATGCGCAGCATACAACAAAATGTATCTATGGTCTTACCCATTTACTTAGATCTGACAAATCGTTTTACAGTATCTACGTGCATGCAAGTTGTAGACAGTTAAGATGTTATAGCAATCCCTCGACATGATGTGATGTGTTTTCACAGCGGCAATTTATGTTAAGGAAGCAGTGACAAAACTTGGTGCATTGTATATATATAGCTTTTATTTGTGTAGTGGAATACATTAATAAAAAAATCTCGTTTGCACATATTTTTGTTATACTAAAAAGCACATAAATGTGTGCTATTCACCGACTTGTTCACCTCAATAGTGGTGACCTCTGTTGTGATTTTTTTCAATATAAAGTTTTATTTATTAATGCAGGAAATGACCAATATCGATACATTGTCGTAAAGTCATTAGTGAATCACGCGAGAAGTGGTGATAGGGGCAAACATTATTTTTACGGACAATATATAGATAATTATATTTGTAATTAATTATATACTCCAGAAACTAACAAATAAATTATAATGTTATCAAGTATGTCTTAGCAAAGCAAGATAGTCGACAAAAATCTCTTTCACAATGTTTTGAGTGTTTATTTTAACAGCCACCCTCAAGACTTTGTTTTATTTTTTGTATATGTAAAAAAGAGTTTTAGTTGTCTAAGCAACAATTTGAGTAGTGAAAAATGTATTTGAACTTGCATAGCATGTAGTTTACAAAACACTTTATGTTTATGGTATTTCTGGGATATAGCGATGGGAAAGTAGTAGTTTCGGAAATATACATTATGTCAACAGCTTATTGCCCTAAAATTCATATTAACGAATGTAAAATAAGGCTCATTTTCTACATTCTGCATAAAACATTAAACAAATTATGTACTTTTATTCAATTAAAAATGAAATCTTAAACGTCACAAATTATTTGTATTTCTCATTGCCGTATATTAACTTCAAAGTTTTGAAACAAAATATAACATTTGGGCTTTCCCCTCTGGAAGTAGCCACATGAATCAACTACGTCTATTTCTGGTCAGTCGAAAATATTTTAAAGTTAGAGATTTGTCAGATTAATCCTGTAACGTTATGATTACTGTAATATTGCATCACTAGATCTGCGATCGTTATTAGGTTATAAGTACAAAGATTGAAAGTTAATTTCAAATACCTTTCATCGTTAAATGAAAGATAATTGTTTATTGATTCTGGTGCTGTGCCATAAGGAACACGTTGGTCTTTGCAATGTAATGATCTATTTTCATCACATTAAATTAATAATTTGATATCCGTGTTGTCGGATATCCAAATTGAAACTTTTTTTTCAATCATCCAATGAACATTTTGGTAGCTATTAACCACAAGTACTTTTTCAGGAACTTGAAACAAGCGTGCCGTCAACGTAGAAATGTTACTCATATCACATTAACCAGACACCGTTTTACATGGCTAAACTAACTATAAACGAGTTCATGAGTGATAAATACTAGACGCATAGTACAAAAGCAATGGTGACACGCTTGAGCATTATCACAATCAGACACGAAAATCAAACATTAAAAAGTTTACACATTAAATGTGTATTGTTAAATAACAATGCATTAAAAATGTGTGTCGTAATAAGAGTTTCACAAAATAAATCGGATAATGCAAATCACGGGTGTGTATTTTATTCCAGTATTGAAGGCTTGTATTTTTCTCGAATAATATCGTTGCATTCTTCATAGAGTGTGACAGGTCCAACGTTGATGAGCGGTATGTAACACAACAAAAGAGTTCTCTATATTGCTTTGATAGATAACAAGCCGCATTGACTTACTATATAACTAAACTCACTGTTTGTTAAAAAAAAACCCCAAATGTATTCTTTGGTGTAGTGCTAAATTCAATTTATTCGCGAAAGCAGGTCATGATTCAGACGAATAATTTAACACAATGATAACAGTTTTCTTTTCAGAGATCTTAAATATTTATAAGTAATTTGCAGTTACTTTTATATTGGGTTTCAATCGACCACTATCGGCTGGTAGAATTTGTATTTGATAAATAATACCAATTGCTTTGACTTGTAAAGATTAGTAAAATTACTACCTAGTTCTAGACTTTCTTACTTAGAATGTGAAAGTCTAAATAACTACCTGACACTGACAGTCTAACTTAAATGCGTGCAGTTTTATTATAATCTTTACAGTTGTACTGGATTCATTGCAGACTTAATACTCTATATGTTTATTAGCATCTGACGGACTTGGTCCATGGAAGACTTAATTCTCTACAGATTTATTAGCATCTGACGGACTTGGTCCATGGGAAACTTAATTCTCTACAGATATATTAGTACCTGACGGATTTTATACTTGACAATTTTACTTAATACCTAGCATCCTTTATACCTGACAGTGTTATTTAATACCTGCCAGTTTTACTTGGAACTGAACTGTCGTATTGCCTATTATTTCTGTTTAAATGTTAAATTTTTATTATATATGTTAGGTTACTAAACTTGTTAATTAATAGAAACTTTAAAACGATTTTAGTTTTAATTACTAGTTATTTAAGTAATTCATATAATATCAATTTTATTAATTATATTTTCCTCATCACAACATATTATGTATAACTACATTTCACTTGTTCGTATTTTAAATACAACTATTGTGTTTTATGCATTTATTACAGGTTCAATAATTCATCATTTAATTAAAGATAAATTGTTAAATATTCATGTTTCTAGTATTTGACATTTTGTCTCAGCTAGTTTAGAATGTTAAACTATCGTCAATGTATACGTATTTGTTTGTGTTCTGTTCACATAGTAGCTTTGTGTGTTATAACACATACTAAACATGTGATTGCATGCATGGAGTAGGAACAACACATTTTACAAATGTTTAACACCTTAAAACATTCTTAAAATTATATGAATTTTTCAATAAACCTAGTTTTTTAAAAGGTCAAAAGTTGCTACTCCATGAGCATGACGTTGTTAACAATGTTATTTTAATGTTCTGATCTAGGCCGGAATGGAGAAGAGAGTATCCCGATGTTGATGCTTAATCATACTGATAAAGAGGATTCTCTACCCCGATCGCGACCACAATCGAATCTTGAAAAGTCTCCACCCAGACTTGTGGAAATAAGTTCCAATCCCGGTACGCCACTAAAAGTAACTGAAATTAAAGCATCCGGTTAGTATTGAAGACTATTCCGCAACAGAACATAAAATTAATATGTTCATTCCGCTTCTTGTTATCCTTACGACTTTGTTCTGTTTTCAAACATACATATTCTTTCAGCTTAACCCGCTATGTGTTTCCTATTGTTTCTCTAAAGTGATATATTTTGGCACCATCTGTTAAGAAAATGTTGTAGTTCTAACTCCTTGCATGTCTCCTTTTTCTGTTTGTTTTAAACATGTTTGTCTTCAATTTATATTAATTTAAGCGGTGACTTATCTTCTTAATGAATACACGCCTGACAAAAATAATTTAATAACTGGGAGACATCTTCATAAACATGTGCAATTTTGTTCTATTGTAAAAAATATAAGCAGTAAACAGTTCCAAGGAGCAGTAGATTATTACAAACATATGTGCATAGCATTATATATTTTAAAAAACGTATTTCTTACAAACAACCATTGAAAGAAGCATTTTTGTTGTTTGTTTACACAATTGTCCATAGGTCTAAATAACTTTTGATACAATATATTCTGTTGGGAAAACTGTATATTAGATAACTGCGATAAACAACCAAATTAAGGATAACTGATTTATATTTCTTAGTACTGGATGATGAAACTCTTTTTAGTTAAGTGTTAAGAGTAAAATGCGCTATGCTCATACAAGCTATGAAATTAATGTAAATTGTTATAACTGTTTAGTAATGCAAAGATTGGGGACAGTTAACTGCTTAAATTGTTACATGTGATTATACTTAGTTCATAATCAAATTAAGCTAAATTAGCTTTTTTATTTGTTTTAATATATTTTAAGTTGATATATTATTAGATTATGTCGTAGTGTTTAATGTGCTAGAAGTTGATGTGGTCTTGGTACTCGCTTGCTACTAAATCTATGTCTTGCTTAGCTTTTGTATTGCATGTAGATCCTGTTTAGTAAAAATGCTTAAACATTGATTTATTAATTGGAATATCACAGCCCCTCAATACATGTAGGTCCAGGTTCCGTGTGAAATTTTGCAATGTTTATGTACTGAAAAAATAAATGGCATATCGCGAATTAATGCAAGTATTCCAGGAACAGTGAAAGCGATATAAATTGACTAAAAACTAAACACCTTACAGTTAATTTGAGATATATATATATATTAATTAAGAAAATGGGAAGCAGGAATACAACCTTTGTATCAATAAAAATGTATGGAATATATATCTTTATTTCAACGGTTATGTTTGAACTGGAAATCAGTTATAAAAATAGTGCAATCTTCTTTATTGAAAAAAGGAAAAAAGAGGTTTATTTCTTGTTAAATGAACCTGCATATCTTTTGTTCACAGTTCAGCCTCCCTTTAACCGTCACATCAGACGGATTTAACTGTACATAAATGGTAATACTGTAGATATAAATTGATCATTTATTGGAAAAATTAGTAAAATCGGTTTGTAATATAACCGTGTGAGGAATTCCAAAATTTGGAGCATGTAGGATTTCTAAACATTGTTTGGTTACACAATATTTTTCTTCATATCTTATATTATATGTGCAGTGGAAAGAACAAAACTCGCCATATAACATCAAACCACTGTACTCGTAAACATTGTTTCAGTTGGAATGGAGACATTGCTAATTGTTTGGTTCTGCATGTTCTGAATTTATTAACACAAGGTATACTAAACATGTGTTACTCATCGTATATTTAAAAACGTTAAACGATCACTTCTTTTGTTTTGCAGACACACAAGGTAGTGCAACAGCTTTGTCAAGCTTGATAATGGCACCGAAGGCCGCAGGATTATCCCCTAATTCAGCAACCTCGCCTACTAACCATCCAAATTCAGTATCCAGTTCACCGCCAATGCCACGTTCCAGGGATTCAAAACGTACGTTTTATAAAGATTATAAATAACTTAATTAACTACGCACGCTTTTATTGTTCATTAATGAAAAAACTAGAAAGGTTGCCTTTCAAGTAAATAATCACTGAAACCACAGGGCCATATGGACGCAGACCTGGTATTGATAATCGCTGAAATGTCAAACTAACATTATATTGCATCTTAAAGCCTCATAACCTAATTTTCATAACATAATTTTATATTTTAATTAACTATTGGTAATTGATATTTAAAATATATAAATTACTGTAACGGCTCATTCCGTTTCATTTTAAGCAAAACAGGCTTTGTTTAGACATTAAGTTTATAAAAGAGAAATAATTTGATATATTAGTACAAAGCTTCTATACAAAATAGATCCTTGTTCGCTTAATCTAATTTGCTTAGTATTATTTTAATAGACATTCAATTCAGGATTATCCTTTAACAAAAATGGTTCCTTCTCATCCTTTAAAAAACCATCACTATAAAAAATTAATTATCATTAAAACAAAAGAAATCGAAGGTTTGATTGAATGAAATTGAGCATTAATAATTCTGAACTGGGACTTTATGGCGCCAGGGCCTGATCCCATGAAGTACTTTTATGGCAGTAATTTCTTTCAATGGACTTGTAACGAAGCTTGGTATAAAAGTACTTCGGTGGTAACATTACATTGCACTGGCAATTAATGGCGCGTATTTTAAAAAAAAAACTATAAGTTAATGGAAAGGATAACTGTAGGTTAAGGGAAAGATTTACCTGTTCATGGTATCGTGCTAGAGGGTGGCGAACGTTGGGTTTACTTCCTATTATTACTTGTTCAAAAATAGTTCTTGTCTAAGTTTTTTATTAAACCGTCAGCAACCCCATCCTGGTTCTTAATCATAATGCAACCCGACCATTTCAATCACAGGAATCTGCGATACGCATTCTTCACACCTAGGAAATCCTCTTACTATTTGAATTTACAAATTGTTTTATAAGTGAAAACTTAATAGTTTTTATCGGCTATTGGTTTCTGCATGGCAAGGTGACAAGGCCTGTAAGGAGTGCAATTATCGTTTTGGGGAATATGCTGGAGAACAATGTATGAACATTGTTTATTTTTATGACTTAGAGAATCATTTGTACAAATAATAGTTTTTTTTATTTCTATGAGAGGTTATTGCCTATATTGAAACAATGTATATAGTTTCTAATAGACCGTCATGAAAAGTATCTTGATATGATTACAGTTATACAAAATTACAAATCTAATCAACACTTAGTGGTAAAACACGAATATACGAATGATAACGACTTGTGCGGAAGATTTGCAACTGCTTTGTGAAGCAGGAACCAGGTTTTATTGACCTAAACAGAAATACTTTTTGCACTTGTACATATACATATCCACATTTATACTGGTCACAATGGGACTTTATAGGTGTCAATGCATTTATTAATCTATCACGTATTATTGATTATGTATATTTGAAACACTTCTATTGTGTTTAACAGTTATACAAAACAGTGGATTCGTAGAAAATGGAAAACCGGATACAAAGGTCTCGCCAACTGATACAAATAAGAACTCCGAACAACGATCTGCAAACCATACTCCTTCATCATCGCCCCCGACGTCAAACAACATAGTATCTGTTAATACGTAACGAACACTGGGACATCAAATATATGGTTCATATCAAAGATGAACGGATGTGTTAGCTGCACAGACTGCATTGCTGTTTAAAATTGCACAGACAAAACAAAAGAAACGAAAAGTTACTAGATTGACGCAAAGACTGCGTTGTGTTACGAGATTTCAAGTTTTAATTAAGCTACGTTTTGAATATGTTGTTTTGCACTTGAAATAATTCATGACCGTTACAGGGAGATCTGATTCATTAACCAAAATTGCCTGAAGTTTTTTCTAGAACCAGTTTCTTATTCTTTGTGCTTCAAAATTATTATGCCGTCCGACCAAGCGCATTACGTTTTCGGTGAACAACGTAAAATACCCAAATCAAGTCTTATGTTCTATAATACAAAGAGAAATTGTCAGATTTAATTGTGTACATCACTAAACCTGAACGGTATTTAATACAGTGATAGTTTTCTTAAATCGTAATCAGAAGACTTTTAAAATACTATAGTTAAACCTCTTATAAGGGTGTTTGTGCTGTCGTAGTCCTACAAGAAAGAATGTTCGGTCCATCATTGGTAGTTTTCAAACGAATTTTTAGGCCTTTACATGTTGTCCTCAAAATAATGTTCAGTCCATCATGGGTATTTCTTAAAAGAAATCCAGACATACATAAGTTGTTCTCAAAATAATGTTCGGGCCTTCATGGATAGTCCTCAAAGACTGTTTGGGCCATTATTGGTAGTACTCAAAAAAATATGCAGGCCATTGTGGATAGTCCTTAAACAATGTTCGGCTGTCATGTGCAATCCTCAAATTAGTGTTAATTTTAAAAAGAATAAGAGATAACCTAATATTGTTCTTCAATCCCAGATATTTTTAATTCATTTAGAAACAAGTTCTGGCATAAGTAATACTGGGTGTTCGCTATTGTCTATTATGAGGTTTTTTAACGTTTATGTTATCCCAGAAAAATACACAAAACATTTAGTAGTTTATTGACTTTTTAGCTAATCGTACGATGCAAACAATTATTCAGATCTCCCTTCACTGGGTCCAAACCCAAACAACGCTTTGATTATATTGATATTACAATAGATTTTAAGATCTCCCTTCACTGGGTCCAAACAACGCTTTGATTATATGATTATATTGATATTACAGTAGATATTATTCAGCGTATTAAACATTGTTTACATTAACATAAATATACAATATTTAAATGCTACTTTGGGCACATATTTAGATTATTAAAGAGAGAGAACCGATATTTGTTCTCGTCGAATCAACGAGATTTGTGAACCACATTACAGATTTGTTATGTTAACGTATGTTGTTTCTTAGAATGTTAGAAAGAAATTTGTTGATTTTGTTAAGATTTTATTGTGTAGATACGTCTCATAACAGTTGTAATTTTCATAACAGATGCTTTATTTTTCATTTGTTAAACCTGAAGGTGTACCGCGGTGTACATTTCAAACATTTATTGTGTTTACATTGAAGGTGATGTACCACGGTGTACATTTCAAACATTTACTGTGTTAATGTTGAAGATGATGTACCTGAGAAACATTTCAATCATTTACTTTGTTAACATTTAAGGTGATGTACGACGAGTACATTTCAGACATTTACTGTGTTCACATTGAAGGTGATATACAATGGGGTACCGTTCAAACATTTACTGTGTTGACATTAAAGGTGATGTACAACCGGGTCAACATTGAGTGGCACATTCAAATTCAAAAAAATTACTGTGTTAACATTCGCTAATTACATGGGATGACTTATAAGTAAGATTATAGTAGAATAATATAGACGATATGAAACCAGGAGTCAGTATATCTCGACCTGTGTTTGAATTATCACAAAATACTAGTAATACTTTTTATTGCGGCATACTACTTATTTATTCTGAGGCAACTGGTTTATTTTGTGTTAAAGTATGTTTTTGTTCCCATTAGGAATTTTAATCATCTGTCGCTGAAAACCAAAAAATATTTACGTAGTATGCAGAATTATGTTATACCTTAACAAAACAAGCACACATTTAATTTGCAATTGCTTGTTAGTTCTGTGGCAATTTGTTTATTGATCTGATAAGGATATATTTGTAACAATATATTTGTAGTGTTAAAACTTTGTGATATTTAAACGAAATAAAGCTTATAACTGCACCATAACAGCTAGTGTTTGTACATTAGTGTTCCCCTAATAATGTAATATTCAAGGGGGAAATACATTTTTTTCATTTCTTGTCATGTTGATAATTAGGTGTTTCATACAAAGTAGGCTTCACTAAGGGAGATCATTACTTTTGTATAAAACTTTTGAATCAAATGTGGACTCTTGCTATATTTTACAACTAAATAGAGCATTTGTATCTATAATTTTGCCAAAACAACTAAATGAAAATTGCGAAAAAAATGGTTTGTGTTAACAGAAAAACATAATTAGTTCGAGATTGTTTCTTTGTGAACAAACTTTTATGAGGATTCTGGCACATCAGAAAAACTATATTATCTTATTTGATATATATGTATTGGGATATTTAAAAACTAGCATTTTTTACATTCGAATATACTTTACAGCAATTGTTTCTAAATAGAAGTTGTCCAAAGATTATAATGTAATGTTTGAAATAGAACCAGTAACGAAGAATTGGCTTTTGTTTTATGACACTCATTTCCTATACAGAACCAGTGTAACATGTTAGCAAGGAAAGAATATTTAACAATGAATATTTATCATTATTCTTGTTTTTATTATCTCTTGCCTAATATTTATTTAATGTCCTTTATGGTCCCATCATGTTAATAAGAATTGTTTAGTGCAGTGTTCAGTTTGACCGTGTACTTATTCAGTCAATATTAACACAAATTTGAATAGAAAATGTCATTTATTTATGGTATACTTCCAATTTCTGCACAGGTTATACGATATAATATGGTTTGGGTATGTGTACGCCTAATAAACCGCGAAGCAGTTTTATGAATGGTGTAAACAGACCCAAACCATACTATATCGTATAACCTGTTCAGAAATTCGAAATATTCCTTATAATTTAATTTTAACTATAAAGATCAACAATTTTTATGGTAAAAACGTCGATGAAGTCATGGAACTATTTGCATTTTAACGGCGTAAGAATAGGTCATAGGTCACACGAGTTATATCTTATAATATGGGTTGCTCGATTTGAATTAACCATTCAGATTCAGCTTACAAAGCAAATTAAATTATTATTAAATGACAAAATTTTTTAAACAAACTACACACTATCATAATCAAAAGATAAATAAAACACATAAAATATATATGATTACAATAAGAAATATCTATTCACAATATAACACTAATATTTCTTACAGGTTTTTTTTAAATATTATAATTAAGTCCGTGTATTAATGAATGGTCTTTCATGTAACAATCATATGTACAGTACAGATACCCTTGTTCCCATGTACTTCACAAAGGTACATGCAAAAAACACATTGTTACCAATTACAGAAGACTATGTCTCCATAAACTCAATTCTATAGTTCAATTTTTTAATATTTACAGTAAAATAAAAACACAACAATGTATGAAAGCCTAAGTATCCATGTATATGTAAAAACCAATATCGTACAACAATTGATAAGTAGAACACGCTGGCTGACTGCAGACACCATACTATAATAGAAAAACATCACACTGACACAAATGTCCTTGTCTCCTTGTGTTCTCGCACACTAGTATCATTAGAGTATTTTGTCACGAGACAACACTGAGACCATTGTCCCCAAGTGTTTCTTCAAGCCTCAGTAGTGGAATTCTAATGTATTTTTAAAGGCCTTGATTACTGCTGTGCAAAGAATGAACTGGTTTCCCAAGCATGCGCGCAACTATCCCACAAGCCACATTTGATATACAAAGGGAATTAATTCAAACAAAAAAAATATATTTAATTCTTCAAAAAGAAATTATATGCCCTTAAGATATTTATTAAAATAAAATGTGTTATTGTACCCAGTGTTGTTCTCAGACCTGATATTATACAAAGGGCAAACAATCACAAATATGATACAACAGGCAAACAATTATGAGTAATTCCAGATTAGCACACGGTTCAACAAACAGTTATCCCCGAGTTCACTTGGCTTTTACATGTAAATGTTAATCGATCACTAGCTAGATAGGGCAGTAAAAGGACAAACGTGGTTATGGGAAATAATCAAAAATAGCGTTGAATTAAACATGAACAGAAATAACGTTCAATATTTTGATGCAAACCAGTCTTTTTTTCAAGAATAGCGACATTTCGGCAACACCAGCATATTGTGTTCACATTTCACAATGTATATATGCTAAATATTGCGATTGCTATTCCGATTTTATAGATCGGAGAATATCATTGACTATTAAGCTACTTAAACAAAGATTTAGTATACCTAAGTTGAGGTTATACCTGGCCGTCACGATGACATAATTGCTTCATGTGAAATCTATACCTCAAATATTCTTTGTTCATTCTGCATTTGACTTTATGTTGGACATGACAATAAATAATCGACGAGTGTCTAATTTGAGGCAACCTTTATTTCTCGCACCTGGTTGCGCCTTAGTTATTTATTGGGTTCAGATTATACTCACTTTGGTTTTGGATATGGATTTTGTTTCGTGTTGTATATGTCTGAATCCGAATTTGTAATCTTTCATCGACATCCAGCTTTTGTTGTTTGGTCGGTTTTGATGCTGTTTTTGTAAATAATATTTTCCCATGTGAGCATAATCATATTGAATAATATACTATCGAATTATATACTTAATCTCAAACATTCAAAATATATAGGATTTCCATACATGGTTAGAACGACTGGTACTTATATTCTAACAGTAAGTCCTTTTCTGTTAATGTTTCTCAACGTGTATATTGCTGCTTAGAACGAATCTTACCCTCGCTTTTTTTGGCGAGGGTACGAATTTAGTCCCATTACTCGTAATGTAGCAGAGCGGGAGTGAATCACTCCCGGCACTTTGATGTCCAAAAAAAGTTTTATATACAATCAGTCGTGGTCGATCGTGATATCTTTCGACAGTGTCACTATTTTTTTTATTGGGTTTCTTGTTTAAAATCGATCATTATTGATACGTGATGATAGTTATTGCCGTTTTAATAACCCGCTGTTACTACATGAAAAACATTAAGAAACCCGAAACCAAATGGCGTGTTGCATCTTTGGTAATACATATGTAAATTACTGAATTCTCACTACGGAATGGTTGTTATAGTAGCGAATTAGCATATTTATAATAAAATGAGGTCACATTATCCATATACGGAAAAATGATCAACATAACATTTTCCACGTGCATCTTCAAGACGAAAAAAGAAATTTCTTCAACAAAGATCGTTTCCCGTTAGTTTCACATGTCTAAAGCTTTAGTAACGTAAAGAAGATGAATATTTTATTTGAATTTTGTATAAATAGACCGAAATGAGAATTTTTTATTTGCTACATTACGAGCATTAGGACTGAATTTTGTCGTTAATCCGAAAAATCACAAAACTTACTTCGTATTATAACGGCAGTAAAATTTGGCCTAGACGTACCTCACTTACACCAAGATATATGTCACTTATTCAAAAATTAAATGTGTATTTTTTTTATTACATATCTGTTAGTCAACAAGCCCTCCACAAATGAGGTTTTTGACAAAATACTTATTTCTATGTTGGGAGTCGGAATATGTAGATATTCATCTAGTTCACCTTCTTACATGGATCTTGCTCTTCGAACCGACAACCTTGGAGTTACAACAAAAATCTAAATCAAAAGGAAATTATTATTTATATTTCTTTTAAAACTTACAAATACACGGTGGGTTTCATTGTACCTATTGTGTCAGGATATGGCCATTTATACTATTAATCTATACACAAACAGTCCTACTGACACTCTGGTCGCTAAGATAACGCTACTGAAGGTCTACTTCCGCCGTCAAATACAAACATGTGTATTTACAATAAACAGTCCTATTGACACAATGGCTGCCGATTTTCTTATACAAACAGTACTATTGACAGTATGAACGACGATTGTCTAACTGTCCTATTGACAGTATGACCGACGATTGTCTCGATCTGTCCTATTGACAGTATGACCGACGATTGTCTCGATCTGTCCTATTGACAGTATGGCCGATGATTGTCTAACTGTCCTATTGACAGTATGACCGACGATTGTCTCGATCTGTCCTATTGACAGTATGACCGACGATTGTCTCGATCTGTCCTATTGACAGTATGGCCGACGATTGTCTAACTGTCCTATTGACAGTATGACCGACGATTGTCTCTGTCCTATTGACAGTATGACCGACGATTGTCTAACTGTCCTATTGACAGTATGACCGACGATTGTCTAACTGTTCTATTGACAGTATGACCGACGATTGTCTAACTGTCCTATTGACAGTATGACCGACGATTGTCTAACTGTCCTATTGACAGTATGACCGACGATTGTCTAACTGTCCTATTGACAGTATGACCGACGATTGTCTCTGTCCTATTGACAGTATGACCGACGATTGTCTAACTGTCCTATTGACAGTATGACCGACGATTGTCTAACTGTCCTATTGACAGTATGACCGACGATTGTCTAACTGTCCTATTGACAGTATGACCGACGATTGTCTAACTGTCCTATTGACAGTATGACCGACGATTGTCTAACTGTCCTATTGACAGTATGACCGACGATTGTCTCGATCTGTCCTATTGACAGTATGACCGACGATTGTCTATCTGTCCTATTGACAGTATGACCGACGATTGTCTCGATCTGTCCTATTGACAGTATGACCGACGATTGTCTATCTGTCCTATTGACACTACGCTTTGAACAAAGCGTCCATTCAGAATATAGTTGACTATCAACTAACAGTAAATACTTAACTGAAGGAAATTGAACTATCTTTTTTAAACAAGCCTAATATAGAAAATGGAACTCGTGACTTGTATGATATTTTACAAAAAGAGCAAAATATGATTTTAAATAATATTAAGCCGTATTGGAATAGTGAAGTAAAATCAGCACACAAAATAACCCTCAGTAATGGAATACTGAGGATTAAGGACTACAAACATGCAAAGCGTAATGGTAAAATTACCAAAGTGAACGCCTTTGATGGATATCAGAAAACGTTACATTATGAACTTGATCTTAAATAAGCTGATGAACGTGACATTAAAACTTCTTGGAAATTGTACCGCGTTAGACGAAATCAAAGCTTATACAATATTGCACTGAGCTAATGGCTTAGAATTGAAGAGGAGATTGCTCAGGCTTTCATGAAACACTTGCGTATAATTACCAATTCAAATGATAACTTAGGAGACTCTGCCTACTGTAAACATGGAAATTTTCGCGTGGGGGCTATTTTCGTTAAATTCACGGCCATGAAATATCCTCGAGAATTACCCCCACGTGAATTATTTGGTTTTAACGAATCAAAGAAAAGCCCTATTACTAACTTGTTCAACTCCATGAGGCGGCAATATATGCAATCAAAAACATTGCATATATTCCCGCCTTATGGAAAACTGTGTAGTTATCCCTGTCTACAAAAGTCATCCTAAGTGTAAAAGCCACCCTAATAGTTAGAGACCGATCACGCTCCTACCAGTCTTCTCAAAAAGTTTGCACAATATCGAATAGTAGACTGTTGTGTCATCAATATCTTTCTCTAACAAACAGCAACATGACTTCCGAAAGACAGTATGATGTCCAACAGCTTTATTTATGCTACATGAAACTGTACATGAAAACCTTGAAAATAATAGTAAAGTATAAGTAGCTTGACAAACAAAAGGCGTTTAACAAGGTGTGGCATTCTGGTTTACTACTTTAGCTTCGCGAACTCGGCGTCTCCGGCGAAAATCACAGACTCGTATATCATGCGTACAGTAATATCTATGAATGCTTATTGTGTAATGGTGAACAATCATCAAATTTAATATTTATTAAGGAGTGCGACACGGTAGTGTTTTATCGACCTTCCTGTATCCACTCGACATTAATGATATGTTGGAGCTACTTCAAGTCAATGCAGGTACGTGTGAGTAAATGATATATTTAGAATCACCAACGCTAACTGATGTTATTGCAGTAATTGCAAATAGCTCTGTCAACTTACAAACTATGGTAAATTGTGGTTATGACTATTCAACGCGTTGAAACTTTAAACTTAGTTAAAACGTAAACAAACAGCGATCAACCCACTGAATAATATAAAGCTCTATAGTAATGTTGTTATTGATAGCGATTTTAACAGATTTCGAGAGGTTCATAACTCTATCACGCCTAACAGTATTTGGACAACTCCGAAAACGGCAAAAATATTATACAACATTGCATTCTACGTATCAAAAATGTTAACATGTCCACCTCAGTTGTCTGACACACTATGTATCAAATGTAAAAAAAACGTATCGGGACACAGTATTATAGACTGTACCAATACGTAAACATTACAAGATCAGTTCTGGGATGCGATCATAAAATGACTTCAGCTATAACTTTTCCTAGTAAATCTAGATAGCGAACAACTTTTAGTAACACTATTTGGCAGATGACCGATTTGAAAAACACATATAAAATGACTTTTTACGAACATATTTTTATTGACCTAAATAAATTGCTTATAATGTTTTATTTCTGTCAAAGATAGAAAAGAAAGTCATAAGATATCGAGACGTGGTCAAAAGAACTTGGCTTTAACAAAACTCTCTAACACAACTAGCAAGAAACGAGGTCACAGAACAAATACATGTCTTAAACATACCTTACGAACGCAACAAGCAAAGACGTGGTCATATAAAAAAAGCCCAGTCTTAAACAAACCTCACGAACACAACTAGCAAAGACGTGGCAAAACGAACAGTCATGGCTTAAACAAACTAGCAACAAGCACTCGCAACATGCAACCAACAATACAAAACCCTTTGAACAAAGGGTGATATTATCTATTCTAAACGTTTCAATTGCACTAGGTACAACCGTTCTCAAACAACTTAACGTTTTTATTTCTGAACAATAACATTTCTATAAAGTTTACTAAAAGAGTAGAGACCAGTAAATTACTCAAGAACATCTGTTATCATCTGTTTTTCACAGATACCCCGTAGTCATCATTTGATTATCTGTAATCTCAGCTTCTGTTACGTTGATGATGTTCTTCCACTTAACACTCCTCTGCGACTTTCTACATCTCAGTTATCAAAAAGAGCTTGAGATACATGACACAACAAACACAAATAGGTCCGCTTCATATTTGGAGTTACATCCCGAAATGGACACTCAAGGAAGACGTTATACTTAATTCTATGACAAACATGATTACTTCAACTTTCCAATCGTCAACTTTCCCTTCTTGTGCCACAATATTCCATCCGCTCTAGTATATTTAATTTACGTTTATAATACTTGTGGGTAATACCACAATTTCTTTGATCGAGCTATTCGATTCACGCAAAAAACTGCACACTCAGGGTATTGTAGCTCCCCGGTCTTAAACAAACCTCACGAACACAACTAGCAAAGACGTGGCAAAACGAACAAAATCATGTCTTAAACAAACTAGCAACAAGCACTCGCAACATGCAACCAACAATACAAAACCTTTTGAACAAAGGGTGATATCATCTATTCTGGACGTTTCCATTGCACTAGGTACAACCGTTCCCAAACAACTTAACGTTTTCATTTCTGAACAATAACATTTCTATAAAGTTTACTACAAGAGTAGAGACCAGTAAATTACTCAAGAATATCTGTTATCAACTGTTTCACAGATACCCCGTAGTCATCATTTGTTAATCAGTGAACTCAGCTTCTGTTACATTGATGATGTTCTTCCACTTAACACTCCTCTGCGACTTTCTACATCTAAATTATCCAAATGAGCTTGAGATACACGACACAACAAACACAAATAGGTCCGCTTCATATTTGGAGTTACATCCCGAAATGGACACTCAAGGAAGACGTTGTACTAAATTCTATGACAAACATGATTACTTCAACTTTCCAATCGTCAACTTTCCCTTCATGTGCAGCAATATTCCATCCGCTCTAGTATATTTAATTTACGTTTATAATACTTCACTCTAGAACTTGTGGGTAATACCACGATTTCTTTGATCTAGCTATTCGATTCACGCAAAAAACTGCAAACTCAGGATATTGTAGCTGCCCGGTTGTTGTCTTCATTGAGAAAAGTTTATGGAAGACACCATGTACTTCTAGGTTCTGCATAAGTGTTTTTGGACTGTGAGATTTGATTGCCTCTTTCATATTTCTTCGCTTCTGTCAACACATTTATGTATGGAAAACAACAACTTGACTGTCAGAAATCTAGAAATCATTGACATATCGATTAACAAGCAACAATTTTGTATCAAGGAAATCACTATAGGCGTAACATGTGCAGTTCCTGGAATAGATATTGTTACTAAGTTATGATTTATATTACAATATAGAAAAGGAGTTCTATGTGTAAGATTCCGTTTTTCTAATTTTAGTAGTCCGAGAATCCTTTGCCGTCCAACGCTTTTTTTAGACTTTGAGCATGAACAAGAACCTCGTTCCTTTCTTCCTTTTTGCTAACAAAGGCATAGATTATATCAATCTTTGTAATATCTTGCATCACAAGTGCAAGCATATAAGGCCCATAACAAACTTATTTTTATCTGCAAAAACATTATATAGAGTGTTTATTTAATGAATTAGGAAGTTCATTTGCAATCCTACTTACCCATCCAATATGCTTTCAAAATAGTGGAAAATCACGAATCGGGTGTTGGCATCCTTTGGTCTCCATATCAAAGTCGAAGATTGTGATCTCCAATTTTTGTACTGGATACCTAAGGTCACAAAAATCCATACGAAAAGCGTTAAATAGCAGGATCGTCTATGTGTACTACCAAACCACTATCGCCACTCCTTACTACTATTTTAAAAACAATTAAAACGGGACTTCTAAAATACAGTGACATTTTTTACTCCAGTAGTGGCACAAAATAAATATTTATATTTACAAATTCAAAAGACCTGATAGACATCTTGAGGTCTTACTCTCTTTACAAATGTAACAACATTAATTTTTAATATTTGATATTTCGACACTAAACACGGCCATGTCTCATATGCAGCTTAAAACTAGGTTTAAAGATCTGATAAAACGATGATTTTTCAACAAAAACGGAATGAGACGATATAAATATCTGGTAATTAGCCATGAAAGAACTTACTTTGTCATAAAAGACTCTAAATAAAAAAAATATAATGGAGACCAAATCTGTCAAATGTTAGATTTTCTTATTGACATTTGTCATGTTTTCAACTGACTGTTGGTATTCCAAAAGGTACCAATTGTGCTCCTCTTCTCGCTGACCTGCTTTTGTACTCTTATGAGGTTGAGTTCCTAGAAGACCTGCTGAAGAAAAAGAATAGACATTGGCCCAGACTTTTAATTTTACATTCCGCTATATTCCCCAACAACGCTAAATTTCGTGACTATCTGAATTTAATCTACCCCAGCAAGCTTGAAATTAAAGACGCTTAGGTCGGCCTCTTACTTAGACCTTCTACAAACAGACTCGGAAAAACTGCAAACTTGGCTCTACGACAACTTACCCACTGTCAACTTTCTGTTCATTTCTGTTCATTGACAGTAACATTCCGGCAGCTCCAGCGTATGGTGTACAAATTATACGTGTCGATCAGAAAATGGGAATATAAATTGCTCTGGTTCGGTTAATTTCGAGTGAAAAAGCACTATGCTACATATGAACGTTCCAAGGTCAAGATAGTTACTCGTCGTGACGAGGTAGTATCTTTTTCCTTTTAGCAACCATCTCGCCCCATACAAATTATTCGATTCCCGAATTCGTTTATTAACAATAAAAATTGTATTTATGTGCCTCTGGTCAGTTGTATAAGGTGTTTAAGGAAGTTGGCTTCAATATGGTTCTACTATTTAACCCGGAAAGACAGATAAAGATAAATCCTTACCCGGTGTTATATGCTCGTAAGTTTGTATGTCTATACCACTAACTATACAATGTATGTGTATATTAATCCCAGTCTATACAATAATATAGGTTTGTTATCTGTTACTTTTGCTACAAGCGCTCAGCGGATATTTATGAGTTTTACCTGCGTATCACAGACTAGAACTACAAGGAACACATGGAACAAATGTCAGGCTAATTTAGACACAGTCCGACACTTCCTTTATCAGATACCAGGTAAATAAACACTTTCGCTCTTTGCTTTTTGCTTTCGATGATTTTTCTGGTCCATTGCACAAATATCCCGCGTTTGTATAAAGTCATTATTGTTCATGTCGACGGTCACCTGTCTACCGGTAATTCCAAAACACTAATTTTTATTCATTTAAATTTCGATATGCTTGATACGTATTTCAAGAAAGTTAATGTTAGCCTCATAGCCGAAAATCCCTACCTTGATTGTTTAACAAAAATACTAAACCCCACATTTGCGGCAAATTCATAGTCTTGCCTCCTTAAGAACGGTCATTGGAACTGGGGATGGGAGTCTCGTAAGCTTGTTATTTTGTCGAAGTTTGTTTTCATTTTTTATTATCTGTTTGCTGTGATAAATCATTTAAATGTCGATTTAATGACAATATAGATATAAATAACTTATTTGTGAAGCAATCTAGTCAACTCTTGTTATTATTCATGTAATCAATGTCGGATTTATAACTCGAAATTTTGGATATGGTATAATACCTGTCAAATCGGTCCGTGCCTGGCTAGTTTTGAGAGATATCATAACACAGACTTCAGAAGACGTTGTTGAGGGTTTGAATCTGACAGCAGGAGGGTTAATATTAGCTCATTTGGATAAATACCATCCAGAAAGTTACTAAAACGTTAACTGTCCATGCAGTGATATATAACCTCATCTATTGTAGAAAGTTGAAATTAGACGAATGTCAGGAACTCAAATAGTACTTAGACAGGGACGACAGCTCCGTCCTCTAAATTAATATAAAAAAACTCGATTATTAAGCTTGAAAAAGTCGATCAAAAGAATTATTTTAAAACAAATGCTCACTAAAAATGTCGACGGCTTGTCGAGGTTTTGCTTATTCAGATTCTGATTTAATATTAATTGAGTTGAGTACTTTTGCTACATTGCTAATTCGACTTTTGAGTACGTGTTTGCAAAAAAAATCCAGCTCCTGTGCATATTGTTTTCCTTTTGTAAAAATATGTGCACGTACAAGAATGAAAAACAAACAGTTTTTTGCCAAAATATCTCCAGCGGCTGTGGCTTCTAGTTCTGTGCAGTTGAATTTACAGTGCTGGGTGTGCCAGCGTTTGTGTCTTTTTGCTTTCGTAAAGGACTCTGATTAAAATTGGAGTCGTAAAGAATACAGAAAAAATCTTCAGAAGTAATGTAGCACAGTTTGTACCCGTTGGTATGCCACCTGATTATTGGTGGAGGCTATACTCTATCTGTTCTAGTAATATCCTCTTTTTCCTTACGTGGAGGGTCATTACATTTGATGTTATCCGTGTTTACGGTGGTGGAAAATGTACTCTAAGATTTACTTATTCAATCGTGACTTTACTTGAAGTGATGTCATATTTCATTTTGTGGATTTGTTGATGCGGTTGATTCCATATCAGATTCTCTCATTCCATCTTAGTTCTTACTCACTAAAAGTGTCATCATATTTTATTTGGTTGATGTTTTGATGTGGTGGATGCAGAGTTAATTATTCGATCTTATTCCCTACTTGGAGTGTCCTCATATTTCATATTGTTGTTACTTAGATGTCGTAGATTACGTACTCTATCAAATTTACTTATTTGATTCTGTCCCCAAGATGAAAGCCATCATATTCTATACTGCTGGTAATGATGTACTCTATCAGATGTACTTATTCAATCTCTCTTTTAGAGTCTAAACATTTCGTGTGTTGCTTGTTTTGGCCAGGAACAAAGCCAGACATCACTTTATTTTAATGTAGTACGAGAGACAAATTAATTAAATTCCAACGATCGTGAATGCCGGACATTTCGGACCTAGGACAATTCGATCCATATTTATAACAAACACCGAGCTGTCCTTTATTTTACAGTACGGGTAATATAACAACCTATATCGCTTCTATTATTTTATAATAATACATTTGTAAAAACTATGTTCAGTTTTTTTATTATTAAGTTTACAAAGAAAGATTGTACATGTATATAATCAACAGAAAATCAAACTATTCATGTAATTTGATTATGGCCAACTACTGTATCTTAATTCCACCTGTGGTATTTATTACAAAAAAGGTAGTCGTTATAGGTAGTGCAAATTAAGCAAGTATTTCGAAAGATATCTGAGGAACAAACTTTATAGTTTACATCCGAAAAAAAACAATATTTCATAATGAGGAATTTTTAAAGCTAAAAGTTTATATTCACAAATAAATTTCCAAAAATTCTCATTAAAATAAATACTTCAAAACAAACGACATTTTAAACGTTTTTAAATGTTCAGTTTTGAAAACATTTTTGTGTAAATTTATTCTCTTCCAATATTCTTATTTAATTCTTATCCTACAGTATTATTATCTCAGTATACAGGGACGATTGGTCTTCTTACAGTGGCGTAGCCACGATTTTTAAAGCTGTAAGCAGGGGGTCTGGGGGCGGCAGCCCCCCAGAAGCTGAACAGAATTTGGAAGTCGAAGGATGACTTTGGCCTTCTCCAGGCACTTTTACCCACACATTTCGCTATTGAAGTAATGATTAAAAATGCACAAAAACATGAATATCAGATAGTAAGTTATCACAGCCAGCTTTGATTTTTTTAGGTTTTTTTTTTCTTTTTTTTTCTTTTTTCTCTCTTTTTTTCTTTTTTTTTTCATTTTTTATTTTTTTTTTTATTTTTTTTTTATTTTTTAAAACTTTTTAAACAGTTATCTGAGAGTTATCTTCAAGACATTGGTGCAAACAGGGACCATTCATATAGGGTCCCCTGGCGAAAATACAACTGGGTATACTCAAGAAGTCTGAGTCTGAGTATATAAAAAAACTCCACTAGTGATAACACAAAGAAGATCGACGAGAAAGTCAGAACAACCCCAAATCTTGATCACTGACTTGAAACACAACCATTCAATCTACTTCAAACTGTAATAATCGACCAGCTTAATAAGGGAACAGAAGATGGATTTTGCGGTTACCATCTGATGCAAAGTATTGATGGCTTCATCAAAATCTATTTGGATTTCTGGATGCACATGCATCAGTGACAAGCCATTCAACCTGTCCTCTACCATCGTCGACCGAAGATAGGTCTTAACACGTTTCAGTGCACTGAAGGACCGCTCCGCTGTTGCAGAAGTGACTGGCATGGACAGCTCAGGATTAGCATGTTGGAGGGTTTCAATCAAAGATCTAGGCTTCTCATTGATATTATCCCACTTGCACCTCCATCTGACCAACTCCGTTCGAGATGTTGCTAATTTACCTTCTGACAAGTCCGCAGCAAATGGAGCAAAAACACTGGCTTCCATATCAGGAGTTAGCAAATTAAGTCTGGATGGAATCAGGTACTGGGCAAGGAACCTGTCTTTGGGAACTATGATCCTCTCTTCGATTTCATTGGCCATATGATCGAGCAAGGGGTAGAATAGGGACCTTCTCCAGTACTGTTCAGGTGTGTCCGCTGGGGTATTGGTTCTATGTTGTTGTCTACCTGCCGTTCTAGGTTTAGAAGGTTGTACATCTTGTTTCCTGGCAAGCGTTAGGATTTCTGTATAAAGTTGTTGCCAAATATTGTCGTCCTGCCTGATTCTTCTGAAGCTTTCGACGACAGTTTTTGCCTCCGATGCAGCCTCCACGAGGTCAAGAGTGGGTAGCTGTAGCAAGTTTGAAAGAGCTAAACTGTACTGCAAAACATGCTCTGCTACAATAAGAGCAACCATGAACCCAAAATCTTGAATAGCAAGTTTCAATTGTTTTGCATTTTTATCACCATCTGTCGCTAGGTCATCTAAGGTGTCAACAATGATGGAATGTGCTGACTTGAATGTGTTTAAAGCGTCGGCCCTACTAGACCATCTAGTCTCGCACATACCCTTGATTTTTCGGCGACCATCAAGCACCTCTCTTTGTTCTGCATCAGCCTGTTCCAGCATTGTTTTAAACCTTCCTGTTCGCTTTGAAGAATAACTAAAAGGAAACGAAACATCCTTTACTATATCAACGGCATTTCGGATGATTGGGAGTTGACACGATTTGACCACAGCCAAATTCAAGCAGTGTGCATAGCAATGTACATAATGGGCTTCTGGGATTTCTGCTTGAATACGGGTTCTAACCCCAGAAAGTTTACCCGCCATATTAGCAGCCCCGTCATACCCCTGTCCCCTCATAGCCTGTGTGACTATTCCATACTCGTTGAGTTTTCCCATAATGGTTGCCGCAAGAGCTTCTCCGGTTGTAGAACTGGCTTCAGCAAATCCGACAAATCCCTCTTTTACTTTCAATACCCCATCTGTATCAGTATCGACATAACGAAGGCATAACGCGACCTGCTCAATGGTTGACACGTCTGTGGTTTCGTCAGCAATGATACTGAAACAGTTAGCAGCATTGCACTCCTGGACAATACGTCGCTGTATTTGATCGCCACAAATACTGATCAGCTCATTTTGGATTTGGGGTGATAAATATCTGGCATTTGGGGGACTATTCTGTAGATGATCAGCTAAAATCTTATCAGTTTCAGCTCTAAATTTGATCAAAGCGATAAAATTACTCTTGTCTTCCGTATGACCACGGAGGGGAATATTCTGTTTTCCACACAGGTAGATAGTCTTCAAGATGCTCTTTAGAATATCCCGATTTCTCGAAATTTTATGCTGGAAAGAGGTACTCAGCATAGAAATGACATCTTCCTTTTTGCCCTCAGCGACGGCCACAAAATTTTCGCTTTTTTCCACACAATTTCCATGCCCAGATTGCTTCAAGTGACGTTTGATTAAAGTCCCCAAGTTTGCCCAGTCATTCACAGGGTCACGAACAAATGCATGTTCATCACTGTTGAACAGCACACAATATAAACAATAAAGACCATCTTCAGATTGTGAATATCTGAGCCAAGGGAATTTCTCTAGCCATGATCTGGTAAATGCCCTATTTACCCCTCGAATCTTTCTAAGGGGAAAAACAAACGATGTCGGAACGAGCCAATTATTCTTTAATAAGAAAAGCTTTTGTTTGTCATCAACAGTTGTTTTATGCAATGCAATATCAAATGTTGTAGGCTGGGTAGATTTGGACTCTGGTTCCAATATGGGTGGGCTAACAGAAGCAGCATTGCTATCTGGATCAGCGATGCTCTGTTCAAGATGGGCAGACCCTGATTCAAATGTGGGCGGATTAATAGGTACAACATCGCTGTACTGAGCATCACCTTGAGCAAGACTGACGGACTCTGGTGATTTTTGTTTTTCTACGGGATGTTCATCAATACTTGTAGAGGGAGCCGCAGATGAGACATTTTGCGGTTTCGAAAAATATTTCGTCACTTTACTTTGTCCCTTGGCTATTTCGGAAGACTTACTCCTCTTCATTTTAATTGATCTGCTTGCTACTGATTTATGTAAACTTATTATTATTTTATGAAATGCTACGGTAGCACGAATAAATCGTGAATAATTCACTCAATGTGAATGATAGCCGGATTGCTTAATCAAACTGTTCAAGATTTATAAAGGACGCAGGTTAAAATCGTGACGTCATGAGTCAAGAAGTAAATTAAACGCAGTTACTTTTGGGGCACCAACAGGGTAACTCCTCATGTCGCATTTTAAAAGCTATATTTTCGGGGAGGTCGCAAGTCGTTTTTGGCATACAATGTAGGTCGATTTTTGATTAATCGTAATTCAAGATCAAACGAGATGTTGAACAGTATACACAAATAATGTAGTAATAACTATAATTATGTTAAATGTTTAACTTTGTGCGTCCATTGATTTGATCTTGAACTTCATATATTCATAAACCCAGAAAAATGCAAATACGAAAAAAAAAATTGCCAAAATTATTTGTAAGCACATGCTTACAGTGCTAATAAACAGCTACGCTACTGTCTTAGGATTCCGAGAAAATAACTTTATCCGAAATTTCTTCCGAACTTTATTTGTGCATTTTTGTGCTTCCGGTTAAAGTTTGTTCGATTTGAAAATAAAAATAAGATAATTTAATTACCTATTTCGTACAATGTTTTAAACAAATTTTTCATAAATCTTTAATTGCAATAATATATTAAATAAAATAATAACAGAACAGAACTAAATTTACTATTCCTAAGCCATACTGTGTCGAAATTTCATAGCAAATTATTCTACAATTCCTATCGAACAGACGTTATGTCGACAAAGACTGTCCGTATTTGTCAACAAATAAACAAAGACAGATTACGTAATTCACATGGAACAACAGACCACCACTTGGTAAATGAATACATGTATTTCATTCAGATTTTCTATTATCAAAACATTGTCATAATAAAATAACCATACGTACGTTGAAAATTGTTTTCATCATATTGTTCTAAACCCTTGCCTTTTCTTGTGTGAGTGTTTAGCGCACAGTTTCGCTTGCATTGGTTCTTTTTAGAATGCCTTCCTTGTTCCACGGTCATTTTTTGTGATCAATTTTCGATACTTCAGGGCTTTTAGATATAAGGCGATATGAAGAAGGCTTCATATATATTACCAGAAATAAGTCCAGACAGATGTCAGCAGTGCATTACTACGTTTTCCCGTATTACTAATATGAACATAGGCACAGCCTAAATGCGAGCATCGCATATTTTATGGTTCTTGACGTTACTTCAGAGTACCCTTAGAGTGCCCCTGCATTCCTTTTTGTGTCGTGACGGGTTTAATGTGTTGGTGACGTCACAAACGATGTAAAAATAAATAGAGCGTTTTGGAGATTGCAAAAAATTGTCAGACATTTTACCTTTTTGCAAACGCAAAGCGAAAATAGTCTCCGTTTGAAAAAAAAAACGAAAATACCTAATGCATTCCGAGTAGCCCAGGTTTTTTTTTCAATGATCATATTTTGGGTCTCGTGCAATTTGGCAGACTCTGTACATTAGAGAGCTTCGCTTCGCTCGCATATTAGTTAATTTCTTCAAAATATTGTTCACTTGAAACCATTTCTAAATAAAACAGGTTCCTAACAGTAACAGAATATTCAAACGATCCAAAAACAGATCTAAGGTGATTATGAAAATGTTTATTGTGCACATGTGACATATCTTGGGTAAGGGTAGGGTGAAAGTCAAGCAAATATGCAGGCTCTGCAAATATTTTCTCCACTCATTGCAGAGGAGGTGGAGGGTGGAGGACAGTTTCAATCATCCCCTCTCCTTGGTGGAGTCTAGCTCTGTGATGTTTTTTTTTTGCAGTTTTTTGCTGATATTGTTATTTTAGTGGATAACTGGACATTTACAGGACCTTCAATCATTTACTGGATTTGTCACACTGTCCAACATGTTTCATTTTGACTTTTAGCAAAATCAGAAATTTGTGTGACTATTTCCATTTCAAAATTAGTGGTACACATGTAATACTGACAGATAACATCCAAATAGTGGTAATCGGGGTAACCTTTGACCAATTAAAGGGTCGTATTGTTCGCAGTCTTTTTCTTTTAATAAATCTAAATTGGAAAGGAACGGCGCTGATTATATGTAAGTAAAGACTCATTCGAGTTTTTTCGACCTGTTGATTGTTGTCATTGGCGTTTACCATTTTGTTGTTGTGTTATATTGGGTATATTCGTATTATTCATACATGATTCTTTTATAAACTTCCATATGTATACTTTGTAATGATATTAATTCTTACTTAAATTATTTTAAGTAATATGATATAAATTATACAGGACGAATAAAAATTAAAACGGATACGTAAAACAGCTGATGTTCAACCTGCTTTGTGTAATATGCCAATGGTGTCGTTACATAACCTTAAGTTGTTGAAAGTGGCATTTAAACATCATTTAAACAAAAACTTTTATCCAATCAAATATCTCTATTTTAGCAATATTTATTTATAAAAAAATTAACTAAATTTTTGAAGAAACGATCACTTGTTCAACAATCTCTGGTAACAATCCTTTTTACCTAGGACTTTCATACACAAAAAACTTGATGTAGAAATTAATTTCATTATTTTGGATAAAAGCTTTGAACCACATATACATCAATTTTAATGAACTGTATTATGATCAAACATAAGCAGAACAGTATAAAATATTTTGTACTTTCAATAAAGAAATTAATTAAAAGTAAGCCTAAAATAGTATACATTGTAGTTTACAATACTTAGGAATGGTTTGTTTTTGGTACATTTTTAAAGCTTAAGCTTTATTTGAAATTTTAGTGTAATTTTTTTGGTTAAAATATTTACACTTTAAGCTCAGATTTTTGATGAAAACTTAATGACAACTGTAAAAAACATTTTGATTATATTTTTTAAAACTTCAAAATATTCATTGAAACATACTAGTACAATATTGGAAAACCCTAATATGTATACAATCTTATTCATTGCAATCCAAAATAAAAAATTTTATTATTGCATTTACAAAATGGATGTCATTATCCTGGAACAAATTATCTGACACCTAAGTATTGTAAAATAAAACACTCCTAACAAGTCAGAAAAATAAAAGTTATGGGAAGACACCAAATCTTTGAACAGTTATAAAGTTGTCTGTTTAAAATAAATAGCAGTGTCTTGTTGGATAATTCATATAGAGTCTTGAATCAAAATGCCTGCACAGAAACAAACTCGCTACTCCAAAATAAGAAAATCTCTGTTACAAGTAATATGCAATCACTAGTGATACATCATTCTTTGCAGATATATTTTTGTTGTTCAAAATTGTTTTAAAAAACATCAGCATCAAGCCTCAAGGAAATTTAAAAAACTCGTATAATTCTATGAATATTTTATGATTATATTCCTCCAAAAAATGTTCGTACAATGCATATAACTAATTTTAAAAAATTTTCTTATATTTTTTTCTTTCCTTGTGAATCTTGTCAGCTCATTTTCTTAGAAATGCAATTTCTGATTGACACGAAACTTTGTGAAGTTGTGCAATCAACTTTTAAAATAAAAAAAATGGCAGTTGAAAATGAAAGTACATTTTATGGGAAAAAATTTGATGCATTTTGCAAAAATGGCCATGTAGCCAAAAAACATCTTTGAAGGATTTCTACGAAATTTGTAGAACTTATTTGAATGAAATCAACAATATTGGGGGCTACAATTCATTGGGAAACATTTGTGTTGGGATCCGAACACAGTTTAGTTGGTACTTGTTTCTTGGCAGACTTGAATTGGCCAGTTGTTGAACTGATGGTTGTGATTTTCACAAGGAACTCCAGCTTCATCCCTTAATTAAAACTGGATGCAATTATCACTGAAAAATTACTCAAGATTTATTGAGTAAACTCAGTCGCAGCAAGCTGCGAGACAAGAGACATAATCGGTAAAGTTGCACTAACATTATAATCAAACAGTTCACAAGCATTTAATCTAATACTATATAACAACAATGAAGAATAATTAAACAATACAATTTACTGAAAGTGATGTTAACCCTTGTTCCAACAAACTATTAAACCGTCATGTATTTAGAAATATTTTAACTACTGGGACATGTATACCAATAACAAAAAATAACATACATGTAAAAGTGTTATACATGTAGTTAGTGAAAAGTGATCAGGTTATCACCTTAGACTCCACCTTTGTTAATGACATTGTTTCTTTTGCTTTATCATAAATTTGCATAAATAATCCATTGAAACATTGAAAAATTACATAGGCATAAAAGTACTTCGTTAAAGTGAACATTTGTGTGGGATGTCTGCTGTGGATAAAAAGTTCAATCTGCCTATATAGCTAGTCTGTAGTGTACATGAATTTACCTTCTGGCAGATTTTAAGGTCGCTTATTTAGCACCCAGGTTCATTTATAGCTTTTTATGTTGTCATTTTCAGATGTTCAAAGTAAAATGAAAAATGGGCAGTTCTTCCTCTAAATTTCGTAAACATCTGAGTAATGGTGATGAGTATGCGGCTCTGAACCAATACAATAACAGTAGTGAGCTGCGTAAAGTCTTGGATCCGAACTCCTCATATGGTGACTCACATAACCATGAGACTCCACTGCACTATGCTTCTAAGTTTGCTATGAAAAGCTTGCTACGGTACGTATAAATCACCTAATACAGAGTAACCTTGTTGGTACTAGTACCTACTGAATCCACTTCAATATTTCTTTAATTTTGCTTACTGAACATTGTACAGAAAGTGTTCTGTCATCCTTTGATGTAATAATAGTTTTCTGGATGCTTTTTAAATTAACTAGAATGTATACGCCTGACAACCATAGTTAGGAGTTGTGTATCTGGGCGGTTGAACCAAAGTTTTTAGTTGTGAGTCGGGTTAGACAATCTACATGCGTCTACATGTACCATATAGACGGTTGTAATGCTTAATGCTGACCTTTCACAACACGATCCAAATACAGGTTTTGGGTCGCTTTAACTGGTTACGTAATGTTTCTTGTGGCAGTTTCAGGCCAGTTCTTTAAGCCTGTTTCAGACCAGTTATTTAAGTCTGTTTCAGGACAGTAGTTTAAGCCTGTTTCAGGACTGTAGTTTAAGCCTGTTTCAGGACTGTAGTTTAAGCCTGTTTCAGGCCGGTTGTTTAAGTCTGTTTCAGGACTGTAGTTTAAGCCTGTTTCATGACTGTAGTTTAAGCCTGTTTCAGGCCAGTTGTTTAAGCCTGTTTCAGGACTGTAGTTTAAGCCTGTTTCAGGACTGTAGTTTAAGCCTGTTTCAGGCCAGTTGTTTAAGCCTGTTTCAGGCCAGTACTAGTAGTTTAAACCTGTTTCAGGACAGTAGATTAATCCTGTTACGGGACAGTTCAGTTGTTTAAGCCTGTTTCAGACCAGTTGTTTAAGCCTGTTTCAGGACAGTAGTTAAGCCCTCATTTTTGTCCTCCCTTTTGTTTGTTCGTATGTGATTTGTTGTTTTCTCAGATTAATTGGTTGAATGATTATATTTTTGTTTGGTTTAACCCCTTTTTATACATGCATGTACCAGTATACATGTATATAAAGAGCTATCTACAAACAGTGTAGTATATGTCTTACAGGATATTCCTATCAGAACACAATGGGAATCCTAACAAAACAAATGGTCACAAACAGACATGTTTACACTGTGTCTGCATGGAGAAGGCAGAGCACTCTCAAGTGTATCCTGTCATGAAGAAAAGAGCAGAATGTCTCCAGATGTTGCTGAAGTGGAGAGGGGCAACCTTAGAAGATAATGAAGTAGAAAAAATAAATATGGGTGCTCAAGATGAGGTAAGATTTGTAAAAAAACATCCAATAAATCAATCGTTTGTATTTTATAATCAAGCTGTAAATATTTCATATTTTATTCTGAAACTTAAATGTTGCGTATCTTTATACAATCTATGCCTTTGAGACTCCTTTTGTTTTGTACTTTTCAACTGAAACAAGGTGTACAAGACTGAATAGATTGTTACTTAAACAAAAACTTGTACAAAGATTTCTTATTGTCAATTGCACTTAAAAGTACATGTACTGATTATTTATAGGCTAAAAGGTGATAAAAGGCAAAATAAAGTGTTATTTAGTTGGAAGAGTCTGACAATAATTGTCAAATAATGTTAAGTTGATTTGTACTAGTCATGCAAGTTTAAGAAAAGAAAGCATTCCTCGCCCCTTTAGAAAAGAACATAAACTTTGTATTTTGTGAAAATTTATGATAATAAATTTTATAATTTTTTATCTTGTAAACTTAAAATACCAGAAAACATGAAACAAATCATTCTGGTGGCAAAATGCAAACACTTAACACGTGACAGCTTTATACTACTGAAGTATGCCAATTTCAACAATATCATGTTTTTTTGCCTTGAAGGGGGAGGTACCCACTGAGAACTTTTGGCAGGAAACCTTGCAATTCTGGGCCCAGCGCCATAAACATTTTCTTTGCAGAGAACTTTTTTATTCTCAATTTCATCCAATCAAATCTTTCCTGTTCCCTTGTTGTCATGGTAGTTGAGTAAATGTTCATGCTGAGCAAAACATTTTTACTCAAGTAGGTTTTAGGGCTCAGGGGCAAGGTCAGCTAAGTGTTGTTGAACAACTTTCTGGTAAAACTTGTAGGGAAAAAAATTAGCCATTTCTTTGCTATGAGATAGTTTATAAATCACTGTATCCATGGCTGTTACTCTTTCAGGAGATGAACACAGCACTACACTATGCTGCATCATCAGGACTAAAACAGTGTGTCGAGGTCTGTCACTGTAATTAATTGTTTTAATGGGGTTTTATACTACTTTCAGCAATTTTTCTGCTTTATCATGGCATACAGAGTTTATTAGGAGAGGAAACCTGGGTACATCAGTCCTTGCAGTAAACCTGAGTACCTCAGTCGTGGCAGGAAACCCAAGTACATGTACCTCAGTCCTGCCAGGAAACCTGAGTACCTCAGGCCTGACAGGAAACCTGGGTACTAGTACCTCAGTCCTGGTAGGAAGCCTGGGTACCTCAGACAGTCCTGAGTCCTGGCAGGAAACCTGCCTATCCTTGCCCATTAAGGTTGGAGACACAACTTGCCCACAGAAAGACTTGGTAATTACCTTACAGTGATTACTATATAAAGTTAAAGGTTGTGTTTGTTTGTTGTTTGTTTAAAATTATCTGAATCAATTATCAGTTTATATGACCTTTGTAATACATTAATTTTTATATATATTTTTATTTATGTGATATATACCCTCCATATGGATGAGTGTCTGTCCATCAGAGGTTTCCAGATGATAACTTAAAAACGCATCAACAGATTTTATTTAAACTTAGCGCAGCCATTTAATACCATAAAATGAAGATCAAGTTCGATTTTTCAGCACAATCCAATTTGTCGTTTTTGATTTAGGCCAATTCAAGTTTTTTATGCCCCTGTGACGACATTTCTGGGGGCATTAAGTTTTACTCATGTCCGTCAGATGTAACAGAGCGGGACGAACCGCTGTGGTTTATATTTCCAAGATCGTCTGTCTGTCTGTACATACATGTGTCCGTATGAATGTACGTCAAGCTTTTCTCAATAAACCGTACATGAGAACAATTTGAAATTTGGCAGGGTGGTCCAGTTTCACAAGTTGTACGTCCTAAGCGACTTTCAGACCTGTCGGACAACTACTTCCTGTTTGGGACTGGGCCGATTGAAAATGTGTGAACATGAGTGTGAAAAGTTCCGT
Source organism: Limnoperna fortunei (assembly GCA_944474755.1). Taxonomy (NCBI): domain Eukaryota; kingdom Metazoa; phylum Mollusca; class Bivalvia; order Mytilida; family Modiolidae; genus Limnoperna; species Limnoperna fortunei. The sequence goes on along the minus strand of OX104124.1, from coordinate 30,376,564 downwards.
CAAGCTTTTCTCAGAAACTTACATGAGAACCATTTGAAATTTGGCAGGGTGGTTCAGTATCACAAGTTGTACGTCCTAATATAAGTGACTTTCAGACTTATTTCCTGTTTGGGGGAACTGGTCATTTCGTACCCTTACAAATATGGTCAATTCGTACCCATCGCTGAGTCAATTCGTACTGTTATCATGCTCAGCCCTTCATGTAGGCTGATATTTAATTCAGTAAAATGTGTTCTTGAATATTAAAAACAAAGCAATGTGGCGGGGTATCATTTAATGTCCCATTAAATGGCCTATTTTTTATGGTTGCTATAAACAGAAGTTACATTAAATTTCCTTCATGACACAAAATTCCATGCTCTTACAACTGTTTTGTATACATGTCTTTCTGATTCTGCACTGATTTCTCATTATAATTCTGTTACGCAAATATTTCACTATGGTATTTATATTGTAGCCATGCATCTCTGAAAAATGTTTTGCTGCATTAGAATTTCAATTGATCTTTATTTAAAACAGTTTGTACTGAAGTCATACATTTTGTATTTTGGTTGTTTAATTTAAAAGTAACATTTAATCAATCCAATTTTGTTGTAAATTCCATTGTGAATGGGGGTTACCATGTATTAGAAATAGACATACAGAACATACTACATGTAGTATTTATATATCTTTTTTTGACAGATGCTGGTACAACATGGAGCACCATTGTTTTTAGAAAACAATGACAATCAGACACCTTGTGATAGTGCAGAAAAAGGAGGCCATGCTGAAATTGCTCTGTATCTGGAATCTAAAATGGTTTTCTCTGTAAGTAAAGCTATAGTCATCTGTAAGCAATGGTATAGTGGTCAGTAAATGGAGATCTGCAAGCTTAAGAACAACTGGAGTTAGCTGTAAAGAAAGGGGTACAGTCAAATGTCAGCTTAAAATAGGGTACAATCTGAGACAGCATTATGTAAGGGTACAGTCAAGGCAGTGTGGGAAACAGCCACTAGCGATCTCGCCGAAATCGAGTTGAGAAGAATTTTGGCAAGTTAAGTTCATCTGCAACTCGCCAGTTGGCGAGCTGAAATTTTGAGGCGAGTTCAATAAAAAATTTACAAGTCATGCTTTCCAATTGATAAATGTATCTTAAAAGAGTGTGTTTGGTGTATTTTCAATTTTAATTCTTTTAATTTTAAGATCTTTATTTACCCTGTGTAAATGTTAAATGGTGTTTGCTGTTGTTGACAAACTTTGAAAACCTGCTTCCCAACTATGGCTATAAGATTATTAATTCGGCGAGTACTATTATTTTGGTACTAGCCAGAATGGCAAGCTGAACAAAAATTTTGTTTCCCACTCTGCAATGTCAGCTGAAAGTAGGATACAGTCAGGGTCAGCTGTAAGAAAGGGTAAAGTCAGGGTCAGTAAAAAAGTAAGGGCACAGTCTGGGTCAGTGTAACAAAGGATATAGTCTTGGTCATTGTACGAAAGGGTACAGCCCAGATCAGTGTAAGTAAGGATACAACCTGGGTCAGTGTAAGTAAGGGTACACTCTAGTTCAGCTGTAAGTAAGTGTACAGTCTGGGTCAGTGTATGAAAGGTTACATACAGTCAGGGTCCGCTGTAAGTGTACAGTCTGGGTCAATGTAAGTAAGGGAACAGTCTGGGTCAGTGGAAGAAAGGGTACAGTCTGGGTCATTGTAAGAAAGGGTACACTCTGGGTTAGCTGTTAGTAAGGTTACAGTCTTGGTCAGTGTAAGAAAAGATACATACAGTCAGGGTCAGTGAATGTAAGGGTACAGTCAGGGTCAGTGTAAGTAAGGGTACAGTCAAGGTCAGTGTATGTAAGGGTACAGTCAAGGTCTGTGTATGTAAGGGTACAGTCAAGGTCAGTGTAAGTAATGGTACAGTATAGGTCCGTGTAAGAAAGGGTACAGTCAAGGTCAGTGTAAGTAAGGGTACAGTCAAGGTCAGTGTAAGTAAGGGTACAGTCAAGGTCAGCTTAAGTAAGGGTACAGTCAAGGTCATTGTAAGTAAGGGTACAGTCAAGGTCAGCTTAAGTAAGGGTATGGTCAAGGTCAGTTTAAGAAAGGGTACAGTCAAGGTCAGTGTAAGTAAGGCTACAGTCAAGGTCAGTGTAAGAAAGAGTACAGTGAAGGTCAGTGTAAGTAAGGGTACAGTCACGGTCAGCTTAAGTAAGGGTACAGTGAAGGTCAGTGTAAGTAAGGGTACAGTCAAGGTCAGCTTAAGTAAGGGTACAGTCAAGGTCAGGCTAAGAGAATTAATAGTTTTTATACCCCCGCTCGACAGAGTCGGGGGTATATAGTGGTCCTCATGTCCGTCCGTCCTTCCGTCTGTCCGTTCGTCCATCCACATTTGGTTTCCGGATGATAATTCAAAAAGTTTACATCCGATTTGAATGAAACTTTGGGATATTGTTATATATCAGGTTGGTAAGAAGCCTATTGATTTTGGGGGACATCCGTCAAATTTCAAGGTCACAGTCCACGAAAAACTTTGGAAATTTTAACAAAAAAGTTGTTTCCGGACAATAACTCAAAAAGTTTACATCTGATTTGATTAAAACTTTGGGATATTGTCATATATCAGGTTGGTAAGAAGCCTATTGATTTTGGGGGAAATACGTCAAATTTCAAGGTCACAATCCACGAAAAACGTTAGAAATTTTTACAAAAAAGTTGTTTCCGGACAATAACTCAAAAAGTTTGCATTCAATTTGAATGAAACTTTGGGATATTGTTATATATCAGGTTTGTAAAAAGCCTTTTGATTTTGGGGGCAATTGGTTAAATTTGAAGGTCACAGTCCATGAAAAACGTTAGAAATTTTTACAAAAAAGTTGTTTCCGGACAATAACTCAAAAAGTTTGCATCCGATTTTAATGAAACTGTAAAATATTGTTATATATTTTGTTGGTAAGAAGCCTATTGATTTTGGTGGAAATCTATCAAATTTCAAGGTCACAGTCCACGAAAAACGTTAGAAATTTTTACAAAATGCGGGGGTATTAGTGATCGCTAGATCGACTTTGTCTAGTTTTATATGCTTTGTTTTATCACAGGCTGATGGTCCTGAAGAAGACGAGGAAGATATGTTTATACTTCCTGATTCAGAGGTAGATATATTCTTACTGGTTCTGAGATAGCTGTGTTTACAGTTCCTGACTCTGCTCCTTATTCTAATGTATACTGGAGGAAAACTAAATATAGTTTTGTGGGTTCATTTTTTTACTCCTGCTTCAAAGAAGAGGAGGGTATACTGGTTTACCCGGGTCTGTCTGTCCTGATGTCCTTCCATCTTTTCATTCTTACAACCTTCCGTCCGCAACATAACTTTCTAAACAGGTTTCTCTGCAACTACTTATCACAACTCCTTGAAATTTTATGTGACCTTACCATGTCCTATATTGCAAGTACCAATTTCAGGTCTGTCCCATATCTACTTCCTGTTTACCAACTTAGTCAATGGTCAATAGATGAGCATTTTCGTAACTGTTCTCTTTGCAACTACTTATCAGAACTCCTTGAAATTATGTCTCCCCTTCCCAGAAGGGGGAGACATATTGTTTTTGTGTCAGTTCTTCAGCTTCTTATTCTTCTTCTTCACATACAAAGCGTGTCTGGACCATAACTTTTTTATCCTTTGATATTTGGCATGTAGATGTATCACCATGAGACGATGTGTCGCGTACCAGAATGACCTTGATATGACCTTGACCTTTGACCTCAAGGTCAAATTAATGCTAATTTTACATGCAAAGCGTGTCCGGACCATAACTTTTTTATTCTTTGATATTCAGCTTTGATATTTGGTATGTAGATGTATCACCATGACACAATGTGTTGCGTACAGGAATGACCTTGATATGACCTTGACCTTTGACCTCAAGGTCAAATTAATGCTAATTTTACATGCAAAGCGTGTCCGGACCATAACTTTTTTATTCTTTGATATTCAGCTTTGATATTTGGTATGTAGATGTATCACCATGACACAATGTGTTGCGTACCAGAATGACCTTCATATGACCTTGACCTTTGACCTCAAGGTCAAATTAATGCTAATTTTACATGCAAAGCGTGTCCGGACCATAACTTTTTTATCCTTTGATATTCAGCTTTGATATTTTGCATGTAGATGTATCACCATGAGACGATGTGTCGCGTACCAGAATGACCTTGATATGACCTTGACCTTTGACCTCAAGGTCAAATTAATGCTAATTTTACATGCAAAGCGCGTCTGGACCATAACTTTTTTATCCTTTAATATTCAGCTTTGATATTTGGCATATAAATGTATCACCATGAGACGATGTGTCGCAGACCAGAATAACCTTCATATGACCTTGACCTTTGACCTCAAGGTCAAATTAATGCTAATTTTACATGCAAAGCGTGTTTGGACCATAACTTTTTTATCCTTTGATATTTGGCATGTAGATGTATCACCATGAGACAATGTGTCGCGTACCAGAATGACCTTGACCTTTGACCTCAAGGTCAAATTAATGCTTTAACATAACTTTTTTATCCTTTGACATTCAGCTTTGATACTTGGCATGTAGATGTATCACCATGAGACGATGTGTTGCATACCAGAATGACCTTCATATGACCTTTGACCTCAAGGTCAAATTAATGCTAATTTTTAATGCTAAGCAAGTAGATCATAACTTTTTTATCCTTTGATATTCAGCTTTGATATTTGGCATGTAGATGTATCACCATGAGACAATGTGTCGCGTACAAGAATGAACTTCATATGACCTTGACCTTTGACCTCAAGGTCAAATTAATGCTAATTTTATTGCAGTAACACCCACATTTAAACAAGATCAGGTTTTTTTCGATTTTTAGTATAAATTATCCTGTCTGATGGTACTGAATTGATACACTACACATTTGTATTGTTCAGCTCCAATGTGTATATTTATTTGCTCCCATGTAGAAAGATATTCCTAGTACTTATATTTGCCCCCGTAGATAAAAACATCCACCTTGTTGATACTATGGAAGGGGAGACATCAGTTTTAGCACGCTAAAACAGTTACAACAAGTTTTATATGTGACCTTACTGTGTGGTGCTATATTGCCAGTACTGATTTCAGGTAGGCAGTAGGTCACAGGTTACTATTTTTCATAGAGAACTAGTTTTCATTTCTGAACCCACCTTTCTAACAGCTAATACATCCCTGTATGTGCCTGTTTCAATTATCTTATGCATACAAAATTCTGTCCTGCTTTGCTGATCCTCCACAGGTTACAACCACTTGAGCAGAAAACTTTACTTTATTTAGAATGTTTTTTAAACAATACAAGTGGGGATATTGATGATTACCCTTTATAGTTAAAATTAAATGTTGTCAATACACACAGGGTTTTACTGCGAAATTTGTTATACATTCAAAAAGTTTGCGATAACTTTTTTTCAAGTAAAATTTAGTGATTTGTACAAAATATATTTTAGATTGTACATTAGATAATTCTCCTATACTAAAAGTTATAACCATTTGCGCTCAGTGTTTTGCTTGCATTTTTGTTTTAGTCCATATTGTACCTTTGTAGTATTAAAATTCAATTTAAAACACGATAACACATTCATATATTTATTATGCCTTTGTTGTTGACATATTCCAAATCATCCTTGAGATTTGCTAAGGGAATTTTACATAGGAAGTCAGCCATTTGAGTTTCTTAAGGGACCTAGCGTTGTTTTCAAAAAGATCGTCTGCTTTCGTAACGTTCAGGGTATTTGGACAAACCACAAGGCTTTTCCCACCTTATCTGCAGACAATATTACCCAAAGGATTTCGAACAGACAACAATTGACTCTTCCAAACATACACTTCCGTTGTAATTTAGGTCAATCTTTACTATAAAAAATTGCTCTATCAAAATGAAAAATCTGACACATTTTAAAACGCTAAATAACTGTGGAAAATAATTGTTGAATTCAATTTGCACAATTTTGGATCTTTAAAGGAGCATAAGCTGGACCATACACCATAAGCAGTTTTCATTAGTCACGTAAAAACAAAAACCAAAATAAGTCAACTGATTTTAATTATTGTATTTTTTAATAAGATTATCTGATGAACACTCAGACCTGAAATGAAACAGGTCATACGTAGTTGTCCGTTTAACCTTACGATTTTATTTTGTTGATTGTATAATTTTCTAAATAATTAGAAATACCTAATTTTTATTTTTGGGAACAAATTGGATCATTTTCTGGAGAAAACAAATAATGTTTGATTTGGAAAAATGTCCCATCTATAACTGTTTTCTCTTTTGAGTTAGGCTTTTGGCATGTAGGTAGATAATTTCAAGTCCCATATCATGGTTGATGACCTTTGACCTCAATGCCAGTTTGGCCCACAGAGATAAAAACCATCTCACTGATATTTGGTTAAATGATAACAACACCATCAACAAAAAATAGTCTTGAAAAATATTTACCAATGAGAAAATTTTGATTGTAATTATATGCTTTGGGTACCATTGGTATTAAAGTATTAAAGCAAAAAAAACTACTATATTATTATAGAAACATTTAAAGCATTTTGTAATAATACAACTCAACACTATCTCTAGTCCTAGCCTCATACCTTGTACATGCTTTATGTTTTGCCAGCACACTTATATAGTGTTTATATTTTTTTTGCAGGAATATAATGGACTAAGAGCCCAAGATCTCCAGGAAGCCAAAGATCAGCTCCTTGTAGAGACAGCTGACATGCTTAGTGTGCCACTGTTTACAGCTGAGGCTCTTCTAAGAAATCATGGTATAATTCTGTTTACAGCTGAGGCTCTTCTAAGAAATCATTGTAAAATTCTGTTTACAGCTCAGGGTCTTACAAGAAATCATGATAAGGTTCTGTTTAACAGCTGAGGCTCTTCTAAGAAATCATTGTAAAATTCTGTTTACAGCTCAGGGTCTTACAAGAAATCATGATACGGTTCTGTTTAACAGCTGAGGCTCTTCTAAGAAATCATGGTAAAATTCTGTTTACAGCTCAGGGTCTTACAAGAAATCATGATAAGGTTCTGTTTAACAGCTGATGTTCTTCTAAGAAATCATGGTAAAATTCTGTTTACAGCTCAGGGTCTTACAAGAAATCATGATAAGGTTCTGTTTAACAGCTGAGGCTCTTCTAAGAAATCATGGTAAAATTCTGTTTACAGCTCAGGGTCTTACAAGAAATCATGATAAGGTTCTGTTTAACAGCTGAGGCTCTTTGAAGAAATCATGGTAAGATTTTGTCAAGACTTTAAGATGTCTACTCAAATAATGTTTGGCACTTTTATATCATGTATGACATATAAACAATGGGTCTCACAGGTGAGTGTTTAAGGAAGTTGGTCATCTACTTCAGTGGGCCTTGAATTGGTGGCCAAGTGTTTGAGGTATTTAGTCATCACCTACAGTGGGCCTTGAATTGGTGGCCAAGTGATTAAGGTATTTAATCATCTACTACAGTGGGCCTTGAATTGGTGGCCAAGTGATTAAGGTATTTAATCATCTACTACAGTGGGCCTTGAATTGGTGGCCAAGTGTTTGAGGTATTTAGTCATCTACTACAGTGGGCCTTGAATTGGTGGCCAAGTGATTAAGGTATTTAGTCATCTACTACAGTTGGCCTTGAATTGGTGGCCAAGTGTTTGAGGTATTTAGTCATCTACTACAGTTGGCCTTGAATTGGTGGCCAAGTGATAAGGAAGTTGGTCATCTACTACAGTGGGCCTTGAATTGGTGGCCAAGTGATTAAGGTATTTAGTCATCTACTACAGTTGGCCTTGAATTGGTGGCCAAGTGATAAGGAAGTTGGTCATCTACTACAGTGGGCCTTGAATTGGTGGCCAAGTGATTAAGGTATTTAATCATCTACTACAGTGGGCCTTGAATTGGTGGCCAAGTGATTAAGGTATTTAGTCATCTACTACAGTGGGCCTTGAATTGGTGGCCAAGTGATAAGGAAGTTGGTCATCTACTTCAGTGGGCCTTGAATTGGTGGCCAAGTGATTAAGGTATTTAGTCATCTACTACAGTTGGCCTTGAATTGGTGGCCAAGTGATAAGGAAGTTGGTCATCTACTACAGTGGGCCTTGAATTGGTGGCCAAGTGATTAAGGTATTTAATCATCTACTACAGTGGGCCTTGAATTGGTGGCCAAGTGATTAAGGTATTTAGTCATCTACTACAGTGGGCCTTGAATTGGTGGCCAAGTGTTTGAGGTATTTAATCATCTACTACAGTGGGCCTTGAATTGGTGGCCAAGTGATTAAGGTATTTAATCATCTACTACAGTGGGCCTTGAATTGGTGGCCAAGTGATTAAGGTATTTAATCATCTACTACAGTGGGCCTTGAATTGGTGGCCAAGTGATTAAGGTATTTAGTCATCTACTACAGTTGGCCTTGAATTGGTGGCCAAGTGATAAGGAAGTTGGTCATCTACTACAGTGGGCCTTGAATTGGTGGCCAAGTGATTAAGGTATTTAATCATCTACTACAGTGGGCCTTGAATTGGTGGCCAAGTGATTAAGGTATTTAGTCATCTACTATAGTGGGCCTTGAATTGGTGGCCAAGTGTTTGAGGTATTTAGTCATCTACTACAGTGGGCCTTGAATTGGTGGCCAAGTGTTTGAGGTATTTAGTCATCTACTACAGTTGGCCTTGAATTGGTGGCCAAGTGATAAGGAAGTTGGTCATCTACTACATTGGGCCTTGAATTGGTGGCCAAGTGATAAGGAAGTTGGTCATCTACTACATTGGGCCTTGAATTGGTGGCCAAGTGATAAGGAAGTTGGTCATCTACTTCAGTGGGCCTTGAATTGGTGGCCAAGTGTTTGAGGTATTTAATCATCACCTACAGTGGGCCTTGAATTGGTGGCCAAGTGTTTGAGGTATTTAGTCATCTACTACAGTTGGCCTTGAATTGGTGGCCAAGTGATAAGGAAGTTGGTCATCTACTACATTGGGCCTTGAATTGGTGGCCAAGTGATAAGGAAGTTGGTCATCTACTACATTGGGCCTTGAATTGGTGGCCAAGTGTTTGAGGTATTTAATTATCTACTACAGTGGGCCTTGAATTGGTGGCCAAGTGTTTGAGGTATTTAGTCATCTACTACAGTTGGCCTTGAATTGGTGGCCAAGTGATAAGGAAGTTGGTCATCTACTACATTGGGCCTTGAATTGGTGGCCAAGTGATAAGGAAGTTGGTCATCTACTACATTGGGCCTTGAATTGGTGGCCAAGTGATAAGGAAGTTGGTCATCTACTTCAGTGGGCCTTGAATTGGTGGCCAAGTGTTTGAGGTATTTAATCATCACCTACAGTGGGCCTTGAATTGGTGGCCAAGTGTTTGAGGTATTTAGTCATCTACTACAGTGGGCCTTGAATTGGTGGCCAAGTGTTTGAGGTATTTAGTCATCTACTACAGTGGGCCTTGAATTGGTGGCCAAGTGTTTGAGGTATTTAGTCATCTACTACAGTGGGCCTTGAATTGGTGGCCAAGTGTTTGAGGTATTTAATTATCTACTACAGTGGGCCTTGAAATGGTGGCCAAGTGTTTGAGGTATTTAGTCATCTACTACAGTGGGCCTTGAATTGGTGGCCAAGTGTTTGAGGTATTTAGTCATCTACTACAGTGGGCCTTGAATTGGTGGCCAAGTGTTTGAGGTATTTAATTATCTACTACAGTGGGCCTTGAATTGGTGGCCAAGTGTTTGAGGTATTTAGTCATCTACTACAGTGGGCCTTGAATTGGTGGCCAAGTGTTGAAGGTATTTAGTCATCTACTACATTGGGCCTTGAATTGGTGGCCAAGTGTTTAAGGTATTTAGTCATCTACTACATTGGGCCTTGAATTGGTGGCCAAGTGATAAGGAAGTTGGTCATCTACTACATTGGGCCTTGAATTGGTGGCCAAGTGATAATGAAGTTGGTCATCTACTACATTGGGCCTTGAATTGGTGGCCAAGTGATAAGGAAGTTGGTCATCTACTTCAGTGGGCCTTGAATTGGTGGCCAAGTGTTTGAGGTATTTAATCATCACCTACAGTGGGCCTTGAATTGGTGGCCAAGTGTTTGAGGTATTTAGTCATCTACTACAGTTGGCCTTGAATTGGTGGCCAAGTGATAAGGAAGTTGGTCATCTACTACATTGGGCCTTGAATTGGTGGCCAAGTGATAAGGAAGTTGGTCATCTACTACATTGGGCCTTGAATTGGTGGCCAAGTGTTTGAGGTATTTAATTATCTACTACAGTGGGCCTTGAATTGGTGGCCAAGTGTTTGAGGTATTTAGTCATCTACTACAGTTGGCCTTGAATTGGTGGCCAAGTGATAAGGAAGTTGGTCATCTACTACATTGGGCCTTGAATTGGTGGCCAAGTAATAAGGAAGTTGGTCATCTACTACATTGGGCCTTGAATTGGTGGCCAAGTGATAAGGAAGTTGGTCATCTACTTCAGTGGGCCTTGAATTAGTGGCCAAGTGTTTGAGGTATTTAATCATCACCTACAGTGGGCCTTGAATTGGTGGCCAAGTGTTTGAGGTATTTAGTCATCTACTACAGTGGGCCTTGAATTGGTGGCCAAGTGTTTGAGGTATTTAGTCATCTACTACAGTGGGCCTTGAATTGGTGGCCAAGTGTTGAGGTATTTAATTATCTACTACAGTGGGCCTTGAATTGGTGGCCAAGTGTTTGAGGTATTTAGTCATCTACTACAGTGGGCCTTGAATTGGTGGCCAAGTGTTGAAGGTATTTAGTCATCTACTACATTGGGCCTTGAATTGGTGGCCAAGTGTTTAAGGTATTTAGTCATCTACTACAGTGGGCCTTGAATTGGTGGCCAAGTGTTTGAGGTATTTAATAATGTACTACAGTGAGCCTTGAATTGGTGGCCAAGTGATAAGGAAGTTGGTCATCTACTACATTGGGCCTTCAATTGGTGGCCAAGTGATTAAGGTATTTAATCATCTACTACAGTGGGCCTTGAATTGGTGGCCAAGTGATTAAGGTATTTAGTCATCACCTACAGTGGGCCTTGAATTGGTGGCCAAGTGATTAAGGTATTTAATCATCTACTACAGTGGGCCTTGAATTGGTGGCCAAGTGATTAAGGTATTTAATCATCTACTACAGTGGGCCTTGAATTGGTGGCCAAGTGTTTAAGGTATTTAGTCATCTACTACAGTGGGCCTTGAATTGGTGGCCAAGTGTTTGAGGTATTTAATAATGTACTACAGTGAGCCTTGAATTGGTGGCCAAGTGATAAGGAAGTTGGTCATCTACTACATTGGGCCTTGAATTGGTGGCCAAGTGATAAGGAAGTTGGTCATCTACTTCAGTGGGCCTTGAATTGGTGGCCAAGTGTTTGAGGTATTTAGTCATCACCTACAGTGGGCCTTGAATTGGTGGCCAAGTGATTAAGGTATTTAATCATCTACTACAGTGGGCCTTGAATTGGTGGCCAAGTGATTAAGGTATTTAATCATCTACTACAGTGGGCCTTGAATTGGTGGCCAAGTGTTTGAGGTATTTAGTCATCTACTACAGTGGGCCTTGAATTGGTGGCCAAGTGATTAAGGTATTTAGTCATCTACTACAGTTGGCCTTGAATTGGTGGCCAAGTGTTTGAGGTATTTAGTCATCTACTACAGTTGGCCTTGAATTGGTGGCCAAGTGATTAAGGAAGTTGGTCATCTACTTCAGTGGGCCTTGAATTGGTGGCCAAGTGATTAAGGTATTTAGTCATCTACTACAGTTGGCCTTGAATTGGTGGCCAAGTGATAAGGAAGTTGGTCATCTACTACAGTGGGCCTTGAATTGGTGGCCAAGTGATTAAGGTATTTAATCATCTACTACAGTGGGCCTTGAATTGGTGGCCAAGTGATTAAGGTATTTAGTCATCTACTACAGTGGGCCTTGAATTGGTGGCCAAGTGATAAGGAAGTTGGTCATCTACTTCAGTGGGCCTTGAATTGGTGGCCAAGTGATTAAGGTATTTAGTCATCTACTACAGTTGGCCTTGAATTGGTGGCCAAGTGATAAGGAAGTTGGTCATCTACTACAGTGGGCCTTGAATTGGTGGCCAAGTGATTAAGGTATTTAATCATCTACTACAGTGGGCCTTGAATTGGTGGCCAAGTGATTAAGGTATTTAGTCATCTACTACAGTGGGCCTTGAATTGGTGGCCAAGTGATAAGGAAGTTGGTCATCTACTACAGTGGGCCTTGAATTGGTGGCCAAGTGATTAAGGTATTTAATCATCTACTACAGTGGGCCTTGAATTGGTGGCCAAGTGATTAAGGTATTTAATCATCTACTACAGTGGGCCTTGAATTGGTGGCCAAGTGATTAAGGTATTTAGTCATCTACTACAGTTGGCCTTGAATTGGTGGCCAAGTGATAAGGAAGTTGGTCATCTACTACAGTGGGCCTTGAATTGGTGGCCAAGTGATTAAGGTATTTAATCATCTACTACAGTGGGCCTTGAATTGGTGGCCAAGTGATTAAGGTATTTAGTCATCTACTATAGTGGGCCTTGAATTGGTGGCCAAGTGTTTGAGGTATTTAGTCATCTACTACAGTTGGCCTTGAATTGGTGGCCAAGTGTTTGAGGTATTTAGTCATCTACTACAGTTGGCCTTGAATTGGTGGCCAAGTGATTAAGGAAGTTGGTCATCTACTACAGTGGGCCTTGAATTGGTGGCCAAGTGATTAAGGTATTTAATCATCTACTACAGTGGGCCTTGAATTGGTGGCCAAGTGATTAAGGTATTTAATCATCTACTACAGTGGGCCTTGAATTGGTGGCCAAGTGATAAGGAAGTTGGTCATCTACTACAGTGGGCCTTGAATTGGTGGCCAAGTGATTAAGGTATTTAGTCATCTACTATAGTGGGCCTTGAATTGGTGGCCAAGTGTTTGAGGTATTTAGTCATCTACTACAGTTGGCCTTGAATTGGTGGCCAAGTGTTTGAGGTATTTAGTCATCTACTACAGTTGGCCTTGAATTGGTGGCCAAGTGATTAAGGAAGTTGGTCATCTACTACAGTGGGCCTTGAATTGGTGGCCAAGTGATTAAGGTATTTAGTCATCTACTACAGTTGGCCTTGAATTGGTGGCCAAGTGATAAGGAAGTTGGTCATCTACTTCAGTGGGCCTTGAATTGGTGGCCAAGTGATTAAGGTATTTAGTCATCTACTACAGTTGGCCTTGAATTGGTGGCCAAGTGATAAGGAAGTTGGTCATCTACTACAGTGGGCCTTGAATTGGTGACCAAGTGATTAAGGTATTTAATCATCTACTACAGTGGGCCTTGAATTGGTGGCCAAGTGATTAAGGTATTTAGTCATCTACTACAGTGGGCCTTGAATTGGTGGCCAAGTGTTTGAGGTATTTAATCATCTACTACAGTGGGCCTTGAATTGGTGGCCAAGTGATTAAGGTATTTAATCATCTACTACAGTGGGCCTTGAATTGGTGGCCAAGTGATTAAGGTATTTAATCATCTACTACAGTGGGCCTTGAATTGGTGGTCAAGTGTTTGAGGTATTTAGTCATCTACTACAGTTGGCCTTGAATTGGTGGCCAAGTGATAAGGAAGTTGGTCATCTACTACAGTGGGCCTTGAATTGGTGGCCAAGTGTTGAGGTATTTAATTATCTACTACAGTGGGCCTTGAATTGGTGGCCAAGTGATTAAGGTATTTAGTCATCTACTATAGTGGGCCTTGAATTGGTGGCCAAGTGTTTGAGGTATTTAGTCATCTACTACAGTGGGCCTTGAATTGGTGGCCAAGTGTTTGAGGTATTTAGTCATCTACTACAGTTGGCCTTGAATTGGTGGCCAAGTGATAAGGAAGTTGGTCATCTACTACATTGGGCCTTGAATTGGTGGCCAAGTGATAAGGAAGTTGGTCATCTACTACATTGGGCCTTGAATTGGTGGCCAAGTGATAAGGAAGTTGGTCATCTACTTCAGTGGGCCTTGAATTGGTGGCCAAGTGTTTGAGGTATTTAATCATCACCTACAGTGGGCCTTGAATTGGTGGCCAAGTGTTTGAGGTATTTAGTCATCTACTACAGTTGGCCTTGAATTGGTGGCCAAGTGATAAGGAAGTTGGTCATCTACTACATTGGGCCTTGAATTGGTGGCCAAGTGATAAGGAAGTTGGTCATCTACTACATTGGGCCTTGAATTGGTGGCCAAGTGTTTTAGGTATTTAATTATCTACTACAGTGGGCCTTGAATTGGTGGCCAAGTGTTTGAGGTATTTAGTCATCTACTACAGTGGGCCTTGAATTGGTGGCCAAGTGATAAGGAAGTTGGTCATCTACTACATTGGGCCTTGAATTGGTGGCCAAGTGATAAGGAAGTTGGTCATCTACTACATTGGGCCTTGAATTGGTGGCCAAGTGATAAGGAAGTTGGTCATCTACTTCAGTGGGCCTTGAATTGGTGGCCAAGTGTTTGAGGTATTTAATCATCACCTACAGTGGGCCTTGAATTGGTGGCCAAGTGTTTGAGGTATTTAGTCATCTACTACAGTGGGCCTTGAATTGGTGGCCAAGTGTTTGAGGTATTTAGTCATCTACTACAGTGGGCCTTGAATTGGTGGCCAAGTGTTTGAGGTATTTAGTCATCTACTACAGTGGGCCTTGAATTGGTGGCCAAGTGTTTGAGGTATTTAATTATCTACTACAGTGGGCCTTGAAATGGTGGCCAAGTGTTTGAGGTATTTAGTCATCTACTACAGTGGGCCTTGAATTGGTTGCCAAGTGTTTGAGGTATTTAGTCATCTACTACAGTGGGCCTTGAATTGGTGGCCAAGTGTTTGAGGTATTTAATTATCTACTACAGTGGGCCTTGAATTGGTGGCCAAGTGTTTGAGGTATTTAGTCATCTACTACAGTGGGCCTTGAATTGGTGGCCAAGTGTTGAAGGTATTTAGTCATCTACTACATTGGGCCTTGAATTGGTGGCCAAGTGTTTAAGGTATTTAGTCATCTACTACATTGGGCCTTGAATTGGTGGCCAAGTGATAAGGAAGTTGGTCATCTACTACATTGGGCCTTGAATTGGTGGCCAAGTGATAAGGAAGTTGGTCATCTACTACATTGGGCCTTGAATTGGTGGCCAAGTGATAAGGAAGTTGGTCATCTACTTCAGTGGGCCTTGAATTGGTGGCCAAGTGTTTGAGGTATTTAATCATCAACTACAGTGGGCCTTGAATTGGTGGCCAAGTGTTTGAGGTATTTAGTCATCTACTACAGTTGGCCTTGAATTAGTGGCCAAGTGATAAGGAAGTTGGTCATCTACTACATTGGGCCTTGAATTGGTGGCCAAGTGATAAGGAAGTTGGTCATCTACTACATTGGGCCTTGAATTGGTGGCCAAGTGTTTGAGGTATTTAATTATCTACTACAGTGGGCCTTGAATTGGTGGCCAAGTGTTTGAGGTATTTAGTCATCTACTACAGTTGGCCTTGAATTGGTGGCCAAGTGATAAGGAAGTTGGTCATCTACTACATTGGGCCTTGAATTGGTGGCCAAGTGATAAGGAAGTTGGTCATCTACTACATTGGGCCTTGAATTGGTGGCCAAGTGATAAGGAAGTTGGTCATCTACTTCAGTGGGCCTTGAATTAGTGGCCAAGTGTTTGAGGTATTTAATCATCACCTACAGTGGGCCTTGAATTGGTGGCCAAGTGTTTGAGGTATTTAGTCATCTACTACAGTGGGCCTTGAATTGGTGGCCAAGTGTTTGAGGTATTTAGTCATCTACTACAGTGGGCCTTGAATTGGTGGCCAAGTGTTTGAGGTATTTAGTCATCTACTACAGTGGGCCTTGAATTGGTGGCCAAGTGTTGAGGTATTTAATTATCTACTACAGTGGGCCTTGAATTGGTGGCCAAGTGTTTGAGGTATTTAGTCATCTACTACAGTGGGCCTTGAATTGGTGGCCAAGTGTTGAAGGTATTTAGTCATCTACTACATTGGGCCTTGAATTGGTGGCCAAGTGTTTAAGGTATTTAGTCATCTACTACAGTGGGCCTTGAATTGGTGGCCAAGTGTTTGAGGTATTTAATAATGTACTACAGTGAGCCTTGAATTGGTGGCCAAGTGATAAGGAAGTTGGTCATCTACTACATTGGGCCTTCAATTGGTGGCCAAGTGATAAGGAAGTTGGTCATCTACTACATTGGGCCTTGAATTGGTGGCCAAGTGATAAGGAAGTTGGTCATCTACTTCAGTGGGCCTTGAATTGGTGGCCAAGTGTTTGAAGTATTTAATCATCTACTACAGTGGGCCTTGAATTGGTGGCCAAGTGTTTGAGGTATTTAATTATCTACTACAGTGAGCCTTGAATTGGTGGATAAGTGATAAGGAAGTTGGTCATCTACTACATTGGGCCTTCAATTGGTGGCCAAGTGATAAGGAAGTTGGTCATCTACTACATTGGGCCTTGAATTGGTGGCCAAGTGATAAGGAAGTTGGTCATCTACTTCAGTGGGCCTTGAATTGGTGGCCAAGTGTTTGAAGTATTTAATCATCTACTACAGTTGGCCTTGAATTGGTGGCTAAGTGTTTAAGGTATTTAGTCATCTACTACAGTTGGCCATGAATTGGTGGCCAAGTGTATGAGGTATGTAGTCATCTACTACAGTTGGCCTTGAATTGGTGGCCAAGTGTTTGAGGTATTTAGTCATCTACTACAGTGGGCCTTGAATTGGTGGCCAAGTGTTTGAGGTATTTAGCCATCTACTACAGTGGGCCTTGAATTGGTGGCAAAGTGTTTGAGGTATTTAGTCATCTACTACAGTGGGCCTTGAATTGGTGGCCAAGTGTATGAGGTATGTAGTCATCTACTACAGTTGGCCTTGAATTGGTGGTCAAGTGTTTGAGGTATTTAGTCATCTACTACAGTTGGCCTTGAATTGGTGGCCAAGTGATAAGGAAGTTGGTCATCTACTACATTGGGCCTTGAATTGGTGGCCAAGTGATAAGGAAGTTGGTCATCTACTTCAGTGGGCCTTGAATTGGTGGTCAAGTGTTTGAGGTATTTAATCATCTACTACAGTGGGCCTTGAATTGGTGGCCAAGTGTTTGAGGTATTTAATCATCTACTACAGTTGGCCATGAATTGGTGGCCAAGTGATTAAGGTATTTAATCATCTACTACAGTGGGCCTTGAATTGGTGGCCAAGTGTTTGAGGTATTTAGTCATCTACTACAGTGGGCCTTGAATTGGTGGCCAAGTGTTTGAGGTATTTAGTCATCTACTACATTGGGCCTTGAATTGGTGGCCAAGTGTTTGAGGTATTTAATCATCTACTACAGTTGGCCATGAATTGGTGGCCAAGTGATTAAGGTATTTAATCATCTACTACAGTGGGCCTTGAATTGGTGGCCAAGTGATTAAGATATTTAGTCATCTACTACACTGGGCCTTGAATTGGTGGTCAAGTGTTTAAGGTATGTAGTCATCTACTACAGTTGGCCTTGAATTGGTGGTCAAGTGTTTGAGGTATTTAGTCATCTACTACAGTGGGCCTTGAATTGGTGGCCAAGTGTTTGAGGTATTTAATCATCTACTACAGTTGGCCATGAATTGGTGGCCAAGTGATTAAGGTATTTAATCATCTACTACAGTGGGCCTTGAATTGGTGGTCAAGTGTTTAAGGTATGTAGTCATCTACTACAGTTGGCCTTGAATTGGTGGTCAAGTGTTGAAGGTATTTAGTCATCTACTACATTGGGCCTTGAATTGGTGGCCAAGTGTTTAAGGTATTTAGTCATCTACTACATTGGGCCTTGAATTGGTGGCCAAGTGATAAGGAAGTTGGTCATCTACTACATTGGGCCTTGAATTGGTGGCCAAGTGATAAGGAAGTTGGTCATCTACTACATTGGGCCTTGAATTGGTGGCCAAGTGATAAGGAAGTTGGTCATCTACTTCAGTGGGCCTTGAATTGGTGGCCAAGTGTTTGAGGTATTTAATCATCACCTACAGTGGGCCTTGAATTGGTGGCCAAGTGTTTGAGGTATTTAGTCATCTACTACAGTTGGCCTTGAATTAGTGGCCAAGTGATAAGGAAGTTGGTCATCTACTACATTGGGCCTTGAATTGGTGGCCAAGTGATAAGGAAGTTGGTCATCTACTACATTGGGCCTTGAATTGGTGGCCAAGTGTTTGAGGTATTTAATTATCTACTACAGTGGGCCTTGAATTGGTGGCCAAGTGTTTGAGGTATTTAGTCATCTACTACAGTTGGCCTTGAATTGGTGGCCAAGTGATAAGGAAGTTGGTCATCTACTACATTGGGCCTTGAATTGGTGGCCAAGTGATAAGGAAGTTGGTCATCTACTACATTGGGCCTTGAATTGGTGGCCAAGTGATAAGGAAGTTGGTCATCTACTTCAGTGGGCCTTGAATTAGTGGCCAAGTGTTTGAGGTATTTAATCATCACCTACAGTGGGCCTTGAATTGGTGGCCAAGTGTTTGAGGTATTTAGTCATCTACTACAGTGGGCCTTGAATTGGTGGCCAAGTGTTTGAGGTATTTAGTCATCTACTACAGTGGGCCTTGAATTGGTGGCCAAGTGTTTGAGGTATTTAGTCATCTACTACAGTGGGCCTTGAATTGGTGGCCAAGTGTTGAGGTATTTAATTATCTACTACAGTGGGCCTTGAATTGGTGGCCAAGTGTTTGAGGTATTTAGTCATCTACTACAGTGGGCCTTGAATTGGTGGCCAAGTGTTGAAGGTATTTAGTCATCTACTACAGTGGGCCTTGAATTGGTGGCCAAGTGATTAAGGTATTTAATCATCTACTACAGTGGGCCTTGAATTGGTGGCCAAGTGTTTGAGGTATTTAATAATGTACTACAGTGAGCCTTGAATTGGTGGCCAAGTGATAAGGAAGTTGGTCATCTACTACATTGGGCCTTCAATTGGTGGCCAAGTGATAAGGAAGTTGGTCATCTACTACATTGGGCCTTGAATTGGTGGCCAAGTGATAAGGAAGTTGGTCATCTACTTCAGTGGGCCTTGAATTGGTGGCCAAGTGTTTGAAGTATTTAATCATCTACTACAGTGGGCCTTGAATTGGTGGCCAAGTGATTAAGGTATTTAATCATCTACTACAGTGGGCCTTGAATTGGTGGCCAAGTGTTTGAGGTATTTAGTCATCTACTACAGTGGGCCTTGAATTGGTGGCCAAGTGTTTGAGGTATTTAGTCATCTACTACATTGGGCCTTGAATTGGTGGCCAAGTGTTTGAGGTATTTAATCATCTACTACAGTGGGCCTTGAATTGGTGGCCAAGTGATTAAGGTATTTAATCATCTACTACAGTGGGCCTTGAATTGGTGGCCAAGTGATTAAGATATTTAGTCATCTACTACAGTGGGCCTTGAATTGGTGGTCAAGTGTTTAAGGTATGTAGTCATCTACTACAGTTGGCCTTGAATTGGTGGTCAAGTGTTTGAGGTATTTAGTCATCTACTACAGTGGGCCTTGAATTGGTGGCCAAGTGTTTGAGGTATTTAATCATCTACTACAGTTGGCCATGAATTGGTGGCCAAGTGATTAAGGTATTTAATCATCTACTACAGTGGGCCTTGAATTGGTGGTCAAGTGTTTAAGGTATGTAGTCATCTACTACAGTTGGCCTTGAATTGGTGGTCAAGTGTTGAAGGTATTTAGTCATCTACTACATTGGGCCTTGAATTGGTGGCCAAGTGTTTAAGGTATTTAGTCATCTACTACATTGGGCCTTGAATTGGTGGCCAAGTGATAAGGAAGTTGGTCATCTACTACATTGGGCCTTGAATTGGTGGCCAAGTGATAAGGAAGTTGGTCATCTACTACATTGGGCCTTGAATTGGTGGCCAAGTGATAAGGAAGTTGGTCATCTACTTCAGTGGGCCTTGAATTGGTGGCCAAGTGTTTGAGGTATTTAATCATCACCTACAGTGGGCCTTGAATTGGTGGCCAAGTGTTTGAGGTATTTAGTCATCTACTACAGTTGGCCTTGAATTAGTGGCCAAGTGATAAGGAAGTTGGTCATCTACTACATTGGGCCTTGAATTGGTGGCCAAGTGATAAGGAAGTTGGTCATCTACTACATTGGGCCTTGAATTGGTGGCCAAGTGTTTGAGGTATTTAATTATCTACTACAGTGGGCCTTGAATTGGTGGCCAAGTGTTTGAGGTATTTAGTCATCTACTACAGTTGGCCTTGAATTGGTGGCCAAGTGATAAGGAAGTTGGTCATCTACTACATTGGGCCTTGAATTGGTGGCCAAGTGATAAGGAAGTTGGTCATCTACTACATTGGGCCTTGAATTGGTGGCCAAGTGATAAGGAAGTTGGTCATCTACTTCAGTGGGCCTTGAATTAGTGGCCAAGTGTTTGAGGTATTTAATCATCACCTACAGTGGGCCTTGAATTGGTGGCCAAGTGTTTGAGGTATTTAGTCATCTACTACAGTGGGCCTTGAATTGGTGGCCAAGTGTTTGAGGTATTTAGTCATCTACTACAGTGGGCCTTGAATTGGTGGCCAAGTGTTTGAGGTATTTAGTCATCTACTACAGTGGGCCTTGAATTGGTGGCCAAGTGTTGAGGTATTTAATTATCTACTACAGTGGGCCTTGAATTGGTGGCCAAGTGTTTGAGGTATTTAGTCATCTACTACAGTGGGCCTTGAATTGGTGGCCAAGTGTTGAAGGTATTTAGTCATCTACTACATTGGGCCTTGAATTGGTGGCCAAGTGTTTAAGGTATTTAGTCATCTACTACAGTGGGCCTTGAATTGGTGGCCAAGTGTTTGAGGTATTTAATAATGTACTACAGTGAGCCTTGAATTGGTGGCCAAGTGATAAGGAAGTTGGTCATCTACTACATTGGGCCTTCAATTGGTGGCCAAGTGATAAGGAAGTTGGTCATCTACTACATTGGGCCTTGAATTGGTGGCCAAGTGATAAGGAAGTTGGTCATCTACTTCAGTGGGCCTTGAATTGGTGGCCAAGTGTTTGAAGTATTTAATCATCTACTACAGTGGGCCTTGAATTGGTGGCCAAGTGTTTGAGGTATTTAATTATCTACTACAGTGAGCCTTGAATTGGTGGATAAGTGATAAGGAAGTTGGTCATCTACTACATTGGGCCTTCAATTGGTGGCCAAGTGATAAGGAAGTTGGTCATCTACTACATTGGGCCTTGAATTGGTGGCCAAGTGATAAGGAAGTTGGTCATCTACTTCAGTGGGCCTTGAATTGGTGGCCAAGTGTTTGAAGTATTTAATCATCTACTACAGTTGGCCTTGAATTGGTGGCTAAGTGTTTAAGGTATTTAGTCATCTACTACAGTTGGCCATGAATTGGTGGCCAAGTGTATGAGGTATGTAGTCATCTACTACAGTTGGCCTTGAATTGGTGGCCAAGTGTTTGAGGTATTTAGTCATCTACTACAGTGGGCCTTGAATTGGTGGCCAAGTGTTTGAGGTATTTAGCCATCTACTACAGTGGGCCTTGAATTGGTGGCAAAGTGTTTGAGGTATTTAGTCATCTACTACAGTGGGCCTTGAATTGGTGGCCAAGTGTATGAGGTATGTAGTCATCTACTACAGTTGGCCTTGAATTGGTGGTCAAGTGTTTGAGGTATTTAGTCATCTACTACAGTTGGCCTTGAATTGGTGGCCAAGTGATAAGGAAGTTGGTCATCTACTACATTGGGCCTTGAATTGGTGGCCAAGTGATAAGGAAGTTGGTCATCTACTTCAGTGGGCCTTGAATTGGTGGTCAAGTGTTTGAGGTATTTAATCATCTACTACAGTGGGCCTTGAATTGGTGGCCAAGTGTTTGAGGTATTTAATCATCTACTACAGTTGGCCATGAATTGGTGGCCAAGTGATTAAGGTATTTAATCATCTACTACAGTGGGCCTTGAATTGGTGGCCAAGTGTTTGAGGTATTTAGTCATCTACTACAGTGGGCCTTGAATTGGTGGCCAAGTGTTTGAGGTATTTAGTCATCTACTACATTGGGCCTTGAATTGGTGGCCAAGTGTTTGAGGTATTTAATCATCTACTACAGTTGGCCATGAATTGGTGGCCAAGTGATTAAGGTATTTAATCATCTACTACAGTGGGCCTTGAATTGGTGGCCAAGTGATTAAGATATTTAGTCATCTACTACACTGGGCCTTGAATTGGTGGTCAAGTGTTTAAGGTATGTAGTCATCTACTACAGTTGGCCTTGAATTGGTGGTCAAGTGTTTGAGGTATTTAGTCATCTACTACAGTGGGCCTTGAATTGGTGGCCAAGTGTTTGAGGTATTTAATCATCTACTACAGTTGGCCATGAATTGGTGGCCAAGTGATTAAGGTATTTAATCATCTACTACAGTGGGCCTTGAATTGGTGGCCAAGTGATTAAGATATTTAGTCATCTACTACACTGGGCCTTGAATTGGTGGTCAAGTGTTTAAGGTATGTAGTCATCTACTACAGTTGGCCTTGAATTGGTGGTCAAGTGTTTGAGGTATTTAGTCATCTACTACAGTGGGCCTTGAATTGGTGGCCAAGTGTTTGAGGTATTTAATCATCTACTACAGTGGGCCTTGAATTGGTGGCCAAGTGATTAAGATATTTAGTCATCTACTACAGTGGGCCTTGAATTGGTGGTCAAGTGTTTAAGGTATTTAGTCATCTACTACAGTGGGCCTTGAATTGGTGGCCAAGTGTTTGAGGTATTTAGTCATCTACTTCAGTGGGCCTTGAATTGGTGGCCAAGTGTTAGAGGTATTTAATCATCTACTACAGTTGGCCTTGAATTGGTGGCCAAGTATTTAAGGTATTTAGTCATCTACTACAGTTGGCCTTGAATTGGTGGCCAAGTGTTTGAGGTATTTAGTCATCTACTACAGTGGGCCTTGAATTGGTGGCCAAGTGATGATGGTATTAAGTCATCTACTACAGTGGGCCTTGAATTGGTGGCCAAGTAATTAAGGTATTTAGTCATCTACTACAGTTGGCCTTGAATTGGTGGCCAAGTGTTTGAGGTATTTAGTCATCTACTACAGTGGGCCTTGAATTGGTGGCCAAGTGATGAAGGTATTAAGTCATCTACTACAGTGGGCCTTGAATTGGTGGCCAAGTGATGAAGGTATTTAGTCATCTACTACAGTGGGCCTTGAATTGGTGGCCAAGTAATTAAGGTATTTAGTCATGTACTACAGTGGGCCTTGAATTGGTGGCCAAGTGATTAAGGTATTTAGTCATCTACTACAGTGGGCCTTGAATTGGTGGCCAAGTGATGAAGGTATTTAGTCATCTACTACAGTGGGCCTTGAATTGGTGGCCAAGTGTTTGAGGTATTTAATCATCTACTACAGTTGGCCTTGAATTGGTGGCCAAGTGATTAAGGTATTTAATCATCTACTACAGTGGGCCTTGAATTGGTGGCCAAGTGTTTGAGGTATTTAGTCATCTACTACAGTGGGCCTTGAATTGGTGGCCAAGTGATTAAGGTATTTAATCATCTACTACAGTGGGCCTTGAATTGGTGGCCAAGTGATTAAGGTATTTAATCATCTACTACAGTTGGCCATGAATTGGTGGCCAAGTGATTAAGGTATTTAATCATCTACTACAGTGGGCCTTGAATTGGTGGCCAAGTGATTAAGGTATTTAATCATCTACTACAGTGGGCCTTGAATTGGTGGCCAAGTGTTTGAGGTATTTAGTCATCTACTACAGTGGGCCTTGAATTGGTGGCCAAGTGATTAAGGTATTTAATCATCTACTACAGTGGGCCTTGAATTGGTGGCCAAGTGTTTGAGGTATTTAGTCATCTACTACAGTGGGCCTTGAATTGGTGGCCAAGTGATTAAGGTATTTAATCATCTACTACAGTGGGCCTTGAATTGGTGGCCAAGTGATTAAGGTATTTAATCATCTACTACAGTGGGCCTTGAATTGGTGGCCAAGTGATTAAGGTATTTAATCATCTACTACAGTGGGCCTTGAATTGGTGGTCAAGTGTTTGAGGTATTTAATCATCTACTACAGTGGGCCTTGAATTGGTGGTCAAGTGTTTGAGGTATTTAATCATCTACTACAGTGGGCCTTGAATTGGTGGCCAAGTGATTAAAGTATTTAATCATCTACTACAGTGGGCCTTGAATTGGTGGCCAAGTGTTTGAGGTATTTAGTCATCTACTACAGTGGGCCTTGAATTGGTGGCCAAGTGATTAAGGTATTTAATCATCTACTACAGTGGGCCTTGAATTGGTGGCCAAGTGTTTGAGGTATTTAGTCATCTACTACAGTGGGCCTTGAATTGGTGGTCAAGTGTTTGAGGTATTTAGTCATCTACTACAGTGGGCCTTGAATTGTTGGCCAAGTGTTTGAGGTATTTAGTCATCTACTACAGTGGGCCTTGAATTGGTGGCCAAGTGTTTGACGTATTTAGTCATCTACTACAGTGGGCCTTGAATTGGTGGCCAAGTGTTTGAGGTATTTAGTCATCTACTACAGTGGGCCTTGAATTGGTGGCCAAGTGTTTGAGGTATTTAGTCATCTACTACAGTGGGCCTTGAATTGGTGGCCAAGTGTTTGAGGTATTTAGTCATCTACTACAGTGGGCCTTGAATTGGTGGTCAAGTGTTTGAGGTATTTAGTCATCTACTACAGTTGGCCTTGAATTGGTGGCCAAGTGTTTGAGGTATTTAGTCATCTACTACAGTGGGCCTTGAATTGGTGGCCAAGTGATTAAGGTATTTAATCATCTACTACAGTGGGCTTTGAATTGGTGGCCAAGTGTTTGAGGTATTTAGCCATCTACTACAGTGGGCCTTGAATTGGTGGCCAAGTGATTAAGGTATTTAATCATCTACTACAGTTGGCCTTGAATTGGTGGCCAAGTGATAAGGAAGTTGGTCATCTACTTCAGTGGGCCTTGAATTGGTGGCCAAGTGTTTTAGGTATTTAATCATCTACTACAGTTGGCCTTGAATTGGTGGCCAAGTGTTTGAGGTATTTAGTCATCACCTACAGTGGGCCTTGAATTGGTGGCCAAGTGATTAAGGTATTTAATCATCTACTACAGTGGGCCTTGAATTGGTGGCCAAGTGTTTGAGGTATTTAGTCATCTACTACAGTGGGCCTTGAATTGGTGGCCAAGTGTTTGAGGTATTTAGTCATCTACTACAGTTGGCCTTGAATTGGTGGCCAAGTGATTAAGATATTTAGTCATCTACTACAGTGGGCCTTGAATTGGTGGCCAAGTGTTTGAGGTATTTAGTCATCGCCTACAGTGGGCCTTGAATTGGTGGCCAAGTGATTAAGGTATTTAATCATCTACTACAGTGGGCCTTGAATTGGTGGCCAAGTGTTTGAGGTATTTAGTCATCTACTACAGTGGGCCTTGAATTGGTGGCCAAGTGTTTGAGGTATTTAATCATCTACTACAGTGGGCCTTGAATTGGTGGCCAAGTGATTAAGGTATTTAGTCATCTACTACAGTTGGCCTTGAATTGGTGGCCAAGTATTTAAGGTATTTAGTCATCTACTACAGGAGACCTTAGTTACTGTGTGGTAAAGGTAGTTTAGCATCTACTTAAGGGACTTTAGTGGGCGAGTGTTTAAGAATGTTGGTCATCTACTACAAGGGGCCTTGGTTTTAAGAGTGTTTAAGCAAGTTAATCATTTACTAGGGAGTTTTGGTGGCCGAGTGTTTAAGGTGGTTTATCAACCACTATAGAGTGCCTTTGTAGACAAGTGGTAAAGTAATTTTTTATCCACTTAAGGGGGCCTTTGTGCTCGATTAGTTAAGAAGTTTGTCTGTCATCTACTGTTGGGGGGCCTTGGTGGCCAAGTGATTAAGTAGTTTGTCATCTTCTGTTGGGGGCCTTTGTGGCCGAGTGGTTAGGTAGTTTGTCATCTACTGTCTAGAGGTCTCAGTTGCCAGAATTCCTTAAATTGGCTGATTCCACTTCAGGTTTTATCATAATTATAAATATGTTAACTGTAATCTTTTGAAACGGAGAAGTTCAACATCTGTTTAGTTTGTGTGAAAATGGATACTTTGCCAAAAAGGTAAATAGGCTTATTTTTACATAAAATCCATTAAAAATCATCTTGACTGAAATCAATGGGCCAATCTGAATCTTGTTATGAAATATGTGCCAGCTGATATACAATTTTATGTTTTGCAATTAAGTTCAATGCACCAATATAAATATTTATAATGATAATGTTGTTGGTTGGTTTTGCACTGGTTTGTTTCTTCTTATTAATTAAAATGTAGATTTCCATGTGATTTTGTTTCAGTTTTTAAGTAAAGGCACTCTGTGGCTGAGTGGTTAAGGTAGTTTGTCTGCTATTTATCACATGGTCAGTCAATACTGAGATTGCATGTTCGAGTCTCACTGCAAGCAGGATGCACTTAACTCCAGTCTTAATTGACAAGGATTGCCAGTTTTCTTACTGAAGGTTGGGGGTTTTTTACAGGTACTTTGGCCTACTCCGTTCGAAAAATTGCTGAAAGTGAGGTTAAACACAATTCAAACAAACAAACAAGTTAATAAGTTTTCAGTTAATATTTATTTTTAGAATGGTCAAGAGAGATATTATTAGAAGCATGGATGACGGACGCCAAAGCCTGTTGTGAGAAGTCAGGTGTGACACCACCACCCTCCGTGTTTTCAGATAGACCCCACGTACAGCAGTCTTTGTCTTCACTGGAACCAAATCTGATCAGTAGACATGAAGTTGAAGTGAGTGACACAGTAATACTTTAAAAAGAACACAAATAAGTGCTTTCTAATTACAAGACCTACATTTCAGTAACCTGTTTATGTATTAGTTTAGAAAATCACATCAACATGTCCAATGGTTATTCTCGCAGGGAATTTATTAGGATTTTGAGGGCTTTAGTCACTTAAGCATATGAGTCTTATAAGCATCTGCACAGAAGCATACATTCATTGTACTGGTTAAATATTAATGTACAGTATAAACAACTATTCTTTCAATTGCAGTGTATACATTTGTTTAAAAAATGATTATAACAAAATGTTTATAAATTTTCAAAGAATTTTAATTTTAAAAATTGGTTAAAAAGAGTTTGTATATCAATCGGTTACAATTTTTCATTAAGGGCCGTTGTACTCTTTGTTTTCTAAGTGGTAGCCATCGGTAATTAATCATATCTCGGATGTAAACAAATGGCACGTAATCAATTTGAAACCAGCAAAACGTACGAAGAATGAGTTAAATATAAAAATATAAAAAATCTTGGCAATTTTTATTTGCATTACATATTTTTTTTATGAAAGTCTGTGTGCATCAGTTCGATCTACGACCCTTTTGTTTGCGTATATTGACCAGGAGCACCACTTAATCATGTTAATCGGATTACCTGTAAAAACATCGATTTGACGATTGACACCTGCTGTTTAAAACTATCATTTAATTTCCTGTTAATTGGCTTTGTAGTCATAAATATGTCATTTTACACTTGGTAAAATGAATTTGTAACGAAAAATTTTAGTACTTGTTCGGGTGATGAAATTGATTTAGAAATCTATCGTCAATTTTCAAATGACTTGTCAATGACGAAAGTGGCGAGCGCTAAAAAACTCACTGATTCTTGTGATCAGCTATATTTCGGTTTAAGACAATTTTAATTTAATTTTTATCTATCTTAGGGGTTGTCCATAATTGTCAACCATTTTCACAAGTGTGCAAAAAGCACACTTTTTGAGAACCCCCACCCCCCCATCAAAAAGTGTACATCAACCATTAAACTAATATAAAAACCAAACTCCACGGAAACGAAAAATTTCTGAAGATAAAAAAAAGTGTACGCCAAAATGTCGTAATTTTTAACCCCCTCCCTCAAGTGTGCGGTTTGCACACTTATGAAAATGGTTGACAATTATGGACGACCCCTTACTGAATATTTGTCTCTTAGTTTCAGTCATACAGAATTTTGTGTACTGAATTGCTACCAAAATATTTTTTTAGGAGGAATAAGATAAGCAATTCCAATGAAATAAAGCTTAGTTGTCAAAGGGGTGTTGCCCATAAAGTTCTTTAATGTCCTGCAACCAATCAGATTTCATGCTACAAATCAAATCATTTTATAATACAACATGGATATTTCTACAGTAGTTTTATGATGGATTGTGTTTTTTCCACAAATCGGTGGCAGTGTGCATAAGTTGGGCATTCAACTGGTCCAACCTGCCACCTAGTGGATATACTGTTTTTTTGGCTATAGCACAAAATTTACAACTTAAAAAAAAACAAAAGCAGACAAGCATGTTTATAGATATTTTGTTCACTTTTCCTTTGATCATGCATGGTAAAAAAATATGGATATATTAGTTCTATAATATATTAGTTTCTGAAGGACATACATGACATCACAATGTTACATGACGTCACAATGTTACATGACGTCACAATGTTACAAAACAATGATGAACAGATAACTGTTTGTATTATTATTCTGATCTTTGATGACATTTTTATCATCAACATGATATCTATTACATTGTAAAATTTATGCTCAGATATTACCTCGATTTTTGATGACATTTTTATCATCAACATGATATCTATTACATTGTAAAATTTATGCTCAGATATTACCTCGATTTTTGATGACATTTTTATCATCAACATGATATCTATTACATTGTAATATTTGTGACCAGATATAACCTTGATCTTTGATGACATTTTTATCATCAACATGATATCTATTACATTGTAATATTTGTGACCAGATATTACCTCAATCTTTGATGACATTTTTATCATCAACATATCTATTTACAGTGTGATATTTGTGCCCAGATATTTGTAACAGATGAAGACCCAGTCCAGATGGCGTGTCTGCACCAGTTTTGTAAAGAGTGTTGGAGGCAGTAAGTGATGTCACTTAAAAAAGTTGACACAATTGGTGACCACTGTTTGAAAAAGGGAGGAACCCAAAGGATATCCAGCAAGTCAAATATAAATGAGCATGGATAGATTTTGTTTTTAAGTAGTCTTACTTGACTTTCATTTTGGTTCTTCGATGTTTTGTAGTGCTGTTGCAGGCCCAGGGGTCAGACATTACTACATGAAGACAAATAAAAAGAGATTATGCGAATTATCAGCATATAAGTGCTAACTAATTTTCACATTCAAAATTTGCATACTGTGTAAAATAAATATCTGTTTGTCCGACAATTGATAAAAAAAATGGCAACGTTATAATTAGTTGGTAATTTATGTTTTTGGTTTAAAGCCTAACAAATTTTGGCAAGAGCTGATGGTGATTTTTTTTAAAGCTTATGAATATGTTGTGTTGATGAATATAAGGGGCTTTGGTGTCTGAAAGCTACATAGTAAATTGGTATTGCCTCACTGTATTCAATTTGGAATGCTTCAGTTTATAAACTAAAAAGTCCATTTCAAACGTACCAATGGTCTACTATTGACATTTTCAGATATTTAGATTTAAAGATACAAGAAGGCGATGCCCACAACATTACCTGTCCAGCTTTTAGTTGTATAAAATTGGTTACGGTGGAAGTTATAGAAAGTGTTGTATCCAGGGACATGGCTAGGAGATATTTACAGTTTGATATTAAGGTTGGTGGCTTCCTTAGTTACAGGTGAGGTAATAGAAAGTTTCATATTCAGGGACATGGCTAGGAGATATTTATAGTTTGATATTAAGGTTGGTGGCTTCCTTAGTTACAGGTGAGGTAATAGAAAATGTTGTATCCAAGGGACATGGCTAGGAGATATTTACAGTTTGATATTAAGGTTGGTGGCTTCCTTAGTTACAGGTGAGGTAATAGAAAGTGTTGTATCCAAGGGACATGGCTAGGAGATATTTACAGTTTGATATTAAGGTTGGTGGCTTCCTTAGTTACAGGTGAGGTAATAGAAAATGTTGTATCCAAGGGACATGGCTAGGAGATATTTACAGTTTGATATTAAGGTTGGTGGCTTCCTTAGTTACAGGGGAGGTAATAGAAAGTGTCATATTCAGGGACATGGCTAGGAGATATTTATAGTTTGATATTAAGGTTGGTGGCTTCCTTAGTTACAGGGGAGGTAATAGAAAGTGTTGTATCCAGGAACATGGCTAGGAGATATTTACAGTTTGATATTAAGGTTGGTGGCTTCCTTTTACAGGGGAGGTAATAGAAAGTGTTGTATCCAGGGACATGGCTAGGAGATATTTACAGTTTGATATTAAGGTTGGTGGCTTCCTTAGTTACAGGGGAGGTAATAGAAAGTGTTGTATCCAGGAACATGGCTAAGAGATATTTTCAGTTTGATATTAAGGTTGGTGGCTTCCTTAGTTACAGGGGAGGTATTAGAAAGTGTTGTATCCAGGGACATGGCTAGGAGATATTTAGTTTGATATTAAGTTTGGTAGCTTCCTTAGTTACAGGGGAGGTAATAGAAAGTGTTGTATCCAGGCACATGGCTAGGAGATATTTACAGTTTGATATTAAATTTGGTATCTTCCTTAGTTACAAGGTAGAATATAGAAAGAGTTATAAACAGGGACATGGCTCAGAGATATTCACAGTTTGATATTAAAGTTGGTGGCTTCCTTAGTTACAGGGGAGGTAATAGAATGTGTTGTATCCAGGGTCATGGCTAAAGGATATTTACAGTTTGATATTAATGCTGGTGGCTTCCTTAGTTACAGGTGAGGTAATATAAAGTGTTGTATCCAGGGTCATGGCTAGGGGATATTTAAACTGTAACAGTGGAGATAATAGAAAGTGTTGTATCCAACGATACAACTAGGAGATATTTACATGAAAAATCTACATATGAAATACCTTTTGTGTTGATAGAATTACCTTTAACCGTCAGTGTTTGTCATTCTCCTTATGGACAGTAGTGGTTTTAAACAGGGATTAATGGCACTGTAGTAAATTTTTACAGGGGCCTTGGACGCCATGATATAGCTGAAAAATTGCTGAGAGTAGGGTTAAGCACCATTCAAACAAACAAATAAATAAATTTTTACACACCAATGATGGAAGTATTATGGTATACAAATATACATATGTCCATTTGTCAGTCTTTCCATATATCTGTTTGTTCTGATGTCTCACAGATTTTCTTCTAACTTCACACAGTTGTATATTATGTTAGCCTCATGGTCTGTATACATTTGGTAAATTTCTAATTTTTTGCAATGGGGTTATGAGACTTGTTAAGAAAAATGCCAATTTTATAGTGTTCAGACTCTATGGAGGAAGCTGTAGTTTTCAGTGAAAACTGGCATCCATGTCATTTAGGGTTGGAGCTTAACACATCCTGCCAGAAGTCAGATTAAAAGTATAGTGACATATGTATATAATTTACTTACTGTGACTGCACAAGTAATTTTGTTATCTTATATAATATATACAAAAATCCAGATTTAGATTACTATCAGATTAATATGCATTGTTTTTCATTATATATATATATGTTCCGCTATATATTTCTAAATTATTAAGATTATCTGTTTTCAGGCCTTTGTGGAGAGTAATCCAAATATCCGATGGTGTCCTTTTCCAGGATGTGGCCAGGCTGTGAAAATGCCAGAGAATCAAGCCAAACTTCCCAGTGATACCTCCAAAGCAGTGGATTGTGGGAAAGGTCACCTGTTTTGTTGGTAAAGTACAAAATTATTCAACTAGTGGAAGATAATGTAATATTTAAAGTGAATTAAGGCCCGTTCACACAGCCTTTCGCGTCTGTATCGCTGGTAAAATTTCTTGATTTTTTTTTGCCCGCAGTTGCCCGTGGTGGAAAATGTGCAAAATTGGCTTACCTGCGGTTTACCCGTGGTATGCCAGCGGAACAGATGTCGGCGACTGTTCCACGTCCTTAGCATGAGTGAAGCGCGGCGGTACCGCGGCCTACCACGGAGAAAGGCGGTTGTCCGTGCTTACA
The DNA here is from genome assembly GCA_944474755.1 of Limnoperna fortunei. NCBI lineage: Eukaryota > Metazoa > Mollusca > Bivalvia > Mytilida > Modiolidae > Limnoperna > Limnoperna fortunei. The sequence goes on along the minus strand of OX104124.1, from coordinate 30,344,568 downwards.
CGTAGTACACATGCTAATGCACGTGAAAGCAATGCGGTACAGATGCAGAACAAACGTGCTATGACCGAGCTCCACCCGTGATTACCCGCTAAAATTTGCGTCCTACCGCGTGTAACCACGTCTTAACAACGGCCGTAGCACGTCCTAGCATGTTCGTTCCACGTCTGTACCGCGTCTTTACGGCGTGTGTACCATGTGTACTGCCCGCGATTACCCACAGTCTAAATTTTTGGGCAGCCCAAAACTTTTTCGTGCAGCCAACGGCATGTGAATTTCTTACCATGTGTAACGACGGGTAAAGTACGGCTGTATCACGTCTTTATCGCGACCTCAAAGCATCCAACAGCATCTGCTTCATGGGCAGAAATTTTATGCCGTCATTCGGCCGCGATATTACCGTGGAGGGCTGTGTCCGGGCCTTTACATAGAACTAAGACCATGGGTCATGTCATCACACAATATACACCTACATGTACATCAATTTAAATAACTAGCACATATTAGATACAAACTTTAACACGCTGAAAAAACTTTAACACGCTGAAACGTTTATATATATTTTGCGTGGTATTAACTTTTACAATGTGAAAATATACATCTGACATTGGTACGACTGAATTATCGGATTTCTTCAATCAAGATATTTAAATTTCCATAATTTTACCACAGAGATTTGAGAAATCTGATAATCCAAGAGTACTAGTGTAAGATTCTGTTTCTGTAATTGTAAAAAGTAGTAAATTAGCGAAATGAAGTACAAATTCTTCCAATCCCATTTTTACCTTTGTGACTTGAATATGCAGTAAAATTGTTTATGAAGTCAATAGTTCTTATTATGACATTATTATTTTACACCAATCAACTTCTGAGAACCACATTTTCACTATTGACAAGAACAATTTTTTCCACACCGGCAGGGTGTGTTCTACTCCAATCTTAATTGACAAGGATTGCTAATTTTCCTACCGAAGGTCCCAGGTTTTCTCCCAGTACTCATGGCTTCCTCCCCCCCCCCCCAAAAAAAAAAAATAAAATAAAAAACCAGAAAAACTTGACACTTGAAAATTGCTGTAAGTGGCATTACAGACTATTCAAACAAACAAAAAAAAACAAAAGAGAATTTGAAACGTTTTTGTTTGATATTCTTGTGTTCTTGGTACAAATGAATAAAGATTACTCATTTCTGATAAGGTAAAATACTGGCAAATCTTTATTTCTTATTTGCAGACAATTGTAAAAATCTTCTCCTTTAAAACTCCAATTTTAACATTTTGTAACCTGTACATAATCTATGAGGTACTCTACAAGGATTCGACATCACATCTCATCTCAATTGGTTTAATAACAGCAATCATGGACAGTCCTTGTTTTTGACTGACTAAAACTTTAAAACTCTTCTACTCTAAAACAACATGGTCAGATGTAGTGGAATAAAGATGGTACATTTTTTGGGCCCTGCAAATTCTATTAAAAGAAAACTTAAGTTACATAAATAACACTTTTTAAGCACCAGAAGAGAGGCTTTCCAAAAATATGAATGTTTGCCAAACCTTGATGACACAATCTTACTGTGAAGTCACTCTCATTTACACATGTCATTGTGCTATGGTTTTGTCTTCTTGATCTTTTTACATTTTAGACATTGACACACATGACATTGAGTAAATCAATGTGTTTGTAAATAAAGGCAGGCACTGCTTACTTGTCTGTAGTGACTTTTGTTTTTATTGGATTTGGGTTTTCTGTTTTTGTGTTTTTTGGTTTTTGTTTCGTGTTCTATATGTTTGTCTGAATCTGGATATGCACCCGTACGAAAAGATCCGCCTGTAATTTATACGGATTCCAGGCGTAATTATTAAGACGTAATCCGCCTTAATGGTATTTTACAAAAGAATGAAGAGGTTAGGCGGAATCCAGCCGGACTCCAGCCGGGATTTGAAGGCGGAATATGTAAATTAGTCCGCTTATCTTAGACGGAATTTTAAAAAATCCGCCTATTTGCAGAAATCCGCTTAAATCAGAAGTTAGGCGGAATTACCAAGATATATTTAGAAATACACATAAAGGTTAATTCAGAAAGAATTAAGTGTGTGTATGATGGGAGGCAATTTTTTGTCTCCATCACTGCGAGAAATTCAAGAACTGTTCTTGAATGATTCAAGAATTGTTCCAGAACATAGTTCTCAAACAGTTCCTGATCATTAAATGGTCCATTCTTGAACTTCGAGTTCATGAACTTGTTCTTGAAAGCATTCAAGTTCAAGAATTGGTTGAAAAATGTTCAAAAACTTTCAAAACCATTCTCGAATTATTTCAAGAACGAACAATTGAAATATGACATAGCTTAATTATGATACAAACTTCAATTCAATATTGATTTTGTTGTTTTATTTTTTATGAAAAAAAATCTTTGTAATATGGTGTTTTTTAGTAATAAATTTTCAAACAATTCCATTTTTTCATTATCCAAATCTGTCTTTACAGTGTCACCACTCTTTATTGTCCTTTTTTCTTGTCCTGATACAGGTCCTCAGTTCCTCTTCGCAGAATATTTTGAAGGTAAAATGCTTCATAATGTTATTGTCTCAAAGAACACCTTTAACAGATTTTTGCAGCTCTTCTACTGAATGCTCCTTATCAGTCCATATGTATGTGGGCTTTTCAGAATTGAACTGTGGAATACAATAATGACAAGGTCTTAATTTTAAGTTGAAGCTATAAAAAGTCAATTCTCATACTTGTCAAATTTTTTATCCAATTTTTGCATATAAAAATGGTTAGAAGCAGTGGCGGATCCAGGATTTTTCTTTTAATGGATGTTCTGAAGAAAGGGGCAAAGGGGTCCAGGCCAAATTCGAAGTTAATTTTTGTCAATTTTTGCCAAAATTATGCATGAAAAAAGAATTGTAAAAAGCCAGAATTGATCTCTACAGCGTACCAGAAAATAAACTCAACCCACAGAACATCCATTGCAAGGTGTCCTATCAAATTATGGACCACAAAACTAGCATCGAAGAAGTACGTCCTGTGTCAAGAAATTTCTCAAACAATAAATAAAACCACGCTCTAAGCACATGTTTCGAATTTTACGATCATCCATACTGCATGAGCAGATTTACCGTACAACGTCACACACGATGTAAACACAGGTGAGCAACATGTTTCGTTAATTTTCATGTTTAGAATTGTTTTTTTCGTCAAGTTAAAATAAGTTCACCTTTATACAGTTCCATCAATTGTAAAGATTTATTACAAATATCGAAGAAATTATTTTGATTTAACCGCGAATCACAAAATTTCTACTTACGTGGACTGATTTACCGAACTGCATTATTCCTCCAACTTCAGAATGCGAAACTGCCAAAGGCCTAGGCATCCTCGATATTTTGTACTACCAAATGTAAATCGGAAACCATCAACTTATTTCCATCTGTAAGCAACGCATGACGGCCTAGCCCGTTGAGTCTGCCATCGTGTGATCGATCTTGAAAATTGGCGCAAACTTCAGCTTCAGTATCAAAGTGGATCAACGATTGGACAGCCATAAGATGCAACCATGACAACATCCAATCGGATATCACGTTATTTCCCAGCTTCAGCAGGAACTTTTTCATACGACTAATTACCAACATATCAACCGTAGATTTTTTTAAATATTTTATTTAATATTATATACAAATGAAAAAAGGAGAGGAATTTTAATGCTTTAAATTAAAAGGCTTCAAGAGAACCAAGTGCATTTTGATTGTTTCGTTAATAACTTGTAAACTTAATTTGTTTTAGGTCAATCTAATTAAAATTAAATCTTTCACTTGCTCCCCCCTTTTTGTTATTGGTCGCTGCGAAACTCGAATGTCTCCGCAACAATGTTGAAAACTTGTTGTTAACAGTTAAGCCTAAATATATAACAAGCAAATCTAAGAAACCCCTAAGTATAAAACATTTTTACTTCTAGAAAAGTAAGATTTTTTTTTCTAGTGCAAAATTCAAGGGCAAAGCTCTCATATACTAGTATTAGTAAAGAAAATATTTATAAATATTAAATGTAACTTGAAAAATAAAACAAAACATTTTACCCTTACATTATATTATTTATACATGTATTTTTGAGGCATAAATGACAAATGTAACTGAAAAAAATTACCAAGAATAAGTTATACTCTATATTATTATGATTATTTAACTGCTTGATGATGTGTGAGTGTTATAACCTACAATGAGTACATGTATATGTAGATGTATATGTAGATCCTTTTTAAAATGTACAAGAGAGGGTAGATCTCTACATATACAATTGCTAACACTGTATTAAACTGTTATAATAATCATGTTAATTATGTTTATTGTTTATCAATGTACATGTACATGTATCTGATAATAAAAAAATAAGCATAATATTAGACATAACAGTGAAAATGTTTTAAGCCCAAATTTCCGTCTAAGATTATTATGAAAAATTTTCTAAGTGTCAGATTTCTCTGTTAGCAGGAATCGTGAATACCAAATTCCGCTTTTGCTGGTACCTGTTAGCTGGAATTAAAAACTTCTTAGATGGATTCCGTCTTATCCTTAGACAGATTTTTGCCCCATTTTCCATGTACGCCTTAATTCCGTCTAAATTGCTTAATTTTAAAGCGGATTCCGCCCAGAATCCGGCTAAAATTAGACGGAATACGCTCAAAATTTTCGTACAGGCAGTCGTTCCTTGGCACTTGTTGTTAGGTCACTTTCCTTGCTATTTTTCTGTATGCACTTAATTTAACATGTAGCTTATATACAGCTCAATTTTACTTAAAACAAAAAAAAATACACTATCAGAAAATGAAGCAACCTTTTATCTTCATGTCTAATTTATAAAATGTTAAGCAAGAGTTTCCAGTTAATAATGGCTACATTTGTTTGTCCTGTAGGGAATGTCTTGGAGAAGCCCATGAGCCAGCAAGTTGTGAAAACTGGAAAAAATGGTATAACAAAATTGGAGAAGTCAAACCAGAGGAGAGTGAGTAATAAATTAAACTAAAACTGAATAAATGTCTGCACATTATAAAGTTATTTGAGTTTATCTTTTTTGGCTTGATGCCAGTTTTTTAAAACAAGATGATAAAAATTATATCAGAATACAATAAATTGCAAAATTTTAGACCTTTATTAGTAAGAAATAAACTCAATAATGTTCTTCCTTCTGTGTAAATGAGTCATGCATAAGTGTGTATAACATAAGTGAGTTGAATTCAAATGGACTGAACAAATAATTATTAAACATTTTCCCATTTGAGAAAAAAATATTTTTAACACATCAAACAGGGAAGAAAGTAGTAGAATTAGTCCTTTTCCTATTTGGCAATTGCATGTACCACCATGACAACTTGAATTTGTTCTTTGGAGTAGACACACAATTTTTTCACCAATTATTACATGTTTTACAATTATTGATTAATAAAGATATTTAGCTTTAAATGAGTTAATCTGCATAAAATACCATATCAGACGAAAATATTGATCTCTCTGAGCAGCCATTTTGTTTTTGAAAGAATATTTATAAAAACAGTACATAGTACACCCCAATGAAAGGGACAATATTATTTATTATTACATAGTACATAGTTGACCTTTATTAACCAGGTCACTGAATATTTATAACTACCATAACATGTTTTACGCTCCAATCAAATTTGACAATAAATGGGTATTTGTTTGTATGTTGCATGCTCAAGTGAAATGTGACAATGAGTATTTATTATTTCAGTTCGAAGTACCGAAGAAGAGACAGAAAATGCTGCCAACTGTTTATGGCTGGTAACCAACTCTAAATCCTGTCCTAATTGTAAATCCCCCATACAGAAAAATGAAGGATGCAACCACATGAAGTGTTCAAAGGTAAATGATGTAAACTCCTAACCAGTATACTTGCTCATTTGATAACAGCCACCCTGGCCTCACTTGGTAACAGCTACCCTGGCCACACTTGGTAACAGCTAACATGGCCACACTTAGTACTGTGAAAGTACTTAAATTCGTGGGTATCAATTTTCGTGGTTTGGTGAAATTTTACATGTTCATGGGTACTTAAATTCGTGGATGACGGTTTCCGAAAATGCAAAAAGTGAGGTAGCGATCAAAATAAATGATTACAGCAGAATCAAGTTCACTGTTGATAATAAACATCAACATATAAAGAATACAAAACAGTTTCATTACATGATGTTGTTTACGCGCGTGGTAACGAATGTAAAATTAACAACACAGCTAATTATAAACACGTTAATGTATTAATTAATTGATTAATTGCAATAAAAACTACTTTGAGTCTATTTAATTCTCTAATTGTTATCTATAGAAGCATTCCTAGCCGAAGGGCATTTGTCACTTCAAGTGTTGAGTAGCAATAAATACAAAGGTGTAATTTAATGTCATTTGTGCCACGATTGGTATTATCACAACATCCATTTGATATAGCGTGTCATTGATATGCACTAATAAAGATAAAGTATAGCTTATCTTTTAAATATTTTATTTGTTATTTTAATTTATGTTCAAAGGAGCAACCAAACTCATAATTCCAATAATAATTTGTTACTTTTTAACATCGAAAATGAACACCTCATATATCCCCACCTTGAAGTCGATGTTTCTTCGTACTCTTTACAATTAAATAATACCTACATTTAATAAAAACACAATTCGAACATGAAACCTGTAACATAATCATTAAGATGGATTTTGAGCTGAACATTAGTAATGGATCGAACCACAAAATCATATATTACATTTACAAATAAATGTCCGATCTCGGACATTTTCAGATCGTTGTTCCCATCTGTTAATGAAGTTTTATTCTTCGTTGGATTTTTAATTTCGTGGTCCGAGGCCTCCACGAAAACCACGAAAATTGATACCCCACGAATAAAAAGTATTTCACAGTAACAGCTACCCTGGCCACATTTGGTAACAACTACCTTGGCCACACTTGGTAACAGCAACCCTGGCCACACTTGTTAACAGCTACCCTGGCCACACTTGGTAACAGCTACCCTGGCCACACTTGGTAACAGCTACCCTAGCCACACTAGATAACAGCTACCCTTGCCACACTTTATAATGAATACCTAGGCCTTGCTTGTTTTGATTATACACTGTCACTTTATAGCTAGTTTGGTGACCTTCTCTTGATTATGGCTTCATTAGCATAATACAATACTATTCAGCTGAATGTCTTGTATGTAAACATCTTGTGACATTCAATTTGTCGAAGTTGGTAATAGATAGATATGTGGAACAAAAAGCTACTTTTACAATGGTAATTCAGTTTCATTTAACACTATATACCCTTATCTCCAGAAAGTCAACACCTGAAAATAAACAGGATTATGGTTTAATTTCAGTGTAAATTTGACTTCTGCTGGGTGTGTTTGGACCAGTGGAAGAGACATAATTCAAGTACAGGTGGCTACTTCAAATGTAACCGGTACGAAGCTGTCAAGATTGTCAACGAGAAAGTCAGTAAGGCACAGAATGAGGTAAAGTTTTGTTACCATGTACTGGTAGGTCTATAAATAAGTTATTAGTGAGACAGTCAGCTAGGCCTTGAATGAGGTACATGTTAGTTACCATGTACTGGTAGGTCTATAAATAGATTATTAGTAAGACAGTCAGCTAGGCTGTGATTGAGGTAAATGTTAGTTACCATGTACTGGTAGGTCTATAAATAGATTATTAGTGAGACAGTCAGCTAGGCCTTGAATGAGGTACATGTTAGTTACCATGTACTGGTAGGTCTATAAATAGATTATTAGTGAGACAGTCAGCTAGGCCTTGAATGAGGTACATGTTAGTTACCATGTACTGGTAGGTCTATAAATAGATTATTAGTAAGACAGTCAGGTAGGCCGTGATTGAGGTAAATGTTAGTTACCATGTACTGGAAGGTCTATAAATAGATTATTAGTGAGACAGTCAGCTAGGCCTTGAATGAGGTACATGTTAGTTACCATGTACTGGTAGGTCTATAAATAGATTATTAGTGAGACAGTCAGCTAGGCCTTGAATGAGGTACATGTTAGTTACCATGTACTGGTAGGTCTATAAATAGATTATTAGTGAGACAGTCAGCTAGGCCTTGAATGAGGTACATGTTAGTTACCATGTACTGGAAGGTCTATAAATAGATTATTAGTGAGACAGTCAGCTAGGCTGTGATTGAGGTAAATGTTAGTTACCATGTACTGGTAGGTCTATAAATAGATTATTAGTGAGACAGTCAGCTAGGCCTTGAATGAGGTACATGTTAGTTACCATGTACTGGTAGGTCTATAAATAGATTATTAGTAAGACAGTCAGGTAGGCCGTGATTGAGGTAAATGTTAGTTACCATGTACTGGAAGGTCTATATATAGATTATTAATAAGACAGTCAGATAGGTCATGATTGAGGTAAACTTTAGTTACCATGTACTGGTAGGTCTATAAATAGATTATTAATAAGACAGTCAGCTAAGTCGTGATTGAAATAAATGTTAGTTACCATGTACTGGTAGGTCTATAAATAGATTATTAATAAGACAGTCAGCTAGGCGGTGATTGAGGTAAATGTTAGTTACCATGTACTGGTAGGTCTATAAATAGATTATTAATAAGACAGTCAGCTAGGCTGTGATTGAGGTAAATGTTAGTTACCATGTACTGGTAGGTCTATAAATAGATTATTAGTGAGACAGTCAGCTAGGCCTTGAATGAGGTACATGTTAGTTACCATGTACTGGTAGGTCTATAAATAGATTATTAGTGAGACAGTCAGCTAGGCCTTGAATGAGGTACATGTTAGTTACCATGTACTGGTAGGTCTATAAATAGATTATTAATAAGACAGTCAGCTAGGCTGTGATTGAGGTAAATGTTAGTTACCATGTACTGGTAGGTCTATAAATAGATTATAAGTAAGACAGTCAGCTAGGCTGTGATTGAGGTAAATGTTAGTTACCATGTACTGGTAGGTCTATAAATAGATTATTAGTAAGAGTCAGCTGGACCGTGATTGAGGTAAATGTTAGTTACCATGTCAGCGAGAAAGTCAGAAAGGCTCTAAATGAGGTAAATGCTAGTTACTTTGTACTGTTAGAACTATAAACATGTTTCACAGACACACAACTTAAATTATAAAGTTTATTGTACACCATCTTCAGCGATCAATGATTTGTGTTAGGTGTAGAATAACTTTTATCTACATATGTTCATTAAATCTTTTTATACAAGATGTTTTATTAGCTTAAACATAACTTTGTTATGTCCAGTCAAATAAGTAGTCAGCTGTAATTGGTTTACCCAATGAAATTTTTGGCCGGGCCAGGTTATAGTATGGTGAAGTCTGGCGGATGGACTGAAAATAGGCTACCTACTTGGTGTAATCAACTCCTCCTACAGTTTCCAACCCAGGTGTCTTCTCAAAAACTCAAAAATTGCACATGTGTTGAAGTTGTAATAGAATTGTTCAATGATTTCTTGAAGAAGTATGAGAATAATTGTCCTCAATATATTTTTTATATTCTAAATTTTGAAGGTTATAATGATGTTGCATGATTAAACATTGTACTTAAAGATTCAGTTGTGACATGTGCTAAGATTCAGTTGTGACATGTGCTAAGATTCAGTTGTGACATGTGCTAAGATTCAGTTGTTACATGTGCTAAGATTCAGTTGTGACATGTGCTAAGATTCAGGTGTGACATGTGCTAAGATTCAGTTGTTACATGTGCTAAGATTCAGTTGTTACATGTGCTAAAATTAAAGAGTCCTTTGTAAGAGGCTTCATTTAAATTATTGTTATCCAGTAATCTTAGTATTTTATTTACAGATGTCGTGTTTAAATTTTTCAGGCTGAAGAGTACAATGCCAAAATGCAAGAGTTGAACAAATTTGTACACTATTACACTCGATTTAAAAACCATGAGAACAGTTTTAAGGTAAACAAAAAATGCTACTACACTACATTTACTGAAACTGAAAACGAGAACATGTTTAATGTAAAAGAAATTTGTATACTGGATTTAAAAACCATAAGAATGGTAAGATTAAAACTAATTTGTCCATTACAACACTAGATTTAAAAACCATGAGAATGATTTAAATGTGAACAAATATGTATAAAAAGTGATTGCATTAAATGTGTATGCAAATCATATTAAAATCATTTGTTTACAAACACAATTAAATAGATTCAGACGCCATGCAAAAAATTGAATACAAAATCCTTAAAAATTGTATTAAGCCATAAAAATATATAATTTGTATAGGAAAGCCATAAATAAAATGTGTATATACAAAAGCCATTAATGGCTTTTCCAGGAAAAAAATGTACAGGTGGGTTGGAACGCAGGTTTTTTTTCCTTGGTAAGGGGGGTTTAGGGTATTTCTTTTTTAATGGGTGTAGGTAGGTTCTTATTAAAATAATCGTGGTTGTTGGGTGCTTTTCTGTTTCTATTTCCCCAAAGGCATTGCTTTTGGCATTGTCCTTGCGATTTTTGACTGACGATTTTGTCGGAATGAATGCAAGGGGAATAACTGATGATCATAAATTTTTGAATGGTTTACGCTCAAAAGTTCCGAATGGGACTGGTTGCTGATTTTCTATATTGCTCTGCTCTCTCATTAACCAGATGTTGTAAAAGCCCGAGTATACCGAAAATGAAACCACATGGCAGAATGATCATTGAAGATTTGAGTGTTGACTATGTTTGCCGTTGGTTTAATACCAACAGTCTATCACATAATATTCAGATAAATTTAAGGGTAACTTTATTATTGTACATCAATATATATATATATCAATTTTATTTTATAGGAGGGGGATACTTTCCATAAAAACATTTTCTAGGTTGTGCCTCTAAAAAAATTAAAATTAAAATTTTAGTGGTGGTACTTCATTTTTTGAGCTGGGTTCCGACTCCTCAACTACATTTTTTTCAGGAAAAGCCCTAAACAAATATATATACAAACACTGTATATTTATACTTCATTTATATTAATTGGGGGCCTCAGTGGCCGAGTGGTTAAAGTAATTCGTCCACTATTGATCACATGGTCTGTCAACACTGAGGTTGTGGGTTCGAGCCTCATTGTGGGCAGGGTGCATTCGACTCCAATCTTAATTGACAAGGATTGCCAGTCTTTCTACTGCAGGTCAGAAGTTTTCTCTGGGTACTCCGGCTTCCTCCCCCAATAAAAACTGGACGCCATGATATAGCTGAAAAATTGCTGAAAGTAGGGCTAAACACCATACAAACAAACATTAATATTAATTACAGTATAGTCAGTTTCTATTGGTGATATTTGAAGTTCAAACATGTGATTTCCATTTATTTTCCAGTACATGACCACCAACTTCCATCTAAAATCCACATATATCATGTGACAAATATTGACAGTCAACATTTGTCATGTGACCTCATTATCTTGTTAATATTTGTCACATGACATGTTGACTTTTGGAGAAGTACATTTTCACTAACACAACTAATTGTGGAGAAATTAAATTATCTTCAGACAGGTTAAAATAGCTTATTTGCTTGTTGTTAAATGTTGATCTTTTATGTTTTAAAAAAAATGTACCTACAAATGAATTCTTCTTATTTGCCAGAAATAATGAAACAATTTTATTCTGTATAATTAAATGAGTGATTACTGCTTATTGGCCAATGGTAGGAAATTATGAACCCGTACTCTAACAGACCTGACCTCGGCCATTGGCCTCTGTCAGGTCGGGTGTCCTTGCTTCATGGTCTAGGGTCCATTATTTCCTTCTATTGACCACTAAAATAGTAATCAATTGTATAATGTCTAATTTATTTTGCCAATGTTTATTTAATGTTAATTACTCTCTGGTCTTCAATGGTTTTCAAATAGCTGTTATAGAGTGTAAGAGATAAACAAAGAAGATGCCAATGTATCTGGGTTTTTTTTGGACAACTTTTTTCTTTCAATTTCAGCATTAGAGGTAATATGAATACATTATATGTTGCAGCTAGAAGAACCTCTTTTGAGTTCCACTAAGAGTAAAATGATGAAGTTAGCAGAGGCTGTGACAGATATAGTGACAGCAAATGCAGAGACCAGATTTGTAGAAGATGCTGTACACCAGTTATTGAAAGCTAGGCGTGTTCTTAAGTGTTCTTATGTTTATGGATATTACCTGGATGGACCAGGATACAAGAAAATTGTCTTTGAATTTATGCAGGTATGATATTTACCTGTACATGTTTACTGTCTGAAGGTATGATACTTACCTGTACATGTTTACTGTCTCCGGGTATAATACTTACCTGTACATATTTACTGTCTCCAGGTATGATACTTACCTGTACATATTTACTGTCTGAAGGTATGATACTTACCTGTACATGTTTACTGTCTCCAGGTAAGATACTTGTACATGTTAACAGTCTGAAGGTATGATACTTACCTGTACATATTTACTGTTTCCAGGTATGATACCTACATGTACATATTTACTGTTTCCAGGTATGATACTTACCTGTATATGTTTACTCACTCAAGGTATGTGTTCATGTTAACATTCTCTGGGTATGATACCTGTACATGTTAACATTCTCAATGTATGATACTTACCTGTTCATGTTTACTTTCGAAAGGTATGATACTTACCTGTGCATGTTTACATTCTCCAGGTATGATACTTACCTGTGCATGTTTACATTCTCCAGGTATGATGCTTACCTGTTCATGTTAACATTCTCCAGGTATGATACCTGTACATGTTTACATTATCCAGGTATGATACTTACCTGTACATGTTTACTCTCTCCAGGTATGATACTTACCTGTACATGTTTACTCTCTCCAGGTATGATACTTTCCTGTACATGTTTACATTCTCCAGGTATGATACTTACCTGTACATGTTTACAGTCTGAAGGTATGATATTTACTTGTACATGTTAACTGTCACCAGTAAGATACCAAACTGTACATGTTTACTGTCTATATGTATGATATTTCGCTATCAATGTTTATTATGCCCCCCACGGGTTATACAGTGATTGGGTTGTGTGTCTCTCCATCTGTCCATTACACTTTCTCTTATGCGCAACTCCTCCTACACTACTGAATGGAATATGATGAAACTTACACAGAATCTTTGTTACATAGTGCCATTGTGAACCTGATTTTTAACTTTTTGATTGGAATGATATTTGGGGTTTCCCATAGAAAAACAGGAACTTTGTCATTAACATAAGGAAGTGGGAGGTATCAATTATTAAGAATTGCTCACAGTTGTTCTAGTTTTTATTTATGAATTATCTATTATTGTATGTTTAAAGGGAAACTTCTATTACTTATCTCAACACAAGAACCTGTACAAAACTTAGCAAGCGATCATTTTCAGAGACTAGAGAATTAGACGGAATGTACATTTAATTTTCATTTTTACAGACTGAACTGGAGGAATGTACAGAAATCTTGTCCCAGATGGTAAACAGATTGTATCTACGAACACCGCGTAAGAGAATAATAGAGCAGGCACAGATTGTACAACGTAAAAGACAAGAGTTCCTGTCGGCAATTGCTAAAGGACTGGTTCCTCCAGAAACGCCACCAGGTCTGAGGAAACAGAGAAGAAGAAGATACAGCATGGATTTTGAAGATGTAATTTATATTTATTATTACAATTCTGCTGCTAGCTATATAGTAATAAGAAATTAATTTCCAAAGTTCAAAATATTGTACTATCATACATGTACCAGTGTTCTGCCTAGGCCATGTATTTGTGTTTGTTTGTTTGTTTGTTTGAATGGTGTTTTAACGCCACTTTCAGCAATTTTTCAGCTATTTCATGGCGTCCAGTTTTTATTGGGGGAGGAAGCCAGAGTACCCGGAGAGAACCCCCGACCTGCAGTAGGAAAACTGGCAATCCTTGTCAATTACGCTTAAAATGACCAAATCACGCCAAAAGATTACTAATTTTCTTGCATCTGAATCTGTACGCTTGTTTTAGCCAATCCGTCATTTTCATGTAGTTTCGTAAATTGTCATCATTTGAAGGGTAAGTGGTAAGTTCCGATTCTCCGGGTTTATTATCGAATCCCAAAGGATATTGGCGGTACTGCTCCTTGTAATGGAGTATCATAGTAGTGTCAAAATGGCATCCCCATCGGCGAAGGCAAAAACCGATCTTTTTTGGTAATGACAAGGACTTTCAGAACAACACAGAAATGATTCATGCTAACGTAGATTTCTGATTTTTAATATTAAAACTCTTTTTTATGGATTGTACCGAATACCTTGACTTTAAATTAAAACATACTACGATAGTAGGCCTCGATAACGTTATTTATATTCTAAAGAAGACACAAGATGCACATTTAAGCACTTATTCATTTCAGTTGAAAAGCATCTAAACTTAGTATTTTTGTTAAATAAAATATATCTGGTCATTTTTATTGCCACAATTCGAGTGTACTACCATAAATGATATTAACTCAGTTGTGATAAGAGGTTAAAATTTAAGTTAAATAAAGTAAACCAGGAAAACAACTTAAAAAAACAAACTAAGTGGAGAACAAAAAAAAACACTACAAAAAACTTACAATTGTTAAAAAAGAAACATAAAATCTTGTGGAATTATGTTTTTTTGACAGTCTTTAGGTCTATTCAATAGTTTATTGTTGTTTTGTATCACTTTGTAAAATTTCACCCACTTTTTAAAAATTTCACTGACAAAAATTGAACATATGAGTGAAATTCACCCCATATATAAAAAGCTAGGCAGAACACTGTGTACCTTAAAGGACAATTTTACCAGAATGCAGAAATTAACAGATGTTTTTTGTGTGGGTGAAGTGGGGTTTATTGTTTTGGGATAATTAAACAAAAAATGTGTTGAAAATGAATTTTTTTAGTGTGTGGGAATCTCTCTTTTTTGTCAGGAAATTTTTTAATTATTTTGTGGAATGCTGTATATAAAGATTGAATACAGTAAACTTTTAATTGTGTTAGACAACAGACCCTAGAGCTTTGTAAATCACTGATGCTAAATTCTCTGTCCCACACCTACATGTATGTGGCAGAATTGTTAAGGTAGTTAGTCTTCTATTAATTACATGCCTGTCAACACTGAGGATGCGGATTCGTGTCTAACTAGGGTCAAAGTACATGTGTACTCACTCCAATCTTAATTGACAAGGCTTGCCATTTTCCTACTGAAGGTTGGGGGGTTTTCTCTTGGTACTCCAGCTTCCTCTCCAAAAAAATTTGGATGCCATGGTTTAGCTGAAAAATTGCTTAAAATGGCATTAAACACAATTTAAACAAACAAATATTCCACACAAACTACAACAGTATATGATGGTTTTGTCATCAGGATGAGTTAAGGTCAGCTGTTTTAGCTTCAATACAAGATGTGGATCCAGCAAACCCATGGATCAAGGATGCCTCTGGACGTCACACCAATGTCACAGCCATGTTAGACTGGCCAGATAGTGATGACAGTGACTCTGAAGTGACCACAATTTTAAAACTGCATGGTAAGTGTACCACTATAGTTTGTTTTGTCCAACATAAATTTTAAAGATGACCAAAATTATAGAAAAAAAGAATGTATTGTAGTTGTTGTAAAATGGAAAAACAACACAACATGTAAATCACATCTAATTTAAGGGTTACATGCAACAGTTCTTATATATAAATAAAGTGAGATAAATTTAGAAGGAAAATTTTAATCAGTTTCAGCAACTTCATCTTACATGGCTAACAGTCAGTGTGAGTTGCCATGGCCATGTGTCCATCTGTCATCAATAAACTTCTCACATTTTAATCGTCCCCTCTGTAACATCTTGACCAATTGAAGCTAAACTTTGCAGAAATTATATTGTTAGTGTCCACAAACAAATTTTTCCCTTTTCATCTTGATTGATAAACAAATGTTCTCCATGGCTCATTGTTGCTATTGGTCACATTTGCTCAAATACTGGAATCCTACAATAAAGCTTTGAAGCTATATGTATTATGTCTAGTAGGTTGTTTGAACACATAATGGAGGTATGTAGGGCCAGAGGATTTTAATTTTCGTTAAATTTTCCTAACAATCCTACACAACTGTAATGTTACTGGCCAGGCATGGGCATAATTGTGTCTAACAGACATGCTTTACTTTTTAAAAAAACATTTTCCACTAACAAATCAACCTTATTTTTAGCTGCAGGGGCATACTTCTGGTAATCATCTGAAATAAGTACATTTTTATTATAGGTACCTGTTTTAGGAAAGGATGTAGTAGAACTCGTGTAAAAAACCCTCGTACAGGGGACTGGCATGATTATTGTAGTCGAGCTTGTATGCAGGCAGACCAGTTATCTGAAGGTCAAGGTCAGTACACTGCCACAGGTAAAGGATGTAATAGAGCAGCAGGGATGATTTTAGACTTTTTCAAATGGGTCCCCCAATGCTCAAATTTGGTACGTAAAAGCAGCATATTGGGAAAATATCATTTTGCATTTTGAAAAGTTCAAACTTGAGAAAATCCTTGTTTTTTACTTATTTTATGACTCTAGTATGTACAACTACTCAGCTGCATTGTACAGATCATCATGGACTTCCATTCCAAGTTTGACAATAGAACTACTCAGCCTTAATATTACATGATATAAAACTTAGTGGAACAATAAGTCTAAACGGCAATACAACACTGATCACAAGCCTATTTTTATCTTATACAAACAAAACTGTTTTAATTTAACTTTCTCATTCTCATTCTTCTCATGCACTGTGCAAGCATTTTCAGAATCTTCAATTTGTTGAAGGCGGCCAATTAAATTGTAGAATTAGAAGCATTGGAGTTATCCTACGAAGTTTCAAAATTTCTACCTAACCCAAACCTAACGCATCAAACGTAACAAATCAAAACATCAAATTGACAATGCATATTAGTTTTATTTCTAAATAACTCAATTTTATTCAGAAAACAAACAACATGTAATAGTATTCAAATCACACAGCACAAAACTTGACAGCACCAGACTTAAAGCAGACAATGACTCAAAGGACCATGTGGTGTGAACCGGAAGTATAACTTCTTTAGAACTTCCGGTAAAAAATCAGAAAACGTTACCGGAAACGAACTCGAAAAGTCCGGATTTTTAATTTATGATATCCGTCATTGGGATTTTTAACCCTTGGGGTATGGGGCAGCCAGAAAGGGAACGAGGCCGCCTGGCGGCCCCAAATACTATAGTAGCATCATCCCTGAACAGTATGGGTACTTGTATTACAATACATTGTCAAAAAAAATTACTGTATCTACATCCAAACTGGAACACAAAAAATGTATACTGAGATTGGTATCCTTTCATTAGCCATTTTTGAGCATTTTAAGCTTACATCTCTGATAAGCAAAAAAAACTAATTTTGCAGATCTTTTTATTTAAATCACATCTTTTTGTAACATAACAGAAATATTATTCATTTATAAAGTGAAGGTAATCTTTTGACCTTTTACCAAAACTGTTTTATTATTTAAATTTCTTTGAGAGGCATTGGTGTGCAAGTGGTTAAGATTATTAATCATCTGCCATTGATCTTGTCAGCATTTAAGTTGTGGGTTCCAGCCTTATGTTGGCTTGGTGTGCTCAACTACAGTTTTAATTGGCAAGGTTTGCCAGTTTTCCTGCAAAAATATATTTGATACTTTTGGAACGCTGAATATTTGATGAAACTTGAGGATTAATTGTTATAATTGATCATAAAAATGTTTAGTCACTATTTTTGAAATTGAAAGTGAAAGTAGATTTTTAGACTATATGAAGTTCTGGTCTAACATTAGTTGTTATATGCAATGAAAGTTCGATTGTAATTTTGACAGAATGCTGAATCTGTGCATATTGTTATGTGACAAAAGTGTCGCTTTATTTAAAATGAAGATACATTTTCATTGAAAAGTCAAAATTATCAAACTTAATATAGTCAAAGAGGCAAACAATGTTGGAAGTCTTACACCTGCTAGGTAATTCATGCTTATTTTCTAACAGAAGTTACTCATATTGATGTTCTATGGGAGGTAATTCATATTGATGTTCTAAGTGAGGTAATTCATAATGATGTTCTTAGTGAGGTAATTCATATTGATGTTCTTAGTGAGGTAATTCATATTGATGTTCTTAGTGAGGTAATTAATATTGATGTTCTAAGTGAGGTAATTCATAATGATGTTCTTAGTGAGGTAATTCATATTGATGTTCTTAGTGAGGTAATTCATATTGATGTTCTATGGGAGGTAATTCATAATGATGTTCTTAGTGAGGTAATTCATATTGATGTTCTAAGTGAGGTAATTCATAATGATGTTCTTAGTGAGGTAATTCATATTGATGTTCTAAGTGAGGTAATTCATAATGATGTTCTTAGTAAGGTAATTCATAATGATGTTCTTAGTGAGGTAATTCATATTGATGTTCTAAGTGAGGTAATTCATATTGATGTTCCATGGGAGGTAATTCATATTGATGTTCTAAGTGAGGTAATTCATAATGATGTTCTTAGTGAGGTAATTCATATTGATGTTCTTAGTGAGGTAATTCATATTGATGTTCTATGGGAGGTAATTCATATTGATGTTCTATGGGAGGTAATTCATGTTTTTATGGGAGGTAATTCATAATGATGTTCTTAGTGAGGTAATTCATATTGATGTTCTTAGTGAGGTAATTCATATTGATGTTCTTAGTGAGGTAATTCATATTGATGTTCTATGGGAGGTAATTCATAATGATGTTCTTAGTGAGGTAATTCATATTGATGTTCTATGGGAGGTAATTCATAATGATGTTCTAATTGAGGTAATTTATAATGATGTTCTTAGTGAGGTAATTCAAATTGATGTTCTTAGTGAGGTAATTCATATTGATGTTCTATGGGAGGTAATTCATAATGATGTTCTATGGGAGATAATTCATATTGATGTTCTAAGGGAGGTAATTCATAATGATGTTCTATGGGAGGTAATTCATATTGATGTTCTATGGGAGGTAATTCATATTGATGTTCTAAGTGAGGTAATTCATATTGACGTTCTTAGTGAGGTAATTCATATTGATGTTCTATGGGAGGTAATTCATATTGATGTTCTATGGGAGGTAATTCATAATGATGTTTTAAGTGAGGTAATTCATATTGATGTTCTATGGGAGGTAATTCATATTGATGTTCTTAGTGAGGTAATTCATATTGATGTTCTGAGTGAGGTAATTCATATTGATGTTCTATGGGAGGTAATTCATATTGATGTTCTATGGGAGGTAATTCATATTGATGTTCTATTGGAGGTAATTCATAATGATGTTCTATGGGAGGTAATTCATAATGATGTTCTTAGTGAGGTAATTCATATTGATGTTCTTAGTGAGGTAATTCATATTGATGTTCTAAGTGAGGTAATTCATATTGATGTTCTATGGGAGGTAATTCATATTGATGTTCTATGGGAGGTAATTCATATTGATGTTCTAAGTGAGGTAATTCATATTGATGTTCTTAGTGAGGTAATTCATATTGATGTTCTATGGGAGGTAATTCATATTGATTTTCTATAGGAGGTAATTCTTGCAGGTATTATTAGTTATATAAGTTCATATACGAAGATATGGAGATTTTAACACCCAAGTACGCCCTGAGGCAAAGCCGAAGATTGTACAGGGGTGCTGAAGGTGTTAAAATCGCCATATCTACAAATATGAACGTGTATAATGAATTTATCCCGGTTTTAGTTTGAAATGAATTATCTAGGTTATAATATGGGAAATTTTTTTTTTTTTTTGGGGGGGGGGGGGGGGGGGGGTTCAGCAACTACTAATCACATTCTCTTGAAATTTCTTATGCAGCATCAGCATGGCCTCCCATAATGTGGGATTCAATTTCAGGTCTGTCGCTTACCTACTTCCTGTTTAACGAAATCTGGCCATATCTGTCTTTAAAGGATTTTTATGTACTTTGTCAATGCAATGACGGACATTAAATTAACGTTTTCACAAGGTAGGGTACTGCCTTCGGTAGAACCCTACATTTCTCGAAAAAATCAGTTATTTTGTTGGATTCAAACAGTTGTTGAAAAATTTAGTTTTGGGGCCGAATGTCAGGCATAGACGTCATAATGGTATGACGTCGTTGTTTGTCAAACTGCATATCTTTGGTTTCTTTTTCTGCTGAAAATAGAACACATTTGTACCTTTTGTCCAAGATTTCATCATCCTGTTTATGACGCAAACCAATTACCATTTCTATTATAAATGCTTCTTACGTATTATTATGAAACTAACGGTTAGCAAAACCCGGGTATATGACTTAGCAACGCCCAGAGTATATTGAGGGTAACTGACCAATTAAATCCCATGAATAATACTGATACGGGATAATAGATCTTGTAGGCTATAAAAATAGATTCAAAAGTTTCGTATCTGACAACACATTTAATTTTTGTAGAAGATATTCAACAAGAAGTTGTTGTTGATGAACAGATGGATTTATTGAGAGCTTTGGAGATGTCTAGATTATTGTATCTACAGGAGCAAGGCATTTTGTTTGAACAACAAAGGTACTAATTGAAGTATTCATGGAAAGACATAATAACAATCCTTTGTCATTAGTTAACTCAAAAAAGAACTTATTGAGGACATATTTTTGTTGCCCCCTTTTATAGTAATAAATTTTGTCACTGTTTATACAACCAAATATAATAAAATTTCAATATACCTCCATACTTATTAGCAATTATTCTCATCAATGTATATACCCGTTAAAGGCATGTCATATTCAAGTAGAGCAGATAGTTTATAAACAAAGAGAAATTACATGTATTCATTAGAGGATACCGTGAATATTGAAAATATGATCACGAGTGCTGTAGAACACATCAAGTTCCATGTACAAATTCAATGTGAATGCGTTTCGGCACGAGTGATCATATTTTTGATATTCACAATGATTGTCCTGTTTATTGCGTGGACAAATATTTATATCGTCAAATACTTGAAGAACTTTGTTTTAAATGTTCTTGCACGTCAATATTTACGAGGTACGTCATTAAGGACATAATACATTGTGACGTCACTTCCAGGGAGTGAAAGAACTGAATTTTTTTCACATGTGATTTGCCGGAATTTTTTTCACTGGGAAATTTGGTATTTCATTACTGTCAATGTAATAATCACTGCTTCACTGCAGCTGTTCTGTGCCTTGATTGCCAAAGAGTTACAGTACTTGGTCATCTATTATTAATCACTTGCCTGTAAACATGACCTTTACTCTGTAAACTCCAACAGGGAATTGCCAGTTATCCTGTTGAAGAGTGGAGATTTCCACCATTTACTCTGTAAACTCCAACAGGGAATTGCCAGTTATCCTGTTGAAGAGTGGAGATTTCCACCATTTACTCTGTAAACTCCAACAGGGAATTGCCAGTTATCCTGTTGAAGAGTGGAGATTTCCACCATTTACTCTGTAAACTCCAACAGGGAATTGCCAGTTATCCTGTTGAAGGGTGGAGATTTTCACCATTTACTCTGGCTTCCTCACCTCAATAAAAACTGGACTTCATGACATAGCTGAAAAATTGATGAAAGTGGCATTAAACTCAATTCAAAGCAAAAAAAAAATTGTTATTATTTCATTTATTTTTTTTTAGTAGAGAGAGTGTTCTCATAGGTGAAGGGCAATCCCTAGAGGAACCTGAAGGTATGTTCAATACTTTAGTCTCATTTAATAAAGTTTGTTGTCTGTCCTTATGTCTCATTTAATAAAATTTGTTGTCAGTCCTTATGTCTCATTTAATAAAATTTGTTGTCAGTCCTTATGTCTCATTTAATAAAGTTTGTTGTCAGTCCTTATGTCTCATTTAATAAAGTTTGTTGTAGGTCCTGATGTATCATTGAATAAAGTTTGTTGTATGTCCTGATGTCTCATTTAATAACGTTTGTTGTCAGTCCTTATGTCTCATTTAATAAAGTTTGTTCTCAGTCCTTATGTCTCATTTAATAAAATTTGTTGTCAGTCCTTATGTCTCATTTAATAAAATTTGTTGTCAGTCCTTATGACTCATTTAATAAAGTTTGTTGTTTGGTCCTAATGTCTCATTTAATAAAGTTTGTTGTAGGTCCTGATGTCTCATTTAATAAAGTTTGTTGTTTGGTTCTAATGTCTCATTTAATAAAGTTTGTTGTAGGTCCTGATGTCTCATTTAATAAAGTTTGCTGTTTGGTCCTAATGTCTCATTTAATAAAGTTTGTTGTAAGTCCTGATGTCTCTTTAATAAAGTTTGCTGTCATTCAATATGTCTTATTTAATAAAGTTTATTGTCAGTCCTTATGTCTCATTTAATAAAGTTTGTTGTCAGTCCTTATGTCTCATTTAATAAAATGTGTTGTCAGTCCTTATGACTCATTTAATAAAATTTGTTGTCAGTCCTTATGTCTCATTTAATAAAATTTGTTGTCAGTCCTTATGTCTCATTTAATAAAGTTTGTTGTCAGTCCTTATGTCTCATTTAATAAAATTTGTTGTCAGTCCTTATGTCTCATTTAATAAAATTTGTTGTCAGTCCTTATGACTCATTTAATAAAGTTTGTTGTTTGGTCCTAATGTCTCATTTAATATAGTTTGTTGTCAGTCCTTATGTCTCATTTAATAAAGTTTGTTGTTGGTCAGTATGACTCATTTAATAAAATTTGTTGTCAGTCCTTATGTCTCATTTAATAAAGTTTGTTGTCAGTCCTTATTTCTCATTTAATAAAATTTGTTGTCAGTCCTTATGTCTCATTTAATAAAATTTGTTGTCAGTCCTTATGTCTCATTTAATAAAATTTGTTGTCAGTCCTTATGTCTCATTTAATAAAGTTTGTTGTTTGGTCCTAATGTCTCATTTAATAAAGTTTGTTGTCAGTCCTTATGTCTCATTTAATAAAGTTTGTTGTCAGTCCTTATGACTCATTTAATAAAGTTTGTTGTTTGGTCCTAATGTCTCATTTAATAAAGTTTGTTGTCAGTCCTTATGTCTCATTTAATAAAGTTTGTTGTCAGTCCTTATGTCTCATTTAATAAAGTTTGTTGTCAGTCCTTATGTCTCATTTAATAAAGTTTGTTGTAGGGCCTGATGTCTCATTTAATAAAGTTTGTTGTCAGTCCTTATGTCTCATTTAATAAAGTTTGTTGTAGGTCCTGATGTCTCATTTAATAAAGTTTGTTGTTTGGTTCTAATGTCTCATTTAATAAAGTTTGTTGTCAGTCCTTATGTCTCATTTAATAAAGTTTGTTGTTGGTCAGTATGACTCATTTAATAAATTTGTTGTCAGTCCTTATGTCTCATTTAATAAAATTTGTTGTCAGTCCTTATGTCTCATTTAATAAAGTTTGTTGTCAGTCCTTATGTCTCATTTAATAAAGTTTGTTGTTGGTCAGTATGACTGATTTAATAAAATTTGTTGTCAGTCCTTATGTCTCATTTAATAAAATTTGTTGTCAGTCCTTATGTCTCATTTAATAAAATTTGTTGTCAGTCCTTATGTCTCATTTAATAAAATTTGTTGTTGGTCAGTATGACTGATTAAATAAAAATTGTTGTCAGTCCTTATGTCTCATTTAATAAAATTTGTTTTCAGTCCTGATGTCTTATTTAATAAAATTTGTTGTCAGTCCTTATGACTCATTTAATAAAGTTTGTTGTTTGGTCCTAATGTCTCATTTTAATAAAGTTTGTTGTCAGTCCTTATGTCTCATTTAATAAAGTTTGTTGTCAGTCCTTATGACTCATTTAATAAAGTTTGTTGTTTGGTCCTAATGTCTCATTTAATAAAGTTTGTTGTCAGTCCTTTTGTCTCCTTTAATAAAGTTTGTTGTCAGTCCTTATGTCTCATTTAATAAAGTTTGTTGTCAGTCCTTATGTCTCATTTAATAAAGATTGTTGTCAGTCCTTATGTCTCATTTAGTAAAGTTTGTTGTAGGTCCTGATATCTCATTTAATAAAGTTTGTTGTTTGGTTCTAATGTCTCATTTAATAAAGTTTGTTGTCAGTCCTTATGTCTCATTTAATAAAGTTTGTTGTCAGTCCTTATCTCTCATTTAATAAAGTTTGTTGTCAGTCCTTATGTCTCATTTAATAAAGTTTGTTGTCAGTCCTTATGTCTCATTTAGTAAAGTTTGTTGTCAGTCCTTATGTCTCATTTAGTAAAGTTTGTTGTCAGTCCTGATGACTCATTTAATAAAGTTTGTTGTTTGGTCCTAATGTCTCATTTAATAAAGTTTGTTGTCAGTCCTTATGTCTCATTTAATAAAGTTTGTTGTTGGTCAGTATGACTCATTTAATAAAGTTTGTTGTTTGGTCCTAATGTCTCATTTAATCAAGTTTGTTGTCAGTCCTTATGTCTCATTTAATAAAGTTTGTTGTAGGTCCTTATGTCTCATTTAATAAAGTTTGCTGTCAGTCCTGATGTCTCATTTAATAAAGTTTGCTGTCGTTCAATATGTCTTATTTGATAAAGTTTGTTGTCAGTCCTTATGTCTCATTTAATAAAGTTTGTTGTCAGTCCTTATGTCTCATTTAATAAAGTTTGTTGTCAGTCCTTATGTCGCATTTAATAAAGTTTGTTGTCAGTCCTTATGTCTCGTTTAATAAAGTTTGTTGTCAGTCCTAATGTCTCATTTAATGAAGTTTGATGTTGGTCGATATGTCTCATTTATTAAAGTTTGTTGTCAGTCCTAATGTCTCTTTTAATAAAGTTTGTTGTCAGTCCTTATGTTTTATTTAATAAAGTTTGTTTTGATCTAAGTTTGTTTTGATCTTTATGTAGAATTTTTTAAAGTGTGTTAATAATATTCACTAAAAAATTAATAAAACCCCAACCACTTTGTGGAGGTCTCTCTATAGTAATCAGTCTGTCTGTCCATCTGTCAGAAATCATGAATGGCCTGTTAACTTTTGTCCTTTGAGGTAGGCTTTTGATATTTGGTATGTGGGTAGATAATTTCAAGGCGATGTGTCATATACCATGGTTTTTTGACCATGAAGTTTGACCACAAGGTCACATTATAGTTTTTAGAATGGTCATATGTTCTTAGAATTATGTTATTTCAACCAATTGGCAGCATGTTTCACACAGAGGGGTACAATCTCAATGATATCTAGTGAACAATACATTTAAATGCACATTTTTATTACTAGGCACATGTGATAAGATTATCCTAAACAAATTAGAAGACCAAAGATCTAGAGAACTGGGAGATATTGTCCAAGGTGTTCCAAATAGAAGTGTTGAAGATGTTGGGCATGGAGATTGTATAGATTGTCGTACTGTTCAGAAATTGTTGGCTGACACTGGAATTGGTGACCTTGATCTTGGACCAGAATTAACTTCAGCAGAGAGGATACATGGATTGTTAGAAAGTGAAGAATGTTTATCTGGTCCAAGTTCTGTTGTAATGAATGAAACAGGCCCTGGTATATGTATAAGGGAAGTAGATGGAGCTGTAGGTTTTGATAGAGGTCTTGATATACATGAAGCAGGGCCTAGTATAGAAGATATAACAATAGTGGATATGGAAGGTACTAAAGACAGTAGGTGCTCATCTAAAGGTGGGGCTTTTGGTATAATAAAGGAGCTTTCTGTTTCAAACATAGACTTTGGGGGTGAAGACAAAACTAAAAACTTTTCAAGAAAACCTAAAATAATGAATACAAAGATCAATAATGATGACTTATTATCAAAACAAAACAATGTATGTTGGTCAAATGAAAATAGAGGAAAGAAGAAAAAGGAAAAACATGACCTTACAATTCTGGAGCTTGAAGATGCTTATGAAACAAATTATGCTGTTGGTGGAATTAGCTTAAATCTTGGAAACTTAGAAACAAGTCAATTACCTTGTAGTCAAAATGAAGAAGATGAAGAAAGTCATTTTGATTTACAGCTTTCTCTTAAACAGTTCATGAAAGATCTTACCTTACATGGTTGTGAAGAATCGGAAAGTAAACATTCTGATGATGTAGAAGGGGAGATAATGTTAGAAAATTTTATACAAAGAAATCCTACTTCTGACCAATGTGACTCTGCAATTGTTTTAAGAAAATCTTCTACAGATTCTGTAGATTTAGATATGTCAGTAAAAAGTGGCTACGATTCTTGTTTGGAAAGCAAAGAACCTGATATTATTTCAGATTTTGAATTTGGAAGTGATCTGCATGAGGCGGAAGCAGTGGTATCAAACTTTTTAAATGCACAAATGTTGAAAAACTATCCACTTGAAGCACAGTTTGAACACATAGCATCAGCTTTGTCAGGAGAACACAATGCAACTTTATCAAGTGCCTCAGTGTCACAGGAACTTAGTAATGGTGACTCATACCAAACTCCAACTTCTGATGAATATAATCAGTTCAATTTAATTGGTGGTTCCATGGATATTTTACAAAACCAGGACACTGCATCTTTAGAACAAATTAATATCCAAACCAATTTAGAGATGGTTGAAAATGATAGTGTTGACAAATCAACATTTGTATAGATTAGATTTGCCATGTGTTCAATTATTTAAACAAATATGTGATCCAAATCAAATATCAAAAGAAGGGCTTTTTTAATCAATAGAACATATTTTTAAAATTATTTTCGAAAAATAGTTTTTACTTTAATACCTGTACATAGACTTGCACAAAAGGCAATGCAAAAAGAATAGGATTTCTTTGATCAAGAGTTTACTGATGACATCTGAAGTCTTTGATCAAGGATTGTTTACTTATGACATCCTAAGTCTTTGATCAAGGATTGTTTACTGATGACATCCTAAGTCTTTAATCAAGGATTGTTTACTGATGACATCCTAAGTCTTTGTTCAAGCATTGTTTACTGATGACATCCTAAGTCTTTGATAAAGAGTTGTTACCTGATGACATCCTAAGTCTTTGATCAAGGATTGTTTACTGATGACATCCAAAGTCTTTGTTCAAGCATTGTTTACTGATGACATCCTAAGTCTTTGATAAAGAGTTGTTACCTGATGACATCCTAAGTCTTTGATCAAGGATTGTTTACTGATGACATCCTGTCTTGATCAAGCGTTGTTACCTGATGACATCCTAAGTCTTTGATCAAGGATTGTTTACTGATGACATCACAAAAGGCAATGCAAAAACAATAGGATTTCTTTGATCAAGAGTTAACTGATGACATCTTAAGTCTTTGATCAAGGATTGTTTACTGATGACATCCTGTCTTTGATCAAGTGTTGTTTACTGATGACATTACATCTTTGATCAAGGATTGTTTACTGATGACATCCTGTCTTTGATCAAGGATTGTTTACTGATGACATCACAAGTCTTTGATCAAGGATTGTTTACTGATGACATCACAAGTCTTTGATCAGGGTTGTTTACTGATGACATCACAAGTCTTTGATCAAGGGTTGTTTACTGATGACATCATAATTCTTTAAAGAGTTATTTAGTGACAACATCACTCGTCTCTGATCCATACAAATTCTATTCTTTGTACTGTTTATCTTTTAAGATTTGTTTGTGAGTTGAGTGCTGTAATTTTACTAGTGTTACCATTAATTTAGTTTTATGTAAGTTTTTAGTAATCGAAAATTTCTGATGTGCAAACATGGTTTTTGGAAATTTGCCTTGTAACAAGAATAATACAAATGATCTCAGTAGAATTATGCTAAGACGTTTGTTCTTAGTTAGCAATATGAGCTGACAAAAGAATCAGATATATTAAAAGTTTCATGCAGAAGATCTGTTCAATAAATTTAATTAACTGTATTACTAGTACAAAGTATGACGTTTATTTTGATATTGATAATTGACTCTGTTGTGGATGAATACATGACTTATACAGTGGATTGGTGTATATTTTTAGATTTTGGAATTAAGTTTCTGTTTTATGATAAAGGGTCATTAAAATCAGGAATAACTGCAAAATTTAGAAAGAATATGTGCCTTTTAGGTCAGACTTCAGGTTAAAAAAATACTAATACCAATTTTAAGGTAATATTGAGGCTGTGATAAAAATTGCATTATAAATGTTGCATAATAGACAAACAGATAGTTGACATTAATGGAAATGAGATTTTAACTGATGACAAGATTTAAACGAGAAATATATTATTGATAAATTTTCTGTATTTTGTTAATATTTCAAACACAACAAAAACAAACAATACAAATGGCTAATAGATTGGAGTGGGTTGGAAAAATGTAGGGGCTAAAATTAGTTCTTACATTTTCCCCCTGGCTAAAAAATATTTTGACATTATGCCACCCCTGGATTTTTTTTGCCCAGTGACAGTGTGGGATATGTCGGCATGCTCAAAACAGTTCTTTAAATACCATTCAGGTGGCGATGATTAGTAGTTGGATCCTGATTTATAATATTCATAGCTTACTTATGTTAAGCTGCCAATCAAAACCCTAAAACGAAAAAACTTGAGAGTAGAATGTTTTTAGAAAGTTCCTAAAGATAACAAAATGATGTGATACCAGTACTTTTACAAAAAAATTGGTAATTTACTAAATATTCGATTTCTTTAAAGCTAAAAAATGATGTTACAGTTTAATAGATCTGTCTTAGAAAACTGTTTGCTTTAAACTAATTATGAAGAGTATGCAATCCATGCATTGCCTCATAAGGTTTACATTGATGTTACTGGTATTATTAGCTCACCTTTACTTAAGGCCGATGTGAACTATTGCCATCACTTAGCGTCTGTCATGGTCATCTATATGAACTTTTTTTTTGAAAACTTCTCCATGGAAACAACTAACCCAGTTGAAACCAAAGTTGACTTGAATCATCCTTAGTGTATAAAGTCTGTGATTTTTGTGAAATCCAGCCAACAAACATTTATCATGAGTAAACTTAGAATATAGGTGTAAAATGTCAGTAATTGTCTATACCTTAAATGAGTTGTTGCCCTTGAAAGATTGTTCTGACTTGTGTCATCATTACCTTAAAAACACTTATTATCTTAATGTGCTAAACGTATTTTAACCAGTTAAACTGAAACATCCCTAGAATGTCATGAGAAAATTTTGTGATGGTCACCAGGAACCAACATGTCCATCATGACTAAAGCATGATCAAAAGGGTTAAAATGCAAGTAAATGTTTTATATCTTAAAAACTATTATACATGTACAAAAAAAAAACTATAAAACAGTTTTGGATGATCTTTGTGACTGTTTTGTATTTCTTAATGTGCTTTGTGACTGTAGTGCCAAATACATTTTATTGTGTTTTAAAATGGCATAAAACATGTTTGTACAAAGGACTTTAAAGGTTGTGTTCATATCTTTTGTAACTTCTCATTGTTTTTGAGATTCATTTATGAAACGCACATATTTCTTATTGACTACACTAAATCACTTATTATCTGCTCGAACAATGTATGTGTTTAAATTGAAATATGTTGGGATATATTATTTAAATTTGATGTCAGGTGTCGAGAATGATTACCTATCAACCGGTTTCAATTATATATTCTAAAGATTTTACCCTCAGACTTGAATTGAAATTTGACAAAAAAGTGCTGTTAATTCATTTACCTGAATTAATATATTTAAGAGCCGCCAATAAAACAGGTAGGCCTATACAAGAACCAATAAAACAGGTAGACCTATACTAGAACCAATAAAACAGGTAGACCTATACTAGAACCAATAAAACAGGTAGAATTTTTTAAATAAAGCTGGTTGGCATTGCTGATACTGCAATCATTGAAATAAAGCAGGTTTACTGTAGGGTTTTAACAAAGGTCAATACATAAGCCTAATCTTGTGCTGGTGAAAATTCACGATAGTATTTTGATGAAGGTCACTATGTAACATATATATTGTGCTTGCCATATATTTCTTTAAATGTATTTCACTTTTTCCTTTTTTTGAAAATTGTCTTACCATTTATTCCAAACAACTTCATGTATGAGACAATTATTTATTTAGTGCTAAATGTGACACATAATATATCAGTCTGTTGATGATATAACCAATGAAGGCATAATTTGTTGAAATATTTTTGTTCATTTTGTTTAGCTCAATATTTATATACTTTATGTGTTATTTATGTTTTTGTTGTTTATAGATAGCTACAAGCACATGTATATTTTACAATTAAATACAATATACAGTTATTGACAATTTTCAGTTGGAAGTTGGATTCTTAACATGAGTTCTCCACATTTTTGAAGAGATTTAGAAGTTTACTTTTACGAATGATTTTAGTAAAATAACATATGTAGTGATTTTCAGTTGTACCTGAAATTTATCTAAATAACTAAATTTATAAAAAATGCCTGTAATTATCAAAGAGTAATTTGTGTTTAACAATTTCAATGCATGTTCTCTATGAAATTATCTGCTCTGTGAGCTTTATTCGTACACTACACAACCTTTCCATGCGTAGAAATTATTTTAAGCAGTCAATATTAAAACATTCATTATACTAAATGTCATTATGATTTGGAACTTTGCTTTTTCTTGGAATTTACTTTTTCTAATTGTAATTTTTGCACAGAATCATCTAACATATGTTATACCAGATTATACTAATCATATATATGATTGAATATGTACAGTTATACAATATGTGTGCCATGATGCTGGGCTTTGTGTTTTATGATAAAATTTGTGTATTATAAAGAATTTATTATTCATCTTTTAGAAACTTGCCTTTACTGAATCTAATTGGGATAGAATTTTTAGACAAGTTTTCGGTTGCAACAGATTAAATTTACAATAATACAAATTTTATTTGTTGAATTCTTTTACTGATTTGTTTTGACTGCATAGTTTTTATATAATGTCCAGTGCATCATACTTGATCAAGTTTATTGCTTATTCTAAATTTTTTTTTGATATCTCTGTTCTAAATGCCACAAGAGACATAAAATTATATCCAAACATATTCTTTAAAAATAGTTTGGTTTGGTTTTCTTCACACAATTTCACCCCAATTTGTCTATTAAAATGTTTAAACCGGGTTACACATGTTTGAATACAAATATTATGTGCAAATTTAATTATATGAATTATGTGGACCATTTTTAGTGGACTGATTTTGCTATTTGTTGTTTTTTATAAGTTGTTATTTTATTTATTTGCTATGAGAAGCTTTATAATTTGATGTGCATTCAAAAGAACAAATACAACTATTATCTTGATTATTTGCTTTGTGCATATTTAGTCTATTGCTTTTCCAAACTGTCCTCAACAATCCAAGAGAAAACAATGGCAAAATGTATGTTTTATCATTCCTATGCAAGCTTAACATGTCAGAGTCAGCTACAGGACACATTCGCACACATTATTCTGAATACTTCATTTCCTGATCTACAGAAGAGTAGTGAGTACCAATTTGTATACGACAACTAAACTTGTTGTCCTGTTAAGAGTAGGTCAGCGTCCGTAAACAGTTGAGTTTTCGGGCTCTACAATTGTTACCAATTGTTTTCATATTGAACCAGTAAGGTCGGGGCAAATTTAATGTATGGTTTGATAATGGGTATCCTAGTCTCTACTATTTTTTAACTTGGAGATTGAATATCGACCTGATCCGTCCATCCGTCTTCATGAGCGTTTTAAAAATTTACCGAAACCACTAGGTCAATCAGAAAATATCTTGTCTTGTGCAAATCAGAAATAAATATGGCCACTACAGCACAACTTAAATTAAAATAAAAGACACTATTGATGCAATTAAGTCGACCTCTTTGCTAGACCCTCTTTTGAAACATACTCCGGAAACTACAAACTAAACGCTAAGGCAAATTAGATATCAACTTTTCAATGAACAACTTCCCATTCATTGATAGCAATATTCCAACAGCACGGTCGTAATGTGTTTACATTTTATAACTTCTTAAAGTCAATCCATTGGAATTACATTTTCCAATTATTGTTGGACTTATGTATATGCCATAAAATGGACTAATCAGAACGAAGACAGCGATGCCGTGTCTGAATCTATCAAGTGTGCGAGGTCTTTGATTTTAATTAGTTATTTACGACGAAAGATAAGTACTAAATCATCGTCAGTCTTCTAAGATCCTGATGCGACTAAACCATGAATGACATTCATGACATATGTTGTAGTCCCTGCAGATAAGGCTCCCTATAACATCACGCTTACATGTACCCAACACTATATACATTGTTTGAAAAAAGAATTGTGTGTTTTTAGTTCGCCAGGAAATCATACTTATACATCCAGTAAGCTTTCAAAAAATAAGATTCTCGAAAATCACAAATAGATTTTGACTTCATTTGGTCCACCCATCCAAGATAAAAATGTGATCTCCCATCCTTGTAATGACCAAAAAAGTCTGCGAAAACAGCGTTACCAAGCAGCACCTGAACATTTTTCTATGCTCTTGACAAGAATTTTAAAAGCTATAAAAATGGGCCTTCAAAAATGCACTTACAACGTATATGTTGTTCTCAGAGTACTAAACAAGTAAAAAGACAGTCGACATTTGAAAATGAAACGGCATTAAAGCGTACCATTTGTCAACTTTGCATACTTCCATCTCTCATATGCAGCTAATCTTGTCAAAGGTTGTATTTTTTCTGAAAAATAGAAAGAGGCGATACAAAAACAGTAGATTGTTGAATAGACTACATTATGTGTCATGTTTGAAGGGCGAATTATTCAACAAAATACTTTTGGCATTTAAATGAGTAAACATTTTAATTATCTTTTCGTCGACTTGTTTCTGTTCTCGTACGAGTTCCCCCAAGATCTATTCAATACAAAAGAAAAGACGTCTGACATTAAATTCAACCTTTTGTTGTTTTGACGATGTCGTCACTGACTAAGCTTGGTGACTATTTACATTTTCATCATAGAAAATAGCAGGAAACCCGACCCAACAAGCGCCGAAAGTCGTGGACAGTTACAAATTCGCATTATATACAATCATACACAAACGACCTAAGTGTATTGGTGTCTTTAACTTCCAGCTCGCTGAGATATACTGAATGCAAATAGTCACCGAAATTATCATTGCTCAGGAACAAACAACTTAAACAAAGCGGAATGTTAAACTAAACGTCTAGGTTTGTGTCTTTCTTCTTCAGCAGGACTTAAAGGGACTCGTCCTTACAAGAGTACAAAACAGGTACCTATGAAACGCCCTAGCTAAGTTATGCTCAACTTAATATCATGTCTTGTCCATGCATCATTACGTTAAAATTGATTTTTTGCAGTTCTAAGAACTTTATCTGATTTCAATTAGTAATTACGTTTAATCAAAACATAGTAAAGTATATTGATTGTTATTCGGTGTCAATTTAATGGTGTCATTTGCGTCTTCCTATTTAGCCAACTTTTTAAAATTCATGTATTCCCATTTAGCCAACTCTTTTTGTTCACCTATAGACTTGTTTATTTAGCAATTATTCAAGGAATAGTTAAATAAATTAACAGTTTTTTGTTCCAGGCCAGGTTTTTGATATTTTAAGAAAACAAAATAAAGCAAATTAAATATAATTTAATTAATTTTTTAAATAAATAAATGATAGTTATGAAATAAATTATACTAAACAAATTTGAAACTGAGCTAAAGTTCTCACTCATACAAGCCAATTAAGCATGTATAAATAAATGACTGACTGAAATCTATCATTGTCCAACAAAAATGGCTAATGCACAAGTAAGAGTTGAATTTATTCAAGAAACCCGTTGTTACTATTAAGCAGTAGCAGGCTACGGATATAGCGTGAGAACCAGAAAGCAGGGCAGGGCTGCTGAACTCATTTATTGGAAATGTACAGTCAATAATTGTCCTGGAACTGTAAACACAAGAAACAATCCCAGAAGAAGATGTATAGTTTGCATGCATCCGAACCTTTACTTTGTTATACAGAAACTCCAGCAAACACAGGCCGCCAACGAAATCTAACTCATTCAGTACGCTGCAGGTGGTAAACGAAAGATAAGAAAACTGAAGTATCGCACCATTTACTCAAGACGTGATCGTCTTAGCAGAGACTTCAACAGGGTGACATCGACATACCTCACTATACATATGGAACTGCATATCTACTTAAGTTGGGCTAAATTACATTTATTAATTTTTTATATTTTTTTACCTGTAGTACCTAAAATTTTAAAAAGTTGCCTAAATGTGAATGAACCGTGTCATCCTGGTTTGCTCACTTTTAATTAAGGGTATATAAACATAAGGTGTTTTGTTGTTTTAGCAATTATAGTTTATGTCTTGAAAATTATAGTCTGATTTTTTTGAACCTTTAAAATGGTAAACGTGTGGCATGTATAATAGAATTCATTTTAATTTTTTTTGTAAGATATTATTTATATTTTTGTTTAAAAAAATAACAGCTATATCAACAATTAATTTTTTTTATTTATAATTAAAATATTCAACTTTTAACAAGTTTTAATTGCCTAAGCCCTTATTGATGATCATTAGTCTACGAGCTAAACTGTTAAATATTATATTAATAATAAGAAATCTATTCTTTGGCCAATCTTTTTTACTTGAAGCACATAATATCTACCTTATCATTAGAACCAAGCAGCTTTTCCAAGCTCTACTCCTGGTTCCACGAGGTCGTCCTGCAGTTTGTTGTGGTCAATTTGACTTTTTATCTTCCTATATAAAAGGCTGTCGTCTGCAAAAAGTCTTACGGATGAGTTGACAGCATCAGGTAGGTCGTTTATGTGGCATAGGAATAATAGTGGACCAGCACTGTGCCCTGTGGCACACCGGTCTCGACTGGTGAGGTAGTGGAGTATTCTCCTTCCAATTGTACCCGCATGGCTCGGTCGTTTAGGAAGTTAGTGGAGCGGATAAACCTGATTTTTCACTAAAATATTTCACATCGTGATAAAAGCATGAAATTTTGCACACAAACTAGTCAAGGTATGTAGCTTCAAAAACCATCGTTGGCCATCTTGATTTCGGCCATTTTCAAGATGGCTGCCGGAAAAACAAATATGGCAACCTTTTGAATATAAATGAAAATTGTATTTCTTTAGTTGCGGTTTTGGATGTTTTAAATATGACTAAATGGTGAAAAAGGATTTGTAAAAGTTATTTTCTTTGATTTGAACAATGAAATATGATAAGGAGATTGATAGGGGTAGTTAGTGGCAGCGGTTTGAAGGAGCCATCTCCTTTTAACTACTTCCTTGATATTTTTGACTTGTATTCGGTTTGACATTATGTATTTGGGTTAAAAAACATACCTTGGCGTTCTTGTATATGATCTGAAAATGCCTTTGCAACTTTACCCGCAGAGGCGGGGTACCCTGATCCACGTTATTGTGTACCCATTACTCCACTTCGTCATCATTTCATGTTCATTTTATCACCATTTTCCCATCATCATTTTATGTTCATTTTATCACCATTTTCCCATCTTCATTTCATGTTCATTTTATCACCCTGCCGTTCATGTTCATCTCCATGATACAGCCGTATTCTTTTTGCTTGGAAGTAAAGCAGTAACTAACTTGCTAACATTTTAAGCAAGTCAAATCACAAGATTAAACTGCAAACACTACCATGGCTCTATGGTATGGTTTAATGCTGTGAAACTTGGCATGGGGTTTAGTGCTAGCTCTGCTTATTAACAGATTTTCCAAAATACATCACGATTCGCCCCTATTAAAGTTGTGATGTCGTGTCCGACTTGACGGAGAGTGCCAACGCGGAAGAGCCGAGCCAAGAGATACGGGGCTTTAGTCACTCAGATTGCGTACAGATCGCACGGGAGTTAAATAGCACTGGATAAACTATCGGGCTAGGTGTAGAATTTCCATCAACAAACCTAGTCGTATCCTGTATATAGAAGTGTTAATAAGGCCGTAAAAGGATAATCCCTCGGCCTTTGTACTTGTAGTTATATTATCTATTACTTGGGCTACAGTCTTGTAAATCACATTTGACAAAAAAAGTTTTGTACTTCGTTTATTGTGTTCGTATTTGAATTGTTGATATTTGTTTAAATGTCGAACAGAATTCTTGGTGATGTGTTAAAGGGAACAAGATGGGTCACAGCATTATCAGAAGCTGACATTGCATCTGTTGGAACAGCTGAATCTTTTCTATCGGTTTTAAACATTGCTAAACCAAGACAAGCGCATCAGGTCATTGCGTGTTCTCTTTTTGAATTGATAAAATCAGCATTCAAGAAAGACGTAAATGTTGATGATTCTGGTGATATCGACATCAATGATATCTATGCCTGGTGTTCGAAGCAATAGAAATGTATTCCACAGTTTCAGTTGTGGGCCAATATTCTGAATTTCGAAGCCTAGTTTTGTCCTTTGTTAGGGCATATAGAGTATCAGGTTTTAAATTATACAAAGAGTCTCTGTCATCATTTATTCCATATTTCTTTGCTCTTGATTATATTAATTCTGCAAGGTGGCTTCCCTTTCACCTTCGTGATATGTTAGCATTGGAAACAACACAGCCAGTTATATATAAGCAGTTAAATAAGGGCAACTTCACTGTGAGAAAGACTGAAAACAAGTTTTCGAATATTAAAATCGACCAAGCGCATGAACACAACAATGCTATTGATAAGGGAGATGAGGGTGCAATAGGTCTAACCGAGGACCAATATGCACTACGGATGTTTGCAGGACCAGAAATCACTAGACTTGTTGATGAGTTTTCTACTGTATGTGAAAAAAGCAAGTGCCAAGAAATAAAAACATCATGAAGAGACCCATTCCGAGAAAAAGTACAGAGGCTAGTGGCAACAACGACAGAAATGGGAAATCCTTAAGAAGAAGAATCACAAGACTTGTACAACTTGGATACGAAAGATGTTGTTTTAACTGAGAATACCCAGAATATATTGAATTTGGGAGAACATTATTAGGGAACAGTACAATTATTTTTGTCCAAAATGGATGGCAATGATAATGCAGGATTTTATGCACCAATTAAAGAGAATAAATATGGTTTATGCAGGCCCCCTAAAAAGTCTAGTACCTCTAGTTCCAAGATAGTTGGTCTTAAAGATGACTAATATTTTTTCCAGGTTATTTTTTTCGTGTCAGAGTAGGCAATGTGATCTTCTTGATTTCTTTAAACACGAAAATCAGAAATTTCAGCCATCAATATCACAAAATGGTACTTTGAATATTGGTTTAAAGTCACAGTTGGTTTCAATATTAGAAAATGATCTTCAAATACCTACAATGGATTGTTTAATACTTGACGGTGCTTCTTTGGTTAATTCAAAACAGCCAGGTCAAAGCCAAACTGTTGATGATTATGCTAATGTTGTTTCGTTTATCAAAACAATGACTGTATATCATTCAAGAGTAGATGTCGTTTATTTTGAAGACAGTCTTAAGGCGGAAACTAGAAGGAAGCGTGGCAAAGGGTCTAGATGAAAAGTCACAGAAAAAACAAAGCCACCAAAATCCTGGAACTCATTTCTTTGGTGTGATGAAAACAAAACTGCTTTTTTGATTTTAAGCAAATAAAATTGCAACCATTGATACAGCTTCAACTATAGTAGTAACAAAAGAAGAGGATGTTTAAAGTAACAAACCAATAGAAAGAGACCTTCTATCTCCATGCAATCATGAAGAAGCTGACACTCGTGTATTCCTTCATGCAAAGCATGCTGCAAATAACGTCTGTAGATCAATCAACATCGTGAAATCAGATACAGATGTTGTTGTCATAGCTGTTTCAGTGTTTGAAGATTTAGATATAGTTAAGCTATGGATTACTTTCGGTAAAGGCAAGGATCTGCGCTTGATACCCATTCATGACGTAGTTACATGTAATTCTTTAGGTTTCAGGGCAAAATCATGCCTTGTTTTCATGCCTTTACAGGGTGTGACACTGTATTAGCTTTTGTGGGAAAAGGAAAAAAGAGTGCATGGCAAGCCTTGAATGTCTGTGATAGAGCAACTGAGGTTTTCCAATCCTTAAGCAAACCTTGTGATACTGTGACCGAAACTGATATCAGTTTCATTGAGGAATTTGTTGCCATCATGTAAGACCGCTCGACAAGCACAACACGAGTAAACGAAGCACGCCTAAGAGCTCTTTGCTCGCAAATAGCGTCCTCACAATAGTATACCACAACCAAAGTGTGCTCTAATTGAACACGTGAAGAGAGCAAAATTGATATGAGGACATAAATAGGGTCAATCGCTGAAGAAATCTCAGTTTACCATCGCCTGCCTGGTGGGGCTGGGAAAAGGACTGCAGTGTTTGGGTCCCACATTGTTCACCGTTGTCTCCGATAGCAGCTTGTTGCCAAAAGCTCCTTAAATGTGGATGCAAAATAAGCTGTTCTGGTAACTGCAAATGTTTTAGATCGGGGTTACCTTGCACTGCACTTTGTAGTTGTTGTTGCTCGGAAAACTAAGATAAAACATCCTATTGTATGGGAAATTCTGAGCATGCGCAGTTTAATATTACTCAACCAGGCATTTTGTTTTGTCTTATTAACCTTACTCGCATATTTCTGTGCTTTTAAAATCAAATATTTCATATATACAATGATAACATGCAAAACACGCAAAAATGACGCCATTTTTATTTTGTGGCGGCCATTTTGAAAATGGCCGAAATTGAAATGACCAACGTTCCCTACGTAAAATATAATAGTAAAGGAACCTTCATATCAAGTTTCATGCTTTATCACAAAGTGAAATATTTTGCCATATATCCGCTCCACTAAGTGGGATAGCAATCAATGGCTTGTTACCTCTTATGCCATACTGGTGTATTTTGTGGAGGAGTTTGTCATGTGGGACGGTGTCAAATGCTTTCGAGAAGTCCAGTATTGCTATGTTCATTTGATGTCCTTTGTCATACGATTGGAGCATGTCATTAATTGTAATTGCGAGTTGGGTTTCGCATGAATAGCCGGACCTGAATCTGTGGTTTCGTGTTGTGAGGATTCTGTGTTGTTCAAGATGTTTTAGCATTTGCATACAAATCATATGCTCTAGCGATTTACATGGTACTGAGGTTAACGACAGCGGGCGGTAATTTTATGCTGAGTGTCTATTGCCTTTTTTGAAGATGCTCGAGATGTTGGCATTTCTCCAGGTAGTTTGCCTGTGTTTAAAGATAGTAGGAAGATCAAAGTGAATATTGGTGCGAATTGGGTTATACATTGTTTCAGGATTCTGTTTGGGATATTACCCGGGTCAGATGCTTTTGACGGGTTTATGTTCTTTATTAGCTTTTCATTCATTCTGTTCTAATGGTAATTTGTTGCATGGAGTCCTTGATGTTGACTATAGTGTCTGGTGTTGGGTCGTTTGTTCGTTTGGTAAATACTGAGGCAAATTGGTCCAATAGGATCTGTGCTTTTTCTTCGCTGTCGTTGATAAGATGTCCCTGTTTTTTTTTGGGGGGGGGGGGCTACACCGATGATCTTTTGTTTTCTTGATTTTACATATTTCCAGAAAGATTTCGAGTTGTTTTTATTCATTCCTTTTATAATGGCGTTTTTAATATAGTCCCACTCTGCTTACCTTTTTTCTCTCTTTCAAGTTATTTGAAAGTGGCGGTAGTTGGCCCACTGACTGGTTTTTTTGCTTGTTTTTACAATATTTGTTTTTTTCTTAAGCATTTTTCTAATTTTGTTATTTATCCATGGTAGCCTTTTTTTATTTGTTTAGTTGGTATCCATACTTGATATGAGATGCTTCTTGAAGGTGTTTTATACTTCGTTTTTATTTTTGTTGATCTCGATGGCTGAATTGTTTTAAGGTGTCAGATTTAAAAGGTCTTTGTAAACAGTATCCCAATTTGCTTTAGACCTAATATAGATTTTACAAGATGTAACTTTATGGTACATGTAGTATGGTTTTATGTCTGTGTCGGTAATAACGATTGCATGGTCTGAAATCCCAGGTATGCAGGTTGATGTTTCAACTAATGATGGATTTGATGTGAATACCAGGTCAAGTATGTTGTCTTCTCTTGTTGCTTCGTTGTTGATTTGGGTTAGTCCTATTCGTGATGTTATCTGTACCAATTGCTTTTGTGTTTCCTTCTCTGGTGCACCTCCTTTTACTGATAGGCTGTTCCAATCAATGTTTGGGAAGTTAAAATCTCCTGCGAGAAGGATGTTACTGTTTTTGTGTTCGTCGGTTACCATGTTTAGTGATTTTTGAAGCTCATCCAGCGACGTTTTATCTGGGTGGCATGTAGAATGATCCAATTAACAGGTTGTGTATTGATTTGAGTTTTATTTTAACCCAGTCGATGTTACAATTAGTGGCATATTTTGGTTGCTTAGTGCTAATTATGCTATTATGTACTAAGATGACACACCTCCACCCAGGGTGCCTCGGTCATTTCTATATGCAGTGTAATTTTCTGGAAATATTTCTGACGACTTTATGCATCATTACTTGTAGTTTTTCCTGAATTTTGGCATTTAACCATGATTCTGTGCCTATGATTATGTCAGTTTTAGTGTAGGTTACTGTACTTTTGAATTCTACTGTTTTATCTTTAATACTTCTGCAGTTTAAGGTCATTATTCTTATTCTAAGATTACGTTTTATGTTGATGTTAAAAAGGTTTGATGAGTCCTTTGTACTGGGTGCTCTTGATTTTCTTGTCCTGCATGAACTGTTCGTATTAGGTTTTTCCTTGAGGCTACTAGTTAGGATCGGACGGAAACTTGATGTAAATGAGTCGGTGAAGCTTATTTCTGTTGTGAGTGGTTCATAATAACAAATATTTTCTATTTCGTAAGAGTGGTAAGTGAATGATGTTACATTCAGACTGTCACATCTACAGCACACCCACTGCACATTTGACATTTGGAGTAGCTCACAATCAGTTGAGCATAGATCTATACACGAAAGTGTGGTGCCAAATGCTGCAATTGTCGCAACAAATTCCCTCAGTTGACCAGGTAACAGGTCGCTCGCACAGTCTATATGGGAAGATGCTATTGTTTCTTTGTCCAGGATTGGTTTCCATGTCGCCTACTAGTATGATTATTAGAAGAATGACGTGTTTGGGTTTGGATGTTGTGGCAATATGATTGGTTTCCTGCTTGTGTAGCTGAGTTTTTTGTTTAATAAGTTCACCATGATTTGTTGTAGTGTCCATCGTTGTTTCTGGGTTTTGAATTGTAGAAGGAAGGTTCCAATCAAGAATATCATAAGTGTATATTTCATGATGAGTATAAATGTAGCAAGGGAAATCATTGCTGATTGGATATTTTGGTACAATATAGTAAGGGAAATCCTTGCTAATTGTTGACTGCTTGCTTGACAATGAAGCTAGGGAGATACTGATTGTCTAGTCGGACCAGTTTAGCTAGGGAAATCCTTGCTAGGTTATGGGGTTATGATTTTCTAAGTGCTCCAGCAATGTTTGGCAGCGTGCTGCGATATTTTCTTGAGCCAGACTTTGGCTAGGAGTTGTCGATTTTGATTTTGTTTATTAAACTTAATTGATTATACAGCTAATTAAATGTGGGCAAACCAAGGCTAAACCAATTTAATAGTTTGTTATGTTTGTAATTGATAATGTCAAGCTGAAAAAATATTTTGCTGTCTGAATACAGATATATGTTAGGACACATGATTTTATTACATAAATGGAATTTTGCAATGTCTGAACGTGTCGTCAGATTTTCATAATCTTGAAAATATTTTATCATTATTATATAAGTGCATGTTATTAAAGTTAGCTGTTCTTTTTAATTGAAGGCGTTGTTTGTAGAAACTAAGATATAGTAATATGGAAAATTTTCTACTCCTAAAATTTGGTCTTCAAGAGCGCACTGACACATTAGAGGAAAATATCTCCAGATATTTTACGCTTTTAACTGTTAAGCTTCAGTCTTTGGGGTAACTAAAACAGAGGATATGGTATTTAAAGCGTATACATAATGAATGCATTAGATATGGTGCCAGTCACCCTCAAAAATGGTTATGTTTTGTTCTGCACTTTTCTTCGAAATCATAAAAAGGGCATCGATCGATGCAGAATGGGCAGAAGCACAACAAACTCAATAAAACTGCTTTTAATTGTCGGCAAATATCTTTATTGTCTGATACATTAATTTAATTATACACCAGAACGAATGTCAGTAAAATCTCTGCACAAAGACAATGAATATTGCTGATATAAACTTTGTTTTAATTAGTTCAATGCTTTTATATTTTTTTCCAAATGCATATGGTTACTATGTCAAAATACTAAAAAAGATTATCCAAAATGTTCCCTCTTCCCCAACTGAGTAATTTTTTTTAATCCTCCATAGTTCTTCGAGTCAATAATAACAATTATCATTGCCAATAGATTATGAAATATTTTTGTCAATATTCCCAACACACTTTGTACCATTCATTCAAAATCCAGTGATTCCAAAGATACATTAACTACGAAAGCATTATTATGTGTTTTAATAATACAATATAAGCTGTCGACATAGAAAAAGAAATTCCTAACA
The DNA here is from genome assembly GCA_944474755.1 of Limnoperna fortunei. NCBI lineage: Eukaryota > Metazoa > Mollusca > Bivalvia > Mytilida > Modiolidae > Limnoperna > Limnoperna fortunei. The sequence goes on along the minus strand of OX104124.1, from coordinate 30,302,092 downwards.
TTTTGTCTTCCCTTCTTTTATTTGGGAACATTGGGATATGTCTATGACTAATTGAGAATACTAGTGGATCTCTAATATATATGGTTTTTCTATATATCACAGGTACTTGGGGAAAGGACCCTACATGGTACCCAAATAACCCCATAACCCTCTCCCCCCTCCCCCCCAATAAAAACTTAGGTTTCAATAAGTTTTTGTTAATCTTTCTAGTGGTAGTACTTACGACATAACACACATATTTCGCTGAAAATAAGAGTTTTTTATATATGACATCAGACATCTAGCGCTCTGTCTGTCGAGATGGTATATATCAGATCAGTGAAATATGTGTGTTTTGTCATAACTACGACCATCAGGAGAAAAAATTAACAAAAACTTATTGAAACATAAATGGGGGATTTCATTGGTGTATGAAGTAGGGTCTTGTCTCCAAGTACCTGCGATTTTCGCAACTCAAAGGGTTGCTTTACAAAACATCCATTTCTGGATTTAAAAGAAAAATAAGTTTATCTAGCGGGTTAAGCTAATTACAATTTTGGTATTTTGATGGTTTAACATAAACAATATTTTAATTAGTTTATTTGACAACGGATAACTAGATGAGCTCGAACATCATCCAAGACTGCATATTTTATGTATCTACCTAGTTCCACAAGATTAGAAATAAATAAATAAATAAATAAATAAATAAATAAATAAATAAATAAATAAATAAATAAATAAATAAATAAATAAATAAATAAATAAATAAATAAATAAATAAATAAATAAATAAATAAATAAATAAATAAATAAATAAATAAATAAATAAATAAATAAATAAATAAATATTTAGAAACATCAATACAAAGTGTGTTATACAATCCTTTGCATTAATTATAATTATTACATTGTACTATATAATATAGCATATAATACAACCAATTAAAATTATGTTTTATATGACATATCTTTCTCTTAATTCAAAGAATTCTCAAATAAATGATCATAAATGTAGCAGTAAGTTTTAAGGCAAATTTCAGATTTGCTATTAAATAAAGAGCATTTAACAGGGATTTGCTATTGTTGAAATATATGTGATTAAACTTTAAATATTCAAGAGCAATGTTATTTCTTTATTTAAAACATACATATTCTTATTTTAAATATATGACGTGTTTAAAATGTAATTTTGATATTAGACCTAACCTGACATATTGTTTGCAAAAAAAAACGGACCCCCCTCCCCGACACACTTAACAACCCTTTTCGCCCAGCTAGCTATATAAAAATATTGCTTCATGTAATACTTTGTTAACTATGTGATCCCCCTCCCCCCTCGTACTTTTTCCATTGACAAGAGTTTTATGTTGACGTCACCCTACAATCACGTGGAACATACGGAAACGAGGCACATGCATATCTGCCGCCATTGTTCCTTGGAGGGAAGTGATCTTCGATAAAAATTTACTCCGATTGTGTGGTACAAAACAAAATTTTAATAGGGGTGTTGTGATTATTAAGTATCTTAACGTTTTAGTGACTGTAAAGACTTATTTTAAGCTTGAACATAAAAGTGGAAACTCCTTCAGTGGAATGTCTGCGAGTCTTGATCAGGTATGGTCTCCATGCGCCATTTTGTGAATGTATCGATAATTTCCTCGAATCAATAACGTAAAATTTAGATTTTGTCTTTTTTGCAAAGCCTTGATTCACTTTAATGCACGTTTTTGTATTTTTCATGTATCCCTTATGCAGAGAGGAAAAGGACAGCCAACACAAGGTGTGTATTTACCATTACGAAATCTATTGTAAAACTATTTTTTACGCACATGTGGACATGATATAGATTACCGCGTTTAAACTTATTGAATTTCAAGAAACACGTTTATAATATTAAGTGATGAAATAAGTAAATATAGAATAATAATAGAATCACAAATAGTTTATTTCCTCGTAATTGCCATTCATTTCAAAAGTAGTGGTCAATCAACAGTTGACTTCAGGTTTTTGTACCATCCCAATTTACACACTTTTTTTATAATTCCAGTAAAACCTTATTATTTGAGGTATAAAGAAATGTCGGCCCAGATATTGTCAGCAAATCAGAACATTATTTGATTGGGAAAGAAAGAGCGTCATAATTAAAAATATGCTACTATAGTTAACGTTGCCGTATCTTTCCAACATATTTTTACTAACATGTTTATAGTCAATTTTACCATGTCGGTCCGACGGGTTTTGCCTGACAAAATAGAATACTGCTTACCGCGTATGGTCCAGTTTATGGTCCTCTTGTAGATCTCATATTACACTTTTTTAAATCAACAATTATTTTCCACAGTTAATCAGCGTTCTGAAATGCGGCTGAATTTTCATTTTGATAAATCGAATTTCCATACTAAATTTTGACCTTGTTTTGAACGGAAGTGTACGTTAGGAAAATTCCATTGTTGTCTATTCGTAATCCTTCGGGTAATGTCGTCTGCAGTTAATGCGGGGAAAAGTCTCGCGGTTTGTCCGAATACCATTGAACGTCACGAAAGCAGACTAACGTTTGTAAACAACATTTGACCCCTTTAGAAACAAAAATGGCTGTCTTCCTATGGAAATTCGATTTATCAAAATGAAAATTCAGCCCAATTCAAAACGCCAATTAACTGTGGAAAATAATTGATTTCAAAAAGTGTAATATGAGATCTATAAAGGGACCTTAAACTCGACCATACGCGGTTAGCAGTATTCTATTTTGTCAGGCAAAACCGGTCGGACAGACACGGTAAAATTGACTATAGTTGAAATTTATTTATGGTCCTTGTGTAAATCCAAATGAAAATTCAGCCGCATTTCAGAACACCATTTAACTATTGAAAATAATTGTTCATTTCAAAAAGTGTAATCTGAAATCTACAAAAGGATTATAAACTCAACCAAACGCGGTAGCAATTTTCCATTTTGTCAGACAAACACCCATCGGAAAGATACAGTAAAGTTTACTATAGAATGCTTGCATTTATATTAACCAGTGTTTTACATCTAAGAATTAGTATCTGTATTAATTTGACTTTCATTTGAAAAAAGGAAAAAATAAAATGAAAATGCCTACCTACCTACCCTATTTTTTTCCAAGCATGTCACCTTAAAGAGATACATTCTTAAGGCCTTGTTAAATCTAAATTTTTTGAGATATTGAAAGCAAAATTTCAATTTTATATGAGAAGAGCAGTGTTCTGACATTTATGCACCATGCAAAAGACAATCATTGCATTTTTCCCCAATTGTTCGGACAATTCAACTAATCAGGAGTCTCAATAATAAACTTTTCTCTCCGTCTCTTTTCATTACATGTACTTGTAATTTGTATTGATATTTGCAATATGTACAGAAAAAAGTCCCTTGAAAAGGAAGCATACCCTTAATTTTCAAAGCACTCTTAGTTTGTCTGATCATCATAACAAATATTCAGTCAGTGTGTTAAAAGTGAAACATCTGCAGTTTTTCTTTGCTCAGTCTGGTATTGTTTCTTCCTGAATATATCCATTGTATTCTGTTGCACAGATATAAGCTGATTATTTCATACCTTTGTTAATGAAACTGACTAAAATATGATCCTTATAATAATTGTGCAATTAAATAATAAGCTGGTACAGATCGACCTGAAGTTTTTATACATGCAAAAATACAACCATATCAGTCTTCACGAAATCTTTCCAAAGAATGGTGGACATTCGGTCCACCAACTTCCCCAGAAATGCTGGACCGAAGCAGCTTTTGCCTGACCAAATTTGTCGATGTTGACATTGTTTACATTTAACTAGCTACCTTATATGCATGTAGATACAGACGTATATCATACATAAAAGTTATTGTAAACATCATGCTATTCATAACTGTTATAAACAAGCTGTGTATATCTGGACAAAATTCAAAAGAATAAAACTAAAATAACATTTTATTATACACAGAAATAATTCACAAAGCTGAAAGCAACTGCTTCATGGGAAACCCATCCATAGAAATTATCATGAGGTCATTGATAACCATTTATTTTTATTCCTTCAATTTTAGCTTACTAGTATATATTTTATATATTATCAAAGCCAATGATTAAAATAAAATATGAATTAAACGAACTTTTGAGTTTCAACCCCATTTTAAAGTGTTTGTTTATCAAACAGTTACGATTTTTCATTAAAGGCCATTGTAGTCTACTTTTTTCTCATTTCTCGTTGGTAATTAGACGTATCCCGGAAATAAACAAATGGCGCGTAATCCATTTGCCAAACTAAAACGTTTCAAAAATGAGCTAAATACGCATGATCTTTGCAATTTTTATTGGTTTTACATATTTACTCAAAAGTTGGAAGCTGTGTGAATCAGTACTACCAGATATATAAGTATTTTCTGTGAACGAACCAACAGGGCAACTTGAACTTCGATAATAACAATGTCGGACTTTCAGACCGACGAAACACGATTATTTACCGGTCCAAGCGTTATTATATCGGTTTTGTCTGTCGGACCGACGCATTTCGTGAAGACTGCCATATGTGGTAAATTTTTTCACTCTGTTTACAGTTATGATTTAAGTTACATTTGTATATTAGTAAAATTTAACAGTGTTTTTGTTGTTTTTGTATGACATTATGGTTATAAAAGATAAAAAAAAAAACAAAAATGATTAACATTGAATTTTTCAGTGGCAAATGGACAAGTAAAAGAAACTGTTAAAGACGAGGAATTTGAACCCTATCTTCAACAACCCCCTCAACATCAGGTAATTGTGGAATAATGTGCAATGCATATAATAATCCGGAATGTGTCGAAAGATATGGTTTTTTTTTTCATTCTCATACCTTTAGCATTTTCTTACGACAAATTTGTGTTTTAGGGGCCAGTTGCCAAAATTGAACGAACATTTAATATTGTGCCAAATATTTAAGTGTTGGAAGGGTTTTGAATTACATTACTGCTTTAATGGAAACATGTACATGTTTTTTTTTATAAATGGGCCTAAAATATTTATATGTAGATTTCGTTTTTTTATAAATGGGCCTTAAATATTTATATGTAGATTTTGTTCATTTTACTATGCCTCTTATGTTACTAGGGCCACATTGAAAAAATGTTGGTTTGCCATAGCGCGAGGGTCATAAAAAAATTGTGTTGGTAGGTAGGCTTTTTTTTTTTTTGGAGAGCTGCCATGTATAGAACACAAAAATGACTGTTATTAATTCAAGAAGAAGAAAATGGTGTCAGGTGTGCTCAGTTAATTTTATTTTAGGCTATTGTTGTTGTCATCCATGCTTCTGGGACAGTTAGAATATACAACGTCGCATGTGAGCTTTAAATAAGCCCAATACCAGCAATTCACAAGCGCTTAGATGATCATAAACTTAATTGGAAACAGAAATGGTAACAGACCTGTAAAATATCCGGAAGCCGAAATTTGAAAAAAAAGTGACCAGCATTAAAAACTTTTGACAAAAACTGCTACAGAATTTAACTCGTAAACAACCTTCAAGACATTTATTGTTAAGATAGAAATTGGTTAATTTTCATAGGGCAACTATTCAAAAGAGAGCAGAATTTTCCAGTACAATCAAAAAGTTGTTTGTTTGTGGACACTTTGCATTAAGAATTTACTTTGTACAACAATCAGAACACCAAAAATATAAGAAAATTAATTTACTCCACAATGCCACTAGTTGTTAATATATTTTTTTTTATCTCGCCTCTTAATAAGCAGAAGTTGATTCTCAAGTACCAGTAGGACCTAATTATCGTAGTGGTTAAGGTAGTATGCCATTGACTAGGTTTTCTGCTAAGGGCTGTCTGGAGTTTTAACTGATTTTATTCCTTAAAGAAAAACATGGACACCCTTGATACATCTTGAAGCAAAAAATTGTGTTGAGACTTGGATGCAATTTATGCTGAAAATCATGAAATAATTTGTTGCCCTCAATTACATGTAATTGTACAATAATATAGAACATATCTGAAGATCATTTCTAGTCTGACAAAAACAAATCAGAAGCAACTACAGCAAAGTACTACTTATTCAACGCTAGATTTATATTTTCCCATGTCAATTTCCACTATCCATTGGGCCCAGGATCCAGACTTGCATGCAGTTTGTTCGGTTTTGTATTGTAAAATGAAACTGACAAGTATAATTGTGATGAAATCAATGTTTAACTATAACAAAACTGAATAAGTTCAGGGATGAAACCATGGCATTTTTAATTAATCCTATAAGGTGGATTTTTTTACTCCCATTTGGTTTTTGTGATTTGTTGTAAAAGTTCTTTTTATTCCCAATGTGTTATTAAGGGTTTTTTTCCAGAATCTATTTATTCTGTTTTTTCTTAATGCCTCTGTATTATCTTATCCTAATATCCAATTTATTCCGAATGTCACGGTAAATGTATTTTATGAAGTTCTTTTATTCGGAATGTTCTACTAAATTGTTCTTGTCTGAGTATCTATCAGGCTTTTCAGAATTAAATGATTACTTAATTAATCTCCCTTAGTCTTAGAATTAAGAGGTTCAACTCCAAAGGTTATATTTTCATTCGATGATGTTTGCAGGAAACTCAACATTCTAAACAACTGTTGATGCTTAGCAGCCTTCATTTTTGTTTAGTCTTTATGTTTTATTAATTATAACAATATATCTTTATACAGGGATACGGAGCAGGACCAATGTCGAGCCCAGATCCATTTATGCCAAGTTACTACAATCCTACAATGTCATTTCCTTATCTTGGACAAGGACTAGGTGAAGGTGCATGGTCTAACGGTGGGGATGCTACAATGCTTTCGTTTGGAAGTTATGACTATAATGGAATGTTCAGTGGTTTCGGATACCCTCAATTTGGCTGGACCGAATATTCAGGCAGTGATTATTGGAGTAATGGCGGACAAGGTAGAAAAGATGCCCGTTACAATCCGGAGGATTATTATAGACAGGAGCAAATGATGCCTGCAGACCCGTATACAATGAATGGAGAGTTTGAACGGGACCCATCAATGAATAGTGTTGAACAAGGACTTAAAGGAATGACAATTGCAGGAGATAAAGGAATGGACAATGGATACATGGATGCTGGACAGTTAGGAGGAGAGGCTAGTGGGATGGCCGCTCCTACTGGTCCTGTCTCATCAGGACAACAGGCCCCAAAGAAAACATCGTGGGCTGCAATTGCAAGTCAGCCAGCTCGTCCTCAACCCAAGATTCAACCTCGTTCAATTCCACGTGCTCCCATGAATCCCAACAAGCAAAACATGGACATTGGGACTTGGGACACGAGGAACAATGTAGCAGGAAAACAAGCAACTCAGCAAAGTGGAGGACGATCATGGAGTGCACCGCGTAGTCGATCTATGAATTCTAACTATACACCTGGAAACACCAATCAATCGAACAGTACTTCTGGAAGCTCGGGGCAACCAGTTGCCTCAACTTCTCCGTCAGCACAACCATCCCATCCAGTTTTGGACAAACTGAAGTCTGCTAATCAATATAATCCTAAGGATTTCAACATGAACCCCAAAGGGGCAAGATTTTTTATTATAAAGAGCTATTCTGAGGACGATATCCACCGTTCAATCAAGTATAGTGTTTGGTGTAGCACGGAACATGGAAACAAACGCTTGGACCAGGCATACAAGGAACGGGAAGGGAAAGGACCGGTTTATCTCTTCTTTAGTGTCAACGGAAGTGGACATTTTTGTGGAATGGCCCAGATGATGTCTTCAGTGGACTACAATTCTGATGTAGGTGTTTGGGCCCAAGATAAATGGAAAGGACAATTTGAGGTGAAATGGATCTATATAAAGGATCTTCCAAATGGTCATCTAAGACATATTAGATTGGAGAACAATGAAAACAAGCCTGTTACGAACTCCAGGGATACGCAAGAGGTGCCACCGGAAAAAGGAAAGCAAGTGCTGAAAATTATTCACAATTATCGGCATACCACTTCTATTTTTGATGACTTTATTCACTACGAGAAGCGTCAAGAAGAAGAAGGTGGAGATGTGAAAAAAAATGGTGCTGATTAAAGCCCGTTGATTGACACTGGGTAGGTTTACAGTGTCAATATCTCAAGTCAATAAAGATTAAATACTTTTTTTTACTTAATTCTTTTTTTACAGGTAGCAGAAATCTAGGAATCAATATTTGTATTTTGTGGGCACAATATTTGATCGAGATTTGATCAGTTGAAATTAATTTGCAAGTTTTAACAGGCAGTGCAGCACTGATGGGTTTTGTCATTTATACCCGTCTACCATGGAAGTGTTTTTTTTATGCCCACTTTATTTAGTGGTATTCCATCTCTCAAGCTTCAGTTTAAATATGTATTTAATTATTTTTTTTAAAATTTGATGTGTAGAGGTGGACCATAAACCATAGGCAGGTGGAAATCACAAAATCCATCTGAGCAGTAATGTACATGTATTGCCACATAGGTTCATCATCTGGGCGTTTGGGTCTTCGGGTTCAGTATGTATCGGAGAGGGGAGGGTCCATGTTTCGTGTATTGGCCTTCACACAAAGAGTACATGGTTTGTTCTGTTTAAGGATCAACTACAAAAAATATTTTCTACATTAAGGGATAACAAAATTTCTGCTTTGCACATTGAATAATCCGTGTAGATTACATTAAATGTGCACAACAGAAATTTTGTTACCACTCAATGGAGTAAATATTTTTTGTAGTTAATACTTATAAATAATAAACTCAACAATTTTATTTTTGTAACTGGAGATCAACACAAAAAATGTTCATTTCCTGTGGAATGATATATGATGTCAGATGGCCTTTGTCTCCATGATGATCAAATTTTTTTTTTATCCTATATTTTCCACCCAATCAGTATTCCAATTTATAAAAAAACAATTTGTATATATGTTGTCATCGGTATGTGTTTGTTTTAGTGTTTAGATATTAATTGCTTTGATTGAGTGGCCTCCCTTTCCAATAAGATTTTTAGGAGAAATGAACTTAACAATTCAAATAACTTAAATGCAAATTATTAATATTTGTTTTATGAAAATCTATGTAACGGTTAGCTCAATATTTTTGTTTAAATTATTTATTTTAATAACAGTTGGCTCAATACCATAAATTTGAAAACCCAAAAATCGATCATTTAATAATTTGATAGTTTCATTTTGTTTTATTTTTCCATGTGTCCAGTGCATTTCTCTGAAACTGTGGTAAGGGAGACTACTCAACCAGAAACTAATAATAAATCTAAATGCTAAAGGAATTCCCTACTTGCGGTAGACAAGATTTATCTCCCATTTGCAGAGTTATCTGTTCTTTAGAGCAGGTACATTATAGTACCTACTGTGGGTGAAAAGTAGTTTTTCTACAATATTTTTTTATTCACATATATTAAAGCATCCGGTAAAATTTATTATGATGTGCAAACTAATTCTGCAGTTTTTTTTAGTTGTACTGGAAGAGTCAGTCCACAGACATTATTTAAAAAAAAATAAAAACATGATTTTTCCCTATCCGTTCAATACTAGATACCTGCTGTTATGAAAGACAACTCTTGAAAATGGGAAGTAACTCTTGTATTCCGAAAATAGGGAATACCAACCAACATAATTCAATTCCAAGTTTGGTAGACCACCATCATAAATAAGACACATATTATAACCCCCTAAATAAAAAAAATAAAAATTGCCCTCCTGAACCGTCAGATGGTATTTTCTAGAACAGCCCTATTATGACAGTTTTCAATCAATAACTTTCATGCTTGTAGTATTCATAAATATATATACTAAGATTTCTTGCTATGTTGAGTCTTGGGACTCGCAACTTCTGACATTACGAGGCCCAATCTATTTTTGTGAGTCCAAAGGTAGACTAGAACCTATCAGGTACTTTGAAGGTTACTGTGAAAGTACATTTTATTTGTAGGCATCAAGTTTCAGGGTTTGGTAAAAAGTTACATTTTCGTGGGTTCTTAAATTTGTGGATTGACATTTACAAAAAAGTAACAACTAAAATTTCAATCACAAATAAATAATAAAACATAAAATCCTTTGCATTATTTGATTATTTAAAATAAATATCAACTTACAAAGCAGATAAAACAGTTAAATAACATGCTGTTGTTAACACACATGGTAACAACTGTACACTAAAGTGGTCATGATTAGAATACATATTTTTAATTAAAAGAATCGCAATTATTAATGTTAATTATATTGTTGTACTGTGTTATTGATGTGCATGCTGGAAAGATCAAATAACTTCCTCTTAACTAATATTTTTCTTATTTATATTAAAAAAACAATCATACTCATAATTCCAATTCTAATTTGTTACTTTTTTAACATTGAAAATATCTCCCCCAAATGCCAGAATAAACTGTTTCTTTGTACTCAGCCGAGGGGTTAAGGGAGTTCGTCTACTATTGATCAAGTGGTATGTCAACACTTGAGATTGAGGGTTCGATTCTCACTGAAGGAAGGGTGTACTCGACTCCAATCTTAATTGACAAGGAACAATAATATAGCTGAAAAATTGCTGAATGTGACGTTAAAACACGATTCAAATCAAATCAAATCTTTGTACTTGTTACAAATAGTAAACGATACCTGTGAATCATTAGGGCCCCACATGCACTTAGTTGCCGACGCCTTCTAGTGATCGTCTATCCTAAAACAAATCCTGAACAGGCTACAACTTTATCTTTTGAGGTAGGCTTTTGATATTTGGTATGTAGGTAGATTATATTTAAGGCGATGTGTTACATGCCATGGTTGATGACCTTGACCTCAATGTCAACACGGCCCACATAAATGGAAACCCTCTCCCTGATCTTAGTTTTACTTGCAGGAAAACACCCCTCTTTTTTGTTGAAGATTATTTAGAAACCTAAGACTTAGATTAAAGATTTGTGAGGTAAAAACAAAACTGCCATTGATGCCAACAAGTATGGGACTTGTTTTTATAATCAGTCTAGGGGCCTCTGTGTCAGTGGTTAAGGTAGTTCGTCTACTATTGATCACTTCGTCTGTCAACACTAAGGTTGTGGGTTTGAGTCCCACTTTGGGCAGGGTGTACTCGACTCCAATCATAATTGACAAGGATTGATATTTTTTCTACCAGGGGGTTCTCGCTCGGTAATCCTGCTACCTCCCCCATTATGAGCAATAAAAAATGGATGCCATGAAAAAGTTCAAAAATTGCTGAAAACCACTGGGATTTAAACATTATTCAAACAAACACAATCAGTCTAATAATTGCCAAACTAAATTTATGAGCATTAATTGCGGAGTATTTTTAACTAAAATACATGTAGCCGTAATGACATTTTAAGGCTTTCAATTGATTTTTTTCACTATACGATTATGCCTCTTATAGAAAGAAAGTAAGCCAAATCAGTTCTTATTAACGCAATTTGAGGAATAAAAAACTGGAAAGGGTTTTTTGTAAACTTTGTAGACTAATCAAAAGGTAAAAAAACTCCAAACTTAAAATGTAAACAATATACAAGTATCAGTGTTAATATAAACATTTTATGTATAATTACAAATGTTAATTTTGATTCATATATCTCAAACTAAAATTTATGCACAATAAACTCCAGAAAGATGAAAAATTAAAATCTTAGTAAACAGATGTATGGATCTTTCTTGCAACTTCAGCATGTATTAAGAAATTTTTTTCTCTAATTTTGTCATATTCAAACTGTTTGACTCGTGAGGAAAAAATAGTTATTGTCATTAGTGAATATGGTTCTTTTCTGTTTATTGGTTTAAAATAATAACGTCATAAATAGTAATATTGACACACATTCCACACTTGTTTGTACAGTTTTTGATTTCACTAACTACTTTACAAAGTGCAAACCCAGGTTATATAGTGAAGAGGGGAATATATTTTTTGTCATCAACTCCTACAGTTTTCAACTCAGATCTCTGAAACTTCATATAAAGATTGCACATGTATTAAAGTTTTGCACCTGCTATTATGGTATTGTTACAGGATTTTTTTCCTAAATTTCCAGACTTGGAACTTGAGAACATTTGCAGAAGACAGTACCTATTTTGTGTTATCAAAAAGATTATTAAAATGATTTTAAAAACCCTTGAAAATTCTTTGAAATTAAAATGAAATCTTTATAGGAACCTTTTTATAAATGTTCACAAGTCAACCAAATAATACAAAATTCCTTTTGGGGAGCAGAGGTAACATTCTACAGTTGGCTCTGTTGTATACCATTTCAGTAGAATTTATCAGCAGTAACACTTTAAATCGTTATATTATTACAATAAAATGTAGACAGTTTACATGCACACACCAATGGCCAGTTCTTAACTCTTGTTAGACAAATACATGTTACTCTGACGAGGGAAAACAAGCTTGATGTACCTGTGTTTTAATGAAGGTAGAAAAATGTAATACTAAGTGTAAATAGTGCTGCCTCCCAGTTAACTACGAATCCACTTGTGTGTGGTACATTTGAATTGTGCATCAATTAAAGTGTCACATGAGGCTCAATAGTTCTTAAGTGATACATGTAGATAATTTAGACTGAAAAATATTAATGCCAAATCTGTGTCCTGGGCCAGGTTTCACAAAATATAGTCGGACATGACTAATTCTAAATTGTGTACCAGCATGTCATATATTTGCACTGTTTCTGGACAGTGACCTGATATAGTTTCCTAGTCTTAAATTACACAGCTGTTCATTGTGTCCATGTGTGGTAAACTGGGGATGCTTGTACACTCTTCCTTGAATAAGTAGATTTTTAGCTCATTTAGACAAAGTTGAATCATCCATTCACTGTCTGTTGTTTGTAAAGCTAATTATTTGTGAAGCCACTGGCAAACATAAAGGTAAAATGCAAGTAATTGCCTATTGTTTTGTAAACCGTTATATCTGAAAGGCAAAAATGTCCATATTGGCATTGCCCATTATCTTCCTTTATTTCATTTAGACCAAAAATGTAGATCACTTTAGCTACAATCTGGGTGTTTGTTTGGTTTTTTTTTGTTGATGTCTTAAAATGTACAACATAATCTATAACAGAAAACATATAAAGTCAAGTTCAACAAATACATTGTAGCTCCATTTAAAATGAAACTGGTCGGATTGTTCTTGCAACTGATCAAATAATTCATTTAGACCAAATTGTAGAAACTTGTGAAATATTCCACCGAGTTTGTAGTTTACTAAATTGAGAAAAATATTACATGCTGCTGACATGTATTTGTGAAGGAATAGCACAGTGGTGGCAACAGTTGGGGGGGGGGGGGGGGGGGATGGTTTCAACACAAATCGGTGATTTTTGTAAACACAAATATTAAATAGTAGCAATATCCATGTGTCAAATTGATTTGTAATATTTTGCAAATATAAAGAAATGATCTTATTATTTAGTATTGTTCCTGTTGATCCCACTTGAACATAGTTTTATTGTACATTACTGTAAATGAATGATTCATAGAATTCTTGATTGGAATCTTGGAAGATCACAAGTAGAACATCTTTTTATACAGCTTACTCATTTCAAAACAAAGTTTTCTGAAATTTATGACAAGTTTTTTTGATAAGGGCATTACACTTTTAATAATCATCAAAATTAACTTTAATGTTAATAGTGTAGATAAAAAACATGTTTGCAAATTTTAAGTAGGAAGAAAAAAGAATGTAGTGGGGGTTTTTTTTTTGGTTTTTTTGGGAAGGGGGAATGAATTATAAAAAAAAACCAACTAAAACTACCCATCTAGTTGCTGCTACCCATTAGGTTGCGTCCATTTTTAGAAATGAATCAGAAATTTCACTGTAAAAGAATTAACATAACACCATTTCAAATGAAACTGGTCAGATTGTAAGCAGTGTTCAGACGTGGCTGAAACCTGTACTATTTCTAGTCCCTGTTAAGTAACAACACCAAAGTCTAGAAGCATTGGCACCTTGTTTCAGTCAAACCTCATTGAGTTGAATACTCTGTAGAAACGATGGAAATAAAACAGGTCATTGTATTTTGACTATATTAAAACATGAATAGTGTTTAGGTATATTATTATATAGATACATGTAGCTAACATCTTGTACTTTCTTGTTTACAGGGAACAGTGTTAATATCTATTGATAACAGATATAGTTAATTGATGTCTTTTATCTTTTCAGGTAGTTCAGTAGCTGGATTATTCAGGAGGCATTTTTTGTAACTTTAAATCTTCAGAATATATATCAAATAATGAAATGTTAGCTTAGACCTAAACTCTTACCGCAATTCATCTGACCGCTCAACATAATCGTTATCAGTTACTGGAATAATGTAATCACGATTTTTATTGTTCATTATAAATTAATTTTACAAATTTTACCAGTCGAAGTGAACGACTGCAAACCCTTCTGATAGAAGAATCGGCCATTGTGCTTTTCTTGCATATTTTGAATGTGTTCCAAACAATTTTCAAATTAAAGATTAATACATTTACTTTCACTTTGAAGGCAGAAAGCTTTAAGTGTGATGTACTTTCGATATGTGAAAGATGGTATGCTAATGAAAAGTGATGGCATTTATAATTTCATTATGGATAGTGACAGGAAGTGCATTACATCTCAGGGAAACAGAACGAAACGGACACGCATTCCTATGGAATTGACATGTTTCTATGAAATTGACACATATTACTATGTGATTGTTTTTAAACTAAAGATGGATGAAACAATATCCATTAAGTTAGTATCTGTGTTTCAAAACTGTTTAGGAACAACAAAACAAAGGAAATTCAAAATAAACAGCTCTCAATAAGACTAATTGAACTAATGTGGAAATGTGATCTTGAGTGCTGAATTTGAGGCAAAAACAATCATTTGAGTAGTCTTGCAAAGACAATAGAATTGAAAGGAGACATTTTCCCCTCAATTCGATTTAATAATTGTGATTTAAGGACAAAGCCTTGATGCAACTGCTCAAATAATTCATTTAAAGTCATTTGTGCGACCAAATTGTAGAAACTTATGAAATATTCCACTGAGTTTGTAGTGTACTAAATTGAGAAAACTATTACATGCTTATGACATGTATTTGTGCAGGAATAGCACAGTGGTGGCAACAGTTAGGGGGGTTCAACACAAATCTGTGATTTTTTTAAACACAAATAAAACAGTAGCAATTTGTTTCTGTTGACAGTAAGAAATAAAAACCTACAAGCATGCTAGTTTTCTATATGCATCAAAATTGTATGCTGAACAAAATGGTACTGATGTAAATTTATCTTAGTATGCCACCTGACAAGTGATATTTATTACATTGTGTCAGTTTGATAGAGGAGGTATTATTGAACAAAACTTGATTGTCACAAGACTGCTGCATTGTAGCATATAACAATTCCATTTAAATACTATTCATTTTATCAGCTATTGTTCTCCCCTACATGGCAGTGACGGACATGATGGGCGTGTCTTTCCAGTTAAGCCTACCTTATATCAACAGCATCTTGGACAAGTTAGAAAATCGACAATGATTTATGATTTCATGGTAGTTGTGCCCTAAATTTTCATCAAATTGCTGTCACACCATAATTTCTTGTCATTTTTGTCTCGCCTGCGACGAAAGTCGCTGGAGGCGAGACATATGTATGGGAATCCGGCGGCGGCGGCATAAACACTTGACATCTTGCTTCATATGTTTGTAAGCCCAAGCCCTAGCTCCATCAAATTTGGTACTGAGGAAGCTTATGATGAGTACTTGCCAGTCAGTCACATGACTTCGACCTCAATTTCACGGTCCTGCGCCTACGTTCAAGTTTTTGGGTACGGCAGTTCCTCCGTAACTACGCATGGTAGGATGACAATATTTGGTGTATAGGTTGCTGATGACTGTCTGGTAGGTGTCACCTGACTTTGACCTCAATTTCACGGTCCAGCGCCTACGTTAAAGTTTTTGGGTTACGACAGTTCCTCTGTAACCACGCATGGTAGGGTGACAATATTTGGTATATAGGTTGCTGATAACTAGTACATGACTGTCTGGTAGGTGTCACCTGACCTTGACCGCAATTTCACAGCCCAGTGACTACGTTCAAGTTTTTGGGTTACGGCAGTTCCTCTAACTACGCATGGTAGGATGACAATATTTGGTATATAGGTTGCTGATGACTTGTATATGACTGTCTGGTAGGTGTCACCTGACCTTGACCTCAATTTCACGGTCCAGCGACTACGTTAAAGTTTTTGTATTGGGACAGTTCCTCTAACTATGCATGGTATGGTGGCAATATTTATACAGGCTGCTGCTGATAACTAATGCTATTTACGTAATGCTTATGACGAAATTTATTTTCGTTACTGATGCGGAATGAAGGCGAGACATTTTTCTGTGTCCACACTTGTTAAAACATTTGAATCTATTATCTACATGAATATCAAAATATTTTGGAGAAGCCCCAAGATCTGACCTGGTAAATCATTTGGTGGGGTTGCACGTAGTGCAATCCCGGGTTATAGTATGGTGAAGTTGGGTGGCCAGGCTTAGAAAATAGGGTATCTATTTTGTGTAATTAAAAAAACTCGCAGTTTTCAACCAAAATCTCGGAAACTTCACAGAAAGATTAATAGGTTCTTTCAAACGTTTTGGGGAAAGACCGGTTGATCTTTCACGAGTGATAGAAAAATTTTATGTCTTTTCGCGAGTGGAGCGCAGCGAAACGAGCCAAAAGACGTAAAAATTTCTATCACGAGTGAAAGTTCACAAGGACTTTCCCAAAAAACGTATGAAAGTACTCATTTCTTCCGTAAACCAACAACTTTCACATCACGATAACCTATAGACGCTCCATTGTTTTAGACTCCATTGTCTCTAACGTCCAATCAGAACGCCGGAAATAATGAACGTTGTTATCCTTCCATAACGTTCTTGTTTCTGGCGTTTTGATTGGATGACTCAGCAAGTACAGATGTGTGCGCATGAGCTCATCTGTACCAGAAATCGGCCATTTACGGAAGAATACATGTGTATTGGAGTTGTGCACCTGCTATTATGGAAGTGTTGCAGAATTTTTTTCCTTATTTTCCAGCCATGGGAACAGACCAAAACCTTTCAGCAAATTGTAAACCATTCCCCATTTATTAAGGCACTTGCTTTGCAACCAGACAATTTCAGACTGGTGATTTTTAAAGGATTTGTTGCCCTTGCAAATAGTATTCATGTTTTCATTCTTATTAGGTTTAAAGCTCACTAGACCCGTCTGCCATATTGAATTATTGCAGCACGGTCACAATTGTCGCTAGAAGGCTTTGAAAAGATTCGTGCCCTACGTAAGCTGGTTTGTCTTGATCTTGGTCTAATATTGATGAAATGGGTCCACTCGAGCTGAACGGAAAATAATTCGGAAGCGAGTTTCAGAAATGTTCCTAGGCTCGTTGTATGGGCATCATTCATTTTTTAGCGGAATTGTAAGGCAACATCAAACGACAAATTCTGTTAAAGACATTCCAAGATCTGGATGACCCCCAAACATCTGACAGTAAAGTTGAGGCTCTTGGAACAGTTAAAACCGGGTTGGGGTGCATGGGGGAAGGGGGCGGGGTCCATTACCAGTTTAACCATTTTTTATTTTTTCCCAAAACGGGTTATAGTGAATTTAAAATAATGATAACAGCAATTAACATGAGAAAACAGAAAACAAAAATCGAAAAAAACCACACATTACAGCAGAATCTCATCGAAGTGCAATACTGGTAACGGCAAACGGGTTTTTATTAGCTATTCTCAGCACTTTGAGTCCGTCGTCGTCGGCTGTAAGCTTTTCACATTTCAGTCTTCTTCAAAACCACTTGGCCAATTCAAACCAAACTTAGCACGAATGTTTATTGAGTTGTTCTTAACAAAGTTTGAGTTTTTGGTGCTGATCAAATATTTTAAACATGGCTGCCAGGGCCATTTATGCGTTTTGAAAATCTTCTCATAAACTGCTTGGCAGATTGATTTGAAATATCGCTGAAATGTAACTTAGATGGTCCTCTACAAAGTTTGAGTTTTTTTGTGCCGATCCAAAATCCAAGATGGTCGCCATCGTAGGACTTAGTTTAACATAGGACCCTATGGTAAAAACATGCGAACAACTTTTTCTTGGCAACTGTTCCACACAATGAAGCCAAATTATGAAGGTTTGATAGTTATCTATCTTATTATTTTGAGTTTGTCGAGCTAATTGCGAATTCAATATGGCTTTTAGGGCCA
The DNA here is from genome assembly GCA_944474755.1 of Limnoperna fortunei. Classification (NCBI taxonomy): domain Eukaryota; kingdom Metazoa; phylum Mollusca; class Bivalvia; order Mytilida; family Modiolidae; genus Limnoperna; species Limnoperna fortunei. Next base: position 30,283,879 of record OX104124.1, on the reverse strand, counting down.
CTGATGCGTTCTGAAATTTCTACAATCTTCTTACAAACCACATGGCAGAATGCTTGAAATATTGCATAAATGTACCTTAGATGGTCCTCTACAAAGTTTAAGTTTTTTGTGATGATCCAAAATCGAAGATGGCCCCCATTGTGGAACAAAGCTTAACATAGAACTCTATGAGAAAAGCACACAAATAGCTTCTACGAAACTGTTCCACACATTTATGACAAATTATGCAGAAATGAAGCTAGGATAGGTATCTATTATTTTGCATTTTTTTAAGCAAATCGGAGAGTCATGGCTCCCAGGGCTACTAGTGTGCATGCTCTGATTGGCTGAATGAAAGAAAAATCATCTTACAAACCATCGGGCAGATTGATTTGAAATATTGCAGCAATGTACCTTGGACAGTCCTTTACAAAGTTTAAGCTTTTTTAGCCGATCCAAAATCCAAGATGGCCGCCACCGTGGAAAACAGCTTAACATAGGACCCTATGGGAAAACCATTAAAACAGATTCTTCACCGTAACTGTTCCACAGATTTATACCAAATAAGAAGTGAATCTTGGACAGTAATCTTATTTGAGTTTTTCGAGCCGATAGGAAATTCACATTGCTGGCAGGCCAAAGCTGCAAATGCGTTTTGATTGCAAGAAAAGTAATCTCTTAAACAGTTTTTTGTAAGTCAGGTGAGCGATACAATTTCTCAAGAGCCTCTAGTTTTCATTATAGCAGTCAACAACAACGTCAATTTTTAAGAAAACAGATATCAGCTAATGGTTGAAAAACAGTAAACAGTTGCTTTATTTTTTAGTCCCCCCCTTCCACCCCCACCCCCTTCGTTTAACAGCACTGTGTTGAAAATAATATGGTTGCCTAACGGCGAACTTTTATCCAAAAACATTACGAAATAGAGTCAAAGCTCCAGATTATCGTTCAAGTGGATCTGTTGCTGATCATGAGACATCAAGCAGCACGTTTGCAATGATCGTTAAGTCCCTCCTAAATCGTGTTGTTGCATATAACCGACGGCAAAGTTCGAGTATGAAGTAAACCAAGTAGTGCTTATGCCGAAAGGTTCCATTTTGTTGTGGTTCAGATATTGTTTTGATGTGTGTCATATGACTGTAAACTTTGACCTCTTCCTTGTTCGTGGTAATTTGAATGCACAAATGTACCAGCATGACATTCTAGAAACAAGTGTAGGTCAATCGACTACTTTTTTTGCTTGATTCAACAATGCCTGAACGATTCGGGCTCGCTTTGCGACTGCAGAGTTTCCACTTTGCGTGACGAGCCGGTTGAAACATTTCCGTGGCCTTCGATTGCAAGCAAGAAGTTCCGACTTGAATTTAATTAGCACATTTTGGGACATCATCTATCGTCGTCTGCTAGAATAAAGACATTCGGAGCGAAATAGATCGGGCATTGCATCAGCAGTGCATGGCAGTAATTGACACAGTTTATACACAATATTAGTACGTTCTAAAAGAAATTTATACTTACAATAGTTTCTGGCGATTTTGACTGTTATTTAGCGGAATGTTTATCACCTAGACCAACAGCACATTTTGACTCAAAACTGGTATTTATATTTGAATTAAATTTTGTGTAATATTTAAACAATAATCATATGCTTTTTATCAATTTACACTTACTAATGCTGTTGTTTAGAATAAAAAATGCATTTTAGCTGTATTTTAATGAACAATTGAATTTAGCTTATATGCAAAAATGATAAATCTCCAAATCTGTATAACTTATCCCCAGTAAATAGATATTTTTTTCATTAACACTGCAAGTTTGATTGAAATTTGAGAATAATGAGATAATGAAATAGGTGTTTTGTGCCAAGCGTAAGGTTATCGAGAAACAAGAGTTTTATTCAAGTTGAGTGTCGTTAGCATAGACGTCATAAATGATGTGACGGCAATGTCACGCATCAATTGCATATTTTTTTTTTGTTTTACTGTTGTAACATGGGTAAAATGGTATTTTCTTTCCTTTATGCGAAGCAAACCACGTCTCCACTTCCATAATGAAGGCATAATAGGTCTTAAGGTTAGTAACTCCCTAGTATAGACAGTATAAGGGTTTGTAAAATGATTTACCAAGCAAATATCAGGTATTATACTGATACGGGATATACTTATTATATAATACAGGATAAAAAGTAGACCGAATTTTACTGCCATAATAATCTTATTTTAATCAATGAATCAGAATACTTACTGCGTTATTGGAAAAATCGTTTGATAATTCTTGGCGGTGGCTTAAAATGTGCAATGTTCCAAGTTCAAGGACAAAAATGCGTTACCGTCAAAAATGTATTTTTACCTATTTAAATAATGTCTCTTAGTTTTTAGCTCATCTGACCTAAAGGTAAAACTAAGATGAGAAATCGAAAAAAGACTTGTTTAGAATGTTGATTGGATGTTCCTCTATTAAGTCTGTTTTTTAAGCCAATCGGAAATTCAAAATTGCTGTCACCGCAGGACTAAGCTTAACATAGGACCCTATGGGAAAAAGTTTTAAAAGGCTTCTCTGAAATCGGTTAACCAATCAAAACAAAACTTACTTGATTTATTGTTTAGATGGTTTACTATAAAGTTTATGATTTTTGCCAACCGAAAATTCTTGGTTTCACATGGACTTTATGGGAAAAGGTTTAAAAAGGCTTCTTCTCTGAAAACGGTTAACCAATCAAAATAAACCTTGCTAGCTATACTGTTTGTATGTTTTTCTATAAAGTTTATGTTTTTATGCCAATCGAAATTCAAAATAGCCGCAACCGCAGGACTGAGTTTAACATAAGACCATATGGAAAATTTTGTAAAGGCCTCGTCTCTGAAACCAGTATTCTTGTAATGGTCATTTGAGAATATGCATGTTTTGGTCAATCAGAAATTCAAAATGGTCGCCACCGCAGGATTAAGTTTACCACACAACGGTATGGGGGAAAGTTAAAGTTTAAAAATCTTCTTCTCTTGAACCTCTTAAGTAAATGAAACAAAAACTTATTCATCGTGTTCATTAAGAGTATTCATCGGTTGATCCTGTATTAGATTTTGTATGCCAATCGAAAAAATAAAAATGGCAACTCAGTTTAACACAAGACGTTATCGGAAAAATATTTAAGAAACCAGTTAACAAAAGTTATTAGGAATATTTATATGATGGTCCTTTACAACTTTTTAATGCCAATAAGCCAATGGCCAACATTAACATTACAGACTTAGTTTTTAATTGATGACTCTGTTGGAATAATTTTCAAATTCCATTGTATGTGAATGTTTATTTAATGGTTCTATTGCATATTGGTTCAAAAATCCATGATGGTTACAATGCTAGGAATTAATTTAACATGGAAATCTATAGGAAAATGTTAAAGTAACTTCCTATCTGCAACTATTGAACCAGTTTAAACCAAACAGCAATATTCATTGGATGATCTCAACAAAGATAATGTTATTTATTCCAGTAGAAAATTGAAAATTATAGGACTTAGTTTAATTAACATCAGATAATTACCATCTTGCTTATTTACACCGGGTGAGCGATAGAGGTTCTCATGAACCTCTGGTTAGAATACACTTGCCAAAATAGTTACTTTCAAATTCTTTACTTCTAATCACATGGCCTTTCTAGAATCATAATGATGATAAAAACATAAACAGACATAAATGCAAGAAAATTATATAAACTTCATACCCAGAAGCAAGAGAGATAACTCATGGTCTAACATAGAATTTTATGTAGACAAATATTGTGTCGATGCAATCTGACAAAAGTAAAAATAATTTCTTATCTTCAAATGAGTTGTGTTAAAAGAAAGAGAGATTAAATTTGCTTAAAAAGCCCCATATATTTGCCATAATTATTGGTAATTCTCTTGTGACACCCGGTTTCTATTTTATTGCTCTTCGTTAACATTTATATTTTCTCCGTACTTTCAATTAAATCTTGGTGTAAACATAAAACTGAGATGTGTATTACGTACTTGTTTACTGATTATATTTTATTACACTGACATTTAGTTTTGCATCTCCGCAATGCTTAAAGAAATCAAGCAAAGAAGATTTTGTGCAATTGTTTGTTATATTCTTGGGAATCTCTCTTTTTTCACAGTCAAATAAAACAAATTAATGCTGTGGTCAAATATAGGCAGATATGATTTATTGATTTGATATATCTGATGTATGGCTTAATTGTTGTCTTGAATGCTTTGTCATATAGACATTTTATCTTACGTAATATTCTCTGTAATGATCATTATTAGTTGTAGATAATTAATTTTATTAATTAACTACTATAATATTTACTTAGATAACAGTTAAACTGCCAATATGATATATTTTGCTTAGCCAGTCCAATATCGAATTAACTAGTCCAATATCGGTAGTGGCCTGTTTCGACCTGTATTGGCCTGATTGATTTGGATTAGTTAATTAATAAAGATATCATTACATGATGATTTCTGTATTGGCCGAGTTATTGGTCCTTGGCCAGCTGTGTCCTTCGGCTGCGTCTCAGGCCAATACAGCAAGCCTTGGACCAATAACTATAGGCTAAGCCAATACAGAAATCATCCCGTAATAATATCATATTATAAGATTACATGCATTCATATAATACTTGGAATACCAAATACCAAAAGTCAAATACGGCTGACTAAGATATTGTCTGGAGTGAAAATCAAATCGACAGACAAAATACTGTGAAAATGTTTATTCGCGGAGTAATATTAATCATATGTGGATATTTCAAATTATAAAGAACTTAATATAAAAATTTCGTTTCCAAATATGCCTATAAATATTTAGTTTTATGTTACAACAATACGTATTGTTCTACTAAAAGAACAAAAAGACAGACTATGCTACAACGACAAAAAGATGTATAATATGTTCTATTTTCTAATCGACAACGTATTTGTAACTGTCGGAGGATGTGATTTTCAGCTGGTAATCGGATTTGAATGGGCACAAACGGTGCCCCACTCATTGTCGATTTGTTCTTTTGTTCTTATGAGACTTGATTTCTTCAACGTCTTATTAAAGATTAGAAGATGACCGATGCTAGATCCTTTATTTCACGTATAAATTGATGTTTTCCTTTCAATTAACAACCATCAATGTGTTGAGTGGCTTCCGTTAATATGTCATAACTGAAAATTAAAGACACCCCAGAAACAGTTTCATATACATCATTTCTGACTTACACCAGGAATATGACACAAATTGTCGTCTCGGCACAAGAACTGACGATTTTAATTTTATAATTATAAATTTTCCGCACTTATGCAGCAATGCAAGAGCGTGCAGTGAGTATACCTATTTTTGCAAATGTCACCCATATCTGTGGTAAACACTTATATAAACCAACGTTACCGCGCCTATGCGTAAGAACAACCTAAAGACAGAAAAAAGCATGACTTATTTCACACCTTCAATCTGTTATTTAAATCACTTGTACAGCCTCCTATAGAATTTCCAATCGTATGGTCACCATACAGAGTCCGATATCATTAGTTAGGAGAATGTATAAAAATGGTAAAAAAGGGCCACACGTATGGTATTGAATATGAAAGATCTCAGTTAATAGAAGGCCTGGTAAAGAAGAAAGAAAAGAACCTGGCCCAGACCTTAAATTTCATTTTCTGCTATATTGATATTTTATAATTGTCCCTCAACAATACTAACTATTTGCGTTCAATCAACCCTAGCGAGCTTGAAATTAAAGACCACACCCATGCACTTAGGTCGGCCTCTTACTTAGACCTACTTCTAGAATAGACTCGAGGGAAAACTACAAACTAGACTGTACGACAAATTGATGACATTAACTTTTCAAATGTCAACTTCAAGTTTATCGATAGCAACATTCCAGCAGCTCCAGGGTATGTATAACTGTTCACAACTTATACGTTATGCTAGATCCTGCGATCTGTATTTCGATTCCTCTATAGACCGTTCACTGCCGTTGACTACTAAACTACTCATACAAAGGTTTGTTGTACCTAGGTTGATGTTTTCCCTCAAGAAGTTCTCATGATTGTCGTCACCATGACTTAATTATAATTGATCGTTATTGAAAATCAATCTCTCTATATGATCGGACATTTGCGTTGAGTCATAGGTAGTCTATCCTATTCCCGTGTTTTACTTTTTCCTGGACATGACAATAAGTAACTCGGCGGTGTCTGATTAGAGGCAGCACTGCTTACTCGTTCGGAGCAGCATTAATATGAATAAAGAATAAAATCACATGAAAAAATCTGTATATTGTATTACATCGCTAGTACTTTCACTGCTTCCTGCAGCTCTTCAGGCGACAATATGTTTACAATTGGCCGAGGGGTCTAGACCGCTGGACATAGTGCAGGCGCATTGGTGCCACAGTGTCACAACGGTGTGAGTTCGAATCCCGCTGAGGGAAAGCAAAAATTTGACAGTGTTAAAAATCTAATTCAAACAGTGTTGGGCTTAATTTGTAGACGTATATATAAATATTTGATATTAACCCTGTATTTCTGATGTTTCAGAAATCCGCTGGATAGATATATGGTTGTCACAATACTTAGACGTTTATATATATATATATATATATATATATATATATATATATATATATATATATATATATATATATATATATATATATATATATATATATATATACTAATAAATGTGGTCAGATGTGGGGTATTTTCCAATATAAAACCCTTTTTGTGGGGTTCTTATAATATGTGGGGCATATAAAATTACCCCACAAAAATTGATAGTTGGTTAGCCTCGGAATATTATTACAGTGATGATGGTCAACCAATGCATAACATGGTTGCAAATCGAAATTTATACAGATTTAATTGCATTACCTCCCTTTGACTAATGATCATTCGGAATCGGCACTCGGAACTCCAAAAAGACAGCGATGAAATTTATTGCCGCCATTTTTCTGGAGTGCAAGTTCTAGCCGAGTAGTTTGAAAGGTAAGCTAACTTAAACTTTGAATAAATTGATAATTTTTTTTGCGTTTGATCAGGGGTCTAATCACAGGGTTTTTTAATGAAGTTGTTGCCATTAATTTTGAAAAAAGTATATGCGCTTTAAATACATTTGGTTTTTTCCATGTTGTCAACAACAACAAAGCCAAGGATGTTCCAGTATCCTTGCTTTGCCGGTTATCGATAGCTTAAGAGATTATTGGATAAAACTTTGATCTTATCTAATAGATATATTTGTTTATTTACCCATTTGTTTCATATATAAACTACTCAACACTTGCAAAAAATTACAAGGAACCGTCTTGTTATTGCCAAGATCTCGAATTATTCGAACGACCCAATTTTTGACATATGGTATATTAGTAACTACGTCAGGAGTTCTCGTTAATGTATGCGTAATTAGCTATGCAGGGTTATTCTGACAATAAAATACCATAAAATGTAATTAAAAAAGGTTATTCATAAAAAAATTATTTTAAATTGAATCGCCTGAATATAGCTGAAATAATGCTGCTCATGCGTTAAACACCATTAATCAATCAATCGAAAGATAGGACCAGTTTGTTGTACTATGTTGAAGAAATTTTTGCGATTGTAGAAAGATATCGAAATATATGGTACTCTGTATTTGGCAGAATTTTAAACATCTAACCGTGGAACCTGTTTATTTTTTCATTCCCGAGGAGCAAAGTGGTATCCTAAACAATTGCTGACAAACAGAAGATATGTGCGAATCCTCGTTTTATGACAATATGAATTTTTGCATGGCTATCGAGAATAGGTTACTACCGAGAACAGATTAAGGCACGATACAGTTTGGTACAAGTATATTTGAAGTCTCTTTAAAGTCTAGTACTCTACTTAGTTAAAAGTAGATATATTTAACAGGGCTCACGCTGGGTCAAAATTATAGGGAGAAGTCACTTCTCTTTTGTGGGGCTGTCAGGGAGAAGTGGGTGGACAACAGGAGGTTGCATTATATGTCGCGGAAGCGTCCTGTTTTGTTTTTTTATATATATGTGTTAATTTGGCATTTAAATTTTTTATTGTTACATGTTTTTTAGAAGTTCAAATCAATAAATAGAGGATAAAGTAAAATATTTGATTAACTATTATCACACATTAGAAGTAGAAAATTACATTATGTGACAAATCTGTTAAAAGTATTTAAACCTATTTAACTTAAATTTGTTTAAAGTAAATGCCAAAATACTATTTTTTACTACGTTTCTATCATTGCAATGCTCATTTCAACACGATCAGCAATTTCAGCATCATATATTTGCAATCTCCAGCATTAAATTCATATCGGCTCAGGAAACTTTCACGTATTTTTGCTCTGAACTGGTTTCCGATTGAATTTTAAACCTATGCTTTAAATACCAAATAAAAGATAAAAGGGTACCAGTTGACTTTGTGGCGAGTAAACATAATAAATATGACGCTGTATCATAAAACGAAGATTTCTTAACAAAAATAATACTGTAATACTGATTTTACCACCGGTTGGCCCATTATGCCCAATTTTTTACCCTGAGCACGAGCGAGGGGTAAAATGTGGGTATTATAAAGGACAAACCTGTGGTAAAATCTGTATATATTCTTGCCCCCAATTAAATCATTTCGATTCTAATAGGACATATCTATTAACTTTTTTAACAATGTAACCTTTGAGTGTCAGTACTTGTCGGCCATTTAGGACACAAATTTGATTGTAACCTCGTTATAATATTTGAAAAATCTTACTTTGACTCCACAGTAAAGAGTGTTGATCGTTTATGACGTTGATTAGGAATATATACTGTACTTGATACAGTATGTTACAAATAGTTCCAGTATTTTTTACACTTGTATCAATTATCTATTCATGAATCGATGATGTCACTGTAGTATTCATTTATTTTGTTTTTTTTTAAGTTTGAGAAAATGGAAGTAAAAGTGTTTTGTTACATTGAATGAAAGTTTTAATTTTGCTTAATTATACATTAATTTAAATTTTTAGATTTCTTTATTCTCCTTTTTACATTTACCAAAATAAAACAAAACAAAAATGAATTGCTAACACATATTCAATGTTCAATTGAAGTTAAACATGCAAATAATGAAAACACACGATGAATACTAAAGATTGATTGGATGTTAGTTTTATGTCCATCGAGCAGTATTTCGGCAATATTCAGGATGGAATACAAAAGAACACAATAAAGTGAATAAATAGGACCAGAGTAATTCCATATGAATTTAATTGCGTCATACGGACACAGGGATTGACACTAACAGTCGTCGTGGCCACTAAAATTTTTGCTGGGCGACAATAATCAATGTTGTTGGTTGTCCGTGTGGCGACTGTAATTTTGGTACATGATCGGGTTCGTTATCTACCGGATATCGCAACTGGTTGAATTTTGTAAAAAGAAAAACAAGTATCAGTACAAATGAACGAAGGTCATGTCTCAAAATAAGCAATAATTATGTGGCGTTACATCAAAGGCATAAAGCAGAAGGAACAAACTGTTAAACAATCTCCTGCAGAAAAAGGGAAATATTCGAAAGAGTACGAAACCAAAAAGAGAGTTCGAGTTCATTCCATAATACCTTTTTCAACACAATTACATATTAAACTATTATTCTGAAAATTTTCTGGGTGCCTAACTTTTTCTTTGGGCTCCTAGATTTTCAAACTTAGGAGCTCAGGTGGCAACCAAGATCAAAAGGTTAGTGTCAATCCCTGCAGACATCTGATTGGTTTGACTTGTCCAGTTGGGAGAATTTATGTAATTAATATTCATGACTGTTATTTAAACTCATTCGTTAATAAAATAAATCGTGTAAGAACATACACATGATACATGTCTTTTCTTGAAAAGGTGTAAAATAAAAATATAATATGTTTATATAAAACGTCCAGATAATTTTTAATTTTGGGGTCAACCTAGTTCGACCCTGAGCAGGACCTAATCTAGCCGGCAAAATGGCGTTTTAAGTCGCCAACAAATTTGGAAAACAGCTAAATCTCGCAGGTCGTTTGATTTTCCAGCGAAGTGATATCGCCATGAAAAAAATAGATAAAAGGGAGACTACTCTTGAAATTTATGTTGTTTACTTGACGTCCATGTAAAACAATATGGCGACTTCCAATGACAATGAAACGATGCGCATTGTGTTTGCATATCTAACGTGATAGAGTTGTAAATTGGTAAAAACAGCTTCTTTGCTCGTCATCGGCTATGACAATTACTAAACAACACTAGGTTTTTACTATTTTAATTTAATTATTTCACCTCGATAACAGCGGGGTCAATCGTCGAATCGATGACGATGTTTTTACCACATGCGCTTGGGTACAAATTGTGAAATCTCGTCCTTTTTCATTAATGCTGGTATATTTTTACGTAGAACCCTTATTTGCCTCATAAAATAATAATATGCGCATGTCTTACCCATATTTTCTGTGTTTTTGCCATTTCTGATATTTCCCCTATACTAAAAAACCACAAGGCCAGCAACTCGCCGCCATTTTTTTGTTATGATTTACCGTAAAATTTCACCCACCTCGCTTCGATCTGGATTGCACTAATTTACAGACTTCTTCGCTTCATGTCAGCAGCGGTCGAACATTTCTAAATGGTTTGTCCGTTTATTCAACAAGTTTCAGCTCCAGCAAGACACATTTGAATAATAAATTCTCATATTTTGTCCTGTTAAACTACACTTTGAAATTTGCAAGCCCGGTTACGGCGTCAAATATTTCAGGGGCAGTAATTTTTTCCCGTTGAATAAAGGGAAGAAGTTCGAGGTGTTCTAAAAAGTTCGGGAAAATTATTATGTCCCTTTGCAAAAAGTTTTTCGAACACCTCGGACTTCTTCCATTGTATGTCACAAACTTAACATGTGCAACTATATTTCTCACTCCACCAACAATCACACGTGATCATATTAATTTTCCATTCTGAATAAAACTTTAATTTTTTCATTATGTTGAAAAGATGTTAAACAGTATTTTTTACGTTTTAAATATATACCCCACAAACATAACTAATAAGAAAGTCCAGGATGTTGTACGTCACAAACTTAACATGTGCAACTATATTTCGAACTCCACCAACAATCACACATGATCACACCAACAATCACATATTATTATGTAGAAAAAATGTTGAACAGAATTTTTTATGTTTTAAATATATACCCCACAAACATAACTAATAACAAAGTCCAGGATGTTTTATGTCACAAACTTAACATGTGCAACTATATTTCTTACTCCACCAACAATCACACATGATATCACCAACAATCATATTAATTTTCCATTCTGAATAAAACTTCAAATTTTTCATTATGTAGAAAAAATGTTGAACAGAATTTTTTATGTTTTAAATATATACCCCACAAACATAACTAATAAGAAAGTCCAGGATGGTTTATGTCACAAACTTAACATGTGCAACTATATTTCTCACTCCACCAACAATCACACATGATCACACCAACAATCACATATTAATTTTCCATTCTGAATAAAACTTCAAATTTTTCATTATGTAGAAAAAATGTTGAACAGAATTTTTTTTTTTAAATATATACCCCACAAACATAACTAATAAGAAAGTCCAGGATGGTTTATGTCACAAACTTAACATGTGCAACTATATTTCTCACTCCACCAACAATCACACATGATCACATCAACAATCACCAACAATCACATATTAATTTTCCATTCTGAATCAAACTTTAAATTTTTAGATTATGTTGGAAAGATGTTAAACAGGATTTTTTTACGTTTTAAATATATACCCCCCAAACATTACTAATAAGAAAGTCAAAGATTTTGTATGTCACAAACTTAACATGTGCAACTATATTTCTCACTCCACCAACAAGCACACATGATCATATTTATTTTCCATTCAGAATCAAACTTAAAATTTTTAGATTATGTTGAAAAGATGTTAAACAGGATTTTTTACGTTTAAAATATATACCCCACAAACATAACTAATAAGAAAGTCCAGGATGTTGTATGTCACAAACTTAACATGTGCAACTATATTTCGAACTCCACCAACAATCACACATGATAATATTTATTTTCCATTCAGAATCAAACTTAAAATTTTTAGATTATGTTGAACATGTTGAAAGATGTTAAACAGAATTTTTTACGTTTTAATTATATACCCCACAAACATAACTAATAAGAAAGTCCAGGATGTTGTATGTCACAAACTTAACATGTGCAACTATATTTCGGACTCCACCAACAATCACCTGATCATATTTTTTTTCCATTCAGAATCAAACTTAAAATTTTTAGATTATGTTGGAAAGATGTTAAACAGGATTTTTTTTACGTTTTAAATATATACCCCACAAACATAACTAATAAGAAAGTCCAGGATGTTGTATGTCACAAACTTAACATGTGCAACTATATTTCGAACTCCACCAAAATTCACCTGATCATATTTATTTTCCATTCAGAATCAAACTTAAAATTTTTAGATTATGTTGAAAAGATGTTAAACAGGATTTTTTACGTTTAAAATATATACCCCACAAACATAACTAATAAGAAAGTCAAGGATGTTGTATGTCACAAACTTAACATGTGCAACTATATTTCGAACTCCACCAACAATCACACATGATCATATTTATTTTCCATTCAGAATCAAACTTAAAATTTTTAGATTATGTTGAAAGATGTTAAACAGAATTTTTTACGTTTTAATTATATACCCCACAAACATTACTAATAAGAAAGTCAAAGATTTTGTATGTCACAAACTTAACATGTGCAACTATATTTCTCACTCCACCAACAAGCACACATCATCATATTTATTTTCCATTCAGAATCAAACTTTAAATTTTTAGATTATGTTGAAAAGATGTTAAACAGGATTTTTTACGTTTTAATTATATACCCCACAAACATAACTAATAAGAAAGTCCAGGATGTTGTATGTCACAAACTTAACATGTGCAACTATATTTCGGACTCCACCAAAAATCACCTGATCATATTTATTTTCCATTCAGAATCAAACTTTAAATTTTTAGATTATGTTGGAAAGATGTTAAACAGGATTTTTTTACGTTTTAAATATATACCCCACAAACATAACTAATAAGAAACTCAAAGATTTTGTATGTCACAAACTTAACATGTGCAACTATATTTCGAACTCCACCAACAATCACCTGATCATATTTATTTTCCATTCAGAACAAGCACACATGATCATATTTATTTTCCATTCAGAATCAAACTTTAAATTTTTAGATTATGTTGGAAAGATGTTAAACAGGATTTTTTTACGTTTTAAATATATACCCCACAAACATAACTAATAAGAAACTCAAAGATTTTGTATGTCACAAACT